>JARJIL010000006.1:16470000-17842500 GCA_038502395.1 Dittrichia graveolens
CACTATCACGTTAAGAGAGGAACAAAAAATCCCTAAATTCAGTCAATGCTTCCTTTGCATTCACCGATTTCAAACACAATTAACCTTTAAGTCATCAGTGACCTCTACACAATGCCTTTTGCTTACCATTATTGTTTGAGGTGCGGTATTGGAGGTATGTTCCACATCTGTGTTCGTAAAAGGTTTTTGTTCCACCGATGTAGAGTTCTGGTCAGCAATTGTAGCGGTTTTGATGGCCACCACGATCGCTTTTTATGTTGATTCGTGAAATCGTTGTTATCACATGCACCACATATGTTTTTTTATGGCTACTAGACTCCAGAGTCACGGTTTTTATGTCTACCAGAGTAGCCACTATCCTCTGCTTTCATAGTCGTGTTGCTGCGCCACATAACCGTAAGCTCCGTTGTGACCATGAACGTCAATTGCGTTAGAATTGAAGAAAGATCTTGATTTCGGTTAAGAAGACTCTATTGCATCCACCAACGTGCTTCATCAGTTTATTCATAGGTTTTGATTCATTGTGTTCATTCTAAAAGTCTGCATTCTTGATATAATTTCTTTTCATTCATCAATTTTTAGTAGTAAATCAACTTTAGAAACTAATTTAAGAGATTCATCTTTTCGATTATGTAGAATCCGATCGAGAGGCGATTCAAGTTTTTGTTTTTTGTTCACCAGATAATCAAGAGTTCATCGGTTGTATCAATGATTTAAATTTTAAATTTTGCTTCCTTAATTGTTCATCCATGATTGAAGTAGTTTTTTTACGATTGGAAACTCCTACTTTGACAGTGATTCACGTTTTCTTAGGGATGAAATGGTTAGAGTAATTTAATTGATCAGGTTCTAGTTCATCGTTTTTTATTGATGATAAATGATTTTGTTTTCATTTTTTGATTAAGAATCAATTTCTTTTGATGAATTCATCAATTTTCTAAACTGTAAATCATGATTTTTGGAACCTAACGTATTGTAGGAGTTGTGATATATTTGTGAATGTCTAAACTTACTCTTAAACCTTATTTAATTGGTGGTTATACTATCATCAATTTTGACTTATTTTTGTTAACTTTTAATAGGAATTTTATGGCTCACAATCTCTCTCGTCCCTCTTATGATTATACACACACACACACACACACACACACATATATATATATATATATATATATATATATAAATAGAAGTTCATTTCAAACCGCTCTTAATGCAAGAACCGTGTGAACCATTTGTAACCATCATTAATGACTTAATAATAGGGGTATTTTGGTTATTTATATATTTATACAATCGTGAATTACGTATGGATGAATCGCCATTTATGAATGAGGCTTGATTTTTTTCAAAATAACCGTCATTACGTTTGGATGAGCCGCCAAGATTGTTTCTCACATTAGAGCGATCCTAAAAAACTCTCATATATATATATATATGTGTGTGTGTGTGTGTGTGTGTGTTTGTGTGTGTATTTATATATATATAGGGGAGTGTTCAAACGAGAGCTGTTTTTTATACGAAAACGGTGAGAACCAATCTTAGCCGTTCATTTTGGATAATGAAATTCATGGATAAAGAGCGTGAGGGGATTGGGTGTGGCAGGGTGCATGTAAGAAATTCATGGGTGGACAATCCAATTGAAGGAGTGGGAATTGGACGACTAAGATTGGTTCTCGCAGTTCTCGTACGAAAAACAGTTCTCGTTTGAACTTTTGCCTATATATATGTATATATATAGGGGAAGGTTCCGTTGGGAACCAATATTGGAGTGAGAACCATGAGAACCAATCTTAGCCGTTCATTTTGGATTATTGAATTCATGGATAAAGAGCGTGGGGGGATTGAGTATGACAAGATGCATGTAAGGAATTCATGGGTGAGCAATCCAATTGAAGGAGGGGAAACTAGGCGGCTAAGATTGGTTCTCGCAATAAAAACGGTTCTTAAATGAACTTTTCACTATATATATATATATATATATATAGAGAGAGAGAGAGAGAATAACTTAGCTACACCATCATGTAGCCAGTTAGCTACATGATGCACACACAAACACTTGGTGGGGTCACTATGGTGCATAGTGTATAAGTAAGGCCCACCAAGTGTTTGTGTGTGCATGGTGTAGCTAACTGGCTACATGATGGTGTAGCTAAGTTATTCTCTCTCTCTCTCTCTATATATATATATATATATATATATATATATATATATATGATTAACATAGAACCACTCTTATTCATAGAATCTAAAGAACTAAATCTGGCCATTAGATAACTTAATCAATGGTTGAAATTAAAGAGTGACAAATATGTAATATTATGCATAATTATCAAATTATAAGTTAATAAAAGGGCGTAAATAGAAAATATATTAATTTATCTCTTTTTTTAGTAATCTCGTTCCAGCTCTCTCTCCCTTCTCTCCCATAAATTCAATAAAATATTATCCACCAAAGTTTAAATTTATCATAACTAATTATGTTTTAAGAATTTAAGTAAAAAAAATTATACCAATCTACTAGTTTTTTAATCCTCTTTAAATCAAGACCACTCTTGCCATATTTCTGAAATTTTTATTTTTGAAAATGCAAATATTTTACTTTGATTTTCATAACTGAAAATGCAAAAAAAATATACCATTGATTTTCATGATATATGTGCATGCAAATGCAAATATATGTACATGCAGCTGAAAATGCAAATATACCAAATATTTTCATCACAACCGAAAATACAAATATATGTACATGCAGTTGAAAATGCAAAAAAATTATACCATTGATTTCATCACATCTGAAAATGCAAATATATGTGCATGCAGGTATGTGAAAATGCAAATATATGTATATGCAGGTATATGAAAATGCAAATATATAAACATGCATTTTCTAAAAAATCATCCAAAATATATCAAGACTAGTCTTAGATCAAAGAGGATTGCGTGTTCAGATTTGATTATAATCTTCATCCACAATTGCATGTTTAGTTTTGAATTTATATTTTCAGCTGTAATGAAAATTAAAGTAAATTTTTTACATTTTTAGCTGTGATGAAAATATTTGCATTTTCAAAATAAAAATTTTAAAATACGGAAAGAGTGGTCTTGAATTAAAGAGCAAAAAAACTGAAGCTAATTGTATAATTTTTTTATTAAAAATCTTAAGCATGACATAGTTATGATGTAGGGAGGGTTCAAGCGAGAACTGTTTTTCGTACGAGAACTGTAAAAACCAATCTTAGCCATTCAATTGGTAAGTGAAATTCATGGATGAAAAGATGGGGGATTGAATGGCTAGGATTGGTTCTCCCAATTCTCGTACGAAAAATAGTTCACGTTTGAACTTTTGCCTATATATAGGATTAGGTTATATATGTAACCACCCTTATATATATATATATATATATATATATATATATATATATATTAATGATATGATAATTGGGCCCGCTTATAGTACCATTGGATTCCTCCTGAATTTATTCATTAAAGAGGACACCATTTCATACCCATTTTCTAATTGCTTCCAATAATCTCATTGTTTATCTGCGTATGTCTTTATGCTTCTTTTCATTATTTAATGTAACTATACATTGAATTAATATTTTAAAGGTAAAATAACTCTACTAGTTCTTAATTTATGGTTAAGTAAATATATAGATGATCATAATACTCATATTAATTATGTTAAAAAAAGTTCTTGTTTAATTTTTTTTATATATATAGAGAGAAGTTTATTTGAAAATCATTTTTAGTTTAGAAACAAGAGAACCATTTATAACCATCATTATTGCTCGTTAATTACTGGTTAATTCATGTATATGTTAAACCAAGCGTGAATTACATTCGGGTGAATGAGTCATAACTTTTTCAAAATGCACTATTAACGAGACATTAATGATCCAATAGCCATTAATTCTCCATTAATAAAGCCTCCCGTATAACTAGTCATTGATTTATTTTAATCAAGGGTTAAATTTGTTTCTCACAACTCTCCATGTATGTATAATATATATGTGTGTGTGTGTGCGCGTGCGTGCGTGTGTGTACTACCAATCTCACAATAAGAACGGTTCTCAAATATGTTACATGATAGATATGACTACCACCAATCTGCTCAATTAGAAGGTACGTATTTAATGGTTTCATTGTTCTTGATTGAATTTATCTACACCTATGGCCATCCATAACAAGGGTAAGACTTTACATTCCACAAATATGATAATCCTATATTATTCTACTACGTTTACAGAAGATAAACTAAGTGGTTAAGAATTTTCAAAATAAACATTTTTTATTTTTATGAGTCTTAAGATGACAAAAGATTGTTTTGAATGGATTTTACCTTGTCACATATAAAGTACATAGATTAAGTATGTATAAGTGACTATCTCCTTTAATTATTACTTCTTTAGTAATGTAAAAAGTAAGGGGTTATCTTTTGTGACTGAAACATTTT
Source organism: Dittrichia graveolens (assembly GCA_038502395.1). Taxonomy (NCBI): domain Eukaryota; kingdom Viridiplantae; phylum Streptophyta; class Magnoliopsida; order Asterales; family Asteraceae; genus Dittrichia; species Dittrichia graveolens. The sequence continues at coordinate 16,474,457 of JARJIL010000006.1, forward strand.
GTCGCTAAAGCAACAGGTGTTTCTATTGGTTGAAAGGTTGTGTCTGTACATTCTATTGGCTATTGTGACAGATAGTAACTGTCGCTAAGCAAAGTCATGCATGTTCGTGGCTACTATATATGACAGAAAGTAACTATCACTAAAAGTAATAATCATGTCTGGAAGTCCTATCTGTCGGTGAGATTTAGTAACCGGGTATAATGATTGTTTAAAGAGTCACTAATATGCCTATACATACAGCCACCAGAACTTTTTTTTGTGACAAAAAATCCACTTTTCATCCCCCAAAAACTCTCTTTCCATTTTGACGGATTTACTACCAATTATTGTTGCTATAGATACAATAATTAGTAGTATAATGAAACCCCTTGAAAACTCAATAGTTCAATCAGCTTATCACCACGGTCGTGCGGTGTTAAAAACATTACTACTCGTTTCATTGTATATTGGAAAGCGATTCGCCAATAACCCAAAGAACGACGTTGTCCTTAACTAATCGAATAAGCGCGAAAATTAACTACTAAAATAGGTAAGTATATCGATCGCTCTTTAATTAACATGTTAAAACCTTTTCTTTTTTTTTTTTGCCAAAATTTATGGAAAATTTCCAGTAGGATAAAAGTTCGTACACTGAATTATATATAGTTTGGTACACCGAAAACAATAAAGACAAGTGAAGAAAATGGAAATCTTCCTTGCCTTCAAATTTAGACCGACTATTCTGTCCCTAATATGTCCAAAAGACATTTAAAAAATCATATATAGAGGCCACTGATGATATATTCCGAGGAACGAGCGGTTTTATATCTTTTTAATAAAATTCTGTTTGTTAAAACAGAATAATTAAACACTGAATGATTATGTGATCTGAATAATTTAAAGGTTCTGAATGAATATGTCTCTGAATGTGACTTGTTATTTAATAAAGGTTCTGAATAACAATTTGAATGATGCAAATTACCATTTTAATCTTAATAGTGATATATTATATTATATTATAAAATAATATAAGATATGATATGATTGTTTAACAATGCAACGTATGAAAGAAGGAGTATTAAGGTAAAATACTCGGTACTTAATTATTCAGAATTTACTTTAAGATAAAATGATTTAGTAGCGTTTTTCTGTTTTATTAAGCACAGTATTCATTCAGAGACAGTAATCAAACACGTCGAATAGTTCCATTAAGCATCAAACAAACAACCTTTAAATCTTCTTACAAAATTTTCTTTTATTAGATCAAGAAAAATATTAAAATTAAAAAAAATATATAAATAAAAACGATTAATAGATGTCACATGTTATCATTTAATAAGTAGAAAGATTATGTATAGGTATATAACGATATATTAGGAATAAATAGAAAAAGTATATATTCGGAAAAACACAAAACCTATGCTAAACGACAGTCTAAAAATAAGTGAGTGGAGGATTTGAGTTCTATTTTTAATTTATGACGCGCACTGGAAGTAACGTTTCTTGTTTAATAGTTTCTTGGTTCGATTTTAAGTGTCTTTTTTAATAAATGTGATGTTTTAAATATAAAAAGTCATTAATTATCTACATTTGAAAATTATTAACAGTGGTTGAAGAATTTGGTGCGATAAACTTCTATCAATTCTCTACGTTTGAAAATATGAAAATATAGTGAAAACATAACATTTATTAGTGTAAATAAATTATCTAGATTTTCACACTTTTAAGATCATTCGTTGTCAGTGTCCGGCCACCCAATCCGAAACAGCTCACCCTTTCCCTTTCCAAACCCATTTGTTCGTCTTCCAACACAACCCACACACCCCTTCTCTTTCCTATTTATCTCTATCTCTCTATTTTCTCTCTCTCGTATCTTCTCTCAAGTCCTCTCTCTCTCACATACACACACATTTAAATACAAAAATTAAAAAGAAGCGAGGCAAGAAAGGAAAGGGTAAAATTAATGTTGTAAGGAAGAGAAATGAAAGGAATGTCAAATTAATGTGATGCTTATTATATATAGAAAAATCAAAACAACGTGATGTTTTCAAATAGAGATCAAGACGTGAGCAACGTGATATTTGAATCTCAACTTATGTTGTTATAATGGCTGAAACACAGTGCAAAAAAGGAAGAGTATTATCTTGGTTGGAATGGATCTCGTCATCTTTTTTTATGAGTAAATTATGGTAATAACGGTTGTACATGAGTTAGATGTATGTCCAAATTCTGGATTGGTTCTAGTTGAGTATGCCACTTTACTTCTGGTTGAGTGGGGGATCAACCGGATAAAAATATATGAGTTGTAAGTTGGTTAGTATTTAATATAATGCATGTTTTTCAAAAAAAAATGTGACGCTAACTTGACTAAAAGTGAAAAAATGACGAAAAAAGGTAAATGAAAATGAGAGGTGAATTACATGGCCTAAATGTGGAAAACTTAGAAACAATTATAAAGTTATTAAAGTCATGGTGTGAACTTTTCTACTTATCTATTTATTACTAAATCTACATATTAAAACTTTTAAAATCAAATCTACACTATAACACGTTTAGTTATGTACGTATCTAACATCGAAACTTATTATTAATGGATTAAATTTTCAAATTTCATTGTTGTAGGCATATAGCAGGTTACTTTCCAACAATATTATAGAGTTTGTCAATTTTGGGTTAGTCAATGATGTTTGGTGTGTTTGCTGAAGATGAAAAAGATTTCAAGCGTTTACCGGAGTTTATCAAATTGATCAAACTGATTTAGATTAAATTACAATTAGAGTTAATTTCACAAATGGTCCTTTAACTAACTACAGATTACAAGTTTAGTCACTTTTTTCAAAAAGTTGCAAACTTCAGCCTTAAACTACCATTTTGTTGCATGTATTATCATTTCTAACGTTTTCTGTTAACTTCTACCGTTAGGTCTAGTACATTCAAGGGTATTTAGGTCTTTTACTTTATTTTTTAATTTAATTGATTTCAAATGTTCTTTTTAAGAATTAAAAAAATCAAAAATTATATTTACACAATTAAATTGAATTAAACTAACAATTTAATAAGATAAAATCCGTGTACTGCCCTTGAAACCACCAACCACTACCACCACGCCGCCTCCTAAAAACACCATTGTATACCACTAAGACCATCTACCACCACCCGAACTCGAGCAACAAAAGCAGATAAAAGAACCATCATCCAGCATCGAATACAACCACCAGAAACCATCAACTGCCGCCTACCACACTACTAGCACCAGAAAAAGTCGAAAATCACCAAGAACACAAAGAAAAATCGAAACCCATATACCCAAATCGCACATGAAGATGAAGAGAAAAGCCCTAAAATGTAACATCCTAAGACCGGGCCTAGTAATTAGAGTGGCTTGGTATGTTAACTTGTGATTAGTTTTGATTAATTACTTGTTAAGTATTATTATTTGGTTTCAATTAATTAATTAATTAAAAGTTAAATAAAGAAAGGTGTTAAGAATATATATATATATATATGTACGGTTATATATATATATATATATATATATATATATATTTGTGTGTTAGTTAGTATGTTATTATATTAACTAATATCAATTGCCACCTCATGCTACAAGATTTAAGAAAAAGGCATACGTGGGTTTTAATTGAATTAACTTCTGAGTTCTTTCATTCTTGAAATCCGATTGTATGTGTGCTTGTATGTGTTTGAGAGAAAAGGCATAAAGAAGCAAGTTAACTTGATAAGTGGAAGTTGAGATTTGTGTTGTGTTAATTCAAATAAAAGGTATGATAATATTCCTTGCATGATTCTAAACATCTTAACATGTTTTGTTTGTAAAGTTATGCTTAGAACATGAAGTTGCCATTGTTGAAGTTTAGAAATAAACTCGCTTGATGGGTTTTGTATGATTTGCCATGTTAAAAAGGGTTTGATGTGTTCTTGTTGTTGTATACATGTTATAAGGTGTTTATACATGTTTTAGAAGTGTTCATAATGAATTATGAGGGTTTGGATCGGATTTGGGAAGTTAGAATTGGCTGGAAATCCGACACAAAATGAAGAAGACAACCTGTGAATAAGCGTGTCGCGGCGCTACGCTTATGGGTCGTGGCGCGACAAGGGTGAAATCCGACAAAATGGGTTTCGGATTGTAGGGATCCGACATTTGCAAAACCGACCCTTGGAAATCCGAAACTTGGCAAATCCGACACTGAAATCCGATATATTGGAAATCCGCCGCCAAAATCCGAGTGATGATTCCCGGATTTGAAATCCGACACGGTCGCGGCGCGACGGGTATTGTGTCGCGGCGCGACGGACCCTGTTTCAGAAAGTTACTTATTTTTGATATGTTTTGCTTGGTTTTAGTTAGCATATTAATTATGTGAATCATACATGATTATGTTTGATTAAAAGGATATAAATTTATGTGTTTGACATATATTTATGAATCGTTACTGATTTCAGTTTGTTGTGTTCTCAGGAACAAACAAGGCTCAGTAATATAAGTTCACTGAGTGGAGAAACTGAAAGCTTGAGGTGAGTGGATGTTTACTCACAGATGTTATTAGTTGTAACTGGCTTGGGTTGCAACTGTTATTGGTTTGACGCATGGATAGATTGTGCATCTGATGATTGATTAACTGTTGATTGTTAATTAATTGTGCGTTAGTTATATGTATACATGATAATTGGGAAGTCAGCTTCGGCTGGGCATATGGGTTGGGTTTGTTTGCTATCGGCTAATCAGTATTGGGATCTTTTGATGCATTTGTTGCAACTTAAGGTAATACTGTGTGAGAATAGCAAATGATAGATCTGCAGAACCGCAGAACCGCATTGGTTGTAGGTTCCTGTTATGGGATCTTTTGATGCATTCTTTGCTTTGGCCGGCATTGGTTGTAGGTTCCTGCAGAACCGTCGGTCTTCTCGGGGCACGATTACCTGTTATGTGTTGTTGATATCATGCGGTTATTTGCTAATAGATCTGTTGTGGTTTTACTCCATTCACTTAGCTTTGTGCTAATCCCCCACCTCTCACTCTTTTTACAGGTTTTGGTAAGTCAGCGGCTCGGATGAGAGTGGTTAGCTTGGGGAGTAATCACCTAGGACTATGATAGTTTAATTGTGACGAGCCGTGTTTTGTAATACTGATATTTAATTAAACAGTGGCTTGTATTTAGTTGTAAATGCTTTGGTGTTTAATTCGCTTCCGCAGTGATTATCAAAATGAAAATTTTTGGGTTAAAAATACGGTGTTACACTAAATCTCATATGAAGATGAAGAGTAAAACCCTAAATTGCACATGAAGATGAAGAAATCCACAAAGATCAATGATGAACATGAAGAGAAAAACCTTAAATCATAACCTGTTACCACGATTCCACATATTCGTCTAGTATGCACGATGGTGGTGGAGATGATGCTAAACAGATCTTAGATCCATCAACTATGGTGTGCACGATGGTGATGGAGATGGTGTAAAGCATGGTGCACGATGGTGGTGGAGATGAGAGAGACATGTTTGTTGTGGTGTCTTCTTCGGCGAGGCAGTGGGCGGCGCTGGTTAGGGCAAAGAAAGATATTAAAGAAGTGAGAGCCTGAGAGGGTCGTAGGTGTTGATGATGCAGCGACGAGAAGATGGTAGTTGGAGGCGGCGGTTTTGTCCGGCTAGGGGAGGTGTGTCGGTGGTTTTCTCCGGCAAGAAGGAGGTTTTTGCAGTGGTACTTTTAGGGAGGGAATGAGTGAATGATAGATAAAGGGGGGTGGAGGGGGAGGCGGTGTGGTAGAAAAAAGGGGAGTACTAATAATAATAATAATAATTACATTATTATTAATAAAATAAATAAAAATAACAAAAGGGTAGAATAGTCAATTTGAAAAAGTTAACTGTCCAAGTTAGTAGAAAACGTTAGAAAGAACAATATATGCTACAAAATGGTAGTATAAAGATGAAATTTGCAACTTCTTTTAAAAAAGGACTAAATTTGCAATTTGTGGTTAGTTAAAGGATCATTTATGAAATTAACTCTTAAAATTATGACAATAATAATAATAATAATAATAATAATAATAATAATAATTCATAAACAAGTAATATTTTACTATAAAGAATAAAATTTAAATAAGTTTTTATATACATATAATGAAGAATGTTCAATATAGTCCATAATTAATTTATAGTCATTGACATCAATGGTTCAAATTGCATAAAAATTTGGATTGAGTGACATTTTCATAATTCACATATGATGCTTTTAAAAATCATATATGATTATATACTAAATCACATACGATTAAATATTAAAATTTTAAAACTATATTTTTTACATAAATTTTATTAAACACTAACTCTTAAAAAAACATTTAAGATCATAAATTGTATAGGTCAATATGTGGCTTTAGTACATACAACATATATTTATCAGTGATTAATGCATGCACGTGTGCTTTTGTTTGTACTCGATATCTATTTACATTATTTGCTTTATGATTTACTTTTGACTAAAAAAATATATAATTTGGATCTTTTTCATAGAGTGATAAAAATGGATATGCAAATTAGTTGGTAACAAGTTTAAATAAAAGGTTTAGTATTAAAAAATATATTAAAGTTTTCACATTTTGTTATTGTATATATCAAACTTACCTTTTAATATACTAAACTTACAAAACTTACCATTCAATGTATCGTACAAGTTATAGCAGGTCATATGCTGACGTGGCAACGGTTTAAATGACTTGGCAATGATTTGGCGCTTACATGGCTGTTGATTTGTTTTTTATTTTTTTATAAATAATTCAAAATAAAAAATACTTTAATTAATTGATCATAATAAAAATACCATTCCCTAAAACCTTGTTCATGGATTCCATCGATGGCTTCGTGGAATCAGATTGAGATGTATGGGTTTCGATCAGGGATTAGGCTTTATAGAATCAGATTCAGAGCTTTGGGATTTCGATTTCGTATGGTGTTTGGAATATGTTCTTTGATGATATCAAGATAGACGATTTAGGTTCTTGGTCTTAATCGATGGGGTTTCAATCAGCGATTGTTCAAGGTGTGTTCTTTATCATGAACAACATCGATTTAACCTGAAGACAATCATCATTTTCATCTTCAAAGGCCTATGGTTCAAGGTGTCTTCTTTATCTTCATGTTAGGGTTCATCCTTTCAAAGAAAACCCTTTCAATTTGCCATTGACGATTCATGATTCAGATCTACCATTGACAAAGGTTTTATGATGCGATTAAAGATAACCTGATCTGTAAGTGATTTGTCATCTGCTTCTGTTCGATTTCATCTTCATCTTTACGTTTAGGGTTCATCTTCATCATCTGGGTTTTTTATTCCGATTTTGATCTTGGTTAATTTGGTGACTTCATTAACCCATCATTTAGGGTTCATGTGGGTGAATTAGGTTCAGATCTAAGTTGTTAAGAGTTTTGATTTCATCAATTAGTACCGGCGATTTCACCTTTATCTTCATGAATTGCACAAGAGGCGGTATGTTTTTCATCTTCATCAAGTGCAAAAGAAACAACGATTTCAACTTTTGTATTCAATTAAATGCTCTTGTTATCAGTTTTCATGTAGGGTTTATACCATTTCATGTTATTGATCGAATGTTCTTGTTTAAGTTATCATTGAATGTTTAGATTTTAATCTGCTTCAATCGAAAGTTCTATTTTGATTTCATGTTTATAAGCTTCATATTTTGTTTCAGTTGTTGATTGTTTAGGTTTAGTCATTCATGATCATGAAGATGATGGAGTGTTCTTCTCGATCTTCAAAATGCTTAAGCTTTTTGTTTTTGTTTTTTGGAATATAATAATAATATACTGATGTGGCATTTGGAAATAAATAAAAAATATAAACAATTACCTGGTACCTGATGTATAGGTCATTAGGTACATCAATTTATAATTTTATAAGGTTGAATATATTAAATGATAAGTTTCAAAGTTCAGTATACATAATAACAAAAGGTGACAACTTAGATAAATTTTGGTGAACTAAACCCTTAAATAAACTAACAAATTAATTAAGAGCGGACGTACCAAAAGTTATGAAGCTCGCTTCATGCTCAATGAGGCCTTGCATCACTCGTGAAACCCACTACATCTTGTTTGTTGTCCATTCCTCATGTACATCACAAGCATAAAAACCTTGTAACTCTTAAAACTACAAATAATACATACATACATATATATAGAGGAAGATTCATTTGAGAACCGGTCTTATTGCGCTACTGCGAGAACCAATTTTAGCCGTTCATTTGGTAAATAGAATTCATGAATGCAGAGCGTGAGAGGATTGAATGTGGCAAGGTGCATGAGATGAATTCATGGGTGGATGATGACATTAAAGGAGGGGGAATTGGACGGCTCAGATTGGTTCTCGCGATACTCGCAATAAAAACAATTCTCAAATGATCTTTTCACTATATATATATATATATAGTGAAAATATCATTTGAGAACTGCTTTTATTGTAAGAACCAATCATAACCATCAAATTCTCCATCATTTAATTCAATTGCTCACCCATGAATTCATTATATGCACCTTGCCACACACTGATCCTTCGACACTCTTCATCCATGAATTTCATTTACCAATTGAATGGCTAAAATTGGTTCTCACGGTTCTCACAATAATAATAGTTCTTAAATCAATCCTCCCCTATATATAACTCAAATAACACAACAAAAACAAACCAGATTCTCTTTGATGTGTACAAAAATTTTTAAACCAAACAACGAGTTCTTTAACTAAATGCTAAATTACTCCTCCGGTTCTGCTAGTACCAAATTCAACAACAATTCATCTAAAGCAACAACATTTTTCCAATCTCAACAGGCTGAATTCAACCAACAACATTTACCACTTAAGGCAATAATACTAATAGCAATGTTTATCCAACATGTTCAACCACTTCAACAATTACCAGAAGCTAGGGTTGTTAATGGGTAGATCGGATTAAATCTTTTAAAGATCTGACCTGATCCGTAGATCCATTTAATTGGATTTGGATCTGACTCATTAGCATTAAGATTCATTTAATTGGATTTGGATCGGATCCATTACTAATGGATCTTGACCCAACGACTCATTTAATATTATTTATTATTTATAGGAAAATGCTAACCACAGCCCTAAGGGTTGTGGTTAAGAATAAAAAATGTAATATTAATTTTTAAAAATGACAATTATAACTTGTGTCATCATAATTAACTTTTTATAACTTATATAATTAACTTTTAATTAGTTTTTAACTTTCTATATATGAAACAAGGTTACTATTTTAAAAACTAAAAATAACATTTATTTTATTCATATCGACGGCCTAAGAGCTGTGGTTAGCATTCTCCTTATTTATATAATAATCTATCAATGCGACGCAACCAACTTGACCGTCACTCAAACCTAAACCTTTCCGTTAAAGAAAAGCACAAAACTGACAATTATTTTGATTAAAAAACACCTTGGATTGAACTACAAGAAAAAAGGTTGGTCGAGTCTCGAGTGTAATGTTTTAAAAAAAATGTTTTTTATATTTAATATAATTTTTACTTTATAAATTTTATGTGCTTTTATAAATTTAAAATAGAAAAATGCGTTCAGTCATGAAAGTTGCTACTAAGGGTCGACAGTCATAGGTCTTGACATGATAGTCATGACAGTCACCGCTACGTATGCTTTAAGGTTAAAATTGATCATAATTTCTTAGTATGACTGTACGTACGAGTTCAACCATAAACAAGTTATTTTTCTTATTCTATAACTAATTTGTGTATGAGTAAAAATTACAAAAAAGTATAAATAAAATAATTAATAACTTTTTACGAAGAGTGACAGCCCAACCCCTTCATAGAGTGAAAGAAGGTTGTCATCAGCTCTTCCACTTGTTCATAGCCCGTAACCCTATTCACGGCCCCTGGTTTCGTTTTTTGTTTTTAAACGTCACATATAAAAATTTAAAAATGGAGTGAAAGCGAGTGACAATAATATTGTAGAAAAAATAAAGGTTGAAGAAAATGTAAGTTTGTCATGGGTTCGATCAACAAGGTGGTCTAGAGGTAAGGTGACTTATTGTCGTCCATGAGGTAATGAGTTCGATCATTACCCTGGGTAAACAACTTGGGGGTGGTATATTCCTCCACCGTAAATGTTTGGTGGGTCCAGTAAGAGGAGACTTTGATGAAATGGTCTTGAGTTTGTCATCAAAGTTTAAGTTCCCATTCCGATATGTCTTTTAATCCATAATTGGGTATTAACATTTAAAATACCTTCTTAAGATTTTAAGAATCCTCAAAATATGAGGTTATGGCCATAAAATCCTAATGACTTTAAGCACTCGAGTGGTGAAAAGATCTCATCATAGTTTATATCATGTGTTTGTGTGTATCCATTTGTCATCAACCTTGCTTTACAGATTTATACATTCCTATCCATGTCGGTTTTATTTTGAAAACCCAGTTGCAACCAACAGCTTTGCTATTCACTTGCAACAACTATAAAAGAAAATCGGTTCGAGTTTTTTTCCTTCTGAGAGGACTATGATTGAAGCAATACATGTTTCAAGAGATTTATGGACAAATACAAAGAGAAACAAAATACACATGGTTTCCTTGGACTTGGAGAAGACCAATGATTATGTCTCTTGAGATTTGATTCGAAAGACCTTGAATAAATGGAAGGTCCCACGAAGATACTTAAGAATTATCCGAGATATGTATGAGATTTTGATGACTTGGGTCTAGACACTAGTGTGTAACACGTTAGGGTTGCACCAAGGTTCAACCCAAGCCCTTACCTTTTAGTGGTGACCCTTGAGACCAAGTATTGACTGCTGAAAAGGCGCAAAACACGACAATGGAAGTTGAGGAAATGAGGATGCTAAGGTAGTTTTGCATGAAGGCCTTGGCTCATAAGATCCCAAATGGTATCTTCATGTCTGGTTTGAAGGTAGTGATATTCCGTTTTAAACCAAGAGAGGGGACTTTGTTACCCTGACCTCGTCCAAAGAAGACAGCAGACATTGTTAGTTAGAAGAGTGGACTTTGTAATAGTTAACGTTCAAGGGGAAGAGGCCGTCCGAAAACGACTTAGGAGAATAGAGTGAAGCTAGACATGGATGAACGATGACTCTCCAAGGACATGTCCTACAATAGGATCACATGGAAAAGAAGAATTAGTGTAAAGGGTTGAAGCATCTAAGAGCTTTTACTCGTGTTTACATGTATGTATGTTGTGGTCTAAGAGGAAGACTAACTTCATACGTATATTTATCAATAATTATAATTAACTAGCTAATATATAATGATATAGACAACTACTAGATTAAATATCTGTGTGATACACGAGCTGGTTTAAAAAATGATAAATATTAAACATTAACAAAAAAATATTAAATAATTATAAAATGCGAAAGAAATGAGAGTTTAAAAAAATAGTGACAGACGGCATGAACGCCTGGACCAACGGTGGAAGCGTCGACGGGAGAGGAAGGGCAAACGTGATGACAGAAATATGGTATTATGATACAAGATGTGATTGTATTTCTTATACAAGCCATCAATCGTTATTTGAAAGAATAAGGTCAAGTATTTGTTGATTATAATAAAAAAAACTAAACGGATTAGAATACCTTTTAAAATGATAAAACTAAGAATTTGATTAAATATGATATTTTGAATTGTTATAAAGGGTAGATATGATATTTTTAAATTAGGAAAGACAAATACGATAATATAAGGTTTAAAAGGGACATATACAAAATTATCTCTAACAAATTTGCTCAAATTAAATAATTTTAACTCTTAGAAGTCAAAATCAAATTATATTTTCAATTAAATTGGATAGTTAAGAGATGGAAATGATTATTTAATAAAAATGATTCCAATTATTCTTTTACTTATAACTAGATATCAGAGATTAAAGATGGTCTATAGATTCCACTTCAATTTATAAATATGTGATCGATAATTAATCAACTTATTTAAAAGGGAATAGTTTATCAAAATGTATTCAACTTGTCACATTTTGTTATTGTATGCATCGAATATTCCACTTCAATTTATAAATATACGATCTAGTTCACCAAAATGTATTCAACTTGTCACATTTTGCTATTGTGTGTATCGAACTTTAAAAGTTTCTATTGTGAGTATCGAACATTTAATTTGTCGATATTGTATGGATTAAACTTTATATTGTATACACTAAACTTATAATTTTTTTTCTTTTTTGTGTATCCAAAATATATACAGTAGTAACAAATTCAAAATTTGATGCATACAATAGAATCATTTAAAGTTCGATAAATACAATAGCAAAACGTGACAAGATGTATACATTTTGGTGAACTAAACCTTATTTAAAATTTCATAAATACATATATATGTTTTATTTTATTAAAAAAAGACGCTGCATTTACTTAACCCCCCCCCCCCCCCCCCCCCCCCAAAAAAAAAAAACACACACACACACAAAAAAGTACAAATAAACATCCAACAATTGGTCAAAAGAACATAAATGCAAATTTACAAAGGTCCTTCCTTCTTGCATCAAATCCATTAAAGTCCCTACCAAGACAATGACAAGATGAAAAAGGGTTTTCATAATAACCCCCACCCACTCTCTGACCTCAGAATCATATCACAACAACTCCCCCATTCATCACACATAGCAGTTTAGGTTTTCCCAACCTAATAACAAGAAGAAGAAGAAGAAAAACATCTATTATTATTGCCCCTTATTTCCCAATTTTATTTTTATTTTTTTTAAGAAAGAAAGACCCCACCCGAATGAATCTAGTATTGGGTCTCTCAAACTGACTGACAAGCTTTATAACTTTTTGAAAACTAAAAACTTTGTGTCACATGTAGGTTCTTTCAAAGGACCACGTTATGAAGTGAACATAGCATTTATTGAAGGAAATAATCGAAGATTCCTTACTTCATACATGTAGCGTCGATTTGAGTTTAAATGTCGTGGGGTTCATGTTCTTTCTTTTACCAGCATTACGGCATTGCCATGCTGCTTGTTTCCCAGGACGCTTTTATTAAGTAGTTCCCTTTAGATACGGGTTTAAGAAAATTGATTTTCGTATTCCTTCTAACTTTAATCAGCTGATTATCTACTTCTAAATCTTTAAGTCGTAAGAATAAGTCGGTTTGAGTTTTGAGAACACTCGTCCAACTACTCAACTCCCATCATGTTAAGCTAGAAAAAAGTAAAATCCCTACAAAGTCTTCCAAATGTTCACTGAAAAGGATGTAAACTTTGACTTCAGACAAGACTGTATTAGTAATATTTACACGAGACAAAACAGCAATTCAAGGTCAGAAATCGTCATTAATTTGCAATCATATAAACAAAGGTGAAAGCTTTTAGCTATAAATTATGGGATTTGACAAAACTTTTCTAGTTCAAACTAATCAAAGCTTGTTCTAGCTCAAACAAAATGTATAACCCAGTTTCACCTCCAAATATTTAATCCGAATGAGAACTTCAAGTATGAGTGAACTTACTCGATAAGAGGCATTTGGCGCATGAATGGATTCAACTGCTTACTGGTAAGACTAAGATCCCTCCATTGAAGCTAAATCCAGAAGGGGCTCTTTTTCCACTGCAAAAGAAAAAAAGAAAAAACAAACCAGCTGCATTCTTCAAAGATAATTTCACGAATTAACTTGAACTCCATCGTCAGGAAACAAGATGTGAGGGAATTCACAGATCATCCATTTCTTAACGGGCGCCTAACCCAAATTTGATCATCTTGACCCTATATAATCACAAAGCTGACTTATCTAAAACTGCTTATTGCAACTTAAAATCACAAAAATCATTTCATATCCACATCCTAACACCCTCTAATAGGTCTTCGTATAAATGGATCTAATAGAACTTACAACTGATGGCCAAACCGGAGCACCATTATCATCAAACTTACCTAAATTTCCTTCTACTGTTCACTCCCTTCTAATAATCATCATTTTCATTGAACATGACACAAACCTGGAAGAACAAGCTACAAAGGAAAACAGAGGTTTAATGGTGAATGTGATATCATGTAATCCATATTACAAACTAAACATATGCATACCACCATTCTTGGCCTTTTTGAATCAAGATATTAAATATGATATGATTAATTCCATGTACAGAACAAAGGAAGTGCGAATGTGCCTACTAAAGTGGGCCTTTTGAGTTATACGGGTAACTAGCCTTATGCGAAGTTACATAAATAAAAGTCGTATAATTCAGCCACAAACTGGTAAAATAATAAATTGGCCCGGAATGCAGTTCATAAAAAAAAGAAAAAATATACTTGCTAATGGGGAGTGGTAACCTGCAAAACATAGTCAAAGATTATAACAATTGTCCATCTAGGAATAGGACCGTATTGCTTACATAAGTTTAGAGGTAGCAATTGCGACCTATTTACTTATAAATGAGAAGTGGGTTATGTTTCATCTCTAAAAGGTGAAATAAGCAAAGAGAAACAAAATAGGCTTAGAAGGATACAGTTCATCTGGGTCGAACAGCTCAAAACTTATCTAAAGTTTATTTTAATTGCCAAAATTTCCAAAACATTTTATTAAAAAAATAAGATTATTATTGAAATGAAACACATGTGGAATCATGTTTGACATGTTAATTATCTAACAGTAAAAAGAAATTAAGAAGAGCTCCGGTCAACCTAGTCTATTTCAACCGGTACCAATAAATTACTCGTCTTGATCCAAACGTGGTTCGATCCGTTACCCAACCCATTTTGCCACCTCGAATCTTAGTAAGACATAAAACTTAACAATAAAACTGCAGTGAATAATCCATTACTTGACAAATTTTCATAAACACTCGTAACTATAATTCGTAACAAAACAAAGGCAAAAAAACATTCACATTAAGAAAAAGTTGCAAATCAAATAAAGCCCTTACATAAAGCAACTAACGAGTAATGAAAATGATGAGACCCCTCTAAATTGCATGACGATCTCTAGTAGGAAAAAGCCGGTGTTTATTCATCACAAAATTAAATCTTGATGTTTTCCTTTTACTGCAAGTATCGCCCTCTTTATCATAAATAATCGTGTAATTCAAGCTGCTTACATTCCTAAAGTAGCAGAACTTATCATCGCCATAATTATACATCTCCTGTGTACTTCCCAATCCACTAACCACCAAATTCCCCTTCACAAGCATCGATCCTTGACCATTTTGTAAGTTTTCAAGAACACTTGATGAAGATTTAGAATCCGATTTATCAACCCTTTTCTCATTGAAACCCAAAGTAATATTTGCCAACGCAGCATAACTTCCATTACCTTTGTCCACTGTATCCGAGTTTATGTAAAAGGAAAAGGACTTCAAAGATTCGGTCAAAAGAGCAGAAGCCGGCTTCTTATCATACACACTGTCATTAAACTCAATTATCTGATTAACAATTTGTGAATCCCCGTTTTTCCCCATCACCATGAAATTACTGTAATTAAATTCTTGAGTTGATTCGGTTACTATTTTCCCAAATGAGGATTTTACCCAACCGGTTGATTTTATTGACCTTGTGACTTTAGTAATGAATGTTCCATTCAAACCCGTGTAATTAGAGACTAAAGAAACATGAAGTGGCGAAATACGTTGTGTCAAAAACTTCCCTTCGGTCTTCTCACTCTTTCCATCTAACCACACATGTAAATTTGCATCAATGTACCAAACATTTAAAGCATTTGTGACACTAAAAGCAAAATCATGAGATTTCCCATTTAAAATTGTTCCAAGAAATGGGGTTATCTCAATATCATATGTAGGAAGATCAAATGATCCAATGCCAGTAATTGGTCTCCACAATAACGGATTAACACCTCCTGTGTAAACTACTGTAAAAGGCCAAACTGCACCAACTACAGCACCATCTAAACTTACCACAACCTCCCTAAATGGCCCGTTACCAGGGAAACTAGTCAAATTATTATCTGAAATGTATTCGTTCGGAACATTTGTAGGCCAAAACTCGTCGTTTTCATGAAACGAAACATACACTTCAAGAACAGCCCTATATGCATTTTGGGGAATCACAAACTGTTTTGACATCACATCAGTGGAATTCTGGATTTCAAACCATAATCCATCATTCAGCGGTAAGTTTCTTGAAATGGGTATGATCAAATCAGCCCATTGATTATCAACATGATTAGAATGAACAGATAATTTTCTCACGTTCTTCTTTTCAGCAGGATAAAAATGAATACTAACATTCACATGGTATACACCTGTGTAAGTACTATCAATAATATTTCCCAAATAAACAGCTAGTGTTTGATTTGTCATAAGCAAGGAGTAATACCTAGTAATGTCCTTCTTCACTGTCCATTCAATCCCAGTAGCTCTTGGCTCAGCCGTGCAGCTTCTAAGCAGCTCAACCCCGCCGAGCCAAATCCCAAATATTCGATCAAATTGGCGACCTTTACAAGTGGCTGTCCATTCAAGAACAATTTTAACGAAATCAGTTGATGGGCAATCTGATGGTGGAGTATATTGGGCGAAAACTGGTGGGCTGCCGTAAGTGTAGCCAAAATCATGTTGTAGCACATGGGTTGAACAGGGTTTTGTGTTTGGCAGTTGAATTGGTTTTGTTACTTCAAAGTAAGTTGTGAGTGGGACGTCATTAGCGGTGATGGTCGGAGCGGTTGAGAGATGTGACCGGAAAATTGCCGACTTGGAGGAGGCGAGGAAGCAGAAAGATAGAAGGAGGAGGAGGAGGAGGGCGGAAGCCATGACTAGAATGGTGGTTGAGGAACTCAGATTCTTGTAGAGATCGGAAGGGGGGAAAAACAATGTGTTAGGGTTTGGAGTATAGTGAATAAGATTTAGAGGGAAAAAACAGTTGGATAACAAACCAAGGTAGTTTGTTGGGATATATGTTTGAAATATGCAGATAATGCATTTATTACAGATATAGAAGATCATTAGATATGCATTAAGTATGTAATTTTTTTATTATTTATTTTCATTTAATGCTTAACTTCAAAGCTAATTTTATTTTTATTTTTATTTTTTCTTTAAAAACAAGGTCTTTTTGGAAAACCAACAAAGCAATCATTCAAATAGAATTTCGAAAAACAATATATTTGAACGCATCTCAAACCAAAACCAACTGTTTCGAAAATCGAAACATTTGATCGTGCATCTAACATGCCTAAATATGCATTTTAGGTGATAGTTCCGTTATATAGTTATTTACTAGATATAATATTGTCTATACATCACGTAACAACGTTATGATTGAACTGTTTGGTTGTATATACACTTGAAATAACAGAAAACGTAAAACAAACATGTATATCCATAAAAAAGATCATGATACTGCTCGTCTTCTTTGACATAACAATAACCGGTTTAAGCTATAGGTAAATAATGCAAACCCGAATAGTAAATGGTTTTTCTCTCGATTAATTTTAACTTGATAACGTTTTATTAATGGCATGTTGGAGGAAATTGTTTCTTTATACTATATTATAAATTACTATTACTATTTGATTTATTGTCTAATCTTTTCACCGTAAGAAATGAAGTAAATTAGTTGTTTATGCAAAGTTTATGATGGTGTTTGAAATTGCGTTTAGAAACTGATTATCAAATTATTATGATTGAAATCGCAATTAATTAGTTTGGAGTGTATGGGCCTTTGGAGTTTGCGTTTTTAAAAAAAAAATCAGTTATATACATTTTGAAGTCTATGAGACGTAAATTTGAAAATCTACTTTTTGATTCATGTTATTTTACCTTTTAAAATCAATTAATCTACTTTCCTAGACACTAAAAAAAATTGATTATTTAGTTATTACGATATAAAACAGCAAAATATCACAATCTCAAACGCCCCATGTGTATCGTTTGAATTTGAGTGTGTGTGTGTGTGAAAACGCATAGTAAAATGTTCAGAGGAGTTGGATGTTATGAAATTGCATCTTTAAATGCATAAAGTGAAAGTTATACGTGTTTATACTTTAAATGCATAAACACCCCATTTTGCAAGTCATCTATTCATATTCATAACACATTATTATCAAACATACATTAAACTGGAACAAAATTAATAAGTAAATAAGCTAAAAAGGACCTAAAAGTTTCATTTGGAACACTTTTTGTTAATTCAACTGCTCTAATGGCAGATAAAGATGATTCCTTTTTGCATCAATATTTCACAAAGGGCGTATTAGTTAATTTACTAAGAAACAAAACAAGAAACTCTATGCAAGTTAAACAAAAAAAATGAAAATAGCATCAGTTTAATCTTGAAAGTTGACCAGAATCTCCATTCAGAAAGAAAACCTCCAACGGTTTATAAGACGAAGTGGATGATGCAGCCATGGTTGATCCAAACCTGTATGTGGGTTGCAGTATTTTGCTTCCTTTCGGGCATGGCACCGTTAGAATCCTGGGTCCCGTTCTCATCTGCCAAATCTGCAAAGTTCATGCATCAGTATTTGTAAGTAGCCTTGAAAACAAAGAAGTCTAGAGCTGGAAAAATGGGTTTGGGCAAGACGGGTTGTGTAACGGGTCAAAACAGGTAAGTTTCTAGTTAGTGTAGAACATGTGGTTCACTCAGGTTGACCTGAATACCATTTGTCAAAAAACTATTAAACTTTTTATAATAAGTAGCATGTCAAATAAAATTATAAGAATTATACTATTCTGATAATAACAGTCTGATATTCTGAATAAACAGTAGGATTAGAATAATGTTACCTCCACAATGCCTTTTCGAGGGGCATGAATAGCAAGACATAAGCAATAATCATTTTTTACATGTGTGTGAGCTCCGGAAGTCTCTTTATTGACAAGTCTTTCGACAAAAAGACAGCTGGCATCCCGATACCCCTGAAAAGAAGTTTTTGGTATTAAAAAGAAAAATGAATAGAAAACTAAAAGGTGTGTGTGTGTATGAATATGTACCTTCCATAAGCGTACAACCACAAGGGCTCGAGTATCCAATAGCATGATACGACCAAGTGAATCTGTTATTGCAGCTAAAGTCCCGCTAGGTGATAATGTTAGCTTCTCTCCCTTTCTCGGGTGATCTTTTAGACATGTAAGAGATATAGCTGTCGTACGAGTTTGTAAAGCCACAATGTCAGCATTAGCAGCAACTATAATAAATAAATACTGTTGTGAAGTTTTATAGATAAAACCAAGGTTCTAAAAAACATAAGGCGTGACATGGCGGCGAGGTCAAGCCTCAAGCTTTAGGAGCCATGGCGTTTTTTAAGGTGGCACTTAAGGCGGCAATTTTGTATATATTTTATAAATATTTATATCCAATTTATCATTATTAATATACAAATTACACAAGGTTGCACAAATTAGGTGCAAAGTAACATATACAAATTACAAAATACAAATTTATAGAAGTTTAATACACGTGATCGCAAAATGTATATAAAAAAGTCAAAAAACTATTTTCTATGCTCCATGCCTTAAAAACTCGCCATTTGGCGCGCAAAGGCGCACCTTATGCCGCCTTGCCTTACCCCACCCCGCCGCCAAGGGTTATTTCTTAACGTCGGAGTCGCGCCTCGTGCCTTGGCGCCGCCATGGCGCGTTTTTTAGAACCATGGATAAAACTAACCTCGAGCAAATGGTTGTGGTTTTGGTTCTGGTTTTTTTGTTGGTTGCTGGCTCCTCCATACCAATTTGGAGAAAGAAGCTATTGTTGAAAACGTTGCAGGGACAACCTTTGATAGAATAGCTCCAACAAAAGACCTGCTTCGATCTTCAGAAAGCCTGGAGGGGGGAAAGAGCGCTATTCAAAAAACTGTGTTTGAACGTGTTGTATTGAGATATTGATGCTTGCTAACCTGAATGCTGAAATTGCAGCATCGGCTCCAATGATGACAGCACAATAGTAGCGATCACTCGACTGCTCAACAATAAAACCAGCTGAATTCAAATACGAGAATACCTTCAGATAATCTCCAAAACTCATTCAATAAAATGTATACATATAGATACAAAGCTACCTGTAGTTCCAGAAGAGGTGGCGGCATGACACCAGTGACGGCACCATCAACACACGAACCGTATTTATTAACATTCCAAAGTTGGTAAGGAATAAGGGAAAAAGAAATTTCAGATTCTTCTTGATCTTTATCTGTTGATGACTGATTCCAAAACCGATTTTGAGTTTCCTGATACCATCGCTGAAGTACTCTCTGCATTTCAAGCACAAATTTAACTTGACCAGAATGATGTTTACCTAATTATCATCAAACATTTAAATGAGTATTAATACATTATAGATAACATGGAATACCTGAATATCAGATCCATCAAAACGAGCAATTATTCCTGGTATAACAACACACACTTCCTCAGATGATGATGTATCTTCTGTAATATCTCGTTTAGTTCCACGCACTCTTAACCTTAAAATCCGTCCAGGATATACAAGCTGCCACAAAATCATGGTGATTTAAAGCAGGGTATAAACACTTATGAAAAATCTGATTTCTTTGTATCTTCTGTGATATATTGCTTAGTTCCTGAACCCAACCCATTCCTAAGTTAAGTCGAAATTGGCATCTCTAAGAACCGTATAACTCTGCATTCTTTGATTTTGATACACTTGCAAATATTATCATCATATATAAATTAAATGAACATGTTTACGGAAAAAAAATCATTAGAACACAAAAATTGTGAGTTTGAGTCTTCAAGACCTCACTGTCTGCTAACATTATCAATTAATAGGGGCTTCAACTGGCTTATAATTTCAAATTTTAAATCATTCAATTAAGGGGGTGTTTGGATGTGCTTTTAAAGTTAATAACTGATTATTAATGAAGTTTCATAATCAGCTTACATCAGAGCTTTTGCTACAGACTGATTATGATTCTGATTATTTAGGGGTCGAAGATATCAAATTTCAGGAAACATGTAAACATCTCAAGACTAAAAATTTATTGTGGTTAACACCAATTGGGCAACACCATTCAATTCATAGTGCTGGCATCGATATTTATCGTAGATAACATTCAATTTCAAAAGTGTTTAGATCTAAAATCGAAATGCAAAGTTATCTATAAGCATACTGAATGTAATCTAATTGAGAATACCTGTTTGTGAATAAGATCGCCTCCAAGTGAGTAAATTAACAAGTACCCACAAGACGTTCCGAGCGCAATAACCCTAATATCATCAAACACCAACCACTCAAGGGCGGAGACATACTCTGCTTCAATCGGGGAAAGATTGGGTCGGATCTTGACCCGAAAAGTAGCAGGAGCGGAAGCGTGAGACCACTCAAGAACAAGGAGAAAGTAGCGGTTAGCGATTGCAAGGGAATTAGTGTCAAGAGCACAAAGGAGATTGGGGTTATCGAGCCAGCCTTCCTTGCCTGCGCCGAATTCGCTGAGATCAACCGTGGCTATACTTCCGAGATCTGTCAAGTGGGCTCTTGGAGCCATGCTTTTTGTCGGGTTTATGCTTCGGTCAAAGGAGATGAAATCATGAGAACGAGGAAGAATCAGCAGATTGTTTGAGCTTTTGAGGGATGATCGATTGGTGACGGAGAAGCGTTTAGAAATTATTCCTCGTCGATGGAGTTTTATGTCTCAGACTTCTTTCTTAGACAGATCGCAACTATTAATTTATACTTAAAAGATAATTTTTCCACGAGAGCAGCACATTTTTATAATTGTAAACAATTTAAATAAAAGAGTATATTAATTATTTTATTACTTATTTAAATATATGTAAGTATAAAAACATCTTGCATACATTATTTCTACCTTTTGTATTGAGAAAAGGATTTTAAGATTTTTATTTGGTAAAAAGAAAAGAAAGAAAAAGGGTTACAGGGGATATATGATGATGATTAATGATTAGTACATAATATTTTTTTGATATACAAAAAAAAGGGTATGTTCTAATCATAATATTCTTCAAAGATATGGTTAAAAAAAATAGTTAGTAGATTTATATAAGTAAAAAAGTCATGATTTTTATATGTGAAAAAATTATTGTGTACAAATTATCTTCCCTCCAAACCGTAAACTATCTACAATTCTTACATATCTCCTCCCAAGTCTAGCCCTCAATCAGTCATCCCTACCAATCCAGTTTTCGTTTTTTGAGTTATTTTGAGAACTAATCATAACATTTTACTTGCACATTGAACAGATCCCCTCCGATGAATCCTTGGACTTAGTTGGAAAGAATGATATAGGTGTACCATCATTTACACACTTGCAACCACAGTAGCTTGACATTCTTACACTCCACGAAGGTGTGGGATAACAATTCCACATCTTTTTCATATCTCAGACAGAGCAAGAAGTAAATCAATGTTCGTTTTATTTTAATCTTTTCTTACATGCGGTCTTCCCATCCTAAGACTCCAATAAATACTGGATTTATAGGTACCAACCCGCTAAAAAGTGAATATCAACGGTATGTGTAATTTACTCTATTTTTATTTTACAAGTTAAATTTATGATAATTGAATTTTTGATTACTAGCCTTAAGTCGATGTTAAAATAATGGTTATGCAGTAAACAGTATTGTAGTTTTCAAGTGCTATAAATATCTTCCATGAGAGAACAGTTTATCGCTTTCCGTTTCACCAAAATGCTTCCACAGAACCCTTCCCTCCCTAAAACCCCAAAACCCTATTTCTCCACTTTCACACCTTATCCCCTTTCAAAATTCTCAAATCCTCTCTACAAAACTCTAATCCCAAATCACTCATCTCCTAAAATCCCAAAATCCTTATCGATTAACTCACTGTTTCAGCCAAACAATGCGTCTTGCAGACCAGATGTTCGATCATATGCCGGCCGTAGCAAGAAAACCTCCACCGGCCGCATTGAGGGGAATGCCGAGCTACGTAGGGAAGCCAAGCGAAATGCTCGACGGAAAAGCAAGAAGCTCGCTGAAAACCTCTTTTATAGGCTAAAAAATCCTCATGGTAATTACCCTAATAATTTTTCAGAAGAGGAGCTGCAGATGATTGGGTTAGGGTACGACAGAATGGTTCAGTTTATGGATAAAGATGATCCGAATCTTAAGCACCCATATGATTGGTACAAGTATGGTGAATTCGGGCCATATTCGTGGCGTGGGGTGGTTTTAGGAGAACCAATTCGTGGGCGGGTGTCTGATGAAAACGTGACCCTGATTGGTGATGTAAGGGATCAAGAAGAGTGGGAAAGGATTGAACAATTTGAAATGAGTCAAGAATTTGGTGAGAGATTGGAGTCTTTGGATAAGACTGTTGGACTCAGATACTTTTGGGTTTTTGTTAGGCATCCAAAGTGGAGGGTTTCAGAGCTGCCATGGGAGCAGTGGACTCTTGTTAGTGAAGTTGTTGTTGAAGCTGGAAAACAGAGGTTAGATAAGTGGAATTTGATGGGTAGACTTGGGAATAAAACTAGATCTTTGATCACAAAATGTGCAGCCTGGATGAGGCCTGATATAATATACGTAAAGAGACCAGTTTTTCAATGTCGATTTGAACCTCAAGACGAGTTTTTTAAGTCGATGGCACCTTTGCTTGATCCTGAAACAGAGCAAGATTTTATGTGTCAATTAGAAAGCGAAGACGGTGGGGTGGAAATGTGTACTTATTTTGGTGGGTTGTGCAAGATTTTAAGAGTAAACCCAAAAGCTTTTGTGGATGATGTGGTGAAGGCGTTTGAGAAAGCTAGTGATGAAAAGAAGTCAAAGTGTCTGGAGTTTTTGCTTGGAAATCATCCAATCGAGTTGCTTCACCCGTATACTAAGGAATGGAAATCTAAGTTGGAGGAAATGGAGTTGGGGTGTGATGCCCCTGATGAGAACGACGATGGTGGTGCAAAGATGGAGGTATTGGATTGGGTTGAAGAAGAAGAAGACGATGATGATATAGTTATTGATGGAGAGTTGGATGATGTAGAACAAGAAGATAATGATGATGTTAGTGGTGATGATGATGCTGATGAGGAAGATGATGAGAAGTATTGGGAAGAAGAGTTCAAGAAGGCAGTAAATAGCAATGAAGAAATGGAAGTTATGGCAAGAAGAAGCATTAAAGTGACGACAAAGCTGTATGAGAAGCAATCACAGATGTTCGAAGAGCGAATGAAGGAGAAGAAAGAAGATGAGAATGAGAATGAGAATGAGGGGGGTGAATTGACAATGAGGCGTGGTCGGACCAAAATAAGTCCAGAAGAGTGGAAGCAACTGGGTTATGGCCCGAAAATGAAAAAGATCCAAAAGAGTAGGATTCCGCCGGGCCAGTTCTTGAGAGCAGCGGTGAGACCCTTTTTGTATAAGAATCTCATGAAAGAGATCGTTTTGACAAGGCATGCAATAGTAGAGGGAGAAATTGGTGGTGGGAAGAAGAAATGAAGTCTGTAAAACTCCATGGGCATTCATCATTACATCATACAATCTAAAGTCTAAAGATTGTCTGTCGATGGCTTCTAGGTATTTGTACTATTGTATGTGCACTATTTTTCCATTGATGGAAATAAAGACATCTCGACTTGTACCGTATGCATGAGAAATAGTAAATTAAACGAAATTATCATGAAAAAAAGAAGCAAGTTATTCAACTAAACTAAGTGATAGTATCATCAATCATAGTTTACAAGTCTACTTAAATTGAGCTCTCTATATATTTCAGAGGGGTCAAAATGTGCAAAACTGCAGGCTTGTGTTCGTCATAAGATCCTAAGAAAATATCATCTTCATGCATCAAAGTATTCCTCGGGAAGGTAAAACTTCAATCCAATTGCCTGCAACCACAAGAATATTACATTAGCAAATGGAGTTATGAATCCTACTGTTTATTAGTAGAAATGAAAATGGATGTGAAACACAAAAATATTACATTTGCAAACTTCTTGTCAGCATCACTATGATCATCAATTCTTCCAGCAGCATCACCAACATAAAATGACCTATAAAAAGAGACATACCCAACAACCAATTTAGATCAGATAAGTAAATTCAATCCGTAGTTTTATACAACAGAGGTTGGAATTTCAGCCGATTATGCTTTATTTAAAAAGTTAAGACTTGTGTTATTAATATAGTTTTCGTAATCACGTTTAGTGCATTAGTTATAAAAATAAAATAAAAAACAAAGATAAGACAAAGTGTTTCTTGGTCCGCCCAACCCAACAGGCCTTTTTTGACCCATTACCATACACCCGTCCATTTGTGATATGAAGTTAAAAGAGAAAAGAACAATACTGATCCATATCGATTGGAATCCCAGAGTTGAATTGTTGTTCCATGATGTGCCACATCCCAGTCTCTGGTTTGCGAAAAGGGTCCTGTTCTTGACCTTTACTTACACCACATGCAATGAAAACCTGTAGAGATATATTTGAAGTGGTCAGATAATCAAAGAATAAATCAGGCCAATCAGTGGGAAAACATGCATTCAAACAGATTAATAACAACCTGAATTGGGACCTTAACGAGCTTGATGAAACTGTCCAGTCTTCCAATTTTAGAATCCATGGCTACCTGCCGCTTGTTCTTCCAGCGCTCAATATTTGATTCATTTGTGAAGATAACCTTCTCAAAGTCATGATAGAAGACAATCTCATAAATAAATAAAACTGTTCACATAAAAATACAGTGATTCTAGTTCTTGAAAAAGAGAACAAAAAATAACTGAGGAAATTGCAAACCAGTTTGTAGCCATCACTATACAAGCTCTGCAACTTTTTAGGTATTGAAGCATACATAAGAGACCAAGCATTTGCCCCTACTCTGTAATTATGCAATTACAATAAAGTTAATTTTATATTCCAAATATACAATATAGAAAAGGAAATTCTCAAGAAGACTTTTTGAGGAAATATATGTAGGTAATGGGCAAGTACCTTTGAACTGATGTTTTTGCAAGACATCCATCAAAATCAAAGGCAGCTATTTTCTTTGAATCATGGAGACCGTCATCCTACAAGTTATATGATATATTGATTATGATAACTTCTGGCAATGTCAAAAGCCTCTCATGGCATTGAATTGTAGAGCTTATAAAACTCATTAACAAAAAAGAACTCACCCGTTCAAGATATATGAGGGTTTGAAATGCCTTCCATTTCGGCTGTAATGTTGCTCCCTGAAAAAAGGAAACAACATAGCTCATAAGTAATTGAGGTGGCACTGTGGACAGGGCAAGTAACTGGTTAAGACGGGTAAATTTTGGTTGAGCTGAAACACTTTTTTGCCAAAATACATATTGAATAACTTCCCCTGTTCCATTTAAACTATTCTAAATTTTAGCCATTTGATCATTAAGAGATAAATAGTAACCCTGCCAACCCAATTACAAGTAAATGGGTTGAAGTCACCACCAATAAAGTATTTACAGTTGCAAGTAACAGAAGACCACTATGACCAAGACATTTTAGTATCACATTAAAAAAACTGGTCCCCCCAAGCATGTTACGGTGCAAAACTGAGTAGAAATTCACTTACTGAAGATCTTACCTTATAATTGTCCTTGACATCACTAACTGCAAAGACTATCTCTGATCCAATGGCTTTCTCCGATAATTCAGATATCTGGAAATGGAAGGTTAAAGATATTATTACAATGATCTGCTTTACAAGAGACAGGAAATCTTTGAAAAGGAAAAAAAATAGCTAGAAAATCAGGTAAACAATGTAGACTAAAATTAGAGCAGGAATTACCCCAAAAAGAAAGTTTACACCCAAGATGAATTTCTTTTTCTAGCTAACCCGAAAAGAAAATACTAAAATACACTTTTCGTCCCTATCTTTTAAAAATTACCATTCTCGTCACTATTTTTGAGTTTCAGTGACATTTTGGTCCCTGCCTTACAAAGTTTATGCAACTTACCATTTTACCCTATTTAATCATTTCACTTTTGGTCCCTAATTCCTTTAATTTTATAGCATTGTTTATAAATACAATTATATTTTTTTGTTAATGTTGTTAAATATATATATATATATGTGTGTGTGTGTGTGTGTGTGAGTGTGTATTAAATTTCTAATAAATAAAAATTGATTTTTTGAACATTTTACTAATACTATTAATAATTATTAATTTTTAACATTGTTTTTAAATTTCAACTATATATTTATGTTAAGGCTATAAAATTGTCAATCTTATAAACTTTTTATAAACCACACGTGCGCACGCGCACACACACAAAATGAACTACCGTCAGTTTAACCCAAATAGCAACAAGACTCAAAAGTAAGGACGATAATGGTAAATTTGAAAGTTAGGGAAAAAGAGTGCAGTTTCTTGCAAATTGCAAATCAAAGGGAAATAAGAAAACCATTATTCTTGTTATAGTACTTCCAAATGAATAAAAGAATGAGAATTGGACAAGTATAAGAAACTTGAAATTTCGAAGCTCAAAAACAGATGTGATATTACACTGTTAAGTTACTTTTTAGTCCATACTCATTCAATTAGTGATCTCAATACCTTTTCACTCGTCTGGTCAGGTCCCTGCAGCTCAGATTCACCATCTTCATTCGACTGTCACAACTCACCAACCAAAACAAGCCAATATTACATGAATTCATTGTCTGTGAAACTGTGAATAATGTCCCTTACAAGCTCAAAACTGAATAACTAAAACCTTGGGCCTTTGTGGTTTTTTTTAAGAATCAAGAGCTTTAGATTCCAATAGTCATATAATCAAATCTACAAAAGCATAACTCTTCCATGCAAGACAAGGGATACCTAATTGCAATATCAAATTTACTAAACTGTCAGCAACATCTAAAATTAATGTTAATTTTCCTATATAGAAAGAGCAACGCATTCGACTAAAGAATCATCACCACTTAGTTATTAATCAGTTTAGCATTAAGTGGCACTTGTTCTTGCAATAGATATCTCTAAAGCATAAAGAAAAGGACCAATTCAAAGAATATCACCTAGCAATGTGCAAATAAATGCATCCAGTGTGATCATATAAGTAGCTTAAGTAAGTACCTTCTTAGAAGCTTGATTCCCTTCAATCACCAATTTCTTCAACTTTTCTTGATCATCGCTCTGGATGACAAAATAGGATACAACTCAAAAAAAATATCATATAATTTATTTCATTTTCAAGCTTAAACTTAAAAGAATCATGTTGTTCCGACTTCTAAACAAAAATAGAATAACATAATTTTGTTAATACTAATTAAACGAAGAAACTAAGTAATCTACTGATTTATCCACAATGTGGGTCACCATACCTATTGTTGCCTGTTAAAGAGGTCACTTAAGTAATAGCAATGCAAACATCCGTCACTAAATATGTACCAATGACCTATTTAACCGCTTACATTTATGTTTAGTGACCCTCATCGCAAGTCAATTAGTAGAGCAGAGAAAAAGGTAGAACTGACAAAGTCAATTTTCCCTAATCAAAAGTAAACTGGAGAAAAATATAAAAGTTCATGCATATAGAAATAGGAAAGTGCTTTTGCTTCAGCTTGAACTCCAAAAATTGGTTGTCGACTATCAAAGTCGAACCAATGTGCTATCTTTTATCCTTGCGAAGATTTTCTAAAAACGATTGCAGTGTTTGTAACATAAATGCGATTAACCGGTAAAAATGCATAGTTCTATAAATTTGAAAATCGAGTAATCATCTGTGAAAGAATTGATCAAACGAAAATAAAATTAGTAGCTGCAAATATAAAATAGAAACCCATTGAGTTCACCTTCAGTTCTGAAAACCCTTCAATCAGTTCTGGTGAAGCCAGGTCTACGTCTAGAGGGAAGAAGCAGTCCAAGTGATGCCATTTGGTGTTTTCAAATCCTCGAGGGTCCCAACTACTCAATCCCAATCTTAGAGATTTGGATTCAATCTTCTCAGAGCATTTCTTGCATGAAGATCTTCCAGACTTTGCATACTCTACAACAACCTTGAAACAAATAGAAAAAAACATTCCAAAAGAATTAAAGCCGCTGGACTGAAAAGTTAGTTCGGAACCCTTTTTTTCTCTTAAAAACAGAGGGTACAAAGGATCATCATACCTTTTCCTTTGTTACATTCTTTTTTTCTTGTCGAGCTTTCTCATCTTCGTCAATCTATATCACAAAGCAGAATCGCATGAATGACAACAGTTTCTTCTAGATTGGGAAGAGTGATAAACATATAATAAAAGACAAATTAAAAAAATTAATCACTATTTTCATAGTTTCATGTTTTCTTTAACCGCAACTGCAGACCTCTATATAAGGATTCATAAATAACATAATTATATTCTCATGGTCATATATGTTACATCATTTCAATGTGATTAAGATGTGTCTCACACGTCTTAATGCTTGATGAGCTATGCAGGTTCACAAACACTGATCTTTTAATTTATTTAATTAACCAAACTTCCTCAAATTTGAACTCTGTTTCTTATTTTGGATATTAAAATGGAAACAAATGACGTATAACTAATATGATTCTGAGATAAAAGTATGTTATTGATGAATCATCTTGTAGATGTATACAACTGAAAATCCATTAAGGTTTCAATAAGACAAATGCCAATCTCCTTACCTTTACTTTCTTTAAATCCCTGTTGTCTAACTGAGACTCGTCATCTCCTTCTCTCTGTTTAGAATAAACAATTAAGTAAGCAAATTGACTAGTAACCATAACAATAATCTAATATAGTTCTAACAAAATGCAATCATGGGAAGGCATCTAACAAGCACATGCAAGTATGAGACCCTTTTTAGTTACCAATTGAATAGAACGTCATGCATTTTGATATTTCAAGTGGAGTCTACCAAAGAATTATAAAACTACCAGCTGATACAAAACTTTTAATTGTAGAGTGAAGTAAAATTGTGCAATTAATTATCTAAAGCCATCCATGTTTGTTGCAACACAACGTAAATACTTTTGTTTCTATATCCAGTAATTAGGACACACTGATAGGCATATCTAATACAAGGTTTCTTATATAGGATTCATGTGACCATGACAATTTATGATTGAAATTTAAAGCACAATACACACACGCAGAGCAATATTCATATCTCAAATATTTCATAGGCAAAGTTAAACCTAATTCGTTGACATCTACTTGATATGTGCACTTCACTACCATTATAATATTAAATACCTGCGTTTGTTCCCATGTGTCCTGTTTCCTTATATTTATCCAACCATCATACAGTAAGAAGTAAGAAAAATGAAACATCATATGAATGCTTTTTTATTTTTATGATCTATAAGATTTAGCAGCCATGTAAAAATCCAGAGCAAAGGCATCCTACATGTATCAAGTAATTTGAACAAGCAAGTACCTTTGTAGAACATTGATCCCCTTCGCTCACCATCTGCTTCAACTTGCATTGATCATTACTCTAAATGGTAGAAGTGAGAACACACAGCTCAAAACCAAGCAAAAGATAACACATACATCGAGTAATAGAAAAACCCAAAATAGTAAACGGAACGAAGAAATGAAATCGAGTTAATCTTTACCGTCAGTTCTGAAAATCCTTCGATCGTTTCGGCCGAATAAACCTGAGCTGAATCCGAAGAAAAAAAGCAGTTGAAGTGATGCCATTTGACGCTATCATACCCTCGAGGGTCCCGACTCTTCAACCCTAATCTTAGAGACTTCGAATCAATCTTGTCGGAGCATTTCTTGCATGAAGATTTACCAGATTTTGCGTACTCTGCGATGATCTTTGTTGAAGAAGATGATGACATTGCATAAAGATCAAACACTATGGACCTAGGGTTTCTTGAAAAGAATGAAATGCGAGGATTGAAGGCTAAGAACATACAGGGGAGGTTAATCGGTGAACAATTATTTAATAAAAATAGAAGTAACGTTTATCGGAGCTCGGACAGTATGGGGTTTTGGGCCTGTGGTGTCGAGTGAGGACGATGATTGCGTTCCCGCCTTTCTTGAGCAATGTTAGCGAAGGGATGCTCGGAAGATAATCTCAAATCTACCGACTCTATTTTTATTTTTTTTAATATTTGTTTTGATTTTATAAGGCTATGTGTACCGCCCTATCCGTAAGTCTCGGGTTGGGCTTCGGCTCCTACGAGTTCCCTCAGGAATATTATTATCACCCTCAATTCGGGTTAGGTCGTGGCTCCTTACACCCGACACTACCCGGTTGCTTTTTTTTCTTTTTTATTGCGTAAGAAAGAGTAAGAATGAAAGAAAATATTTGAATTAGGTGTTACTTGAGTTTCAGATAAGAGAAATAAATGGAAGAAGAAATGATTTAGGAAATCCGCTACTCATATGGTCTAAGTGGTAACACTTTATATATATATATATATATATATATATAATTAAATAAATTAATTTTAATAGTAGTTAGTACTAGTTTAGATGTATGTATAATATAACTTTGGTTTAAATTTGTTAAAAAGTAGTTGTAAAGAGATATGAAGAAAATTAAAAGAATTTACTTGTTAAATATAGCAACTGGTAGTCATTCCCAAATTGCAATAATAAATTATAAAACTTGTAGCATTACATGTGAAGAGCATAATACATAGATCATTTGGTTTTGTGTATCCCACTTTTCTCTTATATATATATGCAACTAAATTTTTTTTATTGTAGTATCATTTATTACCAAGAAAATACCGCATGCAGCCACACAATATAACATGAACACACGTGTCAATATCATTCGGCTTTAATGTACCACCTCTATAACCACAATACAACCAAAATATAATATTAATTAAAGAAAATTATTCTTGATGCACAGTTATTTATGTGTGATAATTAAAGAAACTACAAAATATAAGAAGGTGATTTTTGTTAACCGTTTATTGAAAATGGGATCAAAAACGTGAAGCGTGGAATTTTGAGGAGAAATTTGGGTTCTGAAACTGATTCATAATAGTAGTTCAGGAAATGGTAACTTCAGGTTCAGGAAACTGATTCCTGAAGAGGTTCAGATTCAGAAACAGTGATTCAAGTTCAGGTTCAGTACAAGTTCAGGTTTCAGGAACTGTAGTTCAGGTTCAGAAAACATACTTCTAAAGAAAGGCCGAGGCTCGTGTCTAACATGAATTCCTTAAACAGATTCGCCGTATGTTCTCAGGGTACAAGAACGTAAGCAGATGTATTGTTGGAGATGTCCACTTACCAGAAAATGTCGCCGAAAATCTCAAGTGCAAAAACAAAAAGAGAAGCAGCGTGAATTATGTGTTAAGTGTGTCTAAAATGAGACACTTATTCATCTTCAATGCGTTTCAGTTACAAAAACTAGAACTGGGTCAAAAGAAAAATTAGTAAAATCACGCTACACTAGCTCGAGATTTCGGAGCTGCATTCGTGTCCACACACAAGTTCAGCGAATTTAGCCTATGAAATCCACCATCAGCACTACCCATGAGTGCGGGTAGGACTTGGAGTAAAACCACACAAAGAAGCTTGTAAGCCCATATGTTTCTATAGTTATAAACCCACTAAATGGTTTACCTCCCTCTTATGTGGGACACATTCCCATTCCCACTTGATTTTGCCAAATTCCATTCAAATACCCAACTTTGAGTATCTATATCTCATTCACACATACTCTGTTTAGACATATTATATATCGTTTCGAAGCTCTTATAATGGAGAATACAAATCCACTAAACATTTTTTTACTAAACTTTCTAACAATTTTATATACTAAAGAAGTTATACATGGGTATCATCTCACTTCCGAAACCAAATATGAAAAAGAAAAAGAAAAAACAGACAAACTTGTGTTACATTTTGTGCATCATTTAACTTGTTCGCCAGTTTTGCAGATATTCAAATAATTTGAACTCATTTTGTAGGTTTCCTTGATAGATAGTATTGAAGCAAATCTATAATGATGATGATAAACTTAGTATGAACACTTGAGAGAAAAACTAAGAACACACACTTTGATTTAGAATATGAAGTGCTTAAAGAAATTAGGGTAGAGTTACATTGTTTATATACCTAAAGATATTTACTAAATCTACCATATACTTCTAGAAAATACAACTAGAAGCAAAACATAACTAAAACGATAAAATGAACACAACTTGAGTCTAACATTCTCCCCCTTTCGTTGTACAAATAAAGCATTATAAACGAAAAACAAATATTTTTCTTCGCTGAAGCAGTTGATCTTGAGCATAAACACGGAAAGATTATTGAGGGAATCTTCAATATCTTTGTTATTTTTCATCAAACAAAAATATACTCTCCCTCGAACGTAACTCTTGATCATCAACAATGTCTTTAAACTTTTTCATAACCTTGCTCCCCTCGATCTTTCAAACATACATCTTCTTAGTTCTTATGGTAGGGAACCGGTGAAAAGTGATATGGTTTTATGCAAATTTTCTATTTAGAAAGTCTTAATAGATGTTTAACGGAGCTAACCACAAATGGATATTTAAGCCCAGGCAAGGTGGGAATACGTGCATTCGTGTTAGCATTCGAGAATGGTCTTGTTTGACTAACACGCACATATGGACGAGTAAAGTTATGATTCATGAAGCTATGAGCCTTGTTGATATTACGGCGAGCAACACAGTTCTTGTAGGCATGATGAGTAACGCAAGAAACATAGCCATAATGGTTTTGAGGAAGACGTTGTTGTTTCATTCCTTCAGAATTGTCTATACTTTCATTCCAAAACTTTCTCCGAAGATTGACCCTTTATATGAATTTCTTTGTGTAAGACTTGAATGTAGTATGATTATCTTTAGAATAAGTGGTTTTTGGATGCACAACATTTTTTGATGATTCACCTGCATGGACTGTTACAGGAACCACCTTGATTTCTTTACCTTTGGAAGACTTACACGTTTGAACTTTTTCAGAATTAGAAGAAATCGTGATTTTTTCTTCTACACAATTTTGTAAATCTTGTTCTAATTTCAGAATTTTAAGCACAAACTGATTCCTTTCAGTCTTAAAATTCATGCTTTCTGAATATGATTTATTTTGAATGTCCAACAATTGTTGCTCAAGATTCTTTATCTTGGCACTTTCTTTAAGCTCAAACTCGTGATACTTGTTTTTTAACACGTGAAGTTTTCCAGTCAATTCAGAAAGTTGTTGAGTAAGTTTGACACATTGTTGTTCTAAATCATCTGTTCTCTTTTTCTGTTTGTTGGCCTAACCTACCCAAAGAAAAAGGTTTTCCTTCTCCTTTAATTTGATGATTTATTCTTCTTTGGCTTGAAGCATGGCTAATACTTGACAATGGATGTTTAAGTGGAATGTAAAAGTGAAAATTTAGAAACTAGAGGTTTTCAATTGATGGGTTGTCAATTGAAATTTTGAGTTGAAAAGTTTTCAATTAGTGGGTTTTCAATTGAAATTTTCTGTTGAAAAGTTTTAAATTGATGGATTTGCAATTGAAGTTTTGGATGAAAAAGTTTTCAATTGTGTTTTTTCAATTGAAAATGTTTTCAATTGCACTAAGGAGGTTTTCAGTTGCACTTTTCAATTGGAAGGGAACTATGGTTCTAGTTCCAAGGTTTTCAATTGTAGTTTTCAGTTCCTTGGGTTTTCAATTAGGACTCTATCAACTTTTTAGTTGAGAATCAACCAGGAAATTTTTAATTCGATATCCCTTGTACTTTTCAATTAAATCTCAAGAATGTTTTTAATTCAAAAGAAAAACTTGTGTTGATGCCAATCCAAAACCAATCCAAAAAAATAGTTTATGTTTCTTCTAAATTTCAGCCACAATATACTTGAAAATGATATCAAACCATGAATCAATCCTCGGTTTGAATCAAACAACCCTAAATGATGATCAATTTGGATTAAACACTTAAAACCAAAAAGAATTAGGGTTCTTGTGCGGCGGAGGGAAAAAAGTTTAAGCAGGCTAGCAAGTAGGAGAATTAATTTAAGCAAGCAGGAGAATTAATTGAAGTCTAGCAAGAGAATTAATTAATCAAGCAAGCAAGTAGGTGAAAGGAAATTCATGACTGCAGTGACGAAGAGAATCATATCGATTCTTTTTCTTTTCAATATTTTGATTAAAAACTAACCTTTTGATCCACTCTCTGCTCTGATACAAATTGTAGGTTCCCAATTATATCAACTATCGATAGTATTGAAGCAAATCCACAATGATGATGATGAACTTAGCCCGTTTGAGAGAAAACTAAGAACACACACTTTGATTTAGAATATGAAATGCTTAAGGGAATTAGGGTAGAGTTACATGGTTTATATACCCAAAATCTATCATATACTTCTAGGAAATACAACTAGAAGCAAAACATAACCCTTATATATATATTCGAGATATTTAGTATGACAATCCTGGATAATTTTCGCTTGAATAATATTAAATAGCCATGTCTTTCTTTTGGTATAGCCACTCAACATTATTCAAAGCATTTAAACAGCTATAATGCTATTCTATTTGTCTTGAAAAACATTTTAAACCAGACGACATAGTTATTTCCATGTCAACATAGTAAGTTGCACCATGTAGGTTTATAAAAATTAAAATGTTGAAAGTTGAAACATTCTCAAGACCTATCCATGTAGAATGGTAAAACAGATAAAACTATGTTTTGTTAGTAAACAGTGGTGCAAAAAAAAAGAATGGGAAAAAATATGAAAAAATTTCTACCTGCTTTTACCTCATGCATACAGTAAGTCTCTAAACTCAATCTATCAATAATTTTGTTGGTAGCTGGTGTCTGGTGAAACTTTAGTACCATTCATTAATATCAGACCTGGCATATATATATTTGGGTATCTATTGGTAAAACTTTTTCTGATTTCCCTTAGTCTGCAGTTACTTCCATTAGGGGCTTTCAAATGGGCCGAGCCTCATAAGTAGTTCAAAACTTCTTAAGTTTTCTGCTGAGATAATAAAATTATAGTAAGCAAACTGCAGGGATTCAGTCTTTCAGAGCTGCCATGGGAGCAATGGACTCTTAGTGAAGTTGTCATTGAAGCTGGAAAACAGAGGTTAGATAAGTGGGATATGATGGGTAGGCTTGGGAATAATTCAAGATCTTTGATCACAAAATGTGCAACGTCGATAAGGCTTGATATAATATACGTAAAGGGACCCATTTTTCAATGTATTTGAACCACAAGACGAGTGTTTGAAGTCAATGTCACCTTTGCTTGATCATGAAACAGAGCAAGAGTATCAGAAAGCGTAGACGGTGGAGTGGAAATGTGTACTTATTTTGACGGGTTGTGCAAGATTTTAAGAGTAAACCCGAAAGCTTTTGTGCATGATGTGGTGAAGGCGTTTGACAAGCTAGTGATGAATAGAAATCAAAGTCTTTCAAAATTTTTCTTGAAAATCATCCAATCGAGTTGCTTCACCGGTATACTAATGATGAAGATGATGATGATGATACAGTTATTGATGGAGACTTGGTTGATGTAGAACAAGATGGAGGTTTTGGAGAGTTGGTATGAGTTTAAAAAACAATGTAAGTGACCAAAAGTGAAAAGATTTAAAAGGCTAAAATGGTCATTTACTTAAAATCAACGGATATCAGTCAAGTTCAATGGACTTCAAGACCAAAACAAGTAGACTCAAAAGTATAGACACTAATGAAAATTTTGAAAAGTTAGGTCGAAACATGCAGTTTCTTGCAAAACAAAGGAACGAAATGTGTAATTTACTCACACAAAGGGAAAAGAACCCATTATTCCTGTTACACTACTTCCAAATGAATAAAAGAATGTGAATTGGACAAGTATAAGAAACTTCAAATTTTGAAGCTAAACAAAACATGAGGTATTAACTGTTCAGTTACTTTTTAGTCTATACTCGTTTGATTAGTGATATCAACACCTTTCACTCTTCTGGTCCTGTACCTGCAACTCCAGTTTCACCATCTTCATTCAACTGTCACAATTCAACAACCAAAACAAGCCAATATCACATGAATGCATTGTGTGTGAACTGCGAATAATGTTGCTTACAAGCTCAAAATTAAATAAACAGAACATTATGCCTTCGTGGTTTTTGAAATGAATCATGAACTTTAGAATCAAATAGTCGTATTATAAAATCCAGAAGCGTACAACTCTTCCAGATCTAGACAGTGCTGTTTACCATGCAAGGAAAGGCATACTTGCAGTATTGAATTTATCAAATTGTGAGCAACATCTATATTTGATGTTAATTTTCCTATATAGAGAGAGCATCACATTCAACTAAAGAATCATCACCACTTAGTTATTAATCAATTTAGAATTAAGTGGCACATGTTCTTACAATAGATATCTCTAAAGCATGAAAGAAAGGATCAACTCAACTAAAATCACATAACAATGTGCAAATAATGCATCCAGTTGGATTATACAAGTAGCTTATAGTAAGTACCTTCTTAGAAGATTGACCACCTTCAATCACCAACTTCTTTAACTTTTTTTGATCATCGCTCTGGATAACGGAAAAAGGATACAACTTAAACAAAGTAATAAATAATGTACTTGATTTTCAAGCTCAAACTTGAAGAATTATGCAGTTTTGACTTCTGAACAGAATCTAGCATAATAGTAATTAAGTTGGTATTGATAAAAAGAACAAATCGACTCTTATTAGAACTCTAGTCTAACTCCTTTACCAATCTAAGTACCCTACTGATTTGTTGATAATGTGGGTCAGTATACTTATAGTGGCTTGTAAAACAGGAGAATTAAGTGACCAATTGCTGCAATGGCAAGAACTATCACTAAATATGTACCAAATGACCTATTTAACCGGTTATCCTTATATTTAGTGACCCTCATCGCATGTCAATTAGTAGAGCAGTTAAAACGGTAGAATTGGCAGAGTCAATTATCCCTAATTAAAAAGTAAACTAGAGAAAAAAAACAAGTTCTTGCATAAAGAAACATAAAGTGTTTTTGCTTTTTGAACTCAAAACAATGCTTGTCGACTATAAAAGTTGAACCACTGTGCTACTTTTGTGGTTATAACATAAAAGAGATTAACTAACATAAATATATAGTTCTTTAAATTTGAGAAAAGACTAATCTTGTGTGAATAAAATGATCAAATGAAAATTAAATTAGTAGCAAAAAAATATAAACAATATCCATCGAGTCTCACCTTAAGGTTTGAAAACCCTTCAATCGATTCCGTTGAAACCAAGACTGCATCTAGAGAGAAGAAGCAGTCCAAGTGATGCCATTTAGTGTTTTGAAACCCGCGAGGATGCCAATAACTTAATCCCATTCTTAAACATTTGAATTCAATCTTCTGAGAGCATTTCTTGCATGAAGATTTTCCTGACTTTGCATACTCTACAACAATCTTCATACAAATAGAAAAAGACATTGCAAAATAAGTCTAGCTGTTGTTTTGCAAATGTTAGTTTGGAAATCATTGTTTTTTAAAAGAAATGGGGTAAAGGATCACCGTACCTTTTCATCTATTACATTCTTTTTTTCTGGCCTAGGTTTCTCCTCTTCGTCGTTCTATAACACAAAGCAGATGTCAACAGTTTCTTCTAGATTCGAAAGAGTGAAATTATAGAAGAAAAAATAAAGAAATTAATCTTATACTTTCAAGGTTCTTTCAGTTGCAGCGGCAGACCTCTATTAAGAATTTATCAGTAACATACTTATATTCTCTTGGTCATATCTCTTACATCATTTCAATCTGATGAAGGTGTAATCTCACATGTCTTAATGCTTAATCAACTATGCAGGTTCACAAGCACTCATCTTTTAATTTATTTATATTCCCTCAAACTGGAACTTTATTGTTACTTTGGATAAAAATGAAAATAAATGATCTAACTAATATGATTGTGAGATATGAGTATATTATTGATGAATCGTCGTGTGGATCTACACAACTAAAAAATCCATTTAAGGTTTCTATAAGACAAATATCAATATCCCTACCTTTAGTTTCTTCAAATCCTTTTTGTCTGACTTGGTCTCATCGTCACTTTCCCCCTGTTTAGAACGACCAACTAACTGAGCACATTGGCTAGTAACAATAATAATTTCATATAGTTCTAATAAAAAGTAAATTATGAGAAGGCAAGTATGCAATGCAACAATCCCCTCAAAAAGTATTCCCAAAAAAGAGGGGGACAGTAAATTGCAACATTATACAATGTCACTTGCTTTTAAGAGGGGCGAGTTTACTTCATGTGATCAGACCATTACACTAAAATCTGGGATCCAGCTCCTTTAATCTCATATTTTATTATGAAAAAATAAGGAAAGTTATTTGCATGATCTCCATCACTATGGGGTGATCACACCAATCATCAGTTCATCACATTGTGAGGGGGGGCGGCATCATGGTGGGATGGTGGCGTGATCATCTGATCACAGCGGGTTTGCGTAACCCATACCACCCCCTAACAAGAAGCACATGCAAGTACATGCTTTAGAGTTGTGCAAATAATTAGCTTACAATAAGTACCTTTTTAGAAGAGTGATCCTCTTCAATCACCAGCTTCCTCAACTTTTCTTGATCATCGCTCTAGATGAGGGAAAAAAGATACAACTCAAAAAAACTAATAAATAATGTACTTGATTCTCTAACTTAGACTTGAAGAATTATGTGGTTCCAACTTAAACACGAGACTTAAGTAACCAATTGCAATGGAAAGACCCGTCACTAAATATGTATCAAATGACCTATTTAATTGCTTATCTTTATGTTAGTGACCCTCATCACATGTCAGTTAGTAGAATAGTCACAATGTTAGAACTCACAAAGTCAATTTTTCTAATTTAAAAGTACGGTGAAGCCGTGAAGGTAAAAAACAAGTTGCTACAAGTAGGAACACAGATTGCTTTTGCTTCAGTTTGAACTAAAAACAACTCTGGCCAACTGTAAAAGTTGAATCAATGTGCTATCCTTATCCATGAAGACTTCGAAAAATGTTTTTTAATGGTTTTAACAGTGAAGCTTTAACTAGTATAAATAGATAGTTCTATAAAGTAAATTTGAAACAAAATGATCAAATGAAAAATAAAATTAGTAGCTACAAAAATATAAACAGAAACCATCGAGTTCACCTTCAGTTCTGCAAACCCTTCTATAGATTCGAGTGAAACCAAGACTGTGTCTAGAGGGAAGAAGCAGTCCAAATGATGCCATTTGGTGTTTTGGAACCCTCGAGGGTGCCAATAGCTCAATCCCAGTCTTATAGATTTGGATTCAATCTTCTGAGAGCATTTCTTGCATGAAGATTTTGCTGACTTTGCATACTCCACAACAATCTGCATACAATTTGAAAAAGGCGTTGCAAAAAAAGTAAACCTATTGTTCTAAAATGTTAGTTTGTAACTCATTATATTTCAGTAGTAAGGGGGGTAAAGGGTCCACTTACCTTTTCATTTGTTGCATTCTTTTTCTCTTGCCCAGCTTCCTCGTCTTCATCGGTCTATAAAACAAAGCAGAATAGCATGATATTCAAACAATTTCTTCAAGATTCAAAGGAGTGAAATTATAGAAGACCAAAAAATAAATTAATAGCTATACTTTCATGGTCATATGCGTTACATCATTTCAATTTGATGGTGATCTCGCACGTGTAAATGCTTGATGAGTTGATGAGCTATGAAGGTTCACAAACAATGATCTTTTAATCTACTTATTTATTTAAACTCCCTCAAATTTGAACTCTATTTGTTATTTTGGATAAAAATGGAAAAAATGATGTAACCAATATGATGGTTAGATATGAGTATATTATTAATGAATCATCTTGTAGGTGTACACAACTAAAAAATCCATTTAAGGTTTCCATAAGACAAATATCAATCTCCCAACCTTTAGGTTCTTCAAATCCCTTTTGTTTGAATCACTCTCGTCATCTCCTTCTCTCTGTTTAGAACAATCAAGTACATGAGCACATTGGCTAGCAACCATAATAATTTTTTATAGTTCTAAGAAAATGTAAATCATGTGAAGGCACGTATGACAAGCAACAAAACCCTTAAGAACTATGCGGAAAAAAAAGGGTGAGGGTGGGGGAGAACATTACAACATTGCATAATGTCACTTACGTATAGCTTCATGTCATCACACTAAAACCTGGGATCCACCTACACCTTTAATCTCATTTTTAAGCATGAATAAACAAGGCAAGTTATCCGTTTTATCTCCATCACTTTGGTGTGATCACGCCGATCATCACATTGTGATGTGGATGGCATCACGGCAGGATGGTGGTGTGATCATTTGATCATGGTGGATGAGTGCCCTATACCTCCGTAACAAGAAGCACATGTAATCTCATGCTTCAATGTCATGCAAGAAATTTACAAATAATGCATCCATTATGATTATAAAAGTAGCTTACACTAAGTACCTTCTTTGAAGATTGATCCCCTTTGATCACCAGCTTCTTCAACTTTTCTTGATCATGGCTCTAAATGAAGAAAAAGGATACAACTCAAACAAACTAATAAATAATGTACTTGATTTTCTAGCTTAAACTTGAAGAATTGTGTGGTTCCGACTTCTGAACAAAACCCAGAATAATAGTAATTTAGTTGATACTAATTAAAAGAACAAATTGACACTTATTATTACTTCACTTTTACTCCTTTACCAACCTAAGTAACCCACTGATTTATAGACAATGTGAGTCATGATACTTATAGTGCCATGTTAAGACTTAAATGACAATTTGCGATAAAGACCTGACAACAATAATGTACCAAATGACCAATTCTCTTTATGTTTAGTGACCCGCATCGCATGTTAATTAGTAGAGCAGACAAAACGGTAGAATTGAAAGAGTCAATTTTCCATAGTTAAAAAGTAAGATGGATGAAAAAACAAGTTCATGGATATAGAAACACAAAGTGTTTGTGCTTCAGTTTGAACTCAAAACAACGTTTGGCAACTATAAAAGTTGAACCAATGAGCTATCTTTATCCACAAAGACTTCTAAAAATCATTTTTGTAGTTGTAACACAAAAGAGATTAACTAGTATAAATACATAGTTCTATAAATTTGGGAAAACACTAATCTTGTATCAAAAAAATAATCAAATGAAAATAAAATTAGTAACTACAAACATATATACAGAAACCCATCAAGTTAACCTTTAGTTCTGCTAACCCTTCTATTGATTCCAGTGAAACCAGGTCTGCATCCAGAGGAAAGAAGCAATCCAAATGATGCCATTTGGTGTTTTGAAACCCTCTAGGGTGCCAGTAACTCAATCCTAATCTTATAGATTTGGATTCGATCTTCTGAGAGCATTTCTTGCATGAAGATTTCCTTGACTTTGCATAGCCTACAACAATCTGCATTCAAATAGAAAAAGATGTCGCAAAACATGTAAAGCTATTGTTCTAAAATGTTAGTTTGTAACTCATTATTTTTTAAAAAGAAACGAGTTAAATGATCACCATACCTTTTCATTTGTAACATTCTTTTTTTCTTGCCCTCCTTTCTCGTCTTCATTGGTCTATAACACAAAGCAAAATCGCATGAATGCCAAATGTTTATTCTAGTTTCGAAAGAGTGAAATTATAGAAGACCAAATTGTTCTTTCAAGGTTCTTTCAGTTGCAGCTATAGACATCTAATTAAGGATTTATCACTAACATACGTATATTCTAATGGTTGTATCTGTTACATTATTTCAATCCAATGAAGGTGTAATCTCACACGTCTTAATGCTTGATGAGCTATAAACGTTCACATAAACTGATCTTTTAATTTATTTATATAATCAAACTCCCTCAAATTTGAACTTTATTTGTTATTTTGGATAAAAATGGAAAGAAATTATGTAGCTAATATGATTGTGAAATATGGATATATTATTGATGAAGCATCGTGTAGATATACACAATTGAAAATTTCATTTAAGGTTTCCACTACACAAATATCAATATCCTTACCTTTAGTTTCTTTGAATCCCTTTTACCCGACTCGGTCTCATCATCTCTTTCTCTCTGTTTAGAACAAGCAACTAAGTGAGCACATTGGCTAGTAACCATAAAATTTCATTTAAGGTTTCCACTACACAAATATCAATATCCCTACCTTTAGTTTCTTCAAATCCCTTTTGCCCAACTCGGTCTCATCATCTATTTCTCTCTGTTTAGAACAAGCAACTAAGTCAGCACATTGGCTAGTAACCATAATAGTTTTATACAGTTCTAACAAAATGTAAATCATGAGAAGGCAAGTATGTAAAGCAACAATCCCCTGAAGATGTATTTGGAAAAAAGAGGAGGGCAGCAAATTACAACATTGCATAGTGTTACTTGGGTTTTAAGAGGGGCGAGTTTTCTTCATGTGATCACGCCATCATAGTAAAATCTGGGATCCACCTCCTTCTTTAATCTCATATTTAATCATGGATAAATAAGGCGAGTTATTGGCGTGAGCACCATCAATGTGGGGTGATCACACCAATGATGGCATCAAGGTGGGATGGTGCGTGATCATCTGATCACGTTGGGTTTGCGTACCATACCGCCCTTTAACAAGAAGCACATGTACGTACATGCTTCAGAGTCATGCAAAGAATGTACAAATAATGCTCACGGTGTGCTTATATATGTAGCTTACAGTAAGTCAGTAAGTACCTTCTTAGAAGAGTGATCCCTTTCGCTCACCAATTTCTTTAACTTTTCTTGATCATCGCTCTGAATGATGAAAAAGAAAAAACTCAAACATACTAATAAATAATGTACTTGATTTTCTAACTTAAATTTCAAGAATTATGTGGTTCCAACTTCCGACAAAACCTAGAATAATAATAATTTAATTGGTAATAATTAATAGAACAATTGACTCTTGTTAATACTCCACTCTTACTCCTTTACCAATCTATGTAAACAATTGATTTATCAACAAAATGGGTCGGTATACTTATAGTTGCTAGTTAAACACAAGACTTAAGCGACCAAGTGCAATGGAAAGAGCCGTCACTAAATAGGTACCAAATGACCTATTTAATCTGCTTATTTTTATGTTTAGTGACCCTCATTGCATGTCAATTAGTAGAGCAGTCACAACAGTCTAGTCAACTTTCCCTAATTAAAAAGTAAGCTGGAGGTTAAAAAAAAGTTCATGCTTAATGCTTTTGCTTCGATTTGAACTCAAAACAACGCTTGCCGACTATAAATGTTGAACCAATGTGCTATCTTTATCCATGAAGACTTCTAAAAATGATTTTCGTGGTTGTAACATAAAAGCGATCAGCTAGTATAAATATATAGTTCTATAAATAATAATTAAAAATGATCATATGTAAAAAAAAGTTAATAGCTACAAAGATATAAACAGAAACCCATAAAGTTTACCTTCAGTTCTGGAAACCCTTCTATCGATTCAACTGAAACCAAGACTGTGTCTAGAAGGAAGAAGCAGTTCATGTGATGCCATTTGGTGTTTTGAAACCCTTTGGGGTGCCAGTAACTCAATCCAAATCTTAAAGATTTGGATTCAATAATCTGATAGCATTTCTTGCATGAAGATTTTGATGACTTTGCATACCCTGCAACAATCTGCATACAAATAGAAAAAGACATTGCAAAAAAAGTAAAGCTATTGTTCTTAAATGTTAGTTTGGAACTCGTTATTTTTTAACAGAAAAGGGGTAAAGGATCACCTTACCTTTTCATTTCTTACATTCTTTTTTTCTTGCCCGGCTTTCTCATCTTCATCCGTCTATAACATAATGCAGAATCGCATGAATATCAGGAATTTTTTCTAGATTCAAAGGAGCGAAATAATAGAAGACAAAAGAAAGAAAGTAATAAATATACTTTCATGGTCATATGTGTTACATCATTTCAATCTAA
Source organism: Dittrichia graveolens (assembly GCA_038502395.1). Classification (NCBI taxonomy): domain Eukaryota; kingdom Viridiplantae; phylum Streptophyta; class Magnoliopsida; order Asterales; family Asteraceae; genus Dittrichia; species Dittrichia graveolens. Next base: position 16,519,195 of record JARJIL010000006.1, read on the forward strand.
TGAGGGTGTAATCTGACTAATCTCACATGTCTTAATTACCGATATTTTAATCTATTTATCCAAACTCCCTCAAATTTGAACTCTATTTGTTACTTTGGATAAAAATGAAAAGAAATGATGTAACTAATATGATTGTGAGATGTGAGTATATTATTGATGACTCATCTTGTAGATGGACAAGGCAGAAAAATCCATTTAAGGTTTCCATAAGACAAATATCAATCTCCCAACCTTTAGTTTCTTCAAATCCCTTTTTTTTGTCTCAGTCTCATCACCTCCTTCTCTCTGTTTAGAACAATCAAGTAAGTAAGCACATTGCCTAGTAACCATAATAATTTTTTATAGTTCTAACAAAATGTAAATCATGAGAAGGCAGGTATGTCAAGCAACAAACCCCTTTAAGAACTATGTGAAGAAAAGGGTAGGGTGGAGAGAAAATTACAACATTGCATAATGTCACTTGCGTATAGCTTCATGTCATCACACATTCACACTAAAACCTGGGATCCACCTACACCTTTAATCTCATTGTTAAACATGAATAAACAAGGCGAGTTATCTGCGTGATCTCCATCACTTTGCTGTGATCACGCCAATCATCACATTGTGATGTGGATGCATCACAGCAGGATGGTGGTGTGATCATTTGATCATGGTGGGTTTGAGTGCCCCTTACCTCCTCGGTAACAAGCACATGTATTTTCATGCTTCAATGTCATGCAAGGAATGTAAAGATAATGCATCCATTGTGATTATAGAAGTAGCTTACATCAAGTACCTTCTTTGATGATTGATCCCCTTTGTTCACCAGCTTCTTCAACTTTTCTTGATCATCACTCTAAATGAAGAAAAAGGATACAACTCAAACAAACTAATAAATAATGTACTTGATTTTATAGCTTAAACTTGAAGAATTATGTGGTTCCAACTTCTGAACAAAACCTAGTATAATAGTAATTTAGTTGGTACTAATTAAAAGAACAAATTGACTCTTATTAGTACTCAATCTTACTCTTTTACCAATCTCAGCCTACTTATTTATCAACAATGTGGGTCACTACACTTATAGGGGTGTGTTGAGACTTATATGACCAATTGCAATACCTGTTACTAAATACGTACCAAATGACCTATTCTCTTTATGTTAGTGACCCTCATCACATGTCAATTAGTAGAGCAAACAAAACGGTAGAATAAGAGAGTCAATTTTCCCTACCTAAAAAGTGGTTGGATAAAAAAACAAGGTTCTTGCATATAGAAACCCAAAGTGTATTTACTTAATAAGAAAGTGTATTAACTCAGAACAACACTTGCAGACTATCGAGGAATTGATACATTGTAAACATAATAAGAAAGGGGTTTCTTTGCTAGGTTTTTATTTGAATTTGATGGAGTTCGTATGGTTTAATCGTGCAACTTTAATGGTTTCAAGTTGGGTTCCAATTTTGGTTTAGTTTGATGTTATTCGACAGGTTCTTTTTTGTATTATGTTTTATTTTCAAGTTTTTGTTTTAACATGATAATCATTGTTAATGGTAGTATATTGTGAATGTTTGGTTTATATTAGTACTATGTTTGTGTTCAGATCTAGGATTCATAACGAATCCGATAAGATTAGACAATAACTCAAATGTTCAAGTAACTTTATGTATCTTATGCTCTTTTATATTAGAGATAGAGTTTCAAATAAATCATCTTCCATTTCTTACAATCTTAAGAAGTCTTTATCTTTAAATAAATGAAATTATGTTCTACAATTATCTCAATGGTTCTAATGTTTTACTTTTGTGGGAGATTTAGCACCAATGTAAATTCATTAAATAAATAATAATTTTAATAAAATAATAAAAATTAATTAAATAAATAATTTTAATAAAAATAATAGAAATTAATTAAATGAATAACTGAGATAAAATATTATATATATTGAAGTTTTGATTAAATTAAATTTAATGTTTAAAAAACATATATCTAAATAAATAAAATTTTAAATAAATTAAATCAATTAAAATTTACATTTATAAATATTTTCAATATAATATATATATATATATATTTATATATTCATTATATATTAGTAATTTATGTATTTATTTATTTATTTTATTCTTATTCCTTTACTTTTTTATTTTTTATTTATCTAAATAGTTTTTATTTACTTTTATTTTTCTCGCTGTCAGAGGTCTCTCGGAAAGCAGTCTCTTTTGAGTAGAGATATGAGTATATGACTGTCCACATCTTACCTCACCCACAGCCCACTCTGGCTGGATTGGGTGTCGTTGATTATTGATAGTTTGTTGCAAGAGATCTGGACTTGATTATCAACATTCATAATTTTACATTATATTACAAAAACAACAATATTGCTTCTCTGTTATTTTTTTACTTTGTGAAATTGAATAATATATTAATTTTAAATTTTTTTTTCTTCATCCTTTCACTATTTTCTTAATAAATCCAACAAAGTGACCATTTGTGGATTTAATTGCTTACCACACTAAAATTACACCAGATCCACCTTGGTTATTCATATACTGAATAGACATATTATTATATGATTAACTATCCTAAAAGGGTAACACTAAATAGAAAAATAAGGTAACAAAGTATAAGCTATCGACTTCTCCCAGCAATCTCCTTTTGCTGTCAAAATATTTAATGTAAATATTTATGTTCTTTTTGTAGGATCTTAATGCCATTAACCTGGGGGAGAGTGGTTTTATGATCATTAGAGATGGGTGTACTGTTTTCTGGTCCCCTGCACAACAGCGCGATATTAATTTCATGTACCAACCAGAGAACAGAAGCAATGATGATTTGCCAAGTCCTGATCATGTTTGTTGAAACCTTCTCTCTTTTGATTAAAAAGTTTCCATTATATTATTCTTGTATCCTCAGATTTAGCTAGACGTTGGATTAGAGAAACATTATAGTTAAAGATAATTTAGATATGCATCTGATGGAATATAATCAAGTATAAATGTGAAATTATGATATTGTGCAGATATTCTCAATTCCCGATGCTCTGAGAGACATGATAATAGAAAGCACAGATAGGCTGTTTGATTATTTGACAACAACATTATCACTGAAATTGTGGTTCATGCAGTGAGAGCTGGTTTGGAACCGCTGCTGACAGCTCAAAGATAGCACACTAAGAAAGAACCACTTGATTCCTAAAGGATATTGACAAAGACTTCAGCAAGTAAGTTTGTCAAGGCGTTAGCAGAGGCTATTCTGGTTTGGTGTAAGCAAGGGAGTGTGAGAAATCAAAGTGGTTCACCATGAGGATTTAAACAAAAAAAAGTGTGACGTTATTATTACTTCGATAATCCTTGCTGGAATCATATTCTGGTTTTGTATCTTCAAGCAAAAGCAAAACACAAAAAGCCTCGGTTGCCTAAATAACATTGTGAAAAAGCTTAATTTATTCTAGTAATAATAGTATTGTGTCACGAATTGCTTGACTTTCACGATTTTCTGCTCTAAATAGGTATGCCTATCAATTAATGGGATCTAGGTTTACATTTTTTTCTAATTTATTGTAATGCGTCTAACTAATATTGTTTTGTTTTTAACTAATCTAAATTACTAGCATGGAGAAGAATCTAGCAATGTGGAATGAACTTGTATTTATTTATTTAATTTTGAATGGCGAATGAACTTGTATTTGAGTTATTAACTATGTTTTTCAAGTGATTGCTTGTTGTTTTAGCCATTCTACTGAGTTAATATCTTAAGTTTGCAACTTGCATCATGTTTTAGGAGTCACTCTAAATCTTGTATCTTACACTGTCAATATGGATGCTGGTTAATCAATAAAAGGCTCTTCATATATTTAGAACATTATACTTGACATTAAGGGTGTTTTAATTTTCTTTTTATTTTATTTTAGAATGATGCATATCTAATTATTCAAGGCATGAAAACACTCAAGCTACATGTACAGCAGCAGAATACCACTGCACACAGATGGCAAAAGTTTTAGATGCCCATCCTAAGGTACTTAAGCTGCAATAGGAGAGCATTACCTTAAAGAGTATGTATTTGGCACCAACTAGAGGTGGACAGATGGGTGGGCTGACCGGGTTGTATGACAGGTCAAATGAGTGTAGGTCAAAATTTGTAATTTCATGGTATGTGTTGGTTAATGACTTAATGTTGACCCTTAACCACTACTTGTTGTCAATTTCTCTACAAGTCTTAGTATTGAAAAGTGTTTACAAAAACTTTAAATGATGGAATAGTCTAAAATTATGTATAAGATGATTTAGAGGATTATATCATGTATACATTAAGAAACAAGAATGCTCTCTAAACAGCATTCATCCAACCGATAGGTCCCATTCATATGTAAATGGATACTAATTGCCATCTCGTGCACTGATGATAATGCATCTAGAATTTTGTTAATTTTACAGGTGAGAGCTCTTTAAAAGTAGCTGTCTCCTGTCCGTAAAAATCCTCGGTTTTCCCATCTTTTTTTTTGCGTGTGTGTTTTATTACAAGAACTATATATGATTGATTTAAAAAATGGTTCTTATTTATTGAAGATTCTAATTATGGTTGACAGGGTATTGTAAGTGGGGTTGTGCAAGTTGCTGCATCTTTTTTGGTGGCAAATTGATTACCAATTCGTTATAATGGTGCTTCCTCTATACAAATATAACTGCCACTTTTAATTGTATGTATTTAAATCAAATTGTTTATTATTTAAATTTGTTATCTTCAATTTATGGTGTTGGTATTTTAGTTAACATATTTTAGACTGCAGTTCTCATTTTAGTGTACGAACAATGAAATAAATGGTTTTTATTTTGTATGAACTGGTTTAGAATAAAAGACCATTTATGTAGATTTAAAGCCGTGCACTAATATCTTTCTCTTTTCTTTTTTTTTTTTGCATATTGAGCAAAAAGATGCTGGTAATAATACTATAATAAAAACATTCTGTCTTTAATTGGTTATAAAATACACATCTAATGAATCATACTGGATAGTGAATAGGCAGCTAGCTGTTTATACTTTTAGAGGAAAAAAATTCATAAATTATATTCAGTATGATTTTGATTTTTGATGTAAGAAATTATGATACAGATGTAAATACAGAGATTATAATCCTTGTCACAGTTATCTCTCTTATTACTTAGTTTTTATGCATTATTTAAACATTCTTTACACAAACCAGTGTATTACACAGGTATCTAACCTAGTAGATAATAGGTATAGACGTATAGTAACACCTTCTGTGCAACTCAATACCATTAAAATTTTAAATACTTCCTTTTGTTCCCATATCCTGTTTCATTATATTTATCCAACCATCATACACTTATAAGATATAGCACCATGTAAGAATACAGAGCAAATCTTATATGTATCAAGTTACTTGAATTAGCAAATACCTTTGTAGAACATTCTGCCCCTTCACTCACCATTTGCTTCAATATGTATTGGTCCCTACCCTAAATAGTATAAGTAAGAATACACAGCTCAAAACCAAGCAAAGGATAACATATACATCGAGTAATAAAAAACCCCAAAACTGTAAACGAAACGAAAAAAATAAAATCAAGTTAATCTTTACCCTCAGTTCAGAAAACCCTTCAATCGATTCTGCTGAATAAACCTGAGCTGAATCCAAAGAAAAGAAGCACGTGAAGTGATGCCAGTTGATGCTATCCAGCCCTCGAGGGCCCCGACTCTTCAACCCTAATCTTAAAGATTTCGAATCAATCTTCTCGGAGCATTTCACGCACGAAGATTTACCTGATTTTGTGTACTCTGCGACAATCTTTGTGGAAGAAGACGAAGACATAGCAGAAAGATCAAACACCTAGGGTTTCTTGAAAGAATAAAATGCAAGGATTGAAGGCTAAAACATACAGCGGAGCTTAATCGGTAAGCTGTTAGTAATATAAATATAAGGTTTATTGGGCCTGTGCTGTGAGAATGGTAATTCGTAATTGCGCGTCTTCCCGCCATTTTGAAAAATGGTGCCAAAGATGGTAGGAACTTTGGCATACGAGGATGATTTTTAAACTTAAATATTGCATTTGTGATCATTTAATTTTAAATATATTTAATTGGTTAAATCGTGATTTCATTTAGCTATTTCTATCACTTTAGTTTTTTAACTTTAAAAAATGATGAACACGGTCCTTTAAGAACTATTTTGTATTAAGTTTAATCATTTTTAACGATGAACGTTTACCAAATTTGTTAAATTCGCCTCATGTGCACTACACATGAGGGCATTTAAGTCCTTTTACCCTCTTTTTAATTTTAAATTGTTTTAGATAATATTTAATTTTAAAAAAATAAAATACTCCCACTCTCTCATTCTAAACTATATCTCTCTCACTCTCCTCTCTGACTCCTCTCTATCTCCCTCAAACTCTCTACCGGACACCAGACCACTATCACCACCAAAAAACACAACCATAACCATTGCCCTCTCTTGAAACCATCACCACACCCCATTGTATTCACCACCACACTTATCTTATCCACCGCCGCATCCCACCATCTCCACTGTTACACCCATGTTCTTCAGCACTAGCACCATAAACCAACACCACCACTCTCCTCGATGTCGGAGGCCGGAGATCGCCTCGGAGGCATCGGTCACATGGTAGGTGTTTGTGTGTCGTGTCTGTGTGAGAGATAGAGAAGGGAGGGAAGAGATCCGGATGGTGGTGTGAAGGCGGGGCGAAGGCAGCGACAATGGTGGTCACTGGAGTGTTCAGTTGTTGTGTTTGATAGTTGTGAAGAGAGAGAATTCCCATATTTTCCTAGTATGTTTAGACAGTTTAGTGTTTTAGGTTTTATAATATTTAAAATTGATAAGGTTTTTTAAGCCTTTTAGGTGTTATGGCAAGGGTGAAAATGTCAAATTGACATGGTTAACGGAGTTTTTTTAACATCTACCGTTAAAAATGATCAATCTCGCTACAAAATGGTTCTTAAAGGACTTTTATTACCACTTTTGAAGTTAAATTACTAAAGTGACATAAATAACTAAGGTGAAGTACGATTTGAGCAAATAACTCTTTAAAATATCACCATCACATATTCACATATAACTTTTATAACCTTGTTAGATATCATAATATTAGTACGACCAAATTTTAAAATATCACATGTATCTTTTATAATATTTTAAAATAAAGCATTTATACAGATTGTTATTTTAAACATTTTTAAACATCTTAATCTTGTATTTAATCATTTAAAAATGTAAAAAACAATCATTTGAATACTATGCACTCTTGTAAGCCTTGTCGGTTGTTTTTCCTTTTATAATAGGTTAACTCACCACTCAAATTTGACGCCTTACGTTAGTGACGTCGTCCCCCTCATGCCGCATGTTAGACGTCAAGGACGATTGGGCGATGGAGAATCCGTCTAGCGGTGTCACAAATGACGAGAACATCGTCAACAAAGGAGGTGTGACAACGGGGTGCGTCTTGAACAAATTTGGTGTCAATAGATTTAGAATGCGAAATCCAAGTGTTTGGAGAACTTTCTACAAAGATAAAGGTCATTCTACGAGGTGTATAAAAGAGACATACGCTCAAATTTTCATTATTATAATTTATAAAGCATGGAAAAGGGAAATTAAAGTTTTAAAATGATATAAAATAATTCTTTGGACAAATATAATATATTGTAAGGTTATGAATGATATATATATATATATATGACATTTTAAAGTTATGTTGGGCAACTACGATATTTTAAATAGTTACAAACGTACATACTATGTTAAAGAAAGAGTGTGAGGTCGGTTAGATGACATGCATGTTTGTTAAACCTACAACAACCTGATCAAAACAAAGACTTTTAGTGATTATAACCTCTTACTTAAAAGTGGCTTCATTTAAAATTGACATGTCTCAAACTCTACCTCATATCCCACTTAGCGCTAAAATTGTTTTTCCTAAATTTTCTTAATTAAAAAAGTTTGAAAGAAAGTACAAAGAGAACTTTTATATTTATATTAATTAATAACTAGCTTATCTTTATCTCACATAGTAATTATCAAACAACAAGGCTATTGCAGTACAAATATAACTTACTTTGTCTCTTGTTAAAGAAAACGAAGTAAAACAATCATTCTTTCTTTTTTTTTTCTTTTGCTTCCAACTTAAAAATCAAGAAAAATCAACCTTATAATCATTTCTTTATTTTTGTTCTCTATCATTATTTATTTTTTCTTTTCTTATCTCTCTAGAGAACATAGAGTTAGAGCAGGGTGTATTGCCTATTTGCTTAGTTGCATGGAGTTTGATTTAGCTTGATAAAGATCGACGGCAGAAGCGGATAGAAGGCCTTCAAGTATAAGATCCTAAGCTTAAGCTCCGACCGAAACAACAGTAAGGTGCCTAGTATCCCAGGCAACAGTAGAAAAACTAAACATGTACCGTAAAGGTATACGCTTACAGCCAAAAAGGTGTCGAGCGCGGATAACGAGTATAGAAATAGTAAAAAGGTATACGAGGAGAAAGAAGACGATGGCAGGTGGTAAGCGTGGTAAGGTCGATGCTAACAAATGGTGGGTGCGTGGAGAATGCTATGGACTCGAACTCCATTTCCCTCTCGGTACTAAGATCTTGACAAATTTAGAACTTGAATAAGCATCACTTTGAGAATGAGAATAAATTAAACCCATCGATCTTAGCTACTAAAAAAACTCGTATCTGAGTTAGTCTCCAAACTAGGGCTGTCAATCGGGCAGATTGGATCGTATAAATTAAAGATTTGACCTAACCCGTAGACCCATTAAATTGAATTTGGATCTGACACATTAGCATTAAGATGTAATACCCGAATTCCTGTAAATAAATAAAAATAATATTTTATTGAGGAAATATAAATTGGATTGAATTTTGTGCACTTAGTTGTGAAACATATCAAGTAGTTGTTGGGCTTGAAGGAATAAAAGGAATTATGGACTAAATATGTATGTGTTAATGTATTATTGGAACTATGGGCTTAATGGTTTAATTTTGGGCTTAGGCCTTTTGAGGGATAGTATATAAAGCCAATTAGGGCACAGCCCCCAACATTCTACTGTTCCATCCATTCAAACCAAAAGAATTTCTCTGTGTTTGTGTGTGTGTTTAAACCCACGAGAAGAGGAAGAAGGATCCATCAAGGATTGTTGGGAACTCAAGGAATTTGCAAGGAAATCATCAGGTAATGATTCCTATCTCATTGTGGTAATGTAGCTATAAGTTGTACCTTGTTTAAATGATGCTAGCTTAAGTTTTGTTCTGGGTTTTTGAAGTTATGGGTTTATGAAAAACTAGAGAGAGAATATATGATATGATCCTTATTACTTGATGGAATATAGTTAAATCTTGAAAGAAGTAACTAAATGAATGGAGAAATGTTTTGGAACAAAAATAAAGTGATTTGGTTAAGTTTTGAAAGAGTTGGATTTTGGCTATGGAGTCTGGGTTTTAGAAAAATAATGAACTGATGAAGATGATGATACCCCATGCGACTTTCATGTTCCTCTATGCGACCTACGCATGAATCCATGCGACTTTTGTAATGTTCATGCGACTTATGTATGTTGAATGTATATCCATGCGACTTTAGGACTTGTGCTATGCGACTTCATTATGCTCATGCGACTTTCATTATGCTCATGCGACTTTCATTATGCTCATGCGACTTTCATTATGCTGATGCGACTTTCATTATGTTCATGCGACTTTCACATGTAGAAATTAGGTCCATGCGACTTTGCATATGTTCATGCGACCTTCGGACCATGTACCATGCGATCTTTAGACTTGTACCATGCGTCTGTCGGATGGTGTCTTCATGCGACTTACAGTTTTGTGCCATGCAACCTTCACGTGTTCATGCGACTTTTGTGTTATGTGCCATGCGACTTAGGTGTTGCACCATGCGACTTTTATCATTTCATGAGACACTAGGCCCAAATCCGATAGTCTAGGCCCAGAGTTGAAATCCGATAGTGGGGGACCCGGATTCTTGAAATCCGATAGTGAGGACCTGGATTCTTGAAATCCGACACTTTGACTCGACGCAACGCGTCCCCGGTTTTGTGGCTTTGATGATTGCATTCTGTATTGTTACGAGTCTATGAGAACTTGTGTTATGCCTGTCAGACTTGTAGAAGCTGTGATAGTAAATCTGGGTTATTGCCCGGTACTGATTTGTCAGACTTGGATCAGGTGACAGTTAAAGTTAGAGGAACCAAGTAAAGTTCAGTAGGAACCAGTGACAACTGCCAGGTGAGTATTCTTACTTGCACACCAAACCGTTGGAGAATGTGAATGTGTTATGACCGTCTACTTCGACAACGGGTAGTTATGACCGTCTGCTTCGGCAGCGGGTAGTTATGACCGTCTGCTTCGGCAGCGGGTAGTATGACCGTCTGCTTCGGCAGCGGGTAGTTATGACCGTCCGCTGCAGCGACGGGTAGTATGACCGTATGCTTCGGCATCGGGTAGATATGACCGACCACCTTGGTGGCGGGTAGAATGTGCATGACTAGGACTATTGTGTAATGTCGTAGGTTGCAGTAACTTACTCACTAAGCTTCGCGCTTACCGTTGTTAATTTCTTATCTTTTAGGTCGGGACCATGGTAGAGCTCCAGGACAGTGACGACAGCTCGCAGCCAAAGGAATTTCAACTTGTTTTCAAAGCTTATCCTAGTTGAACTAATGTAGAATTTAATTTGGATATTGTAATTGAACTCGTAATGTTTTGATACTTCTGCATTTACTCTGATATGGAATGACGTTATATTTACGTGTGTTTTAAAAAAAAAAAATTTGGGACGTTACATAAGATCTATTTAATTGGATTTGGATCGGATCAATTAGTAATAGATCTTGACCCAGAACGACTCATTTAATATTATTTATTTATTATTATTTATATAATAATCTATCAAATATTTTTTCAACATCTATTACCCAACTCTATCCCCACCCCACCCCACCCCACCCACCCTACCCTACCCCTACCTTACCCTCACTCTATCGTAGGCACACTGATGAGTGGTGGTCGGTGGCAGTGGCGATGTTGGCGGTGGGTGGTTGTTGTCGGCAGCGGCTAGTGGTAGGAGCAGTAACAAGTAGTGATGGCAGCGACATCGGTGGGTGGTGATGATGGTGGCGATGGCGGTTGGTGGGAGCGGTAACGGGCGGCGACGGCCATGACGGTTTCGGCAGTGGCAATAGGTGGTCGCCGAGGGGGGCGGTGGCTGTAGTCGATCGTGAGAGAGGTAACGGGCAGCGCCGACGGTGGCGACGTCGGGCGTGAAAGTGTTGGAGATGGTAAAAGATGGTGGTGGTGGTGGTGGTGGCGACGGGTGGTGGTGGGGGTGGTAATAGGCGGCAACAGTGGTGGCAACGACGGTGGTGGTGGCGGCGGGTGGTGACTGATAAATTGAAAATAGTTGGTGGTTGTTAAAATTAAATTGTAGTTTAATATTAATTATTAAATGGATCGACCCAGATAGATCTTGGACCGACCAACGTAATGATCCAATTAAATTGGTCGACCTATTGAATATCTTATTAGGGCAATGGATCCAATTTTTAGATCCATCGGATCGTATAAATGGGGTATGTCATATCGGATCCGGGGCAAGATATCACCCATTGACAAACCTACTCTAAACAGTCGAAAAGAAAAATGCAAGATCTTTAGCATATTTGATGCGTTGATGTTCAGGAGTGGAATACAGTTTGATAACATGTTTGATTTTGGAATAAAAAGACTATATGCGGTTCTTTATAAATGCCTAATGTTTGATTTTGAAACACAAGAGCATTACACTCTTGTTAACTACCCTAGACTATTAATTAGATGCAACTATCATACCTATATAAGCCATAATCAAATGAGAGATGAAAATAAATGACTGGATAATTCAAATGCAATGATTAATTAAGTTTCATATTATTTAGAAGGTTTAGTATCACCGTTTTGGGTGTAGAGAGTGAGGCAATGATCGGATGCGAGTGTTTGTCAATGGGAAGTGAGACGGTGTCGTATATTGGAGGTGAGACGGTGATCCATTATAGACGACGATGATAACCGGCTACAATGGACGGATGGTATGATGCAATTGTTGATGGTGGTGTTGGCAACAATGGAAACCAAACTACCGAAAGCATGTTGGAGAAAGTTCAGGGGTAAGTGAGCTATGTTTTGTATGTCTATGGTTAACAAAAACTAGGAAAACATGCGTATCATTACTTAAGTTCATAATTCATATAGTGTCGCATAGAGTTCAACGGGTTGAGGTCAAATACTATATTAACAAGGGGCACACGAGGTTAGAAAAACTAGTGTGAGAGGGGATGCAAGGTATGGAGCCAATGTGATGTCGATGGTTTTGATGTAAACCATCTCATACTGAAAAATAGTTTTTAATTTTATTTGTTTGTTCTAGGTGTGTATTAAATCGGGTGATTGTGATTATCTAACGAGGTAAGGATTCATTATAACGGTTGTGTTGTGGACAAAGAACAAAACTTGACATAATACAATTTAATCAAATCTAGCATTTGTAGAGAATAAAAAGTGACCGACAATAGCAAAAACATCAAACAATTACACATAAAAAAAAGGTAAATTATACAAAAATACAGTAAAGTTATTATATCCAATGAGAATTGAAGTAAAGCATATTGTGTAGGGAGGTAGTACAAATTCAGGTCAAGAACAGTTGTATTATTACAACAAACTGATTATAAAAGTTAGATTATATTTTTTATAAAAATATAAAGTTGGTTAAGTAAAACAAAGTTATTGTATTTACTCACGTAATTTATGTAGTTTATTTGTGTATCTATCTAATATCTAATCTTCTATCTAATCTATTTCCTTTCAAATATGGATGTTTATTAATTAGAAGATCGTAACTATTGTAGGCCTTTATATCTTAATTCTATAAACATTGTTGCACTTCAACATCACATATGTTGCTCTAAATCTTATTTATTTTGATAGCTATCAATTATGAAAAATTAACAACCGCATTCATCATCTTTAAGAGACCTTTATTGGGACAATCTTCAACTTCTACAAGGAAATTACGGTTAAAAAATTCTACAGAAGACAATTGCGTTCAAAATATATTTTATATTACTATGTATATTTCACAATTATATTTTCTATACATATTATTACTCTTAAAAACCTAAAACATTTAAAATTGACTTTAATCATTAAGCTAGTTTCGTGTTAAGCTTAGGTAGCGTTTGGTTGACAGGAATCCTTGGGATTACGATGGAATTTGAATCCAATTCCTAAGGATTCATGTGTTTGGTTCACTTTAATGAGGGAATCTGAAGGAATCGGAATCCATCAAATGAGGGAAAGTGAATTCTATCACTAGATGGAGGGACTTTAAAATCCTTTGAATGAGGGAATGTGGAATATTACCTTGTTATCTTTAAACATCTCTATAGCTCTAATATATCTATCTAATTCCATCAACATAACACGTGAGCCGACTCTACCCTCCAAACACCGACGCTTTTGCCCCCGCCCCCGCCTCCACCTCTAGACCCTCCACCGCAGCTTTCCTCGGTCACCGCCTCCAGACCGTCCACCGTAGCTTCCTCCGTTGCGGCCTCCGGACCCTCCGCCGCAGCCATCCTCCGTCACCGCCTCCCGACCCTCCGCCGCAACATCTTCTTCATCAGTCTTAGTCGGAGTCGCTAGATTTCGCCATTCCGGTCGCCGGATTCCACCTTAACCTCAGACGAGTCTCCACTCTCTCTCTCCGCTTTCCTCTACAATGTTAAATCTTTTCGACTTACTATGTGAAATAGATGATTTGAGACCGATGATATTTGAATTTATGCAAATGTGTATTGTAATAATATTAACTTATGATGATTATTAGCGTGATTTTCATATTTTATTGATATAAATGCTCAATCAATAAAATAAAATTTTAATATATTTATAATTTATATAATATATTTTTATATAAAAGTTATAAAAAAACTAAAAATAAGTAAAAGAACAAGAAAGACAATTATGATATTTTACATTATTAAACCAAATTTCAATTTCATTTCCTACCAACATATTCAAATTTATGGTAAATTTCAAAATTTTCACATATTGGATTCTCTCATAATATTATGCGAACTAAGCGAAAACGTTAGCTTTATTTTCTTTTTCCAAATTCGTCCCCAAATCAGTAATTCATCTTCCTCCGCTCGAAAACCCTAGTTTTGATTACCATATACAATGGATCCAGTTTATGAACAGAGGTTACGAGACGAAGTAATATACCTCCACTCTCTTTGGCACCACGGCCATCATAGATCATTACCAATCGTCAATCTACAACCTTTAAATTCCACTAACTTCAAGAAACCCAAGACCAAAAACCCCAAATTTAAAGCCAGAAAACCCACAAAAGCTGGTAATTTTTCCGGTACCGAATGGCCGGTTAAACCTCTCCCAGCTGATCCTCCGGTAAATCAATCTGGATGGCCGGAATTGAAGCTAAAACCTAACCCTCAAACAACTCGTTTGCCTACACCAGAAGAATTAGAAAAGTACAACTGGAATCAGGTCCAGCAAAGGGCATTGAAGGCCGCTAAAGAATTTTATTCAAGAAATGGCGAAGAGAGCGATGAAGATGAAGACGACGACGACGACGACGACGATATGGACCAAGACAGCAGTGACCTTGAGGACAAAGAGTATGATTTCTTTTGGAAAATGTTTAATGGGGACGAAGAATTGAAGGCTTATTACGTAAAACATTGTGCTGGTGGAGGTGAGTTTTCATGTCTGGTGTGCACGGGAGCAAATGAGAAACATAGAAAAAAGTATAAAGATTGTATTGCGTTGGTTCAACATTCGGTTTCGATTGCGAAAACGAAGAAGATAAGGTCTCATAGAGCTTACGGGAAAGTTATTTGTAAGGTTCTTGAGTGGGATATTGATCATCTTCCTTCTTCCATCGTCTCAGATCATAAGTCTGTTGAATTACAGGTACACTCTTGCAAGTTCTTGATTTTTTTAGTTTTGTTTTGTTGGAGGCATAGAGGCGAATGTTTGATCACAAATTCTTTTCTTTTTGTGCAGGGTAATGATGTTAAGGTTGATAAAGATGCTGGCATTGTTGATTGCAAAACTCATGATGTTTCAGAAACTGCTGATGGTGATTCTATGGTTTGTGAGGTTAGTGATGTGTGTAGATGTTAATAGACATTGATGCATACATGTACTGGTTCTATAAAATCGCAAAATTGACTTGAATAAGGCTATTGTTAACGTGGATTCAAAATCCAAATTTGATATCTCTGCTCCTGTTGCTGGTGCCACTATGGTTTTTCTTGGGTTAGTGGTGTTCATATATGATATATCATCGGGAAATACTTGAACCCGAGATTGTGGAAGGTCTGGCACACACACACTTAGTCACTTAGATATACAAGTGTTCACTTGTTGGAATGACAAGAGCCACGAGGGTATTTTAAGTTAGGTTCCTTTGATAAAACTAAACATTTGTTAAGTTAGGGCATGTTAAGTTCGGTTCCTGTGAGTTGGGTTTAACTAAGATTGTTGATCGTTATAGATGGAACCAAAATGCATCTAAATATTGTATGTGATAAAACGGATTGGTGTGAAATTTGTTAACTGACTATACTTTTGGGTCTGAAAATAACTTTAAATTTATAAGCTAATACTAATTTTTCACATGCTCTTGCTAGAAAAACTGGTGGCACCTGCTAGCACTTTTTTTTGTAAATATAACTAAATGGACCGTAAACATTATAAGTTGATATATTTACTCTTACTGAAATTAAGCTTTTGCTCTTCATACTAAAATTTTCATATGCTCCTAATCTGGCAATCACATGTTATGCTAGACAATGATTTTGTGACTTGTGAGTTATTTAGAGTTGATATAGAATTCTGAATTTTTGGT
This sequence comes from Dittrichia graveolens, assembly GCA_038502395.1. Taxonomy (NCBI): domain Eukaryota; kingdom Viridiplantae; phylum Streptophyta; class Magnoliopsida; order Asterales; family Asteraceae; genus Dittrichia; species Dittrichia graveolens. Next base: position 16,535,155 of record JARJIL010000006.1, read on the forward strand.
CGACCTGTGAAATATGAAAAATCCTTCTTTTTAGGTTCTTTGGTTAATTTTTATTTATCATTTAAATTCAATCGTGAATATTACATCTTTTTTTCTGTTAAAAGTGTGCGTCATACACTGTGTTTACTTTCATACACTGTGTTTACTTCCATGCAGAAACCATCGGTTGTAGCAAATGTAGAAGAAGAAAGTAACAAAAATCAAGTCTTGATTGAAGCAGAAGGAAACACAGGGGGTGCTGTCAACACTCTTGTAAGGATTATGTTATCTTTAACTCTTTATCAGAAATTAATTAAATCCAGATTCGTGCTTTTACCCTTTCTTTAATAACGTTATTTGTCTTGTAGTGTACGTTTTTCTAACTAGTTTCATTAGGACCTATTGTGGGCAATCGACTTTTTCTCATCATAACCCTTCGACAATGGTGGTTTATACAGTGCAGGAACATGTCATCAACAATGGTGCTGGAACCAGTACAGGCAGCAAACTAGGCGATATTGAGTGAACCTCGGGCTAACTAACCAGAACCAGGAGCAATAACCGATGATTCTGTAAGCAAATTGATCGGGTGGTGAAACTGGCAAGACCATACTTGGTTGGAATGAATCAATTAGCAACTACAGGGAATGTGTAATTATGCATCGGATATGGTATTACATGATATTCTTTAAATCAACCAAGCATGACAGTTAGTGTACTTAGTTTTCATTGTAAGTTTATTAACGTTCTTAGAAAAAGAAATAAAAAAGCACCAGTGTTTCTATGAAGGAATGGCTTCTGATGGATCCAAAAACAAGCAATCACTATATCTCACTGTATTGGTCCGACTATCAAAGGTTTTTTTAAGGGCAAATTGTAAGAAAATACAATAAACTTTGTCTTAATTATCATTATATACAACCAACTTTATTTTTTTTAAAACAATACAATCAACTTTTATAATCCTCCCATTGTATGCAAGTTGTTGTATACTATGGAAATTATGAAAAAGTTTATTGTATACAATGGTAGCTAAAGACTAGACACAGAAAAAAGTTGTTTGCATACAATGAAATTTTTTTAAAAGTTAGTTGTATTATTTTTAAAAATTTAAAATTAGTTGTATACAATGATAATTAAGACAAAGTTGATTGTATTTTCATGCATTTTGTCCTGTTTTTAATGATATAACTATAAAGTAACGTTTACCTTCTAGTTTAGCTCTTGGTTAATATATCCAAACATCCCCATTAACTCTTTTAATACCGTGTCCAAATACGTAGGGATGTTTGGTTCAAGTATTGTTTTTGATGTGGTTTGCATTTGATAATGAGATTTGCATTCGGTGGGATTTAAAATCCTAAATGGTGTTTGGATGAGATATATTAGATGGGATTTCTACTGTAGTAACCACCACCTATATCCCCCATTGCCACCACGAGCCACCATCTACACCGCCACCACCGACCCAGGGTTTTGCCATCACCGGCCACCATATACACCGCCACCACCAAACATCCCCATTAACTCTTTTAATACTGTGTCCAAATACTTAGGTGGCGTTTGGTTTGTAGAATGTTTCTGAAGAAATTGAAATTTGTGAAGGAATTGGAATTTGTCAGGAATTGAAATTTGAATCTGTGATGTGTGTTTGGTTGGCAAGAAATGGAATTGGAATTTGGATTCAGTAATGTAAAATGACAGAATTACCCTTATTGTTTTTTTTACTTATTTTTAGTTTGTTTTATAACTTTTAAGTAAATATATATTATATAAATTATAAAAATATTAAAATTTCATTTTATTTATTAAGCATTCATATTAATAAATTAGGAAAATCACGCTAATAAACATCATAAGTTAATATCATTACAATTTACATCTGCATAAATTCAAGTATCATCAGTCTCAAATAATCAGTTTCACATTGTAAGTCGAAAAGATTCAACATTGTGGAGGAAAGCAGAGAGAGAAGGGAGACTCATCTAAGGCTAAGGCGGAAGGCGGCGACGGAATGGCGAAATCTGGCGACTGCAACCGATGAAGAAGATGCTGCGGCGGAGGGTCTGGAGGCGGCGACGGAATGGCAAAATCTGGCGATTGCGACCGATGAAGAAAATGCTGCGGCGGAGGGTCTGGAGGCTGCGACGGAATGGCGAAATCTGACGACTACGACTGATGAAGAAAAGATGTTGCGCCGGAGGATCTGGAGGTTGCGGCGGAGGAAGGTTGTGGTTGAGGCTTTGGGGACTGAGATAGAGGAAGGCTATGGTGGAGGGTCTGGGGATTGTGACGGAGGAAGGCTGCGGCGGAGGGTCTGGGGACTTCCACGGAGGAAGGTTGCGGCGGAGGATCCGGAGGCGGTAAAGGAGGAAGGCTGCCGTGGAGAAAGGCGGTGACAGAGGAAGGCAGCGACGGATGGTCCGGAGGCGGCTACGGAGGAAGGCTGTGACAGAGGGTCCGGAGGCGGCGACGGAGGAAGGCCGCGGTAGAGGGTCTAGAGGCAGAGGCGGAGGCAAAAGCCGTCAGTATTTGGAGGGCAGAGTCATCTTACGTGTTATGTCGATTGAATGAGATAGATATATTAGGGCTATAGAGATGTTTAAAGGCTATAGAGATATTAAAATCCCTCCATCTAGTGATGGAATTCATTTTCCCTCATTTGATGGATTTCAATTCCTTCAGATTCTCTGATTAAAGTGAACCAAACACAGGAATCCTTACGAATTAGATTCCAATTCCTTTAGAATTCCAAGGATTCCTGCCAACTAAACGCTACCTTATTTCCTTCTAACTCTTATCTGTCCTCTATTCTAAACACCCCAAAATTATTCTCTCTCTCTCTCTCATGCTGTCTCTGTCAACATCCCCCACCTCTACCACCACAAACCCACCGCCGCTACCATAACCACCCCTACCTTCATGTCTACCACCGCCATTACGCCTCCCACCACCACCACCTTCATGTCTACTAGTCTCTTGATCATTAATGATCTATCTCCTCTCTCTTCGCCGAAGTTTTTTGGTGTTGAAGATCGAAGATAACAGATCTACAATCTCGATTTTATCGAAGGTAATAATCTCGATTTCAAGAGTAAATCGAAGAAGGTGAAGGTCCTTTTCTTTCTTCCTATTGTGTTCAAGTGTTCATCTTCAAGGGTTTGATTTCACACTCATTGCTTCAATGATGCATATAAGTTTCAGGTGGGTAATCAGCTTTCAATTTCTGATTTCAAGGGTTCATCTTGTTCTTTTTTGTTTTTTTTATGGAAATGAATTAATTTCAAGGGTTCATCCGATTTGTGTTAAGTGTTCATCTTCAAGGTTTTTTTGTTTTTGTTTTCGGGCTTTGAATCGATGAAGCCGCATACATATTCACACGCATATTTGTTTTTGTTCTTAAATTGATGAAGTCTCTCTCTCACACACACAGAGATTCAATCTATGAAGCCACCTGTTTTGTTTTATGAACATGATTCTAGATTATGAGCATGATGAACACATACAATCATCACATATTCAATCTATGCACATGTTTTTGATTTTGTTCTTCGAGATGATGCACATGATTCCGATGAATCGATGATGATTTAGGTTCCAAAGGTTGTGTTTTATGAATTGATTTGATTTCTAATGTTTGAGTGTTTGTGTTTAAATATAGATGAAGAACTAGAATGAAAAAAATAAAACATTTGTTTTACCTGCTAAAGAAGTGAAAGGTAAATAAAGTGGTTAAATAGTAAAAGTTCAAAATTAAAAGCTTAACAAAAATCAAACAAAACTTTACGGTTATATCATTAAAAAAAACTTTAATGGTTAAATTGAAAAGTGAATGAAACTTTAATGATTTTGTAACAAAATTATATAATAATGTGTCATAAACTAGCTAGAAAAGGGTTGAATAGTCTCATAAACGATATACAACACTCGAATTGAATAATTTGAAGTTATGACATAAGTATGTTTAATAGATGATTCTTAATTGAACAATGCGACACCCTTTTTCTCTTGCTTGATCTCTTCTCAAAATATTATTAGTGCATAAAGATTTAGAGATTACTTAGATGTATGTATGAATGCATATTTTTAATAGTGTAGCATAGTGGTGGCAAAACGTGTTGGAGGAAAGGGTTTATAGAAGGTAAGAATAACATATTTGAATTACAGGCTTTATTCAAATCCAAATACTGAATATTTTGCTTTATATCTCGTTTTATTTGAGACTTAGTCAGAATAACGACTTGTAATCGTATTCTTTTCTCGTATATCGTTTGTATACTTTGCTTTCCGCACGTTTTCCGTATGTTTTCGTGATTTGCACAAAACCCGATGCAGCCTATTTATAGGCGACAATAAGGGCGGTTTTCACGGAGGTTACCGGCCGGCAACCGGCGGCGGCTTCAAGCGGCGGCAGTTGACGGAGGTTGAGCGGCGGTTATTCATATACAAATATATAAATAATTTTTGCTACGGGACGCTGCCCTGCACCCCGCCCGCTGACCGGTTAGCGGGACCCCGCCAGGGGCGCTGCCCCTTGGAACCCCTCCGGGGGCCAGCCCCGGACCCTTGTACCATATCCCGATACTAACTTAGTTTATTCGAGTGTGTGCTCCGCATCCGTAAACCCAGATTATAACCAAGTGTAGAATTGGCTAGTCTCAAAGTCAATCCCAATTATACTAAATGACTTGATGACACTAAAATCACCAACAAAACGGGGGGTCGGGTTGGGTAACAGTTCGGAACGGGCTGCTTTTAAAATTTCAACTAACCAGATGTACAACCTTAGAATCATGCTTGTTTATGTTCAAAATTTGAACTAACTAGATGACAATCTTAGAATCACTATTACATATAACACAGACTTTGTCAATAATAGTTAATAGACAATAACAGTTAACAAACAAACTACAAGTCAAGTTTTAGTTCGTGCCTATTTATCGGTAGAATCTTGTCTTTGACTAAACGTAAGATCACGTTAACACACAAACTACCATGTATGATAATATTAAGTTTTCTATTAATAGTTTAAGTAGTAGTGTGTTATGCCTACCATTCGTTTGATGAATTGCCATAGACAAAAAAAAAATTGTTATACTAAAGCCATTAATACAGAGAACACTCTAAATCAGCTTTAAAGCACCAATAAAATGAGCCCAGAACACAAAACCTAACCCACCATCATTTTCAACTCATGCATGCATAAACATAATAAATGGAGAAAATTTGACAAATACCAAAATATTGGAACAATCGACGAAATCCAAAAAACAAAATTTTCATCATCATCATCATATATATATATATATATATAGGGTAGAGATCAAGTAAAAAGAAAATTAAAGTAAAAAGGGTAAAAATAATGATTATTTGATCATTTTTCGGTATATATATAAACTGATAATCGTTAGTTCATCATCTTTATTGATTAAAACTAGTTCTTCATCAATTTCTTTTTGATGAATACAACATATTCATCACTTTTTAGATGAAAGCATTTTGTTCATCAACAAATTATTCCAAAATTTTATTTTCAAAATCTGTATTTGAAATCAAAAAGAAATTGATGAAGAACTAGTTTTAATCAATAAAGATGATGAACTAACGATTATCAGTTGATATATATACCGAAAAATGATTAAATAATCATCCCTTTTACACTTTTTACTATAATTTTCTTTTTATTTGATCCCATCCCTATATATATATATATATATATATATATAGTGAAAGGTTCATTTAAGAACCGTTTTTATTGCGAGAACCAATCCTAGCCGTTCAATTCCCCCTCCTTCTATTGAATTGCCCACCCATGAATTCCTTACATGCACCCTGCCACACCCAATCCCCCACGCTCTTCATCCATCAATTCCATTATCCAAAATGAACGGCTAAGATTGGTTCTCGCGGTTTTCGCAATAAAAACGGTTCTCAAATGAACCTTCCCCTATATATATATTTCAAAATCCTTGATTAAATGATGAAAACAGAATGTAAAAATACAAAAGGAAACCTAAATTAACAACACCCCAAATTAGATAGAACCCTAAGGCCATGCGTATGGCCTTCGGGTAAGGCCTTTGGGTTGATTCAGGTTTGGCTGGCTCCTTCGGGAGCACCGCTATGGTCGATTTCGGGTTCCGTCTTCTTTTTTGTTTTCAGTTTCCGGCACCCGAGCAACCCGTCGTTCTTTTTTTATTTTTTATTTTTTGGTTTTGTAGAGAGAGTAGGAGAGAAAATGTTTGAGTTGATTTAAGACCAAGAGTTTTATCTTCCATTCTTTGAATTTTACAAGCAATTGATGTATTAATTATGATAGTAAATTAGATAGATGGATCCAATTCATAAGCAACATTATTGTAATTTATGGATGAAGAATGTGGGAATTGAGTGTGATAGTGTGCATGTAAGAAATTTATGAGTGAGCAATCCAATTAAAGAAGGGGGAATTAGATGGTTCTCGCAATAAAAACGGTTCTCAAATAAACTTTTCAATATATATATAAAATAACCATCAAAATTATCAACAATTCGTTTTACTACGTAAATTCAAAAGTGAAGGTTGAAGCGGTGCGTATTTAATACCATCAAATTAACCAAGTCCCAACATTAGTCCAAATTCCAAACAAAACAATATTAATCAAGTAGGTTTGAGGAAGACACCGATAGCATGGAGGTATTCGCCGGAACGGCCATAAAAACCGGCAAAGCTAGCTTTTGAACGACCAGTTTTCTCCATCGGAGCTGCTTCCCCATGGTCCGATTAGCACAATGTTCTTCTGCAACAAATTAGACAATATTTCAAGATTATAAACCATTGATTGATTTAATTCACAGGAAGATCAAATTAACACAGAATAGTCAAGGAAAAAAATTTGTTTAGTAGAGAGTGAATAACACTAAACCATTTTGAGAGCGCAAGGTGAAAGTGATGGAGAGGATTATCGTTGTGGAATAACGAATACCCGTAGATACTTAGTATTACATTCATAACTATTTACAGAGTGTAAAGAGAAACCCTAATATAAAATGTTAATGGACTTAACGTACCTATACATTAAGGGTGGATCATCGTATATTAAACTTTAATTTGTATTCTCTAATAATCGTGAATTGTTATTTTGGAATAGGTTGTAATGTTGTATATATACACACAATTAATTAGGTGTAAAGTGATTTTAGAAATTACAAATTTTATTTATACATAACAGATATAATTCACTGCTATTGAAGTACTTGAGCTTGTTCAATTGAGTGGTGTTTTTATAATGTTCGAGCTCAAGGTCGAATATATAACGAGCTTAACTCAATCTGTTATCAAACTTTATATAATTATATATATATATATATATATATAAAAGCGTATATATGTTTTTAAAACTAAATATTATTAGTGTTAAACTAATTATATAATGTCGTTTTTGATTCGATGTCAAGTTTTATTCTAGATCCTATGCCCATTTGAAATTATTTTTGTTAGTTACTGTACATTTTACATATAATTGTAATAATTTTGATTATTATAAATTGTTTTCTAGTTAAAGTTCAAGCTTTTCGAGTCGAATCCAAATATACATCTTTAAGGCTCGTTGAGTTGTATAAGGCCATTTAAATTAAAAAACAAGGAATATATATATATATATATATATATATATATATATATAGTTTTGTTGCATTATATTGTTATTTTTATAGATTTGGGTCTTTGTATATATATAACTAAGCGTTCGTAATTTTGCTTTGAATTACTATTTATTTTATAAAAAATAATATATCATCTTTTTCTGGTCTTTTACTTCATTCTAATACTTATTATAAGATTATATGTGAAATTTATTAATTCTTTTTTCTTACTCTATCTATTAATTTTAACACTCATATTAATAAAAAGATAATTAAAGAAAAAAGTAAAAAAAAATATATCATCATCATTTTTATTTTATTATTGCACGTTGGAAAAGTGTGTGAATTTGGAAATGCGTAAGAAGCGGTACGACTTCTAAGTAAAAGTGTCGAATGGTGTGATGAATTGATGACGGTGCATGCAACCAATTAGATTCACAATTTACGATTTTTTAAAATAAATTTATAAATGTATAATGTATATTTTTTTAAAAACAAAACAAATTATATATTTTTATACACACACTAGCATTTTATTCACGTTTTTTTGAACAACAGAAAAAAAGGATAGATTAAGAAGATAGTTTCGACATAGCCATCACCCACTTCTAAATATCCATTTTATTAAAAAGTAGAGAAAACTCTAGCAAGATGATAGAGACAAAATATTATATCATTACAAACTGAATAATAACGAAAACAAGAAGTCACCACTAACCCTTTTACTCCTTTTACTCAAAAAAGTTTTTAAAATTCAATTAAGATAAAATCTTGATATTTCATTTTATCTAAATTAATCTCATCTACTTAATGTTTAACCATTTCACTCTCTCTATTAATTTACTTTAACTTTTTATTCATTAAAAATATATTTTTCTCACACAAACACAATGATCTAACTTACATAATATAATTTTCAATATCTTATTAATTTGTCTCTTTTTATATCATAAATATAAATATTTATTTGTTTTAATATTTTTTAAAATTTATTTTTAAAATTAATAAAATAGTTGATGCAAATAAAATAAAATTTGAAAAAAAACGGACATGTTATTGATAAAAACTTTTTTATGACACTGAATCGCGCAAATAATATATTATTACATTTTTAAAAGCGACATTTATAAAACAGAAACTATTTGACGCAGTAACATTGCGCATGTACGATGTTAGTTTGCATAAAAATATGTACTACTTAAAATTACAGAATCTTAAAACTTTTAAGAGATAGAATGTTAAATGTTTTATAAAATAGTGTGTGTGTATATATAAATATATGTATATATTTGAACAGCAATAAATAGCGCATTAGGACGAAGCTTTGGCATAACTATCACCACACCTAGCAAGCGCGTATATATTAATATAGGGGATGGTTCAAACGAGAACTGTTTTTCGTACGAGAACTGCGAGAACTAATCTTGGCCGTTTATTTTAAATAATGGAATTCATGGATGAAGAGCGTGAGGGGATTGAGTTTGGCATGGTGCATGTAAGGAATTCATGGGTGGGCAATCCAATTGAAGGAGGGAGAATTGGACGGTTAAGATTGGTTCTCGTACGAAAAACAGTTCTCGTTTGAACTTTTGCCTATTAGTATATAACTAGAAAGATGCTAGCAAATAGTTTACAAGATCAAAACAACGAGATTGAGTTGTAAGTATATAACGTGGCTTGAAAGCTACTAATGGTACCAAAAGGCTGTTACTATTGAACACCGAATTATTTTAAGCTTTCAAGTGAACCACCATCATTTATAAAACTTAATAACATAACCTTGAATGAGGGTTGTTGCTCCAGCTCCAAGTTGCATCAGCTTAATTATTATCCAATTATCCATTTTTCTTTTATCAGGGGATCGACATCCATGGAACAAATAGGGCATAAATCCGATGGAATAAAGATTACCACGTAAGTGTAGATCGGATCTAGTAGGGATCCAAATGAAGTAATTTATTCCAAAAACATACATATGATGATAAAGCATTTAGAATATTATCTAAAATTGATAGAAGGAATCTAACTGAAAATAAACCACTAGGATCGCCTTCCCATCTTCAATTGCATTCGTTGAAGTGGATTTTCCAGAGCACAAATCTGTGTAGAAAACAATTTTTAGCCTGAATCTGTGTCACTATATATATGCATAACATACAAGGGATTCTGAGAGATGAAACTCATGTTGCGTTTTAAGTCACTTTCTGCATAATCGAAACAGGGGACTGTTGAGTTTTTGACAGAAATCAATACGATCTCGAGGATTAGGCATCCCAACCTTGTGCAACTCGTTGGTTGTTGTGTCGAGAATGGTAATCAGATTTTGGTATACGAGTACCTCTACAACAAGAGTCTTGCTTCTGCTTTACTTGGTACTGTAATTCCTTCCACAACACTTGCACATATTAATTAATGTCACACATGTTAGCACTCGAGTTGCTGGAACAGTGTATGAATGGAACACTTAAATGTACCCCCTTTTTTCCATGTATGTATTTATATATGTTAATTATTTCTGAAAGCTCAAATATATTTGGCGTAGGGGATGCTTGGCTCCTGAGTACGTATTGTTAGGACAACTAACAAAGAAAGCGGACATATATAGTTTTGGCGTGCTTATAGTTCTGCTCGAAATTATAAGTGGTAGAAGTAGCAGCAAAGCAGCCTTCGGAGAGGATTTGTTGGTTCTTGTTGAATGGGTATGGATGATCTGTTACGTACCCAAGCCACCTACACTTTATAACAATTAATATGTGTTTGATTAACACATGATCGCTCTTGTTCTGCAGGCATCTTAAAAGAACTAGCTCCTTCCCCAAAAGAAGTAGCATCTTAAAGTTTCAATTTTTTATAACACCTTTTGGGGCTTTGAAGACTGACATGTAGTAGAGCGGAAGAATGCTAATATATAACAAATTTAATCAAAGTCATATGCCCCCAGAAGATATGAGATTCTAGTTCAAGCTCCTCAACTTTCTTTCAATTCACTCTAGAATAGGATCCCAATTCTTAGAACGATTCATATTGCTGACCACCAGAAGACCTAGATAGATGAAAGAAATTTTGTTAGGGAAGTAGTTTATGATCCTTGCTAGGATTATTTCCACCGGCGAGATATATGCGGGCGATTTTAGTGTCACCGGTTCATTTAGAGTAGTGGAATTTATACGAGTGTTTCAAAGGGATTAAACTTTGTTCTAAAACAAGTTTAGAGTGTGTGGAGTGTAAGCTTGTATTAGTTTGGGTTTATCCCGGTAAGATCAAGGGGGCAACGCCCCTGGAAATCTGGAATGAACAGCGGGGTTTTCATTATCATTCTTAAAATTTGTTAACTCCTGTTTTCTAGTTTTGAGATGAAAAACGGATCGTTTTTATCCCAGTTCGAATTTCGTATAACCCAGACACGTTAGTGTCGAAATATCGAATTTGAAAAGTGATCATACACGATTGTAGAAGCAATCCGGATACCTTGTTCTAAAAATATATGTGTGTGGGTATATATATATATATATATACACACACACACACACTAGCAAGGTACCCGCGCAATGCTGCGACGACAAATAATTTCTATTTTACATCATGTTGCTTTTTAAAATATAATAATATGTTATTTGCGCAATTCAATGTAACGAAAAAGTATTGTATAATGTCAGATTTTTATTTTTTTAATTTGGATCAACTATTTTATTAATTTTAAAAATAAATTCTAAAAAATATTAAAATAAGAAAAAGATTTATATTTATGAAATAAGGAGTGAGAAGTTAATAAAATTTTGAAAATTATGTTGATGTGGGTGGATAATTGTGTTTATGTGAGAGAGTGTTTTAATGTTAGAAAGATATTTTAAATAGATAAAAAGTTAAAATAAATTAGGAGAGAGAATGATGGTTAAAAATGGGTATTTTAAAAGTTAAAAGTAAATTATGAGAGATAATAAAATGGTTAAAAAATGGTATTTTAGTACATTTAAGTAACTTAAAATTAAGAGTTTTTAAAGTTATAAATGTATTATAAAGAAGTAAGATATACATATAGCTTGCTTTTCTCCAAATTATTTTTCCTTTGACCTGAACAGTCCTCAAACATTTTATTAGAAGAATCATGTTTTGCAAGAAATCACGTCTCATCATAGTATATAATAATTCTATAATGCATCATCCGCTTATTGTAGTGGCTAAATATTAGAGACCCTTTTATAATGTTTCATGAAGAGACTCATTTAATTTTTATACATTTATATTGATATTAATGTACGTTTAATTGAACTAGAAGTTTAAGAAATACAAACATAGCGATGATACAAAACTAAGAATGCCTACTACTAAAAGTTTTGACTCCAAAGAAAGAAAAAAGGTTTACGTATCGGAGATACCCACTTAATTAACATTTACAAAAGCTGGTCTACCTTAAATATATTGCTTATTATGACTTGATCGCATTTTTTAAAGTCAAAAACCACTAATTTAAGGTGTAAGGACACAATAAACTACCGCTGAGTGTTTGAAATAAAAAATATAAGATATGAAATCTTTACGCGACACATACCATGTTGGGCACGTGATGCACAATTTGCATTGTTCGGATCAGTGTCATTAATTTCTTCCGGATTTTGTGATCTATTTTTGGAAACAATTCATAAACTAAATCTCAAAAATAACAATTCGATATTAATTATTGATATTGTTTCTGTAATTAACCCGGTCCATTCTACTACTATAGATACGAGGCTCCTCATTTGTATTTGACACAAAAAAGCCATACAAGAGAGTTTCCATTACGAACACTGGACACCTGCAGTCAAGTTCCGGTGAAGTTTCAGAGCTCAAGGACGATCAACTGATAAAAAATGCTTGAAAACAATCAAGAACACACAAGAAATACACACAAGAAATTTACGTGATTCATACGATCATAATCATGTTACAATAAGTTCAATGAGATCTATTCATAGACTAAAACAATTGACCTAATATAAAATTTTGGGCTAGGGCCTAAGAGCTCAACATGTCATAACTCTGTTTGTCATCATCGACAAAGACCTTATCATCAATCATCAGAGGCGTTGATCATCTTCAACATTAGGCATCAGCGGTCCAGACTTTTCTTCGGAGATGATCACGCTGATCTTTGATGAAGCCTTTGGTCTCTAAAGAATATAAACTGTCTTCCAAACTTTTAATCGTAAGGGCGATTTCCATAGACCCATAAGGGGACCAACCCCCTTGACCCCCACTCGCTCTTTCAGGAGTGAGACCTCATTTGCTAAGTCTCCATAGTAGCAATAGAGTCAATTTTTAAGATTACGACTGCATACTCGATTTACATCAACTTCATAGTCGGTCAAAAAATACATATTTGATTTACATAAAATGCATATTCGATCGTAATCTCAACCTTTGATCATCCAAATCTAAAGAATGGGATTGGTTATGTAGGTTTTGTATATAAGGCCGGTTCTGTTTGAAACTTACACTCGAAAATGATACCCAATTTATGCCGAAATACCATTTTAAGTAAGACTCGAAAATGATACCCAATCAACATACTGAATGTATGTCGCATCCACACCCATTGGTCTAAACGAAATTAAAATGCATTGTTAGCATCAGCTATTGTTTGTGTTGCCGCACTCACAATTTTTTTGATAGTGAAAGAAGTAGAAGTGTGATAGAGTGCCAACTTGGGTGGTGTAGTGGTAGCAAGCGGTAGGACTAAATGAATATGCTGATTTCACTAATAGAAATTAGGGAGTAGTTTTTATTTTCTTGAAAGAATATTTCAAAAATCAGTCACCATTTGGATATATATTTTTTTTAAAAAAAAGAATGTATAGATAGATTTCACTAATAGATTGCTTAGCCTTGTATGTTTCTTTCCTGGAGCTGATTCATACACAACCGTTTTTAGTCATACACAACAAAGTACAAACATCAATTGCACATGATACAAGTTGATGATGCATAAAGTTGTTGTTTATGATCAATTTTGTTGTGTACAGATCACATCCCTTTCTTCCAGACGAGTTTAATTGGAGAGCTAACGTACCTTAGTAAATCAAGGATAAGATCACCATATATGTTGCATTGCATCATAGTAACATCCACCATCAGTCCATCATCATATATGTAGAGTTTTCCTTTAGATCCATATATAAGGAGTTTGAAGAACTAATTAACTAATGTTTGGTTTGAAGCTCCTATATTTCATCATTAGAAAGTTGACTGAATAGCAATCTTAACTCTTGACAGTATATATAGGCCTAGGCGCGCAGACATGTTTGCAAAATTGTCAAGATGATTGTTGGTAAATTAATGATTCTAGCTCCAAATAGACAAAAGATGAGTGCTTATTGTCTTGAAAATCTTAACTCTTGACAATATATATCAACTGTACGTCGACTCCTTCAACCTTATTACAAACACACTGTTTACTAATCAAGCTTGCAACAGTGTCAAAAACTTCATAAGCTGAAATTGAACATTTTAACATAACATTTGCCTAACTAGCTAGATACCTAGGGCCACATACTGTCATTTATTCTTATCACAAGGTTTCAAAAAACACAAACTTCAAATGACCAACATCATGGTTGACGCGAGCCAGGGAAAAAGGCACCATGGGAAACGTGAAGAGAAAACAAGTACACGCAAAAAAGTCCTGCGCATGTTTTATTACGTACGAGCTGTTAGATTCGTGATTCGTCATCCGAGCCTGGTGATTGGGAGGAGCAAGAGGGATTGTTAGTTTTTAAAAGTTGGGTAATCCCGGTTTGTATGTCTCTTTTTGTGCTCCACTCATGTAAAGACAGGTGTAATTTCTTTGATGCCACCAGCAGCTCTACTGCTTGCAAAGGTGTCAAAATGTCTATCATACCCTTTAGAATATCCAACCTCAGCTCATCCGCTTCCATCAAGACGTTATATAAATCAAGGGCATGAGTGTCCAATGCTTTGTCCACATCTAAACCATGGCTCGATGACTCCGCTGCTTTTTTACTCTCTGTTGCTAGCAACGCCAGTGGCTCATCTGCTATCCTCTCCTGCGCGCATTTATACACACACATCAAACTTCACTCCATAACACACACACACGCAGTACTAACTAAAGTAAGTTTTTATTTATTAATTAATTAATTAATTTATAATATACTTTACACTAAAAAAACACTAAAATACAATATTTTATTATATATGTACCCAAAAGACTATATATGTCGATGGCGCACGGAAAGATATATAAGACTGGGTTAACTTATTGAGTTGTATAAATTATATGCCTGTAAACTTGCCAAACGGGAAGTGAGCTTATCTTCCTCTTTGACAGTTGTGGCATGGAGAGCATCTATGCTTTTGATCTGAGAGCTTGATATTTCACCAAGGTTTCCATGTCTAACTCCTTCAAGAAACTCAGCCAGGTGTGTATTTAGCTGGGAGCCACATAACAAATAGACGAGCCGGATGATTAACGAAGGCCTGCAACCACCGACCCAAAGAAACGAGTTCTCGAAGGTGGATCCCCAAGTGGGAGCCAGATAGGACGGCCCGTCGTGTCTAGCGAGGTGGGATCGAGCCTTCTGGTAGTTTTCAAAGTGAGTGATGATTTTGTTGGTTAAGAGTTTGAGGTAGTCGTGAACGGTTGAGTAGTTGGTGAGTGATTGGAGTAATTCGTCGAGGTCAAGCCGCTGTTGAGCCATCCAGTTCTGATAGCAGTTGTGAAACTGCTGGTGTTTGACTTGTTTAGCCATGTAATTAAGTGGTTTGATTCACATGGGCATTTGTAAACGGCTCCTCAGTACTCCCCACACACACTGATCGACTGACTGCTATATTACACCACCGATGAAGAGTTGGATATATAAGGGAATGCATAAGTCATAAGGTACAGGGGTAATCATGCCCTGCTGCTTGGCTTGGGCACGAACGATAACAAGAGGAACCAAAAAAGCCAGAGATGAATCCAAATAAAACCCACCGTTTCCCAAACCAATTACTGTTCACAAGTTTCAGACAAGTTGTAACGTTTTCTTTTTATTAAAATCTGTGCAGTCTGGAATTTCTAAATTATCGACTAGAGTTTTGTAGACCCCATCATTTAATATTTTGTAATAAAACACAGGTTATAATTAATACGATTGTTTGATTAATATATATATATATATATATATATATATATATATATATACATGTGGGGTACCCGCGCAATACGACGGTGGCGAATAAAGAGGAGGTTGTAATGATTTTTGTGTAGAATAATCACAAAGAGCTAATATGAGTTTGTGAAGATTCCTTGCGAGATGAAGATAATATGAGTTTGTGAAGATTTTTTGCGAGAGCTACTTTGAAATTAAGAATTAAATTGTTAACTCTGAGTTATTTGTCTTCCAGTTTGTTGGAATAATTTTGTCGCATGGCTGAATCATGAAGTTGCTGATTATATATATATGTATGTATGTATATGTGTGTGTGTAATGTTTCATAGTTACAATTATTATGTAATTGAGTTAGAATGCAATGTTTACAAATTTCAACTCTTTGACTCTTTCATTTGTTTGGTGTTTGTGAACTTGAACTTGATTTATTCAAAACAGGAATTTAGGTGATCTCATAAATCAAAAATTAATATTAAAAATATATGATTAGACTTAATTCAGTTATAAGTATAGTGATCTCATGAATCAAAAGTTAATATTAAAAATATATGGTTAGAAATAATCCAGTTATAAGTATTGGTTTAAATTCATTAATTGTCGGTTATGTTTTCAATACTTATTTGTTTAAATTCATTAATTGTGGACTTAAAGGAGGGGTAAAGGAGATGTATAAAGGAGGGGTATTTTAGTAAATTTACTCTTCTTAAAATTAAGAGTTTTTTAGGTGGTGAATGCATTATATAGAAGTAAGATATATATATATATATATATACTACTATATAAAACATTTAACATTCTCTTTCCTCTTAAATTTTAAGACTTCTTAAAATTCAATCAATATAAAATCTTGACTCTTCATTTAATCTAAATTAATCTCATTCACTCAATCTTTAACTATTTTATTCTCTCCTAATTTACTTTATCTTTTTATTCAAAATATATTTTCTTATTAACTCTTCTGTTTATTTCATCAATATAAAACTTTTTTCTTATTTTATTGTCTTTTAGAATTTATTTTTAAAATTAATAAAATAGTTAGATGTAAATAAAAGAAAATTCGAAAAAAACGGACATGTTGTTGTAGAAAACTTTTTCGTGACATTGAATCTTGCGAATAACATATCATTACATTCTTGAAAGCGACATATTGTAAATAAAAAACTATTTGCCGCCGCAACATTGCGCGGATATGATGCTAGTATATATATATACATATATATATATATATATAGAACAACATGACACATGCGTACTAATCTATTCCTAAATTTATATTTCTTTGTCAACAACTGAATTTGAACCTATGACTATAAATCATGGGGAACACATTCCAATATCGCTAGACAATAAGCCTATTGGTATATTGAACTTGATCAAGTACTAGTTACTGGGATTATGGTTCTCTAAATAACGTAAGTATGACGTGGCGGTGAGGTCAAGCCTCAAGCTTTAAAAGTCATGACATTTTTAGGGCGTGACTTAAGACGACAATTTATATATATTTTATAACTATATATATATATATGTATGTATATCAAATTTATCATTATTAATATATAAATTACACAAAGTTGCATAAATGTGGAGCAAAATAACACATACAAATTTTAAGAAGTTCAATACACGCGCCACAAAACGTATACAAAAAAAGTTCAATTTTTTAAAAAAATGATTTTTGCACGCCACGCTTTAAAAAACACGTCATTTGGTGTGTAAAGACACGCCTTAGCAAGCCTTGATATGCTTCACGCCTAAGACTCACACCTAGGGCCATTTTTCTTCACGGCGGAGCCACAACTCACGCATTGGCGACACCATGACACACCTTTTATATCATTGTGGTACTAGTGATGGGAGGAGGTAAAAGATATATATCATTGTGGGCTTGTGGCCTTGGGGTAGTGTGGTGGGTGTGTGGTGTTACACTAGGAAGGAGTGATGGGAGGAGGAATGTGGTACTAGTTATTTATCACGAGGTGGAAAGGGTTGGTGTAAAGCGGTACATGGAGTTGAATGTGTTTTCTCGTTTCTTTTTTTATTTTGATTGGTTAGTAAGATAATATGCGTGTTATAATTTGTAGTGGAAGTGGTCACTATGCGCCTTAGTAGAGGAAGGCAAAAGCTAATATGACGGTGTAGTAAATGTCACTACCGATCCTTTTACTCTCATAAAATAAAGGCTAACAATTTTTGATCCGGCATGAAAAAATTGACACTAACTTGAAGTAGATCAAAAGCGATTCGACAAAAAAATATAGGGTTGTGGTCAACCCGACAATCAGAAATTAAGTGACCTGTATGACTTATTTTAATTAAGGGTTAAACCTTAAAATTATAAAATTTTCATCAAAACATAGAATTTAATTTTTAAAAAGTGGATTTTAAATTGAAAATGAGAAAATGACCTCTCAGGCAAGTAAGATCCAGTAAATGAAAGTGCCAAAGCTAAAAAATATAAATAAAAATCTAAAATAAAACAATAAATTTTTTAAAATTAAAACAATATTACACCATTTTGGTATTTGATAGTTTGACAGTATCGTTTGATAATTTGACATTTGACTACTTTGTAGTAGGTCTGTCAATGGGTCAGATCTTGATCCAGATCTGATCCGATTTGCTCCATTTATATGATCAAATGGGTCTAAAAATTAGATCCGTCGTCCCAATAAGAGATCCAATAGGTCGACCCATTTAATTGGGTCACTACGTGGGTCGATCCAAGATCCGTCCGGGTCACTCCATTTAAATATCAAATAATAAAACTTTATTTTTTGAAGTAAATTATTAGAAATTTAGTTGGGTCACCAACCACCCACTGTTGGCACGCCACCAACCACCGCCGCCCCACGCGGTTACCGTCACCACCCATCACCGCTCACCACTCACGCCCACCACCACCACCGTCACCGCCACCCACTGCCACCCACCACCACCACCGTCACTGACTTCACTGTGGTCACCGTCATCTCAACCTATAACCTTCAAAGGAAACCCAAATTCTTCACCAACTTCTTGTCAACCAATGTTCTAAGCAGAAATGTCATTTGCGTAACATTTGATATCAACAATTTGACCACCGTTTACAAGAACAGAAAACAACAAATATGATTTAATTAGTTTTTTATATATAATACACGTAAAATGCATGATCCCATTAACTAGTGTCAGGATGCTATATGCCATATATGCATAAACGATAAAATGCATGACTTGGTAAGTGACGTCATCAGAAACTCAAGATTTTGGCATCATCCCATTAACTAGTGTCAGGATGCTATATGCCATATATGCATAAACGATAAAATGCATGAATTGGTAAGTGACGTCATCAGAAACTCAAGATTTTGGCATCATCCCATTAACTAGTGTCAGGATGCTATATGCCACTCCAATAAATAAATTAATAATTGAACTTACTAGAATTTATCCTGTATTATCTTCTTTTTTAACCGCAACAACTTTTATAAAAAACTATTAGAGAGTGTTTGATAGAGAGAAAAGAAATTGAAAGAAATAGAAATATAAATAGGGGAGAAATAGAAATGTGTGGAGAATTGAAATTGATTTCCTTGTTTGGTATCAGAAAAGAAATGAAACAGAGAAATGGTGGCTCAAGTTGCCGGACGGCGGTTGCAGCGTTGACCGTCTTGCCGGATGTCGACGATGATGATTAGAATGTCAGAAACGCATCGCAACCGGACATCGACAATGATGAGTAGACATTGGTTGTCATTTCTCTCTATTTCTCCACAATTTGAAGAGAAATGAAAATACAAAGGAAGGGGAGAAATGGAAATGGGTGGAGAAACCATTTCTCCCCCCAAAACGATAATCATTTCTTCCAAACAAGAGAAACCAATTCTCTTCATTTTTTTCTCTCTATCAAACACACCCTTAGTAAAAAGTTAGTTAATAGGAAAAGATGAGTGAAGTTCATATAAAAAAAGACAAAAAAAAAACATTAAAAAGGGATTACAAATCCGGTAGTGAATTATTGACCTAGGTAACCTAAATTACTCTTCTAATATTCCCCCTTGTATTTAACCAGGAAAATGAAAGATTTTAAACCATACTTAGCAGGTCAGAAACTCGATTCTTTGATATGAAGGCAGTGACATTTCAAGATCTACAAATAATCCAACAAGTGATAAAAACAATAGAGGAAAAAGCTTCAAGTCACTTTCCTTTGAGCCTGAAATCCGAACCGTTGAATTAGAGATTGAATTGTCTTTTCTTTTGGACGCAAGATACACCACCTCTTTATTCATTCCCATATACTAGTTGTTTTATGATAGAAACAAAACAAGTGTTGTTCTGTTTTCAAGTCAGAACCATAGAGAAATCAAGATGACGAACCATATTAATACCTCTTCTGATCAGATTACAAAGAGTGGGAAGACGACTATGCTGCAACCTCCAAACCAATATATTGACTATGCAGTCATCTGTGCTAGGAACTGTTTTCAACCAAACTGTTTTTAGCTCCATCCCCGTGTCCAAATACTTTTCGTCTATTAAAATTTTAAGGGTGTGTTTGGTAGAGAGAAAAGAAATAGGAAGAATTGGTTTATCTTGTTTAGGAGAAATGATTATAGTTTTGGGAGGAGAAATGGTTTCTCCACCCATTTTCATTTCTCCCCTTCCTTTGTGTTTTCATTTCTCTTCAAATTATGGAGAAATGGAGAGAAATGACAACCAATGTCTACTCATCATTGTCGATGTCCGGTTACGATGTGTTTCCGGCATTCTAATCATCATCGTCGACGTCCGGCAAGGCGGCCAACGCCGCAACCGCCGTCCGGCAACTTGAGCCACCATTTCTCCGTTTCATTTCTTTTTTGATACCAAACAAGGAAATCAATTCCAATTCTCTACACATTTCTATTTCTCTCAATTTCCATTTCTTCTCAATTTTCATTTCTGTTTCTCCCAATTTATTTTCTCTCTATCAAACACCCTATAAGAGAAGCCAGCGTAAATACACCCATGGAATTTAAAGCTCAACTCCATCTTTTTTCACTATTTGATGACAATTGTGATTTGTAAATCATCTTTGAACAATGATTTTAAATCAATGTATCATATAGTATCTACATTCAATCAATCAAGTTGTCTCTAATTAAGCATTTATATTAACGGAGAATGATAATTATAGCTTTAAGGATTGTACTTAAAAGTAAAAACAATTTGATTTTAATTTTTTTGAAAAGCAATAATTTTTTACGATAGCATGGTTAAAAAAAAAAGGGTAACATGCTTATTTTAAAAATGAAAACATTAGTATTTTGTAAGTTTTCTTTGCGAAAAAAGAAGTATGTCGTTATTTTTAAAATTTAAAATCATATTATTTTTATTCTTATTCACGACCTTAAGAGTTGTAAATATCATTATCCTATTTTAGTAGCATGACACTCCAAATTACTACAAGTCGTAGACAAAGGAGGCCAATACAACATAACTTATACAATCCAAAGTACATCCATCTAGGGGTGTGTTCGGTTCTGGAATCGGACCGAACCGGATCAGAACCGAAATAACCGATAACCGAAATTGGTAAAAGCTAGAACCGAAAACCGAACCGATATAAGGGAACCGGTTCCGGTTATTTCGGGTATAGAACCGGATAAGACCGAAAATTTACTTTGGAACCGATTTCAAGAGCGTGAACCGAAATAACCGATAACCGGTGAATATTTTTGTTATTAAAAGCAAATATGGTACATTTATATTAGTTATTTTTTACCTATAAAGGTTAATTAATAACCAAAAACTAAACGGTTTAAATTTAACACTAAAAATACTTGAAATCGTAAGTGAACATACATGCATCGTCGACACTAACATATGACCAATAAATAATAGTTCGTTGACTTCGTTCTTACAAATAATAACCATTAGCCATATCGCTAATGATAATAGTTCAATAACCAATAATATCACCAAAAAAAATAGTTCATAGCCAACTATATGACAAATACAAAATTTCATACAAACCGGTTCCGGTTCTAAGACCGAATTACCCGATAACCGGTGGAACCGGAACCGAAAACCGAAAATGAGGTTTTACGAGAACCGATAACCGGACCGAAAACTCTAATCCGGTTCCGGTTCGATTTTTCGGTCAAAAAGCTCATCCCTTGATCCATCTACCTCAGCTTTAAACAAGATGAAAATGGCACTACCCAATACAAGAATTTCCACTTCTTCGAGAACTTAAAACTTGATTTGCACATAACGAGTCCGATCACCAAAATATCCACGGGATATCCTTCCATTTCTTCACACGAGACTTGAACCATCCAAACTTACTTCACCAATAGTCGGTTTTCCAAAGACAAATTTATTTCCGAACTTCAATATCAAAAGCCCGGTTAGTCTCATCATTGCTTCCCATAAGGCTAATTGTATTGAAAATATTGAACATGATCTACATTGTGATACTTCTTTCAATGAAGACCCATTTTAAAAACCAAAAAAATCCATTGTGTTTTAACGTGACAAACTAAAGCAATTAAAATTAAAAAAAACCAAAACATACTAAAGCAATTAACACTAAAAAAATACTAAAAAATTATCACCACTCGTGTGTGTTTTAATACAATTAACAAAAAAAAAAGACTAAACGAAGAAATACTAAACCAAAAAATACTAAAGCAATTAACACAAAAAAAAACTTGTCTTTTTATCGGTTCACGGTTACTCCTGTGTGTTTTAATGTGCCAAAAAAAAACCAAAAAGTGAGTTATTTTGTAACAAACTAAAGCAATTAACACTAAAAATTGCAACTAAGAGTATGAAGGATTGAAGTCACCACTCGTTAATAAGTGAGGAGTATCGCCTTA
Organism: Dittrichia graveolens; assembly: GCA_038502395.1. Lineage (NCBI taxonomy): Eukaryota > Viridiplantae > Streptophyta > Magnoliopsida > Asterales > Asteraceae > Dittrichia > Dittrichia graveolens. The sequence goes on from JARJIL010000006.1 coordinate 16,557,755, forward strand.
TTGGAATTGTTGATCGCCGATGTGATAGCGCAATGGCTAGGTGAAGGTTTTCAAATACACGGGATAACAAAACCAATGGCACTTGGGAGTGAACGAAGAAAACATAGTATGTGGAAGAGATTTTCTTAAGATTAGTAATTTTTTATTATGAAACATTAATAAGTATTTTTTCTTAATAAACTAAATATATACGGGGATGGGTGGGAATCCCCAGGTAGTAAATGTAGAGAACCGGACCCAACCCTGAATCAACGGATACCCTTATATTTTCGGATTTTTCAGGTCACGAGTTACTCCGGTATCCGTTTTCAGTTTCGGATCATGCGATTTTTTGGTTTTTTGAACACCACTACTTTACACACATATAGACGCATACATGTATATGTACTTAATTAATTTATCTTCATGTGCAAATCTCTCATTTTACAAAAAAGTACGGAAAATATTCTGATCCTCTAATTGATGGTTGATCTAATGACCTAGATTTATAATTTTTTTTATCAATTTAAGTTCAAAAGAGCATATAGTAAACCAAATTTATTTTCTTTTTAATCCACTCATCTCTTATATTTTTCTTTCTCCAAAATTATAATGAAACATAAAAAAATTTAAAAATAAATGACTAATAATTATTAATTCTACGGTGAATCCGATTAAAGACTTAAGAGTTTTACATCATTAGTACTATATTCAATCGTAAACACAAACAGAAACACATTATGTTACTCAAACAAAGGTTACATAAAAAACAGAAACAAATCTATGTTTATTTAATCAACACTTAAATTCATTCTGTTCATTATTGATCTTGTTATTGGTTTATATAAGTACATGATTATATGCCCATGTGATACACTAATAAAATAAACTGTTCAGATTTAATAACTATCTAAATCAATGTTAAGAATTTCCTAATATATTTTATTCATGTTAGTCTTTTATTTATTTTATATAAGAAAAGAGATTGCCTTATAAAAATAAATAAAAGATTGAATAATTAATAAAATTTAAATATATAGCAAGACGGAATTAAATTAAACTAAATACTACGTATAATGATTTGGATTAAAATAATAGAGTTTTTTTTTTGAATTTAAGTAATACTTTATTATCTTATCTTATCTCATATTAAAGTTTAATTTAAATAATTCATATTCATTTAAAGTCAAAATGACTTTCAAGTTTGATTAATTAAAGTTAAAATTGAATTTTAATTTTAATTAAATGAATGGCTAGAATTTTCTAATTAAATTGATGTAAATTAGTCTTTTATTTATATTAAAAGATGAGTTTGTTAATTTTTTTAATCCTTTTCCTAGTTTATATGCTATAATTGCGATCTCCAGTTATATTTCGTTCATCGCTTGAATTATTAAAAAATAATCATTAACTTTTTTGTTAGAGGGGTTGCACAATTTTTTAACCGTAAGTAGTACGGATATAGAACAAACTAAATTTGCCAATATTTAGCATAAATGCGAGAAATTAAAAGATCCGTCAATATGTTCCATGTATAACACTAGTTGAATGTAAAAACTTTTATAGTTTCTATTTAAATGCAATCACAGAAAATCATACGTGTTGTTATTAGCGAATATAAATAGATGTCACCAAAACTCGAGGGCAATATCCGGAGTCTAGAGCCCATCTATTGTAAAACGCTTACTACTAGGTTAAAAGAATTTTTTTTGTGGTCAAGGCGCTACCTATTTCTCATATTGAATAGTCTAGCCGTCAATAACTTCTATTCGTACGAACTGCGAGAACCAATCTTGGTTGTTCATTTTGGATAATGGAATTCATGGATGAAGAGCGTGGGGAGATTGAGTGTGATAGAGTGCATGTAAGGAATTCATGGGTGGACAATCCAATTGAAGGAGGGGGAATTGGACGGCTAAGATTGGTTCTCGCAGTTCTCATACGAAAAACAGTTCTCGTTTGAACTTTTCTCTATCTAACAATTCCCCTCCCAACATATGCCACAAATGCTTTTAGCGCATACCTAACAATTTATGCACATGGCAGGAGCCGAACCCATAACCTGCTCTGATGTTAATTGTTAGGATCGATGCGCTTATCACTAGGCCAAAACGAATTCCTTGTGGTCAAGGTGATACATCTTTCTTATATATTAAGTAGCCTAAGCCGTCCATACATTTTATTTTTACAGGGTAGCTTTATCGATTATGTTTGTAATTCAATGTCCAACAACTACAATTAACGACATACACAACCAATATTTTTTGAAGTCTATTTATGTAACCTTACAATCTTACGTATTCTCCAAACCATCTTTTTCCCGTAATGTGGGTCAATTCTCTTTGCAGGCTTTTAGCCCAATTTCTAAGGGGAAAAAGTGAGACACGTAAATGCCATGAATACCAAGACAGCCTTTTTTTTTTTTTTTTTTTTTTTTTTTGATGTTGAAGACGTAGTCAGATCTATCTTTCGCTCTATCGACGTAGGTGGTTGTTTTTTTTTTGACTCGGATTGCTACAACTAGGAAGACGAAAACAGAAACAAGAGCTACAAAGACCGGAAAAATTTTAAGCGCGAATTATATCGTTACTCTTTTTTGAATGATTATTTTTTATTTTATTTTTTTGAGTTAAAATGTTGTAAAATTAGTTCTTTCTTTTAGAAAATTGTATATTATTAGTTCTTTATTTTAAAAATTTATACACTATTAGTCCTTTATTTAAACCCTCAAAGAATTAATTGTATGGGATTTTTCAAAATAAATGACTAAATTTATAACTTTTTAATTTAATGGACGAAATACGAAATAATTTTAAAAGGATAAAAAATTTACCGAAGTTTTAATTAATGCCTTTATGTCACTTCTTTGTTTTTTAGTTAATGGATGCATCTTTGTAATCGCAATAATCAATTAGCACATATTAGGCTATTAAAATAATTTCTTAATTTCTTATAATCTATATGCTTTTTTTCATTCTATCTTTCTATGAGAAATAATGTAAATTAGGGTATAATATATGATGATCCAGCTCAATTATAAATGGGAATAACTTAGCTATAACATCATGTAGCCAGTTAGCTACATGATGCACACATAAATACTTGGTGCATCATCATGGTACATAGTGTATAAGTAGGACCTACCAAATATTTGTATGTTCATAATGTAGATAACTGACTACATGATGATATAACTAAGTTATTTCCACATAAATATACATTCATACATCATACAATTTTTGTAAAGTATCGCGTTTAATTAATGATTGCTTAATTTGTTTACCCAACTCTATTTTATCTTGATTAATTTTTTATATATATTATATTATCACCATTAAAAAAATAGAAGAAAACTCACGATATTAAGTAGACTCCAAACCAAACTTTTGTTGTCTTATGAGATATAATGAAATACACATATAAAATATTGATATATTTAACTATGTTGATAGTATAATTCACTTTCATATGCTTATATTACATATAGAATAAAGTTAACCAAATACTTGTGTCTAAATATCACTTAGGGTTTCTACCGTGAAGTTGTTCTTTTATTTGGAAAATTCAGAATCAAGATCTTCACCGATCGAGTGTTTTCTTTTAACTTATTAGCTTAATACCTGTGTATAAATACTTGGAATGATTAAAGTAAAATTTAAATGTTTATGTTATTGACGAGTACTGTTCGGTACGTAGCTTATAAAGCTGGTAGCCTTTTGTTTTAAAATAAAAAACTATAAGTATTGTTCAGATAAAAAAGCTGAAAATAGTTATTAAAATTAGCCGGAAGTTTTTTATATAAAAAATTATTTAAATACCCTATTTAATTCGTTTTACAATTCATCCTATTTTTATTATTTGTTTTTTTGTATCATTTTACACTATCTAGCTCTAGCTACTAGTTATTTTGTCAAACACATGTACAAATAAAAGTTACAATTTTCAGCTCTACCTATCAGCTACCAGCTTCCAGTTAGAAATTCATACATAATATCATCATCAAATTTTTTGTAGAGCCTCTTTATAATCAAATTTAAATTTTTTATTGTAATCCAATTGGTATACATGTTTACACAAATAACCACAAAAATATGTAGATGTACCTACTAAATGATTTGAATAGATGTTTTTATTAAAATATTTAAGGGTTAACAAACTAAATTACCTAAAAATAACATTTGAGAAAATAACTTATTTGTAAGCTATTTGAGAAAATAAAAGAAAATAATAGATGGGAAAATTCTAAGAATATATATTAAGAATTAAAGAGTTTAAGTAATCCCAAACATTTTAACAAATAACAACATGAACCACCACTTATTCAAACTAACATCTTTTACCATAGCTTCCAAAACAAACTCAACATCCTGCTGGTGGCCAGAGATGAGCACCGAATTAATAGCGACAACAACCGTACCTAATCCCGTTTAAACAGGAAACGATGAGGCACCGGATTAACAAAAACAAAAAAAAGAAGAATGATCAGAGCCACACTCATGGCTCCGGTGGTGGATCATCGGATGACGACGAGCTAGGGTCGATTAATCTTTATCCTAGAAAGTGAGTAATCCCCATTCGGATGTCTCTTCTCTTACTCCACTCGTGTAAAGATAGTTGTAACCTTTTTGATGCTATGAGGAGCTCGATTGCCTGCAACGGTGTCAAAATGTCTATCATACCCTTGAGGATATCCAACCTCAGCTTGTCTGCTTCCACCAGGACATTATACAAATCAAGGGCATGAATGTCCATGGCTTTCTCCACAACATGGCTCGACTCCACTAGCTTGCTATAGTCGATTGCTAGCAACGCCAGTGGCTCATCTGCTATCCCTTCCTGCATAGACATACAAACACAAACACTATCAAATTAATTAATTTCCCAAAGTAAAGATTTATCCCTTATGATGGGTATCACGAATTTACTTTTAGATAATCCAAAGACCGAATCTTTCAGTTTGCATGAGTTCAAGAGGCTCCCCTTAACTGAGATCATTTGTTTATATAGGCTTTAGAGACCAAGAACAACCGAAGGTTAGTTAATTTCGGTTACACACCAAGAGGTGTGTCATTTTACGGGAAAATGAGGTGTGTTGTTTTGCGCATTGTTACAGTATTCAGTTAACTAAAATGAATGTGTATTTCGCAACTCCTAACTCGTATTAGTTTAATGTGAAAACACTTATGGCCTCAAGTAAATCAAAATTACCTAAAAATAATTGACAACACTAAAATCACCAACAATTTCTTCAATTTCACTTCCTAATACACACACACGTATACATAATTAGATTTGGATGCATTATTGAATTAGATTATATGCGCACCTGTAAGCTTGCCAAACGGGAATTAAGCTTATCTTCCTCTTTGACAGTTGTGGAACGCAGAGCATCTATGCTTTTGACCTGCGAGCTTGATATTTCACCAAGATTTCCATGTCTGTCTCCTTCAAGAAACTCGGCCCCCATGTTGGAGCCACATAACGCATCTATGAGACGGATGAACAACGAAGGCCTGCAACCACCCATCCAAAGAAGCGAGTTCTCGAAAGTCGACCCCCATGTTGGAGAGAAGAAGGAAGGGGCATCATGTTTGGCCAGCTGGGCTCGAGCAGTGTGGTAGTTTTCAAAGTGAGTGATGATTTTGTTGGTTATGAGTTTGTGGTAGTCGTGATCGGTTGAGTTTTGGGTGAGTGCTTGGAGTAATTCATGGAGGTCCAGCCGCTGCTGAGCCATCCAGTTCTGATAACAGCACTCAAACAGTTGGTGCTTACTTTGTTTTGCCATGATATATGTGATTTAGTTCACATGGACATTTAGCTAGGAGCAGCTATGGATTCACCAAGCGCACTGTGCTTAATTAGCTGATTGAAAAAGTGCGTGTATCTATATATATAAGGGGACCCAAAGTTTCTTTTTTTATAAGTTGTGCACAAAAAATCCCCATTACGTTTAGCTTTGCATATATCATTACTTGCAAGTGTTTCAAATTAGTTTCATAAAAGTATATTGAATTGCAAACAACGTATTCAAGTATTCCACCCCTCTATTATTCGGTTTGATAAGTTATAATTAGTAGCGTATATTGTTGAGTAATGTCTCTCACATTGGACGGAAAGTGATTTTGTAATATGCTTAATAAGGGTCCTCGCTACTCTTCTCATAGCCAATTAGTTTTGAGTTGGAACCCCACAAATTTACATGGTATTAGAGCAAAGTTCACGCGTGGTTGGTCAAAGACCACACAGACTCCACTTAACCCATAAGTATCCATGTGTTTGGCGCAAAAAAAAGAACGCCACACGTGAGGGGGCGTATTGAGTAATGTCTTATATCGGACAGAAAGTGACTTTGTCTATGCCGCAACAATAAAAAGCTAGGGGATGACGGCGATAGTTGACCACGTACATGTGTATGTTCGGATGAATATAGATTTAATGCAATATGTCATCTTTAGAGTGATATAGTTTATGGTGGTTACGAGAAAGGGATAGTCCGAGTTTTCACATGCAATATTATAAACCCACAAATTTCATCTTAAACCTTGTTAAGCTAAGGTCATCCACTATATCCAGCTTTTTATTCTTCATCTTTCTTGCCACATTATTAACCCTTTAATTCAATCTTTCTTTCTATCTTTCTAACTGTGTTATAACCATCTCTATCTATCCTATTAATCGTTTCTATTTCTAATTAAATATAAGAGAGAGAGAAAGAGAGAGAGGGGAGGACTAAAAAGATCAGGTCTCTGATAAAGGAGAGGAGTTCAGGTTGGAAGAGGTTGTAGCGGTATTCTCAGCCACCCCGATCGCAGGACAAAAATCACAAGTGCACAATGGATGGCCTAAAACCCTTAATCACACACGACAATTAAACACGTCATATATATATATATATATATATATATATATATATATATATATATATATATATATATATACTAGCATGTTACCCACGTAATGCGGCGACGATAACTAATTTATTCTCGATAATATGTTCGTTTTCGGTAACGTAGGGTATGGTATACACACACTGATGACGTCGAATAAATTTCATTTGCAGCATGTCCATTTTGTTTCCTTTTTTTCCATTTTACTTATTTCTTTATTATATATCAACTCTTTCGTTAATTTCTGAAATAACCTTTGAAAAACAATAAAATAAGAAAAAAAATCTCTACTTATAAAATAAGATGATAAAAAACATATCAATGACTTGGTGAATTGTGTTGATTTGAATGAGAAATTGTGTAGGTATGAGATAATATATTAGTGGCTGGGTTGGTGTATCTTAAAAAATGTAAAGATATTTAAGACTATATTAGTAATTTTCTATTACTTAAAATTTAAGAGTTCAAGTAAAAAAATATTAAATATATTATAAATTAAACTTTTTATTTTACTCGGAGGTTACCATCGTCTCCTCATTAGGCTATTTTAAAAAAAGTATAGCTATATGAGTGTTTACAAATTTGGTTACATGTTATCAAGTTTATGAGTTTTAGTTATACGAATTTTCTAATACTTCAATTAAATTATTTGGTATATGATATAATATTTCTATGGAGTTTTTTTATTTAATTTTTAATTTATGTAATATCTTATAAGTTGAAATTTAATTTGTATTGAGTTGACATTTTTAAACATTATTTTTATAGAAGGTTTAGTTATTAAAATGGTATTCAATGGTTTCCTTTTAAGATTTAAATAAGGGGTAAGTTAGTAATATCAAATGACTTAAAATTTAAGAGATTAAGACATTTAGGAGAGGGAGTGTGTTAAATGCTTTATATATTAGTATAGATAGGGGAGAGTTTAAACAAGAACTGTTTTTCGTACGAGAACTGCGAGAACCAATTTTGGTCGTTCATTTTGGATAATGGAATTCATGGATGAAGAGTGTGGGAGATTGAGTGTGGTAGGGTGCATGTAAGAAATTCATGGGTGGGCAATGCAATTGAAGGAGGGGGAATTGGACGGCTAAGATTGGTTCTTGCAGTTCTCGTACGAAAAAGAGTTCTCGTTTGAACTTTTGTCTATATATATATATATATATATATATATATATATATATATATATATATCTTACTCTTTTATAATATATTTACAACCTTAAAAACTCTTAATTTTAAGTAACTTGAATGTACTAAAATACCTCTTCTTAACCATTTCATTCTCTCTCCTAATTTACTTTAACTTCTAAAATATCTCTTTTTAACCATTTCATTCTCTCTCTTAATTTACTTTAACTTTTTATCTATTTAAAAACAACATATTATTATATTTTAAAAGCAACATGACGTAAAATAGAAATTATTTGCCGTCGCAGTATTGCGCGGGTACCTTGCTAGTATGTATATATACAGTGAAAAGTTCATTTGAGAATCATTTTTATTGCGAGAACTGCAAGAACCAATCTTAGCCGTCCAATTCACCCTCCTTTAATTGGATTGACCGCCCATGAATTCCTTACATACACCTTGTCACATTCAATCCCCCCATGCCCTTCATCCATGAATTCCATTATCTAAAATGAATGGCTAAGATTGGTACTCGCGGTTCTCGCAATAAAAACGGTTCTCAAATGAACCCTCCCTTATATATATAGGCAAAAGTTCAAACGAGAACTGTTTTTTATATAAGAACTTTGAGAACTGTTTTTAAGCCACTAATGACTGATTAATAGGGGTATTTTGGTAATTTATATATCTACCCGACCGTGAATTGCGTTTGGATGAGCCATCATTAATTTGCTAGACTTGATTTTCCCAATATAACCCTCATTAATGAGTCATTGATGATCCATTAATGAGTCATTAATGAAGCATTAATAAGCCACTAAAAAATCTTAGCCATTGATTAAGTTTAATCAAGGCTTAAGATTGGTTCTTGTAGTTCTCGTACGAAAAATAGTTCTTGTTTGAACCGTCCCAATATAACCCTCATTAATGAGTCATTGATGATCCATTAATGGGTCATTAATAAGGCACCAAAAAATCTTAGCCATTGATTAAGTTTAATCAAGGCTTAAGATTTGTTCATGCAGTTCTCGTACGAAAAATAGTTTTCGTTTGAACCGTCTTCTATATTGTGAAAACCGCGAGAACCAATCTAAGCCGTTTAATTTGTAAGTGGGATAATAGTTCTTGTTTGAACCGTCTCCTATGAAGATCGGTCTCAAATTAAAGAGCACAAATTTCTCGTTAATTTGGTATAATTTTCGTAATTTAACATCTTTTCATTTGAAAGATATATTAGTTTTACAAAATAGAGGGTAATGTAAAAATGTCCATACTACTCTTTCTCATTTAAAATAAATAAAAAAGACAGGAAATTAAATGATTGGCCAGAAATGGTTCTTGCAGTTCTCGTACGAAAAATAGTTCTCGTTTGAACCGCTCCCCATATATATATAGCGTAAGGTTCATTTAAGAACCGTTTTTATTGCGAGAACCGTGATAACCAATCTTAGCAATTTATTTTGGATAATGGAATTAATGGATGAAGAACGTGGGGGATTGGGTGTGACAAGGTGCATGTAAGGAAGTCATGGGTAGGCAATCCAATTGAAAGAGGGGGAATTGGACGGCTAAGATTGGTTCTCGCGGTTCTTGCAATAAAAACGGTTCTAAAATAAATTTTATATATATATATATATAAGGATGAGATCAAATAAAAAGAAAATTAAAGTAAAAAGTGTAAAAGGGATGATTATTTGATTATTTTTCGGTATATATATCAACTGATAATCGTTAGTTCATCATCTTTATTGATTAAAACTAGTTCTTCATCAATTTCTTTTTGATTTCAAATACAGATTTTGAAAACAAAATTTTGGAATAATTTGTTGATGAACAAAATGCTTTCATTTAAAAAGTGATGAATATGTTGGATTCATCAAAAAGAAATTGATGAAGAACTAGTTTTAATCAATAAAGATGATGAACTAATGATTATCAGTTGATATATATACCGAAAAATGATCAAATAATCATTCCTTTTACCTTTTTTATTTTAATTTTTTTTACTTGATCTCTACCCTATATAACAAAATAGAAAATGTCATGCATGTAATTGAGTCGGAGAAAGAAGTCGAAAGCTGACATATATAAAGATATCAGCTGCCATGCGTACATACATACAATACGCACCGGCCTCTTTTTGCATGGACACATTATTTGACTGGTGTTTTAGATCGAAGGTTTTGGCATCAAGCTTTTTACCTGGCTAGTAGTGTCATATACGTACATGACACGAATAAATATATTAACGGATAAATTATTTTTAAACATAAAATTTAAAGACCAAATCCCAATCAATTATTTAAAAATATATAACACATATTTTGAGTATATTGCCCCTTAAACTTTTAAGTTACAATTTCAATTTTGAGTATTTGAGAAAAACAAAATTATACCAATCTATTTATTTTTAAATCAAGAACGCTCTTCTAATATTTCAAAAAAAATTATTTTGAAAATGCAACTAAGATGAAAATGATAACCAAAATATAACTTAAAAGAAAATGATAACCAAAATGCAACCAAGATGATAATAATGACTGCAATGCAATCCAGATGAAAATGATAACCAAAATGCAATCCAGATGAAAGTAATGACCAAAATGCAATCTAAATGAAGATGATAATCAAAATGCAACCCAGATAAAAATAATGACCAAAATGCAACCCAGATAAAGATGATAACCAAAATGTATCACATATGAAAATGATGTAGCATTTTGGTTAACATTTTCATCTGGTTGCATTTTGGTTACCATCTTCATCTAGGTTGCATTTTGATTATCATTTTCGTCAGGGTTACATTTTGGTTATCATTTTCATCTGAGTTGCATTTTGGTCATCATTGTCGTCGTGTTATTCCGGAAATATGGTACAAACGGTCATTGTTATTATTTTGAATTATGTATATTGTTATCATCAATTTGAAGGAGTCTATGTTATGTTACTGGCGGTTATTATTATCATTTTGAATCCTGTATAGTGTTATCATTTTCAACTGGACAGATATGTTACAGACGGTTATTGTGATCATTTTGAATCATGTGTATTGATATCATTTTCATCTGAACGGAGACTCTAGGGAAAAAAAGAACGTGTATTTCGGGGTGGGGGATTAAATGTTTAACCCAAGATTCCATAATACAGTTCATTCTATAATTGAATCTTATAATTGTTTAATTAATTGCATTAATGACATTATTAGATCTTGACCATTAATTTAATAAATCTATTGGTCTAAAATCAGACTCTAGGTATTACGGATAAGAATAAGGACTATGTTGATCAAACTTATATATAGGGTAAGGTTATATATAATCTCACCTTTAAACATAGTCCCTAAAGTACAAATCTTAGTCAATAATTTAAAAGGATAAAATAAGAATTGAAAATTAAAACTAAACCCAAGTGCTCCTTTAAGATCAAGATATTCTCAAAACTTTCTTTTTTTATTTTTTTACCCATAAATCTTTAAATTATCATGACTATTTCAATTTTGAAAATTTGAGCAAAAATATTATATCAATCTACTCATTTTTAATCCTCTTTTAATCAAGACCACTCGATCATATTTATGAAAAATTTACTTTGAAAATGCAAACCATATGAAAATGATACTAGAATGTTATCACTTTGAATCATGTGAATTTATATCATTTTTGGATGGAAACATGTGTATTTATATCGTTTTCGGCTAAAATGAGCCAATTTTCATCATTTTCATCAGGATATTGTTTTCATTTTCAACTGGAAAATGGTATCATTATCAGCTGGAAAATGTTATCATTTTCGGCTGGACGATAGATTAAGGGAAAGAAAGGAAGGAGCATGATTTTAGGGGTGTGAGATTCCCATAATACCTTTCATTTTATAATTAAATCTTATAATTGTTTAATTAATTACATTAATGTCATTATTAGATGTTGACCATTAATTAATAAATCTAATGGTCCAGATTTGGACTTTAGGCCTTAAGAACTATGTTGATCATACACACACACACACATTCTAGCTGGGTACAAGTAAAGAAGGATGATTGCGAATAGTTTGTGGTGACGAGAACGGAGAAGGCCACATGCAAATAAAGCTTGAATTTTACAATAAATTTGAAATAATTTAATTAAGTAGTATTATTCCTCAAGTTTTATGTTACATGAAAGTTTTTGTTTAATAGTGTGATAATATTGTTTATACACTTTTATTTAAAAGAAAATTAAAATGTATGTTTTAAGAGAAAAATTAATTATAATTCGTCGTGATCAAGACATTTATTTGTTAAAGAAGAGAAAGAGATGAAAGTTTTAATGAATTAATGGGTGAGATTAGTTTAAATAAAATTAAGGATGGAGATTTAGTTTTTATTGAAAAATTAAGAACTCTTAAGTTTTAAAGGAGAAAGAGTGTTTTATGCTTAATATAGTAGTATAGATATATCCAGTTCTTTCGTAACTGTTACATGTTTCAATCATGACTTTTTAGGAGCAGGGGCGAAGCTAGGATTTTTACATAGGGGTTCATTTATCAAAATACAAATGATACTCATAATATAGAAATAATGTAAAAAAGTTTGATTATTTGTAAAATAAATAAATAATTAAAGTTCCTTTAAAAACACAAAATTACGTGGTAAAGAACACTTAAACTTTGCCAAAATCAATCGTTTTTCATTAATTAACCTGCTTATAACAAAATATTAACTAAAACAATATTTTGGATCATAAAATTAAAATAATAATGATTTAATTCGATGACGTTAATTCTTAATTGATGATTTAATAATTCAATAACAAAAAAAGTTGTTCATTACAAACTCAAGACTCACGATTCAAATAACAAAAAGTTTTTTAATTATATTAAATTTTATAATTTAATATTATAAACTAGTCAATGAAATAGATTACACTTGGTTTTGTTAAACTAAAAAACAACATTTAGATTCAAATTAAAACGATACAAAAGCATAATTGCAAAACTAAGAATAAAATATCAATCGACATATTGGTAGCGGAATAAAATATCATGGAAAACATCTTAAGAAAAAGTAAATAAAATAAGAAAACCTTGAAACCCTCAAAGGTAGAATGTTACTTCAGTCCTTCAAAGCATCCGGCATTTATTCTAGTGTCATAACTGGGGTTCTAATATTATTTGAGGATGAATTTAATAAAAAGTGACTGGACTTAGACCATTAGCATCCAACCCTTACTTACCCTCTCTAATCCACAGCACACTCTCTAATCCACTGCCATATCAGCATCCGCATCATCTCCAACCTTCAACCCTCTCTAACCAAAAAACTCCCACATCCAATCCTCCTAAACCAAATCAAATATTAATAAAAAAATATATATTAATTAAGAGAGAAAGAAAGAAGAAAAGAAAAAAAGGAAAGTGTGTTACCCGCTACAGGTTCAGGAGCTAGCCAACCCGAGCCTACCCTCCCACCAGCGATGGTGTTTCAGGCGGGTAGAGGAGCCAACCAGCGCTGGTTGATCCTCCGATGCGGGTGGTTTTAAGCTTATAATATGCAAGGACTTTAGACTAATTATGGGGGGTCTAGGACCCTTCAGCCACCTCTATCTCCGCTTACAAATATCCATCCTAAATTATGTTTTGTTTAGTATTGATTTAGCTAAAACTAAAGTAAAGAGAAAGATTTAATGAACTAGTGCTTTAATTTGATAAAGGTTAACGTAGACGGCAGCAAATATACATACATGCAATTAAGGCCGGCTGGCCCAACGCAATATATCGGTCGTGGTTCAAAGATGCCGTTTTCATTCGTGTCAAAAATTCATCCTTATTTAAATAATTAAATTTTCGGACACTCAATCTCACTTCCCATTTTGTTTCTTCTGATTCGACTATATCTTTAATTTGATTTTTTCTTGTAGGCATATATGTGGCGATTTATAATCATATACAGACTGTCGTTATAAGATCGTCAACATTCATTCCTCTTGTCATATTAGCGTAGAACTTTTTTTATTTAAAAATAAATAACTAAATAGAGAAGAGAAGAGAGGAGAGAAGTAGAGATGTAAAAGAGCCGAGATACTCGCGATTTATTCGAGTTCGGATCGTTAAAACCTCGAAACGAGCCGAACCTTTTTGAGCTTGAGCCTAGATTAAAGCTCATTTAATAAAGGAGTCGAGCTCGAGCTCCAAAGAGTGAGCTCGCGAGCTTAAACGAGCCTAAACGATTGGTTGAAATTAAAAATAGATAACGAGCACTCCGGCTCGTTACCACCACAGTGATAACGACAAGATGGCATCATTATTTGTCGTTTTTGGTTATTAAATTCGATAACGATCACCCATTATGGGTGCTCTAGGTTAATTTGAAACTTGCCGTTTCTGAATCAATGAACACGTAAAACGAAAGGGCGAAAATAAAATGATAATCTGCTTGAACACGTTGCCGGCAGGGTGATTTCAAATCCCCATTGGAACACGCGTTGTACAACAAAACACCAAATATTTAGTGACCAAACTCTTGACTTAGCCAACGATCGACTTCCACCCTTTCCAACATATATACAAACAAAACATATATATAAAAAATCAATATCATAATTTGTTGTATATTTTTATAAATGTATATATGTCTCACCCTACCTAACTCAAGATTTCAACTTACATTAGTTCTCTAGCATTCATACCAAATGGCCCGAGTGTCGACGGTGAAACTAGTGACCATTTTGGTCTTAATATGTTGTGCACCATCTTTAGATGCAAGAAAGCTCTTGACCATGGAGAATGTGGACGGTAATTTGGCCCGTCGAGCCATTCTTGAAGAGAGTACGGCCGCACCCACATCGTACCTAAGTGAAAGGCTCTTCGTTCTTCACCTAGCCCGCATTGACCGGATCTTGGAGTCGGTCCCTAGTCCGGGTGCGGGTCATTAAGACTGACATATGGATTGGACTTTTATATATATGTTTTCAAGACCCGGAAACCATATATTCAAAGGGATGAAAGTTTTGCTGCTTATTCTTGCTTATTTAATAGGAGATTCTGATTATTAGATAGCATGCATGCTTTTTTTTTATTCAGTTTGTTTTTTGTAAATTAGATACGAAGGAATATTCTTGAAAGCATTTATTTATTTATTAAATTCTATTCATTAGATATAAAAAGTGTTGAGTTGGTTTCTTTTAAATGGTTGTAACTTATTTATGGATTTTTAGATTAAATTATAAAAAAAAAAAGAGTTTTGTGATTTGTCACTTTTATTCATTTTCATTTACGAATTTTCAAAAATTATGATTTTTGTCTTTACTTTTAAATATTCTGTTTCGACCCTGAAATCATTAAACCTAACTGATGGCTTTTAATTTATTTATTTTTTCTAAATTATGATTTTACATTTTTTTTTCTGTTTAGTTCTTGATGTGTAAAATGACGATATAAAAATAATTACTAGAATCACTAAAGTTAACCACTATATTAGATGAGTATTAACGTAGGTAAGATTACGTATGTTAAATAATAAGTACATTAACAAAATCCAGATTTGGCGGAGTGGTAAGGATTTGGTTTGTTATGTGGGAGACACGCCGGTGTTTGAATTCCGTCTATACAAAATCCAGAATTCTCATTTTGTTGATTTGTTTTTTTTTAATCTTTGTATTCTTTTTTAACCCTTTTGGTATTTTTTTAACTTTTAATTTCTTAAAACATGGTTTTTGACTTTTTAACCCTTTTAAACTACTTTTAATCTTTGTATTCTTTTTAACCCTTTTTAACTTCTATTTTCTTAAAGTTTTCTTTTCCTTAGTGTAAGTTTCATATATATATGTTTTTTTTATAATTTTATGTAAACAAAATTTAATATATTTATTTATTTAAGAGTTTAATTAAGGTTAAAAATAGTCTAAACTCTATTTTGATTAAACTCTTAATCAATAAAGCTTAGTTTTTGATGAAGGAAATAATGTTTAAGTATAAAACAAAAATAACATAATATTTTGAAAGGTTAAACTTTTTGAAAATAAGGTTTACAGGTTAAACTTAACCAAAATAATCGTTCAATTTTAGAGTTAAAAAATTTAAAAATTAAGTAAAAAGATTAACCAAAGTCGAGCTTTAATTTTAAGAACTAAACCATATTAACCCTTTTGATAACTACTTTTAAGAAGATTGATTAAGAAATATTATGTAATTATTGCTTTTGGTTTTAGTTTTTGTTAAATAAAATATTTATGTACCTCTTACATATTGTATTCTTATATTTTTAGATAAACAATATGTGCTATATTTAATTATGAGGTTTAATTACTATTGTAAAAACTTTAATAAAAAGTTTATTATTACTGTATATTTTCTCTAATAGCTATATTATTAGTATATATTAATCACCTCTCATTTGTCTCGTAGGATAATTATGTTTAAACAAGAACTTAAGTATGTTTTACTTTTCCTACAAACTTTGAAGAAAAATTACAGTATAGTAATCAAGTTTGAAAAGTTTTCTATCAAAGTTGCTCCTACTTTATTTCATATTGTGAAATAACTCATGGGTGACCATGATAGAATAATTTTCAAACTTAATTACTATTCTGTGAAATAAACCCCACAAGCTTTTTATTAATTATTTACTATTATATATTATTAAGTTAATATGATCTTAGTGTATTATACTACTTAGAGTGAGTTTTTTTAAAAAATTAAACTTGACCGGTAAATTAAATATAAGTTTTTTTGAAAATAAAAAAATCAATGTTACTTGTGGCTCTCCTCTTTGTGGCTCCGTACGTCGTTTTCCTTCCTCCTTTTGATGGTTAGACCAAGTGTCTCCACTCACCTCTACATTGGTTTTAGGTGTACGATACCATTTCCAAAACCCTTCTACACATGATCTTAAAGAAAGGGGGCCTGCTGTGGACATTTGGACAAGTTTGAAATATCTTTTCCGTAATAAAGCTTCTTGTGCAATGTTACATGATACTTGCCAATGGATAATGGTACTATTGAATGGTAAATCCTTATACAATACACAATACATAGGCTAAGAGCCACACAACATATGGGATGCAAATATGTCATATACATAACTAACTATATACCCCTAGAGTATGAAGGTGAGGGGAAGACTGAACATTTACACTATTGTAAAAATTGAACAACAGAGTAAATGGGACCCCTTTATAAAGCCGTGTGCATATTGAGAGACGAACGGACATGAAGAACATGAGCATCTCTTGATATAACCTTATCTTAAATGAAATGCAAGTCGATATATATATGTTTGGTGCATTGATGTCAAATCAGATTCGTTGAGAAATAAACTGCACTCACTTTATCACACTATACAAATGTGGCTTTTGAGAGAGGTGGGTAGATTACGTAAGAACTTTTGAAGCCAACAAGTTCAAGCAACTGCATTAACAACTTTGTACTGCTCAACCTTATCACTAGGACGCGAGTTAGTGGACTGTCGTTAAGAGGATCAGGATAAAAAAGACTACTCCCAAGAAAAACACAGTAGCCAGAGGTGGATTGACAAGTACTAGGGAACTACTTAGAACTCAACACCATGAGAAGATGATTGGGAGATGGGAGACCTACAGTAAACAAGGAGACAAGAAGGGAGCAGCAAACGCCGAATATCAACATGTGTAGAAAAGGGTCATCCATATCCTCATTCTTCTCGTAACTCTTGGGCGACGAGAAAATTAGTAGGCGATGATCAAAGGGCAAAGATCTAAGTTCATGATTCTGTAAGTTTTAATCATAAGTAATTCTATGATTCTCTCAATTTCTCATTTAGAATTATAAAAAACCATAGTTATTATGTATTTTTCATACTAAGATCAACAACCAAATGAATGGAATGCAGATCCCACAAGTATTAGTATAGATCAATTGGTAAATTTTCATGTTCATATTCACAAGTTCCATTGTTTTTCTTGTACACCTTTTCAAAACCTAACTCAATGTCAACAAGCCATTCTTTTTTTTTTCCTTATGTTCTCCACGCCATTCTACCTTACACTCAAGCTCTTGCAAAGCGTGCTCCCCACATTTAACAGGCATGTTAACGTGTCTTTTTATCTTTTGTTATAATAATTTATTTAGCATAATTTACACATCGCATGCATGTCTTATTTATTTTTTGTAAAAGCTCTTTTGATGCCTTAATCTCAATCTTATATGTTAGAGCATAAAGGGTTATGGGAAAGGGTTATCCATTGACGGTGTGTGCCTTCCTTTTGAAGCTCATGAAATCGATCTTGCTGAACCAAGAACGAACAGCCTAAATAGCTTTACTAAGTAGCTAATTCACCAAGTAATACTTAGTTAGTAAAGCTATGTTGGTCGCTCGTTTTGGTTCACCAAAATTGATTTCACCAGTTTCAAAAGGAAGACACGCATCATCAAAAAATACCCCTTTCCCATCACCCTTCATGCTAACCTATATAATATAAGACTGAGATCAAGACATCAAAACAGATTTTACAAATAAATAATAATATGACATATGTTGCTACCGTGATCTTCAAGCAACCTAGGATACTCTGCAATCTTCAATTGAGGCTTCGATAGGATCTGAAAAACAACACAATGGTTAGCCTCGTCACGAGTTAATACTCGTGACTAAGCTTGGGTGCAAGAATCAACAATTAATTCAGATAGGAATGTCTTTAAGATGAGAGAGGGATGATCGGAGAATGTAGTATATCTTTTGCTTACCTTCATTTATGGCTTGATACCTTACATATATTTGAACAGGGCTGGTTTTTACCTATCCTTTTTGTCTGATG
Source organism: Dittrichia graveolens (assembly GCA_038502395.1). Lineage (NCBI taxonomy): Eukaryota > Viridiplantae > Streptophyta > Magnoliopsida > Asterales > Asteraceae > Dittrichia > Dittrichia graveolens. The sequence continues at coordinate 16,576,518 of JARJIL010000006.1, forward strand.
ATCTGTTGATCGAAGGAACAGTCTGTGGCGAGGACCAGTTTTCGTTTTGGGGGCGCATTTAATGCCATGTCGGGAGATATATATGGTCGACTTGCATTTAATGCGTATCCTTGGTATGATAGCTATAGATCTCGTTGGCATGCATGTGGAACTTTAACCTTCTTATCGAGTTGGTAAGTATGCAGTACTCGAGCTCGTGTTTTGGCATAACATCTAATCTTTAGCTATTGTTCTTCGGCGACTTGTGCTTAGGCACATATATATATATCATCAACATACGGCGTGTAAATTATACTAAAGAAATTATTATAACAAAGGATGAAGACACATTAACATGCATGTTGAATATGGGGAGCAAGCTCTTCAAGAGCTTGAGTGTAAGGTAGATAGCTAGCCTCGAGAACATAAGAGAGAAAAAATATCATGTTTAAGAATTCAACCAAGAATGACTTGTTGACATAAAAGTGAGTTACGTTTTGGAAAGCTATGCAAGAAATACAATAACACGTACTTGTGAATATGCAGAACATAAAATCTTACACTAGGGGTTTTTAACCTCACGATACTTGTCGAATCTTTTTTTGAAAAACAAACAAGACATAGAGCTTCGGCATTGTTATCACCGCTGCCAAGCGAGCTAAAATTTTATTAATAAATATCTAGCAAGTCACTAGATACATGGAATTACATTATTACAAACATGCTGGAGACAAAAACAAACCATAGAGCCTGCCAAAACAAGAATAACAAACAAAAAATAGTCCCCATGAATAAAAACCAAAATGGCCCAAATTATAATTTGTGACGAAGAGAGGACCACTTACTCCAATTAATTAGGACTGAGTATGGGGCGGTTTTGATCACAAACCGAGCCATAATCGTTAATATCGGTTATGTGTTTTTTCAAACCAATGTGTATCGGTTTCTAATGGGGCGGTTAATGGTTTTTGATAGCGGATCGGTTTTTGTTATCAGTTTTATTGGTTAACCGTTATACTAAGTTGGGTCACGCTTAATGGGCTTCGTAATTTTAGAATATGGGCTTGAGTTATATTTTTTATTGCTTTATGGTATCCACAAATTTGGGCTAAATAATTGATTATTTTCTAGACTTGGTAAGCCCATTATTTTTTATGACAAAAATACAAAACCGTAGGCTAGAGTTATATTTAATACACAAATTGAACCTGATGGTATACACCTCTTGGCCTCCATTAATTCGTAACTTATGAATTCATTTTTAATATAATTAATAGCCCCACATGAAAGAAACAATCAAGTGTTCAACATTTACAATGACTTTAGTAGACGACATAATAAGTAATAAAGTTCAAGCTTTTATAAAAATATAATTTACATGATGCACCATAAATGAACAAATATTCAAATAATTAAATAGTAAGCATATAAAATAATTAAATAATAAATTCTTATCGGTTCGGTTACGTGTACAAAACCAAAACTGACCCACTATCTATCGGTTAATGAAATTTTATAAACCGAACTGTTAGTTTTTATTTGGTTCGATTTTAACGGTATATCAATTATAATTCGGTTTTTCGGTTAAGATGCTCACCCTTATATGCTTCCCATTACTAATCCAAAGCTTTGAGAGAATTTGGACAGCTGGAAAGGATCCTCCAATTTCTTCTTACTTAATTCAAAAGGAATAGAGTTTCTCCATTTCCATAATTGTCAAATAGCCACCATACAAACTACTGAAAAAACATTTCCCTGTCTGCATAACCAAACTTTTGAACATATCAAGGGAAGAAATTCTACGATACTTTAAATCGGTGTTGATAGAGACACCCTACTCTACGTCATTCATTCTAGATTTTCTAACACTTTCATCTATCTTATAATTATAAGTTAATCATTTCCTCTACTTTATTATTTAATTATTACTTTGTCATTATTTTGTGTTTTTCTTTTTCTTTCTCTTTTATTTTTATCTTTCTTTGTTTTATAGTATTTTTTAAAATTATTTTATATGAAATTAAAAAAAGTAATTATAAATCGATAATTAAAAAATAATTATATAAGAATTTATATAAAAGTATTATAAAAGATTCACACAAGATTTATTTTTCTTATAAAAGTATTATAATTTTTTAATAAAAGTATTATAAAAGAGAATATATACAGTTAATATCAATTAAACATTTGTTAAGAAAAAAAATTAAAAATAAAGTATTTAATAGCACACTATAACATTATATCTAATAGGTTATTAAAAAAATAAATCTAGTATTTATATAAATACATAATATACAAATTTATTTAAATGTTAAATATTTTTTGAAAGGTATAAAAATAATTATTTTAACTAATCACAAACACTTTCTCTCTATCTTTTCCATAAACCCCTTCATCTTGTTCCCTATAACATACACACTCTCTCTAAGTCTCTAGCTTCCTCATAAACCATGCGTAAAGCCCCTCCCGAAGCATTTCAGGTTTATGCGGGTTCAACGGAACACCGCTACTTGTATGCTTCACGTTCACCTCTTCGGTTCCGTAGACTCGCACTACAATAAATTAGGGTATTTACCCACACATAATTTAGTCACACATGAATATGTGTGGGTATTTGCTCACACATATTTGTTTATGTGTAGGTAATTAAAATTTTCATTTTTTAATGGTGTCCAACACTTATTATGTGTGAGTGATACATTTTAGACACACTTTAATTTAGGGGGAAATTTTCCCCCTAAGATTTGTGATTGATATTGAATTCAATTACCTACACATATGGTATAATCTATTAATGTGTGGGTAACTTACCTACACAAATACAAAATGTGATCTTATGTGTGGGTAATAGTTAAAATAATACCAACAGACAATATTTATTTTTAAATATGAAGGTATATAAAATAAACAATTTTGTAAATTGATTTTTTAATACGACGAGCATTAGAAATACCAACACATATTTATAAGTGTAATTCATGTGTGGGTAAAAAAACTAACACTACCTAAATATGATCTTCTTTAATAAAATGTGTAAATAAAAAGAATTTAATTTTTAAACTAAAAGATAATTAACATGGAAATTGAAAATAATAATATTTAACATTTAACCTTAATGCCAAATTATGTATCGTGGATAGAAGGCGGGAACAAAATTAGTGGAGCATGAGGATCATCCTTCCGAAATTCTTGAGGGGAAAGGATACACTTGCCAAAGTTCATATATCGTGGATTCAAACACACTGCTAGAGAAGAAGCAACAGGCTTGAGCGATTGTTGAGGAAAAAGCTATTTTTGTTGAGGAAAGAGTGTCATCGTTGATCACGATCCATGTAAGTTTTTATCGATCAAGCTATTGTGTGGCTATTGATTTCTTATTGTTTGTTATGCTTGAACCCTAGTTTCTAAATGAATGTTAATTTGTGGTATAATGAATAACATTTTGTTTTGCTTAGACCTAGTTCACTTCCCTATGGCTATTGTAATCATAAATCCTATTACAATCACAAATCTTTTGGTTTATAGTATGTTATATGAATTTTCCATGAGCTATATTGATGTTACGGAGACAATTGTAGACTAAACAACTTAAAAGAGAAACAATTTAAACCTTAATTTCAATTTCCGCTCACATGAAAAATTATACACTAATTTTTATGTCTTATTTATTATATTACTTTAACTAAAATTAAAAAGTAAAAAATGAAATTTTGGCGGTATTATTTCATTCTCCCTCGTCCAGTCGCGCCTTTTCCATTCCCTCTACCAAAAATTAAAATTTTCAAACTCCCTCCCATCGTTTGAATCCAAAAGAAGTAAAAAGGTTTCGTATTATCACTCACATTGGCACCAACTACACAGTACACACCACAATTCTTGTGGAGATTCGTCGCGTCGGCGGCAATGGTCGCCTCGATCACCGCCAAGCATCTCTATTCCCCTTCTTCTTGTATGCTACATCGATTGATTTTAAGTGCGTATGGATTCCTGGATCTATATGCAGTAAGATTGAGTCCCATATACACAATAACCAATTATGAAGTAAAGGTACCGTTTCATCTACAATGGTTACTTCACCGCTTCTGCATAGCCTCCTTTAATTGTTAACCAAGGAAGCAATACCAATCGCATTCCTTTTCTTTTATTGCTTTCATCTGTAAAAGAGCAAATGGCAATTTGTGCTGCTGCATTATATTTAGATGCAAATTTTCTACTTTAAGATCTTCGATGATAATAAATCTAGATTTTAGATGGCACAATCAGACTAAATCTACTCCATATTTTTTGCTTACGAGACTTCAAGTATGGCCCTAATTAGAAATCAAACTTCTTAATCTTCTTTATGTTATGTTCATGTAAGCTTATTCACTCATCATCTGTATTAGTGTATTTTGTATTTATAAGGAATTTCAAGCTTTAGATTGTATTAAACATTCTTGCCCGTCAAGTGTTTGATAAAATGTTTTAAAGAAGAATTAGTTAGAATCTTTCCTAAAAGATTAAATTAGAGCAAAACTTTGGCGAATGTCTTTAGCTAATATAAAAGAAGTGCATTAAAAGATAATTATATGTAATTGTTTTGATTACATTATTTTTGGTTGATGACTCATTGTCATTCAAATATTAATGGATGCGGGTGATATATTGGGGGATTAAGCTTCAAAGTGGTAATGTGTGGTTTAGGTTTTATATTTTCAGGTTGACTAGTCTTTGTAATCAGATGCTTGAAAGATCTGGTTCTTTTTAGCTATTGTTGAGTGACTTTCTTTAACCAAAAATAATTGGCAGGTAGCTAATGTTTCGGTTGGTCATCATTTTTATTTATCTACTGTAGATTTATTTTATTTGTTCGTGACTGTTTTTAAGTTTTTAGAAAATTAGTAGTGATTAATAAGTACATCTACTGTAGATTTATGTTATTTGTTCATGTGATGTGCAAATGACTAAATTGAAGCTGTTTATTTCAAAGGCATCTAAACTCTAAAGTTCTTGTTTCAATATCTTCAATTGTAAAGGTAACTTCTTTTTGCCCTAACTATCTGTGTACTCTTTGTTTGTTAGATTCATCATTTATTGCTCAATATTGTTTGACACCATCTGACTCCTCATTCTTGTTATATAGAACTGCACAAACACTTAATAATTTGCCTGTACTTATGTATTTTGGTTTATTTTAGTTTACCTTTTATTGTTACTATCCAATAATTGGTCATGGTTTTTTCAAAAGAGGACATAATTGGTCATCCTCATCTCTTAAGCCATGTTATACTATTTCTTTCGCATGAATTGTAGGAGTATGCTTCATAACTTTATTAGTGTTTTAATAAATAGCCATAGGGAAGAAATAAAAACTAATGGGAGATGGATTAATGCAAACAATATATAAATCAACGTAAGTTGATTTAAAAACTATTTAAGTGGAAGTAATGAAGTAATCAAATGGTTGCTTGTAATAAAAATTCATGATAATTATATATATGTATGTATGTATGTATTAAGAAGGTTTAAACTAAAGTTGTCTTCAGAATTAGTTTTGAATACTATTGAAAGAAAGGGTAGGAGTAGTTTTGGACATACTTATCTTTTGTTCTTGACATTATACGGATTTCGAGTTACTACTATTCTCATTTCTCAATGTTGTTTTTGGTACAAATCTGGAGCTTTTGATGCCTTTATGTGTGGTGTGTATGTGTTGGTTTATGTAATTTGTTTTTGATAGGGATATGGAGTTTTTGATGGCATACATATTAGATCGATAGGTGTGACTAGAGATAGTGAGTTAAATTTTTGTGCACATGAGCCTAATCGATATTTTTGTGCATTTGTTTTGGATTGAACAAGTATCTTGCAATTATCACGCTATTTTTTTCTTGGTTAATGTATTTCTTTGGAATAGAATTCATGCCTAAAAGTTAATCTTGTTGTCTCTGGCTAAAATTTTAGTCATTGTGCTTATGTTATTTTTAGCTTCAACAGGAATAAATGTTAAGGTTGAGAAACGAGAATTTCGTGGATTCAAGTAGTGACAAAGCTATTCTGGAGAAGATTCTTGGACGAAGTTCTGTTCCTTTGTTTTGAAGAGATCATGATCGTGATTATGTTGCATGTAGGACAATGAGTACTAAACTTTACTCTTCCTTGTTACATTCGATTGATGGATCAAGTTCGAGTTTTGGAATATTGAACTTTTGGAATTATGCAAAAGTTGCTAATGGAGAAAAAATTGGACATACTAGTGGTGAATTGTAATGATGGATTTGATGATCTATCATGAACTTTTATTATTAACTATGTTTGTTTAGTATTTTGATTATACATATGGTTATGTATAACTAGCTAGTTTCATTTACGCAAGAACTTTTAGGGTTACCTACAATTGTTTATTGTTGAAATTGTTATAACCTTGTAAAATAGTTTTTTAGCTATATATGTATACATTTTCCTCTACTCATTTTGTATTTGTTCGCATATATATGAAAATTATTACCTACACATACCATGCTTATTGCCCACATATAAATGTATTATTATCAACACATTTATAACAATTACCAACACATAAAAATACTTTTACCCACACATATTGAATGACACGTGTCACTAACACTTTGTATAGTCATGCCATGTCACTTGACACGTCAACATCCATGTCATCATACAAACGAATTTTAACACTTCTACCCACACATATTTATTATGTTTGGTATAGCTTACGATTTATACCCACACATAATATATGTGTGAGTAAAAATCTTTACCTACAGGCATGAGCCCACACATGGTAACACTTATTTTATGTGTGGGTAAAGATAATTGCTCACATATATAGATGTTCTACCCACACATGACGTGTGTGGGTAAACACCCTAATTTCTTGTAGTGTCGAGCGCAACCGAACGTTTTTCTTTTTCTTTTTGTTTTGTAGAGAGGGTAAGAGGGAGAAAATGTTTGGGTTGATTTGGGAATGGTGCTACTTGGGTCTTTGGTTGATTTAGGTTGGGAAGAAAAAAGTAAAAAAAAGCCGATGTGTCAGTAATGTGGCATTTGAGTTGATTTGGGTTGAAGGATTGTTATACTCATTGCCTAAATCCAATAAATACACATTGAAAAGGTAAATATACTTGCTAATTAAATGCAGTTAAATTGCATAATTAGATTATAATTATTATAGGATAAGATGTTTTAATCCATAGACTAGGTGTATGAATTAAAACCCAAATCCCACCAAGCCCATATTTTTCTCCACAAAATACAAAGGAGGGACATGTAAAAAAACAATGTTCCAATGTTTCAATTCCATTTCCACAGAAAACATAGGTTAAAGATTGAGTAGGGTTACCTTTTTATGATAATTAAATCGAGTTGGAATTGTCGAATCTGCATCCCATTAATTTGGCTGTTGATTTTAGTATATAAAATACACGATAACTAGGGTTTTTTTATAGGGCAAAGTGCATGAAAATGCAATAAACTTTATCTTAGTTACTATTGTATATAACCAACTTTAAAATTTTAAAAATATTACAATTAACTTTCATAATCTCCTCATTCTATGCAAATAACTTTTTTACGTGTCGGTTGTTTAGTTACCATTGTATACAATGAACATTTCTATAACTTCCATAGTATACAACAAGTTGCATACAATGCGATGATTATGAAAGTTGGTTGTATTATTTTTAAGAAAATAAAGTTGATTGTATATAATGATAACTAAGACAAGATTCATTGTGTTTTAACACAATTTGCCCATTTTTATAAATCTAAGTGAGAAATTGAGAGAATCATAGAATTACTTATAACCTAAACTTTCTGAATCATGAATCTAGATTTTTGCTCGTTGAACATCCCCTACTAATTTTCTCGTCGACCAAGAGCTTCGAGAAGAATGAGGATAGCGGATGACTCCTTGTCTTCTACAAACTTGATTTTTGAATTTTTTTTTTCCTTCTCTACACATGTCGATGTTCGGCGTTTGTTGTTCCCTTCATGTCTCCTCGTTTACAGCAGGTCTCCCATCTCCCAATCACCATCTCTTGGCGTTGAGTTCTAAGCTGCATAAACGATTCCAAGCTAGTTAGGCCAGGCGTACCGCCCTACACGAAGGTCTCGGGTTGGGCTTCGACTCTCCCTGGTTCCTTCCGGAACACCACTACCACCCCCCATTCGGGTTAGGTAGTGACTCCCCACAACCGACGCTACCCGATTGCTTTTCTTTTGTTGTATAAGAGAGAGTAAGTAGAAAAAATATTTGGGTTATTTAAGGTAGGTGCTACTTGGGTTTCAGATAAAAGAGAAAAAAGAAAGAAAAATAATGTGACAATTGATGTGACATTTGAATAGAAATGGTAAATAGTTGGTAGTCTAAATTGTGTGCAAGCTTGTAATAATTTCTAATCTTGGGTGGAAATTTATGTTTCATTCTCCATCCTCATATCTAACTAGCTAGCATCCTACATTCCTATCTGCTTTACTCTTTAAGTTTAAATAAAAATAACCTAAACCCATTAACAACTAAAAATATATAATCCTTCAATTGTGGAACTGAATCAACCATCTTTCTTTTGAATGGATTTTTGTAACTTCCTATAAGTTGGTATTTGGAAGTATCATTAAATCCATTATGTAATCCAAGGACTAGCACTATAAAATTTCTTATGTGTTAATTAAGCCTTTCTACTTTTTCTTATTGTGAATAACATTCCTCAAAAGGTCAAATATGTGAATGTCTAATATGATTGTGTTTATTGGAATAATAATTTCCCTTGATAAATAACAAAACAATACAACAATATATAGAGGATTCCGTAACTAGCAATCCTCAAAATAAGGAAAGGCTATCACCTAAATATATACAAGATATATTCTACGATTACATTTACTATTACACCCCCTCAGTCGTAACGGTAGATTTTCGGACGTTGAGGCTGTCACGAAAATTGAGAAAGAGAGGCTTCGGGAGTCCCTTCATGAAGATGTCAGCGAACTGATGAGAAGATGGGACATGTAGGACACGAACTTTGACCAACTCGGACCTTTTCTCTAACAAAATGAATGTCAAGTTCCACGTGCTTAGTCCGTGGATGCTGAATCGGATTTCCCGTGAGATAAATAGCAGAAACATTGTCACAGAAGATAACAGTGGCCTGTCAAATTGGAGATTGCTGCTCTAGAAGTAGGTTTCTGACCCATGTCATTTCTGCTGCGGCATTAGCAACAGCACGGTATTCGGCTTCGGCGCTTGAGCGAGAAACAGTTGATTGTCTCTTTGATGACATAAGGTTGTCGCCTAGGAACACACAATAACCGGAAGTGGAGCGACGGGAGTCCGGGCACCCTGCCCAATCAGCATCAGAGTATGCGGTTAATGTGTGAGAGGGCGATGAGGAAGAGATCCGTAAGCCATGAGTGATAGTCCCCTTGAGATAGCGCAATACCCGTTTTAGATAGTTTAGATGTGGTTCCCGTGGTGCGTGCATGAAGAGGCATATCTGTTGCACAGCATAACAAATGTTAGGGCGCGTAATGGTCAGGTACTGTAAAGCTCCGGCTAATTGTCTGTACAGCTGGGGGTCTTTGATGGTGTCGCCCCCTGATGCGCTTAACTTTCCAGCAGTATCAAATGGGGTAAGGGTTGAGTTGCAGGAAGACATAGATGCCCTTGATAAGATCTCTTTAGCATATTGACTTTGTGACAAAAATAATCCATCATGGTCGCGGGTGACATGAATTCCAAGAAAGTGATGTAGAGACCCGAGATCCGTCATAGCAAATTCCTGTTTCAAAGTAAGAATGATACTGCGTAACAAACTGTCAGTTGAAGCAGTGATAAGAATATCGTCCACATACAAAAGTAAATATGCCATCTCCTTTCCTCGATGAAAAATAAACAAGGAAGTATCACATGTGCTGCTTATAAAACCTTTAGAAAGTAGAAAGGTGGCGAATCGTTGGTACCACGCCCTCGGTGCCTGTTTTAAACCATATAGAGACTTGCCTAGGCGGCACACATAATCTGGTTTTGTTTTGTCCACAAACCCCGGTGGCTGATGCATATAGACTGTTTCAGTTAGGTTTCCGTTTAAAAAAGCATTTTTCACATCTAACTGGTGTGTAGGCCAAGATTTAGGTACCGAAAGACTTAAGACTGTGCGTATTGTGGTGGGCTTAACCACCGGGCTAAATGTCTCATTGCAATCTATGCCAACCTGTTGAGTCTTGCCATTCACGACTAGTCTAGCCTTGTAGCGTTGTAGGGAACCATCAGAGTTAAATCTGTGGCGATAAAGCCACATGCAACGAATGACCAGAGCATCACTAGGACGAGGTACGAGTTCCCAAGTTTCATTAGTCTGTAGCGCTTTAAATTCATTAAGCATGGCGGCATTCCAGTGAGGGTCCATAAGAGCATCTCGAGGGTTTTTAGGAATGGGAGAAAGAGTAGGCTTGGGTGTGGTATGTAGGTTAAGGATAGGGCGTGGTTTAAAGATACCATGTTTGGCTCGTGTGGTCATTGGGTGGGTTGGTGTGGGAAGTGGTGGTGGAGGTGGGGGAGGTGGAGCTGGTTGAGCCACGGGTGGTGGGGGAGGGTTGGGGGACGGTGGCTATGAACGGGTAGGGGGTGGTGTTTGTGGTGGTGGAGTGTTTGTTGTAGGAGGAACAGGGGGGTAGTTGGATGTCGGAGAGATATGATCGTAAAATTGGGAGGGGAAAGGCTCGAAAGGAGGATCAAGAAAGGAATAAGCGGAAGGTGTTGGTGAGTTAAGTTCAGAGAATGGGAAGATAGATTCGTCAAATGTGGCGTGACGAGAGATGAAAACTTTGCCTGATGTGATATCAAGACACCGATACCCGCGGAATTACGGTTGATAACCAAGAAACACGCACCGTGTAGAGCGGGTGGCAAGTTTGTGAGGTCGTTTGGCAGAAAGGTTAGGATAACATGCGCAACCAAATACTCGTAAGTGATCGTAGCATGGTTCGCGAAAGAACAAGGCAGCGGTAGGAGAGCGGTTGTTAAGAGTTTTGGTGGGTAGGATGTTGTGAAGGTAGGTGGCGGTATGGAGGCCCTCGACCCAAAACGTGGGGGGTAGAGAGGCGTGGTAAAGTAAGGCGAGAACTATTTCATTAAGGCGACGAATCATGCGTTCCGACTTACCGTTTTGAAGGGAGGTTTGAAGGCACGCAAAATGAAACGTGAGTCCAACGGAAGTAGCAAAATTATGAAATTCAGAGTTATCAAATTCTTTGCCTAAGTCACATTGGAAGCTTTTTATAGGAATGCCAAATTGAGTTTTAATGAATGTATAGAATTGGCGGAATTTACTAAATGTTTCGGATTTGGTCTTTAGCGGATACACCCACACAAATTGAGTAAAATTATCAATTAATACAAGATAATATTTGTAGTTTCTTTTGCTCAAAACCGGAGAAGTCCATAAATCACTATGAATGATATCAAAAAGTGCAAAAGTACGGGAAATAGATTCAACAAATGGTAAACGTTTATGTTTGCTTATTTGACACGAGTTGCATAAATGGGAGTTAGGCTCCTTACAAAAAATAAATGACCTAGAACGAAGATGATTGAGCGTAGATACGCCGGGATGACCCAAGCGACTATGCCAAACATTGGGAGTAAAAACAGCAAAGCATTTGGGTGAATGAACCGCTGAGGTGACTGCATTGAGCGGGTAGAGATCTCCCGAACTATTGTTCCTCATAATAGTCATCCCATCCTTGAGATCCTTAATAGAAAAACCAAAAGGATCAAATTCTATAGAGACGGAATTATCTTTTGTAAATTGACGGACGGAAATAAGATTTTTAATGATTTGAGGAGTATATAAGACATTATTAAGATGAAGTGTACGGTTAGCAATGGGTAGGTGAGATGTCCCTGAACCAACAACCGGGATGCTTGTGCCATTACCGAAAAATATAGAACGTACAGAACTAATATTATTAAGTTGAGAAATCATACCAGAGTCTGCAGTGAGATGCGAGGAGGCACTGGTATCCATGTACCAGGATTGATCCGAGGGAGCATTGAGACTCATGGTCTGAAATGCTTGCTCCAAATCAGAAGGCTGCAATGCATTAAACTCCGTCACGTGAGCTTGACCAACGTCACGGGACTGTCCGGGCTGCGGTGTTGGTCGATTTGCAGGCTGGTGGTTCCATGGGTTATAGGCAGGAGCTCCCCAAGGGTAGGTGGGATATGGGTAGGGTGGCAGTTGCCACGGATAGCCTGAAGGGTGCCATTGGTTTGTCCAGTGTTGATTGTTGGAACCGTGAGGGAACCGTGACCCCCCTCTACCACGCCCACGACCACGACCCGAGTTGTTGTTTCTATTGTCGCGACGGGGCTCCTGGTTGCGAGGAGCATAAGGGCGGGACTGTTCTTGATCTACAGGTTTGGGGTCGGTGTTTGACGGGGCAACCAACACCGTGGAGGACGCAGGAGATTCATCTCTGCCGGATTTTCGATGGAGTTCAAGTTCAAGCATGCTCTGGGCCGTCTCGAAAGAAGGCAACGTTTGGTGAATGTAGGAAGCAATGGTGTCATACTCACTTGGCCGCCCGCGTACGAGTTGCAAAACAAGTCGTTGGTCATTAACACTAGCATCAACATCCTTTAATTGGCCAACCAATTCACGCAACCGTAAACAGTAGGCTTGGAGAGACGGCATCGATTTGAGTTTCAGATTGTTAAACTCTTGTTCAAGAGCGGCAGCCCGTGCACCTTTGTTATTCAAGAATATGTTACGTACCCGGATCCATGTTTCGTGAGCAGTGGAGTTGTCTTCCAAAACCCGTGCAAGCAATTCGTTAGAGAGCGTACCATAGATCCATTGAAGGACATGGGCGTCGATCTCAGCCCATGGAGCGTAGGTTGGATGCGACGGATCGGGTGCCGGTGTGCCATCGATGTGATGCATGACCTTGTACCCACGTGCATGCAGTTGAAAGAGTTTGACCCATGTCGAGTAGGTCACCTTTGTGCAGTCAAGGACTCGGACTTTGTGTTGGATGTTAGAGACAGTATAGACTGGATGCAGTTTGGTGTCGGGTGGTGGCAGGGGAGGAGTATTATCGCCAGCAGACATGGACAGAGGAGCAAAAACCTGTGAGAAAAGAAAAAATGGAGGGGCAGGCGGTAGTCTCATGAGAGCACCGATTAGGAGAGAAAAGAGGATCTTGCTCTTGATACCATATTGGAATAATAATTTCCCTTGATAAATAACAAAACAATACAACAATATATAGAGGATTCCGTATCTAACAATCCTCAAAATAAGGAAAGGCTATCACCTAAATATATACAAGATATATTCTACGATTACATTTACTATTAGTGTTAAGAATATATATAGTTGTTTATTTACATAGGGACATTACTAGCTCACTTAATCACTTCGCTTTGAAACATGAAAATTAGATGGACTCGCCTTGTCAAGAAGATGTCATCATCTTATGAAAGTAAGCCATGGACCATGGAGGTGCCCTATCTATCGATAAACAAAGAGAAGTTTGCATGACTACATGTAAATCCACTACGGCTAGTGAATCAAGCAAATTAATGAAACCATGAGCGCTTGGAAAGCCTGTTTAAGCCTATAGATAGAGAGATTTCTTAAGTGACATACATGAGTCGGATAAATGGAGTCATGAAAAACGGGTGGTTGGTGCATGTAAACAACCTCATGCATCTCTTCAAAAATGCATTTTGAACATCAAGTATGCGAACCCTTTTATTTCACTCTCGTCTCCCATCCATATTTTGGGTTTAAAATGGTTTAATCTCAATATTCTATACTCTATTTTGATTTAAATCCTAAAGTTTTTTAAATAATTTAATCTTTTGTTAAGTTTATAACAAATAAATGGACTAAAATAACAAATAAATGGATTAAAGTAACAAGTAAATACAACTTTAGAATAAACCATTTAAAAAATTAAGGATTAAGCAAAACAAAAGTAAAGCAATGAATTAACCATAACTTTAACCCGCAAAGTAGTAGAATCAATTTCGATGTATATTTGAGGGTTTAATGTAATATATTTGGGGGATTACCAATTGATGCGTAAAAATTACGTTTTAAAATTAAGTCCAAAATTATCTAAGTTTTAGCATACATTATTGGTAGGTATATATGACTGAATTGTATAGTAGTACAGTTAAAAATAAATTAGATATCATCATCACATAAAATAGTAAAGCTAATTCAAATAATAAACCATTACTAATTAACCTATCAAATTCAAAAAAAATAATTAAAACTAGATAAATGAATAAAGTAATAAAAGAATAACGGAAAATAAATAAAGACAAAGGAAACCGGGTACAAAAAATAATGAAGAGTTATCACTCGGACTCAAATCTCTTTAAGATATTGAAATCAATTTAATTAGTTCAACTTAGTTTGACTTCACCACACTTTACTCTTGTATCAGACAAATACTTTTGCAAGTCGTTAACATGATTAACCTAGTTTACGATCTAACAACCCAATCAGACTCCTGTACAACAAAACCATTTACTCCCATTAAATGTAAAATTCTAACCTGACCTTAATTGATCTCAATTGTTATCCCTAACAATAGCCTAGGTTAATTACTCACAACTCGTTAGAATGACAATCAACCACACAAACTTTTGTTCATAACCCCGTGAATTGACATAGATAAAATCACATAAACACGAAGACTTAAGATCAATAATTGGAAATTTAATGAATAGACTTACAACTAGAATCAACAAAATATAAAAAAAACAAAGATATCAAATATAAATCAGATTAGATGTAAATACGATTCATTTGCATATTGACGGGTTGTAAACGGGTCAACGTGTTAGAAGGTCAACACTAAAAGAACACAGTTTTGAAAATTAGGATCTTTTTTATTTAATTTTTCACAAACTAAAACAATCAAGAGTATTTATTGCGAGAGTCTGGATGACAATTACATCAAAACTTGGTTTATATATGAAAAAGATAATATTATATATATGGGTGGGTTCAAACAAGAACTGTTTTTCGTACGAGAATTGCGAGAACCAATCTTGGCCGTTCATCTTCGATAATAGAATTCATGGATGAAGAGCGTGGGTGGATTGAGTGTGGCAGAGAGCATGTAAGGAATTCATAGATGGGCAATCCAATTGAAGGAGGAGTAATTGGACGACTAAGATTGGTTCTCGCAGTTCTCGTACGAAAAACAGTTCTCGTTTGAACTTTTGCCTATATATATATATATATATATATATATATAAAACGGTTCACGTGTCGATCCCTGGAATTTATGTATGACCCTAACCCGACCTAATTATTATATGTGTCACACAAGTTAACCCGAATCTAACTTGTTTACTATATATGTCTACCAAAACCTTTGTATTTTCGTGTCGAGTTCGTGTTATGTTAAAAATTACCACGCTTATCCATAAACAAGATAGCACACAAGTACACAACCACTCCCTTTGTCTTTCTCTAAAACTCCATCACCGCCGGTTGCATGAAAAACCTCTCTGCCGTCGCATGGAGACAATCTTTCTCCTCTGAACTTAGTTTCTACATGGGCCTTGGTTGAACTTAGTTTCTCCTTAATTTGGCTCTAGCCGACAATTTTGAAAAGAGGTTTAATTAAATTAAAAACTCTCCGCACATGACCTTTCTAGTTTCATTTGGACTCCCTCTCTCCACAAGTTGTGTCAGACTCACGGCCCAATTAAATAGCTCAACCATAATTTAATTCTACAACTTTTTTTTCTATCCGAGTTCAAAGTGAGATATAATCAAATAGTTGAGGTATATTAGAGCCGTCTACTTTTCTCACTTTGTCTCTTTTCTTCATCATTTTTAACTGTTTCTCAATGTTCTTTTCCCCAAACTCTAAAATACATAATATAATATATTAAGTTATAAATATCAGAATTAACTATAAATATGCATTAAAAGAATATCAAATATAAAATATATATATATATATATATATATATATATATATATATTTTAGCTGATATCACCCATTTATAGAGTATCTACGTTGCTATAATTCACCCTAGCTAAAAATCATTGCGTTACTTATAGTGCAACTCCTTTTTAGTCTACCTTGCCTCTGTCTATACTGTGTTCTGACTTATGGGTAGTTGAAAATATTGGTAAGTGTCACCTTTAACCACACTTGCCATATCGATATTTTGGATTTTCATTCCTATCATGCAGCTCATGACACAACTCCATAGTAATCACTGATTCACTTTCACTATATCAAATTCTAGACCGTAACCAATTAAAAATTAAAAAAAAATTAAAGCAAAGAGAAAAAGATCAACTTCAATTCTTAGGAGAAAGAGGAAAGAATACTTATATCAAAATAGAAAAAGAGTTTTTGCTATTCTAAACGAAGATTTCAAAATTTCAAGATTACAGAAAGATCAAGTCGTTTTATAAGACGTGATTTATAATTTATGACGAGAATTTTGTATACAAATTATAAATTGTACATATAATTATATAAACAAATGTAAAAAAAACACATGACTATAAAATAATACCATAATTTATCATTACTCTCTTTATTTTCAAATACATCCAACCATGAGTTATATAACCTAATATCTATATATCTTGTCCATATAACCCGAGTCGTCTAAAAAGATAGTATATAACAGATAAAGACACACCTAGCGAGAGCCACTTCCAAAAAGAAAAAATTAAAATATTAAAAAAATGCCAAATACATAATTCCAGAAAGTTTAAAAGGCTGAAAAGTACGTGATCCAATCTTATAAATAAAATAGAGTAGGTAGGTACGTAAGAGATGTCACCTTGTTACAACGTGCAGTTTAAATTTAAAAAAATGCTATCAATTATTTATTACGTGCACGTAATCAAAATTACTTAAAACTTATGACACTTGCATTCACATTATTTATTATCTGCTTTATAATACTTACTATATAACATAAACGCTAAAACAGTAATTTTTTTATAAAAAAAGGTTACATAATAAACCAAACCACTACAGATGTTCAAAAAGACAAAACACCCCACGTTTTGAAACATTAATATCATCGCATCTACCATATTACAAGTCACTAAAACGATGACCACAACCTATAAAAAATATATATTTTTTTATACTTTCTGAATAAATAGCAAAACTAATATACAAGATTAGTTATGATGAATCATGTTCAAAGAGTGCGTGTTTCACAGATCCGATAGTTAATTGGATCTGTGAAACACGTCGTCTCCTTAAATACTGTTTCATCATGGAGCAATAAATTTAAGTACTCCTACTACTGTATGTAATGTTTCTACCCAACATGCCTCATCATATACATTAACAAAATTGAAGGAAGCCCTTCAACAAAGATTTCAAGCAGATGTTTCAACTTTCATGACTGTGGTTTTGCTTTCAATATCAAAGGCTCACCGCCACCATGCGAACCACGTTGCTCCGGTGATCTACATCTACTTTAATGTCGCTGGGACCCATCCAATTCCATGATTAAATCAGGTATACCTGACACTGAATGACGGTTTTATCCACTTTAAACCCCGGGACCACCGTGAAAGCCACCTCCGGTGAACTTTCCGCCGACAGGAACGCCTCATCGTTTACACTAACCATGAAAACCTCAGAAAAACGACTGCCTTTTGTGACCTGGAAGATGGTTGCCTCATCGGGTTTGAACGAGAAAGCTAGGCAATGCAAGAGCCAGACTTGTTTTGCCACCTCCAAAAACATATCAAAGAAAGCCGTTTCCGGGAATTTTCGTGCGTTCACGAGATTTCTTTGATTTAGGTTTCCAAAAAGTGAAGCTTCCATCTTGGGGTGAACGAGCTTCAAGTACTTGCATCTGCAGAATTCTGCAAACACTGAAGTCGGTTTCCATGAGATGTATTCTCTTGCTTTCAAAGACTTCAGTTCCATAAATTTGTCAAAGAAGAATTGTCGGTTATAATCTTTTGACTGAGAATCCCTGGTTATCGAGAAGTCAGGAAGATTAAAACCGTCAAACATCTCTCTACATATAAACGACTCGAACGCATAGCATATATGTGTTGCATCCCAGTAAACAACATCTGGTTGGATAGAACTAGCAGCTGCATCTAAATCCCAATTGGCAGATTCCATTTCACTGATCATGAATTTCACCATACCACGAATGGACTTGGTTGTTTGCTTAAGAACCGAAAGGAAATTGGTTGGGGTTAAGGATGAGAAATTCCAATTCTCATGAGACGACGATAAAGAACCGCTTGAATTCAATCTCTTCTCAATAACTTTACTCTCTCTCCTGATTTCTTCCAATTTCTCCTTTAGAAAGATGATCTCGGATTCTTTGAGCTTACTCTGGCTATCCAACTTTTTCCTTGTTATCTCGTATGTTTTTAAGAGATTTTTTTGTTCTTGAATTTCAGCCAACAGTTGGGTAGTTTCCGGGGAGGAATCGTCAAGATGCTTTTTCAGAAAAGCCTGTTTTAATTCAGATAAACTCATCAATTCGGAGACCAAGATCTGATCAGCTGACTGGATCCCGTCAGCGTCATAAGGAAATTGAGAATACTGCAACTGGGCGTATGCTGCTTTAACAGATGATATGGTAGCAAAAAGCTTGGCAATGAAGGCATCCAATACTGCTCTGTCTTGAAGCTTTTCATTGAAGAACATAGGCTGATGACTATCACCAATTGGTTTACCATTTTTGACTTTTTCCCGAGTCGTTGTTTTCTGAAGTTTATCCACTCCTGCAGGCCCTGTTGCAGCTCGAATATGCATAACCTTGGCAAAAGTACGAGCCAATCTACTCTTATTTGAATGCTTAACAGAATCCATCTGAAAGAAAGAATTGGAAATATTTACGATTTGATACAAATAGAAGTACGACCGGGAACGCTTTTCCAATGAATACGCAAAAGCAATCCACTTTTCTTTGAGAAATAAGAGGAAAAGCAGAGTGCTTTAACTCTAGGATCAAGAGATTTATAATAACTTCTCTTCTTCTGCTTCCCTTAGAGGTTTACAGGTATGCTTCTCCTATGAAATATATTATTTCAGTTGAAAAAACAAGAAAAATGAAAACTGAGATAAATAAATGAGCAGCAGAACAGGGAAGAAGCTACCAAGGGGGTGGACATTTCATTAAAGAATGAAAAATGACATGATTTGATTGCCTCTGCTGGCATGACATTATTATGAGTTCATAATTCAATATAAAAAAGCAGAAGACCATCAAAATACCTAATAGTAAAACTAATTAACAACTTGTGGAGCGAATGTCCCAATCATGATGTTGATATTTCATTAAATATATGCCATGGAATAAGTCTACCTACCTAAAAAGAAATTACATATTTAAAACTCCTCAAACCACCTAATACATAATCCACATAGGCGCAGAAACCAAATATTTCTAATTTCTCCAAGGTAATTAATCATTAGCACACCAATGCTTATTTTGCATTCAAGGATAAATAATCATGGAACAAACAGTCCTAGTAGACGACAACAGACTTTGTTTCTTTTTACCGATACCCAAAATGTAAGAAAAAAGATTGCGACAAGAGGGCCACAGCAATCATAAGAATTTAATTCACTTTCTTTATGAGATAAAATTTAAGAGAAACGGTCATTTTGAAGTCCATGAAAAGCGTAGCTTGAAAAGTCGAATAACTAAACCTTTAATTAGGAGGGAATACTATGATTCATTGATTCCCTTTGTCTTCACCTAAAGTGCAAAGGCAACCAAGGAGGTGCTGGCTTTGTAGGTCTACATGGCAAAAAAGGATGCAATTTGAAACTAATGTGACCCGCACCCTAAAGAATAAATCTAAGAAAAATCAGAAAGTTAGGTATCCAGATCCACTCCACCACCCATAATTCTAAATGTCAAATTTCTTAATGATAAAAAGTTCAAAGCCTTAATATTCTTCATTTCCTACCGTTAGTGTAAAGAGGCAACCAGGAATAGAAACCACACATATATGGTAAATTCAATCACATAACGAGCCATTTAAACATAAATTAAATAAATCTGTATCAGCCAATGCGACACCGGAGATCTTGAACCCTACTTTCAACCCAAAGATGCAAAATCTAAACCATAACGCAAGATTCTGTATATCACACACAAAAGTTGCAAACTTTACCTTTCTTTAATGTATCAAGAGACAACTATACAACCTTTTGTTTTTGCTATATTAATTAGCCCTGAACCCCAACAATAAAATCATAGTTGCTGGATTATGCAAGTAGGATGGGAGACCAGTTATAATGATAGAGAGCTAATCAGCATCTATTTCTACAGCAACTGGCTATCAGTATGCCTTCTCCAACTCTTCAAAGGTCAAATCCCCCACCAAACAGTACCGTGGTGAGATCTATTTCGTACTATTAAAAAAGAGATTAACATAATCATCCCCTGTTTGCCCCCCACCAATTGAGTATCACTATTATGCAATCGTACATGGCTTAGTTTAATAAAGATCCCACTAATAAAATCAATTGCCTCAGCAATATCTAATAATTAAAAAAGACAAGGAAAGAGAGAGAAAAAGATTTAACTTATTGCACTTTCTACAACTGGAAACACACAAATGTAAAATCAGAGAGCACGATCAAACACAAAAGAACAAAAAAGTAGACAATCTTAAAAGAACCCATAGATACGACAGGAACTTTATCACATGCAGATCAAGTGGCCTGTTTCACCCTCAAATAGTGCTCTGAAAACACACCGAATCCACCAAAAAGTTTTCACAGCAGAGGTGAAAATCGTCCACAAGCTTATACATAGTAACGACGAACTTATAGTGTCATAGTCAAAGAAAGAGACATTACCTTTCACAGTTGACAAATTCCACAGCTCAATTTCCCTGCATCCCAGTGTGAATCTCAAGAAACCATCGAATCTATCTTTAAACGCCGAGCCCTCGACTAAAAACAACAATCAACACGTCACACATAAGCACCCACAAAACTCAAAAGAGGGAAAAAATTAAAAAGAAAAATTACGCTAAAAACTCTAATTACGTATTCAAAGCCCTAAATCACGTCTTTCTAGTAACAGCAAATCGCAAAACCAACCGACCGTAATAAAACTAATGATTCTCTGTAAACATGAATTTTACTAATTAATTGATAATTTCCTACTCAAGAAAACAAATAAAATCCCATTGTAGACAGATTCCAAAAGAATCGACTAGAAAATAATTCAATCCGCGTCAAACACCTACCAGATTAGCAACCCGAAGCTTCAAGTGTTGATCTTACGAAGCCGATATGCAATTTCACAAGCGTTGAATCATCAAAAGATCCTCCAACGGCGGTTTTTGAAGGTTGGCAGAAATTTACAGGTTTTTGGCAAAATCTGTAGCGCCTCAGAGGGTCAAATTGGGAATTTAAAAACAATCAAGGCTAGGTTTATGAGACGTGATTACTGAATTACTATTATACCCTTGGTGTGTTCTGAGACGTGGTTCTGTAGTTGGGGTGTTTCGTAATTTTATAATACGTGGTGGTCACCGAAGTATGCTATCTTGTTTGATTGGACCACTCACTCGGTGTTTGGGCCCCCGAAGTTTGTCACGGTGCGGCTATTTGGGCCCAAAATTAAACAAAATTTCGGTGGGAAAATGATGAGGAAAAGAAAATGGTAATATGAATAAACTTATTATACGTATCCAATATTACAGGATCTTATTATTTGACATAAAGTTTGTGAAATAAATATGGTTTAAATTCTTTAAAACTTATTTAATTATATATCTTTTTTGTTATATGTATGGAATATTATATAATCTTATTTGACATAAAGTTTGTGAAATAAATATGGTTTAAATTCTTTAAAACTTATTTAATTATATATCTTTTTTATTATATGTATTGAATATTACATAATCTTATTTGACATAAAATTTGTGAAATAAATATGGTTTAAATTCTGTAAAACTTATTTAATTATATATCTTTTTTATTATATATATCGAATATTACAGAATTTTATAAATGTATTAAACTTTTAAATGATCGTTGTTATGTATATTAAACTTTTTATTGTATATTTATTAAACTTAAACTTTTTTGGTTCAAGAAAAAAATATGTATAAAAACTTTAGTATGTAATAACTTACAAAAAAGAAGAAAAAAAAGCATTTGTCACTAACATATCGTATATTCATTAGAAACAAAGAGAGTAAAATGACATTTAGCTTGAGATTGTTTGAAGAAGGGTTTCGTTTACTAAAATGTATCAAACTTATCACGTTTTACTATTGTGTATAGCGAACTTTTAAATTTTCTATTGTATGTATCGAACATTTAATTGTCGTTATTGTGTGTATTAAACTTTCTATTGTATGTACCAAACTTATCCATTTTTTCTTTTTTTATGTGACCAAAATACACACAATAGCAAGAAAGTAACAGTTTGATACTTGCAATAGAAACTTGTAAAATTCGATACACACAATAGTAAAACGTGACAAGTTGAATACATTTTGATGAACTAAACCCTTTGAAGAATTCTAGTTCCAATTATTTTTATTTTTATTTATTATTAGAAAAGTGAGGATAATTTCATTTGATACCATTTTGCTATATCGAGCAACGGTCAAGATATTCACAATACACATCTAACACGTACAACAACATTAATATGGAATTTAATTTATTTAATTAATTAATTGATTGATATAACGATAAATTACTCCAAGTCCATAGTGACATCTTAAGACCCATCCCTCTCCTATTTTCATTAATTTTTACTTTTCTTATTTTATACTAATTTAGTTACTATGACAACATTTATTTGTAAATCAATGGTATATTAAATATGGATAATAATTATAGGACGGATGAAATATCATTCCCTCTCTCTCTCTATATATATACACATATATTAGCATGATACTTGCGTAATACGGCGACAATAAATAATTTATACTTGTTAACATGTCTATTTTCAAGACGTAGAGAGTGATATTTATGTAATACGGTTGACAACGAATAATTTTCGTTTGGTGGCATATGTATTTTCGTTTTTTTTTGCATGTTTACTTTTTTTGTTCTCTATAGTTAAAAAAATGTTATGAAAATATTTTCTAATAATTAAGTTAATTTGTATTGACTTTGACTTTCAAAAAAGTTGTATTGACTTTGATTTTTTTAAATATGTAAAGTTTAGTTATTAAAATATAATATAAGAATCTTATTAACTATATCTAATAGTTACTCAATTTAGTTTATATAAGGGATAATTTAGTAATTGAAAACACTTTAAATTTAAGAGTTTAAGCAAAAGGCTTTAATGTTTTATAATAGAGTATAGATGTATAAAAATTATTTGTACACAACAATTATGACTCTTATGCCCTTACCAACACACTATCTTTTATTCTTACCCACACATTTAAGGGTATAATGGTCTAACCAATCACTATTTATTGTGTATGACTAATTTGTGTTGTATACAAATCATTTTTCATATGTGTGTGTATAAAAGGAGAGTGTAATATCAAAGAAATCAAGATTACTAGGTTTTATGTATGTTTTCCGTGTGTATATGAAAATGTTCAAACGAAAACTGCTTTTAATGCGAAAATTGCGAGAACTGATTTTGATGCGAAAACTGCGAAAACCAAACTTATTACTTGATTAAAATAAATCAATAGCTAATAATGTTAGTGGCTCGTTAATGACTCGATAATGCGGTGATTAATGACTCATTAAGATGCATTAATGGGTGGTATATTAGAAAAATCAAGTCTCACTCATTAATTATGGTCTATCCGAACGCCATTAGCGGTTGAGTAACTATATAGATGACTAAAATATCTTTATTAATAAGTCATTAATAATATTACAAGTTATTCTTACAATTCTCGTTTGAACTTTTCTCTACATACATAAATACACACATATATATATATATGTAGATGTATATATATAGAAGGAATTTTTAAATCAAGGAAGAACACTTGTTTAAGATGAACAAATATGGATCTTTGAAATTTTATTTTAACGATTACAAAAATTATATGTATATATCTATTATATTTATCATTTTTTGCGTCCTTTTTTAATATAATTTAAATTTTATTATTTTTATGTTATTGTGAAATAAGAATGTGGATAAGTTTGCCAATTTTATTGATTTTGCAAGCGTTCTTCGTGTACTTCGCATATATGAGGGTTCATTCGAAAATCGTTCTTATTACGAGAACCGCGAGAATAAATCTTGACTATTGATTAAAATAAATCAATGGCTAATAACATATAAGGGTTCATTAATGAGTCATTAATATGGGTTATTTTGGGAAAATCAAGTCTCGTCAAATAATGACTCATATACCCGCACGTAATTCATAGATGGGTAAATATATAATGACCAAAATACCATATTAATAAGTCATTAATGAGCATTAATGGTAATTAACTAATTACAAATAGTTCTCGCGGTTCTCACATTATAATTGGTTCTCAAATGAACTTCTCCATATATATATATAAATGTGTGTGTATGTATATGGTGTAAGGGAGGGTTTAAACGATAAGTATTTTTCGTATGAAAACTACAAGAAATAATCTTGTTCATTGATTAAAATAATTCAATGAGTAATAAATGTAAAGGCTTGTTAATGATGTATTAATGAGGGGTAGTTTGGGAAAACAAAGTCTCACTAATTAATGACAGTCCATCCGGACCTAAGATTCATCTACCTGGACGAAATTTACGGTTGGATAAATATATAAATGGCCAGAATAATTCTATTAAGGAGTCATTAATAAGCATTAATGGTGATTATAAATGGTATTCACGATACTCATAGTAAAAATGATTCTCAAATTAACTTTTTCATAATATATATATATAGGAGAGTTAATGTAAAAAGTACTTTTTTACTAAAAACACGAGAAACATTTATAGCCATTGATTACCATTTAATCTAATGGCACATAAATCAAATCCTTGTTTTTAATTAAAAGGGTATACTAGTGATCTTAAATTTATTCTTTCTCCTAAACTAGTCTTTCAAGTTATAAATTTAATCCTTTATTTGAGTTTTTTGTACATAATTAGTCCTTCGATGGTTAACTTTAACGGTGTTGCTGTTAAATTTTTTAAAATGACCACTTTACCCTTGGTCCTTTTTAAACCTAAATCATTTTATAATTCCAACAATGGCTTCTATTCTACCAACTTAACCTTGAACGAAGTTTCAGAGATCACCGGTGAATCGGTGATGGAATCCTCAAGCTCACAAACGACAAAACTCGCCGTATCGGCCGGGGTTTTTACCCTCATCCAATTCTTTTCTAAACTCTATAACCAAACACCCTTTTTCCTTGTCGGGCCGTAATACAGAAAAGTCGGTGACCATGGCTTAGCATTCACCATTTCTCCGACCAAAGACCTCGCCGGAGCTCAATTCAATCACTTTCTCGGCCTAGTCAATGTCACCAACAATGGGAACGCGTCTAATCTTCTTTTTGCTGTGGAATTTGATACCATTCAAGATCTGGTTTTTGACAATATCGATGATATTTGTTTATGGGGAACTCGACAAAAGCAAGGTTTTTTGAAGACGGGGATTCAAG
This sequence comes from Dittrichia graveolens, assembly GCA_038502395.1. Taxonomy (NCBI): domain Eukaryota; kingdom Viridiplantae; phylum Streptophyta; class Magnoliopsida; order Asterales; family Asteraceae; genus Dittrichia; species Dittrichia graveolens. The sequence goes on from JARJIL010000006.1 coordinate 16,602,111, forward strand.
AAAACAAGATATTTGTTTATGGTGAACTCGACACAATCTTGATATCACTCTCTCTCTATTTTCAGAAAAACCTAGTTCACCGATCATGTCTTTTCCGATGGATCTGTCACCGGTTTTTCAAGATTTCATGTATGTGGGGGTTTTCTACATCAGTCAATCTTCTTACTAGCTCCAGTTATATTTTTGGAAAAGCAGACTCATGGATAAAGCTTTTATAATCAAGAAATTCAAGAACATAGATGTGGTTGAAGATTGGGAACATGGTGTAGGCCGACAAACGTATTTTTATAAAGAACTAAAATACACTACAAACTTACAAAGCATGGTGGCGCAACCGACTCTGAATAAGCAATTAGGGATCAGATTGATTTTTTGTTTCTGAAAAACCAATTGTGGGTAATATTTTCAGTACTTACAACCACCGCATAAATATTACGGTGAACTAGTAACAAATCCTTCGCTAAATCAGGCGATTAAGCCGGCACTACAACCCATCCCGCTCAAATTAAACGTCTTAATATTTCCTCCGAGCTTGTATTTGTTTACAATCATGGGGATAACAAACAGAGTAGGGTTAAAAACTGCAATTAACAACTAAAATCCCAATATGATTTAGGTTTAAAAAGGACTAAGGGTAAAGTGGTCATTTTAAAAAATTTAACAATAACACTGTTAAAGTTAACCATAAAAGGACTAATCACGTACAAAAAACTCAAATAAAGGATTAAATTTGTAACTTTTTGGATTAAAGGACTAAAAGTGAAATACCCCATATACTAAAAGGACCAACGGTGTAATTGACTCTATATATATATATATATATATATAACATTTATAGCCATTGATTACCATTTAATCTAATGGCACACATAAATCAAATCCTTGTATTTAATTAAAAGGGTATACTAGTGATCTTAAATTTATTCTTTCTCCTAAACTAGTCTTTCAAGGTTCACTAATAAACACTTACTAGAAATTATAAAAATGCCCACATATTTATTTCTAATCAACAACATTTATTAGTGAACACTCAATAAAAAAAAGTCGATGTTTCTTATATGTATATTTTTACCTTTTGATAGTTTGTTCCCTAGTAATCATGTCTAAAATTGGAGAAAGTTATATAGAGATTTATTTCTAGTCGCCAATGTTCATTATAGAATATTTGCTTAAAATTATAAAAAGTTTATGCGATGGTGTTTCCTATTTATATTTTATTTATTCATTAATGAACAAATAGTTACAAACAAACAATAAACAGAACCTTTAAACCCAATTAAAACCACAAGGCTCTTGTTTTTCATGTATGTTCCCTTAAAATAGATAAACAATAAAAGAAACAAACTTTCATTTCAAACATAATTCGTATACTGAGAACAATCATCAAAAATAGCATTTAGCCAAACAAAACCCAGTAAGATTTCAATATAGAAGCTCATTAATGAACTACGTAAAAACACACGACCTTCTTGTTCCTCACATGCTTGTTCATTAAAAAACATCCATAAAGGGGGTAAGTCTATACAAACCCAGTCAAATTTAGGCAAATATAAGCATTTATACAAACCCGGTCATAGCATTCTGTTGATCTTATCCTTCAAAAGGGGGTAAGTCTATGCGAGTTATACTAACCACAAAACCGAAAAAAAGGTGTTCAACGGTGGCGATCTTGGGCGAGTTTGGTTATTCGTCGGTGAAGGAGAGTGTGGGAGGGGTGTGCAAGTTCTACTAACCAACATATATCAAAACCCCATTTCAATCTTACAAAATAAAAAAACGTTAAAAGAAATTAAAATCATTATATAATAATCTCGATTCACCTTCCCAATAGAAAAATCACCACCGAGAGATCAAAATTAAAAGATCTTCAATGGTTGGTATTCTTTGATTAAGAAAGATCCGGGAAAAATCAACATTGTGTACAAACCTAAATATCAACTGATGATAATCTTCAATGGTGAAGGCGGTGGTAGGCGTGGATCTGTTGATGAACAACGGCGGCAGCAACAAACTATAGTAGATGTGGTAGCGGTAGCAGCGGTGAAAATCAAGACTAACGAGATGGGTAGCGGTGGTGACAAACAAAATTATATGCGGTGAAGACGGTGGTAGGCAGCGGCGGCAACAAACTATAGGGCGGTGGTAGGCACATGGATTATAGTTTGTTGCTGCCGCTACCACCGCCTTCACCACAAATAATATTGTTTGTCACCACTGTTACCCATCTCATTGGTCTTGGTTGTCACATCCGCCGCTATTGTTCATCCATAGATCCACATCTACCACCGTCGAAGCATATCAGCGGTTGATTTTTAGGTGTGTACAGAGTGTTGATTTTTCCTATGTAACGCCCCAAAGTTCAAAAGTTGTTATGGCTAAGTGTTATAAAAGATTGGAGTATAAAACTATAGGGGCTAAAGCCGTCAGATTAAAAGATGATAAGTCCAGGGGTTGTTTAGCAATTCTTAGAAAGTATATATATACATATATATATATATATGTGTGTGTGTGTAGCCAGGTTTGACTTTAAAAGTCAAACCCATAAACATTCTCCAGCCATTCCAGCTCCATTCAAGATCAAGGTTTGGTTAGCCATTTCTGGATGCAATCAGCAAGATTATAGTGAGATAACAGTATACAAGTGATCCTTAATAGCAAGGTATATGTTCTTGATTGAGTTTTGTATGATTTGAGCTAAGAAAGTGATTTCAAGGTGAAATCATTGATCTTTGCATGTTAATGTGTTTTTAGATGTTGTGTAGTTGTTTTAGAAGTTGTAGTATGGTTTGCAAGTGCTGGAGAACACTTGTTTTAAGTTTAGATGTGATTTTGGTCGGGGAACAACAGGGCAGTCGCGAAACTGCTGCTGCAGTTCTTGAGGCACAGGCGTGCCTTTAGGGGTACGGCCGTGCTAGGTGGGCGTGACTGCCATTGTTTTTCAGGTCCGGGCGTGCCTGGCCCAGTATGCCCATGTTGGAGCAGGCCTTGTGTTGGGCTTAGAATGAAAGGCATGGGGCGTGCCTGGCCCTGTTCAGTTTTATTCTTTCAGCAGAGTCTTAAGCATTGATGCAGTGATTATATATTGCTTGTAGGCAATAAGTGATGGCGTACTCATGGCGAAGTGCGGCCGAGTTAGCAAAGCTTAGCATGTTACACGATCACCAGGTGAGTGTACTAGTCCTTTAGCATGTTTAGCACATGACTATGATTTAGATGAACAACATGATATCTGTAATATGAGACATGAATGTTATATGTATACAATGAAAGTAAGCATGGTACAAAATATGTACGAGGTTTAACCTTGTACAAAGAACAATGTTAAGATTACAGCCATACAGATGGTGTAACTGTACACCAAAGCAGTATAAGTATCTCTGAGTCAGTATATGTATATGTGCACTAGAAGATATGTTATGTTATGACCATACATGATATGCATACGTGACCAGATATGATATGTATACGTGACCATATATGATATGTTATGTTGTGACCAGATATAATATGTTATGTTGTGACCAGATATGATATGCATACATGACCAGATATGATATGTATACGTGACCAGATATGATATGTTATGTTATGACCAGATATGATATGTTATGTTATCACCAGATATGACATGTGATACAAGTACAGGTGTATAGTCTTGCCATGAGCATAACTATGCACAAGAACAGAGATAGGGTATTCAGCGAGCTGTTTACCAATAGCAGTTGGGATAGGCTACTCTTACAAGGTGTAGATAAGCCCAACACAGAGGATACCTAGTACGTGCAAGCGTAGCTTTGTATCCAAGATAGTAGGAAGGGGTATATCGAGCTCTTTATACCCAAGAGAAGCGATGGGGATATTATACACTAAGGTGTAGATAAACCCTAGTACAGTAACAGTTTTGCATGTTTGCAGGTGATACGGCTTGGATGCGAGACATCCTGAAGAGATCTTACTCCAGTTATTACAGTTTGGATACAAGATATCCTGGGGAGATTTTACTCCTGTTCCTTGTGGTTTATGCTTAGTTAGTATGCTCACTAAGCGTTAGCTTATGTTTCAGTATTGCATGTTGCAGGTTATGCAGATTCCAGCAAGGGTAAGGCTCCAGTACGGTGCTCAGTCGGATAGCTCCTAGTTTTCAAGAAGCAAACATTGACACTACTTTTGTAAATGTTAGCACGCGTATGTTTAGAAAATGTATTATTGTGAAACTCTGGTATCTTTTTGGTGCTAACACATAAGATAATGTTTTTAAATTAAAACTGAAAAGGTGGTGTTACATCCTAGATCCTTCTTAATCAAGGACACCGCCATCATCATCGTATCCTTTATATATTCTCCGCCCCACACTACCACCGATACTTGTTTACTTGATTATGTGTTATTTGGGTTTAATGTTATGGATATTTAGGTTTCTCTTTCATTGGATGTTCATTACTAGGTAATTAAAATATCTATTCTTAATATTGTTCATTAGTAAACACACAACGCTCCACTGTATGAAGAAGCTTGAACTTCGCCTCTTCATTAGCGATACACAACAATCCCTATCATCTATTTTTTTTCTTTTGTTTTGTTTGTTGTTTCCAAATGTATACATTGATTCTCTATGTGGATTTGCAAGAAATAAAGGTCCCTCCTTTTAGCTATATTCATTAGTGAATAAAAGTTAAATATTTTTTTAAAAGGATTTCTAAATGATAGTGAACATATACTAAAACTTGTATTCCTATTAGATTCATGTAGTTAATTGAATTGCTAAACATATAGATGAGTAAATATACTGTTTTTTTATGTTGTTGATGAACAATGTAACTTATTGTTATAAATAATTTTAATACAAATTGAGCTGAAGAATTTTTTTTTAAAAGTCCAGATTTTTTAGAATTATTTTAGCTAAAATTATTGGTGAACAAGTAGTGAACTTTAGGGATTTTCAATGGTTCGATAGTGAATTCAGATTAGATAAAAAATGATATAAAATTGAAAAAGGATAATTCAGCTTATAAAAATATAAGTAAAAATAAAAACGGAATATTTTTGTTTACTAAATTGGAAAAAAAAAATTAATTGAAGAAAAAAGAGAGCAAATATTCTTCTTTACTAATTTGCCCTTTATATTAAAGAAAGATATTCACTGCAATTAAGTGAACCACTAAATTAAAAATCAATCAGTAATTTATAATGTTTCTTACATTTCTTGCAAAATGATAGTTTCTCGCATGAACCGTGTGTGCATATATATATAAAATGGTTCATTTGAAAACCGTTTTTATTACGAGTACCGTGAGAAACAATATTGACCGTTCATTAAAATAAATCAATGGTTAATAAAAATGATGGCTCATTAATGATGCATTAATGACTCATTAATTACACATTAATGGCTTATTAATTAGGGGTATTTCGGGAAAATCAAGACTCAATCTTTAATGATAAGTTATCCGGACGCAATTTACGTTTGGAAAGTTATATAAAAGACCAAAATACCCCTATTAATAAGCATTAATGACGGTTACAAATGGTACTCACGGTAGTCACAACAAAAATGGTTTTCAAATGATCTTTTCAATATATATATATATATATATATATATATATATATATATATATATATATAACTTTCTCCCATTATCACACTTACTCTTTTTTAGAAGTAAGAAAGAAATGTTTAAAAGATAAGAAATTCAAATTATAACAATCAAGATGTGGACACCTCAATTAAAAAATTGACACATAACGCAACGTGCTTTAATCGCTAGACTTTTAATGTCTAAATTTGTTTTTTTCCTTCATGACCTACAAAATTAAATATACATCAATTTATATTGAGAATGATATATTTGACTTCGATAAACATAAGGTTCCGTAACAAATCAATGGTAGTTGGCATGTGTTGCTTAATTTTATACGAGTCGTACATTTATATTTAATATAAAAACTATGAATTAAATAACTTGTTATTATTGTTAAAAATCTTATGGGCTCGTATTATGTACATATTCATAAGTATATATTTGGATGTACGGACATCTTCTTGGTTGTATCATCTCAATATTATATATTTATATATGAAATAGATACAACGCAAAATGATCTAATTATTAGCAACTTAACATATGCATTCATATACTAAGGTTGTGTGTTATTATTGACATGATCATCTTCGGGTCTGACGTGGTCCATGTGAGTTGTGGTGGGAACATCACGCTCCTCCTTTACTCGATGAAATTAATTAAATTCGGGTTTGCCAACCTATTTTTCTCTCCTTTCTCTTTATACCTCTTTCTCTCTATCTCTTTCTTCCTTTTCTCTCTATATGCATATTTAATACATGTATCTAAGCTATCATCTTTTGCTATTATATATATCAATTATGAAACTTACTATTTAATGTATTAAACTTTTGAAAGTTACAATTTGATGTATTAGGTTACCTATTTTTCAGATAACACTTAATTTTTTAATTTTTAATTTTTTTATTATTACATGTCACTAAATAATTGTCATATGTGCATTATTTTCAAAAAATCAAAAGACCAAGATTCAAAATGAAGAACTGGTAGATAGAATAGAGCTTTCAACCGAACAAAATCAAACATGATGAAGATACAAAATCAAATTCAAACTCGTATCTAAATTTGATAAATATCATAACATGTTCAAATAACATTGGTTAAAGCTTCAAATCTAAACCTTAATCATTAACATAGTATAACTAGATCTAAAATGCAATCAAACCCAAAACCCTAATATGTTTGTATATACATATGAAATCGCACAACCAAACCCAATGATGTTCGTATCAGAGATGAAATCATACCTGCAAATCGAAAACCCATGTTGAATCTACCACGGTTTGGGGTGAAAAGTGAAAACCATCAATTTTCGGTGAAAAAAATCGTATCTAGTGAAAACCATCACCATCGCTGAAACAAGAACCATCGATTGTGTTTCCAGATTATGGTTGTGATTCTAGATTGTGTTTCCTAGCTTATTATAGTTGCGATCTCATCTCATCCATCTTCATCGATTTGGGGGTGAAACCATCGATGATAGTGTGTATGAACTTGAACAAATCAATGCCCAAAATCATCTTCTTCAAGATGTTAAATTGCATATGAGCCCTAAAACCATCTTCTCCAAGTCACAAAATTGCATATGAACCTAAAATCAAAACCCTAAAACACATCGAAAGCAGATTGAATTCTGGGTATGAAATCGCCTGAAATTGCAAACCCTAAAATCGAACAATCAAAGAGAAGAATCCATAAATTTGATATCAAACAATCGAGTTGAAATCAATGAATGAGGAAGAAACCAACGAAGCCACAACCCAAAAACAATCTTTATGTAGATGAAATCTGGAAAAATATAAAAATATTAATAATTATAAATAATAATACTTTATCTATATTCATAAAACAATGATTTTTTTTGATTTATTTTAAATCATGAAAAATCCATGTCAAATCCTACGTCACCAACCAAGTCAACGAAACCGACGCCACGTCAACATGTAACTTGTATAGCAGGTTCGATACACAAAATGGAAAGTTTGGAAAGTCTAGTACATTAAATGGTAGATTTGAAAGTCCAATACATACAATAGCAAAAGATAACAACTTTGATACATATTAATAACATCTTGGTACTGCTAGGGCAAATATACTGATAAAGTGAGTTCAATTAAAATGGGTAATGAGTTGGTTACTACGCAACCATTCTTTAGGGTTATAGATACTGTAGAGCCCTAACTTTGTTCTAGTTACGAAGTTAATATTAAGTAACATGATAATAGATACTACATAAACAATTGGAAGAAGCATAACAAAGTTGTTGAATATCAAAAGCACATCAATCATCATATATGGATCTAACTGATCGAGTAACTGTAAGTATCACCTTCATATTAATTTGTTTATGAGCAAATATAATTCTCTGCATTCATGAATTATGTGACACTTGGCTTTGCATTATCACCTTTACAAGTTTGATCTCATTATCACCTTTATTAGGATAAGATGATTTTAGGTCAAAAGTCTTGTTTACCCTTTGTTTTATTAAATTACTAACATTGATTTTCAATTTATTTATCAAACTGTCAGATAATCTTAATCATTAGTTATCTAATACTTCTCGCATGAGCTTCTCTCTCTCTCTCTCTCTCTATATATATATATATATATATATATGAGATGGTTCAAACGAGAAGTGTTTTTCGTACGAGAACTGTGAGAACCAATCTTGGTCGTTCATTTTGGATAAAGGTGATAATATAATCTTGAATATTCATCCATGCCCTTCTTTCTTTTGTTTTTCGTACGAGAACTGTTTGTCTACTGGCTTCACTAATATAATCTTAAATATTCTTACAATTAATACTTCTCGCATGCCCTTCTTTCTTTTTTGTTTGTCTACTCGCTCGTACAAAAAACAATTACCGTTTAAACTTTTGTCTATATATATAATTAAAAAATAGTATATATTATAGATAATGTCAAGATTTAAGTATATTACATATTAAATAAATTCTCATAATTCAGATGAGTTTAGGTAAAAGTTGAAAACTAAATTTGATTTTGATGTTTAAGTCAAGATATGTTGGGTCAATACGGGTTAAGGGAGCCCAAATAAAAAGCCCATTAGAAAGCAAAAGTGTGGAGCCAGTAGACAAACAAAAAAGAAAGAAGGGCATGCTACTCAAACCAATTGTTAATTAAAACAAATATAGATAAAACATTGTTAATTAACTTTCTTTGTTTATACACATATACATATATATGTATGTATGTATATGTGTGTGCTTTGGACTTTATTATGGTGTCTTAAATTAAATATTATAAGTTTGAGTTGTTATACCAATAACTAAGTCTTATTAATCTGTCAACAGATGGATTAAATCTTATTTGAGTTGTTATTTCAAATTTCTGTAAAATAATCAAAATTTCTAGTTCTAGCTTTAGTCCGAACTCCAACCCACATGTCTTTATATTAATGAAACAAAATCTATATTTATATTTAAATTTATACTAATATATAAACCATTTAACATTCTCTCTACTTTTAAATTTTAAGATTTCTTAAAATTCAATCAATATAAAATCTTGACCTTTCATTTAATCTAAATAAATCTCATCCACTTAATCTTTAACTATTTTATTCTCTCCTAATTAACTTTAACTTTTTATTCAAAATATATTCTTTCATACTAACACAATTATCCACCCACATCAACTTAATTTTTAAAATCTTATTACCTCTTCTCTTTATTTCATCAATATAAATCTTTTTTCTTGTTTTATTGTCTTTTAGAATTTATTTTTAAAATTAATAAAATAGTTAGATGTAAATAAAAGAAAATTTGAAAAAAAAAGACATGTTGCTTTATAAAATTTTTTTGTGACATTGAATTGCGCAAATAACATATTATTACATTCTTGAAAGTGACATATTGTAAACTAAAAACTATTTGCCGTCGCAGCATTGCGTGGATATGATGCTAGTATCTTACGATGAAGTGGCCGTATATATAATAAGACTGCTAAACAAAAAACTCCCTCCTACTTCATTTCACATTCAATATGAAATCCACTACTTTTATAAATTGAATCTCTATTGGATCCTTCAAAAATTTTTATTTTTTTGTTTTTTATTGGTCCAAACTTATAGCTCGGCCCGAATGAGCTTTGGTTCATCAGGTGAATATTTGAACACCCATATACACCCCCACATTAACCCAATCAGGTGAGGGGGTTCGAATCCTGGAACTCAATCGATTGCAAAGGTTTTTTTTTTCAATTTACTAGTTTTATTTTTTTCCACTTTACTACACACTAATTATATTTACAGAAAAATGCATGAAAATACAATTAACTTTATCTTAATTATCATCGTATACAATCAACTTTAAATTCTTAAAAATAATACAACCAATTTTAATAATTCACTCATTGTATGCAAACAATTTTTTTCTATATCTAGGATTTAGCTACCATTGTATACAATAAACTTTTCTATAATTTCCATTGTATACAACAACTTGCATACAATGGGAGGATTATAAGTTCATTGTATTATTTTAAAAAAAATAAAGTTGATTGTATACAATGATAATTAAGGCAAAGTTTATTGTATTTTCATGTAATTTACCCTACTTTTATTCATTATATTAACACTAAAAATTATCTACTTCTCTAATCTCTTTCATATTTCTTTCATCAATTTTTATATACTTATTTCGTCATGGATTTATATTTCACCACACCTACATTCCCTCACAACCGAACGAGAATAATTTATCGGGTCTAATATGACTGGATCAAATTCGAAAGAAAGCGTCAAACAATTTATTGGGTCAAACAAACACGTTCAACTAGCAAGCTGAGAGTAACATGACTTACAAAATGCATAAACTTGAAGTCGAAAAAAAAACTTTGACACGTAAAGAAAATGAAATAACTACAACAAGAGACCCATTTTAAAAAGACTTTGAGAAAGGATAATTAGAAAAATATAGGGATGAGATGAATGAAATGTATTTTTATTATTATTAATGTAAGTGAAATATTATTATTAGTTATAATGTTATCAAATTTTCATTTTTATTATTATTATATTTTTATTATTTTTATATTTTTATTTTTATACAATTTATAAATATTTTATTTTATTTAATAATTATATGTATAATAAAATAAATTTAAAAGGTGTGGAAATAATTGTGTTAGTTTGAGTTAAGTTATACTAGATATTTGAGTAAGAAAAAAAAGTAAAGAAAAAGTAATATGACGCTAATATAACATTTATATAAGAAAGAGAAAGAAAAAAACCATACAAATAGTCTTTATGAGTACGTAAGATAAAGATACTCTTTCAAAAATTGAAAAATTCAGAAAGTTGTTTTGAATTAATTTGCTCAATTATTAATATTTAATAATGAAGTAAATTAAACGGTTTCGAACAACTAAAATGTCCAACTTAGCCTATTCCAGATAGCGGATCAAAGATCAAAGATATAGTAGGTGAAGCTCAAAGTAACTTACTTTTTTGGTTAAGTTCTAGAAGGAAAATGATTTGGTCTAATTGGTTAATTATGTTTTTCTTATGATGAAATTCCTATGTAACACTTGTATTTCATTGTTATCATCTTGCTAGTTTTTTTTTATTTTAATAAATTTTGGGTTGGTTAGATAGGACTGTAGAGTGATGATCATGCCGAAGCCTTACTAGCTTTCCCTTTTGTTGTTGTTAAAAAAAACATATAAATCCAAGCTTATTGCAATATTTTAATTAGGAGGATGAATTTTCTTTTTCTTTTGTTTTTCTTTATTAGGAGGTAAGATAAGATAAGAAAAGACTCCTTCAAAATGAAAGGTTTGTAAAGTAGTTTTGAATCAACTTAATTATTAAATTAATATTTAATATGAAATAAATTCATCGGTTTCAAACAACTAGAAGGTCTTATTAATTAAACCAATAAATTCAACTTTACGTACCTTGTCAATATGTTATAATGATGATAATGATGATGATGATGATTTAAACTAAGGTTAGTTCATTTTACATCAAGCTAGTCGATCATTAATTAGCGACAAATTACGTTCTCCTCATCTCTCATCCTAAACACCATCGATATCTCACTAATTAACCTAGGAAATACCCGCTCCAAATGTTGAACCTCATGCTTCACCACGTACTCTTGATCAAATCTCTTTGATCAGGGTGCATTGCGAGATGGAGACCTAGAATAGAGGGACTGATAGAGGGGCCGGGCCGGATTTTTTTATAACGTACATTAGAATTGAATGTGTAAATGTGAAGCGTGCTATATATTACAAATGATCAGTTGGGAAATCTTGATTATAAAATCAAATTATCAACAACTTTTGCTTTAGTGAAATGCTAGGAGAAGCTAGGTCATTAATGTTTAAAAATAAATAAATTACTTCTAGGTCAACAGTATTGTTCACTGTTTCTGAAATGCTAGGAGAAGCTAGGTCAACATTATTGTTCACTATTTGTTTAGAGTTTGAATCTCAAATCTACTATCTGAGAATTCTCGATTTGGGTGTTCATATATCTAGTGGTTGTTTATACGTGCATCTTCATCGGTGTATCAAAAAATTTGTTTTTCTAATGGACAAAAATTGAGTTTTTGGTTAATGGACTTGTGTATTGACGAATCATCATAATTGTGTGATGATATGTATTAAGTTGGTGTTTTGTAAGATGTTTACTAGTGAACGGAGATTTTATACATGGAATCTAAGAATTTATTTGTTAATGAAGAAAGTTTTTGTGTCGTTTTGGATTGTTTTAGATAATTGTTTAACACTAAACCTAGAAATCTTTTGGCTTGTTCAATATCGAATAAGTATAGATTTATTATCATAATATCAACAAGTGTAATTTGGTTTTTGGTCAATAATGAACATGAGAAAAATCTTACAAACAAAAAAAACTAGAGAAAATTAATTTGGAAAGAAAACAAAAAAATAGAAATTTATTTTGGAAATGAAAAATATTGTTTAAGAAACGTACAATTAAAAAAAGGAAAGAACAAAATTAATTTGAAAATTAATATTAAGTTTATTATAATATCCTTTTTAATTAATTAAAAAAATAAGATTTATTTTTGAAGCTTATAAGGGTTTATGTTTTTAATAATTCCCTCAAGATTGTAACACTTAAACAGGGCTAGAGGGCTAAGAATTATGAAAACTAAAATCTCAAACCCTTATAATCTCCCATAAGTCCGTTGCCGAACACACCCCTAATCAAAGGTTAAAAATGTTTCTCACACTTTTAGCAAATAAAACACGTTTTGCATGAACTCTCTCTCTCTCTCTCTCTCACACACACACACACACACACATATATATATATATATATATATAAATCATTACATCTTATCTAAAAAACATGAAGTTATCTTCAAACTAGTCCATCATACGTGAATTACTCGGTGGATTCTCAATTAATCTATACGTTTTTTTCTCTTTTTTTATATAACCAAAATAGATACAATAGCACAAAATTAAAAATCCGATACACACAATAGAAATACATTATCTTCAACCAACCTCCATCATAGTGTTGTGACCACTAAAGAATTGTTTATATATTTTAAAAGTTTGATACACATAATAGCAAAACATGATCAGTTGAATACATTTTTATTAACTAAACCATTTTTAATTCTAAATACATTAAAATTAGTTTTGTGAAATGGAAAACTTTTTAAATTTAAAAAACATACCTAAAAAGAATACATTTTCTGATTAAAAAAAGATATCACAAAACAAAGTAATACAAATTAGGATAACAATAGCAAAACATGTCAAGTTTGATACATTTTGATGAATTATGCTATTTATTTGTTACTATTGTGTATATTAAACTTTATTAAACTTATACATTTTTATATAACCAATATATATAACAACAAATTAAAAATCTGATACACATAATAGAAATATATCATCTTCAACCAAACTCCATGAAATTGGTGTGACCACTAAATAATTGCTTATATAGTTTTAAGAGTTGTGTTCAATAAATTTAATATACATCACATGTGAATTACAAAAAATTACGAAAGTACCACTCCATCCAAATTTTTAAAATTTAATCTGGACCATTGATATCATTAATCCAAAGGCTAAAATTAGTCCCTTAGGACTATGATTTAATTATGGACTATATTGAATATTGTTCATAGTTTTAAAGTTTGATACATATAATAACAAAACATGACAAGTTGAATACATTTTAGTGAGCTAAACCCCTTTTTTTAAATATGTTAAAATTAGTTTTGTGAAATAGAAAACTTTTTAAATTAAAAAAAACATGATTAAAAAGAATACATTTTCTAGTAAAAAAAGATATTGTAAAACAAAGTAAGGCAAATTATGGTAAGAATAAGCTTTTTAAATAGTTTTGTTAATTTATTATACTAATAATCTAAGACAAATTATGTTAATAATAATCTTAAATTGTGTTCAATAAAGTCTATTTAAAAAACTTAATATTCAATCACATGTGATTTAGTATACAATCACATGTGAATTACGAAAAATTAAGAAAATGTCACTCCACCCAAAATTTTAAAATTTAATGTGGACCATTGATGTTATTGATCCAAATACTAATATTAGTTCCTCAAAACTATAAATTAATTATAGACTACACTAAACATTCTTCAAAATCTTTAATGTTAATTTTAGATTTAAGACGTTTTTTAGAGCGGATAACTTAGCAACTTCCAATTTTAATGAAGTTACAGATGTTTAGCATGAATTGCATCAAGCGTATTATACATTTGTACGTCTTTAACGTACTTCTTATATTTCTATCTTTTCATTTGTTTCTTTTTTTTTTCATTTGTTTCTACTTATTTTTTTAGTTTTTTGATTTCACTAATGATGAGCACTTTTTATTTCACTATCTTATCTGTCTTCTTTTATTTCACTTTTTAATAATAATGAATGTTTTCACGAGATCTAATAGACATATATATATATATATATATATATATATATATATATATAGTGGAGGGTTCATGCGAGAAGCTCTAAAATTGCGAGAAGTGCGAGAAACATTGTAAGCCGTTGATTAGTTTTTGATCTAATAGTTCACATTAATCATAATTAATATTTTTTTCTAATTCAAAAGGTTAAATTAGTAAACAAAAAATAATTCTCTTTCCTCTCTCCAATTAATTTTCTCTTTCTAAATTTTTAGAATTTGGTTTGTCATTGTTATCTAATAATACATATTTTATTAAAACTTTTCCATTTCAAACACTAGTATTATGGTATGTCCACCAATAAACGTTTAAATTTTTTTAATTTAATTTTATTATTGTGTCCACTAATGAACAGAGCCTACGTACTAGTTTTTTTTATTACGTATATTGTGTTCACTAGTGAACACAGATATACTCAACTATTACCAAAACCATTAACTAATTTTTTAAACCAAAAATAATTTAAAGTTCACTAGTGCACTTATAAGAAAACTTAAAAATGCCCATATCAGTATACACAATTTGTATTAACTGGTGAGCATCGTACAATACTTGATATGTTAAAGCTAAACAATCAGATTAACCATTTTTTTAATTTACACATTTCTGTAATATGTTTATCGTGAATGTCAAATGAGGAAGGATGTTTAATTAGGGAAATGGTTTAATTTTGGGTTTTAAATTGCCTTTTTTTACCCTTTTTAGTTTTATATTAATCTCTTTAAATTTGTTATTAATTACTAAAACGCCATGACTAATTTTAACCATTGATGGATTGATCTAATGGTTCTAATAACTTCCTGCACTTCTCGCAAAAAAAAGCTTCTCGCATGAACCACCCTCTCTCTCTATATATATATGGAAAAGTGAATATGGGGTTGTTTCGCATCTAACCTTACACGCGAAACCACCAAAACTACGTAGTTTTGTTAAAAAAAAATCCACAGTTTACCTATAATATCTCGATCTAAAACAATCGGAGTTTCATACTCAAACAGAGTCGACTAGTAGCATCTGTGATCCATGATTATAGCTTTAAAATGAATTAGATTCAAATTGCTTATCTGTTTACATTTGAGTTCTTCACCATAAGATCTCACATTGGGTTCTCAACATTTCTCTTCCACGAGTCTATTTCAACAAAGTAAACAAAGGTACCAATTTTACTTCAAATTTGATGTTTATCTTGCATTTATTTCTTAACTTAAGTATATTGTGATTGTAATGTTTCAATTTAATTGTATCTTCATCATATTGCATTTCCTAAATGCTGGAAATATGTGAGTGATCAATTGTGATTGATGGTAAGTGTTTGATGAAATGCATGCCAAATGTTCGATGAAATGCTTTAGTAAATATTTCATAATTTCATCGGTTTTGTCTTTGTTATTAACCACCTATTTAATTTTAGTTTGCTATTGAGCCATAGAAATCTTCCAGAGTTAGTAACTTTCATCAAATTTGTTGCTATTTTACAATCCTGCCTTACTTGTAGGTTCTTGATGATCATGGAGTTGCTTACCAAATTTTCTACTCATTTATGCTATATGTAATGAGCACACCATTACCAAACACAAAACAAGGGATCAAATTGTCCTTATGATGCGAAAAGCATTTTATTTGCGAAAAGTGCGAGAAGTATTCTACACCGTTAGATGATCAGATCCATGGCTAATATGACTTATGGCATTTTTGTAAATACTTTAAATTTAAATGGTTATAAATAAATTTAAGGAGAGACAAAAATGAGATTTTACAAAAAATAATCTCCTTTAAATTAGGTAATAAATTATTTTTGGAAATAGAATTATCTGGGAATAGAATATATATTTTTAGGAATAGAATAATATATATATCATCTTCATCCCTCTCATGGAAAACCTACGCCTCCCCCACCATTTATCATCCATGTTCCTAGCCAAGAGCTTTCCGGCCAAAATGTCTCCGGCCAACTGACCACCGTTCTCTTTGCACTATCGCCAGCCACCGACCACCGCCTTCTACACCATCGGCACCACCACTCTCTCCTCCTGTCTCGTGCTCATCGCCGGTCCCTTCATCGTGGTCATCGCTAGTAACTCTTGCTTCTCTCCGGTTGAACCAGATCTGTGCCGCCGGCTACCATCCTCTGCCTCAACAATGCCGCCACACCATTCCTTGTTCAGAGACAATCGTCGGCCACCGGCTTCAACAGCGATCTCCACCACCGCGCCATCGCTATCACCGTGAGTTTCAGGCGCCGGTTCTGAAAATTTTGAATTTATGTTTTTTAGTTTTTTTTTCTTTTTTTCTTTTCTAAATTTTTTAATTAAGTAAAATTTTATTTTGTATAATTATTGTAATCGAATGTACTATTTGTGTTATAGATTATTTTTTAGATTTATATTGTGTCTTGGGGAAAAAATAAATTGTGTTCAATGGTGAATTTTAACGGTTTTTTTAGTGTGCGGTTTGTTCATCATTAAATATTTATATTGTTCAATAATAAATATGGTTGTTTTGTTGTTGTTAATGGTTTGTTGATCTTTATAAAGAGATAGAAATTGTTGGTTTGTTATATTTTTGTTAACTAATGAACACCGAACAAAGACAATGGAGATAAAGAACGTTTGAATATTCAATAATGAATATTTCATATATAAAAAAGAGGTTAGGATTGCTTCTCGCACTTTTCACAAATAAGACACTTTTCGCATGAACCCTCCCATATATATATATATATATAGGGGAGGGTTCATTTGAGAACTAGTTTTATTGCGAGAACCGCGAGAACAATTTGTAGCCATTGATCATAATTAATCATAGGTTTATATTAATTGTGGCAAACATGTAATTAATTGAAAATACATCCGTCATTTTTAGCTTCCAAAAATGCTGGAAGGGTATTTTAGGCAAATTGCCTAATTAAAGGGGGGGACTACTTACCCCCAATTTTTTAAAACTAAAATATCTATTAAACGTAAAAATATTAAAATACGAAAATTATACCAAATTAACAAAAAAATTATGCTTTTTAATATGACATCCATATTGCTATACTTTTTCAAAGAATTTTTTTTATTTTTGCCGGGTTTTTTTTCAACACAGCATTAGATATTTGCACATATGCACATACCACTGTCTTTTTTTCGAGCACAGATTCATATAGGTGCACATGTGCATATACCAATGTCTTTTTTCAGCACATACAATAAAGTCATATATACACAGTGCATATGTGCACAACCTGTTCATACTACTAGGTTTTATTTTCACACAGGTGCGTGTAGGTGCATATATGCACCGTGCACGTGTGCATATATGCACATACACATGTATACCTAGATGCATGTGTGCACGTGCAACTCAAAGTTCGCTTAGTCAAACTTATTGCTAAGACTATAAATGAACCGAATGAACACGAACGAGGCTTGTTCGTATTCGTTCGTTTATCTTAAGCCGAACAAATAAACGAATACGAATGGAATTTTGTGTTCGTGTTCGTTCGTTTAACTTTAGCCGAATAAATAAATGAGAAACAAATGAGCATTTGTGTTCAATTATTTAAAAGATTGGTTCGAATCGACTACATTTTAGTTCGTTTTTAAATGATAAACAAACGTAAACGAAAGAACACACGTTATGATACAAATCCAAACAGTTTTAAACACAAATAAACATTATATATACGCAAACACACATATAATATAAATATATATATATATATATACAATATAAAAGAACAGATAACCGAACGTTCATGAACATAAATGAATGAACGAGAGCTCTATTTGTGTTCGTTCGTTTAATTAAACGAAGGAAAGTATTTTTCGTGTTCGTTTTTTTGTTCGGCTAAAGTTAATTTAACGAACACGAACAAGCCCCCATTGGTTTTCGTTTAGAACTCTAGTGCACGTGCAACTCAAAGTTTGTTTAGTCAAACTCATTTCTAACTCAAAAAATTTTAACAAAAAAGATCGATTGGGTATAAGTATCTAATATATTACTAAAATTCAATAAGAATATAAATGGTTGTGATTAATAAATAGAGAACGAGATAAAAGAAAAAAATAAAAAAAATAAAAAAAGTAATTATTTCAACTTATAAATATTGAAAAAAAAGAAAAAGATAAAAAAATAAAAATATTTAACACAAAAAAAGGCAGCTACCCTTTTCAAATAAATAAACAAACAATTTGATATACACTCCACAACACAACATGCACATACATATTTTTTAATTACAATTTTACCCTTTTGATATAAATAAGGTTATTAAAACATTATCTAAATTGATTGGTCCACAATGGTTCTCGCGGTTTTCGCATTAAAAATGGTTCTCGAATAAACTTTTTTCTATATATATATACATAAATATCTTTTATTCACTTTTAAATATAATAATAACAAAAAACAAACAAAAATTGCTTAAATGGAAATTATACAAAACAAACAATATTCCTTTTATATATATATATATATATATATCTTTTATTCACTTATAAATATAGCGATACAAACACATACCAGTATTATTCAAATGAAATTTATAATATAAAGATATAAAATTCTGCAACCACGTAACTTTTTAAAATGCTGACTGGATTTTAGAAACAACATTGATGTCAACTTGAAAGGCCTTTGCAAGAATATCTCCAGCAATATCGGGGTTTGATCC
Source organism: Dittrichia graveolens (assembly GCA_038502395.1). NCBI lineage: Eukaryota > Viridiplantae > Streptophyta > Magnoliopsida > Asterales > Asteraceae > Dittrichia > Dittrichia graveolens. Next base: position 16,621,301 of record JARJIL010000006.1, read on the forward strand.
AAACACAGCATTTGCAATGGTAATGACACCAGAATTTTGACTACTCAGAGCTGCAATAACAAAAGCATAGCCTTTTCCGATGTTTTGTTGGAAGTGAATTAGACCTTCCGGAAACACAAAAACATCACCCTTTTCAAGTACTTTTGTGAACAGACGGTTTTCAGTGTTAGAGGTCACAAAACCAACTAGAAGGGTACCTTCAATTACAGTCAAGATTTCAGTGGCACGAGGATGCGTGTGTGGAGGGTTAATACCATTTGGAGCAAAGTCAATACGAGCCATGGAAATACCAAAAGTGTTTAGTCCGGGCAACTGTGCTACCGTCACGGTAGTCACATTAGACCCTACATCATTCGATGTATTTCCCATAAGGTGGAGTCCTCTAAAGAGAAAGTCGCCTGCTTGCACAAGCATCGGATTCTTGCAAACGACACCATTCACGAGTACTGTGAAAACAAACAATAGAAATTTAGATTTATAGAAACTTAATTATAAATATTACGTATTATCAAAACAAGAATGTGGAGCATTCAAGGAAATGGCATATTTGATAATCGCTTACCTGGACTATTTGGATCCGCCACACAGAAGTCTTGAAGCGGACTAGGGTCTGAAGCTAAAACCAACGAACAGCTTGTCAATAAGAGACCGAATAAAATCAAATGAGACATCATTAGTGAGAAGCAAGATCCTATATATTCTTCAATGAAGTGTGGTAGCTAGCTTAAAATTCTATGATATAAAGTATGTAGGTTGATCATCTTTTTATAGTAAAAACATTGGAATATAATACTAGGATATATTAATTTGGTTTACCATCAATAAAGAAGAAGTATCCAGAGATAAAGTCATCAAATAGATAGGATATATTCAAACTTAGCTCAATTCTAAATTAGATAGACAGTTTGATGGTTCATGCATGCATGAACGTACGTAGGACTCATTGCATTATTTCCTATGAATTACATATTTTATAAGAGTACGTTTTGTGGGCAAGTTAGAAAATTTCTTATGCATTGATTGATCGTACGTTAAATATAGATCGAGTAGGGGTCGTTGGATGCCATCTCTGCACCAACTCTCATCCCTTCTTCATCATTCTTGCCTTACGAATACCCTGTAGTAGTTTACTTTGTAAACCCCGACCACCTTTTTTAATATCCTTTTCAGTGTAAAAATAAAAAAATTAGGACCACCCACATTGGTGTTGGTATGCCTAGACTCCCTCTTCGAATGCGCTGACCAGGGGTGTAGATTGTAATGAGACACTTCAAACCGGCAATCCATATCATTCATGCCAGCTACTTGTAACCCTGTGTCATTTGTTTTTTAAGAGGTTTTGGGTTTGAATAATCTGAATATCACGTCTAAATATTAAGAGGTGGTTATGAGTTGTAATGTTTTAATGTTTATATATATTCATATTTTGTTGTTTGTTTTTGTAAAACATCTGAATCTTTGTAATTATTCAATTGTTAAACTTTTAACAAATTCAAACTTAATAATCATAAAATAAAATATTATAATTACTAATATCAAACTATAATAATATAGTGAATTATGTGAAGGGTGACGTATAAAGTACTAGAGAATGTCATGTACGTAAAGGAGTGGAGGAGAAGATATTGGCATGAATCGGTGAATAATGGAATTCGATTGTTATACAGGAATTTAGCATGAATTCTATTAAGAAGTACATTTATCTCCGATTCGTTAAAGGTTTTAAGATATTTTCAATTATTATTGCAAATAAACTCAGATTAAAATGTATTAATTAAAACAAACAAACGAACTATTACTCTTAATATATTGACTACGTACTCGAAATATGACTTTGTAAAAAAAAATAAAAAATTCCAGAATAACGAGTTTTAAGTTTTAACAAGTCGGATCTTTTTTTTATTTACATCATTATTCATCAATGAAGCACAGGCGCACCGGTTCCTCTCCTTTTGTCTATTAATTTACTAATTTACCTACTTTTAATTAATTAGAACCCACCAATTTTAACAAGTCAATCAATTTTTATAATCATGTTGACCGGCCCGGTGGCTGCTCCAGGTCTCCACTAAGACCACCCGCATCCAACCAGCCGGTGTCAAGCTGGTTGGTGCGTGGCTCCCCCAAACACCATCGGCCATCGCCTTCTTCATATCCGTTGAGTTTAGCGGGTTCTCATTCACGCTAAACTTTTTTTTATGTGAATGTGTGTGTGTATATATATAAGACTAATAAAATCTAATAGACAATCCTATCTATTAATTTAGATTAAAAATAAAGTAATTATCAAATCTAAGCAACTTATTTTGGTAAAAATGGAATCCAAAGGATAAAGTGGGCGAAAATACAACAAACTATGCCCAAATTGTCATTGTATACAAGCAACTTTATTTTGTACCTAAAAATACAAACAAGTTACATTTTTGGATCATTGTATACAATTGGTAGGTTACGGATTTTTTCTTTGAATTTTAGAATTTTCTTATTTTAAATATTCATATATTCTTGGTGTTATTCGATATTCATCATCATGTTCTTTATCTTTGAACCAAAACATAAAAGAGATTGATTGAAACTAAGAACACACGTATATCACAACTCAAATCTGTTTGAGAAAGAAGGAACTAAGATCGCATTCAAAAACCCAAACAAAAACTAACGAAATACCCAAATTTGAATACGTGTTGATTTGCAAATTGATTTAATCAAGAAACAAAACAAAACAAAACAAGAAACAAAACCGGTTTTGATTTTTTATAAAACATTTTTTATTTGCAATGTTTGATTTCATAAATAGAAAGCATTAAGAAACAAAATGAAATAGATCTGCAAATTCGAGATTGGAAACTTGAAACAGATCTTTAAACTCAAAAACTTGAACTAGATCTGCAAACTCGATCCCAAACCCACGATCAAAGTCAGGAACCTACATATGAACCCACAAATCCAGAATAGAAAGTGCAGATCTGCAGGAACAACTTGGGATATGATTTTAACAAGAACAAAGAAATGGAAACGCGGATATGCAAAAATAGAAATCCTTTTTTCCATTTCGTAATAAAGATTTGGGGTTTGAAATCAAAATCTTTGATCGAATAAACATATTGCAAATGAGCACAAAATCGTCGATGTAGGCTTGAACACAAAATCACTTGAAGCCTAGTCTCCATCTCGGAATCTTCGATCGAACACATAATCGTTTGAAATTGGAATCGTTGTTTGAACCCTAATCTCTACCGCTTGAATCTGAGCCTCCATCGATCGAATGGTTGTTCTATCACGACCCCCTAACTGATTTTGCAGACCTGAAAATTGTTTGGGTTCTTTGATTAAGATTTCAGATAGCCATAAGTGTAAACTCATAAGAAGAACAATAAAAAAATAAATGAGTTGTTTGCTATCACAGTTAACTTGCATACAATGACGCAATTTTGTTAGTTGAGAGTATTTTTATGTATAAAATAAAAGTGGTTGCATACTATGACAATTTTGGTAAAGTTTGTTGTATTTTCGCTTATTAAGCTCTTGACTAAACAAGAAAGTTTCCCTAATTGTATGATAAATAGCTTGCATGAATAAGATCGAATGGAGATTAGGAAGTATAAAATTCGCCTAATTAATCAACCATAATAAATTAGCAAATATCTCCTTGCATTTACTGTGATTCAGTGTTTTTAGACTTGAGATTTGTGATTTATTCAAAGCTTTATTCAGTATTTTGATATACACTACAAGAAAATCAGCTTTTCGCGACGACATGTCGTCACCAAAGTGTCGTCGCTGAATGCTCGTCTGTGATACTTTTTAGACAGGATATGTCGTCACCGAAAGTGGAACACCTTTCACCGACAATAGGATTCGTCGCCAAAAGCCATTTTCAATAAAAAAGCAAAATTAAATTAAACAAACTTTTAGCGACGACAAAAGTCGTCGCGAAAACCTTTTTAAAAAAAATATTTTAAATACTTTTTAGACACGACTTGTCGTCGCTTAAAATTTTTTTTATATATTTTTTTAATTATTCAATATTTACCTGCTAATACTAAAAGCTACAACTGTTTTGATACCAGTTTTTAACAAACTACTTACACAAACATAGTTTTACACAAAACAATAGTATCGTTTTTACAAACTAGTTTAATGTAATTAAATAACAATATATATATATATATATATATATATATATATATAACTAAATGTATATTTTAGTTTATGATTACGTGTATATATAATGAGTGTGTATATGTATATGTATATATTTGTTTATCATTATATTTTACTTTCTTATATTTTAGTTTATCATTATGTGTATGTATAATGAGTGTGCATACATATAATGTATATATATATATATATTTGTTTATTATTATATTTCAGTTTCTTATATTTTAGTTTATCATTAATTATATTTTAGTTTATCATTATACATATATATAATGAGTGTGTATATATAATGTATATATATATATATATTTGTTTATCGTTATGTATATATATATGTGTGTGTGTAAATGATCGTTTTACTTTGTTATCATATATTATATATATATATATGACCGTTTTACTTTGTTATCATTATATATATTTTATTAGTTTATTATCATTATATTTTACTTTCTTCTATTTTAGTTTTCTTAAATTTATTCTATTATTCTATTTTTATTTATTATTATATTTCTAGTTTAGCATTATGCATGTGTATACATAATGTATATATTTTAGTTTTTTTATTTTAGTTTTCTTATATATATAGTTTCAAATATTTTTGTTTCATTATATTTTAGCTTTCTTATATATACAGTATTCAAATATTTTAGTTTATCATTATATATTTTAGTTTATCAAATGCCTATCCACTAGATTTTCTATGTTATAACTAAATTAAACAAATTGATCCTTTCAAACATTAATTCAAAATTAACTTAGTTGAACAACTTGATTTTATTTCTGTTTTATAACTACACACATTAAACAAAATGTATATAAAAAATACGTATATACATTGGTTTTTTATCTTCCTACTCGAGTAAGCAAACATACGTTAACAACTTAATTACCTCAACCTAACATATATCATATACACAATAAAGCTAATTAGGGATATATATATATACCATTTTCAAACTAACCTTTAAATTTACATGACTGGAGGATCTGAATTTATTCACTTGCCGGAGACTCACCGGAATTTCGCCGAAAACGGAGAAAGCTATATATATAAAGTGATATGTTATACATAATATATTTAAGCACTTATATAAGCAATTTATGACAAAATCGAAACCTTATTAGCTTCTTTAATTGCCGGAGTCTTGCCGGAACATTGAAGAAAACTTTAAACTAACAAAAAACATGGAGGAGTTATGGATATATTAAATAATAAGCACCAACTTAAAGCACTATTATTTACCAACTTAAAGCAATACACTATTATTTACCGATATTCAAGAGTTGGTCAGAAAAATTGGAGCTTTCACCGGAATCAACGGTGGTTTTGACAAAGAAAAGGAAGATGATGATAATCAAGCATTTGTCGTTGTCAATTCTCCCATAAACTTGGTAAAAACACGAAATTTAGCTTCCTAACCCATGTTGAACCGTGAAAATGAATGGAGGTGAAAAGGGGGTGAAAATGAAGAGAGAAGAAAGAGGTTGGTATGTTAAACTAGGCTGTGACTTTCTGTTGTCCTTGCGAAAACCCAAAAAGTCGTCGCGGAAAGTCTGTGAAAAAAAAAGGGCGGGATTTCTACCGCCTAAAAGTGATTTCATGGGAAAGGAAAAATTAAAAAAAAATTAAAATCGCCTTTTAGCGATAACAAAGTCGTTGCCGAATCCTTTTACCCTTTTCCAACCTGACAGAGTCAAAAAGTTGCTGTCTTTTGTCTTGTAGTAAGGTTTTAGCAAGGACATGTGTCCTCGCAGAAAGTTCACCATATCCAAATGTCTTTTTTCTTGTAGTGACATATAATTATTTTATTACTTTTGTTATGGTGTTACAAGTTTTGGGTTTGAATATCTTGATATTAAACTAGGTAGCATCTTGAGATCCTGCATGTAAATTGTAGACATTGCATTTTGAGGATTGTAGCTTATAATGTTATTAGAATAATAAACATTATTAAAATTGTTATTGTATGAAAATAACTTTATTTTCTATTTTGAAATTCATTTAACTTTTAATTTGGTTCATTGTATACAATTATTGACTTGATTATCAAGTTACCGATTTTTTAATTTTAAATTTTTTAAATTACAAAATTTATATCTTCTTGGTGTTCTTCATATATATGTTCTTTGGTTAATTATTCATCATATTAATTCTTGTGTTGAACAAGAAACAAAATCAAGCAAATATGTGAAAAACATCGGAAGAACCAAAATCAAAATATGGAAAATCTATTTTGTTTGTCCAAACAAAATTGGAAGAGCCATATATAATTAATATGGAATCTTGAGAATATGTTAAACATGGATCAAAGTCTAAGAACCCTAATCTTGAGAATTTTATTTGTTAAACAAAAAGCGATGAAAAACACAAACCTGGTTTATTTTTATTTATTAGTATAACCAAAATCAAAATCTCAAACATCATCTTGATGAAAACCAATCAAACAAAAACTATTGATGCATCTAAAGGAATCTATTTAAATTTTGTTAATGGTTCTGATTTTGGTTAAACAAACAATTAGATTGAATGAAACCCTTAAAACAATCAAAATCAAAATCTAACTAAAACAGTAGACGGTTGCAAAAAGTCAAACTTACAAAAAAAGATGATTATAAAAACCTTAAATTTTTGATCTAGGAAAAGATGATTACGCCCACAAAAACACCCTAAAGAAGATTATAAAAACCATAGATCGTTGATTATGAAGATGAAGCAACCTATTTTGGAAATCAAAGGCAATGGAAATTCAATCGATGGAACACATATCTGAAACTTTGAATTCGCAAAAAGCCATCATGGATGTGGAATCGCATCATAAATCTGAAACACATATCTGGAATTGCATTTAAACTTTGACTTCAAAGGCGATGGAACCTTTAGAAGATGTATGAAAAATGAAAATCGTAAATAGGGTTTGAACTTTGTCGTTCATGTTTCAACCTCTATTAAGTCTGGTTTGAATAGCGAAATAATACTAACTTTTGTGACTTTGCCTTTGTGTGACTATTGCTTACTCATAATACCCACACAATGCATCTCCTGCTTGCTCACAAATGCCTCAATAATGCGTATTATACTTTGATAACGTCTATTTCATACATATATTTTATATTAGTTATTTTTTATTTATGAACTGTTTTATGGTAAATAAAGCTTAGTTATACCTATAATTTGTTCATATTATGTAAATGATAATTTGGATGAGGATTGAAATGAAAACCGGTGAAAATGAAAATTTTAAATGCGTAAAAATACAAAAAACTTGTCAATATTTACATTGTATGCAATTAATTATATTTTATACCTAAAAATACATACAACTTACAAATTTTGTTCATTGTATACAATTGATAACCTGACATGTTATCGGTTATCGGTTATCGATTGTATACAATAAACAAAATTTGAGAGTTTTTTGTATTTTTAGGTAGCAAGGTTTTTTTATTTTTTGCTATGTTACCGGTAAGTTGACTATTGTTATAGGTAACTTGCATACAATTAACCAAATTTGTAAGTTGTGTGTATTTTTAGGTACAAAATGAAATTGGTTGCATACAGTGACAATATTAACATAGTTTATTGTATTTTCATGTAATTTGCCCTTAAAAGACTCTATTTATGACTTTTTATGGTAGATAAAGCTTATCTATTATCTATAAATTATTCATATTAGATAAATAATAATCTGAACGAGCATTGAAACGAAAACGGATGAAATTTAATGAAGATTTTTAAACAAGCACGACCATACACAAAGAGCACACATGTGCTTAACAAAAGTTCAAGCACACAAAAACGCACGTGAAGGTACATCAACAACACCACTAGTGCATGTTAAAGATATTTATTATTTCAAATTCTTGGAAGTAAATTTTATAGCAGTACTGTCTAGAAGAAAAGGCAAGAACTCAAAATTAGGACAAATATCTTTTTTGTTCGATGAAACGAGGATGAGTTGTTCCTAACATTCAAAAGTTAATGAATCTTTTCACAAGATCTAATAAACTAGCTTATATATATATATATATATATATATATATATATATATATATATATATATATATATATAGGTAAAAGTTCAAACGAGAACTGTTTTCCGTACAAGAACCGCGAGAACTAATCTTAGCTGTCTAATTCCCCCTCCTTCAGTTGGATTACACACCCATTAATTTCTTACATGCACACTGCCACACTTAATCCCCTCACGCTCTTCATCAATGAATTCTATTATCCAAAATGAACGGTCAAGATTGGTTACCGCGGTTCTCGTACGAAAAACAGTTCTCGTTAGAACCCTCCCATATATATGTGTGTGTGTGTGTTTTTCACTTTTTAATATAATAAAAGAAAACAAACAAATATTGTTTAAATGAAAATTATACAAAACAGATCATATTGTTCAAAAACAAATCTTTTTATTCACTTGTAAATATAACGATAAAAAACATAGCAACATTATTCAAATGAAAATTATACCATAAGATATAAAATTCTATAACCTCATAAATGTTTAAAATGATGACTGGATTTTATAAACGACATTGTTGTCAACTTGAAAGGCCTTTCCAAGAATATCAACAGAAATATCGGGATTTGATCCAAACACAGCATTTGCAATGGTAATGACACCGGGATTTTGACTACTCAGAGCCGCAATAACAAAAGCATAGCCTTTTCCGATGTTTTGCTGGAAGTGAATTAGACCTTGTGGGAATACAAAAACATCACCCTTTTCAAGTACTTTTGTGAACAGACGGTTATCTGTGTTAGAGGTCACGAAACCGACTAAAAGGCGGCCTTCAATTACAGTCAAGATTTCAGTGGCACGAGGATGCGTGTGTGGAGGGTTAATACCTTGTGGGGCAAAGTCAATACGCGCCATTGATATACCAAAAGTGTTTAGTCCCGGCAACTGTGTTACGGTCACGGCAGTAACATTAGACCCTACATCATTCGATGTATTTCCCATAAGATGAAGCCCTCTAAAGAGAAAGTCATCTGCTTGCACATGCATCGGATCTTTGCAAACCACACCATTCACAAGTACTGCAAAAACAGCAATAGAAATTTAAATTTGTAGAAACTTAATTATAAACATTACGTATTATTAAGACTGAATGTGGAGCATATATTCAAGGAATTTATGTGATAATCTCATACCTGGGCTTTTTGGATCTGCCACACAGAAGTCCTGAAGAGGACTAGGGTCTGAAGCTAAAACCAACGAACAGCTTGTCAACAAAAGACATAATAAAATCAAAACAGACGTCATTACTAAGAAGCAATATCCTATATATTTTTCAATGAAGTGTGGTAGCTAGCTTAAAAATCTATGATATAAAGTATGTAGGTTGATGATCTTTTTATAGTAAAAACATTGGAATATAATACTAGGATTTATTTGGTTTACCATCAATAAGGAAGAAGTATCCAGAGATAAAGTCATCAAATAGATAGGATATATTCAAACTTAGCTCTATTCTAAATTAGATAAGACAGTTTGATGGTTTATGTACGTAGGATTTATTTGTTTATTTAATTTATTTTTCTCTATGAATTAAGTATTTTATAAGAGTATGCTTTGTGGGTAAGTTAGAAATTTTCTTATGCATTGATTTGGTCCAGTCATTTTCTTCTTTTAGATAATTACTTATTTAGAATAGCTCGGTTTGACGGTTCTTAGCATATAGTGGTTAACTGTTATACGTCATTAAAAGGAGTCCAAATCTGAATGTTAACTTATAAATAACGTACGTATGTTAATTATAGTGTTAGAGCATCGACCAACATGTGCTGTCGGCCCATCCCGGCCGGGTGCTATCATTGGACCATATTCTCCTATATTCGCAACAGTTTTAGGATTTGTGATGACCAGTGGCACTATATAATAATAAAAATAAAATTTAGTAGATGTTCTAGTTTTTCAGAAATTTGGTTATTAAATCAATTTTCATTAGGTTATGGTGGATAAAAAAAAGCACTCGTATCACCGAAAAATTTGACAGGTAACACTTTTTCGAAAAAATCATAATTTTCAGGTTGTCATACACCGTGGTATTTCGCTTCGGGAACCCAGACCTCTTTTTTAATTTCTTTCTCGATGTAGAAATAAAAAACCACGTGAATCAATGTAAATAATGAGATTAATAACAAATTAGTGATAATATCTTTATCTTATGCTAATTAATATTCTTTGGATCAAGGCTCAATTCATTAATACAATGATCTTTCATGATTCTCTCATCATATACGCAAACAACTTTTGTTTGTGTCTCGTTTAATTTACTATTTTATTTAATGAACTTTGTATAAGTTCTCATTATATACAACAACTTAATTAAATATAATAAGAAGTGTATAAGAGTTAATTTTATTAATTGACCAAAAACCAAAGTTTGTTACATGCAAGATACTTATACAAAACTTGTTGTATTTTGATAACTAAAAAAACCCTTAAATTAATGTGTTATTGTATTTTCTTTACATCATCATCGAGAAGCACAGGCTCACCGGGTCCTCTCCTACTAATTTACCTACTTTTAATTTATTAGAACCGACCACAAATTTTAACAAGTCGATCTGCTAATTAATTTGTTTATTTTTTTAAACTAAAAAAGCATGTTGACCGACTGGGTACGTAGCTGCTCCAGTTCTTTCCTAATTAAAAAATATATTTACAAATATTAATTAGCACAAAATTACCGTACGCATTAGTGTTGGCTATATATGTGTGTTGAACATAAACGTAAAGGAGAAATGTTAAATTATAAGTTTACCTATGTTCTTATTGTTGTGTAACTTAAAAGGGTTTTCCCTTGAACTTTACCATATATATATATGAGTTGTGTTCAATAAAGTCCATGTAAAAAACATAGTCCTAAAATTTTAGTATTCAATCACAGGTGATTCGGTATACAATCATATGTGATTTGTAAAAGCATCATATGTAAATTACGAAAATTCCACTCCATCTAAAATTTTAAAATGCAATCTAGATCATTGATGCAATTAATCCAAAAGCTAAAATTAGTCCTTTAGGACATAGTCCTTTAGGACTATGAATTAAATATGGATTATATTGAACATTCTTCATATATATATATAAATCATTTAACACTCTCTCTTCCTTAATTTTAAGACTTCTTAAAATTCAATCAAAACAACATCTTGGCCTTTCGTTCTATTTAACTTAATCTCATCCACTCAATCTTTAACCATTTCAATCTCTCTCATAATTTACTTTAACTTTTTATTCAATTAAAATATACTCTCACACAAACATAATTATACACCCATAACAACATAATTTCTAATATCTTATTAACTTCTCTATCCTTATTTCACAAATATGATTTTTTTTCCTTATTTTAATGTCTTTTAGATTTTATTTTTAAAATTAATAAAATAGTTTATGCAAATAAAAAAAAATTAAAAAAAATGGGACATGTTGCTAAAGAAATTTTTTTGTGACATTGAATTTTGCGAATAGCATATCATTATATTTTTGAAAGCGGCATATTATAAAACAAAAACTATTCGACTCCGCAGCATTGCGCGGGTACAATGCTAGTATATATATATATATATATATATATATATACCCCTATGTAGAGGGAGGTTCATGCGAAAATCGTTTATTTTACGAAAAGTGCGAGAAGCTTTTTAGACCATTAGATGATTTAATTGATGGCTAAGATGATTTATGGCAAATTAGTAATTAAATTGAATCAAAAGGATAATAAAATATAGTTAGAAAGGATAAATATGTCATTTTAAGCCTTAATTGAAAACCTTACCCTAATTAATCTATGTCCCTACCCTATCGTAACTTGGCAGCCCCAAATCTCATCTCTTTCTTCAAAATTCACAACCCCCAGCACAATCCGGCGAAACCGACACCCCTTTGGCCGACCTTGCTTCCTATCGCCGCTGGCGACTACAATAAAGCAAGCCTTGCTGACGACGAGGCTGACCATCTTGCCAACCTTGCTTCCTATCGCTGCCGGCGACTTTAATCAAGAAAGCATCATATTCGACGAGGCCGACCATTGGCACCAGAAGGACACACCGACACGCTCCTACACATCACCGGTACCACCTATGCAACATCAACATTGAAGATTACATGATTGTTCCCCCTTTTGAGTGTTGGCATTTTTAATTCTCCCGTCATCGAGAACCGCCGTTGCCTTTCATCGTTCAACTTGTTTTTTTATTGTTTTGTTTTGATTATTCCTCTTTTAAATGGGGCCATGTTGTTTGCTGTTGTGGGTATTGAGAAACCCTACAACCATTTTGATCATCGAGAAGCCAAGATTTGTGTTTGTGGGTTTTGTCATGGGTTGTGGGTACATATGCTTAGATCTATAAGGTAAATCATGTTTTTGTGTGAATTAAACAGTGAATATCGATTTTTTATTTTTTCCATTATATTGTTTACCAACAAGTGTTAATTGATTGCAATTCTTGACAAAGGATTTGTTATGTCTTTTTTTTTGGTAGAAAGGGTCTTCTATTCACACTTAGATTAGTGAACACAAAACTCACTACATGTTACAATAAAACTTGGTCTTAGTTTATTAAGGAACTCAAGGTACGAGACTACGAGCATTGAGAACGTATGTCCATTATGTAATTCATTAATGAATAACACAACCTTGTTGTTTTTTTGCTTGTTCACCGATGAATACTATTTATCACATGTTTTTATACAAGACGTTTATTAGTGAACACAGTTTTACATTTCACTAACGAATAGTTTGAACGAAAATATTTTTTAAATAACTTTTAATAAGCTAAAAAAAGTTTATAACTAATAAATTAAAGCTGGATTTTCAAGATTAGGAGAGTGGAGAAAGATTGGAGAGAGAAATATTTATCTTACTAATATACCCTTTTTGAGTACAAATAAAAATAAATCTGATTAATAAGAGCCACAAGATCAAAAACAAATAAACGGCTTAAAACGCTTCTCGCATTTTTCGTAAAATAAAAGCTTTTCGTATGAACCCTCCCCTATATATGTATGTATATATATATAGGGGAGGGTTTAAACGAGAACTGTCTTTCGTACGAGAACTACAAGAACCAATCTTGGTCGTTCATTTTGGATAATGGAATTCATGGATGAAGAGCGTGAGGGGATTGAGTGTGGCAGGGTGCATGTAAGGAATTCATGAGTGGGCAATCCAATTGAAGGATGGGGAATTGGACGGCTAAGATTGGTTCTCGCGGTTCTCGTACGAAAAACAGTTTTCGTTTGAACTTTTGCCTATATATATATATATGTATAATTGGATTGCTTAGTCATGAATTTCTTACATGTACCTTGCCACACTCAATCCTCCATGCTCTTCATCCATGATTTCCACTTATCAATTAAACGGCTAAGATTAGTTATCGCGGTTCTCACAATTATAATGGTTCTCAAATGAATTTGCCCATATATATATATATATATATATATATATATATATATATATATATGGGCAAGTTCATTTGAGAAACCGTTTTTTTTTTGCGAGAACCAATCTTAGCCGTTCATTTTGGATAATGGAATTCATGGATGAAGAGCGTGGGGGGATTGGGTATGGCAGGGTGCATGTGAGGAATTCATTGGTGGGCAATTCAATTGAAGAAGGGGAATTGGACGGGTAAGATTAGTTCTCGCAATAAAAACGGTTCTTAAATGACTTTTCAATATATATATATACATATTACGTAATACACATCGATATATACATACACATCTCTAAATTTGAATTTAGAATTATCTAACTAATTGTTGGATAACTCACAATGTTAAATTGGAGTCTACAGCTCATCAAATACACACACACATATATACCCTAATATTAATTAGAGTTCTAATCTAATTCGTGAAGCAAATGGACCACTTGGCAAATTTGGATATATCCAACAATTGTCACCTTGAGACGAATTTGCACTTGTAGTTAATAAGAAGATAAATTTTCATTAAATTACTCATCATAAAAATCATCGTGTGTCAACAATCCTTTAAAATTAGATTGTCATATCAACCAAGTCTAAGTAAGGCTCAAACTTAGTTGCTGAACATCAACAATCAAAACCTCTCCATAAAAAATTTCTTCGGCAATACAAAAGCTTTCAATTCACCATCTTGATTAGATTGTGAATTATTGTCGGCAGCCTTTTTCTCCTTGTTTTTTAATTTATAGCATTCAGAGATATTATGACCATCTCTTTTGCAATATCTGCATGACTTAGAACCTCTAGAGTTTGATCTGCCTTTAATTTTTGAGTTCTTGCCTTGAACCAATAGATTCTCTGGTTGAGAACTTGGACCTCCAGTAGATACCATATCTTTCATATTCTCTTTGGCATACAAAGCTTCATAAACTTCCTTAAGTGTTAAAGTATCACAACTATATAATATAGTATCTCTAAAGTTTGAATAAGAACTCGACAAAGAACATAAAAGAATCAAACCCAAATCTTCTTCATCATATTTTACCTCCATAGATTCAAGATAAAAAACAATCTCTTTAAAAACTGAAAGATGATTAAGCATAGATCCACCTTCTTGTAACTTATGAGAAAATAATTTTTGTTTAAAGTGCATCTTACTCGTTAAAACTTTGGTCATACAAATTTATTCCAACTTCAACCATAAAGAAGCAACGGTGTTTTCTTCTAAAACTTCTTGTAAAATATTATTAGATACATGGAGATGAATATGAGAGAGAGCCTTACGATCTTTTCTTTCTTTGTCCTCATCTGACCATGCCGCGGGCATCTTTTCAGTACCTAATAGCGCATCATCAAAATCCATTTGAGCCAATATTGCCCGCATCTTCACTTGCCATAAAGAAAATCTTGTATCTCGGTCTAACAGCGGAAGATCGTATTTTAAAGTAGCCATGTCGATATAAAACCCCAATAAATTGAAAAAGGGCAATCAGAAAACAATGTGGCTATGATACCACTTGATGTAAAATAAATATATCGAACCACGTAGAAACGAAATACGAATAAATAAGAGAAAAACGAGAACACCAAGATTTAACGTGAAAAACCCTTTAAGGTAAAAAACCACGGGCACAACCGATGATATCACTATATGAAAAGAATATGAAGAGGTTACAAGAACGCAGGTAATCAAAAGATAACCTAAATTTGCGAATAACAAAGAAAAGCTAACAAGCTAAATTATTGATCTCTACCAATAATAATAAATCTCTCTATACTTTAAACTTATATATATATATATATATATATATATATTACGTAATACACATAGATATGTGTATATATTTCTAAATTTGAATTTAGAATTATCTAACTAATTGTTGGATAACTCAAAATGTTAAATCGGAGTCTACGGCTCATAACATATATATATATATATATATATAAATAAAAATAATAGGGATGAGATCAAATAAAAAAAATTAAAGTAAAAAGTGTAAAAGAGATGATTATTTGATTATTTTTCGGTATATATATCAACTGATAATCGTTAGTTCATCATCTTTATTGATTAAAACTAGTTCTTCATCAATTTCTTTTTGATTTCAAATACAGATTTTGAAAACAAAATTTTGGAATAATTTGTTCATGAACAAAATGCTTTCATCTAAAAAGTGATGAATATGTTGGATTCATCAGAAAGAAATTGATGAAAAATTAGTTTTAATCAATAAAGATGATGAACTAACGATTATCAGTTGATATATATATATCGAAAAATAATCAAATAATCATCCCTTTTACCCTTTTTACTTTAATTTTCTTTTTACTTGATCTCTACCCTATATATATATATAGGGGAGAGTTTATTTGAAAACCGTTTTTATTGCGAGAACCAATCTTAATCGTTCATTTTGGATAATGAAATTCATGGATGAAGAAGAGCGTGGGGAGATTGAGTGTGGCATGGTGCATGTAAGAAATTCATGGGTGGACAATCCAACTGAATGAGGGGGAATTGCATGGCTAGGATTTGTTCTCGCAGTTCTCGCAATAAAAACGGTTCTTAAATAAACTTTTCAATATATATATATATATATATATATATATATATGTAGGGGAAGGTTCATGCGAAAAGCTTCTTATTTGCGAAAAGTGCGAGAAGCAATCTCAGCCATTGATTAATTTTTTATCTTGTGGTTCACATTAATTATAATTAATATTTTATTTAATTAAAAAGGGTAAATTAGTAAACAATAATATTTTCTCTCTTTTCTCTTTAATTAATTCCTCTATTTCTAATTAAATATTTCTCTCTAATTAATTTTTTTTCTAGATTTTTTTTATTTTTATTATTTATCAAGTTAATTCTTTTTTTGTTTTGAAATTTCTTTATATACTCAACTGTTCATTAATGAATTGTAATATTTTAATAGAATTTTTTTATTTGTTATTACTTAAATTTCTATTAATATTTTTGTTCAACTATTATTTTCTCTCTTGACTGATTTTTTGAGATTCATTAATAAATATTTACTAAATACTATAAAAATACCCACATACTTATATTTAATCTCTACGTTTATTTGTGTTCGATAATGAACACATCCAACACTATTTGTGTTCAATAAAGACACAACCAACGCTATTGTGTTCGATAATGAATATAACCAACACTATACTCGTTTTAAGATAATTTTTAAATATTCAATCTTGAATAAAGCCAAATAATGAAAGCATTTTATCACAAATTTTGTAATATTTAATAATTAATATAGTCAATTTTATTTAGTTATTAACCAATTGTTAACTAATTAACAACATACTAAAAACATATCATCTAAAACCAAAAAATAAAAAAATTGGATACTTCATAATAAAGAGAGTAAAACAAAAGCTTAAATCACCCTTTTCACCATTCAAGGATAAGATTAAAGACCATTGATCGAATAAAAGAACACCATCACAAGAACACCTCCCACACCTAAGAACACATACATACACATCGACACATACTGACCTAAATTCTTATTTAGGTACAGCACACATAAAACCAAACCTAGCTTCTTAAGAAACTATAACATGTATATATAAAAAATAAAGAATAAGAAATAGATGATGGAGCGACGAAATTGAAGATCAATTGATGATTATCGTTGCTCGATGAACAAGTATAATCCCAAACAGAAGAAGGAGAAGAATGGGGCGACGGCGAGTGGTACTGTTTGAGTTACCAAATATCACCGGAGTTACCTAAACATCACCAACAGCTAGATCAAATCGATGAGTATCTGTGGGTGGCGGTGGGCGCCAGGAGTTCATCAACAGCGGCGGGCGGCAGGAGCTCATCGGCAGCGGTGGCAGCAAGGGGAGGAACCGACGAGCCAGAGGATGATGGGCGGCGATGCGTCGTTCAAGGCATCAAGGTGTCGGTCAAGGCGACGAGGCACGTTTCTCCGGCGGACCATACATCTCTGATGGTGATCCCGTCGACGGTAAACCATACGTATCTGTAGGAACGTAGAGAGAGAGAGAGAGAGAGAGAGTTAGGGTTTTTATTCTTCAAATGTGATATGGAGAGAGAGAGATTTAAAGTTTTGAAAATCAGAAAATGGGGTATGGAAGATAGGAGACGTATGGGGTAAGTTATATATTTTCTTAATTTTGATTTGACTTTCCTTTTTTTTAATATGTAAATTACCTTTCTATCCTTTATTACTTTCTTAATTATCATTAAATTTTAAATTATTTACTAAAATGCCACAATCAATATTAGCCATTGATTTAATAATCTTGTGATCTAGATTGCTTCTCGCACTTTTTTCAAATAAGGTCTTTTTCGCATGAACCTATCTCTATATATGTATATATATATATATACACACCCTAATATTAGTTAGAGTTCTAATCTAATTCGTGAAGTAAATGGACCACCAGTCCACTTGGTTAAATTCGGATCATATCCAACATATAAACATATATAAGATACATGTTTGCAGGTACATTATTAGTTTAAATAATAAGAAATTTTACTCTCAAGTATGCAACAAGTGCAGGCTAAAAAAGTTATATATGTAAGTTTGTGAAGCAAAGCGTACGGAGACCGAAAAATATGGACTTGACCGTTGTGATGAGGATCATAACTTTGTATGCTCTCGATGCGGTACCTATAGGTCTATTCCGTCTGAAATATATGTAAGTTTGTGAACCAGAGCGTATGGAGACCGTTGTGATGAGGGTCATAACTTTTCCGAGGCCCCTTTTTTCAAGGACCTTATTCCGTTTGAAACCCGTCTATAACGCCGTTTAATTTCCGACGGATTTTACCGTCAGAAATCGCCCTGTTTCTTGTAGTGCTACTCTACTGGAAGTGCCCGATGATGTCAAGAAAGCAGTTAACCTGTTGTTGAAGGAAGCCATTCGTCTAAGTGAACTAGAAGCTTGAGTTCATGGAAAACACAAAGCACCATATTTAGCAAAAAGTATCATTTATGTATAGAAGCATCACACATTTTCTCATATTTTTGGATAGTGAAATGAATATTAATCCATCTTTTATAGTTCTTCACTTACAAATAATTGCTGACTTGTAACACAATGAGACTTAAATTATGTGTTTTCTTACACCAATTTGCGCATATTTTGCTCAGATGTTTTCTTTGCACCGACATGACTCAAATTCACTGCTATTGACATTATCAAGTTAAAATTAGGTGTTACAGACTCTATTGCGATGGAAAAAGCAGGCATGAAATTGAAGATGAAGCATCATATCATTCATATGTTCATACTAAAGTTCCAGAAAAAAGAAATAGAAAGATAAAATAAAATATTTAAAAAATGATCTAATTCATATGTATACATATAAAATATTTATGACTCTTTTATGATTATAGATAAAGCTTAACTATATCTATAATTTGTTCATATAAGAGACATGATCCATGATTTAGACGAGTATTGGAACGAAAACGGATGAAAATAAAGATTTTAAAGAAGCACGGCCATAAGCTATAAAAGAGCACATCGGGAGTTCAGCCCACCAAAATACAGGCACACCAACACCATTATTGCATGTTAAAGATATTTATAATTTGAAATTCTTGAGGTGTATTTTATAATATTAACCATCTAGGAGAAAAGGGCATGAGACAAAAGCATAGCCTTTTCCGACATTTTGTTGAAAGTGAATTAGACCTTGCGGGAATACAAAAACATCACCCTTTTCAAGTACTTTTGTGAATAGACGGTTTTCATTGTTAGAGGTCGCGAAACCGACTAGAAGGCTGCCTTCAATTACAGTCAAGATTTCAGTGTCACGAGGATGCGTGTGTGGAGGGTTAATACCTTGTGGGGCAAAGTCAATACGAGCCATGGAAATACCAAAAGTGTTTAGTCCTGGCAACTGTGTTACGGTCACGGCTGTCACATTAGACCCTACATCATTCGATGTATTTCCCATAAGGTGGAGTCCTCTAAAGAGAAAGTCATCTGCTTGCACAAGCATCGGATTCTTGCAAACCACACCATTCACGAGTACTGCAAAAACAACAATAGAAATTTAAATTTATAGAAACATAATTATAAACATTACGTATTATCAAATCAAGAATGTGGTGCATTCAAGGAAATGGCATGTTTGATAATCGCATACATGTGCTATTTGAATCCGCCACACAGAAATCCTGAAGAGGACGAGGGTCTAAAGCTAAAACCAACGAACAGCTTATCAACAAGAGACCGAATAAAATCAAACCAGATGTCATTAGTGAGAGGCAAGATCCTATATATTCTTCAATGAAGTGTGGTAGCTAACTTAAAGATCTATGATATAAAGTATGTAAGTTGATCATCTTTTTATAGTAATAACATTGGAATATATTACTAGGATATATTTGTTTTACCATCAATAAAAAAATAAAAGTATATATCGGGAAAAAGTAAAACACGAGATAAAGTCATCAAATACATAGGATACATTCAAACTTTGCTCAATTGTAAAGTAGATAGACAGACTGATTTATTTGTTTATTTAATTTATTGTACGTTTTCAGGGTAAGTTAGAAAATTTTCTTATGCATTGATTTGGTCCAGCCATTTTCTTCTTTTAGATAATTAGAGTAGCTCGGTTCTTAGCATATAGTGGTTAACTGATACGTCAATAAAAGGAGCCCAAATTTGAAAACTCATAAATAACTTACATAATAGTGTTAGAGCATCGATCATCAAGTGTTGTCGGAGTTCGGACCATCCCGGATGCTATCATAGGACCATATTCTCCTTTTTTTCACAAGAGTTTTATGTTTTGTGTGATGATTAGTGACAAATGCCTTTGTTTGACTATTGCTTGTTCACAAATGCCTCAATAATGCATATAATACTTTTGATAATGTCTACTTTATACATGTATTAGTAAACTCTTTAATCATTTCCGATTTGATCTCTATTTGAAGTGAGACAAAAATTTCTTGAAGATTAAAATATAAACCTGATAAACTTTACAATAGATTTAGTTAGTGGTATTACATGTTCGTAATAATTTCTTAAAAGTAACCCAAACCTCTTTGCAATGGATAAGATTGCTCTAACATTACAACTTTCTGCTAGGTTAGTCTTGTACAAAGCTTATCACTTGTTTCCCGAGCCACCTAAGTTTTACAAACTCATTTATTTGCACAAAGTATGTTTGAAGCTTGTTGTGAATTTCTTGTTGTTAAAGACCACCACCTGCGACAACCAAAATCAACAAAACCTGTAAAATGTTTAAAGAAACATGAAACGAGAAGTAAATGTCAAGTTTCAACTTGCCAAAACAATAAAACATTAAATGTTGAATAGCTAAGAAAGACCTTACCCAAATCCGAGTATCATAGGCAAGTGTTATAAATCGATTTTTGTCTACAAAAGGAAAATCCTTAACTTTTTCCTTGAATTTTTCTTGTAAATGGCTGCATCAACATACAATTCACTAAATCAATAACCACCTTAGAAAAAATCACGGATTGCAGGTACTTTGTATCATTAGACTAAGGGACGGGGAGGACTTTTTCATATGACAGCCAAATTGTGGTCAGACAAGGAGACTTTTTCATATGTGCATTTCGCTATCCGAATCCGAATCCGAAATTTCGGATTCGGATATCGGATAATCCAAAATATCCGAAATGTATTACTACGTTTTTTTTTACAAAAAGCTTTTCCAGGTTAAGGCTTCTCTGAAAATTTAGTACTAAGATTACATGTCCTAAATATTAATTTAATTAGAACTAGAACTACTTTTACAAACTTCATTTAATTTTTTCAAAAACTAATTTATTTTTTCAAACTAGAACTACTTTTACAAACTAATTAACTACCTTTCACATAATTAGATCATCAACCCAATTATATTATATATACGCACAATCGAATTAATTAATTATTCTTTAACTTGAAGCAATATATAGAATAAGGATTGGAAATCAATCATCTTTAAATGAAGAAGAGCAAAAACAGAGATATAAAAAATTGGTCTGAGTGTATCTAAAATAAACATATAATAACAAGATCAATCGATCGATGTAGAAACTAGATCGTCAAGTATATATGATATCGATTTGGAGTTTTATACATCTAGAGATTTTTTTTATATTATATATTTGTTATTTTAAAAAATAAAAGAATATATATTTCGGATATCCGAATATCCGAAATTATGAAAAAATGCTATCCGAATCCGAAAATTCGGATATCCGAATTTTCGGATAATTTCGGATCGTATTTTTCGGATATTCGGATTTCGGATCGGATACGGATATTTTTGAACACCCCTAGTTTGACGCTTATACGAGTATGAAACAATCTAATTTAGCACAATACCTTAATGTAACACGAAGCACGGTTAATTAATTTGTTATTTTTTAAGTAAAATAAAGTATTTTAAATTTATAAATTAGATACCGAACTACAAATATATCATTTTTATGAAAAAAAAGTTCAATTTTTATATATTAGGTTACGGTGGATCCAGTAATTTACTAATTTTCCTACATTTAATTTTTCAGAACTGGCCACGTAGCTGCGCGCTCCAGTTCTTTCCTAATTAAAAAATTATTTACAAATAATAATTAGCACAAAATTACCTACGTATTAGTGTTGCTATATATGTGTTTGTGTTGAGAGAGATTATTAGATGGTAAATAAAAGGGATATCATATCATAATTCTGTGTTAATACAATGTTTGTAAATCAGTCTATTCAAATTTGAGCAAGAATGACCCTTTAACTTTGGAAATCTTGGCATATTAAATACATAGTTTATACGGTTATTATATGCAACTAATTTTATTTTCTATTTTAAAATGCATTTAACTTCTAATTTGATTTATTGTATATAATTATTAACTTGAAATACCAAATATATTTTTTTGGTTAATTAATCAGTATGTTCTTGTGTTGATCAACAAGAACAAAATTAACCAAATATGTGAAAAACATTAATTAGAAGAACCAAAATTGAAATCTGGAAAATCTATTTAGTTTGTCTAAACAAATGGGAAGAACCATAATATGGAATCTTGAGAATATGTTAACATAGATCGAAGTGTAAGAACCCTAATTCGAAGAAAGAATCTATCTATCTATTTGTTTAACAAAAAGCGATTAAAATACAAAATTGGTGTATTTTTATTTATTTGTCTAAACAAAATTGAAGTCTCAAACATCATAACATCATCCGTAACAAACCAATTAAACAAGAACTATTGAAGCATCTAAAAGAATCTATTTAAATTTTATCAATGGTTCTGATTGTTTCGAATCTACACATAAAAATACAAAGCAACTGTTTCGGTTGATTTAAAAACCTTAAATCTTTGATCTAGAAAGAGAAGATTACGCCCACAAAAACACCCTAAGACGATTATAAAAACCCTAAATCGATGAATTTGAAAATGAAGCAACCTATTTCAGAATTCAAAGGCGATGGAAACTCAATTGATGGAACAAATATTTGAAATTATGAATTCGCAAAAATCCATCATACATCTGGAACCACATCTAACAAAGATCTAGAATCACTCATAAATCTGAAACACATATCTTCTATGGCGATGAAACCTATTCAATGGAACCTTTAGAAATTTGATGTATGAAATAGGGTTCGAAATTTTTGTCATTCATGTTTCAACCTTTATTGTGATGGAAAAATCAAGCATGAAGTTGAAGATGAAGCATCATGATCTTCATACGTTCGTACCTAAAGTTCCAGAATAAAGAAAGAAAATAGAATAAAAATATTTAAAAAATGGTTAGTTACCTACAAGAAACTTCCATAAAATGGTTCTTTCAAAAAATATAAAACGTAGTTGCATATAGTGACAATTTTAGCAAAGTTTGTTATATATTCATGCATTTTTCGCGCAATTTGCTATGTTAAGATTGATTCTTATTAATTATAATTTTAGTTTATTTTATTTGTAGACATTGAACTGATACTAATGAGCTTGACACTTTGATGCAAAATTTTTCCGTCAAAAGCCAATAACATATCTAAAACTTGGTTGGTGTTTCCGCTCTTGAGACATGAGGATTGTATCTTTATCATTATTTTTTCTAGATTTTCACTTAACATAAAGTTCTTAAGTCAAGTTTCATTCGTGAAAATACCAACTTTTGTGACTTTGCCTTTGTTTGGCCGTTGCTTGTTCACAAATGCCTCGATAATGCATACTTTATACATATATTTCATATTCGTTATTTTTTATTGATAATTCTTGTATGGTAAATAAGGCTTAATTATACCTATAGTTTGTTCATATTAGCTAAATGATAATTTGGATGAGGATTGAAAGGAACACCTGTGAAAATAAAGATTTTTACATAAGCATGTTTGTGCGCTTTAAAAGACTCCATTTATGAGTCTTTTATGGTAGATAAAGCTTAACTATATCTATAAATTGTTCATATTAGATATATAAGGGATGATTTGGACAAGGATAGAGACGAAAATGGGTGTAAATGATGATTTTTTAAGAAGCATGGCCATGCACGAAGATCACGCACGAGCTTAACAAAAGTTCAGACCCACATAAACGCACGCCAAGGCACACCAACAACACCATTAGTGCATGTTAATAATACAAACATATTGATTAAAAACAAATCTTTTATACACTCGTAAGTATAATAATACGAAATATGTCAATATTATTCAAATGAAAATTATAAAATACAGAGATAAAATGTTACAACCACATAAATGTTCAAAATGATGACTGAATTTTATAAATGACATTGTTGTCAACTTGAAAAGCCTTTGCAAGAATATCTCCTGCAATATCAGGGTTTGATCCAAACACAGCATTCGCAATGGTAATGACACCGGGATTTTGACTACTCAAGCGCTGCAATAACAAAAGCATAGCCTTTTCCGACGTTTTGTTGGAAGTGAATTAGCCCTTGCGGGAAGACAAAAACATCACCTTTTTCAAGTACTTTTGTAAACAAACGATTTTCAGTGTTAGAGATCACGAAACCGACTAGAAGGCTGCCTTCAAATACAGTCAAGATTTCAGTGGCACGAGGATACGTGTGTGGAGGGTTAATACCTTGTGGGGCAAAGTCAATACGAGCCATGGAAATACCAAAAGTGTTTAGTCCTGGCAACTGTGTTACGGTCACGGCTGTCACATTAGACCCTATAACTTACATATGTTAATTATAGTGTTAGAGCATCGATCATCAAGTGTCGTCGGAGTTCGGACCATCCCGGATGCTATCATAGGACCATATTCTCCTTTTTTTTCCCAAGAGTTTTATGTTTTGTGTGATGATTAGTGACAAATGCCTTTGTTTGAATATTGCTTGTTCACAAATGCCTCAATAATGCATATAATACTTTTGATAATGTCTACTTTATACATGTATTAGTAAACTCTTTAATCATTTCCGATTTGATCTCTATTTGAAGTGAGACAAAAATTTCTTGAAGATTAAAATATAAACCTGATAAACTTTTACAATAGATTTAGTTAGTGGTATTACATGTTCGTAATAATTTCTTAAAAGTAACCCAAACCTCTTTGCAATGGATAAGATTGCTGTAACATTACAACTTTCTACTAGGTTAGTCTTGTACAAAGCTTATCACTTGTTTCCCGAGCCAACAAGTTTTACAAACTCATTTATTTGCACAAAGTATGTTTGAAGCTTGTTGTGAATTTCTTGTTGTTAAAGACCACCACCCGCGACAACCAAAATCAACAAAACCCGTAAAATGTTTAAAGAAACATGAAACGAGAAGTAAATGTCAAGTTTCAACTTGCCAAAACAATAAAACATTAAATGTTGAATAGCTAAGAAAGACCTTACCCAAATCCGAGTATCATAGGCAAGTGTTATAAATTGATTTTTGTCTACAAAAGGAAAATCATGAACTTTTTCCTTGAATTTTTCTTGTAAATGGCTGCATCAACATACAATTCACTAAATCAATAACCACCTTAGAAAAAATCACGGATTGCAGGTACTTTGTATCATTAGACTAAGGGACGGGGAGGACTTTTTCATATGACAGCCAAATTGTGGTCAGACAAGGAGACTGTTGCATGTTGATCACATTTTTATTTATGTATGTATATGTATCTCTCATCATTCCAATTCTTGGGTAGTATGTTATAAAGTCGTATTAAATAGTTTAATGTATTGTTAAGTTTCAAAGTCTGTTATTTTTCTGCTTCTAAATCATTGGTCTCAAGTTTTGTTTGATGACTCAACTTTAAATTTGTATTCGTTTTGGTTGCATGAATGATTGATAGAAACCTACTTGAAAAGTCTTTACTCAAACTTGTAGACAAAGAAATTATGCATACTATAATTTAATACGAACAAGTTCACATAAAGATAGCACGAAAGTACATCAAGTACAAATAAACTAGACCACAGTAAAAGCAATAATAAGAAGCATTCCATATGATGAACAGCAAAAGCAATAGTAATTAAATGTATGATTTATTTTTATGAAAATAATAGACTTCTAAGAAATATATTTTTGGAAAAAGATAGGAAGATGAAAAATAAAATTATGAAAAAGATAATTACCATAACTCACCAAGAATATAAGCATTTCATATGAGAAGCATTCCATATGATGAACATAAAAACCAGCACCCTTGTGATTTTTTAAACAAAAGAAGTGAGAACATGAAGAATACTTACCTCTATCAAGCAAATTTGAAATTATGCCACAAGTTAAATATCATGAAAGCAATGTCATATTATGAATCTGTAGCAACTTTTGATAGGCATGAACAATCAAAATTGATTCGTGTAAACTTACGTATACATAATATTGAAATCAATTAAAACACCCCATCAGAATGATTGAAGTTCTTCAATGTCAACATTGAACATTGCTAATTGATCAATGGATCAGCAAATAATCGACCAAGAGCCTTAACATCTTCCTCATCCTATACCAGAAAAAAAAGAAAAAAATTCACAAAAATCTCCCAACATTGTAAATAGGTCAAAAGGCTTACAAGTAGAATAATTCATTAACAAAAAGATTTACCTTAATATCATTTACTTCCTAGTTGCCCTTATGTCCCAAAGGTTTGTATTTCTTTGTTACTTTTGAGGTTTGTTTTCTGTTTTTTGATTTTGTAACTTCTCTTTTTTGAGTTCTGGTTTTTTTTTGTCATTCCAAACTCTAGTAAATTATCATTCTAGTTTAATACTTTTGATTCTTGAATAATGAATGATGAAGTGTAGTGTGTATCCATATTATTCTAAATAGTTCAATTTAAAATCTGTTTTTTTTTCTAATATGTGGTTTTATTAAATCTATTTGTTGCATATTTAATCTGTAATATACAAATGTTTTTGATTGTGTTTCTCTAAGGCTTTGAAATCTGATTTTTGTTTGGCTGTTTAGTGTTTCCTAAATTTATAAATTGTGTTTCTTAAATCAAATTAGTGTTTTATAAAATTATAGAAATTTGATTTGAGTGTTTTAATTTGTAATATACAATTTCTTGATTGTGTTACTTTGTGGCTTTAATTGAAACTTGATATTTGTTTAATGTTTTATATATTTTAGAAAACAGTTTTTAGTGTGTTGATGAATTTGCTACAAAGAATGCACGTAGGCATCTTTTTAAGTAGTTTGTAACTTTCGTATAATGGTTTAAACTTTTTAAGTAAAATTATGTTACATTTTATATATATATATATATATATATATGTGTGTGTGTGTGTTACTTAACTTGTTTGTGCGTATGAAATTTTATACATAAGGGCATTAGTAGCCCGCTTCACATAGGGCATCAAAACTCTTTTGAACCGGCCCCGAAGGCCCTAGCGGTTGCAAGCAATGCGTTAATTTCTTTAGGACCATTAGTTGCAAGCAATAGATTAATTTCGATCTTTATAACATGGAGTTGCTCCTAGTTTTCCTTTTAGATAACATGTTCCACATAACAAGCGATTTCTTCCACTTCTACTAAAACATAAATAACAATAGTGTTCTAGACATAGATATAAAGAATGCAATATACCTTGTTCAACAGCCTTAAATAAATATTTTAAAACCAGAACATTAAACCGTATCAAATCTAGTCACTATCATGATAGGACTTTTGAGGTAATGAAATCTCATACATTAGTCTATTATATACGTACTTCTTTAACTTAACAAAGCAAAACAAGAAAGCCTAAATATTTTAAGTTTGTTGCTTTCTTGCGTCCTTTGTTGATGATCACAACCACAAAAATGACGACGATACCTGATTTGATAGCTTTCCAAATAAGAAATAATCTAGCAGACAATAGCAATTTCTGAAAATTACGTTTAACATTTTGGAACGAATACAAAATGAGTAATTTTTGTTTGGTACTTGCCTACAATTTGCATGATTCTCCGAGAACTCAATAAATCCTGCACTATGAAAAATTGGTTGAAAATATATATAATGCAGAATATACAAATCAACTTCCGGTATGATGATTAAAAAAATGCCACATAAACTGTACTATAAATTAGACCCTAAATTTACTAAATCCATCAAAAATAAACTAACACAATCGAGCCTTGAATTAAAGAAATCCATCACCGTGTTTCATTATATGGAACATATACACCCAAATGTGTCAAAAACCCAAACATATCTATGAAACACTCCAAAACCCAACACATATACTTAGTTCAAGATTCAAACCTAAACCCAAACACACACACACACTTGGATGTAGGATATAAGAGAAAGAAGACAAAAAGGGAAGAAGAAATGCAAAAACTACCCGAAGTAAAGAGAAGAGGAACACGGGGTGGTGTAGTGTGTGGGAGTATCGGTATCAAGGCATGGTCAGAAAATTTTTGTCGGCTCGAGAAGGATTGACCGAGGGTTGTAGCCTGTTGAAGAGCCTGAGAGACCGGATAAGGATTAACCATAAATGATGGTTGTCTCAAAGGTTGGCGACGCCAGAGAGTAGTCACAAAGGGTGAGTTGTGATGGAGATGCTTGTCGTGCTCAAAGAGGTCGGAGTAGCGGTCGCCGGCTAGTTTCAACTTGTAGAAGACAAAAGTTGTGAATGGCAGCCGGTGATAAGAGGCCGTGATGGTGACCGCAGGGGATGGGGTTAAGGAGAGAGGAAAGGTAATTTTTGATTTAGGGTTTTTTGGTTATTTGAAAAGAAGTCCGGCTATTGATAAAGGAAAGGGTATATAAATTAAAAGGGATTGAATAATATCAACCTATTTATTGGGCACGTGTCATTCATTTAGAGTATAGTGTCTTTTTATTAAATAGGTACGTAGATTTCATATACGTTATTTTCTTTTCATAATTTTTTATGGTAAATAAAGCTTAATTATACCTATAATTAGAATATTAAGTAAATAATGATTTGGACGAGGATTGAAATGAAAACATATGAAAATGAAGATTTTTACATAAGCACGGTCGTTCGCTTTAATAGACTCTATTTATGAATCGGTTATGTTTTCAATATTTATTTGTTTAAACTCATTAATTGTGGATTTAAAAGGAGGGGTAAAGAAGAGGTATAAAGGAGTGGTATTTTAGTAAATTTACTCTTCTTAACATTAAAAGTTTTTTAGGTGGTAAATACATTATATAGGAGTAAGATATATATATATACACACACATATAAATATGTTATTCACTTTTAAATGAAAATTATACAAAACAAATGGCTTAAAAACAAATCTTTTATTCACTTGTAAATATAACGATACAAAACATACCAATATTATTCAAATGAAAATTATACCATAAAGATATAAAATTCTATAACTAGAAAAACATTTAAAATGCTGACTGAATTTTATAAACGACGTTGTTGTCAACTTGAAAGGCCTTTGCAAGAATATCTACAGAAATATCGGGGTTTGATCCAAACACAGCATTGGCAATGGTAATGACACCGGGATTTTGACTACTCAGAGCTGCAATAACAAAAGCATAGCCTTTTCCGATGTTTTGTTGGAAGTGAATTAGACCTTCCGGAAACACAAAAACATCACCCTTTTCAAGTACTTTTGTGAACAGATTGTTTCCGGTGTTAGAGGTCACAAAACCAACTAGAAGGGTACCTTCAATTACAGTCAAGATTTCAGTGGCACGAGGATGCGTGTGTGGAGGGTTAATACCATTTGGAGCAAAGTCGATACGAGCCATGGAAATACCAAAAGTGTTTAGTCCGGGCAACTGTGCTACCGTCACGGCAGTCACATTAGACCCTACATTATTCGATGTATTTCCCATAAGGTGGAGTCCTCTAAAGAGAAAGTCATCAGCTTGCACAAGCATTGGGTCTTTGCAAACAACACCATTCACGAGTACTGTGAAAACAAACAATAGAAATTTAGATTTATAGAAACTTAGTTTTAAATATTACGTATTATCAAATCAAGAATGTGGTGTATTCAAGGAAATGGCGTACCTGGGCTATATGGATCCGCCACACAAAAGTCCTGAAGAGGACTAGGGTCCGAAGCTAAAACTAACGAACAGCTTGCACACAAGAGACCGAATATAATCAAATGAGACATCATTAGTGAGAAGCAAGATCCTATATATCCTTCAATGAAGTGTAGTAGCTAGCTTAAAAATCTATGATATGAAGTATGTAAGTTGATCATCTTTTTATAGTAAAAACATTGGAATATAATACTAGCTAGGATATATTGTTTTACCATCAATAAAGAAGAATTGAAGTATCCGGAGATAAAGTCATGAAATACATAGGATACGTTCAAACTTAGCTCATTTATAAATTAGATACACAGATTGATGGCTTATGTACGTAGGTTTTATTTTTTAATTCTTTTTTTCCCCTATGAATCACATATTTTATAAGAGTTTTGTGGGCAAGTTAGAAAGTTTCTTATGCGTTGAGTTTTGTGGGTAAGTTAGAAAGTTTCCCCCGATCGGCTCTTAGCATACACTGGTCAATGGCTATACGTCATTAAAAGGAGCCTAAATTTGAATGTCAACTCACAAATAACGTACTTACGTTAATTATAGTGTTAGAGCATGAGCAGGTGTTGTTAGATAATTAGAGTAGCTCGGATCTTTGTATAAGTTATTATCGTATATAACAAACTTTTTTTCTGTGAATTAATACAATCAATTTTCATAATCAACTTACTATATATGCAAACATGTTTTTTTTTTCAATGTTTCATTTAAGTTATCATTTTATTCAATGAACTTTTTATATATTCTAATTGTATACAACAACTTGAATAAAATAAAAGAATTATAAAAGTTAATTTTATTAATTAACAAAAAATCAAAGTTTATTACATATGATAATGATTACTTATACAAAGTTTGATTAATTCGGATATAAAAAAAACTTAAATTAATGTCTTATTGTATTTTCTTTGCATCATCGAGAAGCACAGGCTCACCGGTTCCTCTCCTTTAGTACAATAATTTACTAATTTACCTATATTTAATTTATTAGAACCGACAAATTAATTTAACAAGTCGATCTTCTACTAACTTTTATATTCTTTTTAAACTAAAAAAGCACCGTTGACCGACCGGGCTATTTGGATCCTAATTAAAAATATTTAGCACAAAATTACCGTACGTACGTATTAGTGTTGTTCACTACAAGAATTCAAGGTTGTAACAGATCATGATAAGTTATATGTCGCTTAATTTGGTTGTTTGGTTATTCAATGATTTGCTTTGTTAGTTTATCGATTATGATGAGCTATAATGGGTCACATGAACTTGTAATGGGTTTATATGTGGCTTAATTTGGTTGTTTGGTTATTTAATAGTTTGATATTTTAGTTTATGGATCATGATGAGTTATAATAATTTGTAACGGGTCAAATTGATGTTTTGTTTATTGTTTTAACTTATAAGTTACTAATGTACATATTTAATAATTTTGCAGCCCAATCAACGTACTAGATGTTATGCTTCGTAACCCAGCATTTAGAGCGGCAATGGAATCAGCAATAACAAACTTGATTCAATCATTTTCATCCCAAAACGATAATGTGGATAACGACGAAGAGAACGGGGGCGAAGATAGTGACGAGTAGTTATGTATTATGCGTTTTGTCTTAACAAACAACTTAACTAAAACATATATATTAAGGATTTTGTAATAGCTTATGTGGTTTCTATGGTGTATTAAATTACAAGCAAAACAAGTTATAATTATTTTTGTGCTGAATTATTATAAAAATGAAAATAAACAATAGCAGCAACACTTAAGCAATTATGACAAGACAATTGCAGCGACACAATAGTAGCGACATGTCGCTGCTAAAGATCTATTTTTTTTGTAGCGGTTGCTATGTATATACGTTTGTGTTGACCTTGCTGGTATCATTACGGCGAGCATTCCGATTGGATGAGGAAGACCGATTAGCGGAATCTGCCACGAGGGCGGTTGGCGACGAAGAGTGATCAGGATGCACAGCGGGCGAGTTTCTGGACTTATTTAAGCGCTGCTCCTCGACCAGAAGCATGGATCTCGCACGTAATAAAGTCGGTAGCTTTTCTCCATGTCGAATGATACTTGCAAGATGTTCAAACTTATCACTCAAACCATTAATCATATATGTCACTAGGGTCTTTTCTTCAACTGGAGAATCAATATTTGCTAACAGATCGGAGATGGTTTTCAAACGTTGACAATATTCGGTAACCGTAGAGTGTCCAATTGATATGTTTCGCAATTCTTGATCAAGTTGAAAAGCCCTAGCCTCTTTATTATCTCGAAAAAGATTTTCAAGGCTTAACCAAACATCTCTTGCAGTAACATTTTTCTTTAGTATCATTTGCAATAAAGATTTAGTGATAGTACCATAGATCCAAAGTTTTACGAGCAAGTCTACCTTCTTCCATTCAGCATCGGCAGGACCTTTGGATGTGATGGTCCATCGATGTATCCAGAAACACCAAACTCACACAATGAGTTTCAAAGAGCTCACGCCATGCATCATAGTTCAATTCTTCAAGGTCGAGAATCAATGGAACATATGCCTTAATGTTAGTAATTCCGAAGGGTTTATCGGAACTCTGAGAATCGTGCATGCCAGCCATGAAGAGAAACAGGAAACACGAAAAGAAGAGGAGGGGCTGAATCACGAAACAGAAGAAGAAAGGAAGAGGCAGTCGACGTGTCTTATGTTGAATGTATAAACTAAACCTAGTTTAGTATTAAAGATGTAAATAGAGATAGTTTTATGTATAAGATTAAAAATAGAAGTAGAAGTGGGGGTTATGGCACTGTGGATTACCACCGACGGGTTTACCACCGTCAACCACCAACCGCCGCCATCACAACGGAGTAAGTAACCGTCGACGGCCGGAAACTGCCATTTGTAGGCCTATATATATGACGAATGTACAAAGTGTGATTTCTCAGATTAATAAAGCAAGTATCTTAGTGTATATCTGATTTTCGATCCAACATCTTACTGCAGAAGAAGAAGGCAGCCGACTTAGGGTTTGGTAAATCAGAGAGAAGGCTCTGATACCATGTCAGAGGGAATATTTTCCATATCTCATTAAGCCACAAAACAGGCAAATAAATAAGATACAAAGGGGGCCTTGGGCCAAACAATACAACAAATAAGAACTAATTAGCTAAGCCCCAAAATATAAAATATATACATAAGTGTACACGTTAACATTAATTACAATCTCATCTAGCGAGCTAGCTAGCACATGTTAAATTAACAAACATGCACGTCGGCAATTATATATATATATATATATGGGAATGTTAATTTTAGAACCGTTTTTATTACGAGAACCAATCTTAGTCCTTCATTTTGGATAATGGAATTCATGGATGAAAAGCGTGGGGGGATTGAGTGTGGCAGGGTGCATGTAAAGAATTCATCGGTGGGCAATCCAAATGAAGGAGGGGGAATTGGACGGCTATGTTGTAAAAGGAACTGATACGGGTGACTAGAACAAAACTTGGTATATTAATACCAAAATTAATCAACACATGTCATCAAATCAGGATCTTTTCACAATCTATAGAGAAAACTATGTTATCAACAAGGAAGCATATCATGTACCAATCATCATACTTGGAATTGGAGAAGTAGAAGCCAAAGCAGAAACTCTTTGATTTATTGTTCCTTATGTCTCTCATACTCCAGACATTAATACTAATGTTCTTGGTACGAGTCAATTAATCTTACAAGGATTTGAAGTGAAGATCGAGGGGAGCACTTGCATAATCACACACATAGGTCACAATCGACATTTACATGGGAACAAACCATCAACATTTGGAAATTCCGAAGATAACAAAATGGAACTCAATGGTATAGAGATTTCTTTGATCATTGAAAATTTTGTTGACTTTATTTCCTTTATGGTGTTGGTGAATAGACACCATGTGTGCTACAAGAACAAAGCCTTGTTTTCAAGAAAATTTGAAGAATCAATTGAGCGGTTCTACCAAATGCAAGAAGGAATTGATGTGGCTTTACCACCAAATGTTACGGGTCTAGATATATGCCTATTCGACCTCTACAAGATGATCATACGATCAAGAGGATATCAAGTCATCACCCTAAGAAACGAGTGGGTAGAAGTTGCAATGACTTTTGGATACCCTGCCTGTTATGACCGAACTTTTCATGAGTTATATAACAAGTACTTATCGGAAGGTTTGAATTGGTTCAGCAAAATCTGGAACGTTGGAGAAGAAGTTGGAGCAAGCCAACCAATTGATCTGAACGACTTTTTTAGTGAACAAAGAGATGCAAACGACATTGGTAGGGACCAAGAGATCGCACGTGTTCGGGAGACAGAAAGGAACCATGTCATATTGAAAAAGAAGAGGAACCAACTATAATGAATCATGACTCAAGTTCAGAGGTGGATGGCGAAGATTTCGTCCTCATCAAATGAAGGAAATAAATGAAGCAAGGCGATTGATACTTGAGAATTAAGGGAGGTAATGATGGAATTAACGCGAATGATACTTTTGTTTAGTACTTTTGAAACTAAGGTTGTTGGTTACCGGTATTTGAAATAAATTGATTAAAATAATTGTAACGTCCCAACTTTTTTTTAAAGCGAATGCCAAAGCGTACGATTAACATTCTACCACAAATAAAACATTGGATAACATCAATTACAACCCTGGGTGAAAACCCATAAAAGCGTAAATCCAATTGTAATAGTTTCCGGAATACATCGGGAAATTCAAAATAGTTAAAACATTACGGAAGCTTATTGAAGATGAGCTATCAATCACGTGCTGGAGCCCCGCCGTGGCCATAACCTGAAAAGAAGGTTAAACAACAACCGTAAGTACGAAGCTTAGCGAGTACTTTACATACAACAAACCAAATCGTCATATCATCAACTTGTTTCACGTTTAGTGCATCAATCATTCCCGCTACCGTAGTAGGCGGTCCCAACATTCCCGTTACCGAAGTAAACGGTCTCATCGTTCCCGTCACCGTAGTGAACGGTGTCATCATTCCCGTCACCGAAGTGAACGGTCTCATCATTCTCGTCACCGAAGTGAACGGTCTTATCATTAAATAAATCATATCATATAACTCATATCACATGTCATAATCGCATATATCATCAGTTTAGGTTGTAAGTAAGAGTACTCACCTGTCTACAGTCTAAATTCTCGGTTATCAGCTATTAACGAATTGCTCGGTCACGAGTCCAAAGTACGACCTACAGTGCACATAGTCGTATCAAGTTTCAAATATTCAAGGTCGGGTCATACACCTTGACTAAAGTCGAATCTCGCGTTCTTACTATAAGTTGGACCCATACTACGGTCTCGAAAGTTAGACGAGTTATACATACGTAAGTTGCATGGGTTAATGTACATACACGTTAAGTCGCATGAGCTATACTTAGGTGCATCAGTCGCATGAGCAATATATATATATATATATATATATATGTGTGTGTGTGTGTGTGTGTGTATGTATGTATGTATAAGTCGCATGGTCCAATCTATATATATATACCTTAAGTCGCATGACCCCTATACATATGTATAAGTCGCATAGCTATATGCAAACCTAAGTCGCATGGCTCACCTAACATACATGTACGTTAAGTCGCATGGTTCAAGTTATGCATAATTCGTATGAGGAACTCATAAGTCGCATGAAATCGTATGTTGCATGAATACCCCATGCGAAAGTCGCATGGCACCCCATGCAAAAGTCGCATGGTCATTCTCAATAGGTCGCATGGATGTACTGGAAATCGCATGGTACTCCATACTCACATAACACACACTGATTTTGAATGAATGAAACAGTGAAGATGGTGATGTTGGGGGTTGTGCCCTAGCCACCTTATATACTTGCTCTCCAAAAGGCCTAAGCCCAAATTCCAATTGGTTAAGCCCAATAGTGTTTAACCCAATTGCATTATTCACATTAGTCCATTTAGCCAACCAAATATATATATTCAAATCCAAATAAATCAACTACTCCATCATTAAATCCATAATCCAACAGCAATATTATTTCCTCAATAAAATATCTTTTTATTTATTTTTGAAGGTTCAGGTATTACAATAATCCATGAACACCCCAAATGGATCGGAGGACGGATTGATGAGCCGACATAGTGCCGCTGGCGTGAAGACTCTCCTGTTGAGTATCAGTTTTTTCTTTTGAATAATAAGTATGGTGTGTCAACATGATGAAGAAAGATTAAGTATAATAATTATGCGATGATAATGCAATAAAGAAAAATCGACGTTGTTATAACATTAGTAATAATTAGTTTAAGATTACCAAGATAACCTTAGAATTTTAAGAGAATTAGAAGTAAAAGAAGTAGTAGATTTTATAACTTATGAAAGAGTATACAAAAGGTGTATTTATTTATACTTCAAAGTTCACTATGGATCTATTATACTTCATTAATTAGTAGATAATGTGTTGATAGTAAAGTTGACAACAAGTTTCTAATGTTGAAAATATATTCATCTATAAATCTATATCTATATATTTAAAACAATTTATTTATAACAGATATGACATATGACTGTCATAACTGACTATCGCATCAGTTTTCAACCTATCAAATAGACATGACTAAACAACTATAATCATGATATGCATGACTAACCTCCCCATTATCACCCATTTTCATTTTCATTTTCATTTTTTTTCAAATATAAATAATAACTAGTATTTAAAAAGTAGAAATATATAATAATAAAAAATAAATACAAATACAAACTCTAAGATCCTTTAATAATAAAAAACACAAATAGAAAAATACAAACTTAAATCGCTACAAATACAAATTCAAAATAAAATTAAGTATGGAAAGGAACCGGGATTTTCCAAATCTGTTCGGCAAGATCGCTTCGAAGATTAAAATGCTTATATCTTTCGCGTATATCTCTAACGTTTTGGACCTGGGAAGCGAATCTCTCGGCAACCGAACATTGTGAATTAGCGTCGAGAATTTATAGACCTTCTTTCACCTGGACTATTGCGTACCCATGATGACCTCCTTCCATTTGGATTATTTCCCGGTAGAGATCAAAAACACATTTGCAAAAGTTATTTAAACAATCGGTTGCGGTTTTTTCAACCATTTGTGAATAGTCATCCAAGCATTAGGAGAGCTGCCATATGCTAATTATTCTATGGCAGCCGTACAATTTTTAAAATAAGTAAAACCAAGCACCCCCATAGCATCTTCTCGTTGTACAAAATATTTAAAGTGCTTGGGAACAGATTCTTAAAAGTGTGTGGATATATTTTTTACGGTCCTCAAAAAGACCTACTTTCGTATCCGAAATCTTTGTCTAAACATCTCAAGAGTGTAAGTCAGTGTCTTGCTAAAATAGTCTTGAATCAAACGTACGTTCATCACCTCCAAATCGATCTCAATGAATGCACAATCGCTTGTTTGTTCATTCTTGTGAACATTTGGCCTCATTTTCTAACAACAGTTGAGTAGTAATCCGTACATACTTCATAATTTCCTCGTCTAACAACGATGAAATTTACAGGTAATCCTCCAATTTTATAAATTGTTGAAAAAGTATGGGGTACTTTTTTTTGAACAAACAGGGGATGCTTGATATATATAGATATATATACACACACAGGGGAGGTTAACTTGAGAACCGTTCTAATTGTGAGTACCAATCTTGACGTACCATTGATTAAAATACGTCTATGACCAATAAAATGACGGCTCATTAATGACATATTAATTAAAGGTGTTTTGGAAAATAAGGACATGCTCTTTAATATACGACTGTCCATCCGAACGCAATCCATGGGTGTGAAAATATATGAAAGATCAAAATACCCTTACTATATATAGGGGATTGTTCATTTGAAAACCGTTTTTATTACGAGTACCGTGAGAACCAAACTTGCAGCTCTTGATTAAAATAAATCAATGACCTGTAAAAATGATGGCTCATTAATGATGCATTAATGAATGGTATTTCGGGAAAATCAAGGCTCGATCTTTAATGACAACTCACCCGGACACAATTCACGGTTGGAAAATTATATTAAAGACCAAAATACCCCATTTAATGAGCATTAATGGCGGTTACAAATGGTACCCGCGATACTCACAATAAAACGATTCTCAAATGATCTTATATATATAGTATTGAATGAATCATTTAGTTAGATGTGCAACACTGAAGAAAGTGCTTGAAGTCTCTAATCACTACAAAAAAAATGCCATATAGTGGCATACAATTTTAATGGAGCATGAATGTGGAAAGCAAGACTGTAAGTTGGTCAGACCTACTTGCAAATGAGATTGTAATTTGGATTATTGAACTTCTTTCATAGATATCCTATAAAGTCAATTGTTTTTTATGTTTAAGTGTTCTTATATATATATATATATATATATATATATATATATATATATATATATATATATTCTTTATGTGCTAGGATGAATTAGTGAAAAATACATATATTATGTCCCTTATATTTGCGCTAGGATAATGTACTCAAAAGATAACCCCTGTTAAGAGAGCATCTATGAAAGAATTAATTAAAATTCTAATAATTGATTTTGCAAGAATGAATTAGTTAAAGAAAAAATGGACTACCAGTTGTTTTTCAATTGTAGATTTGTAGTCGGATGTAGGTGTTCTTTGTTGTGCCTTCATGTAATGAGATTGATGTGTAGTTAGCTGTGTAGTTATCAAGAGATTTTATTAGTAGTCGATTTATTATTTGCATGTTGTGTTCTTATTGAAATGTCTTTAGGATCATTTAGCGTGCATGAAGATTGAGAAAGTAGTTTATGAGCTTGTTTAAGTTTGAAGTTTTTATTCAAACATTTGTTAGTTTCATGTGTTTTATATTTGATGTCTAGACTTGTTTGGCACTTACTAGACATTTGTTAATAGATATTTGGAATAAGATTGAACTTTTAATTAAAGTGGTGTAATAATGATTTTTATGTCTTATAGTATTGTTTTCATTTTATAGTGTGAATAAATAAAGATTATAATAAATGACAAATAACACCATAAACAACATCGATAGTGACTATTAATCTGATAATGTGATTTTGTGGCAAAAGTTAAAGTGCCACCAAAAGTAGTACTGATTTTTAAAATAGCAATTTTTTTACCGGCATAAAACTTGTGCCGCAAATGTCTTTTTGTTTATTGTGGTAAAAAAAAGTGTTATTAAAAGCCTAAAAGGTTGCAGCGGCACACCAAAAAAGTGCCACTAAAATGCTTTAGTGGTAGCGCTTCTAGTGGCACTTTTTTTTGTGTGCCGGTGATTCCCAAAATGGTTTTTAGCAGCACTTTTTTAGTCTTTTGTGGCACTTTTTGTATGCCATTAGATGGCCATTTTTTTGTAGTGAATACAACAATGTATTTGCGTAACTAAATCATCCATGACTTTTTTTTTCTTAATTGCCTTCCGGCAAGAAACATCGATACTGTACAATGTAGATACGTGTTATAGGATGGATGAGCCTTACATTACGTCCACCACTTTTTACAGGATTTGTGTAAACTAAAAATGGGGACTTTTACCTTGAATTTCTAACCCAAATTTCAATTCTTGAGCCTTACATTAGGGACTCCCATCCCATCCCCACAGCGTGCAAGTGTACGTCTCTTTGTTAATTTGAAACTAAGTCGTACGTAGTACGTAGGGTTCCATTGGTATCGACATCTCACTTTGTGAGTTCATGTTTAAATCTAGACAAAGATGCGAAGTGGGGGAATAAATATATACGTGTTTTTAAGCTTTCTGATACCAAACTTATATAATCGTAGGTGCATGGTTGCCTAATGTTGATTTGAAAATGGTGTCTTATTCAGATGCCCTTCTTTTAGGAGGAAGAATGTTTTCTCAGCAAAGGTGATGCGCTTTTGTTTTGAGATTCAAGAAGAAACCGTAAGAATACACAAAACGTCAAAACATGCCTTAAAGATAAAAACTTGTATGTATACTTATAAAGTACATCAAACACGAATAAAAACGAGCCATCTCTGTACATATTAAAAAAAAGATGAACATGAAGATTATTAAAGGAGCACGGTTGTACGCTTTAAACGACTCAATTTATGAGTTATGACTCTTTTATGATAGATAAAGCTTACCTATATTTATAATTTGTTCATATAAGAGAAATGGTGATTTAAACGAGGATCGAAAAGAAAACAGCTGAAAACACTACAAGAAAAATAACTTTTTGCGGCGACATGTCGCCTCAAAAGGTCCATTAAAAGACAAAATTCTAGTCAAGGAAGTTTGACTTTCAACGAAAACTATTTGCGGAGACATATGTCGCCGCTAATACTCTAATGATTTCATATTTATTTTTTTATTTTCGCGAAAATAATGGCGGGATATTTTCCCACCTAAAATATTACATGTCGCCGCAAATAATGGCGGGATATTTAATTATTTGTATATTTAATTTGTTTGCTTGAAATTGTAGGCAAGAAGGGGCGTGGAGAAGCCCGAAATGTGGAATTGAGGAAGTTACGGAAAAAGAATGGGAAGCGACCCTTGCCCATTGAGTTTAATGATATTAAACTGAATGACACATGGAGACCGGTTGGGGATAATGGTGGGCTCTTCACCAGCTACATTGGGACTTTGGTCAGGGATGTCCCATTTCGATTTTCAAGCTGGGATAAAGTTCCAGATGAAATGAAGCAGCCTATACTGTCGTCTATTGAGGTTTCACTAAGTTTTTTTATATTTTGTAAATTTGTAAAAACTATACAATAAACTAATTTTTTCTTATAATTTACAGACGTATTTTGACATGAAGCCCCACTATGAGGGGCCAAACAATTCGTCGATCGTGGCAGGGATCAATAAATTGTGTTTGAGCAGTACTGAGATAAAAAATATAAGTTTAAAGCTCAGTGGTTTGACAAGAGAGGGGGTCGTCGAATACTGACCAACTGCGTCAAATGCCTCCGCCTAACATGGACCGGGTGGAAACACAAATTACAGCAAGCTGCTGTTAAAAAAAGGACTTTTTGCGGCGACATGTCGCCGCAAAAGACCTATAGCGGCGAATCTGAGAAATTCCATTTTTATTATTATTTAAAAAATATCGTATATGTCGCCGCAAAAGGGTAACTTGTCGCCGCAAAAGGATTAAATATAAAATGAATTTTAAAAGAATTAAATATTAGATGTCGCCGCAAAAGGGTTACTTGTCGCCGCAAAAAGTGTTGAATATATTATTCTTTATTTATAAATAATATAATATTTGTCGCCGTAAAAACGAAAACGGTCGCCGCAAATAGTGGACACGTGGCAAATTTTTGGTCCGTTGTGTATCGCCGCTAATAATTACGTATTTCGTCACAAATAGGTTTTTGGCACAAGTTTTATGCGGCGACATGTCGCCGCTATAGGTTTTATGAGGCGACATTTTGACCTTTTACGACGACATTTGTCGCCGCTAAAGGTCTTTTTTCTTGTAGTGAAATGAAGATTTTAAAGAAGCATGGCCATGCACTTTAAAAGAGCACATTTGTGCTTAACAAAAGTTCAGGCACACCAACACCATTATTGCATGTTAAACGTATTTATAAATTGAAATTCTTGAGGTATAGTTTATAATGAGGTAAATCGCACCCGCGTGTTACGCCGGAAAAAAATATAGATGAATAAACTATAGAAATTAACATTTAAATTTAAATGTTTAAAAATAAAATGGAATGGATTAAATATATGTGATTAAAGTGCAGTGAAATTCGATTAGAGAAAATTCCTATATATGTGTTGATACTATATGCTTTAAATTTAAATCGAAAAAGGTTTTATATATATTTTATATTACATTTAATATAACATTTAACATTTTTAATCCTAACAGAAAAAAATTATGATACCATTCTAATTTTTCATAAGAAAAAATTAAACTTAAAATTAAGAACATAAGAAACGTAAATGTTATTTTTATAAAAAGATTGATTTAGTAAAACTACTTTGTTTATTTAATACGTATTATAAATGCATAACTAATATAAAAAAATGTGTGTTGAACTTAATACAAATATTAAAGTCAAATTATATTACAAATAAATGGATAGCATTTATTAATCCTCATCATGAGCTTTCCTCTACTTATTAAACTTGATTGACGATCTCTCCTTTAAATACTAATGTTCACAGCTAAAAAGAATATGTACCGGAATTCGGACCAAAGCTAATACTCTCAAAGAAGTTTTCCTAACCACTCCATCTAAACTTCTTTTGTGGTATGGAGCAACTTAATAAATATCTAATATAAGCCACGAAAGTTACTCTTCACTTCCCTGGTAAATATTAATATATATATATATATAATATCTACTATCTAGGAGAAAAGGAAGTGCGACAAGAACTCAGATTCAAGAAAAATAACTTTTTTGTTTGATGAAATAAGGACGAATTATTCATAACATTTTAAAGGTAATGAATGTTTTAGCAAGATCTAATAAACTAATATGTATCCTTTATTCACTTTTTAATATGGTAAAAGTAAAAAAACATATATTCTTTAAATGAAGATTATACAAAACAAACCATATTGCTTAAAAACAAATCTTTTATTCACTAGTAAAAATAATAATACAAAAGATACCAATATTATTCAAATAAAAATTATACCATACGGAGATAAAATTCTATAACCACATAAATATTTAAAATTCTGACTGAATTTTATAAACGACATTGTTGTCAACTTGAAACGCCTTTGCAAGAATATCTACAGAAATATCGGGGTTTGATCCAAACACAGCATTTGCAATGGTAATGACACCGGGATTTTGACTACTCAGAGCCGCAATAACAAAAGCATAGCCTTTTCCGATGTTTTGCTGGAAGTGAATTAGACCTTGCGGGAATACAAAAACATCACCCTTTTCAAGTATTTTTGTGAACAGACGGTTATCTGTGTTAGAGGTCACGAAACCGACTAGAAGGCGGCCTTCAATTACAGTCAAGATTTCAGTGGCACGAGGATGCGTGTGTGGAGGGTTAATACCTTGTGGGGCAAAGTCAATACGAGCCATGGATATACCAAAAGTGTTTAGTCCCGGCAACTGTGTTACGGTCACGGCGGTAACATTAGACCCTACATCATTCGATGTATTTCCCATAAGGTGAAGCCCTCTAAAGAGAAAGTCATCTGCTTGCACATGCATCGGATCTTTGCAAACCACACCATTCACAAGTACTGCAAAAACAACAATATAAATTAC
Source organism: Dittrichia graveolens (assembly GCA_038502395.1). NCBI lineage: Eukaryota > Viridiplantae > Streptophyta > Magnoliopsida > Asterales > Asteraceae > Dittrichia > Dittrichia graveolens. The sequence goes on from JARJIL010000006.1 coordinate 16,664,646, forward strand.
GTATTATTAAAACAAAAATGTGGATAATATATTCAAGGAACATATGTGATAATCGCATACCTGGACTATTTGGATCCGCCACACAGAAGTCCTGAAGAGGACTAGGGTCCGAAGCTAAAACCAACGAACAGCTTGTCAACAAAAGACCGAATAAAATCAAAGCAGACGTCATTACTAAGAAGCAATATCCTATATATTCTTCAATAAAGTGTAGTAGCTAGCTTAAAAATCTATGATATGAAGTATGTAAGTTGATGATCTTTTTATAGTAAAAGCATTGCAATATAATACTTGGATATATTTGTTTTACCATCAATAAAGAAAAGTATACGGAGATAAAGTCATCAAATACATAGGATACATTCAAACTTAGCTCAACTCTAAAGTAGATAGAAAGATTGATTTATTTGTTTAGTTAAATATGAATTACATATTTTATGAGACTACGTTTTGTGGTGGGTAAGTTGGAAATTTTCTTATGCGTTGATTTGGTCCAGCCATTTTCTTCTTTTAGATAATTAGAGTTGCTCGGCTCTAGCATACAATAGTACAATAGTTATAACTATATTAGATGTATGTTTAATGAATGTTATTAATATTAAAATGTAAAAGATAGTTAACTTAAAAAGTTATTTAAGAATTAAAAAATATTTTATTATCCGAAAATAAATTTCTGAAATTCCAAATATATTATAGTAATCTAAAAGAAATTCAATTTGTAATGTTTTAGTTTAATAACTATTGCTTAAAAAAACTTTTTTAATAAAAAATAAAAGATAGCTTGTTTATATATTTAAGATTGGAATTAAATACTGAAAATTTATATAAAAAGGATTTAACTATGTGATTTCTAAACTTAATTAATTATTAACCACATGATTGATACATGCGTACATATATTATTGCCGTTGTTTTCTCTATAATTACGTGACTATTGTTATAATGTTATTATTATACTAGACTAAATGCCCGTGTGATACACGGGTTTGTTTAAACGATAATAATATTAAAAATTAATAAAGACGTATTAAATAATAATAAAATGAGAATTAATGAGAATTTAATAAATGACGACGTACGGCGTCAACACTCTAACGAGCGGTGTAAACATAGACGCGAGTGGGGGGCAGACTTGACGGCTGAAACGTGATATCATGATACAAATATTCGTAAGTGTATTTCGTATATAATTCATTAATCATTATTGTTACAATTAAGGTAATAAAGTTATTAAAAAAGAATTTAAATGATTATAAAATATTTTAGAATGATAAAACTAAGAATTTGGTTAATTATGATCATATTTTAAAATATTATAAAGGATAAATATGATATTTATAAATTAAGGTGGACAAATACGAATTTATATGATTTAATAAGGGCATATATGAAATTATCTTTAATAATTTTGACTCTAAAAAGTCAAAATTGATTTTTTGATTTTAAGTGAATGAATGATCAAGATTAAACATTCTTTTAAATGAATGGTTCAGATCGTCTAATAAATTTTATCAAATTAGTCTTTTATTTATATTAGAAGATAGAAGATTAGAAGATAGAAGATGTATTATTAATTCTAAAAGTTATGTGTGCATGAACGTGAAGGAGGATTTGTTTGTGAAATAAATCAAAGAAAAAAAATGTAAACAATGCAAATTAATGGAGTGTGATTAACTTGATAAATGTACGAAAATGATGTATTAAATATATCGTTCTGAGAATATAATTACTTGATAGCAAAATTTATATAATTACGTGACTTAACATCAAAATTTCATAGATATGATTATCTCATATATCCAAATTAATACGTTATATCTATGATGCATATTATCTCTAATCTCTAATATTAATAGGATTTAAAATTAAGTTTTAATTTTGACTATTTAAAGTAAAAATTGAGTTTCAATTTTTAATAAAATAAATGGTTAAGAGATTTAATTTTAGATAAATGAAAGGCTAATTAGGATTTTCTAATTAAATTGTTAAAAGTTATTAGGATTTTCTAATTAAATTATTAAAAGTTACTCTTTTATTTATATTAAAATATTGTTATATGTCACTAAAAGGAGCCCAAATTTGAATGTCTAACTCATAAATAACGTATGTATGTTAAGGTCGGACTATCCCGGATGCTATCGTAGGACCATATTCTTCTTTTCACTACAGTTATATGATTTGTGATGACTAGTGGCGTAATATACTAACAAAATTGAAAATAATTAAAATTTGTAGGTGTTCTAGTTTTTTGGAATTTTGGTTATTACATAGATAATTGGACCCAATTAGGAACACTTTGATGCTTAAACGAGTATGAAACAATCTAATTTAGCACAATATCTTATCTAATAAGATGCATAGTAATTTACTAATTTCCTATATTATATATATGGTTGTCGGTGAGTGTAACCGTTAACATAAGATTTGTATTCTCATCCGTTAGATCATAATAACTATTAATCTTAGCCGTATAAATTAAGTCATGAATTTAGACAGCTCTTGGATCAAGTTCATATTCAATCTGGGCCATTGGTGATGGAATTAAAACTGCTTGTATACCACCACTAAAAAACATGTTGAACGTGGTTCAATCAGTTACACAAAAACGGCTACTTTAGTGGGGTAGTGGGGGGTTTTTATAATTGCTGGAAAAGTGAGAGGAAAAAATAAGGGTGTTTTATAAAAGTCTTTAGGGTTTTATTGTATAATGAATATTTTATTTTAACTATTTTTAGTGTAATTTATTATAGAATGTTTTACTATTTTCTCTTATAATTTTTGATATATTTTATTTATGATAAATATAATTATATATTTATAATCGTTTTATTTTTATCTACGTTTTGATATAAATTTTATCATAATACGATATGCTTGAGTATAAAACATACTTATTATGTCCCTTGTATTAAACTTCGTTTTAATGTTTTAATTAATTGATTGTTGTTAGTATATTATGGTTATTGTTGTACTTTTAAAATATGTTTTGATTTTATTTACATGGTTAACATGATTACAACCCGGACACCGTCCGGGTATTACACTAGTTTGATTTATTAGAACCGATAAGTTTTTACAAGACGATCTTCTACGAGCCAGGGTATTACACTAATTTGATTTATTAGAACCGGTAAATTTTTACAAAGTTGATCTTCTACGGGTTTTTTTTACTTTTTTTAAACTAAAAAAAGTATGTTGACAGTTGACCGACTGAGTAAAAAAATTAGTGTTGCTATCATAATTCTATTTTAATACAATGTTTTTTAATCAATATATTTATTTTATTTTATTTTACAAAGAAGAGAATAGTGTTTGTTTCTGATCATATATATTTGAAAATCTTTTTCACGTCTTCAAACCCACAATTAAAACTCGATCTAACCCTAATTTTAACCCTAAATCATTAATTAATTAATGTAACTAAACATCACCACTTATGTTGGTGATTATAAAAATGAGCAAAAGAGGATTACATAATTTATTTATAATCAATGGTGAAGCAAAAATCAATTATTCAAAAAATCAGCACAAAAATATGCAATCAATGGTGAAGCAAAGTCTGTTATTCATAAAATTGATGAATGTTGTATTTGGGTAGATCAGCATCTATGAGAAAAAAGTGATTTCATAGTTGTTCTAAAATATGCAGAAAAAAGGTGTTGTGTTTAAGGTTTTCTCTCTTGCAAAAAAAGCCAAACACTTTTTATCATTTATGCTTGCCCGCATGCACATATAATTAGTGATAATTAATTACTTGCTTCAAGAAAACAAACACCAGGTGACATTTGGAGAATTCTAGGTTTGTTGGAAATTAAAGATGTCAAACAACCGTTGCATGTGTATTTGGAAGTAGAAAAAAAAACATCTGTCAAGGAAAGAGAATTAATCGATTACATAAAAAGATTATTCTATGGCTCTCCAACTATCCTCTATTCTACAGATTTGAATCCATTACCGAAATTGTAAATCATCAGCCACTCATGCATGTCCTTTGATGTAGGCGGTGAAGAAACAAAGTAGACATTTACTCTTATTCAATTTTAACCACAACAACATATTTTACTATCCTTGAATTAATCAATTAGATTTTATACCACCTTAAACTATTAAAGGGCTAATATAGTACCTTGTAATAGGAAACCGATCCTTTTTATCGAGTCAGAGTACCAAGATGGTCTATTTTTCTATAGGTTATATTGTACCTAGTGTAAAATCTGACTAACCATGTTAATAATTTTAACATTATTTTACAATGTTTAAATTAGACTCACACCTACAACATAGTAGGGTTAAAGGATCCATTACGAGCGCATTTTGCCAGTGTGAAGGCTAGCTACAGGAAACTGCATCTCGAGATGATGACCATGGGGATAAGAGTGAGCATGAAACCGTTGGAATTGGTTGAACCACCTAAATCGAGGCTAAGTCATGTTGACCGGTTCGAGAAGTGCAATGTGAAATGGGTGGTTTTAGATATATAAAACCGACTGTTATGATTTGGTTTACAGTTTTTATCACATCTCCCTCTCCTTGTGCAACGCCTTTTAGTTATGCTATAAATCTGTTATATTCTAAACTAATATTTTAAATATGAAGTTTTTCAATTCCATGCGTATACCGGTAATTTTCACGTTTTCATTTTTATCTCCGCTCCTATTAACATCTTTCCACTAATTCTAATTCCCTATTTTCACTTTTCGAGCCTAAACGCCCAAATCCGGATCCTCTATTTTCACTTTCCCTTCTGATTTCTCTTTTATCCTCTCCCCTCTACCATAGTGTCATATCGGTGTTTCCCTCTAATCCTTTTTGGAGATGGTGTGTCCCTCCGATCCTCTCCTCTTTGCCATCACTCACAGTCTCCCATATGCGGTCTCTCACACCTCGGAATCTCACTATTTGAGTTTTTACCGTCGCTCACGCCTCGCATCTTATGATCTCACTTTGTTGTACTTGAAGTTAAAAACCATGAAATTAACCCAAACCAAATTGGTGGTCTGCTCAGTTCGGTCTGGTTAGTTCAATGGACTGGTTTTGTTTAATATTTTTGAAACTTAGGCTGCTAGTTTGGTTACCAATTTTTGAAATAAATTGATTCCAATGAACCATGAACACCCAAATGGAGGAGGTGAAGTGATGAGCCGGTATGGTGCTCAACTAGTCATGGCATGAAGCCTCTCACGTTGAGAATCAAATTTTCTTTTGTATTATAAAAGATGGTGTTTTTATAATTATTGGACGATAATATGATAAAGAAAAAAAATCGAAGTGACCTATATTGAGATTCCTTCAAAAAAGCCAATTATATCGCATCGCATCTCTTACAACATAATAAAAATTAGAGAAAAAGATGTGTACCGGTACTACATCTAACTTAGGTGTTATAATACTCTTTATCTTTTATTTCAAAATTAATGCTATACGATTTTTTTTTTACCAGAGAATATGTTATAGGCCGTTATGCTGCAGAAGGGAGCTAGTCTTCAAGGGTCAAGTGGTCAACAAACATCATCTTTTCTCCTTAAACCCTAACGATTTCCCCATCAATATTTACCTCTAAACCCTGAACATGGGTCGATCAAACTAATCCTTCCCCTCACCAAAATCCCAGACATGATTCGGCCCCAAACCCTCCATCTGCATCGAATACGCACACTCTTTAATTGCCGGCACCCTTCCTTGTTTTATCCCGAAACATTAGCTCAAACTCACTTGATTTCTTCAATCCAAACCAAATATTTCAAACCCAGCTCCATTTTTAGCAGGAGCGTCTCGCTTTCGTCTTTATTCCAGCACGAATTCGCTACGCAAGAAGCAAATCAGAAGTTAAAGAAGCCACTAGAACCCCTTTTCACAGAAGCAATTGGGTTGTCAAAAAGCGACATGGAGGATGGTGAAGATGAAAATGAAAAACTCAACAAAAGTTTGGAAAAATTGGAGGTTGAATTGAGAAGATACAGGGAAGATTCAACAAAACAAACAAAGTCGTTATCGGGTACGTCTTCGAAGCCATTGGAAACGGTTTTCACAGAAGCACTTGGGTTAGATGAGGTGAAAGACGATGATCAAGAATTAAAAACGGGTTTAGAAAATATATCGAATTTGTTTACTAGTTCCGATAAAAGAGAAAAAAAATCTCAAAAACAGTTTAAGAAAGTAGAGGAATCCATGGAATTCAAGGAGCTATCACCGGATATGGCTATGTTTGCCAATCATTTGCATACAAAGGGGTACTTGATTAATGCAAATTTCCTCCCAAACAATAAGTTTGATGTTTCTTGTTTTGTGAATAATTATGGCCGGGATTTCTTGAAGTATGCAGCTGAGAAGTTTGCCATGGATCATCGCGAAGTCTACAAGCATGTATTTTTTTTCACCTCTTTTGTTACAAATACAAAGTAGTTAATGAAGTAATTGCAAATAAAAGGAAATGATCATTTATCGTAGAAGCTTGATCAATGAGATATTTATTGGATATGTAGTTTTGTTGAAAATAGTTTTTTTAATGATCTGCTGCTGTGTATATACAATCTAGCTAAATACCTCTTGACAAAAAATGATCAGAAAACTTATCCACTTATAATAATCATTGACTATCTGTAATCATATTCAAAACAACTTCTTCTGTTAATGTTAGTGGTAACCAAAATTCCTACATATTTATCAAGTAGCTCACTTGATTTAGCAGTTGAGGATATCCAAACCACAACGAACACTTACTTCCTCGACCAGTGTTTCAATAGACCTAATAGGAGTATTGGTCTTGATACTGATTTTTGGAGGGTATCGGATTGCTTCAGATTTATCCAATCTCATAGTGCAAAAGGACGCACCTTTTCTGGTTAATGTATTGCATAGAGAAAACAAATTGTTCTGGTATGCATATCAACTTCTTATTACTGGTCCACCACTTTTCTAAGGATTTGTGGAAACTAAAAATGTGGAATTTACCTTGAATCCTAACCCAAATTCCTATTCTTGAGCCTTACATTAGAGACTCCCATCCCCACAGTTTGCAAGTGTCTCTTTGTTTGAAAGTAAGCCGTACTAGGGTTCCATTGGTAATTACATATCACTTTGTAGGTCCATGTTTAAATGCAAACAAAGATGCAAAGTTGGGGAATAAATATATACATGATCTGTCACACACCTTTTAAGCTTTCTGACACCATTACCTAAACTTATATAATCGCAGGTGGTTGCCTAATGGTGATTTGAAAAAGGTGGCTCAATTCGGATGCCCTTCCCTTGGGAGGAAGAATGTTTTCTCAGCAAAGGCGATGCGCTTTTATTTTGGGATTCAAGAAGAAACTGTAAGTATACACAAAACATGCCTTAAAGATATAAATTTGCATGTATACTAAAAAAGAACATAAAAACGAATAGAAACGAGCCACCTCTGCACATATTAGAAAGAGGTTGCCCGCCCTTTGAAGTCCTACACTGACCAAAGTTAAAGGCATGTGCCAGATTCCATCGCGAGGACATCTCTACATGTTTTAATGAACAGCAGTACATTGTCTATCTGATTTTACTCGTATTTTATCTGTATACATGTACACTCATGTACATACATATATACAATATACATTTATAAACATATATAAGATACATGTTTGCAGGTTACATTATTAATTTAAATAATAAGAAATTTTACTCTCAGGTATGCAACAAGTGCACGCTAAACGAGTCATGTAAGTTTGTGAACCAGAGCGTATGGAAAAGGGGGGGGGGGAAAATATGGACTTGACCGTTGTGATGAGGGTCATAACTTTGTATGCTCTCGATGCGGAACCTACTCAATTGGAAGTGCCCGATGATGTCAAGAAAGCAGTTAACCGGTTGTTGAAGGAAGTTATTCGTCTAAGTGAAGCTTGAGGTATCATATAGTTCATGGAAAACACAAAGCACCATATTTAGCAATAGGTATCATTTATGTATAGAAGCATCAAATTTTTTCTTATATTTTTGGATAGTGAAATGAACATTAATCATCTTTTATAGTTCTTCGGTTACAAATAATTGCTGACGTGTAACAGATTGAGACTTAAATTATGTGTTTTCTTACAGCAATTTGAGCATATTTTGCTCAGATGTTTTCTTTGCACCGACATTACCAAGATAAAATTAGGTGTTACTTACACCAATTAACACTCAATTCCCAAATGGGTCACCAATACCCGAACTTTAACCATACTAAAGCTGTAAAGCATACCTTGACTTGATTCTTGTTCGATGATAGTAAATCACTGATTGAGTAGTAAAGCATATCTTGACTTGCTTCTTGCTTTCCCCAAATCCCTCTTTTCTCCTTTCTTTTAATGGGTACAGGCGTACACCGCTCGCCCAACTGACTTACACTTTACTCATTTAACTACTTAGGCTTGTTTGTTTTTTGTGATAAGTACTTATTCTCTTAAAATGTCTGCGGGCGGGTAGACATTTTAAAATAAGTCTGTTTGTTTTTTTATCAGACATAAGTACTTATAACTTATAAGCACTTCCATCCACTTATTTTAAGAAGTGATCTTTAACCTCTTATTTCCATCAGACATACAAAAGCTACCCTGATCTCTTTGGCTGCTATCCATCCATTCAACCCTATCGCACCCTCGCACCATCGTCGCCATCCCACCACCGTCGATCCATGCAACCTTAGAAGCCTATCAGCTGCACTCTATCAATCAAACCACCGTCACCATCACCATCACACCACCTTCGCCATCCTACCACCGTCGCCATCCCACCACCGTCGGCTGCACTCTATCGATCGAAAATCAACACTGCTTCTCGTCGGAGGTAAACAATCAACCAAATCTGTTTGGGTTTATGTCTTTGTATGCTTGTATTTGCCCTAATTTATGGTTAAGCTTACAAATTAAAACAATCCCTAATCTGTGTTATCAGGCCGTGTACACCTTGGCAAATCTGCTTCTCGCCAGAGGTGGACATATTTTCTTCTTGATGTTAGTACTAGAAATGTGAAATCAAATTAAGCAATCAATCATGTTCTTTTTTATTCCTATCTTGATGTTCTTGATTATTAATGAATTAATTAATGTTACATCATCTTCAATTCTTTATTATATCACTTAGTTTGTTACAATTTTCTCATTGGTTACAGTCCTTATTCTGCAATTCTCACTTTACAATTCTGAGTTTGCAAAATACATTCAGATGCATTTATCAAGTTTCTTTTTTGTTTGCTCTTTTTGTTGTTTTTCCCTGTTTCAAATTCAGAAGTTGATTAGGTTTTCTCTTTATAGGCGGGGTTTGTATGTATGAGAATAATATATCTTCTGCAATTTAGCCAAAACCCATGTGTTTTATGATCTTATAATTCCAATTTGCAGATAAGAAGCTTTATTTTATTGGGTGTCTGGATTTTGGTCTTTCTGGTGTGTTTTAGTGACCTTATTGCTAAAGGCTTAGGCGCTTAGCAAGTTTAGTAACAAACTAGAAAATGCTAAAAGAAGAATTTCAGAATTATTCTTGAGAAGTATGTTTATTAATGTAGTTAGGTATGAGGATATTTATGAATATGGTACCATTAGTTTGTGGTTTTGAGGTATAAATGAGCAAACAAGTGTATTATTTTGAAATCATTGGATATCTTTGTTACATAGACGTAATATTCATTTCTCTATATTTTAAGAAGGTGAACAATATTATATAAATGCATTTGTAAGTGCCTTGATGTTACTTCTGTTTGCTTTCTACATGCTAAAGTGATGGGGTCATCTACATCAAGTTTAAAGCAACAAAAAAGGAATTGGTTGGAGCTCCCATCTGATGTAAAATCTGCTTGGCCCATTTAACCAATATAATGCCCAGAAAGTTTGCACTGCTTGGCGTAAAATCTGCTTGGATCCTACTATGTGGAGGGTCATTGATTTGAACGACTTATTGAACTCAAATGAAGGACTACTCTCGGTTAAGGAGATGTGTAAGCATGCAGTTGATAGAAGCCAAGGTCAATTGGTTGATATCACCCTCATACATTCCTACGAAATATCAGAGCTTCTTCTATATGTTGCTAATAGGTATGGAGAGCTAACTATATCTGTTTTTATGTGTATATGTGCTTATTATAACGCAAATTATGTTTTGCATTTATTACCTATATATCACATTGTTATTGATTATACGAGGAAGTAATTAAGCATGCTTGCTCGTTTTTTAATCTTTTTGCGGTTACATTTTAAGGTCTTTCTAGAATTATTATGAGAACTATGTGTGTTTTACTGTTTTATAAAAAGACCCTTTGCCAATTTTATGAAATTTAAAGAGGGAAGTGTAATGAAAGCTCAATGGGTTCTATCAAATGAATTAATGGGACATTTTATTTGAATTCTTATTAGTTCCTATCCTATTCTGTTAGAATTTCATCAGACGGTAGTCTTCCTTGCATGTTATCTCGATTGAATGGCACCATGTTGAAATCGAATATGAAACACAGAATGTGTATATGAAATGGAAGAACACAGAACTGTTAGCTTAATAAAGGCCCGTTCAGCTAGGCCATCTGTTAGCTATTAGGGTTTCTTATATATACCCTTTCTTTGTGTTTTATATTGTACTTTTTGATCATCAATAATATTTAGCATTTTCTCCCTATTTCAACAAGAAGAACAAGTATATATATAGCAATTCTCGAAAATACTTGGATACACATATATATAGCCACATGGTGGCGGTTGAATCTGGCGCCAAAACTACCTCTGGCAGTTGGTGGTGGTAGTGTCGGCCTACATTGGCTGTAAACTGCCACCAAATATGTGTGTTACACACACTTATTCTAGCTTTAATACATAATAAAATAATAATAATGTTTCATAAGTTTAACGTAGTACTAAATACTTTTGATCAAAACATTAAGGTCCAACATATTCCAAGTGGAAATAATCAAAACATGTAAACCAAAGTTCTGTATTTTAATTCAAAAATTCATGTATAGAGCATACAGGTATCGAATTTATTTGTGCTTCAAAAATTCATACCGTGATTCAATTTATTCTCTTATTTATTTGGCTGATTTGACCATGGTTACATAATTACTAATTCTGTGTTGGAGAAATATTTTGAAATATGGTTTAGAATAACAATAAATACTTGGATAATTTCATAGATCGTGTTTAATACACTTTTCGAAATCTGTAAATCGACCCTTATGTCTGGGGTATCACGAATTCAGATAAAGGATAATTCAAGAAACTTGATTTGAATCACAGGCTTAATTCAAATTCAAACACAGAATATCTTTGCTTTGATTTTCGTTCTTCAGAGACTATTTTGAAAGAATATCGATTCGTATATTCTTCCTTTGCTCTTCTCGATTTCTCTCTCTTTTGCACCAACCGAAAATGCCTATTTGTAGGCGACCAAAATCGGCGGTTTTCGGCGGCTTGGGGACGGTGGTTTCTTGGTGGTGGTTGGCGGTGGTTTCTATTTCGGGTTTGATTTGCATATGTCATGGTCCTTTGTTTCATTTAATGTTAAGGCTTTTGAAACCGCAATTTTTGTTTGCATTTGTGTATGTGTTTGTTTGATCTACATTTGTCGGATCAAAATGGGCAATAAACTTAAAACTAGATTGGCTTGCAGTTTTTAGTTTGGTTCTTTGAAAGTGGCAATAAACAAGCACATAAATATGGATCGGTCTATTTACACGGGTGAAATTACTTAGTGCATTGATAAATCACATTTGTTATTATTAATGGGATAGTCTACGGTCTACCTACATTTTAATATTTATTTAATTTCCCAATTCCCATAAATATACATCTCCCAAGTCATTTTAGTATTTATTTAACTTCTTCTCTCTACTGTACTTATCTTACTTTCTCTCTATTTACTATCACCAAAACACTGCCACCGCCCTGCCGGCCCACCACTCTCTCTGATGTGTTTGTCTCTACCACCACACCTCCGCTCTCTCTCTCTCTCTCTATTGTGTTCGTCAGGCCACCGGCCACCGCCTTTAACGCACCACCGGTCACGAAAATCACATAAAATACCTCAAGATCTACAAATCTGGTCTTTTTCATCATTTAACCAAAATCTTGAACATAGAAACAATATTGGACCACAATTTACATTTAATGGGTTCTCATGTGCTTTGGGTTATGAAGCGGTCAAGATGAGGTGATAACACCTTGAGAAAAAAAGGCCTAACCATGAATCAATATCTTGAAGATGACTTCATTGAATAAGAAAAAGCCTAAAATCTATACCCTTAATTTGATCATTCAACTTCGTCTTCACATAAAAACCATTTCTTGGTCGTGAGTATTAGGTTCCTGGAAGAACGGTAGTCACCTCATATGAGGAGGAAAACAAAGAAGAGAAAGAGGAAGAGAGTGAGGGTTATGAGGGTGAGTCGTCGGTGAGGAAGAGGAAAGCTAAGGTCGGGAACCTGTCACGGTGGTGTCACCGGAAGACAAGCGACGTCGCCGTAAAGGAGTGTGTCGGTGGGGTGGAGAGCAACGGGGTGTTGGACTGATAAGTCTAATGAAAAATAAAAGTGGGTAAGGTTTAGTAGGTAGGTTGTAGAATTGACAAATCCGGTATGGGATCCACCGACTCTTACTTGCTATCCACATTGTTATCCATGTGGATAGCAGTACCCCATAAATATGTCTTTGGAAGTGTTCAACAAAGGTAATAGGTAAAGGTGATCGTCAATGTGTTTCAATGAGGCGCTTTGATTATTTCAATATAGAAATAACACTTGAAGTCGTCTAAATTTTTTTTGAAGAAATTTAAAAATAAACATATAGCTAACAAACATGAATTAGTCAAAAAGACATAATCTAACACATACACAAAATACGCCTAAAAGCCAATGTAATCTACACACTTTAAGGTGTTCCTCCGATAGTAATCTAAGGACATAGAATTTATAGTGTTGGTCTGAAATCAATCCCACACACATGTCTTTTTAATTACAGGCGGGCCACCCTTTCTTTTTTAAAACACTTTAAGTTACACAACTAGTCTCACCTCTCGCTATCTCCTCTCTCACATCTCTCTACTGCTTTATCTTCTTGACTTCTTCTACTTCTCTCATATGACATCACCTCAACCTCCCACAGAATGCCTCTAACCCTAAAATCCTACTTACTCATATTGACCTTTAGACATGACCTCAATGGAGATCATTTGAGACTCGTCACGTGTTAATTGTTTCTTGAGAAGATTGTGTCATTAAAATATAAACCTGATAAACTTTACAATAGATTTAGTTAGTGGTATTACATGTTCGTAATAATTTCTTAAAAGTAACCCAAACCTCTTTGCAATGGATAAGATTGCTCTAACATTACAACTTTCTGCTAGGTTAGTCTTGTACAAAGCTTATCACTTGTTTCCCGAGCCACCTAAGTTTTACAAACTCATTTATTTGCACAAAGTATGTTTGAAGCTTGTTGTGAATTTCTTGTTGTTAAAGACCACCACCTGCGACAACCAAAATCAACAAAACCTGTAAAATGTTTAAAGAAACATGAAACGAGAAGTAAATGTCAAGTTTCAACTTGCCAAAACAATAAAACATTAAATGTTGAATAGCTAAGAAAGACCTTACCCAAATCCGAGTATCATAGGCAAGTGTTATAAATCGATTTTTGTCTACAAAAGGAAAATCCTTAACTTTTTCCTTGAATTTTTCTTGTAAATGGCTGCATCAACATACAATTCACTAAATCAATAACCACCTTAGAAAAAATCACGGATTGCAGGTACTTTGTATCATTAGACTAAGGGACGGGGAGGACTTTTTCATATGACAGCCAAATTGTGGTCAGACAAGGAGACTTTTTCATATGTGCATTTCGCTATCCGAATCCGAATCCGAAATTTCGGATTCGGATATCGGATAATCCAAAATATCCGAAATGTATTACTACGTTTTTTTTTACAAAAAGCTTTTCCAGGTTAAGGCTTCTCTGAAAATTTAGTACTAAGATTACATGTCCTAAATATTAATTTAATTAGAACTAGAACTACTTTTACAAACTTCATTTAATTTTTTCAAAAACTAATTTATTTTTTCAAACTAGAACTACTTTTACAAACTAATTAACTACCTTTCACATAATTAGATCATCAACCCAATTATATTATATATACGCACAATCGAATTAATTAATTATTCTTTAACTTGAAGCAATATATAGAATAAGGATTGGAAATCAATCATCTTTAAATGAAGAAGAGCAAAAACAGAGATATAAAAAATTGGTCTGAGTGTATCTAAAATAAACATATAATAACAAGATCAATCGATCGATGTAGAAACTAGATCGTCAAGTATATATGATATCGATTTGGAGTTTTATACATCTAGAGATTTTTTTTTATATTATATATTTGTTATTTTAAAAAAATAAAAGAATATATATTTCGGATATCCGAATATCCGAAATTATGAAAAAATGCTATCCGAATCCGAAAATTCGGATATCCGAATTTTCGGATAATTTCGGATCGTATTTTTCGGATATTCGGATTTCGGATCGGATACGGATATTTTTGAACACCCCTAGTTTGACGCTTATACGAGTATGAAACAATCTAATTTAGCACAATACCTTAATGTAACACGAAGCACGGTTAATTAATTTGTTATTTTTTAAGTAAAATAAAGTATTTTAAATTTATAAATTAGATACCGAACTACAAATATATCATTTTTATGAAAAAAAAGTTCAATTTTTATATATTAGGTTACGGTGGATCCAGTAATTTACTAATTTTCCTACATTTAATTTTTCAGAACTGGCCACGTAGCTGCGCGCTCCAGTTCTTTCCTAATTAAAAAATTATTTACAAATAATAATTAGCACAAAATTACCTACGTATTAGTGTTGCTATATATGTGTTTGTGTTGAGAGAGATTATTAGATGGTAAATAAAAGGGATATCATATCATAATTCTGTGTTAATACAATGTTTGTAAATCAGTCTATTCAAATTTGAGCAAGAATGACCCTTTAACTTTGGAAATCTTGGCATATTAAATACATAGTTTATACGGTTATTATATGCAACTAATTTTATTTTCTATTTTAAAATGCATTTAACTTCTAATTTGATTTATTGTATATAATTATTAACTTGAAATACCAAATATATTTTTTTGGTTAATTAATCAGTATGTTCTTGTGTTGATCAACAAGAACAAAATTAACCAAATATGTGAAAAACATTAATTAGAAGAACCAAAATTGAAATCTGGAAAATCTATTTAGTTTGTCTAAACAAATGGGAAGAACCATAATATGGAATCTTGAGAATATGTTAACATAGATCGAAGTGTAAGAACCCTAATTCGAAGAAAGAATCTATCTATCTATTTGTTTAACAAAAAGCGATTAAAATACAAAATTGGTGTATTTTTATTTATTTGTCTAAACAAAATTGAAGTCTCAAACATCATAACATCATCCGTAACAAACCAATTAAACAAGAACTATTGAAGCATCTAAAAGAATCTATTTAAATTTTATCAATGGTTCTGATTTTTATTAAACAAACGAATAGATTGAATGAAGCCCTCAAACAATCAAAATCAAACCTGAACAAGAGATAATTGAAAAAAATCGAATCTACACATAAAAATACAAAGCAACTGTTTCGGTTGATTTAAAAACCTTAAATCTTTGATCTAGAAAGAGAAGATTACGCCCACAAAAACACCCTAAGACGATTATAAAAACCCTAAATCGATGAATTTGAAAATGAAGCAACCTATTTCAGAATTCAAAGGCGATGGAAACTCAATTGATGGAACAAATATTTGAAATTATGAATTCGCAAAAATCCATCATACATCTGGAACCACATCTAACAAAGATCTAGAATCACTCATAAATCTGAAACACATATCTTCTATGGCGATGAAACCTATTCAATGGAACCTTTAGAAATTTGATGTATGAAATAGGGTTCGAAATTTTTGTCATTCATGTTTCAACCTTTATTGTGATGGAAAAATCAAGCATGAAGTTGAAGATGAAGCATCATGATCTTCATACGTTCGTACCTAAAGTTCCAGAATAAAGAAAGAAAATAGAATAAAAATATTTAAAAAATGGTTAGTTACCTACAAGAAACTTCCATAAAATGGTTCTTTCAAAAAATATAAAACGTAGTTGCATATAGTGACAATTTTAGCAAAGTTTGTTATATATTCATGCATTTTTCGCGCAATTTGCTATGTTAAGATTGATTCTTATTAATTATAATTTTAGTTTATTTTATTTGTAGACATTGAACTGATACTAATGAGCTTGACACTTTGATGCAAAATTTTTCCGTCAAAAGCCAATAACATATCTAAAACTTGGTTGGTGTTTCCGCTCTTGAGACATGAGGATTGTATCTTTATCATTATTTTTTCTAGATTTTCACTTAACATAAAGTTCTTAAGTCAAGTTTCATTCGTGAAAATACCAACTTTTGTGACTTTGCCTTTGTTTGGCCGTTGCTTGTTCACAAATGCCTCGATAATGCATACTTTATACATATATTTCATATTCGTTATTTTTTATTGATAATTCTTGTATGGTAAATAAGGCTTAATTATACCTATAGTTTGTTCATATTAGCTAAATGATAATTTGGATGAGGATTGAAAGGAACACCTGTGAAAATAAAGATTTTTACATAAGCATGTTTGTGCGCTTTAAAAGACTCCATTTATGAGTCTTTTATGGTAGATAAAGCTTAACTATATCTATAAATTGTTCATATTAGATATATAAGGGATGATTTGGACAAGGATAGAGACGAAAATGGGTGTAAATGATGATTTTTTAAGAAGCATGGCCATGCACGAAGATCACGCACGAGCTTAACAAAAGTTCAGACCCACATAAACGCACGCCAAGGCACACCAACAACACCATTAGTGCATGTTAATAATACAAACATATTGATTAAAAACAAATCTTTTATACACTCGTAAGTATAATAATACGAAATATGTCAATATTATTCAAATGAAAATTATAAAATACAGAGATAAAATGTTACAACCACATAAATGTTCAAAATGATGACTGAATTTTATAAATGACATTGTTATCAACTTGAAAAGCCTTTGCAAGAATATCTCCTGCAATATCAGGGTTTGATCCAAACACAGCATTCGCAATGGTAATGACACCGGGATTTTGACTACTCAAGCGCTGCAATAACAAAAGCATAGCCTTTTCCGACGTTTTGTTGGAAGTGAATTAGCCCTTGCGGGAAGACAAAAACATCACCTTTTTCAAGTACTTTTGTAAACAAACGATTTTCAGTGTTAGAGATCACGAAACCGACTAGAAGGCTGCCTTCAAATACAGTCAAGATTTCAGTGGCACGAGGATACGTGTGTGGAGGGTTAATACCTTGTGGGGCAAAGTCAATACGAGCCATGGAAATACCAAAAGTGTTTAGTCCTGGCAACTGTGTTACGGTCACGGCTGTCACATTAGACCCTATAACTTACATATGTTAATTATAGTGTTAGAGCATCGATCATCAAGTGTCGTCGGAGTTCGGACCATCCCGGATGCTATCATAGGACCATATTCTCCTTTTTTTTCCCAAGAGTTTTATGTTTTGTGTGATGATTAGTGACAAATGCCTTTGTTTGAATATTGCTTGTTCACAAATGCCTCAATAATGCATATAATACTTTTGATAATGTCTACTTTATACATGTATTAGTAAACTCTTTAATCATTTCCGATTTGATCTCTATTTGAAGTGAGACAAAAATTTCTTGAAGATTAAAATATAAACCTGATAAACTTTTACAATAGATTTAGTTAGTGGTATTACATGTTCGTAATAATTTCTTAAAAGTAACCCAAACCTCTTTGCAATGGATAAGATTGCTGTAACATTACAACTTTCTACTAGGTTAGTCTTGTACAAAGCTTATCACTTGTTTCCCGAGCCAACAAGTTTTACAAACTCATTTATTTGCACAAAGTATGTTTGAAGCTTGTTGTGAATTTCTTGTTGTTAAAGACCACCACCCGCGACAACCAAAATCAACAAAACCCGTAAAATGTTTAAAGAAACATGAAACGAGAAGTAAATGTCAAGTTTCAACTTGCCAAAACAATAAAACATTAAATGTTGAATAGCTAAGAAAGACCTTACCCAAATCCGAGTATCATAGGCAAGTGTTATAAATTGATTTTTGTCTACAAAAGGAAAATCATGAACTTTTTCCTTGAATTTTTCTTGTAAATGGCTGCATCAACATACAATTCACTAAATCAATAACCACCTTAGAAAAAATCACGGATTGCAGGTACTTTGTATCATTAGACTAAGGGACGGGGAGGACTTTTTCATATGACAGCCAAATTGTGGTCAGACAAGGAGACTGTTGCATGTTGATCACATTTTTATTTATGTATGTATATGTATCTCTCATCATTCCAATTCTTGGGTAGTATGTTATAAAGTCGTATTAAATAGTTTAATGTATTGTTAAGTTTCAAAGTCTGTTATTTTTCTGCTTCTAAATCATTGGTCTCAAGTTTTGTTTGATGACTCAACTTTAAATTTGTATTCGTTTTGGTTGCATGAATGATTGATAGAAACCTACTTGAAAAGTCTTTACTCAAACTTGTAGACAAAGAAATTATGCATACTATAATTTAATACGAACAAGTTCACATAAAGATAGCACGAAAGTACATCAAGTACAAATAAACTAGACCACAGTAAAAGCAATAATAAGAAGCATTCCATATGATGAACAGCAAAAGCAATAGTAATTAAATGTATGATTTATTTTTATGAAAATAATAGACTTCTAAGAAATATATTTTTGGAAAAAGATAGGAAGATGAAAAATAAAATTATGAAAAAGATAATTACCATAACTCACCAAGAATATAAGCATTTCATATGAGAAGCATTCCATATGATGAACATAAAAACCAGCACCCTTGTGATTTTTTAAACAAAAGAAGTGAGAACATGAAGAATACTTACCTCTATCAAGCAAATTTGAAATTATGCCACAAGTTAAATATCATGAAAGCAATGTCATATTATGAATCTGTAGCAACTTTTGATAGGCATGAACAATCAAAATTGATTCGTGTAAACTTACGTATACATAATATTGAAATCAATTAAAACACCCCATCAGAATGATTGAAGTTCTTCAATGTCAACATTGAACATTGCTAATTGATCAATGGATCAGCAAATAATCGACCAAGAGCCTTAACATCTTCCTCATCCTATACCAGAAAAAAAAGAAAAAAATTCACAAAAATCTCCCAACATTGTAAATAGGTCAAAAGGCTTACAAGTAGAATAATTCATTAACAAAAAGATTTACCTTAATATCATTTACTTCCTAGTTGCCCTTATGTCCCAAAGGTTTGTATTTCTTTGTTACTTTTGAGGTTTGTTTTCTGTTTTTTGATTTTGTAACTTCTCTTTTTTGAGTTCTGGTTTTTTTTTGTCATTCCAAACTCTAGTAAATTATCATTCTAGTTTAATACTTTTGATTCTTGAATAATGAATGATGAAGTGTAGTGTGTATCCATATTATTCTAAATAGTTCAATTTAAAATCTGTTTTTTTTTCTAATATGTGGTTTTATTAAATCTATTTGTTGCATATTTAATCTGTAATATACAAATGTTTTTGATTGTGTTTCTCTAAGGCTTTGAAATCTGATTTTTGTTTGGCTGTTTAGTGTTTCCTAAATTTATAAATTGTGTTTCTTAAATCAAATTAGTGTTTTATAAAATTATAGAAATTTGATTTGAGTGTTTTAATTTGTAATATACAATTTCTTGATTGTGTTACTTTGTGGCTTTAATTGAAACTTGATATTTGTTTAATGTTTTATATATTTTAGAAAACAGTTTTTAGTGTGTTGATGAATTTGCTACAAAGAATGCACGTAGGCATCTTTTTAAGTAGTTTGTAACTTTCGTATAATGGTTTAAACTTTTTAAGTAAAATTATGTTACATTTTATATATATATATATATATATATATGTGTGTGTGTGTGTTACTTAACTTGTTTGTGCGTATGAAATTTTATACATAAGGGCATTAGTAGCCCGCTTCACATAGGGCATCAAAACTCTTTTGAACCGGCCCCGAAGGCCCTAGCGGTTGCAAGCAATGCGTTAATTTCTTTAGGACCATTAGTTGCAAGCAATAGATTAATTTCGATCTTTATAACATGGAGTTGCTCCTAGTTTTCCTTTTAGATAACATGTTCCACATAACAAGCGATTTCTTCCACTTCTACTAAAACATAAATAACAATAGTGTTCTAGACATAGATATAAAGAATGCAATATACCTTGTTCAACAGCCTTAAATAAATATTTTAAAACCAGAACATTAAACCGTATCAAATCTAGTCACTATCATGATAGGACTTTTGAGGTAATGAAATCTCATACATTAGTCTATTATATACGTACTTCTTTAACTTAACAAAGCAAAACAAGAAAGCCTAAATATTTTAAGTTTGTTGCTTTCTTGCGTCCTTTGTTGATGATCACAACCACAAAAATGACGACGATACCTGATTTGATAGCTTTCCAAATAAGAAATAATCTAGCAGACAATAGCAATTTCTGAAAATTACGTTTAACATTTTGGAACGAATACAAAATGAGTAATTTTTGTTTGGTACTTGCCTACAATTTGCATGATTCTCCGAGAACTCAATAAATCCTGCACTATGAAAAATTGGTTGAAAATATATATAATGCAGAATATACAAATCAACTTCCGGTATGATGATTAAAAAAATGCCACATAAACTGTACTATAAATTAGACCCTAAATTTACTAAATCCATCAAAAATAAACTAACACAATCGAGCCTTGAATTAAAGAAATCCATCACCGTGTTTCATTATATGGAACATATACACCCAAATGTGTCAAAAACCCAAACATATCTATGAAACACTCCAAAACCCAACACATATACTTAGTTCAAGATTCAAACCTAAACCCAAACACACACACACACTTGGATGTAGGATATAAGAGAAAGAAGACAAAAAGGGAAGAAGAAATGCAAAAACTACCCGAAGTAAAGAGAAGAGGAACACGGGGTGGTGTAGTGTGTGGGAGTATCGGTATCAAGGCATGGTCAGAAAATTTTTGTCGGCTCGAGAAGGATTGACCGAGGGTTGTAGCCTGTTGAAGAGCCTGAGAGACCGGATAAGGATTAACCATAAATGATGGTTGTCTCAAAGGTTGGCGACGCCAGAGAGTAGTCACAAAGGGTGAGTTGTGATGGAGATGCTTGTCGTGCTCAAAGAGGTCGGAGTAGCGGTCGCCGGCTAGTTTCAACTTGTAGAAGACAAAAGTTGTGAATGGCAGCCGGTGATAAGAGGCCGTGATGGTGACCGCAGGGGATGGGGTTAAGGAGAGAGGAAAGGTAATTTTTGATTTAGGGTTTTTTGGTTATTTGAAAAGAAGTCCGGCTATTGATAAAGGAAAGGGTATATAAATTAAAAGGGATTGAATAATATCAACCTATTTATTGGGCACGTGTCATTCATTTAGAGTATAGTGTCTTTTTATTAAATAGGTACGTAGATTTCATATACGTTATTTTCTTTTCATAATTTTTTATGGTAAATAAAGCTTAATTATACCTATAATTAGAATATTAAGTAAATAATGATTTGGACGAGGATTGAAATGAAAACATATGAAAATGAAGATTTTTACATAAGCACGGTCGTTCGCTTTAATAGACTCTATTTATGAATCGGTTATGTTTTCAATATTTATTTGTTTAAACTCATTAATTGTGGATTTAAAAGGAGGGGTAAAGAAGAGGTATAAAGGAGTGGTATTTTAGTAAATTTACTCTTCTTAACATTAAAAGTTTTTTAGGTGGTAAATACATTATATAGGAGTAAGATATATATATATACACACACATATAAATATGTTATTCACTTTTAAATGAAAATTATACAAAACAAATGGCTTAAAAACAAATCTTTTATTCACTTGTAAATATAACGATACAAAACATACCAATATTATTCAAATGAAAATTATACCATAAAGATATAAAATTCTATAACTAGAAAAACATTTAAAATGCTGACTGAATTTTATAAACGACGTTGTTGTCAACTTGAAAGGCCTTTGCAAGAATATCTACAGAAATATCGGGGTTTGATCCAAACACAGCATTAGCAATGGTAATGACACCGGGATTTTGACTACTCAGAGCTGCAATAACAAAAGCATAGCCTTTTCCGATGTTTTGTTGGAAGTGAATTAGACCTTCCGGAAACACAAAAACATCACCCTTTTCAAGTACTTTTGTGAACAGATTGTTTCCGGTGTTAGAGGTCACAAAACCAACTAGAAGGGTACCTTCAATTACAGTCAAGATTTCAGTGGCACGAGGATGCGTGTGTGGAGGGTTAATACCATTTGGAGCAAAGTCGATACGAGCCATGGAAATACCAAAAGTGTTTAGTCCGGGCAACTGTGCTACCGTCACGGCAGTCACATTAGACCCTACATTATTCGATGTATTTCCCATAAGGTGGAGTCCTCTAAAGAGAAAGTCATCAGCTTGCACAAGCATTGGGTCTTTGCAAACAACACCATTCACGAGTACTGTGAAAACAAACAATAGAAATTTAGATTTATAGAAACTTAGTTTTAAATATTACGTATTATCAAATCAAGAATGTGGTGTATTCAAGGAAATGGCGTACCTGGGCTATATGGATCCGCCACACAAAAGTCCTGAAGAGGACTAGGGTCCGAAGCTAAAACTAACGAACAGCTTGCACACAAGAGACCGAATATAATCAAATGAGACATCATTAGTGAGAAGCAAGATCCTATATATCCTTCAATGAAGTGTAGTAGCTAGCTTAAAAATCTATGATATGAAGTATGTAAGTTGATCATCTTTTTATAGTAAAAACATTGGAATATAATACTAGCTAGGATATATTGTTTTACCATCAATAAAGAAGAATTGAAGTATCCGGAGATAAAGTCATGAAATACATAGGATACGTTCAAACTTAGCTCATTTCTAAATTAGATACACAGATTGATGGCTTATGTACGTAGGTTTTATTTTTTAATTCTTTTTTTCCCCTATGAATCACATATTTTATAAGAGTTTTGTGGGCAAGTTAGAAAGTTTCTTATGCGTTGAGTTTTGTGGGTAAGTTAGAAAGTTTCCCCCGATCGGCTCTTAGCATACACTGGTCAATGGCTATACGTCATTAAAAGGAGCCTAAATTTGAATGTCAACTCACAAATAACGTACTTACGTTAATTATAGTGTTAGAGCATGAGCAGGTGTTGTTAGATAATTAGAGTAGCTCGGATCTTTGTATAAGTTATTATCGTATATAACAAACTTTTTTTCTGTGAATTAATACAATCAATTTTCATAATCAACTTACTATATATGCAAACATGTTTTTTTTTTCAATGTTTCATTTAAGTTATCATTTTATTCAATGAACTTTTTATATATTCTAATTGTATACAACAACTTGAATAAAATAAAAGAATTATAAAAGTTAATTTTATTAATTAACAAAAAATCAAAGTTTATTACATATGATAATGATTACTTATACAAAGTTTGATTAATTCGGATATAAAAAAAACTTAAATTAATGTCTTATTGTATTTTCTTTGCATCATCGAGAAGCACAGGCTCACCGGTTCCTCTCCTTTAGTACAATAATTTACTAATTTACCTATATTTAATTTATTAGAACCGACAAATTAATTTAACAAGTCGATCTTCTACTAACTTTTATATTCTTTTTAAACTAAAAAAGCACCGTTGACCGACCGGGCTATTTGGATCCTAATTAAAAATATTTAGCACAAAATTACCGTACGTACGTATTAGTGTTGTTCACTACAAGAATTCAAGGTTGTAACAGATCATGATAAGTTATATGTCGCTTAATTTGGTTGTTTGGTTATTCAATGATTTGCTTTGTTAGTTTATCGATTATGATGAGCTATAATGGGTCACATGAACTTGTAATGGGTTTATATGTGGCTTAATTTGGTTGTTTGGTTATTTAATAGTTTGATATTTTAGTTTATGGATCATGATGAGTTATAATAATTTGTAACGGGTCAAATTGATGTTTTGTTTATTGTTTTAACTTATAAGTTACTAATGTACATATTTAATAATTTTGCAGCCCAATCAACGTACTAGATGTTATGCTTCGTAACCCAGCATTTAGAGCGGCAATGGAATCAGCAATAACAAACTTGATTCAATCATTTTCATCCCAAAACGATAATGTGGATAACGACGAAGAGAACGGGGGCGAAGATAGTGACGAGTAGTTATGTATTATGCGTTTTGTCTTAACAAACAACTTAACTAAAACATATATATTAAGGATTTTGTAATAGCTTATGTGGTTTCTATGGTGTATTAAATTACAAGCAAAACAAGTTATAATTATTTTTGTGCTGAATTATTATAAAAATGAAAATAAACAATAGCAGCAACACTTAAGCAATTATGACAAGACAATTGCAGCGACACAATAGTAGCGACATGTCGCTGCTAAAGCTCTATTTTTTTTTGTAGCGGTTGCTATGTATATACGTTTGTGTTGACCTTGCTGGTATCATTACGGCGAGCATTCCGATTGGATGAGGAAGACCGATTAGCGGAATCTGCCACGAGGGCGGTTGGCGACGAAGAGTGATCAGGATGCACAGCGGGCGAGTTTCTGGACTTATTTAAGCGCTGCTCCTCGACCAGAAGCATGGATCTCGCACGTAATAAAGTCGGTAGCTTTTCTCCATGTCGAATGATACTTGCAAGATGTTCAAACTTATCACTCAAACCATTAATCATATATGTCACTAGGGTCTTTTCTTCAACTGGAGAATCAATATTTGCTAACAGATCGGAGATGGTTTTCAAACGTTGACAATATTCGGTAACCGTAGAGTGTCCAATTGATATGTTTCGCAATTCTTGATCAAGTTGAAAAGCCCTAGCCTCTTTATTATCTCGAAAAAGATTTTCAAGGCTTAACCAAACATCTCTTGCAGTAACATTTTTCTTTAGTATCATTTGCAATAAAGATTTAGTGATAGTACCATAGATCCAAAGTTTTACGAGCAAGTCTACCTTCTTCCATTCAGCATCGGCAGGACCTTTGGATGTGATGGTCCATCGATGTATCCAGAAACACCAAACTCACACAATGAGTTTCAAAGAGCTCACGCCATGCATCATAGTTCAATTCTTCAAGGTCGAGAATCAATGGAACATATGCCTTAATGTTAGTAATTCCGAAGGGTTTATCGGAACTCTGAGAATCGTGCATGCCAGCCATGAAGAGAAACAGGAAACACGAAAAGAAGAGGAGGGGCTGAATCACGAAACAGAAGAAGAAAGGAAGAGGCAGTCGACGTGTCTTATGTTGAATGTATAAACTAAACCTAGTTTAGTATTAAAGATGTAAATAGAGATAGTTTTATGTATAAGATTAAAAATAGAAGTAGAAGTGGGGGTTATGGCACTGTGGATTACCACCGACGGGTTTACCACCGTCAACCACCAACCGCCGCCATCACAACGGAGTAAGTAACCGTCGACGGCCGGAAACTGCCATTTGTAGGCCTATATATATGACGAATGTACAAAGTGTGATTTCTCAGATTAATAAAGCAAGTATCTTAGTGTATATCTGATTTTCGATCCAACATCTTACTGCAGAAGAAGAAGGCAGCCGACTTAGGGTTTGGTAAATCAGAGAGAAGGCTCTGATACCATGTCAGAGGGAATATTTTCCATATCTCATTAAGCCACAAAACAGGCAAATAAATAAGATACAAAGGGGGCCTTGGGCCAAACAATACAACAAATAAGAACTAATTAGCTAAGCCCCAAAATATAAAATATATACATAAGTGTACACGTTAACATTAATTACAATCTCATCTAGCGAGCTAGCTAGCACATGTTAAATTAACAAACATGCACGTCGGCAATTATATATATATATATATATGGGAATGTTAATTTTAGAACCGTTTTTATTACGAGAACCAATCTTAGTCCTTCATTTTGGATAATGGAATTCATGGATGAAAAGCGTGGGGGGATTGAGTGTGGCAGGGTGCATGTAAAGAATTCATCGGTGGGCAATCCAAATGAAGGAGGGGGAATTGGACGGCTATGTTGTAAAAGGAACTGATACGGGTGACTAGAACAAAACTTGGTATATTAATACCAAAATTAATCAACACATGTCATCAAATCAGGATCTTTTCACAATCTATAGAGAAAACTATGTTATCAACAAGGAAGCATATCATGTACCAATCATCATACTTGGAATTGGAGAAGTAGAAGCCAAAGCAGAAACTCTTTGATTTATTGTTCCTTATGTCTCTCATACTCCAGACATTAATACTAATGTTCTTGGTACGAGTCAATTAATCTTACAAGGATTTGAAGTGAAGATCGAGGGGAGCACTTGCATAATCACACACATAGGTCACAATCGACATTTACATGGGAACAAACCATCAACATTTGGAAATTCCGAAGATAACAAAATGGAACTCAATGGTATAGAGATTTCTTTGATCATTGAAAATTTTGTTGACTTTATTTCCTTTATGGTGTTGGTGAATAGACACCATGTGTGCTACAAGAACAAAGCCTTGTTTTCAAGAAAATTTGAAGAATCAATTGAGCGGTTCTACCAAATGCAAGAAGGAATTGATGTGGCTTTACCACCAAATGTTACGGGTCTAGATATATGCCTATTCGACCTCTACAAGATGATCATACGATCAAGAGGATATCAAGTCATCACCCTAAGAAACGAGTGGGTAGAAGTTGCAATGACTTTTGGATACCCTGCCTGTTATGACCGAACTTTTCATGAGTTATATAACAAGTACTTATCGGAAGGTTTGAATTGGTTCAGCAAAATCTGGAACGTTGGAGAAGAAGTTGGAGCAAGCCAACCAATTGATCTGAACGACTTTTTTAGTGAACAAAGAGATGCAAACGACATTGGTAGGGACCAAGAGATCGCACGTGTTCGGGAGACAGAAAGGAACCATGTCATATTGAAAAAGAAGAGGAACCAACTATAATGAATCATGACTCAAGTTCAGAGGTGGATGGCGAAGATTTCGTCCTCATCAAATGAAGGAAATAAATGAAGCAAGGCGATTGATACTTGAGAATTAAGGGAGGTAATGATGGAATTAACGCGAATGATACTTTTGTTTAGTACTTTTGAAACTAAGGTTGTTGGTTACCGGTATTTGAAATAAATTGATTAAAATAATTGTAACGTCCCAACTTTTTTTTAAAGCGAATGCCAAAGCGTACGATTAACATTCTACCACAAATAAAACATTGGATAACATCAATTACAACCCTGGGTGAAAACCCATAAAAGCGTAAATCCAATTGTAATAGTTTCCGGAATACATCGGGAAATTCAAAATAGTTAAAACATTACGGAAGCTTATTGAAGATGAGCTATCAATCACGTGCTGGAGCCCCGCCGTGGCCATAACCTGAAAAGAAGGTTAAACAACAACCGTAAGTACGAAGCTTAGCGAGTACTTTACATACAACAAACCAAATCGTCATATCATCAACTTGTTTCACGTTTAGTGCATCAATCATTCCCGCTACCGTAGTAGGCGGTCCCAACATTCCCGTTACCGAAGTAAACGGTCTCATCGTTCCCGTCACCGTAGTGAACGGTGTCATCATTCCCGTCACCGAAGTGAACGGTCTCATCATTCTCGTCACCGAAGTGAACGGTCTTATCATTAAATAAATCATATCATATAACTCATATCACATGTCATAATCGCATATATCATCAGTTTAGGTTGTAAGTAAGAGTACTCACCTGTCTACAGTCTAAATTCTCGGTTATCAGCTATTAACGAATTGCTCGGTCACGAGTCCAAAGTACGACCTACAGTGCACATAGTCGTATCAAGTTTCAAATATTCAAGGTCGGGTCATACACCTTGACTAAAGTCGAATCTCGCGTTCTTACTATAAGTTGGACCCATACTACGGTCTCGAAAGTTAGACGAGTTATACATACGTAAGTTGCATGGGTTAATGTACATACACGTTAAGTCGCATGAGCTATACTTAGGTGCATCAGTCGCATGAGCAATATATATATATATATATATATATATATATATGTGTGTGTGTGTGTGTATGTATGTATAAGTCGCATGGTCCAATCTATATATATATACCTTAAGTCGCATGACCCCTATACATATGTATAAGTCGCATAGCTATATGCAAACCTAAGTCGCATGGCTCACCTAACATACATGTACGTTAAGTCGCATGGTTCAAGTTATGCATAATTCGTATGAGGAACTCATAAGTCGCATGAAATCGTATGTTGCATGAATACCCCATGCGAAAGTCGCATGGCACCCCATGCAAAAGTCGCATGGTCATTCTCAATAGGTCGCATGGATGTACTGGAAATCGCATGGTACTCCATACTCACATAACACACACTGATTTTGAATGAATGAAACAGTGAAGATGGTGATGTTGGGGGTTGTGCCCTAGCCACCTTATATACTTGCTCTCCAAAAGGCCTAAGCCCAAATTCCAATTGGTTAAGCCCAATAGTGTTTAACCCAATTGCATTATTCACATTAGTCCGTTTAGCCAACCAAATATATATATTCAAATCCAAATAAATCAACTACTCCATCATTAAATCCATAATCCAACAGCAATATTATTTCCTCAATAAAATATCTTTTTATTTATTTTTGAAGGTTCAGGTATTACAATAATCCATGAACACCCCAAATGGATCGGAGGACGGATTGATGAGCCGACATAGTGCCGCTGGCGTGAAGACTCTCCTGTTGAGTATCAGTTTTTTCTTTTGAATAATAAGTATGGTGTGTCAACATGATGAAGAAAGATTAAGTATAATAATTATGCGATGATAATGCAATAAAGAAAAATCGACGTTGTTATAACATTAGTAATAATTAGTTTAAGATTACCAAGATAACCTTAGAATTTTAAGAGAATTAGAAGTAAAAGAAGTAGTAGATTTTATAACTTATGAAAGAGTATACAAAAGGTGTATTTATTTATACTTCAAAGTTCACTATGGATCTATTATACTTCATTAATTAGTAGATAATGTGTTGATAGTAAAGTTGACAACAAGTTTCTAATGTTGAAAATATATTCATCTATAAATCTATATCTATATATTTAAAACAATTTATTTATAACAGATATGACATATGACTGTCATAACTGACTATCGCATCAGTTTTCAACCTATCAAATAGACATGACTAAACAACTATAATCATGATATGCATGACTAACCTCCCCATTATCACCCATTTTCATTTTCATTTTCATTTTTTTTCAAATATAAATAATAACTAGTATTTAAAAAGTAGAAATATATAATAATAAAAAATAAATACAAATACAAACTCTAAGATCCTTTAATAATAAAAAACACAAATAGAAAAATACAAACTTAAATCGCTACAAATACAAATTCAAAATAAAATTAAGTATGGAAAGGAACCGGGATTTTCCAAATCTGTTCGGCAAGATCGCTTCGAAGATTAAAATGCTTATATCTTTCGCGTATATCTCTAACGTTTTGGACCTGGGAAGCGAATCTCCCGGCAACCGAACATTGTGAATTAGCGTCGAGAATTTATAGACCTTCTTTCACCTGGACTATTGCGTACCCATGATGACCTCCTTCCATTTGGATTATTTCCCGGTAGAGATCAAAAACACATTTGCAAAAGTTATTTAAACAATCGGTTGCGGTTTTTTCAACCATTTGTGAATAGTCATCCAAGCATTAGGAGAGCTGCCATATGCTAATTATTCTATGGCAGCCGTACAATTTTTAAAATAAGTAAAACCAAGCACCCCCATAGCATCTTCTCGTTGTACAAAATATTTAAAGTGCTTGGGAACAGATTCTTAAAAGTGTGTGGATATATTTTTTACGGTCCTCAAAAAGACCTACTTTCGTATCCGAAATCTTTGTCTAAACATCTCAAGAGTGTAAGTCAGTGTCTTGCTAAAATAGTCTTGAATCAAACGTACGTTCATCACCTCCAAATCGATCTCAATGAATGCACAATCGCTTGTTTGTTCATTCTTGTGAACATTTGGCCTCATTTTCTAACAACAGTTGAGTAGTAATCCGTACATACTTCATAATTTCCTCGTCTAACAACGATGAAATTTACAGGTAATCCTCCAATTTTATAAATTGTTGAAAAAGTATGGGGTACTTTTTTTTGAACAAACAGGGGATGCTTGATATATATAGATATATATACACACACAGGGGAGGTTAACTTGAGAACCGTTCTAATTGTGAGTACCAATCTTGACGTACCATTGATTAAAATACGTCTATGACCAATAAAATGACGGCTCATTAATGACATATTAATTAAAGGTGTTTTGGAAAATAAGGACATGCTCTTTAATATACGACTGTCCATCCGAACGCAATCCATGGGTGTGAAAATATATGAAAGATCAAAATACCCTTACTATATATAGGGGATTGTTCATTTGAAAACCGTTTTTATTACGAGTACCGTGAGAACCAAACTTGCAGCTCTTGATTAAAATAAATCAATGACCTGTAAAAATGATGGCTCATTAATGATGCATTAATGAATGGTATTTCGGGAAAATCAAGGCTCGATCTTTAATGACAACTCACCCGGACACAATTCACGGTTGGAAAATTATATTAAAGACCAAAATACCCCATTTAATGAGCATTAATGGCGGTTACAAATGGTACCCGCGATACTCACAATAAAACGATTCTCAAATGATCTTATATATATAGTATTGAATGAATCATTTAGTTAGATGTGCAACACTGAAGAAAGTGCTTGAAGTCTCTAATCACTACAAAAAAAATGCCATATAGTGGCATACAATTTTAATGGAGCATGAATGTGGAAAGCAAGACTGTAAGTTGGTCAGACCTACTTGCAAATGAGATTGTAATTTGGATTATTGAACTTCTTTCATAGATATCCTATAAAGTCAATTGTTTTTTATGTTTAAGTGTTCTTATATATATATATATATATATATATATATATATATATATATATTCTTTATGTGCTAGGATGAATTAGTGAAAAATACATATATTATGTCCCTTATATTTGCGCTAGGATAATGTACTCAAAAGATAACCCCTGTTAAGAGAGCATCTATGAAAGAATTAATTAAAATTCTAATAATTGATTTTGCAAGAATGAATTAGTTAAAGAAAAAATGGACTACCAGTTGTTTTTCAATTGTAGATTTGTAGTCGGATGTAGGTGTTCTTTGTTGTGCCTTCATGTAATGAGATTGATGTGTAGTTAGCTGTGTAGTTATCAAGAGATTTTATTAGTAGTCGATTTATTATTTGCATGTTGTGTTCTTATTGAAATGTCTTTAGGATCATTTAGCGTGCATGAAGATTGAGAAAGTAGTTTATGAGCTTGTTTAAGTTTGAAGTTTTTATTCAAACAT
This sequence comes from Dittrichia graveolens, assembly GCA_038502395.1. Classification (NCBI taxonomy): domain Eukaryota; kingdom Viridiplantae; phylum Streptophyta; class Magnoliopsida; order Asterales; family Asteraceae; genus Dittrichia; species Dittrichia graveolens. The sequence continues at coordinate 16,696,271 of JARJIL010000006.1, forward strand.
TTGTTAGTTTCATGTGTTTTATATTTGATGTCTAGACTTGTTTGGCACTTACTAGACATTTGTTAATAGATATTTGGAATAAGATTGAACTTTTAATTAAAGTGGTGTAATAATGATTTTTATGTCTTATAGTATTGTTTTCATTTTATAGTGTGAATAAATAAAGATTATAATAAATGACAAATAACACCATAAACAACATCGATAGTGACTATTAATCTGATAATGTGATTTTGTGGCAAAAGTTAAAGTGCCACCAAAAGTAGTACTGATTTTTAAAATAGCAATTTTTTTACCGGCATAAAACTTGTGCCGCAAATGTCTTTTTGTTTATTGTGGTAAAAAAAAGTGTTATTAAAAGCCTAAAAGGTTGCAGCGGCACACCAAAAAAGTGCCACTAAAATGCTTTAGTGGTAGCGCTTCTAGTGGCACTTTTTTTTGTGTGCCGGTGATTCCCAAAATGGTTTTTAGCAGCACTTTTTTAGTCTTTTGTGGCACTTTTTGTATGCCATTAGATGGCCATTTTTTTGTAGTGAATACAACAATGTATTTGCGTAACTAAATCATCCATGACTTTTTTTTTCTTAATTGCCTTCCGGCAAGAAACATCGATACTGTACAATGTAGATACGTGTTATAGGATGGATGAGCCTTACATTACGTCCACCACTTTTTACAGGATTTGTGTAAACTAAAAATGGGGACTTTTACCTTGAATTTCTAACCCAAATTTCAATTCTTGAGCCTTACATTAGGGACTCCCATCCCATCCCCACAGCGTGCAAGTGTACGTCTCTTTGTTAATTTGAAACTAAGTCGTACGTAGTACGTAGGGTTCCATTGGTATCGACATCTCACTTTGTGAGTTCATGTTTAAATCTAGACAAAGATGCGAAGTGGGGGAATAAATATATACGTGTTTTTAAGCTTTCTGATACCAAACTTATATAATCGTAGGTGCATGGTTGCCTAATGTTGATTTGAAAATGGTGTCTTATTCAGATGCCCTTCTTTTAGGAGGAAGAATGTTTTCTCAGCAAAGGTGATGCGCTTTTGTTTTGAGATTCAAGAAGAAACCGTAAGAATACACAAAACGTCAAAACATGCCTTAAAGATAAAAACTTGTATGTATACTTATAAAGTACATCAAACACGAATAAAAACGAGCCATCTCTGTACATATTAAAAAAAAGATGAACATGAAGATTATTAAAGGAGCACGGTTGTACGCTTTAAACGACTCAATTTATGAGTTATGACTCTTTTATGATAGATAAAGCTTACCTATATTTATAATTTGTTCATATAAGAGAAATGGTGATTTAAACGAGGATCGAAAAGAAAACAGCTGAAAACACTACAAGAAAAATAACTTTTTGCGGCGACATGTCGCCTCAAAAGGTCCATTAAAAGACAAAATTCTAGTCAAGGAAGTTTGACTTTCAACGAAAACTATTTGCGGAGACATATGTCGCCGCTAATACTCTAATGATTTCATATTTATTTTTTTATTTTCGCGAAAATAATGGCGGGATATTTTCCCACCTAAAATATTACATGTCGCCGCAAATAATGGCGGGATATTTAATTATTTGTATATTTAATTTGTTTGCTTGAAATTGTAGGCAAGAAGGGGCGTGGAGAAGCCCGAAATGTGGAATTGAGGAAGTTACGGAAAAAGAATGGGAAGCGACCCTTGCCCATTGAGTTTAATGATATTAAACTGAATGACACATGGAGACCGGTTGGGGATAATGGTGGGCTCTTCACCAGCTACATTGGGACTTTGGTCAGGGATGTCCCATTTCGATTTTCAAGCTGGGATAAAGTTCCAGATGAAATGAAGCAGCCTATACTGTCGTCTATTGAGGTTTCACTAAGTTTTTTTATATTTTGTAAATTTGTAAAAACTATACAATAAACTAACTTTTTCTTATAATTTACAGACGTATTTTGACATGAAGCCCCACTATGAGGGGCCAAACAATTCGTCGATCGTGGCAGGGATCAATAAATTGTGTTTGAGCAGTACTGAGATAAAAAATATAAGTTTAAAGCTCAGTGGTTTGACAAGAGAGGGGGTCGTCGAATACTGACCAACTGCGTCAAATGCCTCCGCCTAACATGGACCGGGTGGAAACACAAATTACAGCAAGCTGCTGTTAAAAAAAGGACTTTTTGCGGCGACATGTCGCCGCAAAAGACCTATAGCGGCGAATCTGAGAAATTCCATTTTTATTATTATTTAAAAAATATCGTATATGTCGCCGCAAAAGGGTAACTTGTCGCCGCAAAAGGATTAAATATAAAATGAATTTTAAAAGAATTAAATATTAGATGTCGCCGCAAAAGGGTTACTTGTCGCCGCAAAAAGTGTTGAATATATTATTCTTTATTTATAAATAATATAATATTTGTCGCCGTAAAAACGAAAACGGTCGCCGCAAATAGTGGACACGTGGCAAATTTTTGGTCCGTTGTGTATCGCCGCTAATAATTACGTATTTCGTCACAAATAGGTTTTTGGCACAAGTTTTATGCGGCGACATGTCGCCGCTATAGGTTTTATGAGGCGACATTTTGACCTTTTACGACGACATTTGTCGCCGCTAAAGGTCTTTTTTCTTGTAGTGAAATGAAGATTTTAAAGAAGCATGGCCATGCACTTTAAAAGAGCACATTTGTGCTTAACAAAAGTTCAGGCACACCAACACCATTATTGCATGTTAAACGTATTTATAAATTGAAATTCTTGAGGTATAGTTTATAATGAGGTAAATCGCACCCGCGTGTTACGCCGGAAAAAAATATAGATGAATAAACTATAGAAATTAACATTTAAATTTAAATGTTTAAAAATAAAATGGAATGGATTAAATATATGTGATTAAAGTGCAGTGAAATTCGATTAGAGAAAATTCCTATATATGTGTTGATACTATATGCTTTAAATTTAAATCGAAAAAGGTTTTATATATATTTTATATTACATTTAATATAACATTTAACATTTTTAATCCTAACAGAAAAAAATTATGATACCATTCTAATTTTTCATAAGAAAAAATTAAACTTAAAATTAAGAACATAAGAAACGTAAATGTTATTTTTATAAAAAGATTGATTTAGTAAAACTACTTTGTTTATTTAATACGTATTATAAATGCATAACTAATATAAAAAAATGTGTGTTGAACTTAATACAAATATTAAAGTCAAATTATATTACAAATAAATGGATAGCATTTATTAATCCTCATCATGAGCTTTCCTCTACTTATTAAACTTGATTGACGATCTCTCCTTTAAATACTAATGTTCACAGCTAAAAAGAATATGTACCGGAATTCGGACCAAAGCTAATACTCTCAAAGAAGTTTTCCTAACCACTCCATCTAAACTTCTTTTGTGGTATGGAGCAACTTAATAAATATCTAATATAAGCCACGAAAGTTACTCTTCACTTCCCTGGTAAATATTAATATATATATATATATAATATCTACTATCTAGGAGAAAAGGAAGTGCGACAAGAACTCAGATTCAAGAAAAATAACTTTTTTGTTTGATGAAATAAGGACGAATTATTCATAACATTTTAAAGGTAATGAATGTTTTAGCAAGATCTAATAAACTAATATGTATCCTTTATTCACTTTTTAATATGGTAAAAGTAAAAAAACATATATTCTTTAAATGAAGATTATACAAAACAAACCATATTGCTTAAAAACAAATCTTTTATTCACTAGTAAAAATAATAATACAAAAGATACCAATATTATTCAAATAAAAATTATACCATACGGAGATAAAATTCTATAACCACATAAATATTTAAAATTCTGACTGAATTTTATAAACGACATTGTTGTCAACTTGAAACGCCTTTGCAAGAATATCTACAGAAATATCGGGGTTTGATCCAAACACAGCATTTGCAATGGTAATGACACCGGGATTTTGACTACTCAGAGCCGCAATAACAAAAGCATAGCCTTTTCCGATGTTTTGCTGGAAGTGAATTAGACCTTGCGGGAATACAAAAACATCACCCTTTTCAAGTATTTTTGTGAACAGACGGTTATCTGTGTTAGAGGTCACGAAACCGACTAGAAGGCGGCCTTCAATTACAGTCAAGATTTCAGTGGCACGAGGATGCGTGTGTGGAGGGTTAATACCTTGTGGGGCAAAGTCAATACGAGCCATGGATATACCAAAAGTGTTTAGTCCCGGCAACTGTGTTACGGTCACGGCGGTAACATTAGACCCTACATCATTCGATGTATTTCCCATAAGGTGAAGCCCTCTAAAGAGAAAGTCATCTGCTTGCACATGCATCGGATCTTTGCAAACCACACCATTCACAAGTACTGCAAAAACAACAATATAAATTACGTATTATTAAAACAAAAATGTGGATAATATATTCAAGGAACATATGTGATAATCGCATACCTGGACTATTTGGATCCGCCACACAGAAGTCCTGAAGAGGACTAGGGTCCGAAGCTAAAACCAACGAACAGCTTGTCAACAAAAGACCGAATAAAATCAAAGCAGACGTCATTACTAAGAAGCAATATCCTATATATTCTTCAATAAAGTGTAGTAGCTAGCTTAAAAATCTATGATATGAAGTATGTAAGTTGATGATCTTTTTATAGTAAAAGCATTGCAATATAATACTTGGATATATTTGTTTTACCATCAATAAAGAAAAGTATACGGAGATAAAGTCATCAAATACATAGGATACATTCAAACTTAGCTCAACTCTAAAGTAGATAGAAAGATTGATTTATTTGTTTAGTTAAATATGAATTACATATTTTATGAGACTACGTTTTGTGGTGGGTAAGTTGGAAATTTTCTTATGCGTTGATTTGGTCCAGCCATTTTCTTCTTTTAGATAATTAGAGTTGCTCGGCTCTAGCATACAATAGTACAATAGTTATAACTATATTAGATGTATGTTTAATGAATGTTATTAATATTAAAATGTAAAAGATAGTTAACTTAAAAAGTTATTTAAGAATTAAAAAATATTTTATTATCCGAAAATAAATTTCTGAAATTCCAAATATATTATAGTAATCTAAAAGAAATTCAATTTGTAATGTTTTAGTTTAATAACTATTGCTTAAAAAAACTTTTTTAATAAAAAATAAAAGATAGCTTGTTTATATATTTAAGATTGGAATTAAATACTGAAAATTTATATAAAAAGGATTTAACTATGTGATTTCTAAACTTAATTAATTATTAACCACATGATTGATACATGCGTACATATATTATTGCCGTTGTTTTCTCTATAATTACGTGACTATTGTTATAATGTTATTATTATACTAGACTAAATGCCCGTGTGATACACGGGTTTGTTTAAACGATAATAATATTAAAAATTAATAAAGACGTATTAAATAATAATAAAATGAGAATTAATGAGAATTTAATAAATGACGACGTACGGCGTCAACACTCTAACGAGCGGTGTAAACATAGACGCGAGTGGGGGGCAGACTTGACGGCTGAAACGTGATATCATGATACAAATATTCGTAAGTGTATTTCGTATATAATTCATTAATCATTATTGTTACAATTAAGGTAATAAAGTTATTAAAAAAGAATTTAAATGATTATAAAATATTTTAGAATGATAAAACTAAGAATTTGGTTAATTATGATCATATTTTAAAATATTATAAAGGATAAATATGATATTTATAAATTAAGGTGGACAAATACGAATTTATATGATTTAATAAGGGCATATATGAAATTATCTTTAATAATTTTGACTCTAAAAAGTCAAAATTGATTTTTTGATTTTAAGTGAATGAATGATCAAGATTAAACATTCTTTTAAATGAATGGTTCAGATCGTCTAATAAATTTTATCAAATTAGTCTTTTATTTATATTAGAAGATAGAAGATTAGAAGATAGAAGATGTATTATTAATTCTAAAAGTTATGTGTGCATGAACGTGAAGGAGGATTTGTTTGTGAAATAAATCAAAGAAAAAAAATGTAAACAATGCAAATTAATGGAGTGTGATTAACTTGATAAATGTACGAAAATGATGTATTAAATATATCGTTCTGAGAATATAATTACTTGATAGCAAAATTTATATAATTACGTGACTTAACATCAAAATTTCATAGATATGATTATCTCATATATCCAAATTAATACGTTATATCTATGATGCATATTATCTCTAATCTCTAATATTAATAGGATTTAAAATTAAGTTTTAATTTTGACTATTTAAAGTAAAAATTGAGTTTCAATTTTTAATAAAATAAATGGTTAAGAGATTTAATTTTAGATAAATGAAAGGCTAATTAGGATTTTCTAATTAAATTGTTAAAAGTTATTAGGATTTTCTAATTAAATTATTAAAAGTTACTCTTTTATTTATATTAAAATATTGTTATATGTCACTAAAAGGAGCCCAAATTTGAATGTCTAACTCATAAATAACGTATGTATGTTAAGGTCGGACTATCCCGGATGCTATCGTAGGACCATATTCTTCTTTTCACTACAGTTATATGATTTGTGATGACTAGTGGCGTAATATACTAACAAAATTGAAAATAATTAAAATTTGTAGGTGTTCTAGTTTTTTGGAATTTTGGTTATTACATAGATAATTGGACCCAATTAGGAACACTTTGATGCTTAAACGAGTATGAAACAATCTAATTTAGCACAATATCTTATCTAATAAGATGCATAGTAATTTACTAATTTCCTATATTATATATATGGTTGTCGGTGAGTGTAACCGTTAACATAAGATTTGTATTCTCATCCGTTAGATCATAATAACTATTAATCTTAGCCGTATAAATTAAGTCATGAATTTAGACAGCTCTTGGATCAAGTTCATATTCAATCTGGGCCATTGGTGATGGAATTAAAACTGCTTGTATACCACCACTAAAAAACATGTTGAACGTGGTTCAATCAGTTACACAAAAACGGCTACTTTAGTGGGGTAGTGGGGGGTTTTTATAATTGCTGGAAAAGTGAGAGGAAAAAATAAGGGTGTTTTATAAAAGTCTTTAGGGTTTTATTGTATAATGAATATTTTATTTTAACTATTTTTAGTGTAATTTATTATAGAATGTTTTACTATTTTCTCTTATAATTTTTGATATATTTTATTTATGATAAATATAATTATATATTTATAATCGTTTTATTTTTATCTACGTTTTGATATAAATTTTATCATAATACGATATGCTTGAGTATAAAACATACTTATTATGTCCCTTGTATTAAACTTCGTTTTAATGTTTTAATTAATTGATTGTTGTTAGTATATTATGGTTATTGTTGTACTTTTAAAATATGTTTTGATTTTATTTACATGGTTAACATGATTACAACCCGGACACCGTCCGGGTATTACACTAGTTTGATTTATTAGAACCGATAAGTTTTTACAAGACGATCTTCTACGAGCCAGGGTATTACACTAGTTTGATTTATTAGAACCGGTAAATTTTTACAAAGTTGATCTTCTACGGGTTTTTTTTACTTTTTTTAAACTAAAAAAAGTATGTTGACAGTTGACCGACTGAGTAAAAAAATTAGTGTTGCTATCATAATTCTATTTTAATACAATGTTTTTTAATCAATATATTTATTTTATTTTATTTTACAAAGAAGAGAATAGTGTTTGTTTCTGATCATATATATTTGAAAATCTTTTTCACGTCTTCAAACCCACAATTAAAACTCGATCTAACCCTAATTTTAACCCTAAATCATTAATTAATTAATGTAACTAAACATCACCACTTATGTTGGTGATTATAAAAATGAGCAAAAGAGGATTACATAATTTATTTATAATCAATGGTGAAGCAAAATCAATTATTCAAAAAATCAGCACAAAAATATGCAATCAATGGTGAAGCAAAGTCTGTTATTCATAAAATTGATGAATGTTGTATTTGGGTAGATCAGCATCTATGAGAAAAAAGTGATTTCATAGTTGTTCTAAAATATGCAGAAAAAAGGTGTTGTGTTTAAGGTTTTCTCTCTTGCAAAAAAAGCCAAACACTTTTTATCATTTATGCTTGCCCGCATGCACATATAATTAGTGATAATTAATTACTTGCTTCAAGAAAACAAACACCAGGTGACATTTGGAGAATTCTAGGTTTGTTGGAAATTAAAGATGTCAAACAACCGTTGCATGTGTATTTGGAAGTAGAAAAAAAAACATCTGTCAAGGAAAGAGAATTAATCGATTACATAAAAAGATTATTCTATGGCTCTCCAACTATCCTCTATTCTACAGATTTGAATCCATTACCGAAATTGTAAATCATCAGCCACTCATGCATGTCCTTTGATGTAGGCGGTGAAGAAACAAAGTAGACATTTACTCTTATTCAATTTTAACCACAACAACATATTTTACTATCCTTGAATTAATCAATTAGATTTTATACCACCTTAAACTATTAAAGGGCTAATATAGTACCTTGTAATAGGAAACCGATCCTTTTTATCGAGTCAGAGTACCAAGATGGTCTATTTTTCTATAGGTTATATTGTACCTAGTGTAAAATCTGACTAACCATGTTAATAATTTTAACATTATTTTACAATGTTTAAATTAGACTCACACCTACAACATAGTAGGGTTAAAGGATCCATTACGAGCGCATTTTGTCAGTGTGAAGGCTAGCTACAGGAAACTGCATCTCGAGATGATGACCATGGGGATAAGAGTGAGCATGAAACCGTTGGAATTGGTTGAACCACCTAAATCGAGGCTAAGTCATGTTGACCGGTTCGAGAAGTGCAATGTGAAATGGGTGGTTTTAGATATATAAAACCGACTGTTATGATTTGGTTTACAGTTTTTATCACATCTCCCTCTCCTTGTGCAACGCCTTTTAGTTATGCTATAAATCTGTTATATTCTAAACTAATATTTTAAATATGAAGTTTTTCAATTCCATGCGTATACCGGTAATTTTCACGTTTTCATTTTTATCTCCGCTCCTATTAACATCTTTCCACTAATTCTAATTCCCTATTTTCACTTTTCGAGCCTAAACGCCCAAATCCGGATCCTCTATTTTCACTTTCCCTTCTGATTTCTCTTTTATCCTCTCCCCTCTACCATAGTGTCATATCGGTGTTTCCCTCTAATCCTTTTTGGAGATGGTGTGTCCCTCCGATCCTCTCCTCTTTGCCATCACTCACAGTCTCCCATATGCGGTCTCTCACACCTCGGAATCTCACTATTTGAGTTTTTACCGTCGCTCACGCCTCGCATCTTATGATCTCACTTTGTTGTACTTGAAGTTAAAAACCATGAAATTAACCCAAACCAAATTGGTGGTCTGCTCAGTTCGGTCTGGTTAGTTCAATGGACTGGTTTTGTTTAATATTTTTGAAACTTAGGCTGCTAGTTTGGTTACCAATTTTTGAAATAAATTGATTCCAATGAACCATGAACACCCAAATGGAGGAGGTGAAGTGATGAGCCGGTATGGTGCTCAACTAGTCATGGCATGAAGCCTCTCACGTTGAGAATCAAATTTTCTTTTGTATTATAAAAGATGGTGTTTTTATAATTATTGGACGATAATATGATAAAGAAAAAAAATCGAAGTGACCTATATTGAGATTCCTTCAAAAAAGCCAATTATATCGCATCGCATCTCTTACAACATAATAAAAATTAGAGAAAAAGATGTGTACCGGTACTACATCTAACTTAGGTGTTATAATACTCTTTTATCTTTTATTTCAAAATTAATGCTATACGATTTTTTTTTTACCAGAGAATATGTTATAGGCCGTTATGCTGCAGAAGGGAGCTAGTCTTCAAGGGTCAAGTGGTCAACAAACATCATCTTTTCTCCTTAAACCCTAACGATTTCCCCATCAATATTTACCTCTAAACCCTGAACATGGGTCGATCAAACTAATCCTTCCCCTCACCAAAATCCCAGACATGATTCGGCCCCAAACCCTCCATCTGCATCGAATACGCACACTCTTTAATTGCCGGCACCCTTCCTTGTTTTATCCCGAAACATTAGCTCAAACTCACTTGATTTCTTCAATCCAAACCAAATATTTCAAACCCAGCTCCATTTTTAGCAGGAGCGTCTCGCTTTCGTCTTTATTCCAGCACGAATTCGCTACGCAAGAAGCAAATCAGAAGTTAAAGAAGCCACTAGAACCCCTTTTCACAGAAGCAATTGGGTTGTCAAAAAGCGACATGGAGGATGGTGAAGATGAAAATGAAAAACTCAACAAAAGTTTGGAAAAATTGGAGGTTGAATTGAGAAGATACAGGGAAGATTCAACAAAACAAACAAAGTCGTTATCGGGTACGTCTTCGAAGCCATTGGAAACGGTTTTCACAGAAGCACTTGGGTTAGATGAGGTGAAAGACGATGATCAAGAATTAAAAACGGGTTTAGAAAATATATCGAATTTGTTTACTAGTTCCGATAAAAGAGAAAAAAAATCTCAAAAACAGTTTAAGAAAGTAGAGGAATCCATGGAATTCAAGGAGCTATCACCGGATATGGCTATGTTTGCCAATCATTTGCATACAAAGGGGTACTTGATTAATGCAAATTTCCTCCCAAACAATAAGTTTGATGTTTCTTGTTTTGTGAATAATTATGGCCGGGATTTCTTGAAGTATGCAGCTGAGAAGTTTGCCATGGATCATCGCGAAGTCTACAAGCATGTATTTTTTTTCACCTCTTTTGTTACAAATACAAAGTAGTTAATGAAGTAATTGCAAATAAAAGGAAATGATCATTTATCGTAGAAGCTTGATCAATGAGATATTTATTGGATATGTAGTTTTGTTGAAAATAGTTTTTTTAATGATCTGCTGCTGTGTATATACAATCTAGCTAAATACCTCTTGACAAAAAATGATCAGAAAACTTATCCACTTATAATAATCATTGACTATCTGTAATCATATTCAAAACAACTTCTTCTGTTAATGTTAGTGGTAACCAAAATTCCTACATATTTATCAAGTAGCTCACTTGATTTAGCAGTTGAGGATATCCAAACCACAACGAACACTTACTTCCTCGACCAGTGTTTCAATAGACCTAATAGGAGTATTGGTCTTGATACTGATTTTTGGAGGGTATCGGATTGCTTCAGATTTATCCAATCTCATAGTGCAAAAGGACGCACCTTTTCTGGTTAATGTATTGCATAGAGAAAACAAATTGTTCTGGTATGCATATCAACTTCTTATTACTGGTCCACCACTTTTCTAAGGATTTGTGGAAACTAAAAATGTGGAATTTACCTTGAATCCTAACCCAAATTCCTATTCTTGAGCCTTACATTAGAGACTCCCATCCCCACAGTTTGCAAGTGTCTCTTTGTTTGAAAGTAAGCCGTACTAGGGTTCCATTGGTAATTACATATCACTTTGTAGGTCCATGTTTAAATGCAAACAAAGATGCAAAGTTGGGGAATAAATATATACATGATCTGTCACACACCTTTTAAGCTTTCTGACACCATTACCTAAACTTATATAATCGCAGGTGGTTGCCTAATGGTGATTTGAAAAAGGTGGCTCAATTCGGATGCCCTTCCCTTGGGAGGAAGAATGTTTTCTCAGCAAAGGCGATGCGCTTTTATTTTGGGATTCAAGAAGAAACTGTAAGTATACACAAAACATGCCTTAAAGATATAAATTTGCATGTATACTAAAAAAGAACATAAAAACGAATAGAAACGAGCCACCTCTGCACATATTAGAAAGAGGTTGCCCGCCCTTTGAAGTCCTACACTGACCAAAGTTAAAGGCATGTGCCAGATTCCATCGCGAGGACATCTCTACATGTTTTAATGAACAGCAGTACATTGTCTATCTGATTTTACTCGTATTTTATCTGTATACATGTACACTCATGTACATACATATATACAATATACATTTATAAACATATATAAGATACATGTTTGCAGGTTACATTATTAATTTAAATAATAAGAAATTTTACTCTCAGGTATGCAACAAGTGCACGCTAAACGAGTCATGTAAGTTTGTGAACCAGAGCGTATGGAAAAGGGGGGGGAAAAATATGGACTTGACCGTTGTGATGAGGGTCATAACTTTGTATGCTCTCGATGCGGAACCTACTCAATTGGAAGTGCCCGATGATGTCAAGAAAGCAGTTAACCGGTTGTTGAAGGAAGTTATTCGTCTAAGTGAAGCTTGAGGTATCATATAGTTCATGGAAAACACAAAGCACCATATTTAGCAATAGGTATCATTTATGTATAGAAGCATCAAATTTTTTCTTATATTTTTGGATAGTGAAATGAACATTAATCATCTTTTATAGTTCTTCGGTTACAAATAATTGCTGACGTGTAACAGATTGAGACTTAAATTATGTGTTTTCTTACAGCAATTTGAGCATATTTTGCTCAGATGTTTTCTTTGCACCGACATTACCAAGATAAAATTAGGTGTTACTTACACCAATTAACACTCAATTCCCAAATGGGTCACCAATACCCGAACTTTAACCATACTAAAGCTGTAAAGCATACCTTGACTTGATTCTTGTTCGATGATAGTAAATCACTGATTGAGTAGTAAAGCATATCTTGACTTGCTTCTTGCTTTCCCCAAATCCCTCTTTTCTCCTTTCTTTTAATGGGTACAGGCGTACACCGCTCGCCCAACTGACTTACACTTTACTCATTTAACTACTTAGGCTTGTTTGTTTTTTGTGATAAGTACTTATTCTCTTAAAATGTCTGCGGGCGGGTAAACATTTTAAAATAAGTCTGTTTGTTTTTTTATCAGACATAAGTACTTATAACTTATAAGCACTTCCATCCACTTATTTTAAGAAGTGATCTTTAACCTCTTATTTCCATCAGACATACAAAAGCTACCCTGATCTCTTTGGCTGCTATCCATCCATTCAACCCTATCGCACCCTCGCACCATCGTCGCCATCCCACCACCGTCGATCCATGCAACCTTAGAAGCCTATCAGCTGCACTCTATCAATCAAACCACCGTCACCATCACCATCACACCACCTTCGCCATCCTACCACCGTCGCCATCCCACCACCGTCGGCTGCACTCTATCGATCGAAAATCAACACTGCTTCTCGTCGGAGGTAAACAATCAACCAAATCTGTTTGGGTTTATGTCTTTGTATGCTTGTATTTGCCCTAATTTATGGTTAAGCTTACAAATTAAAACAATCCCTAATCTGTGTTATCAGGCCGTGTACACCTTGGCAAATCTGCTTCTCGCCAGAGGTGGACATATTTTCTTCTTGATGTTAGTACTAGAAATGTGAAATCAAATTAAGCAATCAATCATGTTCTTTTTTATTCCTATCTTGATGTTCTTGATTATTAATGAATTAATTAATGTTACATCATCTTCAATTCTTTATTATATCACTTAGTTTGTTACAATTTTCTCATTGGTTACAGTCCTTATTCTGCAATTCTCACTTTACAATTCTGAGTTTGCAAAATACATTCAGATGCATTTATCAAGTTTCTTTTTTGTTTGCTCTTTTTGTTGTTTTTCCCTGTTTCAAATTCAGAAGTTGATTAGGTTTTCTCTTTATAGGCGGGGTTTGTATGTATGAGAATAATATATCTTCTGCAATTTAGCCAAAACCCATGTGTTTTATGATCTTATAATTCCAATTTGCAGATAAGAAGCTTTATTTTATTGGGTGTCTGGATTTTGGTCTTTCTGGTGTGTTTTAGTGACCTTATTGCTAAAGGCTTAGGCGCTTAGCAAGTTTAGTAACAAACTAGAAAATGCTAAAAGAAGAATTTCAGAATTATTCTTGAGAAGTATGTTTATTAATGTAGTTAGGTATGAGGATATTTATGAATATGGTACCATTAGTTTGTGGTTTTGAGGTATAAATGAGCAAACAAGTGTATTATTTTGAAATCATTGGATATCTTTGTTACATAGACGTAATATTCATTTCTCTATATTTTAAGAAGGTGAACAATATTATATAAATGCATTTGTAAGTGCCTTGATGTTACTTCTGTTTGCTTTCTACATGCTAAAGTGATGGGGTCATCTACATCAAGTTTAAAGCAACAAAAAAGGAATTGGTTGGAGCTCCCATCTGATGTAAAATCTGCTTGGCCCATTTAACCAATATAATGCCCAGAAAGTTTGCACTGCTTGGCGTAAAATCTGCTTGGATCCTACTATGTGGAGGGTCATTGATTTGAACGACTTATTGAACTCAAATGAAGGACTACTCTCGGTTAAGGAGATGTGTAAGCATGCAGTTGATAGAAGCCAAGGTCAATTGGTTGATATCACCCTCATACATTCCTACGAAATATCAGAGCTTCTTCTATATGTTGCTAATAGGTATGGAGAGCTAACTATATCTGTTTTTATGTGTATATGTGCTTATTATAACGCAAATTATGTTTTGCATTTATTACCTATATATCACATTGTTATTGATTATACGAGGAAGTAATTAAGCATGCTTGCTCGTTTTTTAATCTTTTTGCGGTTACATTTTAAGGTCTTTCTAGAATTATTATGAGAACTATGTGTGTTTTACTGTTTTATAAAAAGACCCTTTGCCAATTTTATGAAATTTAAAGAGGGAAGTGTAATGAAAGCTCAATGGGTTCTATCAAATGAATTAATGGGACATTTTATTTGAATTCTTATTAGTTCCTATCCTATTCTGTTAGAATTTCATCAGACGGTAGTCTTCCTTGCATGTTATCTCGATTGAATGGCACCATGTTGAAATCGAATATGAAACACAGAATGTGTATATGAAATGGAAGAACACAGAACTGTTAGCTTAATAAAGGCCCGTTCAGCTAGGCCATCTGTTAGCTATTAGGGTTTCTTATATATACCCTTTCTTTGTGTTTTATATTGTACTTTTTGATCATCAATAATATTTAGCATTTTCTCCCTATTTCAACAAGAAGAACAAGTATATATATAGCAATTCTCGAAAATACTTGGATACACATATATATAGCCACATGGTGGCGGTTGAATCTGGCGCCAAAACTACCTCTGGCAGTTGGTGGTGGTAGTGTCGGCCTACATTGGCTGTAAACTGCCACCAAATATGTGTGTTACACACACTTATTCTAGCTTTAATACATAATAAAATAATAATAATGTTTCATAAGTTTAACGTAGTACTAAATACTTTTGATCAAAACATTAAGGTCCAACATATTCTAAGTGGAAATAATCAAAACATGTAAACCAAAGTTCTGTATTTTAATTCAAAAATTCATGTATAGAGCATACAGGTATCGAATTTATTTGTGCTTCAAAAATTCATACCGTGATTCAATTTATTCTCTTATTTATTTGGCTGATTTGACCATGGTTACATAATTACTAATTCTGTGTTGGAGAAATATTTTGAAATATGGTTTAGAATAACAATAAATACTTGGATAATTTCATAGATCGTGTTTAATACACTTTTCGAAATCTGTAAATCGACCCTTATGTCTGGGGTATCACGAATTCAGATAAAGGATAATTCAAGAAACTTGATTTGAATCACAGGCTTAATTCAAATTCAAACACAGAATATCTTTGCTTTGATTTTCGTTCTTCAGAGACTATTTTGAAAGAATATCGATTCGTATATTCTTCCTTTGCTCTTCTCGATTTCTCTCTCTTTTGCACCAACCGAAAATGCCTATTTGTAGGCGACCAAAATCGGCGGTTTTCGGCGGCTTGGGGACGGTGGTTTCTTGGTGGTGGTTGGCGGTGGTTTCTATTTCGGGTTTGATTTGCATATGTCATGGTCCTTTGTTTCATTTAATGTTAAGGCTTTTGAAACCGCAATTTTTGTTTGCATTTGTGTATGTGTTTGTTTGATCTACATTTGTCGGATCAAAATGGGCAATAAACTTAAAACTAGATTGGCTTGCAGTTTTTAGTTTGGTTCTTTGAAAGTGGCAATAAACAAGCACATAAATATGGATCGGTCTATTTACACGGGTGAAATTACTTAGTGCATTGATAAATCACATTTGTTATTATTAATGGGATAGTCTACGGTCTACCTACATTTTAATATTTATTTAATTTCCCAATTCCCATAAATATACATCTCCCAAGTCATTTTAGTATTTATTTAACTTCTTCTCTCTACTGTACTTATCTTACTTTCTCTCTATTTACTATCACCAAAACACTGCCACCGCCCTGCCGGCCCACCACTCTCTCTGATGTGTTTGTCTCTACCACCACACCTCCGCTCTCTCTCTCTCTCTCTATTGTGTTCGTCAGGCCACCGGCCACCGCCTTTAACGCACCACCGGTCACGAAAATCACATAAAATACCTCAAGATCTACAAATCTGGTCTTTTTCATCATTTAACCAAAATCTTGAACATAGAAACAATATTGGACCACAATTTACATTTAATGGGTTCTCATGTGCTTTGGGTTATGAAGCGGTCAAGATGAGGTGATAACACCTTGAGAAAAAAAGGCCTAACCATGAATCAATATCTTGAAGATGACTTCATTGAATAAGAAAAAGCCTAAAATCTATACCCTTAATTTGATCATTCAACTTCGTCTTCACATAAAAACCATTTCTTGGTCGTGAGTATTAGGTTCCTGGAAGAACGGTAGTCACCTCATATGAGGAGGAAAACAAAGAAGAGAAAGAGGAAGAGAGTGAGGGTTATGAGGGTGAGTCGTCGGTGAGGAAGAGGAAAGCTAAGGTCGGGAACCTGTCACGGTGGTGTCACCGGAAGACAAGCGACGTCGCCGTAAAGGAGTGTGTCGGTGGGGTGGAGAGCAACGGGGTGTTGGACTGATAAGTCTAATGAAAAATAAAAGTGGGTAAGGTTTAGTAGGTAGGTTGTAGAATTGACAAATCCGGTATGGGATCCACCGACTCTTACTTGCTATCCACATTGTTATCCATGTGGATAGCAGTACCCCATAAATATGTCTTTGGAAGTGTTCAACAAAGGTAATAGGTAAAGGTGATCGTCAATGTGTTTCAATGAGGCGCTTTGATTATTTCAATATAGAAATAACACTTGAAGTCGTCTAAATTTTTTTTGAAGAAATTTAAAAATAAACATATAGCTAACAAACATGAATTAGTCAAAAAGACATAATCTAACACATACACAAAATACGCCTAAAAGCCAATGTAATCTACACACTTTAAGGTGTTCCTCCGATAGTAATCTAAGGACATAGAATTTATAGTGTTGGTCTGAAATCAATCCCACACACATGTCTTTTTAATTACAGGCGGGCCACCCTTTCTTTTTTAAAACACTTTAAGTTACACAACTAGTCTCACCTCTCGCTATCTCCTCTCTCACATCTCTCTACTGCTTTATCTTCTTGACTTCTTCTACTTCTCTCATATGACATCACCTCAACCTCCCACAGAATGCCTCTAACCCTAAAATCCTACTTACTCATATTGACCTTTAGACATGACCTCAATGGAGATCATTTGAGACTCGTCACGTGTTAATTGTTTCTTGAGAAGATTGTGTCATTAAAATATAAACCTGATAAACTTTACAATAGATTTAGTTAGTGGTATTACATGTTCGTAATAATTTCTTAAAAGTAACCCAAACCTCTTTGCAATGGATAAGATTGCTCTAACATTACAACTTTCTGCTAGGTTAGTCTTGTACAAAGCTTATCACTTGTTTCCCGAGCCACCTAAGTTTTACAAACTCATTTATTTGCACAAAGTATGTTTGAAGCTTGTTGTGAATTTCTTGTTGTTAAAGACCACCACCTGCGACAACCAAAATCAACAAAACCTGTAAAATGTTTAAAGAAACATGAAACGAGAAGTAAATGTCAAGTTTCAACTTGCCAAAACAATAAAACATTAAATGTTGAATAGCTAAGAAAGACCTTACCCAAATCCGAGTATCATAGGCAAGTGTTATAAATCGATTTTTGTCTACAAAAGGAAAATCCTTAACTTTTTCCTTGAATTTTTCTTGTAAATGGCTGCATCAACATACAATTCACTAAATCAATAACCACCTTAGAAAAAATCACGGATTGCAGGTACTTTGTATCATTAGACTAAGGGACGGGGAGGACTTTTTCATATGACAGCCAAATTGTGGTCAGACAAGGAGACTTTTTCATATGTGCATTTCGCTATCCGAATCCGAATCCGAAATTTCGGATTCGGATATCGGATAATCCAAAATATCCGAAATGTATTACTACGTTTTTTTTTACAAAAAGCTTTTCCAGGTTAAGGCTTCTCTGAAAATTTAGTACTAAGATTACATGTCCTAAATATTAATTTAATTAGAACTAGAACTACTTTTACAAACTTCATTTAATTTTTTCAAAAACTAATTTATTTTTTCAAACTAGAACTACTTTTACAAACTAATTAACTACCTTTCACATAATTAGATCATCAACCCAATTATATTATATATACGCACAATCGAATTAATTAATTATTCTTTAACTTGAAGCAATATATAGAATAAGGATTGGAAATCAATCATCTTTAAATGAAGAAGAGCAAAAACAGAGATATAAAAAATTGGTCTGAGTGTATCTAAAATAAACATATAATAACAAGATCAATCGATCGATGTAGAAACTAGATCGTCAAGTATATATGATATCGATTTGGAGTTTTATACATCTAGAGATTTTTTTTTATATTATATATTTGTTATTTTAAAAAAATAAAAGAATATATATTTCGGATATCCGAATATCCGAAATTATGAAAAAATGCTATCCGAATCCGAAAATTCGGATATCCGAATTTTCGGATAATTTCGGATCGTATTTTTCGGATATTCGGATTTCGGATCGGATACGGATATTTTTGAACACCCCTAGTTTGACGCTTATACGAGTATGAAACAATCTAATTTAGCACAATACCTTAATGTAACACGAAGCACGGTTAATTAATTTGTTATTTTTTAAGTAAAATAAAGTATTTTAAATTTATAAATTAGATACCGAACTACAAATATATCATTTTTATGAAAAAAAAGTTCAATTTTTATATATTAGGTTACGGTGGATCCAGTAATTTACTAATTTTCCTACATTTAATTTTTCAGAACTGGCCACGTAGCTGCGCGCTCCAGTTCTTTCCTAATTAAAAAATTATTTACAAATAATAATTAGCACAAAATTACCTACGTATTAGTGTTGCTATATATGTGTTTGTGTTGAGAGAGATTATTAGATGGTAAATAAAAGGGATATCATATCATAATTCTGTGTTAATACAATGTTTGTAAATCAGTCTATTCAAATTTGAGCAAGAATGACCCTTTAACTTTGGAAATCTTGGCATATTAAATACATAGTTTATACGGTTATTATATGCAACTAATTTTATTTTCTATTTTAAAATGCATTTAACTTCTAATTTGATTTATTGTATATAATTATTAACTTGAAATACCAAATATATTTTTTTGGTTAATTAATCAGTATGTTCTTGTGTTGATCAACAAGAACAAAATTAACCAAATATGTGAAAAACATTAATTAGAAGAACCAAAATTGAAATCTGGAAAATCTATTTAGTTTGTCTAAACAAATGGGAAGAACCATAATATGGAATCTTGAGAATATGTTAACATAGATCGAAGTGTAAGAACCCTAATTCGAAGAAAGAATCTATCTATCTATTTGTTTAACAAAAAGCGATTAAAATACAAAATTGGTGTATTTTTATTTATTTGTCTAAACAAAATTGAAGTCTCAAACATCATAACATCATCCGTAACAAACCAATTAAACAAGAACTATTGAAGCATCTAAAAGAATCTATTTAAATTTTATCAATGGTTCTGATTTTTATTAAACAAACGAATAGATTGAATGAAGCCCTCAAACAATCAAAATCAAACCTGAACAAGAGATAATTGAAAAAAATCGAATCTACACATAAAAATACAAAGCAACTGTTTCGGTTGATTTAAAAACCTTAAATCTTTGATCTAGAAAGAGAAGATTACGCCCACAAAAACACCCTAAGACGATTATAAAAACCCTAAATCGATGAATTTGAAAATGAAGCAACCTATTTCAGAATTCAAAGGCGATGGAAACTCAATTGATGGAACAAATATTTGAAATTATGAATTCGCAAAAATCCATCATACATCTGGAACCACATCTAACAAAGATCTAGAATCACTCATAAATCTGAAACACATATCTTCTATGGCGATGAAACCTATTCAATGGAACCTTTAGAAATTTGATGTATGAAATAGGGTTCGAAATTTTTGTCATTCATGTTTCAACCTTTATTGTGATGGAAAAATCAAGCATGAAGTTGAAGATGAAGCATCATGATCTTCATACGTTCGTACCTAAAGTTCCAGAATAAAGAAAGAAAATAGAATAAAAATATTTAAAAAATGGTTAGTTACCTACAAGAAACTTCCATAAAATGGTTCTTTCAAAAAATATAAAACGTAGTTGCATATAGTGACAATTTTAGCAAAGTTTGTTATATATTCATGCATTTTTCGCGCAATTTGCTATGTTAAGATTGATTCTTATTAATTATAATTTTAGTTTATTTTATTTGTAGACATTGAACTGATACTAATGAGCTTGACACTTTGATGCAAAATTTTTCCGTCAAAAGCCAATAACATATCTAAAACTTGGTTGGTGTTTCCGCTCTTGAGACATGAGGATTGTATCTTTATCATTATTTTTTCTAGATTTTCACTTAACATAAAGTTCTTAAGTCAAGTTTCATTCGTGAAAATACCAACTTTTGTGACTTTGCCTTTGTTTGGCCGTTGCTTGTTCACAAATGCCTCGATAATGCATACTTTATACATATATTTCATATTCGTTATTTTTTATTGATAATTCTTGTATGGTAAATAAGGCTTAATTATACCTAT
The DNA here is from genome assembly GCA_038502395.1 of Dittrichia graveolens. Taxonomy (NCBI): domain Eukaryota; kingdom Viridiplantae; phylum Streptophyta; class Magnoliopsida; order Asterales; family Asteraceae; genus Dittrichia; species Dittrichia graveolens. The sequence goes on from JARJIL010000006.1 coordinate 16,717,261, forward strand.
AGTTTGTTCATATTAGCTAAATGATAATTTGGATGAGGATTGAAAGGAACACCTGTGAAAATAAAGATTTTTACATAAGCATGTTTGTGCGCTTTAAAAGACTCCATTTATGAGTCTTTTATGGTAGATAAAGCTTAACTATATCTATAAATTGTTCATATTAGATATATAAGGGATGATTTGGACAAGGATAGAGACGAAAATGGGTGTAAATGATGATTTTTTAAGAAGCATGGCCATGCACGAAGATCACGCACGAGCTTAACAAAAGTTCAGACCCACATAAACGCACGCCAAGGCACACCAACAACACCATTAGTGCATGTTAATAATACAAACATATTGATTAAAAACAAATCTTTTATACACTCGTAAGTATAATAATACGAAATATGTCAATATTATTCAAATGAAAATTATAAAATACAGAGATAAAATGTTACAACCACATAAATGTTCAAAATGATGACTGAATTTTATAAATGACATTGTTGTCAACTTGAAAAGCCTTTGCAAGAATATCTCCTGCAATATCAGGGTTTGATCCAAACACAGCATTCGCAATGGTAATGACACCGGGATTTTGACTACTCAGCGCTGCAATAACAAAAGCATAGCCTTTTCCGACGTTTTGTTGGAAGTGAATTAGCCCTTGCGGGAAGACAAAAACATCACCTTTTTCAAGTACTTTTGTAAACAAACGATTTTCAGTGTTAGAGATCACGAAACCGACTAGAAGGCTGCCTTCAAATACAGTCAAGATTTCAGTGGCACGAGGATACGTGTGTGGAGGGTTAATACCTTGTGGGGCAAAGTCAATACGAGCCATGGAAATACCAAAAGTGTTTAGTCCTGGCAACTGTGTTACGGTCACGGCTGTCACATTAGACCCTATAACTTACATATGTTAATTATAGTGTTAGAGCATCGATCATCAAGTGTCGTCGGAGTTCGGACCATCCCGGATGCTATCATAGGACCATATTCTCCTTTTTTTTCCCAAGAGTTTTATGTTTTGTGTGATGATTAGTGACAAATGCCTTTGTTTGAATATTGCTTGTTCACAAATGCCTCAATAATGCATATAATACTTTTGATAATGTCTACTTTATACATGTATTAGTAAACTCTTTAATCATTTCCGATTTGATCTCTATTTGAAGTGAGACAAAAATTTCTTGAAGATTAAAATATAAACCTGATAAACTTTTACAATAGATTTAGTTAGTGGTATTACATGTTCGTAATAATTTCTTAAAAGTAACCCAAACCTCTTTGCAATGGATAAGATTGCTGTAACATTACAACTTTCTACTAGGTTAGTCTTGTACAAAGCTTATCACTTGTTTCCCGAGCCAACAAGTTTTACAAACTCATTTATTTGCACAAAGTATGTTTGAAGCTTGTTGTGAATTTCTTGTTGTTAAAGACCACCACCCGCGACAACCAAAATCAACAAAACCCGTAAAATGTTTAAAGAAACATGAAACGAGAAGTAAATGTCAAGTTTCAACTTGCCAAAACAATAAAACATTAAATGTTGAATAGCTAAGAAAGACCTTACCCAAATCCGAGTATCATAGGCAAGTGTTATAAATTGATTTTTGTCTACAAAAGGAAAATCATGAACTTTTTCCTTGAATTTTTCTTGTAAATGGCTGCATCAACATACAATTCACTAAATCAATAACCACCTTAGAAAAAATCACGGATTGCAGGTACTTTGTATCATTAGACTAAGGGACGGGGAGGACTTTTTCATATGACAGCCAAATTGTGGTCAGACAAGGAGACTGTTGCATGTTGATCACATTTTTATTTATGTATGTATATGTATCTCTCATCATTCCAATTCTTGGGTAGTATGTTATAAAGTCGTATTAAATAGTTTAATGTATTGTTAAGTTTCAAAGTCTGTTATTTTTCTGCTTCTAAATCATTGGTCTCAAGTTTTGTTTGATGACTCAACTTTAAATTTGTATTCGTTTTGGTTGCATGAATGATTGATAGAAACCTACTTGAAAAGTCTTTACTCAAACTTGTAGACAAAGAAATTATGCATACTATAATTTAATACGAACAAGTTCACATAAAGATAGCACGAAAGTACATCAAGTACAAATAAACTAGACCACAGTAAAAGCAATAATAAGAAGCATTCCATATGATGAACAGCAAAAGCAATAGTAATTAAATGTATGATTTATTTTTATGAAAATAATAGACTTCTAAGAAATATATTTTTGGAAAAAGATAGGAAGATGAAAAATAAAATTATGAAAAAGATAATTACCATAACTCACCAAGAATATAAGCATTTCATATGAGAAGCATTCCATATGATGAACATAAAAACCAGCACCCTTGTGATTTTTTAAACAAAAGAAGTGAGAACATGAAGAATACTTACCTCTATCAAGCAAATTTGAAATTATGCCACAAGTTAAATATCATGAAAGCAATGTCATATTATGAATCTGTAGCAACTTTTGATAGGCATGAACAATCAAAATTGATTCGTGTAAACTTACGTATACATAATATTGAAATCAATTAAAACACCCCATCAGAATGATTGAAGTTCTTCAATGTCAACATTGAACATTGCTAATTGATCAATGGATCAGCAAATAATCGACCAAGAGCCTTAACATCTTCCTCATCCTATACCAGAAAAAAAAGAAAAAAATTCACAAAAATCTCCCAACATTGTAAATAGGTCAAAAGGCTTACAAGTAGAATAATTCATTAACAAAAAGATTTACCTTAATATCATTTACTTCCTAGTTGCCCTTATGTCCCAAAGGTTTGTATTTCTTTGTTACTTTTGAGGTTTGTTTTCTGTTTTTTGATTTTGTAACTTCTCTTTTTTGAGTTCTGGTTTTTTTTTGTCATTCCAAACTCTAGTAAATTATCATTCTAGTTTAATACTTTTGATTCTTGAATAATGAATGATGAAGTGTAGTGTGTATCCATATTATTCTAAATAGTTCAATTTAAAATCTGTTTTTTTTTCTAATATGTGGTTTTATTAAATCTATTTGTTGCATATTTAATCTGTAATATACAAATGTTTTTGATTGTGTTTCTCTAAGGCTTTGAAATCTGATTTTTGTTTGGCTGTTTAGTGTTTCCTAAATTTATAAATTGTGTTTCTTAAATCAAATTAGTGTTTTATAAAATTATAGAAATTTGATTTGAGTGTTTTAATTTGTAATATACAATTTCTTGATTGTGTTACTTTGTGGCTTTAATTGAAACTTGATATTTGTTTAATGTTTTATATATTTTAGAAATCAGTTTTTAGTGTGTTGATGAATTTGCTACAAAGAATGCACGTAGGCATCTTTTTAAGTAGTTTGTAACTTTCGTATAATGGTTTAAACTTTTTAAGTAAAATTATGTTACATTTTATATATATATATATATATATATATATATATATATATGTGTGTGTGTGTGTTACTTAACTTGTTTGTGCGTATGAAATTTTATACATAAGGGCATTAGTAGCCCGCTTCACATAGGGCATCAAAACTCTTTTGAACCGGCCCCGAAGGCCCTAGCGGTTGCAAGCAATGCGTTAATTTCTTTAGGACCATTAGTTGCAAGCAATAGATTAATTTCGATCTTTATAACATGGAGTTGCTCCTAGTTTTCCTTTTAGATAACATGTTCCACATAACAAGCGATTTCTTCCACTTCTACTAAAACATAAATAACAATAGTGTTCTAGACATAGATATAAAGAATGCAATATACCTTGTTCAACAGCCTTAAATAAATATTTTAAAACCAGAACATTAAACCGTATCAAATCTAGTCACTATCATGATAGGACTTTTGAGGTAATGAAATCTCATACATTAGTCTATTATATACGTACTTCTTTAACTTAACAAAGCAAAACAAGAAAGCCTAAATATTTTAAGTTTGTTGCTTTCTTGCGTCCTTTGTTGATGATCACAACCACAAAAATGACGACGATACCTGATTTGATAGCTTTCCAAATAAGAAATAATCTAGCAGACAATAGCAATTTCTGAAAATTACGTTTAACATTTTGGAACGAATACAAAATGAGTAATTTTTGTTTGGTACTTGCCTACAATTTGCATGATTCTCCGAGAACTCAATAAATCCTGCACTATGAAAAATTGGTTGAAAATATATATAATGCAGAATATACAAATCAACTTCCGGTATGATGATTAAAAAAATGCCACATAAACTGTACTATAAATTAGACCCTAAATTTACTAAATCCATCAAAAATAAACTAACACAATCGAGCCTTGAATTAAAGAAATCCATCACCGTGTTTCATTATATGGAACATATACACCCAAATGTGTCAAAAACCCAAACATATCTATGAAACACTCCAAAACCCAACACATATACTTAGTTCAAGATTCAAACCTAAACCCAAACACACACACACACTTGGATGTAGGATATAAGAGAAAGAAGACAAAAAGGGAAGAAGAAATGCAAAAACTACCCGAAGTAAAGAGAAGAGGAACACGGGGTGGTGTAGTGTGTGGGAGTATCGGTATCAAGGCATGGTCAGAAAATTTTTGTCGGCTCGAGAAGGATTGACCGAGGGTTGTAGCCTGTTGAAGAGCCTGAGAGACCGGATAAGGATTAACCATAAATGATGGTTGTCTCAAAGGTTGGCGACGCCAGAGAGTAGTCACAAAGGGTGAGTTGTGATGGAGATGCTTGTCGTGCTCAAAGAGGTCGGAGTAGCGGTCGCCGGCTAGTTTCAACTTGTAGAAGACAAAAGTTGTGAATGGCAGCCGGTGATAAGAGGCCGTGATGGTGACCGCAGGGGATGGGGTTAAGGAGAGAGGAAAGGTAATTTTTGATTTAGGGTTTTTTGGTTATTTGAAAAGAAGTCCGGCTATTGATAAAGGAAAGGGTATATAAATTAAAAGGGATTGAATAATATCAACCTATTTATTGGGCACGTGTCATTCATTTAGAGTATAGTGTCTTTTTATTAAATAGGTACGTAGATTTCATATACGTTATTTTCTTTTCATAATTTTTTATGGTAAATAAAGCTTAATTATACCTATAATTAGAATATTAAGTAAATAATGATTTGGACGAGGATTGAAATGAAAACATATGAAAATGAAGATTTTTACATAAGCACGGTCGTTCGCTTTAATAGACTCTATTTATGAATCGGTTATGTTTTCAATATTTATTTGTTTAAACTCATTAATTGTGGATTTAAAAGGAGGGGTAAAGAAGAGGTATAAAGGAGTGGTATTTTAGTAAATTTACTCTTCTTAACATTAAAAGTTTTTTAGGTGGTAAATACATTATATAGGAGTAAGATATATATATATATACACACACATATAAATATGTTATTCACTTTTAAATGAAAATTATACAAAACAAATGGCTTAAAAACAAATCTTTTATTCACTTGTAAATATAACGATACAAAACATACCAATATTATTCAAATGAAAATTATACCATAAAGATATAAAATTCTATAACTAGAAAAACATTTAAAATGCTGACTGAATTTTATAAACGACGTTGTTGTCAACTTGAAAGGCCTTTGCAAGAATATCTACAGAAATATCGGGGTTTGATCCAAACACAGCATTGGCAATGGTAATGACACCGGGATTTTGACTACTCAGAGCTGCAATAACAAAAGCATAGCCTTTTCCGATGTTTTGTTGGAAGTGAATTAGACCTTCCGGAAACACAAAAACATCACCCTTTTCAAGTACTTTTGTGAACAGATTGTTTCCGGTGTTAGAGGTCACAAAACCAACTAGAAGGGTACCTTCAATTACAGTCAAGATTTCAGTGGCACGAGGATGCGTGTGTGGAGGGTTAATACCATTTGGAGCAAAGTCGATACGAGCCATGGAAATACCAAAAGTGTTTAGTCCGGGCAACTGTGCTACCGTCACGGCAGTCACATTAGACCCTACATTATTCGATGTATTTCCCATAAGGTGGAGTCCTCTAAAGAGAAAGTCATCAGCTTGCACAAGCATTGGGTCTTTGCAAACAACACCATTCACGAGTACTGTGAAAACAAACAATAGAAATTTAGATTTATAGAAACTTAGTTTTAAATATTACGTATTATCAAATCAAGAATGTGGTGTATTCAAGGAAATGGCGTACCTGGGCTATATGGATCCGCCACACAAAAGTCCTGAAGAGGACTAGGGTCCGAAGCTAAAACTAACGAACAGCTTGCACACAAGAGACCGAATATAATCAAATGAGACATCATTAGTGAGAAGCAAGATCCTATATATCCTTCAATGAAGTGTAGTAGCTAGCTTAAAAATCTATGATATGAAGTATGTAAGTTGATCATCTTTTTATAGTAAAAACATTGGAATATAATACTAGCTAGGATATATTGTTTTACCATCAATAAAGAAGAATTGAAGTATCCGGAGATAAAGTCATGAAATACATAGGATACGTTCAAACTTAGCTCATTTCTAAATTAGATACACAGATTGATGGCTTATGTACGTAGGTTTTATTTTTTAATTCTTTTTTTCCCCTATGAATCACATATTTTATAAGAGTTTTGTGGGCAAGTTAGAAAGTTTCTTATGCGTTGAGTTTTGTGGGTAAGTTAGAAAGTTTCCCCCGATCGGCTCTTAGCATACACTGGTCAATGGCTATACGTCATTAAAAGGAGCCTAAATTTGAATGTCAACTCACAAATAACGTACTTACGTTAATTATAGTGTTAGAGCATGAGCAGGTGTTGTTAGATAATTAGAGTAGCTCGGATCTTTGTATAAGTTATTATCGTATATAACAAACTTTTTTTCTGTGAATTAATACAATCAATTTTCATAATCAACTTACTATATATGCAAACATGTTTTTTTTTTCAATGTTTCATTTAAGTTATCATTTTATTCAATGAACTTTTTATATATTCTAATTGTATACAACAACTTGAATAAAATAAAAGAATTATAAAAGTTAATTTTATTAATTAACAAAAAATCAAAGTTTATTACATATGATAATGATTACTTATACAAAGTTTGATTAATTCGGATATAAAAAAAACTTAAATTAATGTCTTATTGTATTTTCTTTGCATCATCGAGAAGCACAGGCTCACCGGTTCCTCTCCTTTAGTACAATAATTTACTAATTTACCTATATTTAATTTATTAGAACCGACAAATTAATTTAACAAGTCGATCTTCTACTAACTTTTATATTCTTTTTAAACTAAAAAAGCACCGTTGACCGACCGGGCTATTTGGATCCTAATTAAAAATATTTAGCACAAAATTACCGTACGTACGTATTAGTGTTGTTCACTACAAGAATTCAAGGTTGTAACAGATCATGATAAGTTATATGTCGCTTAATTTGGTTGTTTGGTTATTCAATGATTTGCTTTGTTAGTTTATCGATTATGATGAGCTATAATGGGTCACATGAACTTGTAATGGGTTTATATGTGGCTTAATTTGGTTGTTTGGTTATTTAATAGTTTGATATTTTAGTTTATGGATCATGATGAGTTATAATAATTTGTAACGGGTCAAATTGATGTTTTGTTTATTGTTTTAACTTATAAGTTACTAATGTACATATTTAATAATTTTGCAGCCCAATCAACGTACTAGATGTTATGCTTCGTAACCCAGCATTTAGAGCGGCAATGGAATCAGCAATAACAAACTTGATTCAATCATTTTCATCCCAAAACGATAATGTGGATAACGACGAAGAGAACGGGGGCGAAGATAGTGACGAGTAGTTATGTATTATGCGTTTTGTCTTAACAAACAACTTAACTAAAACATATATATTAAGGATTTTGTAATAGCTTATGTGGTTTCTATGGTGTATTAAATTACAAGCAAAACAAGTTATAATTATTTTTGTGCTGAATTATTATAAAAATGAAAATAAACAATAGCAGCAACACTTAAGCAATTATGACAAGACAATTGCAGCGACACAATAGTAGCGACATGTCGCTGCTAAAGCTCTATTTTTTTTTGTAGCGGTTGCTATGTATATACGTTTGTGTTGACCTTGCTGGTATCATTACGGCGAGCATTCCGATTGGATGAGGAAGACCGATTAGCGGAATCTGCCACGAGGGCGGTTGGCGACGAAGAGTGATCAGGATGCACAGCGGGCGAGTTTCTGGACTTATTTAAGCGCTGCTCCTCGACCAGAAGCATGGATCTCGCACGTAATAAAGTCGGTAGCTTTTCTCCATGTCGAATGATACTTGCAAGATGTTCAAACTTATCACTCAAACCATTAATCATATATGTCACTAGGGTCTTTTCTTCAACTGGAGAATCAATATTTGCTAACAGATCGGAGATGGTTTTCAAACGTTGACAATATTCGGTAACCGTAGAGTGTCCAATTGATATGTTTCGCAATTCTTGATCAAGTTGAAAAGCCCTAGCCTCTTTATTATCTCGAAAAAGATTTTCAAGGCTTAACCAAACATCTCTTGCAGTAACATTTTTCTTTAGTATCATTTGCAATAAAGATTTAGTGATAGTACCATAGATCCAAAGTTTTACGAGCAAGTCTACCTTCTTCCATTCAGCATCGGCAGGACCTTTGGATGTGATGGTCCATCGATGTATCCAGAAACACCAAACTCACACAATGAGTTTCAAAGAGCTCACGCCATGCATCATAGTTCAATTCTTCAAGGTCGAGAATCAATGGAACATATGCCTTAATGTTAGTAATTCCGAAGGGTTTATCGGAACTCTGAGAATCGTGCATGCCAGCCATGAAGAGAAACAGGAAACACGAAAAGAAGAGGAGGGGCTGAATCACGAAACAGAAGAAGAAAGGAAGAGGCAGTCGACGTGTCTTATGTTGAATGTATAAACTAAACCTAGTTTAGTATTAAAGATGTAAATAGAGATAGTTTTATGTATAAGATTAAAAATAGAAGTAGAAGTGGGGGTTATGGCACTGTGGATTACCACCGACGGGTTTACCACCGTCAACCACCAACCGCCGCCATCACAACGGAGTAAGTAACCGTCGACGGCCGGAAACTGCCATTTGTAGGCCTATATATATGACGAATGTACAAAGTGTGATTTCTCAGATTAATAAAGCAAGTATCTTAGTGTATATCTGATTTTCGATCCAACATCTTACTGCAGAAGAAGAAGGCAGCCGACTTAGGGTTTGGTAAATCAGAGAGAAGGCTCTGATACCATGTCAGAGGGAATATTTTCCATATCTCATTAAGCCACAAAACAGGCAAATAAATAAGATACAAAGGGGGCCTTGGGCCAAACAATACAACAAATAAGAACTAATTAGCTAAGCCCCAAAATATAAAATATATACATAAGTGTACACGTTAACATTAATTACAATCTCATCTAGCGAGCTAGCTAGCACATGTTAAATTAACAAACATGCACGTCGGCAATTATATATATATATATATATATATATATATATGGGAATGTTAATTTTAGAACCGTTTTTATTACGAGAACCAATCTTAGTCCTTCATTTTGGATAATGGAATTCATGGATGAAAAGCGTGGGGGGATTGAGTGTGGCAGGGTGCATGTAAAGAATTCATCGGTGGGCAATCCAAATGAAGGAGGGGGAATTGGACGGCTATGTTGTAAAAGGAACTGATACGGGTGACTAGAACAAAACTTGGTATATTAATACCAAAATTAATCAACACATGTCATCAAATCAGGATCTTTTCACAATCTATAGAGAAAACTATGTTATCAACAAGGAAGCATATCATGTACCAATCATCATACTTGGAATTGGAGAAGTAGAAGCCAAAGCAGAAACTCTTTGATTTATTGTTCCTTATGTCTCTCATACTCCGGACATTAATACTAATGTTCTTGGTACGAGTCAATTAATCTTACAAGGATTTGAAGTGAAGATCGAGGGGAGCACTTGCATAATCACACACATAGGTCACAATCGACATTTACATGGGAACAAACCATCAACATTTGGAAATTCCGAAGATAACAAAATGGAACTCAATGGTATAGAGATTTCTTTGATCATTGAAAATTTTGTTGACTTTATTTCCTTTATGGTGTTGGTGAATAGACACCATGTGTGCTACAAGAACAAAGCCTTGTTTTCAAGAAAATTTGAAGAATCAATTGAGCGGTTCTACCAAATGCAAGAAGGAATTGATGTGGCTTTACCACCAAATGTTACGGGTCTAGATATATGCCTATTCGACCTCTACAAGATGATCATACGATCAAGAGGATATCAAGTCATCACCCTAAGAAACGAGTGGGTAGAAGTTGCAATGACTTTTGGATACCCTGCCTGTTATGACCGAACTTTTCATGAGTTATATAACAAGTACTTATCGGAAGGTTTGAATTGGTTCAGCAAAATCTGGAACGTTGGAGAAGAAGTTGGAGCAAGCCAACCAATTGATCTGAACGACTTTTTTAGTGAACAAAGAGATGCAAACGACATTGGTAGGGACCAAGAGATCGCACGTGTTCGGGAGACAGAAAGGAACCATGTCATATTGAAAAAGAAGAGGAACCAACTATAATGAATCATGACTCAAGTTCAGAGGTGGATGGCGAAGATTTCGTCCTCATCAAATGAAGGAAATAAATGAAGCAAGGCGATTGATACTTGAGAATTAAGGGAGGTAATGATGGAATTAACGCGAATGATACTTTTGTTTAGTACTTTTGAAACTAAGGTTGTTGGTTACCGGTATTTGAAATAAATTGATTAAAATAATTGTAACGTCCCAACTTTTTTTTAAAGCGAATGCCAAAGCGTACGATTAACATTCTACCACAAATAAAACATTGGATAACATCAATTACAACCCTGGGTGAAAACCCATAAAAGCGTAAATCCAATTGTAATAGTTTCCGGAATACATCGGGAAATTCAAAATAGTTAAAACATTACGGAAGCTTATTGAAGATGAGCTATCAATCACGTGCTGGAGCCCCGCCGTGGCCATAACCTGAAAAGAAGGTTAAACAACAACCGTAAGTACGAAGCTTAGCGAGTACTTTACATACAACAAACCAAATCGTCATATCATCAACTTGTTTCACGTTTAGTGCATCAATCATTCCCGCTACCGTAGTAGGCGGTCCCAACATTCCCGTTACCGAAGTAAACGGTCTCATCGTTCCCGTCACCGTAGTGAACGGTGTCATCATTCCCGTCACCGAAGTGAACGGTCTCATCATTCTCGTCACCGAAGTGAACGGTCTTATCATTAAATAAATCATATCATATAACTCATATCACATGTCATAATCGCATATATCATCAGTTTAGGTTGTAAGTAAGAGTACTCACCTGTCTACAGTCTAAATTCTCGGTTATCAGCTATTAACGAATTGCTCGGTCACGAGTCCAAAGTACGACCTACAGTGCACATAGTCGTATCAAGTTTCAAATATTCAAGGTCGGGTCATACACCTTGACTAAAGTCGAATCTCGCGTTCTTACTATAAGTTGGACCCATACTACGGTCTCGAAAGTTAGACGAGTTATACATACGTAAGTTGCATGGGTTAATGTACATACACGTTAAGTCGCATGAGCTATACTTAGGTGCATCAGTCGCATGAGCAATATATATATATATATATATATATATATATATATATATGTGTGTGTGTGTGTGTGTATGTATGTATAAGTCGCATGGTCCAATCTATATATATATACCTTAAGTCGCATGACCCCTATACATATGTATAAGTCGCATAGCTATATGCACACCTAAGTCGCATGGCTCACCTAACATACATGTACGTTAAGTCGCATGGTTCAAGTTATGCATAATTCGTATGAGGAACTCATAAGTCGCATGAAATCGTATGTTGCATGAATACCCCATGCGAAAGTCGCATGGCACCCCATGCAAAAGTCGCATGGTCATTCTCAATAGGTCGCATGGATGTACTGGAAATCGCATGGTACTCCATACTCACATAACACACACTGATTTTGAATGAATGAAACAGTGAAGATGGTGATGTTGGGGGTTGTGCCCTAGCCACCTTATATACTTGCTCTCCAAAAGGCCTAAGCCCAAATTCCAATTGGTTAAGCCCAATAGTGTTTAACCCAATTGCATTATTCACATTAGTCCATTTAGCCAACCAAATATATATATTCAAATCCAAATAAATCAACTACTCCATCATTAAATCCATAATCCAACAGCAATATTATTTCCTCAATAAAATATCTTTTTATTTATTTTTGAAGGTTCAGGTATTACAATAATCCATGAACACCCCAAATGGATCGGAGGACGGATTGATGAGCCGACATAGTGCCGCTGGCGTGAAGACTCTCCTGTTGAGTATCAGTTTTTTCTTTTGAATAATAAGTATGGTGTGTCAACATGATGAAGAAAGATTAAGTATAATAATTATGCGATGATAATGCAATAAAGAAAAATCGACGTTGTTATAACATTAGTAATAATTAGTTTAAGATTACCAAGATAACCTTAGAATTTTAAGAGAATTAGAAGTAAAAGAAGTAGTAGATTTTATAACTTATGAAAGAGTATACAAAAGGTGTATTTATTTATACTTCAAAGTTCACTATGGATCTATTATACTTCATTAATTAGTAGATAATGTGTTGATAGTAAAGTTGACAACAAGTTTCTAATGTTGAAAATATATTCATCTATAAATCTATATCTATATATTTAAAACAATTTATTTATAACAGATATGACATATGACTGTCATAACTGACTATCGCATCAGTTTTCAACCTATCAAATAGACATGACTAAACAACTATAATCATGATATGCATGACTAACCTCCCCATTATCACCCATTTTCATTTTCATTTTCATTTTTTTTCAAATATAAATAATAACTAGTATTTAAAAAGTAGAAATATATAATAATAAAAAATAAATAAAAATACAAACTCTAAGATCCTTTAATAATAAAAAACACAAATAGAAAAATACAAACTTAAATCGCTACAAATACAAATTCAAAATAAAATTAAGTATGGAAAGGAACCGGGATTTTCCAAATCTGTTCGGCAAGATCGCTTCGAAGATTAAAATGCTTATATCTTTCGCGTATATCTCTAACGTTTTGGACCTGGGAAGCGAATCTCTCGGCAACCGAACATTGTGAATTAGCGTCGAGAATTTATAGACCTTCTTTCACCTGGACTATTGCGTACCCATGATGACCTCCTTCCATTTGGATTATTTCCCGGTAGAGATCAAAAACACATTTGCAAAAGTTATTTAAACAATCGGTTGCGGTTTTTTCAACCATTTGTGAATAGTCATCCAAGCATTAGGAGAGCTGCCATATGCTAATTATTCTATGGCAGCCGTACATTTTTTAAAATAAGTAAAACCAAGCACCCCCATAGCATCTTCTCGTTGTACAAAATATTTAAAGTGCTTGGGAACAGATTCTTAAAAGTGTGTGGATATATTTTTTACGGTCCTCAAAAAGACCTACTTTCGTATCCGAAATCTTTGTCTAAACATCTCAAGAGTGTAAGTCAGTGTCTTGCTAAAATAGTCTTGAATCAAACGTACGTTCATCACCTCCAAATCGATCTCAATGAATGCACAATCGCTTGTTTGTTCATTCTTGTGAACATTTGGCCTCATTTTCTAACAACAGTTGAGTAGTAATCCGTACATACTTCATAATTTCCTCGTCTAACAACGATGAAATTTACAGGTAATCCTCCAATTTTATAAATTGTTGAAAAAGTATGGGGTACTTTTTTTTGAACAAACAGGGGATGCTTGATATATATAGATATATATACACACACAGGGGAGGTTAACTTGAGAACCGTTCTAATTGTGAGTACCAATCTTGACATACCATTGATTAAAATACGTCTATGACCAATAAAATGACGGCTCATTAATGACATATTAATTAAAGGTGTTTTGGAAAATAAGGACATGCTCTTTAATATACGACTGTCCATCCGAACGCAATCCATGGGTGTGAAAATATATGAAAGATCAAAATACCCTTACTATATATAGGGGATTGTTCATTTGAAAACCGTTTTTATTACGAGTACCGTGAGAACCAAACTTGCAGCTCTTGATTAAAATAAATCAATGACCTGTAAAAATGATGGCTCATTAATGATGCATTAATGAATGGTATTTCGGGAAAATCAAGGCTCGATCTTTAATGACAACTCACCCGGACACAATTCACGGTTGGAAAATTATATTAAAGACCAAAATACCCCATTTAATGAGCATTAATGGCGGTTACAAATGGTACCCGCGATACTCACAATAAAACGATTCTCAAATGATCTTATATATATAGTATTGAATGAATCATTTAGTTAGATGTGCAACACTGAAGAAAGTGCTTGAAGTCTCTAATCACTACAAAAAAAATGCCATATAGTGGCATACAATTTTAATGGAGCATGAATGTGGAAAGCAAGACTGTAAGTTGGTCAGACCTACTTGCAAATGAGATTGTAATTTGGATTATTGAACTTCTTTCATAGATATCCTATAAAGTCAATTGTTTTTTATGTTTAAGTGTTCTTATATATATATATATATATATATATATATATATATATATATATATTCTTTATGTGCTAGGATGAATTAGTGAAAAATACATATATTATGTCCCTTATATTTGCGCTAGGATAATGTACTCAAAAGATAACCCCTGTTAAGAGAGCATCTATGAAAGAATTAATTAAAATTCTAATAATTGATTTTGCAAGAATGAATTAGTTAAAGAAAAAATGGACTACCAGTTGTTTTTCAATTGTAGATTTGTAGTCGGATGTAGGTGTTCTTTGTTGTGCCTTCATGTAATGAGATTGATGTGTAGTTAGCTGTGTAGTTATCAAGAGATTTTATTAGTAGTCGATTTATTATTTGCATGTTGTGTTCTTATTGAAATGTCTTTAGGATCATTTAGCGTGCATGAAGATTGAGAAAGTAGTTTATGAGCTTGTTTAAGTTTGAAGTTTTTATTCAAACATTTGTTAGTTTCATGTGTTTTATATTTGATGTCTAGACTTGTTTGGCACTTACTAGACATTTGTTAATAGATATTTGGAATAAGATTGAACTTTTAATTAAAGTGGTGTAATAATGATTTTTATGTCTTATAGTATTGTTTTCATTTTATAGTGTGAATAAATAAAGATTATAATAAATGACAAATAACACCATAAACAACATCGATAGTGACTATTAATCTGATAATGTGATTTTGTGGCAAAAGTTAAAGTGCCACCAAAAGTAGTACTGATTTTTAAAATAGCAATTTTTTTACCGGCATAAAACTTGTGCCGCAAATGTCTTTTTGTTTATTGTGGTAAAAAAAAGTGTTATTAAAAGCCTAAAAGGTTGCAGCGGCACACCAAAAAAGTGCCACTAAAATGCTTTAGTGGTAGCGCTTCTAGTGGCACTTTTTTTTGTGTGCCGGTGATTCCCAAAATGGTTTTTAGCAGCACTTTTTTAGTCTTTTGTGGCACTTTTTGTATGCCATTAGATGGCCATTTTTTTGTAGTGAATACAACAATGTATTTGCGTAACTAAATCATCCATGACTTTTTTTTTCTTAATTGCCTTCCGGCAAGAAACATCGATACTGTACAATGTAGATACGTGTTATAGGATGGATGAGCCTTACATTACGTCCACCACTTTTTACAGGATTTGCGTAAACTAAAAATGGGGACTTTTACCTTGAATCCTAACCCAAATTTCAATTCTTGAGCCTTACATTAGGGACTCCCATCCCATCCCCACAGCGTGCAAGTGTACGTCTCTTTGTTAATTTGAAACTAAGTCGTACGTAGTACGTAGGGTTCCATTGGTATCGACATCTCACTTTGTGAGTTCATGTTTAAATCTAGACAAAGATGCGAAGTGGGGGAATAAATATATACGTGTTTTTAAGCTTTCTGATACCAAACTTATATAATCGTAGGTGCATGGTTGCCTAATGTTGATTTGAAAATGGTGTCTTATTCAGATGCCCTTCTTTTAGGAGGAAGAATGTTTTCTCAGCAAAGGTGATGCGCTTTTGTTTTGAGATTCAAGAAGAAACCGTAAGAATACACAAAACGTCAAAACATGCCTTAAAGATAAAAACTTGTATGTATACTTATAAAGTACATCAAACACGAATAAAAACGAGCCATCTCTGTACATATTAAAAAAAAGATGAACATGAAGATTATTAAAGGAGCACGGTTGTACGCTTTAAACGACTCAATTTATGAGTTATGACTCTTTTATGATAGATAAAGCTTACCTATATTTATAATTTGTTCATATAAGAGAAATGGTGATTTAAACGAGGATCGAAAAGAAAACAGCTGAAAACACTACAAGAAAAATAACTTTTTGCGGCGACATGTCGCCTCAAAAGGTCCATTAAAAGACAAAATTCTAGTCAAGGAAGTTTGACTTTCAACGAAAACTATTTGCGGAGACATATGTCGCCGCTAATACTCTAATGATTTCATATTTATTTTTTTATTTTCGCGAAAATAATGGCGGGATATTTTCCCACCTAAAATATTACATGTCGCCGCAAATAATGGCGGGATATTTAATTATTTGTATATTTAATTTGTTTGCTTGAAATTGTAGGCAAGAAGGGGCGTGGAGAAGCCCGAAATGTGGAATTGAGGAAGTTACGGAAAAAGAATGGGAAGCGACCCTTGCCCATTGAGTTTAATGATATTAAACTGAATGACACATGGAGACCGGTTGGGGATAATGGTGGGCTCTTCACCAGCTACATTGGGACTTTGGTCAGGGATGTCCCATTTCGATTTTCAAGCTGGGATAAAGTTCCAGATGAAATGAAGCAGCCTATACTGTCGTCTATTGAGGTTTCACTAAGTTTTTTTATATTTTGTAAATTTGTAAAAACTATACAATAAACTAACTTTTTCTTATAATTTACAGACGTATTTTGACATGAAGCCCCACTATGAGGGGCCAAACAATTCGTCGATCGTGGCAGGGATCAATAAATTGTGTTTGAGCAGTACTGAGATAAAAAATATAAGTTTAAAGCTCAGTGGTTTGACAAGAGAGGGGGTCGTCGAATACTGACCAACTGCGTCAAATGCCTCCGCCTAACATGGACCGGGTGGAAACACAAATTACAGCAAGCTGCTGTTAAAAAAAGGACTTTTTGCGGCGACATGTCGCCGCAAAAGACCTATAGCGGCGAATCTGAGAAATTCCATTTTTATTATTATTTAAAAAATATCGTATATGTCGCCGCAAAAGGGTAACTTGTCGCCGCAAAAGGATTAAATATAAAATGAATTTTAAAAGAATTAAATATTAGATGTCGCCGCAAAAGGGTTACTTGTCGCCGCAAAAAGTGTTGAATATATTATTCTTTATTTATAAATAATATAATATTTGTCGCCGTAAAAACGAAAACGGTCGCCGCAAATAGTGGACACGTGGCAAATTTTTGGTCCGTTGTGTATCGCCGCTAATAATTACGTATTTCGTCACAAATAGGTTTTTGGCACAAGTTTTATGCGGCGACATGTCGCCGCTATAGGTTTTATGAGGCGACATTTTGACCTTTTACGACGACATTTGTCGCCGCTAAAGGTCTTTTTTCTTGTAGTGAAATGAAGATTTTAAAGAAGCATGGCCATGCACTTTAAAAGAGCACATTTGTGCTTAACAAAAGTTCAGGCACACCAACACCATTATTGCATGTTAAACGTATTTATAAATTGAAATTCTTGAGGTATAGTTTATAATGAGGTAAATCGCACCCGCGTGTTACGCCGGAAAAAAATATAGATGAATAAACTATAGAAATTAACATTTAAATTTAAATGTTTAAAAATAAAATGGAATGGATTAAATATATGTGATTAAAGTGCAGTGAAATTCGATTAGAGAAAATTCCTATATATGTGTTGATACTATATGCTTTAAATTTAAATCGAAAAAGGTTTTATATATATTTTATATTACATTTAATATAACATTTAACATTTTTAATCCTAACAGAAAAAAATTATGATACCATTCTAATTTTTCATAAGAAAAAATTAAACTTAAAATTAAGAACATAAGAAACGTAAATGTTATTTTTATAAAAAGATTGATTTAGTAAAACTACTTTGTTTATTTAATACGTATTATAAATGCATAACTAATATAAAAAAATGTGTGTTGAACTTAATACAAATATTAAAGTCAAATTATATTACAAATAAATGGATAGCATTTATTAATCCTCATCATGAGCTTTCCTCTACTTATTAAACTTGATTGACGATCTCTCCTTTAAATACTAATGTTCACAGCTAAAAAGAATATGTACCGGAATTCGGACCAAAGCTAATACTCTCAAAGAAGTTTTCCTAACCACTCCATCTAAACTTCTTTTGTGGTATGGAGCAACTTAATAAATATCTAATATAAGCCACGAAAGTTACTCTTCACTTCCCTGGTAAATATTAATATATATATATATATAATATCTACTATCTAGGAGAAAAGGAAGTGCGACAAGAACTCAGATTCAAGAAAAATAACTTTTTTGTTTGATGAAATAAGGACGAATTATTCATAACATTTTAAAGGTAATGAATGTTTTAGCAAGATCTAATAAACTAATATGTATCCTTTATTCACTTTTTAATATGGTAAAAGTAAAAAAACATATATTCTTTAAATGAAGATTATACAAAACAAACCATATTGCTTAAAAACAAATCTTTTATTCACTAGTAAAAATAATAATACAAAAGATACCAATATTATTCAAATAAAAATTATACCATACGGAGATAAAATTCTATAACCACATAAATATTTAAAATTCTGACTGAATTTTATAAACGACATTGTTGTCAACTTGAAACGCCTTTGCAAGAATATCTACAGAAATATCGGGGTTTGATCCAAACACAGCATTTGCAATGGTAATGACACCGGGATTTTGACTACTCAGAGCCGCAATAACAAAAGCATAGCCTTTTCCGATGTTTTGCTGGAAGTGAATTAGACCTTGCGGGAATACAAAAACATCACCCTTTTCAAGTATTTTTGTGAACAGACGGTTATCTGTGTTAGAGGTCACGAAACCGACTAGAAGGCGGCCTTCAATTACAGTCAAGATTTCAGTGGCACGAGGATGCGTGTGTGGAGGGTTAATACCTTGTGGGGCAAAGTCAATACGAGCCATGGATATACCAAAAGTGTTTAGTCCCGGCAACTGTGTTACGGTCACGGCGGTAACATTAGACCCTACATCATTCGATGTATTTCCCATAAGGTGAAGCCCTCTAAAGAGAAAGTCATCTGCTTGCACATGCATCGGATCTTTGCAAACCACACCATTCACAAGTACTGCAAAAACAACAATATAAATTACGTATTATTAAAACAAAAATGTGGATAATATATTCAAGGAACATATGTGATAATCGCATACCTGGACTATTTGGATCCGCCACACAGAAGTCCTGAAGAGGACTAGGGTCCGAAGCTAAAACCAACGAACAGCTTGTCAACAAAAGACCGAATAAAATCAAAGCAGACGTCATTACTAAGAAGCAATATCCTATATATTCTTCAATAAAGTGTAGTAGCTAGCTTAAAAATCTATGATATGAAGTATGTAAGTTGATGATCTTTTTATAGTAAAAGCATTGCAATATAATACTTGGATATATTTGTTTTACCATCAATAAAGAAAAGTATACGGAGATAAAGTCATCAAATACATAGGATACATTCAAACTTAGCTCAACTCTAAAGTAGATAGAAAGATTGATTTATTTGTTTAGTTAAATATGAATTACATATTTTATGAGACTACGTTTTGTGGTGGGTAAGTTGGAAATTTTCTTATGCGTTGATTTGGTCCAGCCATTTTCTTCTTTTAGATAATTAGAGTTGCTCGGCTCTAGCATACAATAGTACAATAGTTATAACTATATTAGATGTATGTTTAATGAATGTTATTAATATTAAAATGTAAAAGATAGTTAACTTAAAAAGTTATTTAAGAATTAAAAAATATTTTATTATCCGAAAATAAATTTCTGAAATTCCAAATATATTATAGTAATCTAAAAGAAATTCAATTTGTAATGTTTTAGTTTAATAACTATTGCTTAAAAAAACTTTTTTAATAAAAAATAAAAGATAGCTTGTTTATATATTTAAGATTGGAATTAAATACTGAAAATTTATATAAAAAGGATTTAACTATGTGATTTCTAAACTTAATTAATTATTAACCACATGATTGATACATGCGTACATATATTATTGCCGTTGTTTTCTCTATAATTACGTGACTATTGTTATAATGTTATTATTATACTAGACTAAATGCCCGTGTGATACACGGGTTTGTTTAAACGATAATAATATTAAAAATTAATAAAGACGTATTAAATAATAATAAAATGAGAATTAATGAGAATTTAATAAATGACGACGTACGGCGTCAACACTCTAACGAGCGGTGTAAACATAGACGCGAGTGGGGGGCAGACTTGACGGCTGAAACGTGATATCATGATACAAATATTCGTAAGTGTATTTCGTATATAATTCATTAATCATTATTGTTACAATTAAGGTAATAAAGTTATTAAAAAAGAATTTAAATGATTATAAAATATTTTAGAATGATAAAACTAAGAATTTGGTTAATTATGATCATATTTTAAAATATTATAAAGGATAAATATGATATTTATAAATTAAGGTGGACAAATACGAATTTATATGATTTAATAAGGGCATATATGAAATTATCTTTAATAATTTTGACTCTAAAAAGTCAAAATTGATTTTTTGATTTTAAGTGAATGAATGATCAAGATTAAACATTCTTTTAAATGAATGGTTCAGATCGTCTAATAAATTTTATCAAATTAGTCTTTTATTTATATTAGAAGATAGAAGATTAGAAGATAGAAGATGTATTATTAATTCTAAAAGTTATGTGTGCATGAACGTGAAGGAGGATTTGTTTGTGAAATAAATCAAAGAAAAAAATGTAAACAATGCAAATTAATGGAGTGTGATTAACTTGATAAATGTACGAAAATGATGTATTAAATATATCGTTCTGAGAATATAATTACTTGATAGCAAAATTTATATAATTACGTGACTTAACATCAAAATTTCATAGATATGATTATCTCATATATCCAAATTAATACGTTATATCTATGATGCATATTATCTCTAATCTCTAATATTAATAGGATTTAAAATTAAGTTTTAATTTTGACTATTTAAAGTAAAAATTGAGTTTCAATTTTTAATAAAATAAATGGTTAAGAGATTTAATTTTAGATAAATGAAAGGCTAATTAGGATTTTCTAATTAAATTGTTAAAAGTTATTAGGATTTTCTAATTAAATTATTAAAAGTTACTCTTTTATTTATATTAAAATATTGTTATATGTCACTAAAAGGAGCCCAAATTTGAATGTCTAACTCATAAATAACGTATGTATGTTAAGGTCGGACTATCCCGGATGCTATCGTAGGACCATATTCTTCTTTTCACTACAGTTATATGATTTGTGATGACTAGTGGCGTAATATACTAACAAAATTGAAAATAATTAAAATTTGTAGGTGTTCTAGTTTTTTGGAATTTTGGTTATTACATAGATAATTGGACCCAATTAGGAACACTTTGATGCTTAAACGAGTATGAAACAATCTAATTTAGCACAATATCTTATCTAATAAGATGCATAGTAATTTACTAATTTCCTATATTATATATATGGTTGTCGGTGAGTGTAACCGTTAACATAAGATTTGTATTCTCATCCGTTAGATCATAATAACTATTAATCTTAGCCGTATAAATTAAGTCATGAATTTAGACAGCTCTTGGATCAAGTTCATATTCAATCTGGGCCATTGGTGATGGAATTAAAACTGCTTGTATACCACCACTAAAAAACATGTTGAACGTGGTTCAATCAGTTACACAAAAACGGCTACTTTAGTGGGGTAGTGGGGGGTTTTTATAATTGCTGAAAAGTGAGAGGAAAAAATAAGGGTGTTTTATAAAAGTCTTTAGGGTTTTATTGTATAATGAATATTTTATTTTAACTATTTTTAGTGTAATTTATTATAGAATGTTTTACTATTTTCTCTTATAATTTTTGATATATTTTATTTATGATAAATATAATTATATATTTATAATCGTTTTATTTTTATCTACGTTTTGATATAAATTTTATCATAATACGATATGCTTGAGTATAAAACATACTTATTATGTCCCTTGTATTAAACTTCGTTTTAATGTTTTAATTAATTGATTGTTGTTAGTATATTATGGTTATTGTTGTACTTTTAAAATATGTTTTGATTTTATTTACATGGTTAACATGATTACAACCCGGACACCGTCCGGGTATTACACTAGTTTGATTTATTAGAACCGATAAGTTTTTACAAGACGATCTTCTACGAGCCAGGGTATTACACTAGTTTGATTTATTAGAACCGGTAAATTTTTACAAAGTTGATCTTCTACGGGTTTTTTTTACTTTTTTTAAACTAAAAAAAGTATGTTGACAGTTGACCGACTGAGTAAAAAAATTAGTGTTGCTATCATAATTCTATTTTAATACAATGTTTTTTAATCAATATATTTATTTTATTTTATTTTACAAAGAAGAGAATAGTGTTTGTTTCTGATCATATATATTTGAAAATCTTTTTCACGTCTTCAAACCCACAATTAAAACTCGATCTAACCCTAATTTTAACCCTAAATCATTAATTAATTAATGTAACTAAACATCACCACTTATGTTGGTGATTATAAAAATGAGCAAAAGAGGATTACATAATTTATTTATAATCAATGGTGAAGCAAAAATCAATTATTCAAAAAATCAGCACAAAAATATGCAATCAATGGTGAAGCAAAGTCTGTTATTCATAAAATTGATGAATGTTGTATTTGGGTAGATCAGCATCTATGAGAAAAAAGTGATTTCATAGTTGTTCTAAAATATGCAGAAAAAAGGTGTTGTGTTTAAGGTTTTCTCTCTTGCAAAAAAAGCCAAACACTTTTTATCATTTATGCTTGCCCGCATGCACATATAATTAGTGATAATTAATTACTTGCTTCAAGAAAACAAACACCAGGTGACATTTGGAGAATTCTAGGTTTGTTGGAAATTAAAGATGTCAAACAACCGTTGCATGTGTATTTGGAAGTAGAAAAAAAAACATCTGTCAAGGAAAGAGAATTAATCGATTACATAAAAAGATTATTCTATGGCTCTCCAACTATCCTCTATTCTACAGATTTGAATCCATTACCGAAATTGTAAATCATCAGCCACTCATGCATGTCCTTTGATGTAGGCGGTGAAGAAACAAAGTAGACATTTACTCTTATTCAATTTTAACCACAACAACATATTTTACTATCCTTGAATTAATCAATTAGATTTTATACCACCTTAAACTATTAAAGGGCTAATATAGTACCTTGTAATAGGAAACCGATCCTTTTTATCGAGTCAGAGTACCAAGATGGTCTATTTTTCTATAGGTTATATTGTACCTAGTGTAAAATCTGACTAACCATGTTAATAATTTTAACATTATTTTACAATGTTTAAATTAGACTCACACCTACAACATAGTAGGGTTAAAGGATCCATTACGAGCGCATTTTGCCAGTGTGAAGGCTAGCTACAGGAAACTGCATCTCGAGATGATGACCATGGGGATAAGAGTGAGCATGAAACCGTTGGAATTGGTTGAACCACCTAAATCGAGGCTAAGTCATGTTGACCGGTTCGAGAAGTGCAATGTGAAATGGGTGGTTTTAGATATATAAAACCGACTGTTATGATTTGGTTTACAGTTTTTATCACATCTCCCTCTCCTTGTGCAACGCCTTTTAGTTATGCTATAAATCTGTTATATTCTAAACTAATATTTTAAATATGAAGTTTTTCAATTCCATGCGTATACCGGTAATTTTCACGTTTTCATTTTTATCTCCGCTCCTATTAACATCTTTCCACTAATTCTAATTCCCTATTTTCACTTTTCGAGCCTAAACGCCCAAATCCGGATCCTCTATTTTCACTTTCCCTTCTGATTTCTCTTTTATCCTCTCCCCTCTACCATAGTGTCATATCGGTGTTTCCCTCTAATCCTTTTTGGAGATGGTGTGTCCCTCCGATCCTCTCCTCTTTGCCATCACTCACAGTCTCCCATATGCGGTCTCTCACACCTCGGAATCTCACTATTTGAGTTTTTACCGTCGCTCACGCCTCGCATCTTATGATCTCACTTTGTTGTACTTGAAGTTAAAAACCATGAAATTAACCCAAACCAAATTGGTGGTCTGCTCAGTTCGGTCTGGTTAGTTCAATGGACTGGTTTTGTTTAATATTTTTGAAACTTAGGCTGCTAGTTTGGTTACCAATTTTTGAAATAAATTGATTCCAATGAACCATGAACACCCAAATGGAGGAGGTGAAGTGATGAGCCGGTATGGTGCTCAACTAGTCATGGCATGAAGCCTCTCACGTTGAGAATCAAATTTTCTTTTGTATTATAAAAGATGGTGTTTTTATAATTATTGGACGATAATATGATAAAGAAAAAAAATCGAAGTGACCTATATTGAGATTCCTTCAAAAAAGCCAATTATATCGCATCGCATCTCTTACAACATAATAAAAATTAGAGAAAAAGATGTGTACCGGTACTACATCTAACTTAGGTGTTATAATACTCTTTTATCTTTTATTTCAAAATTAATGCTATACGATTTTTTTTTTACCAGAGAATATGTTATAGGCCGTTATGCTGCAGAAGGGAGCTAGTCTTCAAGGGTCAAGTGGTCAACAAACATCATCTTTTCTCCTTAAACCCTAACGATTTCCCCATCAATATTTACCTCTAAACCCTGAACATGGGTCGATCAAACTAATCCTTCCCCTCACCAAAATCCCAGACATGATTCGGCCCCAAACCCTCCATCTGCATCGAATACGCACACTCTTTAATTGCCGGCACCCTTCCTTGTTTTATCCCGAAACATTAGCTCAAACTCACTTGATTTCTTCAATCCAAACCAAATATTTCAAACCCAGCTCCATTTTTAGCAGGAGCGTCTCGCTTTCGTCTTTATTCCAGCACGAATTCGCTACGCAAGAAGCAAATCAGAAGTTAAAGAAGCCACTAGAACCCCTTTTCACAGAAGCAATTGGGTTGTCAAAAAGCGACATGGAGGATGGTGAAGATGAAAATGAAAAACTCAACAAAAGTTTGGAAAAATTGGAGGTTGAATTGAGAAGATACAGGGAAGATTCAACAAAACAAACAAAGTCGTTATCGGGTACGTCTTCGAAGCCATTGGAAACGGTTTTCACAGAAGCACTTGGGTTAGATGAGGTGAAAGACGATGATCAAGAATTAAAAACGGGTTTAGAAAATATATCGAATTTGTTTACTAGTTCCGATAAAAGAGAAAAAAAATCTCAAAAACAGTTTAAGAAAGTAGAGGAATCCATGGAATTCAAGGAGCTATCACCGGATATGGCTATGTTTGCCAATCATTTGCATACAAAGGGGTACTTGATTAATGCAAATTTCCTCCCAAACAATAAGTTTGATGTTTCTTGTTTTGTGAATAATTATGGCCGGGATTTCTTGAAGTATGCAGCTGAGAAGTTTGCCATGGATCATCGCGAAGTCTACAAGCATGTATTTTTTTTCACCTCTTTTGTTACAAATACAAAGTAGTTAATGAAGTAATTGCAAATAAAAGGAAATGATCATTTATCGTAGAAGCTTGATCAATGAGATATTTATTGGATATGTAGTTTTGTTGAAAATAGTTTTTTTAATGATCTGCTGCTGTGTATATACAATCTAGCTAAATACCTCTTGACAAAAAATGATCAGAAAACTTATCCACTTATAATAATCATTGACTATCTGTAATCATATTCAAAACAACTTCTTCTGTTAATGTTAGTGGTAACCAAAATTCCTACATATTTATCAAGTAGCTCACTTGATTTAGCAGTTGAGGATATCCAAACCACAACGAACACTTACTTCCTCGACCAGTGTTTCAATAGACCTAATAGGAGTATTGGTCTTGATACTGATTTTTGGAGGGTATCGGATTGCTTCAGATTTATCCAATCTCATAGTGCAAAAGGACGCACCTTTTCTGGTTAATGTATTGCATAGAGAAAACAAATTGTTCTGGTATGCATATCAACTTCTTATTACTGGTCCACCACTTTTCTAAGGATTTGTGGAAACTAAAAATGTGGAATTTACCTTGAATCCTAACCCAAATTCCTATTCTTGAGCCTTACATTAGAGACTCCCATCCCCACAGTTTGCAAGTGTCTCTTTGTTTGAAAGTAAGCCGTACTAGGGTTCCATTGGTAATTACATATCACTTTGTAGGTCCATGTTTAAATGCAAACAAAGATGCAAAGTTGGGGAATAAATATATACATGATCTGTCACACACCTTTTAAGCTTTCTGACACCATTACCTAAACTTATATAATCGCAGGTGGTTGCCTAATGGTGATTTGAAAAAGGTGGCTCAATTCGGATGCCCTTCCCTTGGGAGGAAGAATGTTTTCTCAGCAAAGGCGATGCGCTTTTATTTTGGGATTCAAGAAGAAACTGTAAGTATACACAAAACATGCCTTAAAGATATAAATTTGCATGTATACTAAAAAAGAACATAAAAACGAATAGAAACGAGCCACCTCTGCACATATTAGAAAGAGGTTGCCCGCCCTTTGAAGTCCTACACTGACCAAAGTTAAAGGCATGTGCCAGATTCCATCGCGAGGACATCTCTACATGTTTTAATGAACAGCAGTACATTGTCTATCTGATTTTACTCGTATTTTATCTGTATACATGTACACTCATGTACATACATATATACAATATACATTTATAAACATATATAAGATACATGTTTGCAGGTTACATTATTAATTTAAATAATAAGAAATTTTACTCTCAGGTATGCAACAAGTGCACGCTAAACGAGTCATGTAAGTTTGTGAACCAGAGCGTATGGAAAAGGGGGGGGAAAAATATGGACTTGACCGTTGTGATGAGGGTCATAACTTTGTATGCTCTCGATGCGGAACCTACTCAATTGGAAGTGCCCGATGATGTCAAGAAAGCAGTTAACCGGTTGTTGAAGGAAGTTATTCGTCTAAGTGAAGCTTGAGGTATCATATAGTTCATGGAAAACACAAAGCACCATATTTAGCAATAGGTATCATTTATGTATAGAAGCATCAAATTTTTTCTTATATTTTTGGATAGTGAAATGAACATTAATCATCTTTTATAGTTCTTCGGTTACAAATAATTGCTGACGTGTAACAGATTGAGACTTAAATTATGTGTTTTCTTACAGCAATTTGAGCATATTTTGCTCAGATGTTTTCTTTGCACCGACATTACCAAGATAAAATTAGGTGTTACTTACACCAATTAACACTCAATTCCCAAATGGGTCACCAATACCCGAACTTTAACCATACTAAAGCTGTAAAGCATACCTTGACTTGATTCTTGTTCGATGATAGTAAATCACTGATTGAGTAGTAAAGCATATCTTGACTTGCTTCTTGCTTTCCCCAAATCCCTCTTTTCTCCTTTCTTTTAATGGGTACAGGCGTACACCGCTCGCCCAACTGACTTACACTTTACTCATTTAACTACTTAGGCTTGTTTGTTTTTTGTGATAAGTACTTATTCTCTTAAAATGTCTGCGGGCGGGTAGACATTTTAAAATAAGTCTGTTTGTTTTTTTATCAGACATAAGTACTTATAACTTATAAGCACTTCCATCCACTTATTTTAAGAAGTGATCTTTAACCTCTTATTTCCATCAGACATACAAAAGCTACCCTGATCTCTTTGGCTGCTATCCATCCATTCAACCCTATCGCACCCTCGCACCATCGTCGCCATCCCACCACCGTCGATCCATGCAACCTTAGAAGCCTATCAGCTGCACTCTATCAATCAAACCACCGTCACCATCACCATCACACCACCTTCGCCATCCTACCACCGTCGCCATCCCACCACCGTCGGCTGCACTCTATCGATCGAAAATCAACACTGCTTCTCGTCGGAGGTAAACAATCAACCAAATCTGTTTGGGTTTATGTCTTTGTATGCTTGTATTTGCCCTAATTTATGGTTAAGCTTACAAATTAAAACAATCCCTAATCTGTGTTATCAGGCCGTGTACACCTTGGCAAATCTGCTTCTCGCCAGAGGTGGACATATTTTCTTCTTGATGTTAGTACTAGAAATGTGAAATCAAATTAAGCAATCAATCATGTTCTTTTTTATTCCTATCTTGATGTTCTTGATTATTAATGAATTAATTAATGTTACATCATCTTCAATTCTTTATTATATCACTTAGTTTGTTACAATTTTCTCATTGGTTACAGTCCTTATTCTGCAATTCTCACTTTACAATTCTGAGTTTGCAAAATACATTCAGATGCATTTATCAAGTTTCTTTTTTGTTTGCTCTTTTTGTTGTTTTTCCCTGTTTCAAATTCAGAAGTTGATTAGGTTTTCTCTTTATAGGCGGGGTTTGTATGTATGAGAATAATATATCTTCTGCAATTTAGCCAAAACCCATGTGTTTTATGATCTTATAATTCCAATTTGCAGATAAGAAGCTTTATTTTATTGGGTGTCTGGATTTTGGTCTTTCTGGTGTGTTTTAGTGACCTTATTGCTAAAGGCTTAGGCGCTTAGCAAGTTTAGTAACAAACTAGAAAATGCTAAAAGAAGAATTTCAGAATTATTCTTGAGAAGTATGTTTATTAATGTAGTTAGGTATGAGGATATTTATGAATATGGTACCATTAGTTTGTGGTTTTGAGGTATAAATGAGCAAACAAGTGTATTATTTTGAAATCATTGGATATCTTTGTTACATAGACGTAATATTCATTTCTCTATATTTTAAGAAGGTGAACAATATTATATAAATGCATTTGTAAGTGCCTTGATGTTACTTCTGTTTGCTTTCTACATGCTAAAGTGATGGGGTCATCTACATCAAGTTTAAAGCAACAAAAAAGGAATTGGTTGGAGCTCCCATCTGATGTAAAATCTGCTTGGCCCATTTAACCAATATAATGCCCAGAAAGTTTGCACTGCTTGGCGTAAAATCTGCTTGGATCCTACTATGTGGAGGGTCATTGATTTGAACGACTTATTGAACTCAAATGAAGGACTACTCTCGGTTAAGGAGATGTGTAAGCATGCAGTTGATAGAAGCCAAGGTCAATTGGTTGATATCACCCTCATACATTCCTACGAAATATCAGAGCTTCTTCTATATGTTGCTAATAGGTATGGAGAGCTAACTATATCTGTTTTTATGTGTATATGTGCTTATTATAACGCAAATTATGTTTTGCATTTATTACCTATATATCACATTGTTATTGATTATACGAGGAAGTAATTAAGCATGCTTGCTCGTTTTTTAATCTTTTTGCGGTTACATTTTAAGGTCTTTCTAGAATTATTATGAGAACTATGTGTGTTTTACTGTTTTATAAAAAGACCCTTTGCCAATTTTATGAAATTTAAAGAGGGAAGTGTAATGAAAGCTCAATGGGTTCTATCAAATGAATTAATGGGACATTTTATTTGAATTCTTATTAGTTCCTATCCTATTCTGTTAGAATTTCATCAGACGGTAGTCTTCCTTGCATGTTATCTCGATTGAATGGCACCATGTTGAAATCGAATATGAAACACAGAATGTGTATATGAAATGGAAGAACACAGAACTGTTAGCTTAATAAAGGCCCGTTCAGCTAGGCCATCTGTTAGCTATTAGGGTTTCTTATATATACCCTTTCTTTGTGTTTTATATTGTACTTTTTGATCATCAATAATATTTAGCATTTTCTCCCTATTTCAACAAGAAGAACAAGTATATATATAGCAATTCTCGAAAATACTTGGATACACATATATATAGCCACATGGTGGCGGTTGAATCTGGCGCCAAAACTGCCTCTGGCAGTTGGTGGTGGTAGTGTCGGCCTACATTGGCTGTAAACTGCCACCAAATATGTGTGTTACACACACTTATTCTAGCTTTAATACATAATAAAATAATAATAATGTTTCATAAGTTTAACGTAGTACTAAATACTTTTGATCAAAACATTAAGGTCCAACATATTCTAAGTGGAAATAATCAAAACATGTAAACCAAAGTTCTGTATTTTAATTCAAAAATTCATGTATAGAGCATACAGGTATCGAATTTATTTGTGCTTCAAAAATTCATACCGTGATTCAATTTATTCTCTTATTTATTTGGCTGATTTGACCATGGTTACATAATTACTAATTCTGTGTTGGAGAAATATTTTGAAATATGGTTTAGAATAACAATAAATACTTGGATAATTTCATAGATCGTGTTTAATACACTTTTCGAAATCTGTAAATCGACCCTTATGTCTGGGGTATCACGAATTCAGATAAAGGATAATTGAAGAAACTTGATTTGAATCACAGGCTTAATTCAAATTCAAACACAGAATATCTTTGCTTTGATTTTCGTTCTTCAGAGACTATTTTGAAAGAATATCGATTCGTATATTCTTCCTTTGCTCTTCTCGATTTCTCTCTCTTTTGCACCAACCGAAAATGCCTATTTGTAGGCGACCAAAATCGGCGGTTTTCGGCGGCTTGGGGACGGTGGTTTCTTGGTGGTGGTTGGCGGTGGTTTCTATTTCGGGTTTGATTTGCATATGTCATGGTCCTTTGTTTCATTTAATGTTAAGGCTTTTGAAACCGCAATTTTTGTTTGCATTTGTGTATGTGTTTGTTTGATCTACATTTGTCGGATCAAAATGGGCAATAAACTTAAAACTAGATTGGCTTGCAGTTTTTAGTTTGGTTCTTTGAAAGTGGCAATAAACAAGCACATAAATATGGATCGGTCTATTTACACGGGTGAAATTACTTAGTGCATTGATAAATCACATTTGTTATTATTAATGGGATAGTCTACGGTCTACCTACATTTTAATATTTATTTAATTTCCCAATTCCCATAAATA
The DNA here is from genome assembly GCA_038502395.1 of Dittrichia graveolens. Lineage (NCBI taxonomy): Eukaryota > Viridiplantae > Streptophyta > Magnoliopsida > Asterales > Asteraceae > Dittrichia > Dittrichia graveolens. The sequence continues at coordinate 16,748,500 of JARJIL010000006.1, forward strand.
TACATCTCCCAAGTCATTTTAGTATTTATTTAACTTCTTCTCTCTACTGTACTTATCTTACTTTCTCTCTATTTACTATCACCAAAACACTGCCACCGCCCTGCCGGCCCACCACTCTCTCTGATGTGTTTGTCTCTACCACCACACCTCCGCTCTCTCTCTCTCTCTCTATTGTGTTCGTCAGGCCACCGGCCACCGCCTTTAACGCACCACCGGTCACGAAAATCACATAAAATACCTCAAGATCTACAAATCTGGTCTTTTTCATCATTTAACCAAAATCTTGAACATAGAAACAATATTGGACCACAATTTACATTTAATGGGTTCTCATGTGCTTTGGGTTATGAAGCGGTCAAGATGAGGTGATAACACCTTGAGAAAAAAAGGCCTAACCATGAATCAATATCTTGAAGATGACTTCATTGAATAAGAAAAAGCCTAAAATCTATACCCTTAATTTGATCATTCAACTTCGTCTTCACATAAAAACCATTTCTTGGTCGTGAGTATTAGGTTCCTGGAAGAACGGTAGTCACCTCATATGAGGAGGAAAACAAAGAAGAGAAAGAGGAAGAGAGTGAGGGTTATGAGGGTGAGTCGTCGGTGAGGAAGAGGAAAGCTAAGGTCGGGAACCTGTCACGGTGGTGTCACCGGAAGACAAGCGACGTCGCCGTAAAGGAGTGTGTCGGTGGGGTGGAGAGCAACGGGGTGTTGGACTGATAAGTCTAATGAAAAATAAAAGTGGGTAAGGTTTAGTAGGTAGGTTGTAGAATTGACAAATCCGGTATGGGATCCACCGACTCTTACTTGCTATCCACATTGTTATCCATGTGGATAGCAGTACCCCATAAATATGTCTTTGGAAGTGTTCAACAAAGGTAATAGGTAAAGGTGATCGTCAATGTGTTTCAATGAGGCGCTTTGATTATTTCAATATAGAAATAACACTTGAAGTCGTCTAAATTTTTTTTGAAGAAATTTAAAAATAAACATATAGCTAACAAACATGAATTAGTCAAAAAGACATAATCTAACACATACACAAAATACGCCTAAAAGCCAATGTAATCTACACACTTTAAGGTGTTCCTCCGATAGTAATCTAAGGACATAGAATTTATAGTGTTGGTCTGAAATCAATCCCACACACATGTCTTTTTAATTACAGGCGGGCCACCCTTTCTTTTTTAAAACACTTTAAGTTACACAACTAGTCTCACCTCTCGCTATCTCCTCTCTCACATCTCTCTACTGCTTTATCTTCTTGACTTCTTCTACTTCTCTCATATGACATCACCTCAACCTCCCACAGAATGCCTCTAACCCTAAAATCCTACTTACTCATATTGACCTTTAGACATGACCTCAATGGAGATCATTTGAGACTCGTCACGTGTTAATTGTTTCTTGAGAAGATTGTGTCATTAAAATATAAACCTGATAAACTTTACAATAGATTTAGTTAGTGGTATTACATGTTCGTAATAATTTCTTAAAAGTAACCCAAACCTCTTTGCAATGGATAAGATTGCTCTAACATTACAACTTTCTGCTAGGTTAGTCTTGTACAAAGCTTATCACTTGTTTCCCGAGCCACCTAAGTTTTACAAACTCATTTATTTGCACAAAGTATGTTTGAAGCTTGTTGTGAATTTCTTGTTGTTAAAGACCACCACCTGCGACAACCAAAATCAACAAAACCTGTAAAATGTTTAAAGAAACATGAAACGAGAAGTAAATGTCAAGTTTCAACTTGCCAAAACAATAAAACATTAAATGTTGAATAGCTAAGAAAGACCTTACCCAAATCCGAGTATCATAGGCAAGTGTTATAAATCGATTTTTGTCTACAAAAGGAAAATCCTTAACTTTTTCCTTGAATTTTTCTTGTAAATGGCTGCATCAACATACAATTCACTAAATCAATAACCACCTTAGAAAAAATCACGGATTGCAGGTACTTTGTATCATTAGACTAAGGGACGGGGAGGACTTTTTCATATGACAGCCAAATTGTGGTCAGACAAGGAGACTTTTTCATATGTGCATTTCGCTATCCGAATCCGAATCCGAAATTTCGGATTCGGATATCGGATAATCCAAAATATCCGAAATGTATTACTACGTTTTTTTTTACAAAAAGCTTTTCCAGGTTAAGGCTTCTCTGAAAATTTAGTACTAAGATTACATGTCCTAAATATTAATTTAATTAGAACTAGAACTACTTTTACAAACTTCATTTAATTTTTTCAAAAACTAATTTATTTTTTCAAACTAGAACTACTTTTACAAACTAATTAACTACCTTTCACATAATTAGATCATCAACCCAATTATATTATATATACGCACAATCGAATTAATTAATTATTCTTTAACTTGAAGCAATATATAGAATAAGGATTGGAAATCAATCATCTTTAAATGAAGAAGAGCAAAAACAGAGATATAAAAAATTGGTCTGAGTGTATCTAAAATAAACATATAATAACAAGATCAATCGATCGATGTAGAAACTAGATCGTCAAGTATATATGATATCGATTTGGAGTTTTATACATCTAGAGATTTTTTTTTATATTATATATTTGTTATTTTAAAAAAATAAAAGAATATATATTTCGGATATCCGAATATCCGAAATTATGAAAAAATGCTATCCGAATCCGAAAATTCGGATATCCGAATTTTCGGATAATTTCGGATCGTATTTTTCGGATATTCGGATTTCGGATCGGATACGGATATTTTTGAACACCCCTAGTTTGACGCTTATACGAGTATGAAACAATCTAATTTAGCACAATACCTTAATGTAACACGAAGCACGGTTAATTAATTTGTTATTTTTTAAGTAAAATAAAGTATTTTAAATTTATAAATTAGATACCGAACTACAAATATATCATTTTTATGAAAAAAAAGTTCAATTTTTATATATTAGGTTACGGTGGATCCAGTAATTTACTAATTTTCCTACATTTAATTTTTCAGAACTGGCCACGTAGCTGCGCGCTCCAGTTCTTTCCTAATTAAAAAATTATTTACAAATAATAATTAGCACAAAATTACCTACGTATTAGTGTTGCTATATATGTGTTTGTGTTGAGAGAGATTATTAGATGGTAAATAAAAGGGATATCATATCATAATTCTGTGTTAATACAATGTTTGTAAATCAGTCTATTCAAATTTGAGCAAGAATGACCCTTTAACTTTGGAAATCTTGGCATATTAAATACATAGTTTATACGGTTATTATATGCAACTAATTTTATTTTCTATTTTAAAATGCATTTAACTTCTAATTTGATTTATTGTATATAATTATTAACTTGAAATACCAAATATATTTTTTTGGTTAATTAATCAGTATGTTCTTGTGTTGATCAACAAGAACAAAATTAACCAAATATGTGAAAAACATTAATTAGAAGAACCAAAATTGAAATCTGGAAAATCTATTTAGTTTGTCTAAACAAATGGGAAGAACCATAATATGGAATCTTGAGAATATGTTAACATAGATCGAAGTGTAAGAACCCTAATTCGAAGAAAGAATCTATCTATCTATTTGTTTAACAAAAAGCGATTAAAATACAAAATTGGTGTATTTTTATTTATTTGTCTAAACAAAATTGAAGTCTCAAACATCATAACATCATCCGTAACAAACCAATTAAACAAGAACTATTGAAGCATCTAAAAGAATCTATTTAAATTTTATCAATGGTTCTGATTTTTATTAAACAAACGAATAGATTGAATGAAGCCCTCAAACAATCAAAATCAAACCTGAACAAGAGATAATTGAAAAAAATCGAATCTACACATAAAAATACAAAGCAACTGTTTCGGTTGATTTAAAAACCTTAAATCTTTGATCTAGAAAGAGAAGATTACGCCCACAAAAACACCCTAAGACGATTATAAAAACCCTAAATCGATGAATTTGAAAATGAAGCAACCTATTTCAGAATTCAAAGGCGATGGAAACTCAATTGATGGAACAAATATTTGAAATTATGAATTCGCAAAAATCCATCATACATCTGGAACCACATCTAACAAAGATCTAGAATCACTCATAAATCTGAAACACATATCTTCTATGGCGATGAAACCTATTCAATGGAACCTTTAGAAATTTGATGTATGAAATAGGGTTCGAAATTTTTGTCATTCATGTTTCAACCTTTATTGTGATGGAAAAATCAAGCATGAAGTTGAAGATGAAGCATCATGATCTTCATACGTTCGTACCTAAAGTTCCAGAATAAAGAAAGAAAATAGAATAAAAATATTTAAAAAATGGTTAGTTACCTACAAGAAACTTCCATAAAATGGTTCTTTCAAAAAATATAAAACGTAGTTGCATATAGTGACAATTTTAGCAAAGTTTGTTATATATTCATGCATTTTTCGCGCAATTTGCTATGTTAAGATTGATTCTTATTAATTATAATTTTAGTTTATTTTATTTGTAGACATTGAACTGATACTAATGAGCTTGACACTTTGATGCAAAATTTTTCCGTCAAAAGCCAATAACATATCTAAAACTTGGTTGGTGTTTCCGCTCTTGAGACATGAGGATTGTATCTTTATCATTATTTTTTCTAGATTTTCACTTAACATAAAGTTCTTAAGTCAAGTTTCATTCGTGAAAATACCAACTTTTGTGACTTTGCCTTTGTTTGGCCGTTGCTTGTTCACAAATGCCTCGATAATGCATACTTTATACATATATTTCATATTCGTTATTTTTTATTGATAATTCTTGTATGGTAAATAAGGCTTAATTATACCTATAGTTTGTTCATATTAGCTAAATGATAATTTGGATGAGGATTGAAAGGAACACCTGTGAAAATAAAGATTTTTACATAAGCATGTTTGTGCGCTTTAAAAGACTCCATTTATGAGTCTTTTATGGTAGATAAAGCTTAACTATATCTATAAATTGTTCATATTAGATATATAAGGGATGATTTGGACAAGGATAGAGACGAAAATGGGTGTAAATGATGATTTTTTAAGAAGCATGGCCATGCACGAAGATCACGCACGAGCTTAACAAAAGTTCAGACCCACATAAACGCACGCCAAGGCACACCAACAACACCATTAGTGCATGTTAATAATACAAACATATTGATTAAAAACAAATCTTTTATACACTCGTAAGTATAATAATACGAAATATGTCAATATTATTCAAATGAAAATTATAAAATACAGAGATAAAATGTTACAACCACATAAATGTTCAAAAAGATGACTGAATTTTATAAATGACATTGTTGTCAACTTGAAAAGCCTTTGCAAGAATATCTCCTGCAATATCAGGGTTTGATCCAAACACAGCATTCGCAATGGTAATGACACCGGGATTTTGACTACTCAGCGCTGCAATAACAAAAGCATAGCCTTTTCCGACGTTTTGTTGGAAGTGAATTAGCCCTTGCGGGAAGACAAAAACATCACCTTTTTCAAGTACTTTTGTAAACAAACGATTTTCAGTGTTAGAGATCACGAAACCGACTAGAAGGCTGCCTTCAAATACAGTCAAGATTTCAGTGGCACGAGGATACGTGTGTGGAGGGTTAATACCTTGTGGGGCAAAGTCAATACGAGCCATGGAAATACCAAAAGTGTTTAGTCCTGGCAACTGTGTTACGGTCACGGCTGTCACATTAGACCCTATAACTTACATATGTTAATTATAGTGTTAGAGCATCGATCATCAAGTGTCGTCGGAGTTCGGACCATCCCGGATGCTATCATAGGACCATATTCTCCTTTTTTTTCCCAAGAGTTTTATGTTTTGTGTGATGATTAGTGACAAATGCCTTTGTTTGAATATTGCTTGTTCACAAATGCCTCAATAATGCATATAATACTTTTGATAATGTCTACTTTATACATGTATTAGTAAACTCTTTAATCATTTCCGATTTGATCTCTATTTGAAGTGAGACAAAAATTTCTTGAAGATTAAAATATAAACCTGATAAACTTTTACAATAGATTTAGTTAGTGGTATTACATGTTCGTAATAATTTCTTAAAAGTAACCCAAACCTCTTTGCAATGGATAAGATTGCTGTAACATTACAACTTTCTACTAGGTTAGTCTTGTACAAAGCTTATCACTTGTTTCCCGAGCCAACAAGTTTTACAAACTCATTTATTTGCACAAAGTATGTTTGAAGCTTGTTGTGAATTTCTTGTTGTTAAAGACCACCACCCGCGACAACCAAAATCAACAAAACCCGTAAAATGTTTAAAGAAACATGAAACGAGAAGTAAATGTCAAGTTTCAACTTGCCAAAACAATAAAACATTAAATGTTGAATAGCTAAGAAAGACCTTACCCAAATCCGAGTATCATAGGCAAGTGTTATAAATTGATTTTTGTCTACAAAAGGAAAATCATGAACTTTTTCCTTGAATTTTTCTTGTAAATGGCTGCATCAACATACAATTCACTAAATCAATAACCACCTTAGAAAAAATCACGGATTGCAGGTACTTTGTATCATTAGACTAAGGGACGGGGAGGACTTTTTCATATGACAGCCAAATTGTGGTCAGACAAGGAGACTGTTGCATGTTGATCACATTTTTATTTATGTATGTATATGTATCTCTCATCATTCCAATTCTTGGGTAGTATGTTATAAAGTCGTATTAAATAGTTTAATGTATTGTTAAGTTTCAAAGTCTGTTATTTTTCTGCTTCTAAATCATTGGTCTCAAGTTTTGTTTGATGACTCAACTTTAAATTTGTATTCGTTTTGGTTGCATGAATGATTGATAGAAACCTACTTGAAAAGTCTTTACTCAAACTTGTAGACAAAGAAATTATGCATACTATAATTTAATACGAACAAGTTCACATAAAGATAGCACGAAAGTACATCAAGTACAAATAAACTAGACCACAGTAAAAGCAATAATAAGAAGCATTCCATATGATGAACAGCAAAAGCAATAGTAATTAAATGTATGATTTATTTTTATGAAAATAATAGACTTCTAAGAAATATATTTTTGGAAAAAGATAGGAAGATGAAAAATAAAATTATGAAAAAGATAATTACCATAACTCACCAAGAATATAAGCATTTCATATGAGAAGCATTCCATATGATGAACATAAAAACCAGCACCCTTGTGATTTTTTAAACAAAAGAAGTGAGAACATGAAGAATACTTACCTCTATCAAGCAAATTTGAAATTATGCCACAAGTTAAATATCATGAAAGCAATGTCATATTATGAATCTGTAGCAACTTTTGATAGGCATGAACAATCAAAATTGATTCGTGTAAACTTACGTATACATAATATTGAAATCAATTAAAACACCCCATCAGAATGATTGAAGTTCTTCAATGTCAACATTGAACATTGCTAATTGATCAATGGATCAGCAAATAATCGACCAAGAGCCTTAACATCTTCCTCATCCTATACCAGAAAAAAAAGAAAAAAATTCACAAAAATCTCCCAACATTGTAAATAGGTCAAAAGGCTTACAAGTAGAATAATTCATTAACAAAAAGATTTACCTTAATATCATTTACTTCCTAGTTGCCCTTATGTCCCAAAGGTTTGTATTTCTTTGTTACTTTTGAGGTTTGTTTTCTGTTTTTTGATTTTGTAACTTCTCTTTTTTGAGTTCTGGTTTTTTTTTGTCATTCCAAACTCTAGTAAATTATCATTCTAGTTTAATACTTTTGATTCTTGAATAATGAATGATGAAGTGTAGTGTGTATCCATATTATTCTAAATAGTTCAATTTAAAATCTGTTTTTTTTTCTAATATGTGGTTTTATTAAATCTATTTGTTGCATATTTAATCTGTAATATACAAATGTTTTTGATTGTGTTTCTCTAAGGCTTTGAAATCTGATTTTTGTTTGGCTGTTTAGTGTTTCCTAAATTTATAAATTGTGTTTCTTAAATCAAATTAGTGTTTTATAAAATTATAGAAATTTGATTTGAGTGTTTTAATTTGTAATATACAATTTCTTGATTGTGTTACTTTGTGGCTTTAATTGAAACTTGATATTTGTTTAATGTTTTATATATTTTAGAAATCAGTTTTTAGTGTGTTGATGAATTTGCTACAAAGAATGCACGTAGGCATCTTTTTAAGTAGTTTGTAACTTTCGTATAATGGTTTAAACTTTTTAAGTAAAATTATGTTACATTTTTGTTTATATATATATATATATATATATATATATATATATATATATATATATGTGTGTGTGTGTTACTTAACTTGTTTGTGCGTATGAAATTTTATACATAAGGGCATTAGTAGCCCGCTTCACATAGGGCATCAAAACTCTTTTGAACCGGCCCCGAAGGCCCTAGCGGTTGCAAGCAATGCGTTAATTTCTTTAGGACCATTAGTTGCAAGCAATAGATTAATTTCGATCTTTATAACATGGAGTTGCTCCTAGTTTTCCTTTTAGATAACATGTTCCACATAACAAGCGATTTCTTCCACTTCTACTAAAACATAAATAACAATAGTGTTCTAGACATAGATATAAAGAATGCAATATACCTTGTTCAACAGCCTTAAATAAATATTTTAAAACCAGAACATTAAACCGTATCAAATCTAGTCACTATCATGATAGGACTTTTGAGGTAATGAAATCTCATACATTAGTCTATTATATACGTACTTCTTTAACTTAACAAAGCAAAACAAGAAAGCCTAAATATTTTAAGTTTGTTGCTTTCTTGCGTCCTTTGTTGATGATCACAACCACAAAAATGACGACGATACCTGATTTGATAGCTTTCCAAATAAGAAATAATCTAGCAGACAATAGCAATTTCTGAAAATTACGTTTAACATTTTGGAACGAATACAAAATGAGTAATTTTTGTTTGGTACTTGCCTACAATTTGCATGATTCTCCGAGAACTCAATAAATCCTGCACTATGAAAAATTGGTTGAAAATATATATAATGCAGAATATACAAATCAACTTCCGGTATGATGATTAAAAAAATGCCACATAAACTGTACTATAAATTAGACCCTAAATTTACTAAATCCATCAAAAATAAACTAACACAATCGAGCCTTGAATTAAAGAAATCCATCACCGTGTTTCATTATATGGAACATATACACCCAAATGTGTCAAAAACCCAAACATATCTATGAAACACTCCAAAACCCAACACATATACTTAGTTCAAGATTCAAACCTAAACCCAAACACACACACACACTTGGATGTAGGATATAAGAGAAAGAAGACAAAAAGGGAAGAAGAAATGCAAAAACTACCCGAAGTAAAGAGAAGAGGAACACGGGGTGGTGTAGTGTGTGGGAGTATCGGTATCAAGGCATGGTCAGAAAATTTTTGTCGGCTCGAGAAGGATTGACCGAGGGTTGTAGCCTGTTGAAGAGCCTGAGAGACCGGATAAGGATTAACCATAAATGATGGTTGTCTCAAAGGTTGGCGACGCCAGAGAGTAGTCACAAAGGGTGAGTTGTGATGGAGATGCTTGTCGTGCTCAAAGAGGTCGGAGTAGCGGTCGCCGGCTAGTTTCAACTTGTAGAAGACAAAAGTTGTGAATGGCAGCCGGTGATAAGAGGCCGTGATGGTGACCGCAGGGGATGGGGTTAAGGAGAGAGGAAAGGTAATTTTTGATTTAGGGTTTTTTGGTTATTTGAAAAGAAGTCCGGCTATTGATAAAGGAAAGGGTATATAAATTAAAAGGGATTGAATAATATCAACCTATTTATTGGGCACGTGTCATTCATTTAGAGTATAGTGTCTTTTTATTAAATAGGTACGTAGATTTCATATACGTTATTTTCTTTTCATAATTTTTTATGGTAAATAAAGCTTAATTATACCTATAATTAGAATATTAAGTAAATAATGATTTGGACGAGGATTGAAATGAAAACATATGAAAATGAAGATTTTTACATAAGCACGGTCGTTCGCTTTAATAGACTCTATTTATGAATCGGTTATGTTTTCAATATTTATTTGTTTAAACTCATTAATTGTGGATTTAAAAGGAGGGGTAAAGAAGAGGTATAAAGGAGTGGTATTTTAGTAAATTTACTCTTCTTAACATTAAAAGTTTTTTAGGTGGTAAATACATTATATAGGAGTAAGATATATATATATACACACACATATAAATATGTTATTCACTTTTAAATGAAAATTATACAAAACAAATGGCTTAAAAACAAATCTTTTATTCACTTGTAAATATAACGATACAAAACATACCAATATTATTCAAATGAAAATTATACCATAAAGATATAAAATTCTATAACTAGAAAAACATTTAAAATGCTGACTGAATTTTATAAACGACGTTGTTGTCAACTTGAAAGGCCTTTGCAAGAATATCTACAGAAATATCGGGGTTTGATCCAAACACAGCATTGGCAATGGTAATGACACCGGGATTTTGACTACTCAGAGCTGCAATAACAAAAGCATAGCCTTTTCCGATGTTTTGTTGGAAGTGAATTAGACCTTCCGGAAACACAAAAACATCACCCTTTTCAAGTACTTTTGTGAACAGATTGTTTCCGGTGTTAGAGGTCACAAAACCAACTAGAAGGGTACCTTCAATTACAGTCAAGATTTCAGTGGCACGAGGATGCGTGTGTGGAGGGTTAATACCATTTGGAGCAAAGTCGATACGAGCCATGGAAATACCAAAAGTGTTTAGTCCGGGCAACTGTGCTACCGTCACGGCAGTCACATTAGACCCTACATTATTCGATGTATTTCCCATAAGGTGGAGTCCTCTAAAGAGAAAGTCATCAGCTTGCACAAGCATTGGGTCTTTGCAAACAACACCATTCACGAGTACTGTGAAAACAAACAATAGAAATTTAGATTTATAGAAACTTAGTTTTAAATATTACGTATTATCAAATCAAGAATGTGGTGTATTCAAGGAAATGGCGTACCTGGGCTATATGGATCCGCCACACAAAAGTCCTGAAGAGGACTAGGGTCCGAAGCTAAAACTAACGAACAGCTTGCACACAAGAGACCGAATATAATCAAATGAGACATCATTAGTGAGAAGCAAGATCCTATATATCCTTCAATGAAGTGTAGTAGCTAGCTTAAAAATCTATGATATGAAGTATGTAAGTTGATCATCTTTTTATAGTAAAAACATTGGAATATAATACTAGCTAGGATATATTGTTTTACCATCAATAAAGAAGAATTGAAGTATCCGGAGATAAAGTCATGAAATACATAGGATACGTTCAAACTTAGCTCATTTCTAAATTAGATACACAGATTGATGGCTTATGTACGTAGGTTTTATTTTTTAATTCTTTTTTTCCCCTATGAATCACATATTTTATAAGAGTTTTGTGGGCAAGTTAGAAAGTTTCTTATGCGTTGAGTTTTGTGGGTAAGTTAGAAAGTTTCCCCCGATCGGCTCTTAGCATACACTGGTCAATGGCTATACGTCATTAAAAGGAGCCTAAATTTGAATGTCAACTCACAAATAACGTACTTACGTTAATTATAGTGTTAGAGCATGAGCAGGTGTTGTTAGATAATTAGAGTAGCTCGGATCTTTGTATAAGTTATTATCGTATATAACAAACTTTTTTTCTGTGAATTAATACAATCAATTTTCATAATCAACTTACTATATATGCAAACATGTTTTTTTTTTCAATGTTTCATTTAAGTTATCATTTTATTCAATGAACTTTTTATATATTCTAATTGTATACAACAACTTGAATAAAATAAAAGAATTATAAAAGTTAATTTTATTAATTAACAAAAAATCAAAGTTTATTACATATGATAATGATTACTTATACAAAGTTTGATTAATTCGGATATAAAAAAAACTTAAATTAATGTCTTATTGTATTTTCTTTGCATCATCGAGAAGCACAGGCTCACCGGTTCCTCTCCTTTAGTACAATAATTTACTAATTTACCTATATTTAATTTATTAGAACCGACAAATTAATTTAACAAGTCGATCTTCTACTAACTTTTATATTCTTTTTAAACTAAAAAAGCACCGTTGACCGACCGGGCTATTTGGATCCTAATTAAAAATATTTAGCACAAAATTACCGTACGTACGTATTAGTGTTGTTCACTACAAGAATTCAAGGTTGTAACAGATCATGATAAGTTATATGTCGCTTAATTTGGTTGTTTGGTTATTCAATGATTTGCTTTGTTAGTTTATCGATTATGATGAGCTATAATGGGTCACATGAACTTGTAATGGGTTTATATGTGGCTTAATTTGGTTGTTTGGTTATTTAATAGTTTGATATTTTAGTTTATGGATCATGATGAGTTATAATAATTTGTAACGGGTCAAATTGATGTTTTGTTTATTGTTTTAACTTATAAGTTACTAATGTACATATTTAATAATTTTGCAGCCCAATCAACGTACTAGATGTTATGCTTCGTAACCCAGCATTTAGAGCGGCAATGGAATCAGCAATAACAAACTTGATTCAATCATTTTCATCCCAAAACGATAATGTGGATAACGACGAAGAGAACGGGGGCGAAGATAGTGACGAGTAGTTATGTATTATGCGTTTTGTCTTAACAAACAACTTAACTAAAACATATATATTAAGGATTTTGTAATAGCTTATGTGGTTTCTATGGTGTATTAAATTACAAGCAAAACAAGTTATAATTATTTTTGTGCTGAATTATTATAAAAATGAAAATAAACAATAGCAGCAACACTTAAGCAATTATGACAAGACAATTGCAGCGACACAATAGTAGCGACATGTCGCTGCTAAAGCTCTATTTTTTTTGTAGCGGTTGCTATGTATATACGTTTGTGTTGACCTTGCTGGTATCATTACGGCGAGCATTCCGATTGGATGAGGAAGACCGATTAGCGGAATCTGCCACGAGGGCGGTTGGCGACGAAGAGTGATCAGGATGCACAGCGGGCGAGTTTCTGGACTTATTTAAGCGCTGCTCCTCGACCAGAAGCATGGATCTCGCACGTAATAAAGTCGGTAGCTTTTCTCCATGTCGAATGATACTTGCAAGATGTTCAAACTTATCACTCAAACCATTAATCATATATGTCACTAGGGTCTTTTCTTCAACTGGAGAATCAATATTTGCTAACAGATCGGAGATGGTTTTCAAACGTTGACAATATTCGGTAACCGTAGAGTGTCCAATTGATATGTTTCGCAATTCTTGATCAAGTTGAAAAGCCCTAGCCTCTTTATTATCTCGAAAAAGATTTTCAAGGCTTAACCAAACATCTCTTGCAGTAACATTTTTCTTTAGTATCATTTGCAATAAAGATTTAGTGATAGTACCATAGATCCAAAGTTTTACGAGCAAGTCTACCTTCTTCCATTCAGCATCGGCAGGACCTTTGGATGTGATGGTCCATCGATGTATCCAGAAACACCAAACTCACACAATGAGTTTCAAAGAGCTCACGCCATGCATCATAGTTCAATTCTTCAAGGTCGAGAATCAATGGAACATATGCCTTAATGTTAGTAATTCCGAAGGGTTTATCGGAACTCTGAGAATCGTGCATGCCAGCCATGAAGAGAAACAGGAAACACGAAAAGAAGAGGAGGGGCTGAATCACGAAACAGAAGAAGAAAGGAAGAGGCAGTCGACGTGTCTTATGTTGAATGTATAAACTAAACCTAGTTTAGTATTAAAGATGTAAATAGAGATAGTTTTATGTATAAGATTAAAAATAGAAGTAGAAGTGGGGGTTATGGCACTGTGGATTACCACCGACGGGTTTACCACCGTCAACCACCAACCGCCGCCATCACAACGGAGTAAGTAACCGTCGACGGCCGGAAACTGCCATTTGTAGGCCTATATATATGACGAATGTACAAAGTGTGATTTCTCAGATTAATAAAGCAAGTATCTTAGTGTATATCTGATTTTCGATCCAACATCTTACTGCAGAAGAAGAAGGCAGCCGACTTAGGGTTTGGTAAATCAGAGAGAAGGCTCTGATACCATGTCAGAGGGAATATTTTCCATATCTCATTAAGCCACAAAACAGGCAAATAAATAAGATACAAAGGGGGCCTTGGGCCAAACAATACAACAAATAAGAACTAATCAGCTAAGCCCCAAAATATAAAATATATACATAAGTGTACACGTTAACATTAATTACAATCTCATCTAGCGAGCTAGCTAGCACATGTTAAATTAACAAACATGCACGTCGGCAATTATATATATATATATATGGGAATGTTAATTTTAGAACCGTTTTTATTACGAGAACCAATCTTAGTCCTTCATTTTGGATAATGGAATTCATGGATGAAAAGCGTGGGGGGATTGAGTGTGGCAGGGTGCATGTAAAGAATTCATCGGTGGGCAATCCAAATGAAGGAGGGGGAATTGGACGGCTATGTTGTAAAAGGAACTGATACGGGTGACTAGAACAAAACTTGGTATATTAATACCAAAATTAATCAACACATGTCATCAAATCAGGATCTTTTCACAATCTATAGAGAAAACTATGTTATCAACAAGGAAGCATATCATGTACCAATCATCATACTTGGAATTGGAGAAGTAGAAGCCAAAGCAGAAACTCTTTGATTTATTGTTCCTTATGTCTCTCATACTCCGGACATTAATACTAATGTTCTTGGTACGAGTCAATTAATCTTACAAGGATTTGAAGTGAAGATCGAGGGGAGCACTTGCATAATCACACACATAGGTCACAATCGACATTTACATGGGAACAAACCATCAACATTTGGAAATTCCGAAGATAACAAAATGGAACTCAATGGTATAGAGATTTCTTTGATCATTGAAAATTTTGTTGACTTTATTTCCTTTATGGTGTTGGTGAATAGACACCATGTGTGCTACAAGAACAAAGCCTTGTTTTCAAGAAAATTTGAAGAATCAATTGAGCGGTTCTACCAAATGCAAGAAGGAATTGATGTGGCTTTACCACCAAATGTTACGGGTCTAGATATATGCCTATTCGACCTCTACAAGATGATCATACGATCAAGAGGATATCAAGTCATCACCCTAAGAAACGAGTGGGTAGAAGTTGCAATGACTTTTGGATACCCTGCCTGTTATGACCGAACTTTTCATGAGTTATATAACAAGTACTTATCGGAAGGTTTGAATTGGTTCAGCAAAATCTGGAACGTTGGAGAAGAAGTTGGAGCAAGCCAACCAATTGATCTGAACGACTTTTTTAGTGAACAAAGAGATGCAAACGACATTGGTAGGGACCAAGAGATCGCACGTGTTCGGGAGACAGAAAGGAACCATGTCATATTGAAAAAGAAGAGGAACCAACTATAATGAATCATGACTCAAGTTCAGAGGTGGATGGCGAAGATTTCGTCCTCATCAAATGAAGGAAATAAATGAAGCAAGGCGATTGATACTTGAGAATTAAGGGAGGTAATGATGGAATTAACGCGAATGATACTTTTGTTTAGTACTTTTGAAACTAAGGTTGTTGGTTACCGGTATTTGAAATAAATTGATTAAAATAATTGTAACGTCCCAACTTTTTTTTAAAGCGAATGCCAAAGCGTACGATTAACATTCTACCACAAATAAAACATTGGATAACATCAATTACAACCCTGGGTGAAAACCCATAAAAGCGTAAATCCAATTGTAATAGTTTCCGGAATACATCGGGAAATTCAAAATAGTTAAAACATTACGGAAGCTTATTGAAGATGAGCTATCAATCACGTGCTGGAGCCCCGCCGTGGCCATAACCTGAAAAGAAGGTTAAACAACAACCGTAAGTACGAAGCTTAGCGAGTACTTTACATACAACAAACCAAATCGTCATATCATCAACTTGTTTCACGTTTAGTGCATCAATCATTCCCGCTACCGTAGTAGGCGGTCCCAACATTCCCGTTACCGAAGTAAACGGTCTCATCGTTCCCGTCACCGTAGTGAACGGTGTCATCATTCCCGTCACTGAAGTGAACGGTCTCATCATTCTCGTCACCGAAGTGAACGGTCTTATCATTAAATAAATCATATCATATAACTCATATCACATGTCATAATCGCATATATCATCAGTTTAGGTTGTAAGTAAGAGTACTCACCTGTCTACAGTCTAAATTCTCGGTTATCAGCTATTAACGAATTGCTCGGTCACGAGTCCAAAGTACGACCTACAGTGCACATAGTCGTATCAAGTTTCAAATATTCAAGGTCGGGTCATACACCTTGACTAAAGTCGAATCTCGCGTTCTTACTATAAGTTGGACCCATACTACGGTCTCGAAAGTTAGACGAGTTATACATACGTAAGTTGCATGGGTTAATGTACATACACGTTAAGTCGCATGAGCTATACTTAGGTGCATCAGTCGCATGAGCAATATATATATATATATATATATATATGTGTGTGTGTGTGTGTGTATGTATGTATAAGTCGCATGGTCCAATCTATATATATATACCTTAAGTCGCATGACCCCTATACATATGTATAAGTCGCATAGCTATATGCACACCTAAGTCGCATGGCTCACCTAACATACATGTACGTTAAGTCGCATGGTTCAAGTTATGCATAATTCGTATGAGGAACTCATAAGTCGCATGAAATCGTATGTTGCATGAATACCCCATGCGAAAGTCGCATGGCACCCCATGCAAAAGTCGCATGGTCATTCTCAATAGGTCGCATGGATGTACTGGAAATCGCATGGTACTCCATACTCACATAACACACACTGATTTTGAATGAATGAAACAGTGAAGATGGTGATGTTGGGGGTTGTGCCCTAGCCACCTTATATACTTGCTCTCCAAAAGGCCTAAGCCCAAATTCCAATTGGTTAAGCCCAATAGTGTTTAACCCAATTGCATTATTCACATTAGTCCATTTAGCCAACCAAATATATATATTCAAATCCAAATAAATCAACTACTCCATCATTAAATCCATAATCCAACAGCAATATTATTTCCTCAATAAAATATCTTTTTATTTATTTTTGAAGGTTCAGGTATTACAATAATCCATGAACACCCCAAATGGATCGGAGGACGGATTGATGAGCCGACATAGTGCCGCTGGCGTGAAGACTCTCCTGTTGAGTATCAGTTTTTTCTTTTGAATAATAAGTATGGTGTGTCAACATGATGAAGAAAGATTAAGTATAATAATTATGCGATGATAATGCAATAAAGAAAAATCGACGTTGTTATAACATTAGTAATAATTAGTTTAAGATTACCAAGATAACCTTAGAATTTTAAGAGAATTAGAAGTAAAAGAAGTAGTAGATTTTATAACTTATGAAAGAGTATACAAAAGGTGTATTTATTTATACTTCAAAGTTCACTATGGATCTATTATACTTCATTAATTAGTAGATAATGTGTTGATAGTAAAGTTGACAACAAGTTTCTAATGTTGAAAATATATTCATCTATAAATCTATATCTATATATTTAAAACAATTTATTTATAACAGATATGACATATGACTGTCATAACTGACTATCGCATCAGTTTTCAACCTATCAAATAGACATGACTAAACAACTATAATCATGATATGCATGACTAACCTCCCCATTATCACCCATTTTCATTTTCATTTTCATTTTTTTTTCAAATATAAATAATAACTAGTATTTAAAAAGTAGAAATATATAATAATAAAAAATAAATAAAAATACAAACTCTAAGATCCTTTAATAATAAAAAACACAAATAGAAAAATACAAACTTAAATCGCTACAAATACAAATTCAAAATAAAATTAAGTATGGAAAGGAACCGGGATTTTCCAAATCTGTTCGGCAAGATCGCTTCGAAGATTAAAATGCTTATATCTTTCGCGTATATCTCTAACGTTTTGGACCTGGGAAGCGAATCTCTCGGCAACCGAACATTGTGAATTAGCGTCGAGAATTTATAGACCTTCTTTCACCTGGACTATTGCGTACCCATGATGACCTCCTTCCATTTGGATTATTTCCCGGTAGAGATCAAAAACACATTTGCAAAAGTTATTTAAACAATCGGTTGCGGTTTTTTCAACCATTTGTGAATAGTCATCCAAGCATTAGGAGAGCTGCCATATGCTAATTATTCTATGGCAGCCGTACATTTTTTAAAATAAGTAAAACCAAGCACCCCCATAGCATCTTCTCGTTGTACAAAATATTTAAAGTGCTTGGGAACAGATTCTTAAAAGTGTGTGGATATATTTTTTACGGTCCTCAAAAAGACCTACTTTCGTATCCGAAATCTTTGTCTAAACATCTCAAGAGTGTAAGTCAGTGTCTTGCTAAAATAGTCTTGAATCAAACGTACGTTCATCACCTCCAAATCGATCTCAATGAATGCACAATCGCTTGTTTGTTCATTCTTGTGAACATTTGGCCTCATTTTCTAACAACAGTTGAGTAGTAATCCGTACATACTTCATAATTTCCTCGTCTAACAACGATGAAATTTACAGGTAATCCTCCAATTTTATAAATTGTTGAAAAAGTATGGGGTACTTTTTTTTGAACAAACAGGGGATGCTTGATATATATAGATATATATACACACACAGGGGAGGTTAACTTGAGAACCGTTCTAATTGTGAGTACCAATCTTGACATACCATTGATTAAAATACGTCTATGACCAATAAAATGACGGCTCATTAATGACATATTAATTAAAGGTGTTTTGGAAAATAAGGACATGCTCTTTAATATACGACTGTCCATCCGAACGCAATCCATGGGTGTGAAAATATATGAAAGATCAAAATACCCTTACTATATATAGGGGATTGTTCATTTGAAAACCGTTTTTATTACGAGTACCGTGAGAACCAAACTTGCAGCTCTTGATTAAAATAAATCAATGACCTGTAAAAATGATGGCTCATTAATGATGCATTAATGAATGGTATTTCGGGAAAATCAAGGCTCGATCTTTAATGACAACTCACCCGGACACAATTCACGGTTGGAAAATTATATTAAAGACCAAAATACCCCATTTAATGAGCATTAATGGCGGTTACAAATGGTACCCGCGATACTCACAATAAAACGATTCTCAAATGATCTTATATATATAGTATTGAATGAATCATTTAGTTAGATGTGCAACACTGAAGAAAGTGCTTGAAGTCTCTAATCACTACAAAAAAAATGCCATATAGTGGCATACAATTTTAATGGAGCATGAATGTGGAAAGCAAGACTGTAAGTTGGTCAGACCTACTTGCAAATGAGATTGTAATTTGGATTATTGAACTTCTTTCATAGATATCCTATAAAGTCAATTGTTTTTTATGTTTAAGTGTTCTTATATATATATATATATATATATATATATATATATATATTCTTTATGTGCTAGGATGAATTAGTGAAAAATACATATATTATGTCCCTTATATTTGCGCTAGGATAATGTACTCAAAAGATAACCCCTGTTAAGAGAGCATCTATGAAAGAATTAATTAAAATTCTAATAATTGATTTTGCAAGAATGAATTAGTTAAAGAAAAAATGGACTACCAGTTGTTTTTCAATTGTAGATTTGTAGTCGGATGTAGGTGTTCTTTGTTGTGCCTTCATGTAATGAGATTGATGTGTAGTTAGCTGTGTAGTTATCAAGAGATTTTATTAGTAGTCGATTTATTATTTGCATGTTGTGTTCTTATTGAAATGTCTTTAGGATCATTTAGCGTGCATGAAGATTGAGAAAGTAGTTTATGAGCTTGTTTAAGTTTGAAGTTTTTATTCAAACATTTGTTAGTTTCATGTGGTTTATATTTGATGTCTAGACTTGTTTGGCACTTACTAGACATTTGTTAATAGATATTTGGAATAAGATTGAACTTTTAATTAAAGTGGTGTAATAATGATTTTTATGTCTTATAGTATTGTTTTCATTTTATAGTGTGAATAAATAAAGATTATAATAAATGACAAATAACACCATAAACAACATCGATAGTGACTATTAATCTGATAATGTGATTTTGTGGCAAAAGTTAAAGTGCCACCAAAAGTAGTACTGATTTTTAAAATAGCAATTTTTTTACCGGCATAAAACTTGTGCCGCAAATGTCTTTTTGTTTATTGTGGTAAAAAAAAGTGTTATTAAAAGCCTAAAAGGTTGCAGCGGCACACCAAAAAAGTGCCACTAAAATGCTTTAGTGGTAGCGCTTCTAGTGGCACTTTTTTTTGTGTGCCGGTGATTCCCAAAATGGTTTTTAGCAGCACTTTTTTAGTCTTTTGTGGCACTTTTTGTATGCCATTAGATGGCCATTTTTTTGTAGTGAATACAACAATGTATTTGCGTAACTAAATCATCCATGACTTTTTTTTTCTTAATTGCCTTCCGGCAAGAAACATCGATACTGTACAATGTAGATACGTGTTATAGGATGGATGAGCCTTACATTACGTCCACCACTTTTTACAGGATTTGCGTAAACTAAAAATGGGGACTTTTACCTTGAATCCTAACCCAAATTTCAATTCTTGAGCCTTACATTAGGGACTCCCATCCCATCCCCACAGCGTGCAAGTGTACGTCTCTTTGTTAATTTGAAACTAAGTCGTACGTAGTACGTAGGGTTCCATTGGTATCGACATCTCACTTTGTGAGTTCATGTTTAAATCTAGACAAAGATGCGAAGTGGGGGAATAAATATATACGTGTTTTTAAGCTTTCTGATACCAAACTTATATAATCGTAGGTGCATGGTTGCCTAATGTTGATTTGAAAATGGTGTCTTATTCAGATGCCCTTCTTTTAGGAGGAAGAATGTTTTCTCAGCAAAGGTGATGCGCTTTTGTTTTGAGATTCAAGAAGAAACCGTAAGAATACACAAAACGTCAAAACATGCCTTAAAGATAAAAACTTGTATGTATACTTATAAAGTACATCAAACACGAATAAAAACGAGCCATCTCTGTACATATTAAAAAAAAGATGAACATGAAGATTATTAAAGGAGCACGGTTGTACGCTTTAAACGACTCAATTTATGAGTTATGACTCTTTTATGATAGATAAAGCTTACCTATATTTATAATTTGTTCATATAAGAGAAATGGTGATTTAAACGAGGATCGAAAAGAAAACAGCTGAAAACACTACAAGAAAAATAACTTTTTGCGGCGACATGTCGCCTCAAAAGGTCCATTAAAAGACAAAATTCTAGTCAAGGAAGTTTGACTTTCAACGAAAACTATTTGCGGAGACATATGTCGCCGCTAATACTCTAATGATTTCATATTTATTTTTTTATTTTCGCGAAAATAATGGCGGGATATTTTCCCACCTAAAATATTACATGTCGCCGCAAATAATGGCGGGATATTTAATTATTTGTATATTTAATTTGTTTGCTTGAAATTGTAGGCAAGAAGGGGCGTGGAGAAGCCCGAAATGTGGAATTGAGGAAGTTACGGAAAAAGAATGGGAAGCGACCCTTGCCCATTGAGTTTAATGATATTAAACTGAATGACACATGGAGACCGGTTGGGGATAATGGTGGGCTCTTCACCAGCTACATTGGGACTTTGGTCAGGGATGTCCCATTTCGATTTTCAAGCTGGGATAAAGTTCCAGATGAAATGAAGCAGCCTATACTGTCGTCTATTGAGGTTTCACTAAGTTTTTTTATATTTTGTAAATTTGTAAAAACTATACAATAAACTAACTTTTTCTTATAATTTACAGACGTATTTTGACATGAAGCCCCACTATGAGGGGCCAAACAATTCGTCGATCGTGGCAGGGATCAATAAATTGTGTTTGAGCAGTACTGAGATAAAAAATATAAGTTTAAAGCTCAGTGGTTTGACAAGAGAGGGGGTCGTCGAATACTGACCAACTGCGTCAAATGCCTCCGCCTAACATGGACCGGGTGGAAACACAAATTACAGCAAGCTGCTGTTAAAAAAAGGACTTTTTGCGGCGACATGTCGCCGCAAAAGACCTATAGCGGCGAATCTGAGAAATTCCATTTTTATTATTATTTAAAAAATATCGTATATGTCGCCGCAAAAGGGTAACTTGTCGCCGCAAAAGGATTAAATATAAAATGAATTTTAAAAGAATTAAATATTAGATGTCGCCGCAAAAGGGTTACTTGTCGCCGCAAAAAGTGTTGAATATATTATTCTTTATTTATAAATAATATAATATTTGTCGCCGTAAAAACGAAAACGGTCGCCGCAAATAGTGGACACGTGGCAAATTTTTGGTCCGTTGTGTATCGCCGCTAATAATTACGTATTTCGTCACAAATAGGTTTTTGGCACAAGTTTTATGCGGCGACATGTCGCCGCTATAGGTTTTATGAGGCGACATTTTGACCTTTTACGACGACATTTGTCGCCGCTAAAGGTCTTTTTTCTTGTAGTGAAATGAAGATTTTAAAGAAGCATGGCCATGCACTTTAAAAGAGCACATTTGTGCTTAACAAAAGTTCAGGCACACCAACACCATTATTGCATGTTAAACGTATTTATAAATTGAAATTCTTGAGGTATAGTTTATAATGAGGTAAATCGCACCCGCGTGTTACGCCGGAAAAAAATATAGATGAATAAACTATAGAAATTAACATTTAAATTTAAATGTTTAAAAATAAAATGGAATGGATTAAATATATGTGATTAAAGTGCAGTGAAATTCGATTAGAGAAAATTCCTATATATGTGTTGATACTATATGCTTTAAATTTAAATCGAAAAAGGTTTTATATATATTTTATATTACATTTAATATAACATTTAACATTTTTAATCCTAACAGAAAAAAATTATGATACCATTCTAATTTTTCATAAGAAAAAATTAAACTTAAAATTAAGAACATAAGAAACGTAAATGTTATTTTTATAAAAAGATTGATTTAGTAAAACTACTTTGTTTATTTAATACGTATTATAAATGCATAACTAATATAAAAAAATGTGTGTTGAACTTAATACAAATATTAAAGTCAAATTATATTACAAATAAATGGATAGCATTTATTAATCCTCATCATGAGCTTTCCTCTACTTATTAAACTTGATTGACGATCTCTCCTTTAAATACTAATGTTCACAGCTAAAAAGAATATGTACCGGAATTCGGACCAAAGCTAATACTCTCAAAGAAGTTTTCCTAACCACTCCATCTAAACTTCTTTTGTGGTATGGAGCAACTTAATAAATATCTAATATAAGCCACGAAAGTTACTCTTCACTTCCCTGGTAAATATTAATATATATATATATATAATATCTACTATCTAGGAGAAAAGGAAGTGCGACAAGAACTCAGATTCAAGAAAAATAACTTTTTTGTTTGATGAAATAAGGACGAATTATTCATAACATTTTAAAGGTAATGAATGTTTTAGCAAGATCTAATAAACTAATATGTATCCTTTATTCACTTTTTAATATGGTAAAAGTAAAAAAACATATATTCTTTAAATGAAGATTATACAAAACAAACCATATTGCTTAAAAACAAATCTTTTATTCACTAGTAAAAATAATAATACAAAAGATACCAATATTATTCAAATAAAAATTATACCATACGGAGATAAAATTCTATAACCACATAAATATTTAAAATTCTGACTGAATTTTATAAACGACATTGTTGTCAACTTGAAACGCCTTTGCAAGAATATCTACAGAAATATCGGGGTTTGATCCAAACACAGCATTTGCAATGGTAATGACACCGGGATTTTGACTACTCAGAGCCGCAATAACAAAAGCATAGCCTTTTCCGATGTTTTGCTGGAAGTGAATTAGACCTTGCGGGAATACAAAAACATCACCCTTTTCAAGTATTTTTGTGAACAGACGGTTATCTGTGTTAGAGGTCACGAAACCGACTAGAAGGCGGCCTTCAATTACAGTCAAGATTTCAGTGGCACGAGGATGCGTGTGTGGAGGGTTAATACCTTGTGGGGCAAAGTCAATACGAGCCATGGATATACCAAAAGTGTTTAGTCCCGGCAACTGTGTTACGGTCACGGCGGTAACATTAGACCCTACATCATTCGATGTATTTCCCATAAGGTGAAGCCCTCTAAAGAGAAAGTCATCTGCTTGCACATGCATCGGATCTTTGCAAACCACACCATTCACAAGTACTGCAAAAACAACAATATAAATTACGTATTATTAAAACAAAAATGTGGATAATATATTCAAGGAACATATGTGATAATCGCATACCTGGACTATTTGGATCCGCCACACAGAAGTCCTGAAGAGGACTAGGGTCCGAAGCTAAAACCAACGAACAGCTTGTCAACAAAAGACCGAATAAAATCAAAGCAGACGTCATTACTAAGAAGCAATATCCTATATATTCTTCAATAAAGTGTAGTAGCTAGCTTAAAAATCTATGATATGAAGTATGTAAGTTGATGATCTTTTTATAGTAAAAGCATTGCAATATAATACTTGGATATATTTGTTTTACCATCAATAAAGAAAAGTATACGGAGATAAAGTCATCAAATACATAGGATACATTCAAACTTAGCTCAACTCTAAAGTAGATAGAAAGATTGATTTATTTGTTTAGTTAAATATGAATTACATATTTTATGAGACTACGTTTTGTGGTGGGTAAGTTGGAAATTTTCTTATGCGTTGATTTGGTCCAGCCATTTTCTTCTTTTAGATAATTAGAGTTGCTCGGCTCTAGCATACAATAGTACAATAGTTATAACTATATTAGATGTATGTTTAATGAATGTTATTAATATTAAAATGTAAAAGATAGTTAACTTAAAAAGTTATTTAAGAATTAAAAAATATTTTATTATCCGAAAATAAATTTCTGAAATTCCAAATATATTATAGTAATCTAAAAGAAATTCAATTTGTAATGTTTTAGTTTAATAACTATTGCTTAAAAAAACTTTTTTAATAAAAAATAAAAGATAGCTTGTTTATATATTTAAGATTGGAATTAAATACTGAAAATTTATATAAAAAGGATTTAACTATGTGATTTCTAAACTTAATTAATTATTAACCACATGATTGATACATGCGTACATATATTATTGCCGTTGTTTTCTCTATAATTACGTGACTATTGTTATAATGTTATTATTATACTAGACTAAATGCCCGTGTGATACACGGGTTTGTTTAAACGATAATAATATTAAAAATTAATAAAGACGTATTAAATAATAATAAAATGAGAATTAATGAGAATTTAATAAATGACGACGTACGGCGTCAACACTCTAACGAGCGGTGTAAACATAGACGCGAGTGGGGGGCAGACTTGACGGCTGAAACGTGATATCATGATACAAATATTCGTAAGTGTATTTCGTATATAATTCATTAATCATTATTGTTACAATTAAGGTAATAAAGTTATTAAAAAAGAATTTAAATGATTATAAAATATTTTAGAATGATAAAACTAAGAATTTGGTTAATTATGATCATATTTTAAAATATTATAAAGGATAAATATGATATTTATAAATTAAGGTGGACAAATACGAATTTATATGATTTAATAAGGGCATATATGAAATTATCTTTAATAATTTTGACTCTAAAAAGTCAAAATTGATTTTTTGATTTTAAGTGAATGAATGATCAAGATTAAACATTCTTTTAAATGAATGGTTCAGATCGTCTAATAAATTTTATCAAATTAGTCTTTTATTTATATTAGAAGATAGAAGATTAGAAGATAGAAGATGTATTATTAATTCTAAAAGTTATGTGTGCATGAACGTGAAGGAGGATTTGTTTGTGAAATAAATCAAAGAAAAAAATGTAAACAATGCAAATTAATGGAGTGTGATTAACTTGATAAATGTACGAAAATGATGTATTAAATATATCGTTCTGAGAATATAATTACTTGATAGCAAAATTTATATAATTACGTGACTTAACATCAAAATTTCATAGATATGATTATCTCATATATCCAAATTAATACGTTATATCTATGATGCATATTATCTCTAATCTCTAATATTAATAGGATTTAAAATTAAGTTTTAATTTTGACTATTTAAAGTAAAAATTGAGTTTCAATTTTTAATAAAATAAATGGTTAAGAGATTTAATTTTAGATAAATGAAAGGCTAATTAGGATTTTCTAATTAAATTGTTAAAAGTTATTAGGATTTTCTAATTAAATTATTAAAAGTTACTCTTTTATTTATATTAAAATATTGTTATATGTCACTAAAAGGAGCCCAAATTTGAATGTCTAACTCATAAATAACGTATGTATGTTAAGGTCGGACTATCCCGGATGCTATCGTAGGACCATATTCTTCTTTTCACTACAGTTATATGATTTGTGATGACTAGTGGCGTAATATACTAACAAAATTGAAAATAATTAAAATTTGTAGGTGTTCTAGTTTTTTGGAATTTTGGTTATTACATAGATAATTGGACCCAATTAGGAACACTTTGATGCTTAAACGAGTATGAAACAATCTAATTTAGCACAATATCTTATCTAATAAGATGCATAGTAATTTACTAATTTCCTATATTATATATATGGTTGTCGGTGAGTGTAACCGTTAACATAAGATTTGTATTCTCATCCGTTAGATCATAATAACTATTAATCTTAGCCGTATAAATTAAGTCATGAATTTAGACAGCTCTTGGATCAAGTTCATATTCAATCTGGGCCATTGGTGATGGAATTAAAACTGCTTGTATACCACCACTAAAAAACATGTTGAACGTGGTTCAATCAGTTACACAAAAACGGCTACTTTAGTGGGGTAGTGGGGGGTTTTTATAATTGCTGAAAAGTGAGAGGAAAAAATAAGGGTGTTTTATAAAAGTCTTTAGGGTTTTATTGTATAATGAATATTTTATTTTAACTATTTTTAGTGTAATTTATTATAGAATGTTTTACTATTTTCTCTTATAATTTTTGATATATTTTATTTATGATAAATATAATTATATATTTATAATCGTTTTATTTTTATCTACGTTTTGATATAAATTTTATCATAATACGATATGCTTGAGTATAAAACATACTTATTATGTCCCTTGTATTAAACTTCGTTTTAATGTTTTAATTAATTGATTGTTGTTAGTATATTATGGTTATTGTTGTACTTTTAAAATATGTTTTGATTTTATTTACATGGTTAACATGATTACAACCCGGACACCGTCCGGGTATTACACTAGTTTGATTTATTAGAACCGATAAGTTTTTACAAGACGATCTTCTACGAGCCAGGGTATTACACTAGTTTGATTTATTAGAACCGGTAAATTTTTACAAAGTTGATCTTCTACGGGTTTTTTTTACTTTTTTTAAACTAAAAAAAGTATGTTGACAGTTGACCGACTGAGTAAAAAAATTAGTGTTGCTATCATAATTCTATTTTAATACAATGTTTTTTAATCAATATATTTATTTTATTTTATTTTACAAAGAAGAGAATAGTGTTTGTTTCTGATCATATATATTTGAAAATCTTTTTCACGTCTTCAAACCCACAATTAAAACTCGATCTAACCCTAATTTTAACCCTAAATCATTAATTAATTAATGTAACTAAACATCACCACTTATGTTGGTGATTATAAAAATGAGCAAAAGAGGATTACATAATTTATTTATAATCAATGGTGAAGCAAAAATCAATTATTCAAAAAATCAGCACAAAAATATGCAATCAATGGTGAAGCAAAGTCTGTTATTCATAAAATTGATGAATGTTGTATTTGGGTAGATCAGCATCTATGAGAAAAAAGTGATTTCATAGTTGTTCTAAAATATGCAGAAAAAAGGTGTTGTGTTTAAGGTTTTCTCTCTTGCAAAAAAAGCCAAACACTTTTTATCATTTATGCTTGCCCGCATGCACATATAATTAGTGATAATTAATTACTTGCTTCAAGAAAACAAACACCAGGTGACATTTGGAGAATTCTAGGTTTGTTGGAAATTAAAGATGTCAAACAACCGTTGCATGTGTATTTGGAAGTAGAAAAAAAAACATCTGTCAAGGAAAGAGAATTAATCGATTACATAAAAAGATTATTCTATGGCTCTCCAACTATCCTCTATTCTACAGATTTGAATCCATTACCGAAATTGTAAATCATCAGCCACTCATGCATGTCCTTTGATGTAGGCGGTGAAGAAACAAAGTAGACATTTACTCTTATTCAATTTTAACCACAACAACATATTTTACTATCCTTGAATTAATCAATTAGATTTTATACCACCTTAAACTATTAAAGGGCTAATATAGTACCTTGTAATAGGAAACCGATCCTTTTTATCGAGTCAGAGTACCAAGATGGTCTATTTTTCTATAGGTTATATTGTACCTAGTGTAAAATCTGACTAACCATGTTAATAATTTTAACATTATTTTACAATGTTTAAATTAGACTCACACCTACAACATAGTAGGGTTAAAGGATCCATTACGAGCGCATTTTGCCAGTGTGAAGGCTAGCTACAGGAAACTGCATCTCGAGATGATGACCATGGGGATAAGAGTGAGCATGAAACCGTTGGAATTGGTTGAACCACCTAAATCGAGGCTAAGTCATGTTGACCGGTTCGAGAAGTGCAATGTGAAATGGGTGGTTTTAGATATATAAAACCGACTGTTATGATTTGGTTTACAGTTTTTATCACATCTCCCTCTCCTTGTGCAACGCCTTTTAGTTATGCTATAAATCTGTTATATTCTAAACTAATATTTTAAATATGAAGTTTTTCAATTCCATGCGTATACCGGTAATTTTCACGTTTTCATTTTTATCTCCGCTCCTATTAACATCTTTCCACTAATTCTAATTCCCTATTTTCACTTTTCGAGCCTAAACGCCCAAATCCGGATCCTCTATTTTCACTTTCCCTTCTGATTTCTCTTTTATCCTCTCCCCTCTACCATAGTGTCATATCGGTGTTTCCCTCTAATCCTTTTTGGAGATGGTGTGTCCCTCCGATCCTCTCCTCTTTGCCATCACTCACAGTCTCCCATATGCGGTCTCTCACACCTCGGAATCTCACTATTTGAGTTTTTACCGTCGCTCACGCCTCGCATCTTATGATCTCACTTTGTTGTACTTGAAGTTAAAAACCATGAAATTAACCCAAACCAAATTGGTGGTCTGCTCAGTTCGGTCTGGTTAGTTCAATGGACTGGTTTTGTTTAATATTTTTGAAACTTAGGCTGCTAGTTTGGTTACCAATTTTTGAAATAAATTGATTCCAATGAACCATGAACACCCAAATGGAGGAGGTGAAGTGATGAGCCGGTATGGTGCTCAACTAGTCATGGCATGAAGCCTCTCACGTTGAGAATCAAATTTTCTTTTGTATTATAAAAGATGGTGTTTTTATAATTATTGGACGATAATATGATAAAGAAAAAAAATCGAAGTGACCTATATTGAGATTCCTTCAAAAAAGCCAATTATATCGCATCGCATCTCTTACAACATAATAAAAATTAGAGAAAAAGATGTGTACCGGTACTACATCTAACTTAGGTGTTATAATACTCTTTTATCTTTTATTTCAAAATTAATGCTATACGATTTTTTTTTTACCAGAGAATATGTTATAGGCCGTTATGCTGCAGAAGGGAGCTAGTCTTCAAGGGTCAAGTGGTCAACAAACATCATCTTTTCTCCTTAAACCCTAACGATTTCCCCATCAATATTTACCTCTAAACCCTGAACATGGGTCGATCAAACTAATCCTTCCCCTCACCAAAATCCCAGACATGATTCGGCCCCAAACCCTCCATCTGCATCGAATACGCACACTCTTTAATTGCCGGCACCCTTCCTTGTTTTATCCCGAAACATTAGCTCAAACTCACTTGATTTCTTCAATCCAAACCAAATATTTCAAACCCAGCTCCATTTTTAGCAGGAGCGTCTCGCTTTCGTCTTTATTCCAGCACGAATTCGCTACGCAAGAAGCAAATCAGAAGTTAAAGAAGCCACTAGAACCCCTTTTCACAGAAGCAATTGGGTTGTCAAAAAGCGACATGGAGGATGGTGAAGATGAAAATGAAAAACTCAACAAAAGTTTGGAAAAATTGGAGGTTGAATTGAGAAGATACAGGGAAGATTCAACAAAACAAACAAAGTCGTTATCGGGTACGTCTTCGAAGCCATTGGAAACGGTTTTCACAGAAGCACTTGGGTTAGATGAGGTGAAAGACGATGATCAAGAATTAAAAACGGGTTTAGAAAATATATCGAATTTGTTTACTAGTTCCGATAAAAGAGAAAAAAAATCTCAAAAACAGTTTAAGAAAGTAGAGGAATCCATGGAATTCAAGGAGCTATCACCGGATATGGCTATGTTTGCCAATCATTTGCATACAAAGGGGTACTTGATTAATGCAAATTTCCTCCCAAACAATAAGTTTGATGTTTCTTGTTTTGTGAATAATTATGGCCGGGATTTCTTGAAGTATGCAGCTGAGAAGTTTGCCATGGATCATCGCGAAGTCTACAAGCATGTATTTTTTTTCACCTCTTTTGTTACAAATACAAAGTAGTTAATGAAGTAATTGCAAATAAAAGGAAATGATCATTTATCGTAGAAGCTTGATCAATGAGATATTTATTGGATATGTAGTTTTGTTGAAAATAGTTTTTTTAATGATCTGCTGCTGTGTATATACAATCTAGCTAAATACCTCTTGACAAAAAATGATCAGAAAACTTATCCACTTATAATAATCATTGACTATCTGTAATCATATTCAAAACAACTTCTTCTGTTAATGTTAGTGGTAACCAAAATTCCTACATATTTATCAAGTAGCTCACTTGATTTAGCAGTTGAGGATATCCAAACCACAACGAACACTTACTTCCTCGACCAGTGTTTCAATAGACCTAATAGGAGTATTGGTCTTGATACTGATTTTTGGAGGGTATCGGATTGCTTCAGATTTATCCAATCTCATAGTGCAAAAGGACGCACCTTTTCTGGTTAATGTATTGCATAGAGAAAACAAATTGTTCTGGTATGCATATCAACTTCTTATTACTGGTCCACCACTTTTCTAAGGATTTGTGGAAACTAAAAATGTGGAATTTACCTTGAATCCTAACCCAAATTCCTATTCTTGAGCCTTACATTAGAGACTCCCATCCCCACAGTTTGCAAGTGTCTCTTTGTTTGAAAGTAAGCCGTACTAGGGTTCCATTGGTAATTACATATCACTTTGTAGGTCCATGTTTAAATGCAAACAAAGATGCAAAGTTGGGGAATAAATATATACATGATCTGTCACACACCTTTTAAGCTTTCTGACACCATTACCTAAACTTATATAATCGCAGGTGGTTGCCTAATGGTGATTTGAAAAAGGTGGCTCAATTCGGATGCCCTTCCCTTGGGAGGAAGAATGTTTTCTCAGCAAAGGCGATGCGCTTTTATTTTGGGATTCAAGAAGAAACTGTAAGTATACACAAAACATGCCTTAAAGATATAAATTTGCATGTATACTAAAAAAGAACATAAAAACGAATAGAAACGAGCCACCTCTGCACATATTAGAAAGAGGTTGCCCGCCCTTTGAAGTCCTACACTGACCAAAGTTAAAGGCATGTGCCAGATTCCATCGCGAGGACATCTCTACATGTTTTAATGAACAGCAGTACATTGTCTATCTGATTTTACTCGTATTTTATCTGTATACATGTACACTCATGTACATACATATATACAATATACATTTATAAACATATATAAGATACATGTTTGCAGGTTACATTATTAATTTAAATAATAAGAAATTTTACTCTCAGGTATGCAACAAGTGCACGCTAAACGAGTCATGTAAGTTTGTGAACCAGAGCGTATGGAAAAGGGGGGGGAAAAATATGGACTTGACCGTTGTGATGAGGGTCATAACTTTGTATGCTCTCGATGCGGAACCTACTCAATTGGAAGTGCCCGATGATGTCAAGAAAGCAGTTAACCGGTTGTTGAAGGAAGTTATTCGTCTAAGTGAAGCTTGAGGTATCATATAGTTCATGGAAAACACAAAGCACCATATTTAGCAATAGGTATCATTTATGTATAGAAGCATCAAATTTTTTCTTATATTTTTGGATAGTGAAATGAACATTAATCATCTTTTATAGTTCTTCGGTTACAAATAATTGCTGACGTGTAACAGATTGAGACTTAAATTATGTGTTTTCTTACAGCAATTTGAGCATATTTTGCTCAGATGTTTTCTTTGCACCGACATTACCAAGATAAAATTAGGTGTTACTTACACCAATTAACACTCAATTCCCAAATGGGTCACCAATACCCGAACTTTAACCATACTAAAGCTGTAAAGCATACCTTGACTTGATTCTTGTTCGATGATAGTAAATCACTGATTGAGTAGTAAAGCATATCTTGACTTGCTTCTTGCTTTCCCCAAATCCCTCTTTTCTCCTTTCTTTTAATGGGTACAGGCGTACACCGCTCGCCCAACTGACTTACACTTTACTCATTTAACTACTTAGGCTTGTTTGTTTTTTGTGATAAGTACTTATTCTCTTAAAATGTCTGCGGGCGGGTAGACATTTTAAAATAAGTCTGTTTGTTTTTTTATCAGACATAAGTACTTATAACTTATAAGCACTTCCATCCACTTATTTTAAGAAGTGATCTTTAACCTCTTATTTCCATCAGACATACAAAAGCTACCCTGATCTCTTTGGCTGCTATCCATCCATTCAACCCTATCGCACCCTCGCACCATCGTCGCCATCCCACCACCGTCGATCCATGCAACCTTAGAAGCCTATCAGCTGCACTCTATCAATCAAACCACCGTCACCATCACCATCACACCACCTTCGCCATCCTACCACCGTCGCCATCCCACCACCGTCGGCTGCACTCTATCGATCGAAAATCAACACTGCTTCTCGTCGGAGGTAAACAATCAACCAAATCTGTTTGGGTTTATGTCTTTGTATGCTTGTATTTGCCCTAATTTATGGTTAAGCTTACAAATTAAAACAATCCCTAATCTGTGTTATCAGGCCGTGTACACCTTGGCAAATCTGCTTCTCGCCAGAGGTGGACATATTTTCTTCTTGATGTTAGTACTAGAAATGTGAAATCAAATTAAGCAATCAATCATGTTCTTTTTTATTCCTATCTTGATGTTCTTGATTATTAATGAATTAATTAATGTTACATCATCTTCAATTCTTTATTATATCACTTAGTTTGTTACAATTTTCTCATTGGTTACAGTCCTTATTCTGCAATTCTCACTTTACAATTCTGAGTTTGCAAAATACATTCAGATGCATTTATCAAGTTTCTTTTTTGTTTGCTCTTTTTGTTGTTTTTCCCTGTTTCAAATTCAGAAGTTGATTAGGTTTTCTCTTTATAGGCGGGGTTTGTATGTATGAGAATAATATATCTTCTGCAATTTAGCCAAAACCCATGTGTTTTATGATCTTATAATTCCAATTTGCAGATAAGAAGCTTTATTTTATTGGGTGTCTGGATTTTGGTCTTTCTGGTGTGTTTTAGTGACCTTATTGCTAAAGGCTTAGGCGCTTAGCAAGTTTAGTAACAAACTAGAAAATGCTAAAAGAAGAATTTCAGAATTATTCTTGAGAAGTATGTTTATTAATGTAGTTAGGTATGAGGATATTTATGAATATGGTACCATTAGTTTGTGGTTTTGAGGTATAAATGAGCAAACAAGTGTATTATTTTGAAATCATTGGATATCTTTGTTACATAGACGTAATATTCATTTCTCTATATTTTAAGAAGGTGAACAATATTATATAAATGCATTTGTAAGTGCCTTGATGTTACTTCTGTTTGCTTTCTACATGCTAAAGTGATGGGGTCATCTACATCAAGTTTAAAGCAACAAAAAAGGAATTGGTTGGAGCTCCCATCTGATGTAAAATCTGCTTGGCCCATTTAACCAATATAATGCCCAGAAAGTTTGCACTGCTTGGCGTAAAATCTGCTTGGATCCTACTATGTGGAGGGTCATTGATTTGAACGACTTATTGAACTCAAATGAAGGACTACTCTCGGTTAAGGAGATGTGTAAGCATGCAGTTGATAGAAGCCAAGGTCAATTGGTTGATATCACCCTCATACATTCCTACGAAATATCAGAGCTTCTTCTATATGTTGCTAATAGGTATGGAGAGCTAACTATATCTGTTTTTATGTGTATATGTGCTTATTATAACGCAAATTATGTTTTGCATTTATTACCTATATATCACATTGTTATTGATTATACGAGGAAGTAATTAAGCATGCTTGCTCGTTTTTTAATCTTTTTGCGGTTACATTTTAAGGTCTTTCTAGAATTATTATGAGAACTATGTGTGTTTTACTGTTTTATAAAAAGACCCTTTGCCAATTTTATGAAATTTAAAGAGGGAAGTGTAATGAAAGCTCAATGGGTTCTATCAAATGAATTAATGGGACATTTTATTTGAATTCTTATTAGTTCCTATCCTATTCTGTTAGAATTTCATCAGACGGTAGTCTTCCTTGCATGTTATCTCGATTGAATGGCACCATGTTGAAATCGAATATGAAACACAGAATGTGTATATGAAATGGAAGAACACAGAACTGTTAGCTTAATAAAGGCCCGTTCAGCTAGGCCATCTGTTAGCTATTAGGGTTTCTTATATATACCCTTTCTTTGTGTTTTATATTGTACTTTTTGATCATCAATAATATTTAGCATTTTCTCCCTATTTCAACAAGAAGAACAAGTATATATATAGCAATTCTCGAAAATACTTGGATACACATATATATAGCCACATGGTGGCGGTTGAATCTGGCGCCAAAACTGCCTCTGGCAGTTGGTGGTGGTAGTGTCGGCCTACATTGGCTGTAAACTGCCACCAAATATGTGTGTTACACACACTTATTCTAGCTTTAATACATAATAAAATAATAATAATGTTTCATAAGTTTAACGTAGTACTAAATACTTTTGATCAAAACATTAAGGTCCAACATATTCTAAGTGGAAATAATCAAAACATGTAAACCAAAGTTCTGTATTTTAATTCAAAAATTCATGTATAGAGCATACAGGTATCGAATTTATTTGTGCTTCAAAAATTCATACCGTGATTCAATTTATTCTCTTATTTATTTGGCTGATTTGACCATGGTTACATAATTACTAATTCTGTGTTGGAG
Organism: Dittrichia graveolens; assembly: GCA_038502395.1. Classification (NCBI taxonomy): domain Eukaryota; kingdom Viridiplantae; phylum Streptophyta; class Magnoliopsida; order Asterales; family Asteraceae; genus Dittrichia; species Dittrichia graveolens. Next base: position 16,783,828 of record JARJIL010000006.1, read on the forward strand.
AAATATTTTGAAATATGGTTTAGAATAACAATAAATACTTGGATAATTTCATAGATCGTGTTTAATACACTTTTCGAAATCTGTAAATCGACCCTTATGTCTGGGGTATCACGAATTCAGATAAAGGATAATTGAAGAAACTTGATTTGAATCACAGGCTTAATTCAAATTCAAACACAGAATATCTTTGCTTTGATTTTCGTTCTTCAGAGACTATTTTGAAAGAATATCGATTCGTATATTCTTCCTTTGCTCTTCTCGATTTCTCTCTCTTTTGCACCAACCGAAAATGCCTATTTGTAGGCGACCAAAATCGGCGGTTTTCGGCGGCTTGGGGACGGTGGTTTCTTGGTGGTGGTTGGCGGTGGTTTCTATTTCGGGTTTGATTTGCATATGTCATGGTCCTTTGTTTCATTTAATGTTAAGGCTTTTGAAACCGCAATTTTTGTTTGCATTTGTGTATGTGTTTGTTTGATCTACATTTGTCGGATCAAAATGGGCAATAAACTTAAAACTAGATTGGCTTGCAGTTTTTAGTTTGGTTCTTTGAAAGTGGCAATAAACAAGCACATAAATATGGATCGGTCTATTTACACGGGTGAAATTACTTAGTGCATTGATAAATCACATTTGTTATTATTAATGGGATAGTCTACGGTCTACCTACATTTTAATATTTATTTAATTTCCCAATTCCCATAAATATACATCTCCCAAGTCATTTTAGTATTTATTTAACTTCTTCTCTCTACTGTACTTATCTTACTTTCTCTCTATTTACTATCACCAAAACACTGCCACCGCCCTGCCGGCCCACCACTCTCTCTGATGTGTTTGTCTCTACCACCACACCTCCGCTCTCTCTCTCTCTCTCTATTGTGTTCGTCAGGCCACCGGCCACCGCCTTTAACGCACCACCGGTCACGAAAATCACATAAAATACCTCAAGATCTACAAATCTGGTCTTTTTCATCATTTAACCAAAATCTTGAACATAGAAACAATATTGGACCACAATTTACATTTAATGGGTTCTCATGTGCTTTGGGTTATGAAGCGGTCAAGATGAGGTGATAACACCTTGAGAAAAAAAGGCCTAACCATGAATCAATATCTTGAAGATGACTTCATTGAATAAGAAAAAGCCTAAAATCTATACCCTTAATTTGATCATTCAACTTCGTCTTCACATAAAAACCATTTCTTGGTCGTGAGTATTAGGTTCCTGGAAGAACGGTAGTCACCTCATATGAGGAGGAAAACAAAGAAGAGAAAGAGGAAGAGAGTGAGGGTTATGAGGGTGAGTCGTCGGTGAGGAAGAGGAAAGCTAAGGTCGGGAACCTGTCACGGTGGTGTCACCGGAAGACAAGCGACGTCGCCGTAAAGGAGTGTGTCGGTGGGGTGGAGAGCAACGGGGTGTTGGACTGATAAGTCTAATGAAAAATAAAAGTGGGTAAGGTTTAGTAGGTAGGTTGTAGAATTGACAAATCCGGTATGGGATCCACCGACTCTTACTTGCTATCCACATTGTTATCCATGTGGATAGCAGTACCCCATAAATATGTCTTTGGAAGTGTTCAACAAAGGTAATAGGTAAAGGTGATCGTCAATGTGTTTCAATGAGGCGCTTTGATTATTTCAATATAGAAATAACACTTGAAGTCGTCTAAATTTTTTTTGAAGAAATTTAAAAATAAACATATAGCTAACAAACATGAATTAGTCAAAAAGACATAATCTAACACATACACAAAATACGCCTAAAAGCCAATGTAATCTACACACTTTAAGGTGTTCCTCCGATAGTAATCTAAGGACATAGAATTTATAGTGTTGGTCTGAAATCAATCCCACACACATGTCTTTTTAATTACAGGCGGGCCACCCTTTCTTTTTTAAAACACTTTAAGTTACACAACTAGTCTCACCTCTCGCTATCTCCTCTCTCACATCTCTCTACTGCTTTATCTTCTTGACTTCTTCTACTTCTCTCATATGACATCACCTCAACCTCCCACAGAATGCCTCTAACCCTAAAATCCTACTTACTCATATTGACCTTTAGACATGACCTCAATGGAGATCATTTGAGACTCGTCACGTGTTAATTGTTTCTTGAGAAGATTGTGTCATTAAAATATAAACCTGATAAACTTTACAATAGATTTAGTTAGTGGTATTACATGTTCGTAATAATTTCTTAAAAGTAACCCAAACCTCTTTGCAATGGATAAGATTGCTCTAACATTACAACTTTCTGCTAGGTTAGTCTTGTACAAAGCTTATCACTTGTTTCCCGAGCCACCTAAGTTTTACAAACTCATTTATTTGCACAAAGTATGTTTGAAGCTTGTTGTGAATTTCTTGTTGTTAAAGACCACCACCTGCGACAACCAAAATCAACAAAACCTGTAAAATGTTTAAAGAAACATGAAACGAGAAGTAAATGTCAAGTTTCAACTTGCCAAAACAATAAAACATTAAATGTTGAATAGCTAAGAAAGACCTTACCCAAATCCGAGTATCATAGGCAAGTGTTATAAATCGATTTTTGTCTACAAAAGGAAAATCCTTAACTTTTTCCTTGAATTTTTCTTGTAAATGGCTGCATCAACATACAATTCACTAAATCAATAACCACCTTAGAAAAAATCACGGATTGCAGGTACTTTGTATCATTAGACTAAGGGACGGGGAGGACTTTTTCATATGACAGCCAAATTGTGGTCAGACAAGGAGACTTTTTCATATGTGCATTTCGCTATCCGAATCCGAATCCGAAATTTCGGATTCGGATATCGGATAATCCAAAATATCCGAAATGTATTACTACGTTTTTTTTTACAAAAAGCTTTTCCAGGTTAAGGCTTCTCTGAAAATTTAGTACTAAGATTACATGTCCTAAATATTAATTTAATTAGAACTAGAACTACTTTTACAAACTTCATTTAATTTTTTCAAAAACTAATTTATTTTTTCAAACTAGAACTACTTTTACAAACTAATTAACTACCTTTCACATAATTAGATCATCAACCCAATTATATTATATATACGCACAATCGAATTAATTAATTATTCTTTAACTTGAAGCAATATATAGAATAAGGATTGGAAATCAATCATCTTTAAATGAAGAAGAGCAAAAACAGAGATATAAAAAATTGGTCTGAGTGTATCTAAAATAAACATATAATAACAAGATCAATCGATCGATGTAGAAACTAGATCGTCAAGTATATATGATATCGATTTGGAGTTTTATACATCTAGAGATTTTTTTTTATATTATATATTTGTTATTTTAAAAAAATAAAAGAATATATATTTCGGATATCCGAATATCCGAAATTATGAAAAAATGCTATCCGAATCCGAAAATTCGGATATCCGAATTTTCGGATAATTTCGGATCGTATTTTTCGGATATTCGGATTTCGGATCGGATACGGATATTTTTGAACACCCCTAGTTTGACGCTTATACGAGTATGAAACAATCTAATTTAGCACAATACCTTAATGTAACACGAAGCACGGTTAATTAATTTGTTATTTTTTAAGTAAAATAAAGTATTTTAAATTTATAAATTAGATACCGAACTACAAATATATCATTTTTATGAAAAAAAAGTTCAATTTTTATATATTAGGTTACGGTGGATCCAGTAATTTACTAATTTTCCTACATTTAATTTTTCAGAACTGGCCACGTAGCTGCGCGCTCCAGTTCTTTCCTAATTAAAAAATTATTTACAAATAATAATTAGCACAAAATTACCTACGTATTAGTGTTGCTATATATGTGTTTGTGTTGAGAGAGATTATTAGATGGTAAATAAAAGGGATATCATATCATAATTCTGTGTTAATACAATGTTTGTAAATCAGTCTATTCAAATTTGAGCAAGAATGACCCTTTAACTTTGGAAATCTTGGCATATTAAATACATAGTTTATACGGTTATTATATGCAACTAATTTTATTTTCTATTTTAAAATGCATTTAACTTCTAATTTGATTTATTGTATATAATTATTAACTTGAAATACCAAATATATTTTTTTGGTTAATTAATCAGTATGTTCTTGTGTTGATCAACAAGAACAAAATTAACCAAATATGTGAAAAACATTAATTAGAAGAACCAAAATTGAAATCTGGAAAATCTATTTAGTTTGTCTAAACAAATGGGAAGAACCATAATATGGAATCTTGAGAATATGTTAACATAGATCGAAGTGTAAGAACCCTAATTCGAAGAAAGAATCTATCTATCTATTTGTTTAACAAAAAGCGATTAAAATACAAAATTGGTGTATTTTTATTTATTTGTCTAAACAAAATTGAAGTCTCAAACATCATAACATCATCCGTAACAAACCAATTAAACAAGAACTATTGAAGCATCTAAAAGAATCTATTTAAATTTTATCAATGGTTCTGATTTTTATTAAACAAACGAATAGATTGAATGAAGCCCTCAAACAATCAAAATCAAACCTGAACAAGAGATAATTGAAAAAAATCGAATCTACACATAAAAATACAAAGCAACTGTTTCGGTTGATTTAAAAACCTTAAATCTTTGATCTAGAAAGAGAAGATTACGCCCACAAAAACACCCTAAGACGATTATAAAAACCCTAAATCGATGAATTTGAAAATGAAGCAACCTATTTCAGAATTCAAAGGCGATGGAAACTCAATTGATGGAACAAATATTTGAAATTATGAATTCGCAAAAATCCATCATACATCTGGAACCACATCTAACAAAGATCTAGAATCACTCATAAATCTGAAACACATATCTTCTATGGCGATGAAACCTATTCAATGGAACCTTTAGAAATTTGATGTATGAAATAGGGTTCGAAATTTTTGTCATTCATGTTTCAACCTTTATTGTGATGGAAAAATCAAGCATGAAGTTGAAGATGAAGCATCATGATCTTCATACGTTCGTACCTAAAGTTCCAGAATAAAGAAAGAAAATAGAATAAAAATATTTAAAAAATGGTTAGTTACCTACAAGAAACTTCCATAAAATGGTTCTTTCAAAAAATATAAAACGTAGTTGCATATAGTGACAATTTTAGCAAAGTTTGTTATATATTCATGCATTTTTCGCGCAATTTGCTATGTTAAGATTGATTCTTATTAATTATAATTTTAGTTTATTTTATTTGTAGACATTGAACTGATACTAATGAGCTTGACACTTTGATGCAAAATTTTTCCGTCAAAAGCCAATAACATATCTAAAACTTGGTTGGTGTTTCCGCTCTTGAGACATGAGGATTGTATCTTTATCATTATTTTTTCTAGATTTTCACTTAACATAAAGTTCTTAAGTCAAGTTTCATTCGTGAAAATACCAACTTTTGTGACTTTGCCTTTGTTTGGCCGTTGCTTGTTCACAAATGCCTCGATAATGCATACTTTATACATATATTTCATATTCGTTATTTTTTATTGATAATTCTTGTATGGTAAATAAGGCTTAATTATACCTATAGTTTGTTCATATTAGCTAAATGATAATTTGGATGAGGATTGAAAGGAACACCTGTGAAAATAAAGATTTTTACATAAGCATGTTTGTGCGCTTTAAAAGACTCCATTTATGAGTCTTTTATGGTAGATAAAGCTTAACTATATCTATAAATTGTTCATATTAGATATATAAGGGATGATTTGGACAAGGATAGAGACGAAAATGGGTGTAAATGATGATTTTTTAAGAAGCATGGCCATGCACGAAGATCACGCACGAGCTTAACAAAAGTTCAGACCCACATAAACGCACGCCAAGGCACACCAACAACACCATTAGTGCATGTTAATAATACAAACATATTGATTAAAAACAAATCTTTTATACACTCGTAAGTATAATAATACGAAATATGTCAATATTATTCAAATGAAAATTATAAAATACAGAGATAAAATGTTACAACCACATAAATGTTCAAAAAGATGACTGAATTTTATAAATGACATTGTTGTCAACTTGAAAAGCCTTTGCAAGAATATCTCCTGCAATATCAGGGTTTGATCCAAACACAGCATTCGCAATGGTAATGACACCGGGATTTTGACTACTCAGCGCTGCAATAACAAAAGCATAGCCTTTTCCGACGTTTTGTTGGAAGTGAATTAGCCCTTGCGGGAAGACAAAAACATCACCTTTTTCAAGTACTTTTGTAAACAAACGATTTTCAGTGTTAGAGATCACGAAACCGACTAGAAGGCTGCCTTCAAATACAGTCAAGATTTCAGTGGCACGAGGATACGTGTGTGGAGGGTTAATACCTTGTGGGGCAAAGTCAATACGAGCCATGGAAATACCAAAAGTGTTTAGTCCTGGCAACTGTGTTACGGTCACGGCTGTCACATTAGACCCTATAACTTACATATGTTAATTATAGTGTTAGAGCATCGATCATCAAGTGTCGTCGGAGTTCGGACCATCCCGGATGCTATCATAGGACCATATTCTCCTTTTTTTTCCCAAGAGTTTTATGTTTTGTGTGATGATTAGTGACAAATGCCTTTGTTTGAATATTGCTTGTTCACAAATGCCTCAATAATGCATATAATACTTTTGATAATGTCTACTTTATACATGTATTAGTAAACTCTTTAATCATTTCCGATTTGATCTCTATTTGAAGTGAGACAAAAATTTCTTGAAGATTAAAATATAAACCTGATAAACTTTTACAATAGATTTAGTTAGTGGTATTACATGTTCGTAATAATTTCTTAAAAGTAACCCAAACCTCTTTGCAATGGATAAGATTGCTGTAACATTACAACTTTCTACTAGGTTAGTCTTGTACAAAGCTTATCACTTGTTTCCCGAGCCAACAAGTTTTACAAACTCATTTATTTGCACAAAGTATGTTTGAAGCTTGTTGTGAATTTCTTGTTGTTAAAGACCACCACCCGCGACAACCAAAATCAACAAAACCCGTAAAATGTTTAAAGAAACATGAAACGAGAAGTAAATGTCAAGTTTCAACTTGCCAAAACAATAAAACATTAAATGTTGAATAGCTAAGAAAGACCTTACCCAAATCCGAGTATCATAGGCAAGTGTTATAAATTGATTTTTGTCTACAAAAGGAAAATCATGAACTTTTTCCTTGAATTTTTCTTGTAAATGGCTGCATCAACATACAATTCACTAAATCAATAACCACCTTAGAAAAAATCACGGATTGCAGGTACTTTGTATCATTAGACTAAGGGACGGGGAGGACTTTTTCATATGACAGCCAAATTGTGGTCAGACAAGGAGACTGTTGCATGTTGATCACATTTTTATTTATGTATGTATATGTATCTCTCATCATTCCAATTCTTGGGTAGTATGTTATAAAGTCGTATTAAATAGTTTAATGTATTGTTAAGTTTCAAAGTCTGTTATTTTTCTGCTTCTAAATCATTGGTCTCAAGTTTTGTTTGATGACTCAACTTTAAATTTGTATTCGTTTTGGTTGCATGAATGATTGATAGAAACCTACTTGAAAAGTCTTTACTCAAACTTGTAGACAAAGAAATTATGCATACTATAATTTAATACGAACAAGTTCACATAAAGATAGCACGAAAGTACATCAAGTACAAATAAACTAGACCACAGTAAAAGCAATAATAAGAAGCATTCCATATGATGAACAGCAAAAGCAATAGTAATTAAATGTATGATTTATTTTTATGAAAATAATAGACTTCTAAGAAATATATTTTTGGAAAAAGATAGGAAGATGAAAAATAAAATTATGAAAAAGATAATTACCATAACTCACCAAGAATATAAGCATTTCATATGAGAAGCATTCCATATGATGAACATAAAAACCAGCACCCTTGTGATTTTTTAAACAAAAGAAGTGAGAACATGAAGAATACTTACCTCTATCAAGCAAATTTGAAATTATGCCACAAGTTAAATATCATGAAAGCAATGTCATATTATGAATCTGTAGCAACTTTTGATAGGCATGAACAATCAAAATTGATTCGTGTAAACTTACGTATACATAATATTGAAATCAATTAAAACACCCCATCAGAATGATTGAAGTTCTTCAATGTCAACATTGAACATTGCTAATTGATCAATGGATCAGCAAATAATCGACCAAGAGCCTTAACATCTTCCTCATCCTATACCAGAAAAAAAAGAAAAAAATTCACAAAAATCTCCCAACATTGTAAATAGGTCAAAAGGCTTACAAGTAGAATAATTCATTAACAAAAAGATTTACCTTAATATCATTTACTTCCTAGTTGCCCTTATGTCCCAAAGGTTTGTATTTCTTTGTTACTTTTGAGGTTTGTTTTCTGTTTTTTGATTTTGTAACTTCTCTTTTTTGAGTTCTGGTTTTTTTTTGTCATTCCAAACTCTAGTAAATTATCATTCTAGTTTAATACTTTTGATTCTTGAATAATGAATGATGAAGTGTAGTGTGTATCCATATTATTCTAAATAGTTCAATTTAAAATCTGTTTTTTTTTCTAATATGTGGTTTTATTAAATCTATTTGTTGCATATTTAATCTGTAATATACAAATGTTTTTGATTGTGTTTCTCTAAGGCTTTGAAATCTGATTTTTGTTTGGCTGTTTAGTGTTTCCTAAATTTATAAATTGTGTTTCTTAAATCAAATTAGTGTTTTATAAAATTATAGAAATTTGATTTGAGTGTTTTAATTTGTAATATACAATTTCTTGATTGTGTTACTTTGTGGCTTTAATTGAAACTTGATATTTGTTTAATGTTTTATATATTTTAGAAATCAGTTTTTAGTGTGTTGATGAATTTGCTACAAAGAATGCACGTAGGCATCTTTTTAAGTAGTTTGTAACTTTCGTATAATGGTTTAAACTTTTTAAGTAAAATTATGTTACATTTTTGTTTATATATATATATATATATATATATATATATATATATATATATATATGTGTGTGTGTGTTACTTAACTTGTTTGTGCGTATGAAATTTTATACATAAGGGCATTAGTAGCCCGCTTCACATAGGGCATCAAAACTCTTTTGAACCGGCCCCGAAGGCCCTAGCGGTTGCAAGCAATGCGTTAATTTCTTTAGGACCATTAGTTGCAAGCAATAGATTAATTTCGATCTTTATAACATGGAGTTGCTCCTAGTTTTCCTTTTAGATAACATGTTCCACATAACAAGCGATTTCTTCCACTTCTACTAAAACATAAATAACAATAGTGTTCTAGACATAGATATAAAGAATGCAATATACCTTGTTCAACAGCCTTAAATAAATATTTTAAAACCAGAACATTAAACCGTATCAAATCTAGTCACTATCATGATAGGACTTTTGAGGTAATGAAATCTCATACATTAGTCTATTATATACGTACTTCTTTAACTTAACAAAGCAAAACAAGAAAGCCTAAATATTTTAAGTTTGTTGCTTTCTTGCGTCCTTTGTTGATGATCACAACCACAAAAATGACGACGATACCTGATTTGATAGCTTTCCAAATAAGAAATAATCTAGCAGACAATAGCAATTTCTGAAAATTACGTTTAACATTTTGGAACGAATACAAAATGAGTAATTTTTGTTTGGTACTTGCCTACAATTTGCATGATTCTCCGAGAACTCAATAAATCCTGCACTATGAAAAATTGGTTGAAAATATATATAATGCAGAATATACAAATCAACTTCCGGTATGATGATTAAAAAAATGCCACATAAACTGTACTATAAATTAGACCCTAAATTTACTAAATCCATCAAAAATAAACTAACACAATCGAGCCTTGAATTAAAGAAATCCATCACCGTGTTTCATTATATGGAACATATACACCCAAATGTGTCAAAAACCCAAACATATCTATGAAACACTCCAAAACCCAACACATATACTTAGTTCAAGATTCAAACCTAAACCCAAACACACACACACACTTGGATGTAGGATATAAGAGAAAGAAGACAAAAAGGGAAGAAGAAATGCAAAAACTACCCGAAGTAAAGAGAAGAGGAACACGGGGTGGTGTAGTGTGTGGGAGTATCGGTATCAAGGCATGGTCAGAAAATTTTTGTCGGCTCGAGAAGGATTGACCGAGGGTTGTAGCCTGTTGAAGAGCCTGAGAGACCGGATAAGGATTAACCATAAATGATGGTTGTCTCAAAGGTTGGCGACGCCAGAGAGTAGTCACAAAGGGTGAGTTGTGATGGAGATGCTTGTCGTGCTCAAAGAGGTCGGAGTAGCGGTCGCCGGCTAGTTTCAACTTGTAGAAGACAAAAGTTGTGAATGGCAGCCGGTGATAAGAGGCCGTGATGGTGACCGCAGGGGATGGGGTTAAGGAGAGAGGAAAGGTAATTTTTGATTTAGGGTTTTTTGGTTATTTGAAAAGAAGTCCGGCTATTGATAAAGGAAAGGGTATATAAATTAAAAGGGATTGAATAATATCAACCTATTTATTGGGCACGTGTCATTCATTTAGAGTATAGTGTCTTTTTATTAAATAGGTACGTAGATTTCATATACGTTATTTTCTTTTCATAATTTTTTATGGTAAATAAAGCTTAATTATACCTATAATTAGAATATTAAGTAAATAATGATTTGGACGAGGATTGAAATGAAAACATATGAAAATGAAGATTTTTACATAAGCACGGTCGTTCGCTTTAATAGACTCTATTTATGAATCGGTTATGTTTTCAATATTTATTTGTTTAAACTCATTAATTGTGGATTTAAAAGGAGGGGTAAAGAAGAGGTATAAAGGAGTGGTATTTTAGTAAATTTACTCTTCTTAACATTAAAAGTTTTTTAGGTGGTAAATACATTATATAGGAGTAAGATATATATATATACACACACATATAAATATGTTATTCACTTTTAAATGAAAATTATACAAAACAAATGGCTTAAAAACAAATCTTTTATTCACTTGTAAATATAACGATACAAAACATACCAATATTATTCAAATGAAAATTATACCATAAAGATATAAAATTCTATAACTAGAAAAACATTTAAAATGCTGACTGAATTTTATAAACGACGTTGTTGTCAACTTGAAAGGCCTTTGCAAGAATATCTACAGAAATATCGGGGTTTGATCCAAACACAGCATTGGCAATGGTAATGACACCGGGATTTTGACTACTCAGAGCTGCAATAACAAAAGCATAGCCTTTTCCGATGTTTTGTTGGAAGTGAATTAGACCTTCCGGAAACACAAAAACATCACCCTTTTCAAGTACTTTTGTGAACAGATTGTTTCCGGTGTTAGAGGTCACAAAACCAACTAGAAGGGTACCTTCAATTACAGTCAAGATTTCAGTGGCACGAGGATGCGTGTGTGGAGGGTTAATACCATTTGGAGCAAAGTCGATACGAGCCATGGAAATACCAAAAGTGTTTAGTCCGGGCAACTGTGCTACCGTCACGGCAGTCACATTAGACCCTACATTATTCGATGTATTTCCCATAAGGTGGAGTCCTCTAAAGAGAAAGTCATCAGCTTGCACAAGCATTGGGTCTTTGCAAACAACACCATTCACGAGTACTGTGAAAACAAACAATAGAAATTTAGATTTATAGAAACTTAGTTTTAAATATTACGTATTATCAAATCAAGAATGTGGTGTATTCAAGGAAATGGCGTACCTGGGCTATATGGATCCGCCACACAAAAGTCCTGAAGAGGACTAGGGTCCGAAGCTAAAACTAACGAACAGCTTGCACACAAGAGACCGAATATAATCAAATGAGACATCATTAGTGAGAAGCAAGATCCTATATATCCTTCAATGAAGTGTAGTAGCTAGCTTAAAAATCTATGATATGAAGTATGTAAGTTGATCATCTTTTTATAGTAAAAACATTGGAATATAATACTAGCTAGGATATATTGTTTTACCATCAATAAAGAAGAATTGAAGTATCCGGAGATAAAGTCATGAAATACATAGGATACGTTCAAACTTAGCTCATTTCTAAATTAGATACACAGATTGATGGCTTATGTACGTAGGTTTTATTTTTTAATTCTTTTTTTCCCCTATGAATCACATATTTTATAAGAGTTTTGTGGGCAAGTTAGAAAGTTTCTTATGCGTTGAGTTTTGTGGGTAAGTTAGAAAGTTTCCCCCGATCGGCTCTTAGCATACACTGGTCAATGGCTATACGTCATTAAAAGGAGCCTAAATTTGAATGTCAACTCACAAATAACGTACTTACGTTAATTATAGTGTTAGAGCATGAGCAGGTGTTGTTAGATAATTAGAGTAGCTCGGATCTTTGTATAAGTTATTATCGTATATAACAAACTTTTTTTCTGTGAATTAATACAATCAATTTTCATAATCAACTTACTATATATGCAAACATGTTTTTTTTTTCAATGTTTCATTTAAGTTATCATTTTATTCAATGAACTTTTTATATATTCTAATTGTATACAACAACTTGAATAAAATAAAAGAATTATAAAAGTTAATTTTATTAATTAACAAAAAATCAAAGTTTATTACATATGATAATGATTACTTATACAAAGTTTGATTAATTCGGATATAAAAAAAACTTAAATTAATGTCTTATTGTATTTTCTTTGCATCATCGAGAAGCACAGGCTCACCGGTTCCTCTCCTTTAGTACAATAATTTACTAATTTACCTATATTTAATTTATTAGAACCGACAAATTAATTTAACAAGTCGATCTTCTACTAACTTTTATATTCTTTTTAAACTAAAAAAGCACCGTTGACCGACCGGGCTATTTGGATCCTAATTAAAAATATTTAGCACAAAATTACCGTACGTACGTATTAGTGTTGTTCACTACAAGAATTCAAGGTTGTAACAGATCATGATAAGTTATATGTCGCTTAATTTGGTTGTTTGGTTATTCAATGATTTGCTTTGTTAGTTTATCGATTATGATGAGCTATAATGGGTCACATGAACTTGTAATGGGTTTATATGTGGCTTAATTTGGTTGTTTGGTTATTTAATAGTTTGATATTTTAGTTTATGGATCATGATGAGTTATAATAATTTGTAACGGGTCAAATTGATGTTTTGTTTATTGTTTTAACTTATAAGTTACTAATGTACATATTTAATAATTTTGCAGCCCAATCAACGTACTAGATGTTATGCTTCGTAACCCAGCATTTAGAGCGGCAATGGAATCAGCAATAACAAACTTGATTCAATCATTTTCATCCCAAAACGATAATGTGGATAACGACGAAGAGAACGGGGGCGAAGATAGTGACGAGTAGTTATGTATTATGCGTTTTGTCTTAACAAACAACTTAACTAAAACATATATATTAAGGATTTTGTAATAGCTTATGTGGTTTCTATGGTGTATTAAATTACAAGCAAAACAAGTTATAATTATTTTTGTGCTGAATTATTATAAAAATGAAAATAAACAATAGCAGCAACACTTAAGCAATTATGACAAGACAATTGCAGCGACACAATAGTAGCGACATGTCGCTGCTAAAGCTCTATTTTTTTTGTAGCGGTTGCTATGTATATACGTTTGTGTTGACCTTGCTGGTATCATTACGGCGAGCATTCCGATTGGATGAGGAAGACCGATTAGCGGAATCTGCCACGAGGGCGGTTGGCGACGAAGAGTGATCAGGATGCACAGCGGGCGAGTTTCTGGACTTATTTAAGCGCTGCTCCTCGACCAGAAGCATGGATCTCGCACGTAATAAAGTCGGTAGCTTTTCTCCATGTCGAATGATACTTGCAAGATGTTCAAACTTATCACTCAAACCATTAATCATATATGTCACTAGGGTCTTTTCTTCAACTGGAGAATCAATATTTGCTAACAGATCGGAGATGGTTTTCAAACGTTGACAATATTCGGTAACCGTAGAGTGTCCAATTGATATGTTTCGCAATTCTTGATCAAGTTGAAAAGCCCTAGCCTCTTTATTATCTCGAAAAAGATTTTCAAGGCTTAACCAAACATCTCTTGCAGTAACATTTTTCTTTAGTATCATTTGCAATAAAGATTTAGTGATAGTACCATAGATCCAAAGTTTTACGAGCAAGTCTACCTTCTTCCATTCAGCATCGGCAGGACCTTTGGATGTGATGGTCCATCGATGTATCCAGAAACACCAAACTCACACAATGAGTTTCAAAGAGCTCACGCCATGCATCATAGTTCAATTCTTCAAGGTCGAGAATCAATGGAACATATGCCTTAATGTTAGTAATTCCGAAGGGTTTATCGGAACTCTGAGAATCGTGCATGCCAGCCATGAAGAGAAACAGGAAACACGAAAAGAAGAGGAGGGGCTGAATCACGAAACAGAAGAAGAAAGGAAGAGGCAGTCGACGTGTCTTATGTTGAATGTATAAACTAAACCTAGTTTAGTATTAAAGATGTAAATAGAGATAGTTTTATGTATAAGATTAAAAATAGAAGTAGAAGTGGGGGTTATGGCACTGTGGATTACCACCGACGGGTTTACCACCGTCAACCACCAACCGCCGCCATCACAACGGAGTAAGTAACCGTCGACGGCCGGAAACTGCCATTTGTAGGCCTATATATATGACGAATGTACAAAGTGTGATTTCTCAGATTAATAAAGCAAGTATCTTAGTGTATATCTGATTTTCGATCCAACATCTTACTGCAGAAGAAGAAGGCAGCCGACTTAGGGTTTGGTAAATCAGAGAGAAGGCTCTGATACCATGTCAGAGGGAATATTTTCCATATCTCATTAAGCCACAAAACAGGCAAATAAATAAGATACAAAGGGGGCCTTGGGCCAAACAATACAACAAATAAGAACTAATCAGCTAAGCCCCAAAATATAAAATATATACATAAGTGTACACGTTAACATTAATTACAATCTCATCTAGCGAGCTAGCTAGCACATGTTAAATTAACAAACATGCACGTCGGCAATTATATATATATATATATGGGAATGTTAATTTTAGAACCGTTTTTATTACGAGAACCAATCTTAGTCCTTCATTTTGGATAATGGAATTCATGGATGAAAAGCGTGGGGGGATTGAGTGTGGCAGGGTGCATGTAAAGAATTCATCGGTGGGCAATCCAAATGAAGGAGGGGGAATTGGACGGCTATGTTGTAAAAGGAACTGATACGGGTGACTAGAACAAAACTTGGTATATTAATACCAAAATTAATCAACACATGTCATCAAATCAGGATCTTTTCACAATCTATAGAGAAAACTATGTTATCAACAAGGAAGCATATCATGTACCAATCATCATACTTGGAATTGGAGAAGTAGAAGCCAAAGCAGAAACTCTTTGATTTATTGTTCCTTATGTCTCTCATACTCCGGACATTAATACTAATGTTCTTGGTACGAGTCAATTAATCTTACAAGGATTTGAAGTGAAGATCGAGGGGAGCACTTGCATAATCACACACATAGGTCACAATCGACATTTACATGGGAACAAACCATCAACATTTGGAAATTCCGAAGATAACAAAATGGAACTCAATGGTATAGAGATTTCTTTGATCATTGAAAATTTTGTTGACTTTATTTCCTTTATGGTGTTGGTGAATAGACACCATGTGTGCTACAAGAACAAAGCCTTGTTTTCAAGAAAATTTGAAGAATCAATTGAGCGGTTCTACCAAATGCAAGAAGGAATTGATGTGGCTTTACCACCAAATGTTACGGGTCTAGATATATGCCTATTCGACCTCTACAAGATGATCATACGATCAAGAGGATATCAAGTCATCACCCTAAGAAACGAGTGGGTAGAAGTTGCAATGACTTTTGGATACCCTGCCTGTTATGACCGAACTTTTCATGAGTTATATAACAAGTACTTATCGGAAGGTTTGAATTGGTTCAGCAAAATCTGGAACGTTGGAGAAGAAGTTGGAGCAAGCCAACCAATTGATCTGAACGACTTTTTTAGTGAACAAAGAGATGCAAACGACATTGGTAGGGACCAAGAGATCGCACGTGTTCGGGAGACAGAAAGGAACCATGTCATATTGAAAAAGAAGAGGAACCAACTATAATGAATCATGACTCAAGTTCAGAGGTGGATGGCGAAGATTTCGTCCTCATCAAATGAAGGAAATAAATGAAGCAAGGCGATTGATACTTGAGAATTAAGGGAGGTAATGATGGAATTAACGCGAATGATACTTTTGTTTAGTACTTTTGAAACTAAGGTTGTTGGTTACCGGTATTTGAAATAAATTGATTAAAATAATTGTAACGTCCCAACTTTTTTTTAAAGCGAATGCCAAAGCGTACGATTAACATTCTACCACAAATAAAACATTGGATAACATCAATTACAACCCTGGGTGAAAACCCATAAAAGCGTAAATCCAATTGTAATAGTTTCCGGAATACATCGGGAAATTCAAAATAGTTAAAACATTACGGAAGCTTATTGAAGATGAGCTATCAATCACGTGCTGGAGCCCCGCCGTGGCCATAACCTGAAAAGAAGGTTAAACAACAACCGTAAGTACGAAGCTTAGCGAGTACTTTACATACAACAAACCAAATCGTCATATCATCAACTTGTTTCACGTTTAGTGCATCAATCATTCCCGCTACCGTAGTAGGCGGTCCCAACATTCCCGTTACCGAAGTAAACGGTCTCATCGTTCCCGTCACCGTAGTGAACGGTGTCATCATTCCCGTCACTGAAGTGAACGGTCTCATCATTCTCGTCACCGAAGTGAACGGTCTTATCATTAAATAAATCATATCATATAACTCATATCACATGTCATAATCGCATATATCATCAGTTTAGGTTGTAAGTAAGAGTACTCACCTGTCTACAGTCTAAATTCTCGGTTATCAGCTATTAACGAATTGCTCGGTCACGAGTCCAAAGTACGACCTACAGTGCACATAGTCGTATCAAGTTTCAAATATTCAAGGTCGGGTCATACACCTTGACTAAAGTCGAATCTCGCGTTCTTACTATAAGTTGGACCCATACTACGGTCTCGAAAGTTAGACGAGTTATACATACGTAAGTTGCATGGGTTAATGTACATACACGTTAAGTCGCATGAGCTATACTTAGGTGCATCAGTCGCATGAGCAATATATATATATATATATATATATATGTGTGTGTGTGTGTGTGTATGTATGTATAAGTCGCATGGTCCAATCTATATATATATACCTTAAGTCGCATGACCCCTATACATATGTATAAGTCGCATAGCTATATGCACACCTAAGTCGCATGGCTCACCTAACATACATGTACGTTAAGTCGCATGGTTCAAGTTATGCATAATTCGTATGAGGAACTCATAAGTCGCATGAAATCGTATGTTGCATGAATACCCCATGCGAAAGTCGCATGGCACCCCATGCAAAAGTCGCATGGTCATTCTCAATAGGTCGCATGGATGTACTGGAAATCGCATGGTACTCCATACTCACATAACACACACTGATTTTGAATGAATGAAACAGTGAAGATGGTGATGTTGGGGGTTGTGCCCTAGCCACCTTATATACTTGCTCTCCAAAAGGCCTAAGCCCAAATTCCAATTGGTTAAGCCCAATAGTGTTTAACCCAATTGCATTATTCACATTAGTCCATTTAGCCAACCAAATATATATATTCAAATCCAAATAAATCAACTACTCCATCATTAAATCCATAATCCAACAGCAATATTATTTCCTCAATAAAATATCTTTTTATTTATTTTTGAAGGTTCAGGTATTACAATAATCCATGAACACCCCAAATGGATCGGAGGACGGATTGATGAGCCGACATAGTGCCGCTGGCGTGAAGACTCTCCTGTTGAGTATCAGTTTTTTCTTTTGAATAATAAGTATGGTGTGTCAACATGATGAAGAAAGATTAAGTATAATAATTATGCGATGATAATGCAATAAAGAAAAATCGACGTTGTTATAACATTAGTAATAATTAGTTTAAGATTACCAAGATAACCTTAGAATTTTAAGAGAATTAGAAGTAAAAGAAGTAGTAGATTTTATAACTTATGAAAGAGTATACAAAAGGTGTATTTATTTATACTTCAAAGTTCACTATGGATCTATTATACTTCATTAATTAGTAGATAATGTGTTGATAGTAAAGTTGACAACAAGTTTCTAATGTTGAAAATATATTCATCTATAAATCTATATCTATATATTTAAAACAATTTATTTATAACAGATATGACATATGACTGTCATAACTGACTATCGCATCAGTTTTCAACCTATCAAATAGACATGACTAAACAACTATAATCATGATATGCATGACTAACCTCCCCATTATCACCCATTTTCATTTTCATTTTCATTTTTTTTTCAAATATAAATAATAACTAGTATTTAAAAAGTAGAAATATATAATAATAAAAAATAAATAAAAATACAAACTCTAAGATCCTTTAATAATAAAAAACACAAATAGAAAAATACAAACTTAAATCGCTACAAATACAAATTCAAAATAAAATTAAGTATGGAAAGGAACCGGGATTTTCCAAATCTGTTCGGCAAGATCGCTTCGAAGATTAAAATGCTTATATCTTTCGCGTATATCTCTAACGTTTTGGACCTGGGAAGCGAATCTCTCGGCAACCGAACATTGTGAATTAGCGTCGAGAATTTATAGACCTTCTTTCACCTGGACTATTGCGTACCCATGATGACCTCCTTCCATTTGGATTATTTCCCGGTAGAGATCAAAAACACATTTGCAAAAGTTATTTAAACAATCGGTTGCGGTTTTTTCAACCATTTGTGAATAGTCATCCAAGCATTAGGAGAGCTGCCATATGCTAATTATTCTATGGCAGCCGTACATTTTTTAAAATAAGTAAAACCAAGCACCCCCATAGCATCTTCTCGTTGTACAAAATATTTAAAGTGCTTGGGAACAGATTCTTAAAAGTGTGTGGATATATTTTTTACGGTCCTCAAAAAGACCTACTTTCGTATCCGAAATCTTTGTCTAAACATCTCAAGAGTGTAAGTCAGTGTCTTGCTAAAATAGTCTTGAATCAAACGTACGTTCATCACCTCCAAATCGATCTCAATGAATGCACAATCGCTTGTTTGTTCATTCTTGTGAACATTTGGCCTCATTTTCTAACAACAGTTGAGTAGTAATCCGTACATACTTCATAATTTCCTCGTCTAACAACGATGAAATTTACAGGTAATCCTCCAATTTTATAAATTGTTGAAAAAGTATGGGGTACTTTTTTTTGAACAAACAGGGGATGCTTGATATATATAGATATATATACACACACAGGGGAGGTTAACTTGAGAACCGTTCTAATTGTGAGTACCAATCTTGACATACCATTGATTAAAATACGTCTATGACCAATAAAATGACGGCTCATTAATGACATATTAATTAAAGGTGTTTTGGAAAATAAGGACATGCTCTTTAATATACGACTGTCCATCCGAACGCAATCCATGGGTGTGAAAATATATGAAAGATCAAAATACCCTTACTATATATAGGGGATTGTTCATTTGAAAACCGTTTTTATTACGAGTACCGTGAGAACCAAACTTGCAGCTCTTGATTAAAATAAATCAATGACCTGTAAAAATGATGGCTCATTAATGATGCATTAATGAATGGTATTTCGGGAAAATCAAGGCTCGATCTTTAATGACAACTCACCCGGACACAATTCACGGTTGGAAAATTATATTAAAGACCAAAATACCCCATTTAATGAGCATTAATGGCGGTTACAAATGGTACCCGCGATACTCACAATAAAACGATTCTCAAATGATCTTATATATATAGTATTGAATGAATCATTTAGTTAGATGTGCAACACTGAAGAAAGTGCTTGAAGTCTCTAATCACTACAAAAAAAATGCCATATAGTGGCATACAATTTTAATGGAGCATGAATGTGGAAAGCAAGACTGTAAGTTGGTCAGACCTACTTGCAAATGAGATTGTAATTTGGATTATTGAACTTCTTTCATAGATATCCTATAAAGTCAATTGTTTTTTATGTTTAAGTGTTCTTATATATATATATATATATATATATATATATATATATATATATATTCTTTATGTGCTAGGATGAATTAGTGAAAAATACATATATTATGTCCCTTATATTTGCGCTAGGATAATGTACTCAAAAGATAACCCCTGTTAAGAGAGCATCTATGAAAGAATTAATTAAAATTCTAATAATTGATTTTGCAAGAATGAATTAGTTAAAGAAAAAATGGACTACCAGTTGTTTTTCAATTGTAGATTTGTAGTCGGATGTAGGTGTTCTTTGTTGTGCCTTCATGTAATGAGATTGATGTGTAGTTAGCTGTGTAGTTATCAAGAGATTTTATTAGTAGTCGATTTATTATTTGCATGTTGTGTTCTTATTGAAATGTCTTTAGGATCATTTAGCGTGCATGAAGATTGAGAAAGTAGTTTATGAGCTTGTTTAAGTTTGAAGTTTTTATTCAAACATTTGTTAGTTTCATGTGGTTTATATTTGATGTCTAGACTTGTTTGGCACTTACTAGACATTTGTTAATAGATATTTGGAATAAGATTGAACTTTTAATTAAAGTGGTGTAATAATGATTTTTATGTCTTATAGTATTGTTTTCATTTTATAGTGTGAATAAATAAAGATTATAATAAATGACAAATAACACCATAAACAACATCGATAGTGACTATTAATCTGATAATGTGATTTTGTGGCAAAAGTTAAAGTGCCACCAAAAGTAGTACTGATTTTTAAAATAGCAAT
The DNA here is from genome assembly GCA_038502395.1 of Dittrichia graveolens. Classification (NCBI taxonomy): domain Eukaryota; kingdom Viridiplantae; phylum Streptophyta; class Magnoliopsida; order Asterales; family Asteraceae; genus Dittrichia; species Dittrichia graveolens. Next base: position 16,804,687 of record JARJIL010000006.1, read on the forward strand.
TTTTTTACCGGCATAAAACTTGTGCCGCAAATGTCTTTTTGTTTATTGTGGTAAAAAAAAGTGTTATTAAAAGCCTAAAAGGTTGCAGCGGCACACCAAAAAAGTGCCACTAAAATGCTTTAGTGGTAGCGCTTCTAGTGGCACTTTTTTTTGTGTGCCGGTGATTCCCAAAATGGTTTTTAGCAGCACTTTTTTAGTCTTTTGTGGCACTTTTTGTATGCCATTAGATGGCCATTTTTTTGTAGTGAATACAACAATGTATTTGCGTAACTAAATCATCCATGACTTTTTTTTTCTTAATTGCCTTCCGGCAAGAAACATCGATACTGTACAATGTAGATACGTGTTATAGGATGGATGAGCCTTACATTACGTCCACCACTTTTTACAGGATTTGTGTAAACTAAAAATGGGGACTTTTACCTTGAATCCTAACCCAAATTTCAATTCTTGAGCCTTACATTAGGGACTCCCATCCCATCCCCACAGCGTGCAAGTGTACGTCTCTTTGTTAATTTGAAACTAAGTCGTACGTAGTACGTAGGGTTCCATTGGTATCGACATCTCACTTTGTGAGTTCATGTTTAAATCTAGACAAAGATGCGAAGTGGGGGAATAAATATATACGTGTTTTTAAGCTTTCTGATACCAAACTTATATAATCGTAGGTGCATGGTTGCCTAATGTTGATTTGAAAATGGTGTCTTATTCAGATGCCCTTCTTTTAGGAGGAAGAATGTTTTCTCAGCAAAGGTGATGCGCTTTTGTTTTGAGATTCAAGAAGAAACCGTAAGAATACACAAAACGTCAAAACATGCCTTAAAGATAAAAACTTGTATGTATACTTATAAAGTACATCAAACACGAATAAAAACGAGCCATCTCTGTACATATTAAAAAAAAGATGAACATGAAGATTATTAAAGGAGCACGGTTGTACGCTTTAAACGACTCAATTTATGAGTTATGACTCTTTTATGATAGATAAAGCTTACCTATATTTATAATTTGTTCATATAAGAGAAATGGTGATTTAAACGAGGATCGAAAAGAAAACAGCTGAAAACACTACAAGAAAAATAACTTTTTGCGGCGACATGTCGCCTCAAAAGGTCCATTAAAAGACAAAATTCTAGTCAAGGAAGTTTGACTTTCAACGAAAACTATTTGCGGAGACATATGTCGCCGCTAATACTCTAATGATTTCATATTTATTTTTTTATTTTCGCGAAAATAATGGCGGGATATTTTCCCACCTAAAATATTACATGTCGCCGCAAATAATGGCGGGATATTTAATTATTTGTATATTTAATTTGTTTGCTTGAAATTGTAGGCAAGAAGGGGCGTGGAGAAGCCCGAAATGTGGAATTGAGGAAGTTACGGAAAAAGAATGGGAAGCGACCCTTGCCCATTGAGTTTAATGATATTAAACTGAATGACACATGGAGACCGGTTGGGGATAATGGTGGGCTCTTCACCAGCTACATTGGGACTTTGGTCAGGGATGTCCCATTTCGATTTTCAAGCTGGGATAAAGTTCCAGATGAAATGAAGCAGCCTATACTGTCGTCTATTGAGGTTTCACTAAGTTTTTTTATATTTTGTAAATTTGTAAAAACTATACAATAAACTAACTTTTTCTTATAATTTACAGACGTATTTTGACATGAAGCCCCACTATGAGGGGCCAAACAATTCGTCGATCGTGGCAGGGATCAATAAATTGTGTTTGAGCAGTACTGAGATAAAAAATATAAGTTTAAAGCTCAGTGGTTTGACAAGAGAGGGGGTCGTCGAATACTGACCAACTGCGTCAAATGCCTCCGCCTAACATGGACCGGGTGGAAACACAAATTACAGCAAGCTGCTGTTAAAAAAAGGACTTTTTGCGGCGACATGTCGCCGCAAAAGACCTATAGCGGCGAATCTGAGAAATTCCATTTTTATTATTATTTAAAAAATATCGTATATGTCGCCGCAAAAGGGTAACTTGTCGCCGCAAAAGGATTAAATATAAAATGAATTTTAAAAGAATTAAATATTAGATGTCGCCGCAAAAGGGTTACTTGTCGCCGCAAAAAGTGTTGAATATATTATTCTTTATTTATAAATAATATAATATTTGTCGCCGTAAAAACGAAAACGGTCGCCGCAAATAGTGGACACGTGGCAAATTTTTGGTCCGTTGTGTATCGCCGCTAATAATTACGTATTTCGTCACAAATAGGTTTTTGGCACAAGTTTTATGCGGCGACATGTCGCCGCTATAGGTTTTATGAGGCAACATTTTGACCTTTTACGACGACATTTGTCGCCGCTAAAGGTCTTTTTTCTTGTAGTGAAATGAAGATTTTAAAGAAGCATGGCCATGCACTTTAAAAGAGCACATTTGTGCTTAACAAAAGTTCAGGCACACCAACACCATTATTGCATGTTAAACGTATTTATAAATTGAAATTCTTGAGGTATAGTTTATAATGAGGTAAATCGCACCCGCGTGTTACGCCGGAAAAAAATATAGATGAATAAACTATAGAAATTAACATTTAAATTTAAATGTTTAAAAATAAAATGGAATGGATTAAATATATGTGATTAAAGTGCAGTGAAATTCGATTAGAGAAAATTCCTATATATGTGTTGATACTATATGCTTTAAATTTAAATCGAAAAAGGTTTTATATATATTTTATATTACATTTAATATAACATTTAACATTTTTAATCCTAACAGAAAAAAATTATGATACCATTCTAATTTTTCATAAGAAAAAATTAAACTTAAAATTAAGAACATAAGAAACGTAAATGTTATTTTTATAAAAAGATTGATTTAGTAAAACTACTTTGTTTATTTAATACGTATTATAAATGCATAACTAATATAAAAAAATGTGTGTTGAACTTAATACAAATATTAAAGTCAAATTATATTACAAATAAATGGATAGCATTTATTAATCCTCATCATGAGCTTTCCTCTACTTATTAAACTTGATTGACGATCTCTCCTTTAAATACTAATGTTCACAGCTAAAAAGAATATGTACCGGAATTCGGACCAAAGCTAATACTCTCAAAGAAGTTTTCCTAACCACTCCATCTAAACTTCTTTTGTGGTATGGAGCAACTTAATAAATATCTAATATAAGCCACGAAAGTTACTCTTCACTTCCCTGGTAAATATTAATATATATATATATATAATATCTACTATCTAGGAGAAAAGGAAGTGCGACAAGAACTCAGATTCAAGAAAAATAACTTTTTTGTTTGATGAAATAAGGACGAATTATTCATAACATTTTAAAGGTAATGAATGTTTTAGCAAGATCTAATAAACTAATATGTATCCTTTATTCACTTTTTAATATGGTAAAAGTAAAAAAACATATATTCTTTAAATGAAGATTATACAAAACAAACCATATTGCTTAAAAACAAATCTTTTATTCACTAGTAAAAATAATAATACAAAAGATACCAATATTATTCAAATAAAAATTATACCATACGGAGATAAAATTCTATAACCACATAAATATTTAAAATTCTGACTGAATTTTATAAACGACATTGTTGTCAACTTGAAACGCCTTTGCAAGAATATCTACAGAAATATCGGGGTTTGATCCAAACACAGCATTTGCAATGGTAATGACACCGGGATTTTGACTACTCAGAGCCGCAATAACAAAAGCATAGCCTTTTCCGATGTTTTGCTGGAAGTGAATTAGACCTTGCGGGAATACAAAAACATCACCCTTTTCAAGTATTTTTGTGAACAGACGGTTATCTGTGTTAGAGGTCACGAAACCGACTAGAAGGCGGCCTTCAATTACAGTCAAGATTTCAGTGGCACGAGGATGCGTGTGTGGAGGGTTAATACCTTGTGGGGCAAAGTCAATACGAGCCATGGATATACCAAAAGTGTTTAGTCCCGGCAACTGTGTTACGGTCACGGCGGTAACATTAGACCCTACATCATTCGATGTATTTCCCATAAGGTGAAGCCCTCTAAAGAGAAAGTCATCTGCTTGCACATGCATCGGATCTTTGCAAACCACACCATTCACAAGTACTGCAAAAACAACAATATAAATTACGTATTATTAAAACAAAAATGTGGATAATATATTCAAGGAACATATGTGATAATCGCATACCTGGACTATTTGGATCCGCCACACAGAAGTCCTGAAGAGGACTAGGGTCCGAAGCTAAAACCAACGAACAGCTTGTCAACAAAAGACCGAATAAAATCAAAGCAGACGTCATTACTAAGAAGCAATATCCTATATATTCTTCAATAAAGTGTAGTAGCTAGCTTAAAAATCTATGATATGAAGTATGTAAGTTGATGATCTTTTTATAGTAAAAGCATTGCAATATAATACTTGGATATATTTGTTTTACCATCAATAAAGAAAAGTATACGGAGATAAAGTCATCAAATACATAGGATACATTCAAACTTAGCTCAACTCTAAAGTAGATAGAAAGATTGATTTATTTGTTTAGTTAAATATGAATTACATATTTTATGAGACTACGTTTTGTGGTGGGTAAGTTGGAAATTTTCTTATGCGTTGATTTGGTCCAGCCATTTTCTTCTTTTAGATAATTAGAGTTGCTCGGCTCTAGCATACAATAGTACAATAGTTATAACTATATTAGATGTATGTTTAATGAATGTTATTAATATTAAAATGTAAAAGATAGTTAACTTAAAAAGTTATTTAAGAATTAAAAAATATTTTATTATCCGAAAATAAATTTCTGAAATTCCAAATATATTATAGTAATCTAAAAGAAATTCAATTTGTAATGTTTTAGTTTAATAACTATTGCTTAAAAAAACTTTTTTAATAAAAAATAAAAGATAGCTTGTTTATATATTTAAGATTGGAATTAAATACTGAAAATTTATATAAAAAGGATTTAACTATGTGATTTCTAAACTTAATTAATTATTAACCACATGATTGATACATGCGTACATATATTATTGCCGTTGTTTTCTCTATAATTACGTGACTATTGTTATAATGTTATTATTATACTAGACTAAATGCCCGTGTGATACACGGGTTTGTTTAAACGATAATAATATTAAAAATTAATAAAGACGTATTAAATAATAATAAAATGAGAATTAATGAGAATTTAATAAATGACGACGTACGGCGTCAACACTCTAACGAGCGGTGTAAACATAGACGCGAGTGGGGGGCAGACTTGACGGCTGAAACGTGATATCATGATACAAATATTCGTAAGTGTATTTCGTATATAATTCATTAATCATTATTGTTACAATTAAGGTAATAAAGTTATTAAAAAAGAATTTAAATGATTATAAAATATTTTAGAATGATAAAACTAAGAATTTGGTTAATTATGATCATATTTTAAAATATTATAAAGGATAAATATGATATTTATAAATTAAGGTGGACAAATACGAATTTATATGATTTAATAAGGGCATATATGAAATTATCTTTAATAATTTTGACTCTAAAAAGTCAAAATTGATTTTTTGATTTTAAGTGAATGAATGATCAAGATTAAACATTCTTTTAAATGAATGGTTCAGATCGTCTAATAAATTTTATCAAATTAGTCTTTTATTTATATTAGAAGATAGAAGATTAGAAGATAGAAGATGTATTATTAATTCTAAAAGTTATGTGTGCATGAACGTGAAGGAGGATTTGTTTGTGAAATAAATCAAAGAAAAAAAATGTAAACAATGCAAATTAATGGAGTGTGATTAACTTGATAAATGTACGAAAATGATGTATTAAATATATCGTTCTGAGAATATAATTACTTGATAGCAAAATTTATATAATTACGTGACTTAACATCAAAATTTCATAGATATGATTATCTCATATATCCAAATTAATACGTTATATCTATGATGCATATTATCTCTAATCTCTAATATTAATAGGATTTAAAATTAAGTTTTAATTTTGACTATTTAAAGTAAAAATTGAGTTTCAATTTTTAATAAAATAAATGGTTAAGAGATTTAATTTTAGATAAATGAAAGGCTAATTAGGATTTTCTAATTAAATTGTTAAAAGTTATTAGGATTTTCTAATTAAATTATTAAAAGTTACTCTTTTATTTATATTAAAATATTGTTATATGTCACTAAAAGGAGCCCAAATTTGAATGTCTAACTCATAAATAACGTATGTATGTTAAGGTCGGACTATCCCGGATGCTATCGTAGGACCATATTCTTCTTTTCACTACAGTTATATGATTTGTGATGACTAGTGGCGTAATATACTAACAAAATTGAAAATAATTAAAATTTGTAGGTGTTCTAGTTTTTTGGAATTTTGGTTATTACATAGATAATTGGACCCAATTAGGAACACTTTGATGCTTAAACGAGTATGAAACAATCTAATTTAGCACAATATCTTATCTAATAAGATGCATAGTAATTTACTAATTTCCTATATTATATATATGGTTGTCGGTGAGTGTAACCGTTAACATAAGATTTGTATTCTCATCCGTTAGATCATAATAACTATTAATCTTAGCCGTATAAATTAAGTCATGAATTTAGACAGCTCTTGGATCAAGTTCATATTCAATCTGGGCCATTGGTGATGGAATTAAAACTGCTTGTATACCACCACTAAAAAACATGTTGAACGTGGTTCAATCAGTTACACAAAAACGGCTACTTTAGTGGGGTAGTGGGGGGTTTTTATAATTGCTGGAAAAGTGAGAGGAAAAAATAAGGGTGTTTTATAAAAGTCTTTAGGGTTTTATTGTATAATGAATATTTTATTTTAACTATTTTTAGTGTAATTTATTATAGAATGTTTTACTATTTTCTCTTATAATTTTTGATATATTTTATTTATGATAAATATAATTATATATTTATAATCGTTTTATTTTTATCTACGTTTTGATATAAATTTTATCATAATACGATATGCTTGAGTATAAAACATACTTATTATGTCCCTTGTATTAAACTTCGTTTTAATGTTTTAATTAATTGATTGTTGTTAGTATATTATGGTTATTGTTGTACTTTTAAAATATGTTTTGATTTTATTTACATGGTTAACATGATTACAACCCGGACACCGTCCGGGTATTACACTAGTTTGATTTATTAGAACCGATAAGTTTTTACAAGACGATCTTCTACGAGCCAGGGTATTACACTAGTTTGATTTATTAGAACCGGTAAATTTTTACAAAGTTGATCTTCTACGGGTTTTTTTTACTTTTTTTAAACTAAAAAAAGTATGTTGACAGTTGACCGACTGAGTAAAAAAATTAGTGTTGCTATCATAATTCTATTTTAATACAATGTTTTTTAATCAATATATTTATTTTATTTTATTTTACAAAGAAGAGAATAGTGTTTGTTTCTGATCATATATATTTGAAAATCTTTTTCACGTCTTCAAACCCACAATTAAAACTCGATCTAACCCTAATTTTAACCCTAAATCATTAATTAATTAATGTAACTAAACATCACCACTTATGTTGGTGATTATAAAAATGAGCAAAAGAGGATTACATAATTTATTTATAATCAATGGTGAAGCAAAATCAATTATTCAAAAAATCAGCACAAAAATATGCAATCAATGGTGAAGCAAAGTCTGTTATTCATAAAATTGATGAATGTTGTATTTGGGTAGATCAGCATCTATGAGAAAAAAGTGATTTCATAGTTGTTCTAAAATATGCAGAAAAAAGGTGTTGTGTTTAAGGTTTTCTCTCTTGCAAAAAAAGCCAAACACTTTTTATCATTTATGCTTGCCCGCATGCACATATAATTAGTGATAATTAATTACTTGCTTCAAGAAAACAAACACCAGGTGACATTTGGAGAATTCTAGGTTTGTTGGAAATTAAAGATGTCAAACAACCGTTGCATGTGTATTTGGAAGTAGAAAAAAAAACATCTGTCAAGGAAAGAGAATTAATCGATTACATAAAAAGATTATTCTATGGCTCTCCAACTATCCTCTATTCTACAGATTTGAATCCATTACCGAAATTGTAAATCATCAGCCACTCATGCATGTCCTTTGATGTAGGCGGTGAAGAAACAAAGTAGACATTTACTCTTATTCAATTTTAACCACAACAACATATTTTACTATCCTTGAATTAATCAATTAGATTTTATACCACCTTAAACTATTAAAGGGCTAATATAGTACCTTGTAATAGGAAACCGATCCTTTTTATCGAGTCAGAGTACCAAGATGGTCTATTTTTCTATAGGTTATATTGTACCTAGTGTAAAATCTGACTAACCATGTTAATAATTTTAACATTATTTTACAATGTTTAAATTAGACTCACACCTACAACATAGTAGGGTTAAAGGATCCATTACGAGCGCATTTTGTCAGTGTGAAGGCTAGCTACAGGAAACTGCATCTCGAGATGATGACCATGGGGATAAGAGTGAGCATGAAACCGTTGGAATTGGTTGAACCACCTAAATCGAGGCTAAGTCATGTTGACCGGTTCGAGAAGTGCAATGTGAAATGGGTGGTTTTAGATATATAAAACCGACTGTTATGATTTGGTTTACAGTTTTTATCACATCTCCCTCTCCTTGTGCAACGCCTTTTAGTTATGCTATAAATCTGTTATATTCTAAACTAATATTTTAAATATGAAGTTTTTCAATTCCATGCGTATACCGGTAATTTTCACGTTTTCATTTTTATCTCCGCTCCTATTAACATCTTTCCACTAATTCTAATTCCCTATTTTCACTTTTCGAGCCTAAACGCCCAAATCCGGATCCTCTATTTTCACTTTCCCTTCTGATTTCTCTTTTATCCTCTCCCCTCTACCATAGTGTCATATCGGTGTTTCCCTCTAATCCTTTTTGGAGATGGTGTGTCCCTCCGATCCTCTCCTCTTTGCCATCACTCACAGTCTCCCATATGCGGTCTCTCACACCTCGGAATCTCACTATTTGAGTTTTTACCGTCGCTCACGCCTCGCATCTTATGATCTCACTTTGTTGTACTTGAAGTTAAAAACCATGAAATTAACCCAAACCAAATTGGTGGTCTGCTCAGTTCGGTCTGGTTAGTTCAATGGACTGGTTTTGTTTAATATTTTTGAAACTTAGGCTGCTAGTTTGGTTACCAATTTTTGAAATAAATTGATTCCAATGAACCATGAACACCCAAATGGAGGAGGTGAAGTGATGAGCCGGTATGGTGCTCAACTAGTCATGGCATGAAGCCTCTCACGTTGAGAATCAAATTTTCTTTTGTATTATAAAAGATGGTGTTTTTATAATTATTGGACGATAATATGATAAAGAAAAAAAATCGAAGTGACCTATATTGAGATTCCTTCAAAAAAGCCAATTATATCGCATCGCATCTCTTACAACATAATAAAAATTAGAGAAAAAGATGTGTACCGGTACTACATCTAACTTAGGTGTTATAATACTCTTTTATCTTTTATTTCAAAATTAATGCTATACGATTTTTTTTTTACCAGAGAATATGTTATAGGCCGTTATGCTGCAGAAGGGAGCTAGTCTTCAAGGGTCAAGTGGTCAACAAACATCATCTTTTCTCCTTAAACCCTAACGATTTCCCCATCAATATTTACCTCTAAACCCTGAACATGGGTCGATCAAACTAATCCTTCCCCTCACCAAAATCCCAGACATGATTCGGCCCCAAACCCTCCATCTGCATCGAATACGCACACTCTTTAATTGCCGGCACCCTTCCTTGTTTTATCCCGAAACATTAGCTCAAACTCACTTGATTTCTTCAATCCAAACCAAATATTTCAAACCCAGCTCCATTTTTAGCAGGAGCGTCTCGCTTTCGTCTTTATTCCAGCACGAATTCGCTACGCAAGAAGCAAATCAGAAGTTAAAGAAGCCACTAGAACCCCTTTTCACAGAAGCAATTGGGTTGTCAAAAAGCGACATGGAGGATGGTGAAGATGAAAATGAAAAACTCAACAAAAGTTTGGAAAAATTGGAGGTTGAATTGAGAAGATACAGGGAAGATTCAACAAAACAAACAAAGTCGTTATCGGGTACGTCTTCGAAGCCATTGGAAACGGTTTTCACAGAAGCACTTGGGTTAGATGAGGTGAAAGACGATGATCAAGAATTAAAAACGGGTTTAGAAAATATATCGAATTTGTTTACTAGTTCCGATAAAAGAGAAAAAAAATCTCAAAAACAGTTTAAGAAAGTAGAGGAATCCATGGAATTCAAGGAGCTATCACCGGATATGGCTATGTTTGCCAATCATTTGCATACAAAGGGGTACTTGATTAATGCAAATTTCCTCCCAAACAATAAGTTTGATGTTTCTTGTTTTGTGAATAATTATGGCCGGGATTTCTTGAAGTATGCAGCTGAGAAGTTTGCCATGGATCATCGCGAAGTCTACAAGCATGTATTTTTTTTCACCTCTTTTGTTACAAATACAAAGTAGTTAATGAAGTAATTGCAAATAAAAGGAAATGATCATTTATCGTAGAAGCTTGATCAATGAGATATTTATTGGATATGTAGTTTTGTTGAAAATAGTTTTTTTAATGATCTGCTGCTGTGTATATACAATCTAGCTAAATACCTCTTGACAAAAAATGATCAGAAAACTTATCCACTTATAATAATCATTGACTATCTGTAATCATATTCAAAACAACTTCTTCTGTTAATGTTAGTGGTAACCAAAATTCCTACATATTTATCAAGTAGCTCACTTGATTTAGCAGTTGAGGATATCCAAACCACAACGAACACTTACTTCCTCGACCAGTGTTTCAATAGACCTAATAGGAGTATTGGTCTTGATACTGATTTTTGGAGGGTATCGGATTGCTTCAGATTTATCCAATCTCATAGTGCAAAAGGACGCACCTTTTCTGGTTAATGTATTGCATAGAGAAAACAAATTGTTCTGGTATGCATATCAACTTCTTATTACTGGTCCACCACTTTTCTAAGGATTTGTGGAAACTAAAAATGTGGAATTTACCTTGAATCCTAACCCAAATTCCTATTCTTGAGCCTTACATTAGAGACTCCCATCCCCACAGTTTGCAAGTGTCTCTTTGTTTGAAAGTAAGCCGTACTAGGGTTCCATTGGTAATTACATATCACTTTGTAGGTCCATGTTTAAATGCAAACAAAGATGCAAAGTTGGGGAATAAATATATACATGATCTGTCACACACCTTTTAAGCTTTCTGACACCATTACCTAAACTTATATAATCGCAGGTGGTTGCCTAATGGTGATTTGAAAAAGGTGGCTCAATTCGGATGCCCTTCCCTTGGGAGGAAGAATGTTTTCTCAGCAAAGGCGATGCGCTTTTATTTTGGGATTCAAGAAGAAACTGTAAGTATACACAAAACATGCCTTAAAGATATAAATTTGCATGTATACTAAAAAAGAACATAAAAACGAATAGAAACGAGCCACCTCTGCACATATTAGAAAGAGGTTGCCCGCCCTTTGAAGTCCTACACTGACCAAAGTTAAAGGCATGTGCCAGATTCCATCGCGAGGACATCTCTACATGTTTTAATGAACAGCAGTACATTGTCTATCTGATTTTACTCGTATTTTATCTGTATACATGTACACTCATGTACATACATATATACAATATACATTTATAAACATATATAAGATACATGTTTGCAGGTTACATTATTAATTTAAATAATAAGAAATTTTACTCTCAGGTATGCAACAAGTGCACGCTAAACGAGTCATGTAAGTTTGTGAACCAGAGCGTATGGAAAAGGGGGGGGAAAAATATGGACTTGACCGTTGTGATGAGGGTCATAACTTTGTATGCTCTCGATGCGGAACCTACTCAATTGGAAGTGCCCGATGATGTCAAGAAAGCAGTTAACCGGTTGTTGAAGGAAGTTATTCGTCTAAGTGAAGCTTGAGGTATCATATAGTTCATGGAAAACACAAAGCACCATATTTAGCAATAGGTATCATTTATGTATAGAAGCATCAAATTTTTTCTTATATTTTTGGATAGTGAAATGAACATTAATCATCTTTTATAGTTCTTCGGTTACAAATAATTGCTGACGTGTAACAGATTGAGACTTAAATTATGTGTTTTCTTACAGCAATTTGAGCATATTTTGCTCAGATGTTTTCTTTGCACCGACATTACCAAGATAAAATTAGGTGTTACTTACACCAATTAACACTCAATTCCCAAATGGGTCACCAATACCCGAACTTTAACCATACTAAAGCTGTAAAGCATACCTTGACTTGATTCTTGTTCGATGATAGTAAATCACTGATTGAGTAGTAAAGCATATCTTGACTTGCTTCTTGCTTTCCCCAAATCCCTCTTTTCTCCTTTCTTTTAATGGGTACAGGCGTACACCGCTCGCCCAACTGACTTACACTTTACTCATTTAACTACTTAGGCTTGTTTGTTTTTTGTGATAAGTACTTATTCTCTTAAAATGTCTGCGGGCGGGTAGACATTTTAAAATAAGTCTGTTTGTTTTTTTATCAGACATAAGTACTTATAACTTATAAGCACTTCCATCCACTTATTTTAAGAAGTGATCTTTAACCTCTTATTTCCATCAGACATACAAAAGCTACCCTGATCTCTTTGGCTGCTATCCATCCATTCAACCCTATCGCACCCTCGCACCATCGTCGCCATCCCACCACCGTCGATCCATGCAACCTTAGAAGCCTATCAGCTGCACTCTATCAATCAAACCACCGTCACCATCACCATCACACCACCTTCGCCATCCTACCACCGTCGCCATCCCACCACCGTCGGCTGCACTCTATCGATCGAAAATCAACACTGCTTCTCGTCGGAGGTAAACAATCAACCAAATCTGTTTGGGTTTATGTCTTTGTATGCTTGTATTTGCCCTAATTTATGGTTAAGCTTACAAATTAAAACAATCCCTAATCTGTGTTATCAGGCCGTGTACACCTTGGCAAATCTGCTTCTCGCCAGAGGTGGACATATTTTCTTCTTGATGTTAGTACTAGAAATGTGAAATCAAATTAAGCAATCAATCATGTTCTTTTTTATTCCTATCTTGATGTTCTTGATTATTAATGAATTAATTAATGTTACATCATCTTCAATTCTTTATTATATCACTTAGTTTGTTACAATTTTCTCATTGGTTACAGTCCTTATTCTGCAATTCTCACTTTACAATTCTGAGTTTGCAAAATACATTCAGATGCATTTATCAAGTTTCTTTTTTGTTTGCTCTTTTTGTTGTTTTTCCCTGTTTCAAATTCAGAAGTTGATTAGGTTTTCTCTTTATAGGCGGGGTTTGTATGTATGAGAATAATATATCTTCTGCAATTTAGCCAAAACCCATGTGTTTTATGATCTTATAATTCCAATTTGCAGATAAGAAGCTTTATTTTATTGGGTGTCTGGATTTTGGTCTTTCTGGTGTGTTTTAGTGACCTTATTGCTAAAGGCTTAGGCGCTTAGCAAGTTTAGTAACAAACTAGAAAATGCTAAAAGAAGAATTTCAGAATTATTCTTGAGAAGTATGTTTATTAATGTAGTTAGGTATGAGGATATTTATGAATATGGTACCATTAGTTTGTGGTTTTGAGGTATAAATGAGCAAACAAGTGTATTATTTTGAAATCATTGGATATCTTTGTTACATAGACGTAATATTCATTTCTCTATATTTTAAGAAGGTGAACAATATTATATAAATGCATTTGTAAGTGCCTTGATGTTACTTCTGTTTGCTTTCTACATGCTAAAGTGATGGGGTCATCTACATCAAGTTTAAAGCAACAAAAAAGGAATTGGTTGGAGCTCCCATCTGATGTAAAATCTGCTTGGCCCATTTAACCAATATAATGCCCAGAAAGTTTGCACTGCTTGGCGTAAAATCTGCTTGGATCCTACTATGTGGAGGGTCATTGATTTGAACGACTTATTGAACTCAAATGAAGGACTACTCTCGGTTAAGGAGATGTGTAAGCATGCAGTTGATAGAAGCCAAGGTCAATTGGTTGATATCACCCTCATACATTCCTACGAAATATCAGAGCTTCTTCTATATGTTGCTAATAGGTATGGAGAGCTAACTATATCTGTTTTTATGTGTATATGTGCTTATTATAACGCAAATTATGTTTTGCATTTATTACCTATATATCACATTGTTATTGATTATACGAGGAAGTAATTAAGCATGCTTGCTCGTTTTTTAATCTTTTTGCGGTTACATTTTAAGGTCTTTCTAGAATTATTATGAGAACTATGTGTGTTTTACTGTTTTATAAAAAGACCCTTTGCCAATTTTATGAAATTTAAAGAGGGAAGTGTAATGAAAGCTCAATGGGTTCTATCAAATGAATTAATGGGACATTTTATTTGAATTCTTATTAGTTCCTATCCTATTCTGTTAGAATTTCATCAGACGGTAGTCTTCCTTGCATGTTATCTCGATTGAATGGCACCATGTTGAAATCGAATATGAAACACAGAATGTGTATATGAAATGGAAGAACACAGAACTGTTAGCTTAATAAAGGCCCGTTCAGCTAGGCCATCTGTTAGCTATTAGGGTTTCTTATATATACCCTTTCTTTGTGTTTTATATTGTACTTTTTGATCATCAATAATATTTAGCATTTTCTCCCTATTTCAACAAGAAGAACAAGTATATATATAGCAATTCTCGAAAATACTTGGATACACATATATATAGCCACATGGTGGCGGTTGAATCTGGCGCCAAAACTGCCTCTGGCAGTTGGTGGTGGTAGTGTCGGCCTACATTGGCTGTAAACTGCCACCAAATATGTGTGTTACACACACTTATTCTAGCTTTAATACATAATAAAATAATAATAATGTTTCATAAGTTTAACGTAGTACTAAATACTTTTGATCAAAACATTAAGGTCCAACATATTCTAAGTGGAAATAATCAAAACATGTAAACCAAAGTTCTGTATTTTAATTCAAAAATTCATGTATAGAGCATACAGGTATCGAATTTATTTGTGCTTCAAAAATTCATACCGTGATTCAATTTATTCTCTTATTTATTTGGCTGATTTGACCATGGTTACATAATTACTAATTCTGTGTTGGAGAAATATTTTGAAATATGGTTTAGAATAACAATAAATACTTGGATAATTTCATAGATCGTGTTTAATACACTTTTCGAAATCTGTAAATCGACCCTTATGTCTGGGGTATCACGAATTCAGATAAAGGATAATTGAAGAAACTTGATTTGAATCACAGGCTTAATTCAAATTCAAACACAGAATATCTTTGCTTTGATTTTCGTTCTTCAGAGACTATTTTGAAAGAATATCGATTCGTATATTCTTCCTTTGCTCTTCTCGATTTCTCTCTCTTTTGCACCAACCGAAAATGCCTATTTGTAGGCGACCAAAATCGGCGGTTTTCGGCGGCTTGGGGACGGTGGTTTCTTGGTGGTGGTTGGCGGTGGTTTCTATTTCGGGTTTGATTTGCATATGTCATGGTCCTTTGTTTCATTTAATGTTAAGGCTTTTGAAACCGCAATTTTTGTTTGCATTTGTGTATGTGTTTGTTTGATCTACATTTGTCGGATCAAAATGGGCAATAAACTTAAAACTAGATTGGCTTGCAGTTTTTAGTTTGGTTCTTTGAAAGTGGCAATAAACAAGCACATAAATATGGATCGGTCTATTTACACGGGTGAAATTACTTAGTGCATTGATAAATCACATTTGTTATTATTAATGGGATAGTCTACGGTCTACCTACATTTTAATATTTATTTAATTTCCCAATTCCCATAAATATACATCTCCCAAGTCATTTTAGTATTTATTTAACTTCTTCTCTCTACTGTACTTATCTTACTTTCTCTCTATTTACTATCACCAAAACACTGCCACCGCCCTGCCGGCCCACCACTCTCTCTGATGTGTTTGTCTCTACCACCACACCTCCGCTCTCTCTCTCTCTCTCTATTGTGTTCGTCAGGCCACCGGCCACCGCCTTTAACGCACCACCGGTCACGAAAATCACATAAAATACCTCAAGATCTACAAATCTGGTCTTTTTCATCATTTAACCAAAATCTTGAACATAGAAACAATATTGGACCACAATTTACTTTTAATGGGTTCTCATGTGCTTTGGGTTATGAAGCGGTCAAGATGAGGTGATAACACCTTGAGAAAAAAAGGCCTAACCATGAATCAATATCTTGAAGATGACTTCATTGAATAAGAAAAAGCCTAAAATCTATACCCTTAATTTGATCATTCAACTTCGTCTTCACATAAAAACCATTTCTTGGTCGTGAGTATTAGGTTCCTGGAAGAACGGTAGTCACCTCATATGAGGAGGAAAACAAAGAAGAGAAAGAGGAAGAGAGTGAGGGTTATGAGGGTGAGTCGTCGGTGAGGAAGAGGAAAGCTAAGGTCGGGAACCTGTCACGGTGGTGTCACCGGAAGACAAGCGACGTCGCCGTAAAGGAGTGTGTCGGTGGGGTGGAGAGCAACGGGGTGTTGGACTGATAAGTCTAATGAAAAATAAAAGTGGGTAAGGTTTAGTAGGTAGGTTGTAGAATTGACAAATCCGGTATGGGATCCACCGACTCTTACTTGCTATCCACATTGTTATCCATGTGGATAGCAGTACCCCATAAATATGTCTTTGGAAGTGTTCAACAAAGGTAATAGGTAAAGGTGATCGTCAATGTGTTTCAATGAGGCGCTTTGATTATTTCAATATAGAAATAACACTTGAAGTCGTCTAAATTTTTTTTGAAGAAATTTAAAAATAAACATATAGCTAACAAACATGAATTAGTCAAAAAGACATAATCTAACACATACACAAAATACGCCTAAAAGCCAATGTAATCTACACACTTTAAGGTGTTCCTCCGATAGTAATCTAAGGACATAGAATTTATAGTGTTGGTCTGAAATCAATCCCACACACATGTCTTTTTAATTACAGGCGGGCCACCCTTTCTTTTTTAAAACACTTTAAGTTACACAACTAGTCTCACCTCTCGCTATATCCTCTCTCACATCTCTCTACTGCTTTATCTTCTTGACTTCTTCTACTTCTCTCATATGACATCACCTCAACCTCCCACAGAATGCCTCTAACCCTAAAATCCTACTTACTCATATTGACCTTTAGACATGACCTCAATGGAGATCATTTGAGACTCGTCACGTGTTAATTGTTTCTTGAGAAGATTGTGTCATTAACATACTCAACTACGATGACGTACCTCGCCCTATCAAACATTTACCCCAACACAAACACTTATGTTCCCGTATCATGATAAATAATGTTCAAATCTGTTAACAACAACGTTAAAGAAGTTCATCAAGAATCAAGAGTTGGAGGTCCACTAACTTTCCTCAAATCCCATTATGTGTTATGGAAATGAAGTTTCAATTCAAACTACCACATGCCTTGACAAAGTCTATGCTTTTTTTTAACAAAATCCACTAATTACTTCAAGATAGGAGTCTGATCTAATATGTATTTGTCACTTACGAACGCATATTAAACTTGATCAACTTTCTAATTATCCTCATTAACCTATATTTGAGTGTCTTTGTAATAATCTTATAGTATCTAACATCTCCTATGGTCTGTTTGGTAGAGAGAAAAGAAGACAGAGAAAGGAAAAAAAAGAAAGATATCCTTTGTTTGTTTACACATGGGGAAAGGGTAGATGAGAAAATATTTGTTTCCCATTCCCTATTTTGGTTTCTCCACGTGAGGTGAAGAAAAGAGTCTGTGAAGTGAGAAAAAGCCTCCTCAAGAATTGGTCGAGAAAACCCTTTGCTCTCTCCGCCTCTCGACGCTCTACCTCTGCCGTCTGGTGAGAGCCACCGCCGCTTCTCTCTGCCGTGGTGGCTTCGCCGCTTCTCTCCGCCTCTCGACGCTCTGCTTCGCCGCGGGTTCTAGCGTGTACCGCCGCCATCGGTTCTCGTCTGGTTCGCTCGCGGCTGCTCGTTTGCTGCCTCTGCTTCTCCCTTTTCTCCGACCAAAGGTATATTTGTTGCTTCTCCCTTTTTGCCGTTGCTCGTTCTCCGTCCCTGCAAAATTTTCTCTCTCTCTATCTATTTGAGTATATATGTATATATATTTGATTGAGACCCTTTTATGATGTCTTGGGCATTTGTTGTTTGAATATTGAAAGTGGTATTTGTATTTGTTGTTCTGGTGGAATTTTTCCAGATTAGTTTATATTTTTGGTTATAAATATTGAAAGTGGTTAAATCAATGGATATTGAAATATATAAAATTGGATTTGAAATATATAAAATTGGATTGATAATTGACCCAAATTGATTGTTTGTTATGGAAACAACATGGATGCAAATGATAAATTTGGTATAATTCTTTATTGAAATATCTGTGTTATCAAACAAAAGAAATGATTCTCTGTTACATTTCTCTGCTGAAATGATTCTCTTTCTCTGCAATTCCATTCTCTGTACCAAACGCACTTAACGATAAGAGTCACGAACAAAAACCCCACGACTTATCTCTGTTATCTCCTAAACTAGTTTCCCTAAACTTTTTAAGAATTTAAAATTAAACCAATGTGGACTCGTGCTTTCATACTTCCACACTTACAAAATCGCATTCCAACTCCAAAACAGGAGCCTCAAGCATATTTATTTCTACCTAAGAAATTAAGAGTCATATCTTCTACCTTCAAAACCAATTCTCAAAGCATTAATCTCGATGATCATAGGTTGATGGTAAGTAAACACGACATGCTTGATCCTTTTTTGGCTCCTCACATAATCGCCCTATCGATATTCAACTATCTATTACGTTTTTTTTTTTAATAAAACTAGAGTTTTTAATACCTTCATCATTGTAAATGACTCTATCCATCATTTGAGCCTTTTTCCTATCTTTCTTGACCCACAATCTACAAGCTTCTAACCACCTAGAACTAGAACTAGATTCGTATATAACTTTCACGTTATAATAGCAATGTAATTACGTGTTTACAAAAAAGAAGGAATATGATGGATTTTACAATTTGAAAGATATTAAGTGGAAAATTAGTCAACCGATACAACTTAAAAAATATTAATGCTATTACTCCGTGTGTTATGCTCTACCCGTCCCCCTATCGGGTCCACTTGGCTTTCGAGTTCCTTTAGGAACACTATTACACATGTTCGGGAAGACAAATTGGGTAGAAGGTTTTGGGTTGTGACACCCGAAGACACCTCACACACCCCCACCCCTTTCTCTTTCTCTTTCTCTTCCTCTTCCTCTCTCTCTCTCTCTCTCTCCATCTTCTTAATACGGGAGAATTTCATATATATCTATATAACATTGAGGGTAAGATTAGAAAGGGTATAACTAATGTTGTAGGGAAGAGGGAGTGATATGACGCTGACGTGGCAAAAGGAAAGGAAAAACAAGAGGTATAACTCGTTGAATTGCACGTCCTTTAATAACCAAGATCCATAGCTGATAAAAATATACAAGTGACGATTAATAATATCTGTATAACATTCAACTATTACCCGAGTGATTGTATCATTCTATTAACACATCCTCATCCTAGGCATTTACATCAAGTCAATCATTTATCATCTTTGTGAAGATTGTGCAGAATGTACAGGGAAGCAGAAGATAGGAATATACAAACAGAATAGCTTAACAGATCCAAACCAGTTGCTATCGTTACCATTTTGCTCCTCTCAAACATTTTTACAAGAAGAATCATCACAATCACATGTCCAACTTTTGTCTTCAATTCGTCAAGTGATCTGATTTTCATCCATTTAGGTCGCTCCTACAACCAGATAGGATTATATTAGTTAAATACTTAAATGTACATACGAATGTATGTATGTGTGTGTGTAGACTTGAAATCATGTGGGAACAATCTCATTTTGTGAGAACATGAGAACAAATTATCAAACCAAATGTTACACGTTTTCTTTTCATTTGTCCCGCAATTCTCTTTGATTTTATTCTTCAAAAGCGTTTATAAAAAAACAAAAACTAATAATTATAAATTGGTCCATAATGGGTTGCTGTCACAATGATTTATCTTGTAAAGGTAACAAATTTTCACAGTGAAGGTTTGTTTGACAAACCATAAACAGGAAAATTACAATGAATATAAAAACATTAAATCACTATGAAGGTAATCCCTGACGGACAAAAGAATAGTAAAAATAATATTCTGGAACACTTTTTAACATTAAAAGAAATGGAACCATGAAGAAAATTTGAGAGAAAAAACAAGTCACGGATATTAAAACTTGATTCGAATTGTTCTCCCGTAGGTTGCGCACTCGAGTGTGCACACATAATTTGCTAAAATATCTGATTGTGTTTTTTAATATAAATTATAATATTAAGAATCCGAATCAGCAAGTAAACATATTAACGTTTCACAAATAGCTAGGTCTTATATTCGTTTTTACCATCTCTGGATGCTTTGCAGAATTAGACCAGACTGAGAAAAATTATTTACTCTGAAACCAAATTTGTTAAAAGTACAAAGATAGCCTTACTCTCATAGCAAACATGCCAAACAGGGTAGAGCCCTGGAGAGCACGATCATCTGCTGGAGCAACATTATCAGGCGCATTACTGATGAATAATCCGTACAAACCCATACCAAATATTAGCATGACCGTCCCAGCAAGATAAACATCTGCACTAAGATTTTATAAAATTAGCAAGTTTTGAATACTTTAATGGAAATCATGTCAATGGACTAACAGTCAGATATCAAAATGTGAAATGTCAACATTGGATGAAAATTCTCAAATTCACAGTGGGGATAAATTTAATGTGTGTCGTCTGCTAGAATATATTCTAAGGTCGGTATGATTTAAAGTACAAAAGGATTTCTTGCAAAAATTATGTTATGTTTGTTAATGAATATATTTTAAGACAGGCGTGTATATGGAAGCTCTAATTATGTGTTAGTCGACCTTTGTTTTATGGATGTGTTATAACAGTGCCATAAGTATTATGTATGTTTTAATACATTAGAGTTTGAGCAAAGTAGCTAAGCATGGAGTTTGCTTTCAGTAGAGCACGTAAAACCTCTCAAGTGTAAACTATAAAGTCTGCATGCCTGCAGATGACATAACAAAAACAACCCTAAGCGTAGCATTATACATTTGCACAAAACAGGTTTATAATAGCCATAACATGTTGATATATGAATTTAACGTTCAACCATACGGTCCTTTGTCTGGAAGGGATAAAATGATTCATACTTTGAATATAGTTTGAGATATATTTATATAAAAAGTTAGAGTTTTAGAACTAACCAATTGCTTCGACTAATCGAAGTACCATATTCCCTGTATGAACACCTTTTGAACAGCTAGTCCAGTAGACTTTATATGCATCAACAATATAAACACAACCCTACGATTTCAAAGAGCTAAACATGTCAGCATCATCTAATTCACCCTAAAATAACAATTCAAACACAGAAAAGGCATATGCAACTCGCCAACTCATATGTTGATGTAGCATTGTAGCATATTATACTCAATTTGAGAGTTATTCTATTTACTAGTAACAAACAATTATATAGGCTAGGAACCACATTGGTACGTGCTAAATTTGAGGATGAACAACAATATGTTAGTAATTCAAAGATGTGCCAAAGTCTTTCAAATATGAAACTTGCAAGACAGAGTGTTATGGTAGAGAAGAGATATGTTGGGCATGATATAACCTCAGTCAATTGGAATCAGGGCCATCAGGCAATTATCAGCTTCAACCATGAGATTAACTTTATAGGTAATGTATGCAAGTATTCAAAAATGAGAATAAGGAAATTACGTTTAGGAAGCACAGCAAGGAGCCGGCTAATGAGCCTCCAACAGCCAGAATCGCCAAAAAACGAAAATCAAAGATCATCTGTTCAGTAACAGAAAAGGAAACAAAATATTATATTCGGAAAACCATGTCCGTCAAAGACGATGAGACCCGGAACAATAAGCCATGAATTATTAATCAGATTCCACTGAAACCCTAACAGAGGAAGAACCATACCTTTTCGATGTCAGATTCGGCGGACTTGACAAACTGCATAGCATGATTGGTTCCGTTAGGATTTTCAAGCGCGTAACCGAAGGTGTTATCGGGCGTTTTGGGGGAGGCATCGACGACAAAAGACGAAGATGGGTTTGACTTTGACGGTGGTGGTGGTGGCGGCTGTGGTGAGGCGAGAGAAGCGAAGCAAGTGGAAAAGCGTCGGGAAGGGGAGGCCGTAGTTGATGTGGTGGAAAGTGTGATCGGAAATAGTCCGCAGCCGGAGAGTGATAACAACGGTGACATTTCAGTGAAGAAGTGTGTGGAGATCGACGAGTGGCTCAAAATGGTTATGGTTTTTGAGGACCCGGGTTTTTGTGGCGGGGAGTGTTTTCGAATGGACGATCTCATTCTCTTGCGTATGTAAATTGGCAAGTTTAGACCGTTCAAACTAACCATCAAATAGCAGACCGACCGCAATAGCTCGTTAACTAATGAGCTCGTCAAAGGGCCGCAACAAGCAAGTTAATCTCGTGATCCTATTCTGGTGGACTCCTTGATGGCTCGTTTTAGAAAAGCTCGTTTTGGTGGATTCGTTAAAGGCTCGTTTTAGGGAAGCTCTTTAAGTTTCTTCAAACTTATTATCATTGTCGTTGAGTCGAAATGACAACGCGAAATGGACGACATCGTGAAAGTGTTTGCATCCAACGTTTTCGTTTGTATTGGACCCGTTGTAGGAGGATCCATGAGAGGCACGAGTGCCCGTTTCAAATAATGTCTAAGCACACTACAAACTCTTTCATGAGTGAACACTCATTCCACGAATGACGAATCTAATTGCGATATTGCAAATGCACCGGTTGTAAAATTTCAACTTCATTTATGCCACTATTTTAAAGTTAAACAAATTGTTGTATATGTCGACACCTTCGTATGAGATCTTTCCACTTAAGTTTAGTTGGTGATGGTTTCAATACTCTTCACATCCCATTTGGCCATCTCCATACGTGGGGTTGTAAATGAACATAACGTTCATGAATCATTCATGAAATCTTTCGGCGGGAAGTTCGTTTATATTCGTTTGTTTAATAAACGAATGAACATGAACAAGATTTTCCGTTCGTTTAATTAAACGAACGAACACAAACAGAGCTCTCGTTCGACCTGGCACCACCACTGACATAGTCTGCTATGCCACCATCATCGTCGCTTAATTCTTCTTCTTCCATGGCCCTCTTTTTAGTTGAGTTATAGATTCAGGTGTGGGATTTAGGGCTTTTTAAGTGTTTCAAGATTTGTTGTGATTTTTGATTGTGTTTGTTTCAAAATTTAGATATGTAGGGCTACGGTTTATGTGTTTTTTTGTGCATGTGTATGTGTTCATGCTAGAGTCCAGATCCAATATATATGCTCATAGATGCAATCCATAGGGTTTCTCAATTAATGTTCATCGATGATCTTTAATTGATCTGGAGCTCTTCAGTTTGGTGTGGGTTAAATTTTTGAATAAAAATCCAAAACACATAGATTCTGAGTTCTTTGATGGTGAAAGAGATGATGGTGGGTTTAGTGGAAGGAGACGGTGAAAGTGGTGATGGTTTTAGTGGAGGGAGGCAGTGAAGGTGCCGGTGGTCCAATCGATGAAGCGGTGAGTTTATTTGGACCGTTGAGGGTAGTTATTGGTTGTCTGTGGTAGCATACAGTAGTTGGTGGTCTATGGTAGGAATATATTGTGACCTGTGGTGGTGATAGGTGGTGGTTGATGGCGATGATGGTTTAAGTTATTTTAAATCTATTAACAATACTTAATTAGTAATTAAAAATTTTATGTTTATTTAATTATTTGTTATCATATTTTATGTGTAATTAATATTTAAAATAGAATAAACAAAAAAAAAACAAAAGAATCAAGTAAAAAAGCAAAGGGCATTATAGTCTTTTAAAGTGTGTCAAGGACCAACATTAAAACAAAACCTAGACCACAAAGATCAACATTGTAATTTTTTAAGCACAAGGACTAAATCTGCAATTTCGTGTAAATCACAGAGACAAAAAATATAATTAACTCTATATATAAAGAATGTTCAATATACTCCATACTTAATTTATAGTTCTAACGGACTAATTTTAGCTTTTGGATCAATGACATCAATGGTCCAGTTTGCATTTTTAAATTTTGGACGGAGTGACATTTTCATAATTTACATGTAATGTTTTTACAAGTCACATGTGATTGTATAATGAATCATTTGTGACTGAGTATTAAAATTCTAAGATTATGTTTTTTATATAGACTTTATTGAACACAACTCATATATATGTAGTGAAAAGTTTATTTGAGAACCGTTTTTTATTGCGAGACCTGCGAGAACCAATCTTAGCCGTCTAATTCCCCTCCTTCAATTGAATTACTCACCCATGAATTCCTTACATGCACCTTGCCACACTCAATCCCTCAACACTGTTCATCCATGAATTTTATTATCCAAAATGAATGACGAATATTGATTTTCGCAATAAAAACGGTTCTCAAATGAACCTTCCCCTATATATACACTAGTTAGTTATTTAGGCCGTGCTATGCGCAGCCCACAATGTTTTATGTTTCTTTTCCAAGCATGAATATATGATGTTTTAAGAATAATATCAAAAGTATGATGCTTATGGTGTAATATGAATAAATATTAGGATAGGGGGTTCTAACGAAGGCGTGCGTTTTGACATTTTGTTAGTTTAGTTTTGTTCCCATCTTAGAAGAGATGGTTCCCTCTTTTTCACTTGTTCTATAAAATCTATTTCATTGTTTGTTGGCTGTCTATATAATGTTTTGTTAAGGTTGGGGAACTAATTTATCCAACGAGGTTTGTCTTGAAAATTTAGTTTATGCATTCCACATATTTATGGTTGCTAATAACCATAGTCTATAGCTATTATCAACCTCAATAAACACCACAAAACAAAAAATTAGTTGACTTACTTAAATATTAGAGTTCTGTAAATTTAGGTAGGATTTTTTTTAAGGTAAGAAAAATTTTGTTATATAACAATACATCCATGAGGATTACAAGAAAAGTCTCCTATGAATAGACTTCGAACAAACTTGAGACTAACCTAAAAGAAAAGAAAACAACAAACTAAAACACAAGACTAAGAAGACCGAACAAGCCATTAAACCCACAACAAATCCAAAATCTACACCACACACCAAATGCAACACAGTTGAACTTAAGATACCAAGATGAACACTCATATTTTGAAAATAAAAAACCTCAACCTGCGTAGAAGAGCCTCTAGACCCGTGGCTATGAATTGTCAAAACAAAATTGTACATTCAACACCCTACTAAACATCCAAATTTAGGTAGGATTTGACTAAAAACATAATAAAAATGTTAAATTATCTAATGCATCATGAAGCATTACCTCCTAAGAATTGATTAAAAAAATAGGATAGGTTGAACTTTAAACCATGTATGACCAACCATAATGTTCAATATTGGTTTCAATTGGATAAATAATAATAATATTAGCTTTAACAAATATATAGAATGGAATATTATTATACTATTTAGTAAACACATGTCAACCTTTGAAGGTAAAAGCTCTTTTTATATAATAGGTAGATATATAATTAGTAAAATAGCGCAAGTTAGCTAAACCTCATTATAAACAGTAATCAACGTATTTTGGGTTGGTGACAAAAGTATATATTATAAATTTTAGGGATGAGCTTTTTGACCGAAAAATCGAACCGGAACTGAACCGAAACCGGAACCGGATTAGAGTTTTCGGTCCGGTTATCGGTTATCGTAAAACCTCATTTTCGGTTCTTTCGGTTTCGGTTCCACCGGTTATCGGGTAATTCGACTGTATAATTTAGCTTCAGTTTCGGATTTATAAACTGTATAATTTGAAATTTTATTCAAAGGATTTTAGTGTTTATTTACATTTCATTTTTCGCTTGTTAAATGTCGGTACTATATAACGTGTACAATATTTGAACAATAAGAAAAAAAAGTTTAATCTTAGACAATCAAAAAATATACTCGATGTAAAAGCATTTTAATATGGGAATACAAGAATATAATATTATGATTTAATTTAATATACAACGTAGTGATTAAACATTTTGATAAACAGCTAAATGCAATAAAAAGGCAGATGTAAAAGCATAACAACAACAATAATCAGCCATTTTATATGGGAAAATAATCTGAAAGACATACAATAATACACAATTTTTATCCCGAAAACAATTAAAAAACTTGGTATAATTTGTCATTTTATCCTAAAACATTTTGAAAAGCATATGATATAATTCATTTCGAAAAAATAACTAGAAAGACAAATGTGTTACAAAATTTACTTCTTAACCTTTATATAGTTATGGACGTAGTTTTGATCTAATGTAGTTGACTTTATAGAAAAAAATTCATTTTCAATAGCTAGCTGGTTTAAATGAAAAAAATATCCATCATACTCCAGATGAATTGTTGTTGAATTTAATCGTTTTTTGGGGTTGCGTTTTTCAAATCCATAAATTGAACCAAAGACCAATGATCATAACCAACTTTGTTTTGTAGTGAAATAAAACCGATGTGAATGAAGTCTTGTTTTTTTCAATTACGTAACGGTTTGTTTTGGTTAAAACAATTATGCATGAATATCGAATCGAACAACCCTAATATAGCCCTAAATCGGAGATGTGCACAAGTCAAATTGCTTGTGAATTGACCAACCTTACATCTTTAAAAGTTTGAGTCGAGACCACCTTGATGAACTCAAGCTCGACCTAAGCTAAAACTAATTACTATACCATACAATTACCATGAAATTTTTTTGTCCTTTTGTACATTCAACTTAAATCAATTATATATTTAATCTTTCATAAAATTTACCAAAGGAAGGCTTGGAGGAAGTGTCTTGTTGGGGCTGAGCCCCGGGTTTGAATCTCATGCTTATTAATTTGATATATTTTTTAATTTTCTGAGCATTTTCAATATAAATATTTTGAGGGAAGAACCAGAAACAAAATATGTATTTTGGTGGAGTGGTTTGGAATGTTTTTGTTTTAAGTTGGTTAATCTCAAGTTCTACTCATGACATCAACAATCCTTTTGTTTTAATTTTCTGTCATCTTTTCTTATCCTTACTTCCCTTTCTCTGAAATTAAAATAAATCCTTTCCCTCACATTTCCTTTTTAAAAGTACTATTTCAGCCCTTTCATTTTTAAATTATTAATTATATAATCAAATTATTAATTAATTAAATTTAGGGCAAACTGTACCAAAATACAACCAACTTTAGCTAAACTACCATTGTATACAACGAACTCTTTTTTTTAAAAAAAAAAATACAACCAACATACTAATTTCTCCCATTGTATGCAACTGGTGACCTGGAATGAAGGTAACCGGTAATTTTTAATATTTTTTTGTATTTTTTTAATTTTAAATTCAAGTGTTCTTATGTTTTTCATTCTTCATGTGTAAACCAAGAACAACACCATGAATTAGCCAAATCTTAAACTCAGAAACAAGAACAAAACCCATACAAATTTTGTAAACCAAATCTATAAACCGAATCAAACGTTCAAGGTGTTCAAATCATAAATTAATCCTAATCATAGATCTGAAACTTGAAATATGAAATCAGAGAAACCAAATAAAAAAATTCAATATGTTGTTCAAAGTGTAGATCTGAACGAGGGAACACAAAAGGATGAAAATATAAATTTGAATTAAACAAAAACCATTAAGGCTACGATTGCAGATAAGGCATAAGATCTGAAAACCCTAATCTCTAACCTTGAAGGTTGCGATGGTGGTGAAGGCTTGAAGGCAACGGCGGAGGTGGTGGTTGTTTGAAGAAGGCGACGGCAGTAGTTGTTTGAAGAAGGCGATGACGGCGGCGGTGGTTGTTTGCAGAAGGCGATGACGGCGGCGGTGGTTGTTTGGAAAAGGCGGCAGCGGATCTTTGAAGAAGGCGACGAAGGCAGCGTTGGTTTAGGGTTGTTTGAAGAAGGCGACAACTGCAACAGTGGTTTAGGGTTGTTTGAAGAAGGCGACAACATCGGTGTTGATGTGGTTGGAGAAACCCACGCGGTGGTCGAAGAAACTATCACGGTGGCTGTAAACAGCAACGATGATGAATCTTGAAGGCAAGGGCTACAAACTTATGCTTTTTGGAGTGTTTGTTTGTCAGATTGTGAATTTATGATTCATGGCTTCAAACTTCAAAGAGTCAAAGAGTGTTTTTTTTAGATTCTTTTGGAGTGTGTGTATGAAGTTATGCTTTCCTTTTTCCAGATTTTGTTAAATTAAAAATAAAAAAATGAAAATTAAAGAAGTTTACCGGTTGAAAAGTATTTAACCTTCTATAGAAGGTAATCTTGTATATAATGGTAAGACTTATTAAGTTTGTTGTATTAATTTTAGAAAAAAAAAGTTCGTTGTATACAATGGTAACTTAGCCAAAGTTAGTTGTATTTTGGTGCAGTTTGCCCTTAAATTTACTTTAAATTTTGTTTTAGTAATTTCACATTTAATATTTCTTTCTTAATTCTTCTATTTTCATTTTTTTTCCATTTTACTTCAAGATCAATTTTTTTACCATTTTATTTAGAATAAAATTATTCTTTTTATTTAAATTATTATTTATATAAGGGTTTAGTTCCCCAAAATATATATAAGTTGTCATGCTTTGCTATCGTATGTGTCCGTCTTAAAAATTTCTTTTGTGTGTATCGAACTTTTATTTTGTCGTTATGTGTGTATTAAATTTATATTATATATACTAAACCTGTACATTTTTTCCTATTTTATGTAACCAAAATATGTATAGTAACAAAAAATTAAAAGTTTAATACACACAATATAAACTTTTAAAGTTTGATACACATAATAGCAAAACGTGACAACTTTAATACATTGTTGTGAACTAAACCCTTTATATAACTACAAATTATTGCAAATAAGTTACTTGCCAATTGAAATTTGATGTGATTTAAATTTTATATGCAGATGAATAAGTACAATTAATTAGAGGATAATAATTAATAAATTGCTTGATAAAAGAATTGATAGATTAAAATCAATATAAATAAAAGTTTCAAGCCTTCGTAAAAAATATACTCTTTAGGGGGTGTTTGGGTAAGCTTATTTTAAGGGCTTATTAGCTTATAATGGTGGGCTTATTAATATTTAAGTGTTTGGCTTAGCTTAAGAGCTTAAGCTTATAAGCTTATTTTTTTATAAAAATAAGCCATTTTCAATAAGCCAAGATGAATCAGTTTTTTTTTCATCTCATCAGCTTATTTCTATTCAATTACCTATTTACCCTCATCTTTTATAACATAACAGTATTCTTCTCTTCCCCAAACCTGAAACCTTCTCTTCCCCAAAACAACCTTTTCTTCCCCAAACCTTTTCTTCCCCAAACCTTTTCTTCCCCATGACCGACCACAACATTCCCCAAATATCATCCTCTCCTCCCCATAACTCCCATCCCCCTTTATATTTTCGAGTACCACTGCTTCAAACATCTTGTTCCAGTGATGTGCTTCCACCGTTGTTCGTTAATCGAGTGTTGTGTTGTGCTTCACTTCCAGTGCTGTGCTCCACCGTCCGACTGCTTCACTCGCTGTTCGACTTGGGTTTTCGCGTGAACAAGATCACAGGTATCAATCGCATATTTCTTGGTGTTTACTCTGCTCGCATATTTCTTGTGCTTCCAGTGCTGTGCTTCCCCCTTTAATCGCTGCTGTGCTTCCCCCTTTAATCGCTGCTACTAGTAACACCCACATATGTCTTGGTGTTTACTCTGCTCGATTTGTTGATTGTTTACTCTGCTCGATTTGTTCATATGTTATTATAAAAAATGGATAGATTACTCTGCTCGATTTGTTTACTCTACTCGATTGTTTAATCACAAAACTAACAGAATCAGTGATTTGGTGTTATGGGTCAGGATGTTATCAACATAACATCACTTCCAATGATCATATCAGAAAATCTTCATATTGCAAGTCCTAAATTACTCTGCTAAACAAAGATGATAAGTAATTGTTTCTTTACCCCTTCTATATTTGTTTCTGCTTTGCTTAATCTACTAAAGTAAAAGTTGTTTTTGTTATATATATATATATATATATATATATATATATGCTAATTAATCACTCAATTCCATCTGTTTTGCTTCTATATTTGCTTCTCTTTTGTTTATTGATCAGGTAATTAATCACTCAATTCCATCTGTTTTGCTTCTATATTTGCCTCTGTTTTTTTATTGACTGATGATATGTACAACAATGCAGAATATATGTATATCTTTCTATTCTGTTTTTTAAAAAACAACTTATGATCTGATCTGTTTTTTTGAAGTTTATACAAACAACTAAATGGAAGTTTAGACTAACTTATGATATGTATTTGTTATCTCTTGGTTATCATTTGTATGTTTAGAATAAGTTGCAAATGGATACAAATAATGATATTGATGTGACGAACAAAGGTGAAAGAAAAGTACCTCTTTGGGATACACCTACTCATAATATATTTATTGAGTTATGCTTGAATGAGGCTAGACTTGGGAACAAACCCGGTAGTCATATCAATAAGGTTGGATATGAGAACCTTATAAAGAACATGAAGGACGAAGAACATCTTGAAGGAAAAGGAGATAGCGACGATGTGGATGCACATCAAGACGAAGAACCTCTTTTTCCAACTAGCACTTCGAGTAATAAGAGAAAAAAAACGTGATAGTAATGCCTCGAAACGTTCATCAAAAGGAAAAAATTCAATAGTCAATGAATTTTCAGAGAAACTAGATACGGTCATGCAGGCAATATCCTCACGAAGCTCTCAAACCTTTCCCCCACAAAATTCAACACCTTCAACTCAGGAGTGTATGGACATTGTGACTTGTTTTCCTGGTTTTGAAGAAGGCTCGCTTATGTACAACAAGACACTAGATGGGCAATTTTAACTACTATCATTTATCGTTGAGAAATGTCATTGAACGAACTTTTGGAGTATGGAAGGCTAGATGGGCAATTTTAAAAGACATGCACGTTAATTTACCTTATGAAACGCAAGTGAAAATCGTGATAGCATCTATGGCAATTCATAATTATATTAGAATGAAAGATAATGATGATGACGGATTTGATAAAGCGCAACAAGAATCTTACAATCCAAACAAAGGTTCTTCGGCTCAAGCGTCTTGTAGTAATAATGAACCGGATGAATATGCAAGTTCAAATCGTAGAGATGATGATTTATATATGAGCGCAGTAAGAGATATGATTACAGGAGATTTAATGCGAAATAAGTGACAATTATATATCTATTGTATTATTAAACTATGTATTTTGATGATTCATATAATTGGTCTTTTAATGGTGATTAAAAAAACAAGAGTTTTGTTTAAATCTTTGAACTAATGGTGATTTAAAAAAATAATGGTGATTAAAATAATTTATATAATATAAAGATGCCATTTTTAGTCATTTTACAAAAATAAGCTTAGCCAAACACTTTTTAAAAAAAACTTATTAGCTTATAAGCTATAAGCTAATCCAAACACTTTTTTGCCTCATAAGCTTATAAGGTCATAAGCTTATAAGCTCATAAGCAAATAAGCTTAAGCCCTAAAAAAATAAGCTTAGACAAACACCCTCTTAATGTAATAATAATAAACAAAAGTTTCTTCCCGTCGCGAAGCATGGACTATAAATTCCTTAGTTATTATACGAGTTTGAACTTGAAACTCAAAAAGTAAATCTGTTTTATTTATATTTTGTATTTTATTATTTTTGTTTTTATATACCATTTGATAAATATCAGTCTTGGATTCAAGACTAAACTCAAACTCATTTACATTCCGATCTAAAAATACTTGGTTTACTCAAAGTCAAATTAGCTTAAATAAAAACAGAACACAAGAACGACGCCGTAAGGTTCCTCCTTCATAAACCCCTAAAATTGAAGCAGAACTAAAACCCTAATTCCTCCCATTTTTTCTTCACCTCCATCTATCTCCGTTCACCTGTTACACAAGACTGGAAGAACATAATGGGAATATTTGAACCCTTTCGTGCAATCGGATACATTACCAGCAGTGTTCCTTTCTCTGTTCAAAGATTGGGCACAGAGACCTTCGTCACCGTAAGCGTCGGGAAATCTTGGCAGATTTACAACGTAAGATTGGTTTACTTTATCTTCAATTTGTTTCTTTTGATCGTATTGAATTTACATTTTTTTCTTTTTTATCTGTTGAGTTAAAAAGATAATAACATGCTTTGTTCTATTGACAGTGTGCCAAGCTCACCCTGGTTCTTGTTGGTAAGTTTGAGTATTCGTTGTAATATATGCTGTGATTTTAGATGAATAATTCTCCTTCCTCATTTCATTCAAAAAGGAACTACAGGTTTTTGGGAACGTTAAAACATGAACCATAGCAAAACAAAGAATCTTAGTACATGGCTTTCCACTGTTCACGTAATCATTCTGCTGAAATCAATGAAATTCATCAACTTCAGCCAGGTTCATATAACTTCAGAGCCAAATTGTCATAAAGCAGTGATTTTTAGCTTCAGAGTTGATATCACTTCTGTGAATGTTGCAGTTTATATAAATGTTGGTTTTAAAGTTATGTTAAATCCCTACCTATTTGATGCTGGAAGGTACTATTAGAGAGTAACAGGAAGTTGTGAAAAGAGAAATGCATATCCTTTTCCAGAATGAAGGGAATGTTTGACCTTCACATATCAAGATTTCATACATGTTAAATATTTTTTATTCGAAGGCTTGGTATTCACATATTCGTATGCTTTTTTATATTGAGATTTTCGTTGATTATCGGCCTGAAGTTGATACCATTCTGTTTAAACGATCTTCAGTAGACCAGAAAAGAAATACTATACTAATCTGGTCTATTAAATCTTCTAAATTGGTGCAGCCACTTGAAAGGATATACCGGCTCTTATCCTGATGCTATCATTATTTGCCTTACATAGCCCTTTGAAGCATTTGATGACTTCTATACACTGCTTTAATCTTAAAGATGTTAGTAACAGAGTCATTATGTATACTTTAGGCCTAAACCTTTTCTTTTAGGACTTTTTATATTGTCTCATAGAGACTGGGTTTGGTTTTCCTTGTCCAGAGCATTCACAATGGGATCTCATTTTTTGTGGTAGAACTTTGCTCAGCATTAGTTATTGCATAGACAATCTAGAAATAATTGTAATTTTAATTATATATTGTTGTCTGATTAAGTTTATGAGTGTGGCTTCTTTTTGATGTTTGGATTTTCTGTAAAGGTCCTCAACTGGCAAAAAAGATTCGGGCACTTGCATCATACCGTGATTATACATTTGCTGCATATGGAAATGATATTGGGGTATTTAAGCGAGCTCATCAGGTTCTTCACTCACAACCTTCTTATTTCTGATTATTTTTCTTTTTTTTATTGATCACATGAGACATCTTACTATGCTCAACCACTTTTTTGATCGGTTCTACATATGGCCTGTGATAAAACCTGGCTGTATACTGTGTGTGTGTCAAAAGCGAATTGGAAGTATAAAATAGCTTGGTTGATGTTCAATATGTTGATCAGCTCTTGATGTTGGTAAATACAAAACCAATATATCAAAATTCACATACTGAAATAGTGAATTTACAAGAGTAGTAAAGTTAACATTTGTTGCTTCTTAAAAGATTTCTTTAATGCTTATTAGCTACTATCTTGATGGTACAATTACACAATTTGAGGTGAAAAAATGTAAATACAAACAGGTTGCCACATGGAGCAATCATAAAGCAAAAGTCAACTTGCTGCTTCTATTCGGAGAACACATTCTTAGTGTTGACGTAGAAGGCAACATTTTTATATGGGCTTTTAAAGGAATCGAAGAAAATCTTTCTCCTGTTGGACATATTTTGCTAGATAATGAATTCACTCCAACTTGTATTATGCATCCAGACACTTACTTAAACAAGGTATTTGTTTTGGTTTGGTCTAAGGACATTTTATTGCTGCTTCATTACTTAATTTTGTCATTTTAACTTAATGAAAGCATGCAAACAGGTGATTCTTGGAAGCCAAGATGGTTCACTTCAACTTTGGAACATTAGTACAAAAAAGAAACTTTATGAATTTAAAGGCTGGAAATCATCTATATGTTCTTGTGTTTCTTCGCCTGCTTTAGATGTCATTGCTGTTGGTTGTGCTGATGGAAAAATTCATGTGCATAATATCCGTTATGATGAAGAAGTTGTTACTTTTTGTCAATCCACTCGAGGTGCTGTGACTGCTTTGTCATTCAGAACTGGTAAGATCTCAAGGCTGATGATTGTTTTTGGTTTGACTTTCTTGTGCTGATTGTTTATGGCTCGAATTTTTTGGACTTGCTAGTTGGCTGCACTTTGGTTCTTTATTGTTTCCTCTAAAGGTGGTGGAAATGTGGAATGGGTGGGTTCGGGTGGTTGGGTAACTTGTCAAATTGGGGTTTGGGTCAAAACAGATAACTAGTGTAATACCCCGAGCGGTGCCCGGGTACAAATTATAATTTTGATATACGTATAGAACAGGCTTCTTTATTTAATATTTATTTGCATATAATCTTTTTAAGGATGTCATAAAAGTTAAAAAAACCGACAGTTAATAAAACTTACTTATCAATAAATAAAAAACAAAAAGTTAGATAAAATTTGTTCATTATAAAAGTACAAAACATGTTATTAATAGGTAAAAACGTTAGTTTAAGAAATGCATAAAAATAAAAAGTTTATTCAAAAACATAAAACTAAGATAACATCTTAAATCTAATTTTGTTCGCTTTCAATATTTTGATTGAAAAGTGATCTCGATTAAAAGTCTTTTGATCAAAATTATATATGAATATAATTTCTGTCGATTCGTGTGAGCTCCATATTCCTAAAATATACCCAATTGACAAATTTTCCCCTCTCGCAAAATCTCATAATCATCACTTATTCTATGCACCTCAATAAAATCTTGGTACTTTCCCCTGTTAGATTCATAGTTAGTCTGGAACTTATGTGAGTAACTTATAAGCAAAATGATATTTATATATTAGAAAACTGCCTCAAAGGCTGAGACAAAAAAAAAAATCTCACTAAAAGTCTTAAACAAACCAGAACCAAAAAAATAAAAAAGGACTGACTAAACCATAACCCATCTTGACTTATAACGATTGGAAGAACCAACCTTCTTCTTGACCCTTCAGCAACT
The DNA here is from genome assembly GCA_038502395.1 of Dittrichia graveolens. NCBI lineage: Eukaryota > Viridiplantae > Streptophyta > Magnoliopsida > Asterales > Asteraceae > Dittrichia > Dittrichia graveolens. Next base: position 16,840,056 of record JARJIL010000006.1, read on the forward strand.
TCATACAGCTTCATAAAAACAGGTTTCAACGTTCAAGTGCCATAACTCCATTTCCACTTAAAATTGCATCATTGTATAATGATTGCTTGCCTTTTTTGAGTTAATCCCTTTTGTGATTTTAACAGTGAAATACTAAATGTATGCGCATCAACTCCAACATTGCTATAAACCACCAGCTCTTTACAACTTTGATATCCCATATGTTGACATAAATTGTTCTCTCTGGATAAAGCATCCTTATAATTTGATTACATGTTTTTTTTTAAATAATGGAGTTTCTTAGGTAATCAAAAACTGTCATGCAGTATATGATAGCCCCCATTTCTTTTTAAGTGCTATCTACAAGCAAATTTACACCCCTCAATGCATAGAGTACAGCTATCCTATACCCATAATTTGATTTACTTTGACCCACCAAAATAACTCTCCATAAAACTTTGCAAATGTAACCAAAAGGATATTAAAAACCCAGCATCATATTTGAACCTGATCTCCAGTGAGACATACTCCAAAAACCGTTCGGTGGAAGTTGCATGAAATTAGGAAGTAGTGGGTTCATGGTAAGATTATGAGGAGTTACATTTTTAAGTGATTCAACGGATGAGATGTGATACAAGAATGATCTAACGGTTGTGTATAATAGGGACTTTATGCGGTTAAGATTTAAAGTCAAAGTGATCTAATGGTCTAGATTAAAGTCAATGGTTTGGCGGTTTACTCACCGGCAACCATACATAGATAGAATCATAGAATTTGAGGATAAGTCAAACGGGGTGGGTTGAATTAGATTGGACTCTTGTTATCTCTCTCTCATTTCTTTTTACTTTTTATGAACAACCAATACAATGCATGTAACTACAAAGATTTTTTTCATTAATAAAAATAAAACATTCAAAATGCGATTTTATGGACAATGTTTTTGTATCATGATTATTATTTGTATATAAAAAATATAATATGATTTTGTGAACAACTTTGTGTATGATAATTTATTATATTTAGTAATAAATTTTTTATAAGAAGTAGTAATAATAATAATGAATATAATGACGTAATGAACTTTGCATTTTCAGTTTCACAAAGGTGGAAAACAACTACCACTTAGCCAATTTCTTTAGCCAAATCGGTTTTCTGCCCATTTCTATCCATTTCATGGTGAGTTTTTATTGCCCAAAGTTTTCTAAACACCTGAGCCAAACTGTTCAATTATCATTTGTTTAGGTCAGAAATTGCTAGGTCTAGTTTATTGTTTGTTTAAGATTATTGGAATATCATTTTATCATTCAGACCTGTAATTGGCACTTATTTCTATCGATGTAAAGTGATAATTTTGATCCCTTTTTGCAGATGGTCAGCCTCTTTTAGCATCTGGAGGTTCATCCGGTGTCATAAGCATATGGAATCTTGAAAAAAGAAGGCTCCAGTCTGTTATTAGAGATGCTCATGATAGCTCTGTAATTTCATTGCATTTCTTTGCTAATGAACCAGTGCTGATGAGTACATCTGCTGACAACTCTGTAAAGGTAAACATGAAACTCTACATGCTGAGGTCTTTTTTTTTGGTTCTTATTTCATTTACATGTGTTTGTTAGATGTGGATTTTTGATACAACTGATGGTGATCCTCGTCTGCTAAGGTTTCGAAGTGGACACAGTGCGCCTCCTCTTTGTATAAGGTAATATGGTGTTATTGTTACATCAAACTTGTCATGATATATGCATTTTTTCATACAAATTTTGTGTGCAATTGCTGACATATTACTATCTTTTCACTTGGGCATATAATTTTTTTTTCATATATTAGTGTGTGAATGAATATAACATATGTTGACATGTTTTAGGTTCTATGCAAACGGTAGACACATTCTATCTGCTGGTCAAGATCGTGCATTTCGTCTCTTCTCTGTTATACAGGTTGGATACCATCTCTATGCTCACAGTCTACATGTGTGTGTATAAGATCAGGAATTTAGGATAAATAAAAAGGATATCAACATAAAAAGTGTAGAAAGGGCATTGATGCACCAATATTATAACACTGATGCACGCTAGCGTATTTTATGTAGGGGTGTGCATCAGTATTATAAAAGTCCTTTTTGCACTTTTTACATTAAAATCCTTTATACTGAAACCCATCCTATTATGTGTTTCTTAGTGTAAGTTTGTCTATAGTGTTCACTTTATTCATTTGTCCAATTCAATAAGGCAAACTATAGATTGTAATTTACCTCATGGTGTATTTGAAATTAAATATAAACTGTCTAATAAATAGTTTTTAGGGATCCTTTGTTTATTTAACCTTTTGTGCAATCAGGATCAACAAAGTAGAGAGCTGTCTCAGCGCCATGTAACAAAAAGAGCAAAAAAACTCAAATTGAAGGTATGATGCACAGCCTTTCTACAATTTATTTGTACTTGCACAATAATATTTTAAAGTTACACTTCTGATGAATTTGGCAATATATTTTTTATGTTTCCATTATTTATCCTTCACATCCGAGACAGTAAATTTTTTACAATTTTTAATTGGTATGGTTTTTCAGGAAGAAGAAATAAAATTGAAGCCCGTTATTGCATTTGATGTTGGTACGTTGTCTATGAAATCTGATCTTGTCCTGTCTGTTAGTAACCTAGAAGAACAGAAACGTTCATTGAATGTTCAATGTTCAATAACTATTATAATTATTGGTGTTAATATGGTCAAAGTTTGTGGTTTTTTTCTATCTCCATTTGTTAATTTATTATCTTCAAGACTTCAAGAATACTTCAAACCACTCTCTAAACTTGTTTACCTGACATCTTAATTTTTGTTCTAATTTCATTAGCTGAAATTAGGGAGAGGGATTGGTCCAATGTAGTTACATGTCACATGGATACACCACATGCATATGTTTGGCGTTTACAAAATTTTGTTCTTGGTGAGCATATTTTAACACCTACAACAGATATTCAAACACCAGTAAAGGTAATAAATAACTCTATCCAGCTTGTCATTTTCTACTTTATTATAGTTATTCACAACACAATCGATTTGTTTATTTCTACTTTTAAGAATAGCAATAGCTAAATGCTATCTAATTGCAGGCCTGCACTATCAGTACATGTGGTAACTTTGCTATACTGGGCACAGCGAGTGGTTGGATTGAAAAATTTAATCTTCAATCAGGCATGAGCCGAGGATCTTATGTTGATATATCGATAAAAGACTCTGCTCATGATGGAGAGGTGGTTGGTGTTGTTTGTGATTCTACAAATTCTCAAATGATTAGTGCAGGTTATAAGGGGGATATAAAGGTATGTATGCAAATTTCTAAAGTTTTTATTAGATTTCTTGATATATAATGGTGATATACCTACAGTTTTATTCGTATCTTAATTATGTTCCTTTGTAGGTTTGGAGTTTTAAAGGCCGTGAGCTAATATCCAAGTGGGAAATTGGTTGCACTGTCGTTAAGATCATTTATCACCGTTCTAATGGTATGTCAAATGTCTATATCTTATTTTTTATAATGCAAACAATCTCCTATATCATTTTACTTGGAGATTTAAATTATTAATATATTTAAAATGATTTCAGGTCTTTTGGCTAGTGTTTCGGATGATTTAGTTATCCGTATGTTTGATGTGGTGGCAGTAAAACTGGTTCGTAAATTTGAGGGTCATGTTGATAGAATCACAGATATTTGTTTTAGTGAGGATGGAAAATGGTTATTGTCATCAAGTATGGATGGTACTTTGAGGATTTGGGATGTCGTTTTAGCAAGACAAATTGATGCAATTCACGTGAAAGTACCAATTACTGCTTTATCTTTGTCACCCAATATGGATGTTTTGGCAACAACTCATGTTGATCAGAATGGAGTGTATCTATGGTAAGCTACTGACCAATTCCCCCAAATAATTTTTTTAAAGTTTTAAATTTACTGTTTTGTAATCATAATTAACAAATAGGTGAAAGTTTAATGCCTGTGCTTTTAGCAATGTCTAGGGGTGAGCATGGTGCCGGACCGGTACCAATACCGATTTTACCGAGCATCAAATTTAGTCCTACTACTATACCAAATACCGTCCCGAGTATGTATATACGGTACCTGTACCGAGTACCGGGTATTCGGTACTAGTCCCGAATTAGTCCAAAAAATGCAATTGATTAATCACTTAATATACTGGGTTCACTAAGTATTAATCACTACAAGATTAATAGTTGCTAAATATTTTTGGTTTCACTAAAAACTAGTCCCGAAGTGTAAAGGCTAAATATATTGGTTTCACTAATATTAATAGTTACTATTTACTAAATATTTTCAATTTTTATATACAATATGTTGATTGAAATGTACATTATGATTTTTATACTTGTATGTGCCAAAAGGTACCAACTATTAATCATTCTGAGTTAACTAAATAAGTAAAAAATATATATTTACCAGGATGGTAGGGTACTAGTCCCGATTACCGAATTAGCCATATTTCTAGTACCGAGTGCCGAACTGAAAAATCTAACTCGGTATCGTTCGGTATTTCCGGTATCCATGTTCACCCCTAGTGATGCCCCTTTAAACTTTCAAGGTTTCATTTTTGTAAACGTTTTTTGTGTTAAACTTACCTATTTTCCCATTTTAAGTGTTACAACTAGAAATTTCTGATATTCATTTTGGGTTCATGTGGTTCCTCTATTTCGGGTTTATTCGAGGATATATTTCATAGGTGACAAAACGTTGTCCTAGAACTGTGTCAATTTAACAATTATAATTTTTGAGGAATGAAGGAAGCACGTTAACAAAGTAATTAGTGCTCAAATTAGCCCAATTGGACGCAACTGGGTAAATTTGGGCCTATTTTTTTTTATAAATCCTTATGGTTTGTTTCAGAGAAACACATCCAAACTGGTCTAAAAACTAAATTAAAACCTTAAATATTTACTCTTCAAAACAGGTGGGATTGGGTTGGATTGAGCTGCCAAAGTTTTTTTGTTCTTTTGAAATTTATTTAACCTCAAGTATTATGGCTGATTGCAAATCTTTGATATCATCGTAATGTAGATATCTTTGTTGGGAATAAACTCATATAGTAGAGTTCTTAAGCATTTAACTGCTAATACTTTTGACCTTTAACATCGCCATTGTAACTTGTTTAATACTTTGATGCTTTACAAACTATTATTTTTAAGTAATAACTAATAACTTCCAAAGGAAGCAAAAATTTACCCGGCCAAGCCGCCCTGCCTGTCTGAACCATTTAAAAATGACCAGTTTTGACTCGAAGTCTTGAATTCATGTCAGCCCATATTTCCTCTAAACTATTTAACTTATAAAGTAATCTCATTTCTGTATATGCATTTCAGGGTAAACCAAGCAATGTTTTCCGGGGCCCCACATATTAATTCTCATGGAAGTGGAAAGGAAGTACTGAATGTTAAGCTGCCTTCCATCTCTTCAGGAGAAGTTTCTAGAGATGACGCTTCTGAAAAGCCTGATTTAACCAACCCACCGAGTCAGTCTGTGACTCACACTCCACTGCTTCATCAACCAATTCCAGATCTAGTCACACTGTCAATGCTCCCTAAGAGCCAGTGGCAAAGTTTGATTAACTTGGACATAATAAGGGTACGTTAGTTAATTGGTTGGTTGGTTAGTTACAATTGGTGTATCATGTGACTAAAGCTATTTTACAATTTTGCAGGCCCGTAACAAGCCAATCGAGCCTCCAAAAAAGCCTGAAAAAGCACCTTTCTTTTTACCTTCAATACCATCACTCTCTGGAGAAATAGTGTTTAAGACGGCGAGTGAGCTTGCTAATGAAAAAAAAGATACAGAAGAAGATCAGTTTGATAAAATTGCCAAAAATACAGATCTGCTGCCATCATCACCATTTGTACAGTTTCTCCGATCATCTGTTGAGACGAAAAATTGTAAGTTTATGTAGTAGTTAAGTTATAGCTAAAACTAAGTATCTTGCTTATCACATATCTCATATAAATCGTCTTCATGCTTCCTTAATTTTCAGTTGAGGCGTTCACTGATTATCTCAAAAGTTTATCTCCTTCAACATTGGATGTAGAACTAAGGATGCTTCAGATTATTGATGACGACGATGAACAAGAGCCTGAAAAAAGACCAGAGTTGTTTATACTTGAACTTGTACTCGAGTATTTAGTACACGAAATCTCATTTAGAAACAACTTCGAGTTCATACAGGCGTTAATCCGATTGTTCTTAAAGGTTTGCACTTTTTGAACATCAAATTGCAGATCTAGTTTGTTGTTTTTATGGATTTGCGGGTTTCAAGTTGATGAATTCATGTTAACGTTGGTGTTTGCTGTTGCTAGATACATGGTGAAACTATTAGAAGACAACCGAGGTTACAAGTCAAGGCACAGTTGCTTCTAGAAGCTCAATCTGGTGTTTGGCAAAAGTTAGATGGACTGTTTCAGAGTACCAGATGCATGGTCACATTTCTAAGTAATTCCCAGTTTTGATCCTGTTTAAATACCTCAGTTTTGACCAAAGCAAATTACTTTAAAATGTCAGATTAAGATAATGGTATCAATATCAAAGCCATAAGGAATATTATGAGCCTGTAGAAATTAGTTTGCTGAGAAAACACTGGCCTTGTAGTTTCCCTTTATGTATCATTGTTCATTGATTTTGTTTTTACTTTAATTGTGCGATTAAGTCGATGATTTGAACTAGAAAATGTACTTTTACTTTTATCCAACTGGAGTCATTGAACTAGAAAACAGTGTAGCGGTTACACGCTAACCTTTCGTACCCTGGTCTTTTCGTTTGAAAGATTCATATCAAATTCACGGTTTCCTCGATGAATCGATGGTTGATTCTTCCCTATTTTTCCAGTGCATATTGATAGGCCCAACGCAATCCTTAAAACGAAAGAAATGATCATTCCGCTCTTTTAAACTGGTTGGCAAATCAATGATGCAACTAGGGCAGTGAGATTTTTTTTTTTTTTCAATAATTATAGAATTTCCGAATAGCAAGCACCGGAGATGGATATGATTCTTCAGAATCCTTGGGAGGCAATGTGGAAAATGACAATTACCACAGTATTTTTATGAGTGTAGATATATGCTTCTAAATATCAGTCAAAAAGAAAAGGACAAAAATGCCTGTGCAAAAAAACCCTCTTTTCCCCTTCAAAATAACAGTCAAAAAGAAAAGGACAAAAATACCCTTGCAAGTCTTGCACGGGCCGCGTAGAATCCACGCAGGCCACGTTTGTAGACCTAGAACTCATATTTTTTTCAAGCCTAAACATCTACAAGTATTATCCAATGCTCCTTGATCCAAATATTGAGCTCAAGTGACATCCGATCAACACCCAATCTGCAATTGTCTTCTAAAATTCTGAAATAAAATACGAAGACTAAAGAGTACTCGATATATGCCAAAATAAATAAAAGGGAGAAATATGCAATATGATTTAAATATAGATAACTGATTATGTTGAAACAAACTATGAAAAAAAGTAAATATAATGCACTTATTAGTAATCTCATTTTCTGGACTGTCAAAAAGCATCTAATGGTCTATCCCTCAAGTTGTGAACAGAATATCATGTTATTGCTAACACAACAGTTAAGCTTGTTGAGATTAACAATCTTATGCTTGAATTGTTTACATTTTGATTATCAATCTTAGTGCCATATTTTTTACTCAAAATCAGGGTCTTATAAACGAGCAAAGCATATTGTCATTGACTATAATTTTATGAAAGAACCAATGTCTTTTAAACCTCTTTCTACTTGTTTGTTTCATCAAAACTACAATTGATAGAAATATCAAATATATACCAAAAGTCTTTCCTCGACCTCTATTTGAATTCGTTCGATCCAAGTTTTGTGCTTGACCCCCCACCACCCAGCTTTAAGGAAGGGTATTAGTAAGAGAAAATGTGAATCACAAAAATACACATCAAAGGACTACTATTGCAACCTTTTCGTTTAAAGGACTAAAAGTGAAACACCTCGTATAATAAAAGGCATTTTATAAAATTTAACAGGGGCACCGTTAGGTGCCAAAGTTAATTATCAAATGACTAATCACGTGTAAAAAACTCATTTAAAGGACTACTATTGCAACTTTTTCGATTAAAGGACTATAAGTGAAATACCCTATATACTAAAAGGACGATCAGTTTAATTGACTCTACATTTCCTTAAATCATGTACCAAGTGTATGATTTTTTTTAAAAGTAGATATATTTTTGTATTTTTTTTAAAAAAGTTTAGATCACTATAATGTATCCAATTTGTCACATTTTGTTATTGTGTATATCAAACTTTAAAAAATTTTATTGTATGCACATACAATAGAAAATTTAATATACACAATAGCAACAAATAAAAGTTCGATATACACAATAGAAATTTTTAAAATTCAATACATATAATAACAGAACTTGACAACTTAAATATATTTTGATAAATTAAACCTTTTAAAAAATCAGCCTATAAAAAAATAGTATGATTAAAAAAATACTTTCTGCATCTATTGAAAATTAAGAAAATATACATTACAGTAAAAGTTTTGAAATTTGATAATTTATTTTTATTAAAGATCAAATAAGTTAAACCAAACTATATTTAACACCCCTTACTATTAATTTATTCATTAGACTTAAATGGTAAAAAAAATCCGACCTGCCGGATTCGAACCAGCGACCTAAGGATTACTATGATATCACACTACAGTCCTCCGCTCTACCAACTGAGCTAAGGTCGGATGATGAATGGATTCTCAGTTTTTAATTATTTATTAAGGAATGAAAGTTTGCCAGCTGGAGTGATTAGACCGTGGTTGGGTCACGTGAAAGGAGATAGTCGATGGAGTCCACGTAATCAAGTGCGGGGACCACATCCCACGCCACAAATCTCACTCGCGCGCTTCCTTCCTTTGTAGATCGTAAATAAATGGCATTGTGAGCGAAGGGGGAAGAGGGAAGGGGTTGGGTTTCTACACGTGCACCGAACTTTTGACTCGTGCAAACATCCATTTGTATTATCTGGTTGACATGTGTGAAATAAATCAATAAATCTGATTTACTCACGCGCCCTTTATCCATCCCCTTTTCCACCAGTTAAGGGCTTTGGTCTTCACCTCTCTTTCTCTTCCTAAAATGCCCTTTCTGCCTATAAACTAGCCTTTGAGATATTCAACCTTATAAATTCCGCTAATGATATAAAATAATATTAATTAATGCCTTTTTTTTTATTTAGCATTAAAGACGCTCTCAACTTTATATATTTGTTCATACAAATATAATATATTCTCCTGCTATTTCTTTTTCTACTTTGTCTTTTTATTTATCATATGATAATATAAGAAATCTATTAATTATCTTTTTTTCATCTTTATTTATTGATTTTAATATTTGTTTTGATCTTGTAAACATGAGGATAAGTATAAGATTATAACAAGGAGATGATCTGTACATAAAAGATTTTAGTCATACATAATAATTAGTTGTTGTTTGAACCATCATACCCTTGAATATGTGAAGGTGAATAAAAGATAATAAGATTTTAGGGACATAAAAGTCATGTTTATTGTGTATGACAACATCATATTATGTACAAAGCATCTTCTAATAATTAGAGGATATATCACCTCTCTTACTCATAATGGAACTAGTAACCACGAGAATATTAGAAAACATTTAAGAATTTTCTCAATATATGGCGTACAATCTTTCATTTGCCCATGTTGTTTTTGTTATATTAACGTCACATCATCCATGTTATAGGGTTTTTCCCACATGTATATCGAATGCTCTTATAAAAAGATGAAAGATAAAAAGACCTATTGTCAAATGTTTTATTTTACTTTAGATAAAAACAGTTCAAACGAGAACTGTTTTTTGTATGAGAATCAATCTTAGCCGTCTAATTCCTTCTCTCTCAATTGGATTGCGCACCCATATATATATATATATATAGTGAAAAGTTCATTTGAGAACTGTTTTTATTGCGAGAACCGCGAGAACCAATCTTAACCGTCCAATTCTCCCTCCTTCAATTGGATTGCCCATCCATAAATTCCTTACATGCACCCTGCCACACTCAATCCCCGCACGCTCTTCATCCATGAATTCCATTATCCAAAATCAACGGCTAAGATTGGTTCTCGCAATAAAAACGGTTTTCAAATGAACCCTCCCATATATATATATATATATATTAGCTCTTCTACAATAGAAATTATATATAAAATGACGAAAATCTATAAGAATAGAAATAGACTTTGATTGAATTCATATATTTGCTACTAGTACCCTTATATTCTACGACACTTTTCTATACAACTTGTATTTTTGGTAGACACTATATTCTTTTTTATTTGATAAATATGATGTCGGTTTTACAATTTCTGTATTGAAAGGCTTTATGTGTTCTTTAAATTTCTATTAAGCCGTAATTTAAGACTACAATATAAAGATATTATTGATTTGAATACGGAATTATTAAAGTTTGTTTCCTAAAAACATTATACTAATGTTGTTAATAGAACCTTTTTAAAGGATATACATTTTCCTATGTTTAAATGACTACATAAGTAAAGTCTCAATGAGTCATGAAGCACAAAAATGTTTATTTTTTCTTACGGTAGGGATAATATTGTCATTTCAAATTATATTCTTCAGAAAAGCCAGTGGCAAATTCGTAACTGACCAGCAGCTTTTGACAACAACAAGTCGTCAGTGTTCTCGTGGCCCACCCTCACATGTTGGGCCCACACACACTTCCCTTCTCATAAATTTATCAGCTATTTATTTATTTACCTCTCAATTCACCACCAATCCCTCTTCGCCGCCGATCAGCCGGTTGTCCGGTGAAATTGTTCATAAATGCCGTACCCACTGATCACTGAAACTTTGCTTGTGTACGTCCAGTTCATTCAATTGTTCTTTTCCTGAATCTGGACCACATTTATGATGTGCGATTATGAAATCGTTACTTAGTACACATTTCGCTCTAATCGTTGCTACCTAGACACCTTGTTCCGATCATTATCAGGAACGTGTTTTCTGCAGTGTTTGTATGTACTGTGTAACCATCGCCGTCCGGTGTGTTTAGAGAGCGATGTCGGCAACCAGGATGCCGACTTGGAAGGAGAGGGAGAACAATAAGAGGAGAGAGCGGCGGAGGAGAGCGATCTCAGCGAAGATATTCGCCGGCCTGAGAATGTACGGGAATTACAAGCTCCCTAAGCACTGTGATAACAACGAGGTCCTTAAAGCCCTTGCCGATGAGGCTGGCTGGACTGTCGAGCCGGACGGCACCACCTACCGTAAGGTATGGTAGTATGCTATCTATAATCAATTTTGACTTGCCACTATTGAAGTAAAATCGGTCAATGTCATGTGATTTTTATGCTATTTTGATTCGTACTTGAATTTATTTCCAAAAAATATGAAATGAACGTATCGGAGCTGTGATTATGTTCGTTTGATGCATTATCGGTTCAAATTGCCGTTGGTTTAGACTTTAGAAATACCTTCAAAGCGACGATGGCACATTTTAGCTCATGTATTAAACGAATCATGAGCTTCTTAGCAGTAAGATTTTAGGGTTTAGTCTAATTCTACTCCGGCGTGCATTAGATCCGGCAGGTACTTTGCATAACTTTTGATCGTATTCATTGTTTTCTTTCAATTGGACACATAACGAAAAGATTCCTCCAATTAGTGATGGGAAGACGATAATACCCCTGTAGATATCCACAATTTCTTCCCCATTTAAATCTTGAAAGAGACTAATCAAGGATATTTGTGGCATTCACTTGTACATTTGCTACGAATTACAACTGGCCATTCTTTGTTGTATGTTTTTACCTTCACATGACAATAACAATTGTAACAATAACTACGAAAGCTAGTACTTTATAACACCATGTTCATATTATGTGTTTGATATTTCTATTCCTGCAACTACATGGAAAGTATGAATGAATTTGCTTGTTTTAACTGGATGTGAATCCGATCATCAGGGATGCAAGCCTATGGAGCAGACACACCTAGGTGGTTCTGTGTCAGCTAGCCCCGGCTCATCTTACCAGCCGAGCCCTTACGCTTCATGTAACCCAAGCCCACCTTCCTCTTCAATTGCGAGCCCAACCAACCCACATCCTGATTCTCTCATTCCATGGCTAAAGAATCTCTCATCTTCATCTTCCTCATCCAACTCTTCAAAGCTTCCACATTTCCACTTCCATAATGGCTCCATGAGTGCACCGGTGACCCCACCCACGAGCTCACCTAGAGCCCAATCCCCACCCCGAATCAAAACCAACTCTGCTTGGGGTGCACCCCACTTTTCCTATCTTCCTTCCTCGACTCCACCAAGCCCTGCTCGCCAGACCCTTCCAAACTATGAACGATTCTCTGGCATGTGGGTCCCGCAGAGTGGGCCCGCATCCCCTACATTCAGTCTTGTTGCACCTAACCCATTTGGATTCAAGGAAGCAAGTTTAGGTCATGGTGGATCACGAATGTGGACTCCTGGTCAAAGCGGGACTTGTTCTCCTGCGATTCCTCCAGGGTTTGACAACAACGCAGACATTCCAATGGCCGAGGTTGTTGCAGATGAATTTGCATTCGGAAGCAACACGAGTGCGAGGGTGAAGCCCTGGGAAGGAGAGAGGATTCACGAGGAGTGCGTGTCAGATGATCTCGAGCTTACTCTTGGGAGTTCAAAGACCAGGTATGCCGTTTAAATTGATTCGATTATTGATAACCTTATCGTATACGTATTAGCGTTACTCAAATTTGACCATGTTACAGATAAAACGTGACCACAAGAAGAGATGTTCATCGACAACCATTGATAAATGGGCGCATTTGAAAATGTCGATCAATCTTTGTTGTGTATTAAAGTATGTGATGTGATATGTATGAATGAAAGCTATGCATTTGATTGTATCCCGAGTGATATTCATGAATGAAAAATGGAAATGGAAATGCAAAAATGTTTGCATGTTGGTGCGCAAAATGATTAGAAATGGTTCGTGGTGAGGATCCAATGTTGACTTTTAGTAGAAAGACAAAGAAAAAGAGATTAGCACTAGAAGCTTTTCATAATTGAAGTCTTTTGGCTTTAAGGCTGTTATAATCACTCCACCTAAACCTAAAGGATAACATTTACATACCCCCAACCCAAGACATGATAAAAACAATCCAACCCAACCAATAGTTATGACTTGACTCTAATTGGTCGTATTTTACATTTATCATTCACTAGTCAAGGTTTTTATTCTTTGATAAATAACGACTGCCGAAAACATGTTCACGAGATTTTTTCCAATACCTGATAAACACATATCAGCTTAGAGATTCTACACTCATTAACCGACATCATTGCTTTTTTTTTTGAACAGCAAGAGAAGGATAACTAACCTAGAGCTTCGGCATAGCCATCACCCTAGATTAGCAATCCAAATTTATTAATGATACTAGCAAGAAGCTAGAATACAGATTACAACTTAATAGAGTACTTATAATGGGTTATAACACCAAGATGACCAAAGTAATGATTTACAATTACTCCTATATTTTAACCAGGTAAATAGTGACGTTTGAAATTCAACTATTACCCGAGAGGCTGAAAATTTAATCTGATTGAAAATCATATCATTTCTAGCCTTCCAAATAAACCACCAAAGTCCCCCAACTGCAGCTTCTAAAAATTTCTCCTTCATCACATTATCTCCATTCTCCAAAACATTCCATAAAAATTGATCGATGGAATATTGACAATTGAGATTTATGTTGCACCAATTTGAGAACCATACCCAAATGTCATTTACTTTTGAGCAGCAAAGGAAAAGATGGTCAACTGTTTCTTTTGCCGAGTTACATAAATGGCAGTTCTCCGATAGCAAAATAACCCGTCTTGTAGCTAAGTTGGGTTTTGTAGGAATGCGATTTAATAAAGCTCTCCAAACGAAACAATTAATACGCGGTGGCAACCATTTATTCCAAAAGATATATCCCGCAAACGGAGAATTTATCAGATTTTCTATGATGATTTTGAGTGATCTCACCGTGAATACACCGCTCGTGTCTCCTTCCCATTTCCACCCATCTTCTTTGTCGCTTATCACCACCTGCTGTAGCATTTTTCCTAAGTCATCAAGTTGCTGTCGAATGTTATCTTGTAGCCCATTCGATTGCCAATTCCATCCCCAGACTATTCTCTTATTATTAATATGAGAAACTCGATCAGCAATGGAACAATTTTTGTGAGTCTCCAAAGCATAAAAATCTGGGAACATGTGCTTTAAAGAAGCTTCACCAATCCAGCGATCCCTCCAAAAGTTTATATTAATCCCGTTACCTACTACTCTTGTGAACAGCTCATCAATATTTAAATTCCATTTGGAAAACAAGACACTCACCTTAGATATGTTCAACCACACGCCTGGATGATTACGATTAGTAATTTCAGATTGACTCCTTCCACTAACACCGTGAATAGCTTTGATAGTTTGGGCCCGTAACGCATTATGTTCTACCTTTATCCTCCACAACCATTTTGAAATGAGGGCTAAATTTGATGCTTTTAGAGACCCAATACTCAAACCACCTAAAGATTTAGGTGCTATGATTTTTTGCCAGTTGACCCAACAAATCTTTGGACTTCCTTGATCTTTTTGACCCCAAATGAACTGCCTACGAATTCTCTCCAACGACTCAATCACTTTTAATGGGGCTTTGAATAATGAAAGGAAGTATAAAGGGATACTTCCTAAGACCGACTTGCATAAAGTTACTCTTCCACCAAAAGATAAAGAGTTAGCCTTCCACTTTGATAGTTTTAAGCTCACTTTATCAATCACCGGTTTCCAATTCTTCACTAAATTCATGTTTGCACCAACCGTAACTCCAAGATAATTGAATGGTAACTTTGTACTATCACATTTCAGGAAAGAAGAAAGATTCTTTATCTCCTCATCTTGAACACCAAGCCCAAAAACTTTACTCTTTGTGAAATTTACCTTTAATCCTGATACAATATGAAAACATCGAAGGATTCTGGTAAGATTGATCACATTGGATATCGACCATTTGCCCAAGAAGATAACATCATCTGCAAAAAGAAAGTGAGATAACATTGGACCATTATTTGGAAGAGCTAACCCATGAAAATAACCTTTGTTTACAGCTTCAGATATAGCAATGTGAAGCCCTTCCATTGCAATAATGAAAAGAAAAAGTGATAATGGGTCTCCTTGTCTCACTCCCCGGGTAAGAGAAAATTCTTTGGTCGGTGATCCGTTAACGAGAACGGATGCTCTAGCAGATTTGAGACACCCATTAATCCAACTACGCCACTTTGATCCAAACTGCATTTGCTCCAAAGTTGAGTCAAGATAGGCCCAACTAAGACAATCGAACGCTTTTTCAAAATCTACTTTAAAAAGCAATGATTTAAGCTTAGTTTTTTTTACCCAGCCACAGACTTCATTAAGCATCATCGGGCCATCGAGAATCTGCCTACCTTCTATATATGCTGACTGTTTTTGACTTACTACTTTGCTCACCACCTTTTTCATTCGTGCTGAAAGTATTTTTGCCACTATCTTGTAAATGCATCCGATTAGACTGATTGGTCGGAAATCATTAAGTGTAAGTGGATCATTGACTTTAGGAAATAATGAAATGAAGGAAGAATTGCAACCAGAAGAGAAAGAGGTTGTTGCTTCAAAGTGTTGAACCATCTTTATTATATCTTCCTTTAAAATCTCCCAAAATGATTTAATGAACTTGAACGAGAAACCATCCGGACCAGGCGCTTTTTCTCCACCACTTGACCAAACTGCCTGTTTAATTTCCTCCAGCATTATTGGTGCCTCAAGATTTTGGCTTTCTTCCATAGATAATTTCTTGAAATGATCACTCATGAATTTAGGTCGAATAGGCATTGATTCCTTGAACTTATTACTAAAAAAGTCCAATACTTCAGCTGTAATAATATTCGAAGATGTCTGCCATTCACCATTAATCGATAAACCATTAATGCGACAACGATTATTGTTTGACTGTAACATTCCATGAAAAAATCTGTTATTTTCATCTCCATCTTTGATCCATCTAACTCTTGATTTCTGTTTCAAATCAAGATTCTTTGCAAACTCCATGTCTTTTATCTCTCTTTTCCAATTCTGCCTATTTACTAACTCCTCATTGGAGAGGGGTCTTTGTTCAGCCACAATTTCCAAATTATCCACCATTCCTTTTAACCTATTACTAAAAGCTGGTTAGTACCAATTTCTTTTCTATTTTCACCTTTTTACAAAAAACACATAATCTTTATATATATAACTAGTTTATAGACTCGTGTATACACGGGTATTATCGAGATAAACTTGAAATATATCAAAATCAAATAAAAAACGTTAGAAATATACATACAGAAAAACTTTCAAATACGTAACTAAGAAACTAAACGTTTTCTTGTTATCTTCAAATAAAGCAAAGAGACCAGATTTTAACTCAATAATCAAATGATGATTTTAAAGCTAGAATAAAATAAAGAGATATGGTTGTTTTTATTTTCTTTTCCGTTGGTTCATCTTCATCTCTAATTTTTAAATTATCACGCAGGATGAAAAAGCATTTTCTATAACTTTAAAATTTCTTTGGTGAAACTTAACTAAAATGTTTGAATCATTTTCATTCTAAAAATATACATAATAACATAAACATTCTTGCCAGAGATGATTTTTGTCTCGATAACATATGTATCAAATTGAAATAATTAAAAAAATATTTGATAATTAAATGATGCTAATCTATTCATACTTATAGAAAAATAATAAAAAGTTGACATAAACAAATTGTTTAAAGTACATACATAAGAAAACTTGTATTTTGTAATACTTCTTTATATAATCCAGCAGGAACATAGTGTTTAAAACTGCTAAAGTCAAGCAGAAACAAATTTCAATTCATGCCCTTTTTTATTGTCCAATTTTCATTTTTCATATCACCGCTCCAAAAGTCCCTTGTATAAATACAAATTCATCCGCATCTATCATTCTATACATTAATTTCATTAATGATAAATTTAAAGAATCTCTATGTATAAAATAAAATTCGTTAGTTCTACGGCTGTCATTCTACATATAAATTTACCCCACAAAAGATATTACGTTGAACATAAAAATATATTACGTTGCACTCTGATTCACGTCAATTTCTTTTTAAGGATTGAGAGGATAATTGGTTTAATAAATTTACCATATAAGTTAACATTTGATATGCAATATTGAAAGGACAGAAATTATGCAGGAACACTTCTTATGATTTGAAAGTAGATAGGGTCTCTTTGTAGAACACTCGATACAGAGTATCATAGGAGTAATAACGATGTAACGTAAAAAGTATTATAAATCAATAAAAAACATTAAATTTTAAACGAATAGAGCTATGAGATTTGGTAGAAAACATGACAATTTGTTCTTTTGTTGACAATTAAAAAAGTAGAAAAAGAATAGAGCTATGAAACTCTATTAGCAAAACAAATGATACCTTTTGTTGCATAATCAAACGCAGAATCATGAGTTATAATAGTTTTTTAATTTGGATTGGTCTATCTTAGACATGACTCCTTATATGATATAGAAGTTTAAAAATCAAATTATAATTGACTAAATCCAAAACAACAATAATCTAATTTGAAAGAACATGTATTACCTGATGCCATTTTTAATAAATTCAAATATTGAAGTCAAGTAAAAGCAATAATATTCTAATAAACAACCATTTTACTTGGTCAACCTGATCATTGAGAAAAAATAAAATGATAGACAATATAAACTATCATATATAAATAACAACTAAAAGTTTTTCATATTTAGAGAAAATAGAAATCTAAGTTCGCAAAACTAATAACTTAGTGACGATTTAAGCGGGCACGAGAAAGAAAATATACATACAGATTTGTACATACGAGCATTACATGATAACCTGAAACACGACATAATCAAATAGAGAATTAGTTGATAAAGAGACTCAATTACATGCTTAAATCTGGTACTAATAACCACATGTCTTACCTTTCGAATAGGCTCCATTGCATTTCCACTTTTAAAGCAAAATTTTCATACACCTTGCAAGTAAAAGAAAAAAAAACGACTCACGTGTTAAATATTAAAAAATCAAGAAGGGTTTCCTGTTTTGTGTATAAAAAATTAACACTTTTATTTTAGTGTTTCCTTTGGCTAACTACCTACACTAATAAAATAGTTTCAGGACCATCAAGAACAACTATCTTTACATCTCTGAATTTAGATTTTTAAATATATAATATATCATCTTTTAATGATACATTTTATTTTAAACCATATTTTATAAAAGGTTTCATACATCTTTCAAATAAGATTGAGAATGTTTTAAAATCAATAACTAAATACTTTGAATAGCATACTCAAGTTGATCACTCAGCTCATAACCATAATTTAAAAAAGAATATACTATTAATGGATAACAATTATCTACACGCTACTATTAATGGATAACAAAAAAATATCTACACGCGACTCTTAATGGATAACAAAAAATTAAGAATAAACTAATTTTTAAAAAGTGTCATATTACAATAAAATTTATACCGAAACGTAGATAAAAATGAGACTATTGCAAATATATAATTATTTTTTCTTCAAACAAAATATATCACAAACTACTAAACATAATTTATAAACAACTTATAATTAATTACATTAATATACAATTTTTATAAAACCCTCTCACATTTTCTTAAAAGCCTCTCACATATTTCATATAAACCCTTCACAATTTTCATCTAGGCCCATTTTAAAATTGAATTCGATACTTGTTAATCTTTCTAAAATTGTTTTTTAAAGGATTTTAAAATTGGAGGTTTTGATTGGTTAATAGAGTTTTATTTAATGGTTAAAAAAGGAAAAAAGGTAAACCTTTTTATAATAGTTATAGATAAATACTAGATTAATATTTTCAAATTAACTAATATAGAATAAAAAGTTAAAATCCATTAAAATCAAATTACTACAATACTTCTTAAAGTTTAATTAAAATAACTTCTTAAAGTTCAATTAAAATAACTGAATTACAATAAAAACTAGATTAATAATTTATTAAACTTGATCAATCTCGATTGTGAATCAAAAGTTGCTAAATGTGTTTGACGAGATCACTCCGAAAATTATGGTGCGTACCCCTATCATGTAGCCCTTTAGAGTTTGATATTTGTGAGTTGAATCTCTCGTTAATAGAACTGGAGTTGTTGCTTTCAATTTCCACACCATCATCGTGAAGGATTATTGTGTATCATTGGTCTTTAATAAGCATGTTATGCAAAATTATGTAAGTGTACATTATTCTACTCATTCTGTTGATGTTGTGTTTTCATGCCGGGTTTTTTATTATTGCCCAGGCAACGACCTTGAAGAACACCGAATGCTGGATCGATATCTTTTCTTACACTTTCTTAAACTTCTCTCTTCGGGTCTTGTGGAAACGAAAAACTCTTCAAAAATATAGCCACTTAGGATAAATTTTGTCGGTGAGGTAATACCCTTTTTTATACGTTTCTTCCATTAACCTCAAATGGAGAATTGGGAGCGGTGTCATTGAACAATGGTGATTAGTTTAGAACATTGATGTCGTTCGATCCTGCAACACCAAAATAAGCATGCCAAATTTACAAATCATATGACGCAATTGCTTCAAGCATGATGGTAAGATCACCATGATCACCTCTTGTAAATTGACCTTTCCATGCACAAGGACACCTATGCCACACCCAATGCATGCAATCAATGCTTTCAAGCATCGCAGAAAACTCGTGAATCTCTTTGTGTTTACTATATAACCGTTGGATGTTACCTTACGTCGGTTTCCTCAAGTAATGGTCTGAATATAGATCAAGTACACAATTACAAAAAGTGTCTAAATAATCACTAATAGTCTACTCAAATATCTGTAGATACTCGTCAAAAGTATCAACAGTGGAGACGTATGCCAATTAACGTAAAGCCATGTATTTTTTGAATGATAGCAAAACCAAAGTGACCCGCACAATTCACTCGCTAAATTTTTTGAAAGTGACCAGGAATAGGAATAGGAATAGGAATAGGTGTTACAGAGTAACTAGAGATACCTTCCACGATTCGGAGAAAGAATCCCTTACTTATCCGATATCTCCGTTTAAAATAAGTAGGAGGGTATATACGATCATTGGCAAAATTAGGGGTGTTGTTCGGGTATTTTTATTGGGTTTCGGATAGATTGGGTATTTTGTTGTAAAAGTTTTAACCGTTAACCGAACTGGAGTATATTTGGTTAGTCGGGTATCGGGTATTTCAGACATCGGTTCGGCTCGGCTCGGCTCGGCTATAATCAGTTATACCCGAAAAAAGGGGACCTTTTATATGTACTATTCTATACAAACTCAAATCACTTAAATCCTTCCTAAGCAACAACACTTTTGATTATCGGCCAACAAAAAGAGAACAAGCTTAAATTAAGCTCTTAAATCACTTTTGTACAAACTCAAATCACTTACATTCTAACCAACAATCATTTTTGGTTACATGGTAATTTGTACAGAAACACATAATTATTGCATTTCTATGAAAGGAAGTGAAGTTTGCAGATAAATTCAATGTAACATGAAACACTAACAAAAAACAATTAATTACTAAACCCAAAGATTAACAGCAAAAAAATCTTGCAATCCTACTGCAAGAAACCCTTTTTGATATTTTGAACATTATTGAGGTTTTAATTCATAGGTTCCTTTAAAGGTTTCTGATGCAAATCAAAGGTTCTTGCTTCGAGGTTTTGAACACATTGTCAGAAAACCTCGTCAACATTTTGAACAAATGGACGTAACATAATTCTTACCACTAGGCTCTCGAAGAAAACACCTTTGATTTCGAGGGTTTCTGATGCAAATCAAAGCTAAACAACAGCAACTCCAAATCTCCGATCTTCGAGGGTTTGAGGCTTATGGCTTCTGCTAATCTCCGATCTTCGAGGGTTTTTGTTATAGTCAACTAGGGTTTCTTGCCCTGCTAAGTCGACTCGAGGAGGTTGCCGGGAGAGATGTAACTCCGATTTGTTTTATGGGTATGGTTTGGTGCCTGTCTTTGACCCACTTTTATGTTCTTTCACGTAAGAAGAAATAGAATAGGTACAAGTCAAGTAGCAATGGATACTAGTCAATACAGCAGGGATATTGGTGGTTAAAATTTTAAAAGTTTTAGATTAGGATATCTCGGGTATACCCGAAGTCATTTTTTAAAACCAATAACTGAACCAAAAGTATTACGAGTTACCCGAATAACCGAACCACGTTACCCGTTAACCGAATTGACTGACCCGAAATAACCGAACCTTGAACGGATCGGTCGGCTTTTTCGGGTATCGATTGTTTTCGACACCCCTAGGCAAAATAATCCCGTATCAAACGATCACCAGCGCCATCTCTATCTTTATTGACTGTGTCGTCGGTGATGTGCTACTCTTTGTTTTGAATTTTCAGCGTTGTCTTCTGATAATATTTGGGCCGCTAGCCCTATGACTTCAAACACCTCGTCGTCGGACATATTGTCAATCAAACTGAATGCTTCTACTTCTTTGAGAGAGATTTAGAAATATGGAAGTATATGTACATTCTTTGTCTTTAATTTTTGGCGTCGTCTTCTGATAATAGTTGGGCCGCTAGCCCTATGACTTCAAACGCCTCATCATCAGACGAATTGTCAATCAAGCTGAATGCTCCATTTGAGAGAGATTTAGAAATATGGAAGCATATGTATATATTGGAAAATGTGTATAAATTTTGTGGTTTGGAGAAGGTACATATATTGTTTTGAGAAGGTATATATATTGTTTTTTTTAATTAGAAAAAAAGTGATAACGAGGTGTTAACCTCGTTACAACAGTGACAAGGCAATAACTAGATGGCCGCAATGGGTATCCGTATCACGAGGAATAGTCCTTATTTTCATTCGCCATAGCCTTTAACGAGCACCCAATGCGGGCGCTCTTATGAACTAATAATTTCGCAATTTTTTAATGTATAAAGAAATCAGTCAGGTTCAAATACGTTCACTAGATGCGCAAAACAGAGGCAACATAGTAAAACACAAATCATCTTAATAAATTAATAATTTTGCAGTTTAGTTATTTATGCACAAATCAATCGGGTTTAAATACATTCAGCATATGTGCAGAAGAATCTATGTACAAGCATCACTTTGTCACAGACAAAGATGAGCGATGAATTTTTAATACCTCTCGACTTTCATGTACAATTCTGAGAGCGCATCATATAGAATGGTAGCAGCAGGAGGTCGAGGTAAGGAACCAAGAAGAATATCAGATGATTTGATAGACGGGTTACCATAAAATCTGCTGTTTTCTTGTACACGTGTCCTCACCATACTTCCTTCAAGTGAGCAACCAACAAAGGCACCTGCAAAACAACCAAAACCTCAGATAAGCAACAAAACATGTCTTCATGTCTAAGAGTTATGGTGGCACAACATGACAGTTGGGCAGGTTAGGTAAGAGGTGGAAAAGTGTTATGTCAGGTTGGGTTTTACTGGAAATACTTTCCATCCACATTCTTAAGTTTTCTTTTTCTTTCTTCTTAGTATGCCAAATATATTTACAACTATAATATTACTTCAGTAATAACGAAACTTTCTGAATATAAAACGATCTAAGAAGCTTATGCACTAGAAATACAATTTGAGAAAGTTTCAACCTTTTCGACTCAATTGACCCTTTTTCTTTTTAGCTAACTTCTTTATTTAGGCTCCATAGTACATAAGACAGGGAGGATAGATGAGGATGTGACCCATCGTATTAGTATAGGATGGATCAAATGGAGAACGTCCACCAGAGTGCTATGCGACAAAAAAGTTCCGTTGAAGTTTAAAGGAAAATTCTACAGAGTAGTTATAATACCCTAATACACATGAGTACATGTTTATATATAGGCGTAAAAAAATGATACTATTGAAAAAATATATATATATATATATTAATAATAACAGTAAATTAAAAAGTTGAGATGGACTTTGAGTTAGTCAGTTACTAGAGCCCATTGACTGTATCTAGCCCAATTTAGAATCCCTATATTTGTTGGTTCGACTGCTCAAACAACCGGAGAAGGGAGTAACGTCCCCTCCTGAATTGGCCACCACTACTCCCCTTTTAATCGGCGATCAATTCCTCGTATCTTCAACAAACTCGTCTATATATATACCCATATGCACAGCCTTGTTTCCGAATCGTGAAATCAACATTTACAGACTCAAAATCGAAAAGAGAGAGTGAGGGTCAGCGATTGGCAGTTCAGCAAGGGGGCGAAGGGCGATTGCAGTACAGCGAACTGCGATTAGGCTTGACTGGGAGTCGGTTCAGTGTTATTGTTCCTGTTCAGCAGCTATTAAGGTTAGTCCTTTTGGAACCTTCGACATTCCCGAACTATACGACCTGCAACTTAGTAATCAATCTATTCATTTTCTTAGTTAAGTTGATTCTATCATCTGATGACTTCATCCTTTTGCTCATTCGCTTTAAGCCCTTAACTATATCGATTATGAACTTCCTTAACCCAATGAGTGAATTTATTATTACTGCCAGACTGTAGTGGATTAAAAATCATAAATCAGATGTGTGAACCGATGGTTTTTGAGAAATTCTTGAGTCGTGTCATGGTGAAAATTGGATTTCTTTCTTATAGGATTGGATACCTTGATATACTTTTGTTGGTTTTCTTTTCGAATTGAAAATTAATTGGTTGCTTGAACCTGTAAAATGAGGTCTGATGACTAACATTGTAGACTGGAATTAATGTTCCCATAGCACTTAAATACCAGGATGTAGAACTTGATAAATTAGGAGTTAGCTAATCGCGGTGTTCATATCTCAAAAACTTTAGATGTCAATCTGGTCCTAAAACATATTTTCTTCAGTAGCTCAGTCCTGTCAAACTTTCAAATTGATTGTTAACTAAACATTTAAAAGTAATCAAGTCTTTTCTTACTTAATGGTGTCTAGTTAACTGATTTTATACAATTGAATGAAAGCATGCTAATGAGTTAATAAATTAAAAGCTGATATATGGTTTTCAGAATAACTATAAGCTCCTGCCTAGTGGAATCACATCTGATCTGAAATAAATCCCTTCTGATTTCAAACAGGTCAATATTTTTTAAATAATCATGATCTGGTCAAATTAGTGATCTGGAGTAAAATTTGATTTGGAATAACTTAGATATGTACATCTTAACTCTTGTTTCTTTGAGATTATAAACATATAAGTAGATATGGTTAAGTATGAAATCCTTCCTTATCTAAAGGTTAGTGATACTTGACCTGTATGTTCTCATAAGTATATATATAAGTAGATATGTACATACTTGACCTGTATGTTCTCATAAGTATATATATGGGTTATGGGTAATCATATATATACATACATATATATATATATATATATATAAACCTATAGTAAAGGTTAACCGTTTAGCTCCTTAATTTAAACTTAAATGGGTAATCATTATAACTTTAGAAATCTATTTGTTAAGCTAACTTGGAAAGAAGAATAAT
The DNA here is from genome assembly GCA_038502395.1 of Dittrichia graveolens. Classification (NCBI taxonomy): domain Eukaryota; kingdom Viridiplantae; phylum Streptophyta; class Magnoliopsida; order Asterales; family Asteraceae; genus Dittrichia; species Dittrichia graveolens. Next base: position 16,864,685 of record JARJIL010000006.1, read on the forward strand.
AGTAATAAATCAATGATCTAAATTAGCAATAAACAAAAAGAATATAATAGGAGCAAAATAAATACTAACGGTAAATTAAATATTCTTAGACGAAGGGAAGAAGAACTAAACTTGGGCCCTACTAGTAGCATTGGACTTCTTTCATCGTGAATACAAGGTACGGATCCATCTCTTTATAGAGATTCCTATTGTTCGGTTCATATATATTGTTGGATTCTTGTCTATCTTGATTTTTATTTTGTTTGATTCATGCCTTAACGGGTCAAAGTTCCTTTTTACCATTTTGACCCATATGCTATTGAACTTGTGATATTGCTAGATCGTTGAGAACCTTTGTGATATTCTAATTGTGTCGTCCATTGATTATGCTTGATATTGCTTGTTGTGTTGGCCTATTATTATTGCTATACTCATTTAGTTCTGGGTATGCGAGCTATTATGTTATTAACCACCTATGGGGGTACCATAGGCGCGTCACTGTGGCACCGGTGGCGTGACACTTCCCGTGGCAGTGTGATCAGTCCACGGCGTCTCCTCTTTGTCGGCTCCGAGAGCTATTCTGTTTAGGAGGCGTATGGGTGACCCTAGTTTCTAAATCTGTTCTGTTTGTGGATGGTGGCATAGTGCCCAATACACCACTGGCACTTGTGAGTCTGCAGCTCCCTGGCAAACCTTCTGGGTGAAACATTTGTTTATTTAAGCAGGTGTTCACTATACTGAGCTCGGTCTGGATCATACCCCTCTGTTTCTGTTGACTGTATTATTGTTATTATTCTTATGCATTGTTTGACTTGAATTTGATACTGGAGTATTCTGTGCTAGGATATTTGTATTCTTGAATATATATATATATATATATATATATATATTTTCTTTGTATTCGTTTATTCGTGCACTGGGCGTTTGACTCAGCCGCGTTTTCTTTCTATGCGGCAGGTAATTAGGGGATATTGGGATGCGTGAATGAAAGCTAGCTTGGCCCGGTTGGAGATTGACTTGAGAAGATTAGTGCAAATGTCTTAGTTTTGTTAGGAATTGCTTATGGATTTATTTAATTATTTAGTATTCAAGACTTGAGATTTTTATTGAATCATTTATTCTTGGTTTAGTTTCGTTTTCCGCTCTGTTATGTATCGTATGCGTAACCTCCGGTTTCGTTTCGGGCCAGGGTGTTACAGTAGTAGTTAGACCTGCTATGCCTTACAGGTCGGAATGGTGGCCAATGAAGAAGGCACAGGAGATGAAGATGGATGTGGCAAAAAAGAAGATGCTATGGTGGAGTTGTGGTAAGAACCTGCTAGACAGGATTCTGAACGGAGCTTTCAGGAACGAGCTAGGAATTACGTCTATCACAGTCAAGTTGAGAGAAGGAAGACTATGATGGTTTGGCCATGTCAAGAGGAGAAGGCGCACATAGCCAATTAGAAGAGTGGAGACAGTTATAAGCAGCGGAACAAGGAGAAGAGGTCTACCGTGCAGGCGACGGGAGAACAGATTGAGGCTTGACATGGAAGAGCTACAGCTCTCCGAGGACATGACCTCAGATAGGAAAGATTGGAAAACTAGAATAAGGGTTAAGGGTTAGAGTTTGGTAAGGGCTTATGTCTTAGTCTTGGGTTGGGATATGATAGATAGGAGGGATACACACACACACACACTTATATATTTTACTTAAAAGAATAATTAAGATATATATGAAATAGGTATTTTATCTTATTAATAATTAATACAATATATTTTTATAAAACAAATTTATTTTATGTTTATTTCTTTAAAACAATATATTCATACACATATTTAACTTACAAGAAATTAAGACATATATGAAATAGGTATTTTATCTTATTAATAATTAAACCAATATATTTTTTAAAACAAATTTATTTTTTTATCGACATTGCGCAGGTGGCACCTTTTTGCCAGTGGTCTTTCGGAAGAGGTCTCTCTACCTGTGGGTAGAGGTATGTCTACATCTTGCTCCCCCATACCCCTTTTTTACAGGATTGAGTATTGTTGTTATTGTTGTTGTTCTTTATTTTAATTATATGTCCCGATAGATATAATAACAACAAAATCAACCCATTCAAAAGTAAATGGGTTGGAAGAGACACCTTTACCAAGTATTTATTTAACCTTCAAAAGATAATTCCCTTTGTGTATGACTCATAAAAGTAACTTTTAAAAGTAAATGGGTCGGAAGAGACACCTCTACCAAGTCATTATAACAGTATGCTATATATCACAATTGGTCATCTAAAAGTAACTTTTAAAGTTACCTTTACTACAACTGTATGTATAACAAGCAGCATATCCACCATCACCAGCCCGAAAATCAGCTTCAGCAGCCCTTCCAACAACTCCAGCAGCAGCACTCACACCTGCTCCTACTGACAAATGTGCATTTCCACCAAACGTCCTCACAGCATCAGTATTTCTGAGCACTATTATGAAATCAGTAAGTTCCCCTCCAACCTGTTCATATACCAGTATACCACACAATCATATGTCAAAACAAATGTAATAGAATCAGAAACAACTTTCACAAATGCTTTGCATAGGTCACTAACATTCATTGGAATTTGCAAAAAGGTTCCATTATGGTCACTTTGCAACCTAGCAACTAGTTTCATAGGTGAGAGAAATGCTAAGGTGGAATTATTGTGTGCTAAGTTGAAAAAAAAAAGCAAAGAACAACGCCAACTCACCTGAGCTCCCCAACCCACACCAAATGAGGAAATAGCAGATGGCGGAGACCATGCTCCATCTTCTCTACGAGCAACAACCAAACCTGTCCCGACATTGTAGGTTACCATCATCCCAACTTTAGCAACAGTAAGAATCGCAAGGCCTTTTGCTTGTTTCAAAATCGAATCTGGTATCGATTTTTCTGGTGTCAAAGAGCCAATCTGAAAAGTTTTCATAGAAAATCTTCAATTTCATATGTAGAATTAAGCAAAGCCTCATTACATGATGAACGATTTACCTTAAAGTAACCCCGGATGGTGTTTGCAGCCTTATAAATCTCATACTCCATGGTTTGTCCCCATGGGAAATTGAGCCATGATCTCAATGTGCTGAGATCAGTCAGATCATGTGTTGGTACTTGTGCTGCACGGCTCACTTGGTCCATTAAGTATGGTTGAACCGACTCAAGCCGGACACAGCACACATCACAGACCCGTTGTGGGTTTCCTTTAAGAAATTTTGCAGGCAGTAAACTCCTTCCCTTAGAACACTCGTTGCAAAATATTCCACCACAAAACCGGCAGTGATGTCTGGAACACATTATAGGATGGAACCGCACATTACAGAGCATACAGTAAGACGCGGCACTATCAGCCAACCATTTTGGTGGATCGGCTTCTAGAAGTTCCTTTATGCTGGCAGCATTAACCTCTGTGAGATTATGTGTCACTTCTTTCCAAGTATGCTCGAGAAGCTGGTCCGATAACCATGAAATTTGATATGCATAAGAATCACCAGAAGTGATGGATCTCATCTTCCCTTGAGCTGCAAGTAACATATCAAGAACAACATCCCACATGGTCAACTCCTTATCTTCACCACCAAATTGATCCCATTCGATGTCATTATCACCTAAGTAGTTTGTGGTCAAACGTAGACCTCTATTCCATTCTTCTCGTTGACTTTCTGACATTGGTGGAATAGAAACAGGAATCCAAACACCAGTATCTTCGGTTAGGGGTGGATCATAAAAGAAAAATTGACTTTCTTTCTCGTGGTCAGGATCCAAATCTTTATGAGTATCACTCGCAACCCTACTTTCAAGCATTGCATCTGTTTTCTCAACAGCAAGGACTGATTTTTCTTTGTTAAGATCATAAGTCTCCCCTGCACCGCTGATTAGGCTATTTTCATCGACCCCTTCAGAAGCCTAATTATTTACATTTTCTTAGTCCGAGTATTAGCAAAAAAAAAAAAAAATGCATACCACATGACGACCAGACACACAATTCTGGTGAAATATAATAATTTTGCAACAACATGTAATCAAGCGATCATAAAAACAATAAGGCAATCTGCAGATAATCAATTAATCACACCCGACCTCAAGCTTCAGTTATCACCTTTAGTCACCGATGATCCAATTATCTTTTTCCTCCATAATTGTCGGCCTCAGGTACATATTTGGATCCATTGAAGCACTTGAAGTTTTAAAATAAGTGTTTCAATCATGTTCATTTAAGAGTGGATCCTAAACTGTATGTATTACTTCAATCTCAACAACAACCAGATATTACAAAAAGAATTGAACAATAAAGATCATCAAGTCGGTTAAATTTCTTTAATAACAAAATCGATAAATTTAATTAAGAAAATTAAAATTGGATGACCATCCTGGTAATAACAGAAAAACAGTAGTATAATTCGAGATAATTGCAACAAAAAAATAAAAGAGAGAGCGAGAATCATAGGGAAGTTAGGATAACCTTGGGATTACAGAATTTAGGTTCATAATCATCGAGATGAATCATAGGATATCGGACAACATTAGCGTCTTCCATCAGGTATGTTTTACGAGACGCATCGATCAATTCATCTATTACGGAATTGCTTGATCCGTTTCTGTTAATCAAACTATGAAAATCTTCGATCAAACAGAAGATTGACAGACAATTGAAGGATTAGGGTTTATTGTGCGTGACGAAAAATAAATCCTACTCATGGAGTCTATGATGTATATAGAATCTATTTATCCATATCGGTTGATTTGTTAAATAAAATATTTAATAACGGGAAATGTACAATGAACTCTAAATAAATAAAAGTACATTTTAGTTGTTTTTTATTTCTTCATTTAAATATTTTTGCTATTTTTATACAAACTTTAATAGTTAGGCTGGATTGGGGTTTGGATTTATTCATTTATTATGTGATACATGATAGTTTTCAAAGTGATGGGGGTGATGGGAAAGTCTATCAAATTCTTTAAAATAATTAGTATATATTATTGAACTATTCATATAAGCAGTAGCAAGTTAGCGACGATAAATGTCTCTAGGTCTATAAACACGAGGAGGAATATCTTTTGTTTGGTAAACATATTTGTTTAGTACAATGTTATCAAGAGGATATAGGAAGAAGAAGAAACTTATTACAAGAGATAGCGAGATTATAAAATACGGGGGCAATCGCTAGGGCGGAAAACATGTTAGAGGAGATTGGAGAGAGTTATATACAAAGTATACAATTTAGGTTTGAAGAGGATGTGAAATTAGGTCATCTAATAGATGGAATTAAAAGAGAAAATGGATGGATAAGTTTGTGTATTAGCTTAAAATTAATTGTTCTTAGTTCAATTAAATTAGGAATTCAAGAGTATATATGTTGAATATGTTAACCTAGTATAGCTCTTTACTTGTACATAACGCGCAAATTACACAGATGAAGGTAAGGGAAAACAACAAATTCGAAGCGCACACACTTACATAAAATTGTGTATTTTCATTAACTTGAAAACTATTAGCAAACTGGTTGCCATATATGGCTTACTCGGTCATAGAAAATCAAAGTAACTACCCAATACTGCATAATTTGAAAACTGAAATAAATTACCCACTGCATAAAGTAAAACAAACTGAAAGTTGACTAAGCAAATTAAACAAAATAAAACAACTTTACATAAACATAAAGATAGTTAACATATAGCCAGACACATGTTCTGCACGATGATAGGTGTTGATTTTCAATACTCCCTCTCAACACTTATTTCACTCATTCCCATAGCATTGCAAAGTTGGATAATGTAATTCACATGAAGCGGCCTATGGGGTTTGTAAGCTTAACTCATCCTAATTATGTTTGTGAGTTGAGGAAGGCGCTTTACGAGCTTAAACAATCACCGAGGGCATGGTTTGATAATATTGCAGAATTCTTAGAACATGACGGCTACACCATAACAATATATGCAAGTTTGTTTGTAAAGATGATTAGGAACAAAGTCACTATTGTTTTTGTGTATTTAGATGATTTAATCATTACAGGTGATGTGGATGAAGAAATTGGCCAACTTAAGAAGAATTTATGCACTAGGTTCAACATGAAAGATCTTGGTAGACTTAATCATTTTCCGGGTTTAGAAGTGAGATACGAAAGGGAAGCCATTATGCTGCATCAACAAAGATATTCAATCGATTTATTGAACAGATATTGGATGCTCGAATGTAAGCATGTTGTTACTCCTTTGGATTCAAATACCAATTATGTGCAGACTTAGGAAGAGAATTAGAAGATAAGACTATGTACACGAAGATCGTGGATTACTTACCTTACGATAATGAGACCTGATATTGCCTTTCTGGTGGGAGTGCTAAGTCTTTTCATGCAAAATCCTAAGAAATCGTCGTAGCTTTACATGGCTTAGATGCATATGCCACAAATCAACGTTTTTATATCCTTTTGTTTTATCCATGTATGTTGTCTTAGTAGACATCACATACACTGATTTAGAACATCTTTCTTTAGCAATTGGTTTCGATGAAATCTCGAATTTTGCATAGACTTTAACGTCTTCTGGACCAAAAACAGCATAACTCCCCGTCGTAGTCAATTGTGACACTAACATTAAATTCTTTTTTCATCCTTGGAACGTGGTAGAGGTTGTCCATCAAAACAACACTAATTCCTCGTGTGTTTCTTCTGGACAAAAACTCACATTACTAACATGTAACGTTCTACGTCTTTTTTAAATAGCTGACAATTTAGAAGTCAACACTGAAATGATACTATTAAATATTAATTACATCCCGGATAAAAGTTGAACTAAAATCTTGAATTCTATAACAATAATTGTAAATTACAATAGGAAATTAAGGCAGTTTAAAAACGTCGCGGAAGCTGGTTGAGGACGAGTTATCAAACACGAGCTGGAGCCCCGCCGTGGCCATCACCTGAAAAGATAATTAAATAACAACCGAAAGCACAAGGCTTAGTGAGCACTTTACTAACAACTACACTAAACATCACATTTTTACTAGTTTCGCATAAGCACAACCATCTTTCTCGCTACCGAGGTAAACGATCTCACATTTCTGTCACCGAAGTGAACGGTCTTATCATTTCCGTCACCGAAGTGAACGGTCTCATCGTTCCCGTCACCGAAGTGAACGGTCCCATCATTCCCGTCACCGAAGTGAACGGTCTCATCATTAAACAAGACATATCATATCATTTAACACATATCACAAGTCATAGCCACATATCATCAGTCTAGGTTGTAAGTAAGAGTACTCACCTGTTCGCAGTCTCAGTTATGTGGTTCTTAGTTCAGAAATTCACTTGTGATTACTTGTCAGTCGGCCGTCACCTACAACAGCCTAAATGAATCAATACTGTGTACAAATCCCTTGCTCGTTTATACAGTTATTTGGGGTCCTAGGTTGGACCACTTCAAACTGAAAGTCGGACCAGTTAAAACTCATAAAGTCGGATGAGTATGTAAGCTCATAAGTCGGACGAGTAAAAGTCGGATAAAGCATCTAAGGTCCAATTCGGACCAAGTTTATAAGTTATAGGTCAGATCAAACATCTATATGTTTAAGTCGGACCAACTAAATTCCTTAAAGTCGGATGGCACACGAAAGTCGAATCGACTTATGAAAGTCGGACCACACATAGACTCAAAGTCGGATGGCATACGAAAGTCGGACCACACATAGACTCAAAGTCGGATGGTTTAAAAACCCAAAGGTCGGACCAAGCATTATCTTGGTCGAACTAAGACCTGCAACTCCCAGACTCCATTACCAAAAATTTAACTTCTCCAAAACACAACCAAAACATTTCATTTTTGTTGCAAAACATTTCATTTTTGTTGCAAAACATTTCTCCACCCATTAAAACAATTCCTTTTAGATAAATTTACATTTCATCAAGTATCAAAGGGGTTTAGCTTAAATTTTCTCCTAGTTTTCTCGTATACATCAAAACCCTAAAAACCCAGATGTCAAATATATATTTATCACCTTAACAGAGTAAGATTTGATGTCTACATGATCACAATGAAGTAAGAAACATTACCTGAAGATTTTCCTAACAATTCCTTATGTCCAAGAATGATTCTTGACCTTTTCTTCCTCTGTTCTTCGAGAGAAGTTTACACACACAAACACACACTTATTTTTTGAATGAATGAAATAGTAACTACGTGTTGGGGGTTGTGCCCTATTCATCTATTTATATGGTTTCTTACAAGGCTTAGCCCATGACAAGCACAAGCCCACTACCATCATTAATTAAGCCCAAAAATTCCCTCCAATTTCATTCATTAAATCCTTAGATTTCCATAACCTTTCTTTAATGCATAATAGGCTGCTTAGCCCACCATTAATTACAACTTGAATTAATAATAATAATAATAATAATAATAATAATAACAATCATTACCATTAAAATATTATTCTATTAAATTCAAAAATTCGGATATTACATAACATGTGCTATTTGCAGCTTTGAATTGTCTACGATCACAACCACCCTATTTCCACCATATGTAGTTGGATTGAGTAACCTTTCCTTTTCTCCTATCATATGGTTTGAACATCCAAAATCAATGATCCATTCGTCAAGATTACTCTTTCATCGCTCCATTGTGGCTGTGAATGCCACAACCTCACCATCTTGGGAAAAATGTGCTTCCGCATCCTACATTTCTTCTTTTTGCGACGTGGCTGCGTTGCCTTCTTTTGTAGGTTTTGTACGGCATTTTCTTGCCATATGCCCTTTACGACCACAATTATGGCACTTATAAGGGAATTTTTTGTTTGAGCATGGTTCTTTTGCTTATCCCTTCTCAAAATCAAGCCCCTTTTTCTCATAATCGTGACTTTTGGTTTTCTTCGAGTATTCTTTTGTAGCATGACTGCGATTTGGATTTCGCTTATCCTTTCCCTTTTTCAGCATAAAGCGCTTCGCCTTCGGTTTTGATGGAAACACCTCCCATTTGCTTGGCTAAAGCTTCTTACCTGGCTAAAAGGTTTTTGGATTCTACAACTGAGGGTTGAGTTGGCCATCCTTGAATCACTGCTACAAAGCTTCAAAATTCTGGTTTAAGGCCATGAATAATAATCTGTTTCATCCCGGGTTCTCCGATTCGTGCTTGGGGATCTAGTTCTGCAATCCCCAAACACGTAGTCTTAACCTTGTGAAAAAAATTGTGGAATCGACATATCTCATTGTGACATTTATAACAATTCACTTTCAAGCAATTGGAGTTTCGTGTCATTCTTTTTCGAGAATAACACGACCAATGTATCCCATGCATCTTTAGGAGTTGTTGCGTTTTTTAATATGTTCCAGAACATCCTCTTCAGGGGGTGTTTGTTTAAGCTTTTTTTAAGGGCTTAAGCTTATGAGCTTAAGAGCTTTTGAGCTTATAAGTTTTTGAGAAAAAAAAGTGTTTGGATTAGCTTATAACTTATGAGTTAATAAACCTCTTTTAAAAATATAGAAAATGACCAAAAAGGGCTTCCTTACATTAGCTTATTAATGTATAATGACTAAAAAGAGGGTATAAAGGTAAAATTGTAAAAATAAGCTCACATAAAAGAAAATAAGCTAGTTCAAGATGGCTTATGAAAAATGGTTTATTTTGTTAAAAATAAGCCAATAAGCTTAAGCTAATAAGCTTAGCCAAACACCTAAAACATGATAAGCTCAAAATATAAGCTCATAAGCTAATAAGCTAAAATAATAAGCTTAGACAAACACCCCCTTAATGGTAGTCTTTAGAATGAACATGGCTTTCCTTGCCTTTACCTTCCATTTACAAAGAGTTCCTACATTGTCTTTCCTCTTTGGATGTCGAGTCTCATTACCGCTCATAACCTCCCACAGGCCCTTGCCTTGTAAATATGACATTATACATGTCACAAGAGTTGTACTTGTTGTTGTTAAGCTTCTTGACACCACCGATTACTTGAAGATCACTCGTAGAATTTGGCTCTGATACCATTTTGTTAGCCTGGTATATCTCTTTACTTGTATAGAACAATAAAATTACACAGATGAAGGTAAGGGAAATTGGAAAAACAATAGACTTGAAGCACACACTTACACAAAGTTGCGTATTTTCATTAACTTGAAAACTGGAAGCAAACTGTCTGCCATATACGGCTTACACCATTTTAGAAAATCAAAGTAATTACCCACTACTGCATAATTTGGAAACCAAAATAAACCACCCACTACATCAAGTAAAACAAACTGAAAGTTGAATAAGCAAATTAAACAAAATAAAGCAATGGAAATAAACATAAAGATAGTCGACATGTAGCCACACACATGTTCTACACGTTGATAGGCGTTGATTTTCAATAGAGTACCGACTTCAAACTTGGAAATGAGGCTTCCCTAATTTTGTCCATATACGCAACGGTCGCACCATGGTTTGATTCATTGATTGCCTTTGAACTATGCACTTGTCTTTGAATTTCCCAACCTTACTTCTAATAAATAAATTTCATTGTTATTCATTATACACTAATATTCATCTATATTATAATAATAATAATAATAATAATAATAATAATAATAATACCGATCAATAGTATAAATTTACTATGATTATCTTTCATGCTTCTTAACTATGTCTTGTCTAGCAAAACTTTCTTAAGACACCCATAGTTATAGTAGAATTCTAATTTTAAAACTATAATTACTTTATACGCGATATAAACCAAAATGATAGAAATCCACATATTATGAATTCTACTACTCTTTTACCTATGAAAGATTCCGTCAAGTTTGAATTATCCTTTGCCTTAAAGGTCTTTTTTATTTATCAAACAGCTCTTGTGTTTGAACTAGTCATCAATGATTAGTTTCAACATTGATACCCCTTTCGGTATGTGTTACAAGCACTTACATTTTGAGCGTCTCTCATCCTCCCTATATAAGAAAAACTAGAACGAATAGATATAAACTAGTGTTATGGAATCGGTCCGTCTGAACTTTATAGCTCGATAGAGCAACATCCTACGTACCTATTTGCTAGAATGTTATGAATATATCTTTATTTTAACCGAAAGAAGCACCATATATATGTATAGCAACTCAAATAAAAAGTTTAGTAACTTTATTAATAAGTAGGATAAATAAAAAGAAGCTTAATGACACCACAAAACTAAATTCAAGACCAAATGTAAATCATAGCAATTTAACACAGTCTCCATTGGCTATTTTCATAACCCAAAGAAAATACAAAATTGCCATGAATTGATATTATGTAATTAAAATTCAAATATCATGTAACTATTTGAATAGGAGGAAATTCATCAGTTCCATAAATGATGATATCATGGTTTCATTGAATCTCAATTTTTTTTCTTCAAGGTTTACGGTTCAAGCATGTTATAGACATACATGCAAATTAAAGGATGTGTGTATTTGCCGTTAAAAAAAATCAATTACAAAACTAATTTCATTAGTAAGCTTAAATTAATTTGAAAATTTTGATAACCTTTCTATCAAGTATCAAATAAGTCAATGACGTATAAAATAAGCTCTATTGATCTCAACTTTTTCTATAAAATTAATAAAGTTTGAGGTTAAAACATTTACAAAAACATCATAAAAAAATCCATGAGTTAAAATATTTTTAAGTTTAAGGTTTGAGATAAAAACCATATTTTAAAAAAAAGTTGTAAGCCGGTTTATCTTATTACAATTAAAAAAAAGTGGATCTTTTGAAAACAAAACTATAAAATGGATCAAAGTTTGGAGTGTTAAAATACATCTAAATGTAGCTTGAGAACTAAAATGTTGATTAAATAAGTTTGGAGTTCTTTTTTAGAGTATAAATTTTAAATCACGATTTTGGTTCCTATCTTTTTGTGTGTATATATTTGGTTCTTAAATATCAAATCTCTTTTAGTAACTAGCCAAACTAAAAGGACAAAATTAACCATGCCTTTCATTTTGATTTTATTTTACTTTTAAACTACTTTAGAAATTTCTTTTACTTATATTTTAATTTTAGGAAAAAAAAGCCAAATAGATCTCCTCTCTCTCTCAAACCCTTCAACTCCACCGCCGTAGTCAACCCACCACCACTGTTGGCCACCATCCTTCGTCTCTCTCTACTTTCATAGATCTATCTCCCCCTCTGTTAAACACCACTGACACCATCCCTGAGATCTATCCCTCGTTCCACCATCATCTTCACCACTATTGCCATCATCCGCCATCTCCATCTTCACTAAGTACAAAGCCGGCGATGGTCAACATCGATAGTCCAATGTTTCAAAGGCAACGACAGTTTACTACTTCACACTTTGACGACAGTTCGATTTGTCGCTTCTAAACAAGTTTCTTGTGTCGATTTAGCAATTAAAATAATAAGGTTTTCTGAATTGTGTCCCAAATGATATTTGGAGATTTAGTTTATGTTCGCAATAGAAATCTACACCATGGTACACAAAATTGAGTGGGTAATTAAGATTTAAAGTCTAAACTTTATACGTTCATGATTCTTTTGTCAATTTTGTGATTGGTAGTTTATGGTTTTTTGATTAACAAATATAAGGGACAAAGAGATAGGATACTTGAGTATTGTTTGGAGAAGTGAGGTGGCTAGCAGTGAGTGGTGGTGGTGCATCATCATGCAATGAGTGCTGGTGATGTATCGGCCGTTGATATGTGTTCTTGATCAGTGTAAAGAGAGAAAGAGATAGAGATTGCAGTAAGAGAGGGTAAGAGAAAGAGAGATAGAGAGAGAGAGTGTGTGTGTGTGTGTGTGTGATAGAGGCGGTACAGTGATAGTGGCGATGGAAGTTACCAATAGAGAGACGGAAGAATGATGAATTTAGAGAAAGGAAAAAGGTGGTGGTGTATGTTTCGGAAGGGAGAGTATATTCTTTTGTTTTTTCAAAAGTGAAATTCTTATTTAAAATAATTTAAAAATGACATAAAAATGAGAAAAAGAATTAAAAAAAGGACAAGATGTTTTCTTCTTTTTAATTTAACTAGAAAGCAAATATACAAAAATAATTGAGGATCAAAACTATAAAACCTTATTAAACTAAAAATATAATTAACTCTATTTTCATAAGGTTTAAAAAAAACTAAAAAAATTAAAAATTAAAAATCAAATACACTACCACAAGAAGATGATAAGAAGGGGAGTGCCCCAGAAGTCAATTCCTTCTTTCGATTGAAACCCTTCTCTTTCCCAAATCATAAGCAAAAAAACCATAACCACCGCACACCAACGACAACATCGATCACACGGATTTCTAAAATCAACGATATTCTTGAAATCAACAATCTCTGGTTACCCAATTTCCCACTAATTCACTTCATCCAACGGTACTTTAACTACACAGAACCAAACCGGATAAAGAGACCCTGCTTTCACTCTTTTCGCAGCTCAAACCCCTAAAATTCAACAGCTTTTCAAGATCTTGACTTGTTTGAAGCATGTGGGTCGGATTCTTCAGTTGAAAAGCTTGATTCTGATTGTTATTTAAGTGGGAAAGTATGTCTGTTGAGAGATCATTTGAAGCATGGGAAGAGGTGCAACGACACGGATTAGATTTAGCAGATAGATTAACACAAGGTTTTACAGGTTTGATTCAATCGCACATCACTCCTCCATCCTTTACATGGCCCAACCCTTATCCACCCAAGCTATTTGATGTGGAATTCCCTACGCAGAACTTTGTTGCACGAGATTTAGGGCTTGCAATAGATAAGAATACGTATGGGATTAATGGGGTTTCTGCGATTTTTGATATAGGGAATAAATTAGGTCAAGCTGGGGTGGATTTTGGGGCAAATTTGAATGGTGTTGTGCAGCAGTTTTTTAGAAGGTTGCCGGTGCCTTTCAGGCATGAGGAAGATGCGGTGGTGTTAAGGGTGGATACGGGAGTTCAAAGAAGTGCTGATTTGGGGGTCAATATGCAGGTTCATGAGGATCTTGGGGCGTTGACGAAAAGGTTTAAAGATTTTGGGTTTAATGAAACTGAAAAGGTGAAAGATGAGACAGATGAAGATGAGGCTCATGGATTTAGCTTGAAACTTGCACGATTTTCTGGTAAACCTCAGGTATATTATGCAAGCCATTGTTGATGAGTAAGTGGATTAAGCATATTGGGCATTAAGGGTGTTCACGGGGCGGGACGGGTAGTGGAATTTTTGTAAACCGTTACTGCGGGGCGGGTATCTAGTTTTAGAAACCAAAACCGAACCGCACACAGCGGGTACCCGAAGGGAGGCGGGTATCCACAGTTCGAGTCACGGGTACCCTAAAATTGAGTTGTTTTTCATTTGTGTTGTTTTCGACAAGTTCATAATCATAATATAGCAATAAACAATGGTAAAAACTAGTCAACAATAATGAACTAATCACTAACAGAACAAATAGATCTTCGATTAGAGCATCGTAGAAACAAAAACCTATAGAATTGAAGTTGACATTGATGATCGATTTCAGTGTCTCTATCTTGAACTCTCGATCATTGCAAGCTTGCAAACTCTCAATATCGAAGCTAAAAAAAAGAATTCGGGGGGACAGTGGGGGCTACTAGAATAAGTTAGATAGTTTTGAGGAATTTAAGTTTTCTAATAGGTCTTGTTATTTCATATTAACATATATATATATATATATATATATATATAAAAGTTAAAAGCATGCGGGGCGGGGCGGGTACCCGCGGATATCGAATTTTAAAAACCGAACCCGCCCCGTGTTCAACGGGTACCCTAGTTTTCGGGGTTTTCGGGTATCGGTTTTTTCGGTTTCGGTTCATGCGGGGCAGTTTGGTTTGTCGGTTTTTCGGTTTTTTTGAACACCCCTATTGGGCATCAAAGATATTTGAGATAAATTCGTATGATTTCTTTAGTTTCACGTTTTGGTAAGCAACCATTTCAAGTTATTGTGCGTTCTTGAGTTAACCAAACGGGTTAGTGTTCACAACATGCTTTAAGGGTTATTTGGATGCATGTTTTGAAATGATAGCTGCTTGAAGCATCAGATAAGCAGTTGTTTAGATTTTGGGATATGGATTATTCTAATTGCAACAATAATTAGTTTAAACTAACTTCCAAACACCCCCTGAGTTTTATACTCTGGACAAACTATTAGTTGAATTAACCAAAGTGCTACTTACACCAGGGTAAACTGATTAAGTAACATTATGCCCTCCTATATATCCTCCTAGTAGACATTTTGCATAAATCTACATTCTCCTTGGGGTAAGGGCTTTCATGATATACTCCAAAAATACTTGAAATACTGTTATAGCGACTGGAGAGATCTTCATAGCCAGTAGCATGCCCTGCCGTTAGTTTTATGTGAATACTATAGTTTTGTCTCTTGAACACATTCTCTATATGTATTGTTTTTGTGATCCACTTTTACAAGCATTTACTTGCTTACAGACTGGGTTCTGATAGTAGTAACCAATTTAATAGTTCTTATGATGTTTCTCAAGTTTGGGTAACTTCTTAATACGGGTCAGGTTGGGCATGTTTGATCCACCAACATTTTCTTATTACCTTTTTCAATTTTATATGTGATATAACTATACTATAAAATTAAAATTATTATTATAATATTTATCTGAAAAAAGCGATTTCGGAGGTTTCAAGCATTCAAATATCCTTCGGCCGTTGGGCAACCTTCAACCAATTTTGTTTTTAGTGAAGTTGTTAAATTTTATTCATTTGATCTGTTGAAGATAAAATATAGATAGAATTACCCCGTTTTTTTGTTTAATGGATATATATGTTGATAATACGAACAGTAACATTTTCTTCAACAATTTGATGGAGAAGATTTTATATATTCACTGAAACTCTTGAGTCTTGTCTGTAGTCTATTCACCAATTTGACACCTGCAAGAATCTGTGGATGCTATCTCTGCAAAGTCATTTCCTATGTTTGAAATTTGCTTACAAATGAGTTCTTTTTCGTATTTACTAGATCCAAGTTTTCAAATGTTTACAAATAATTTTATAAATATAGAGTTACTTTCCTTGCTAAAGATATTGTTGCGTATGATCTCCATGAAGTTTCTTTTACTGATGACGGGTTTAATTAATTGCAGGGAATATTTAATATGTCATCAACATATGATAGCCGGACACAAAGCGTAGAAAGCTCATTGGTTGCAAGGGGAGATTTCTGGAGAGTGGAAGCATCACGTGGCATTTCCACGTCAGGAAATGAAAATCCATCCCTTTTTCTTGTCCAGCTTGGACCAGTACTTTTTGTTCGTGATTCTACTCTTCTTTTGCCACTTCATTTGTCCAAGCAACATTTGCTTTGGTATGGATATGACAGAAAGGTACATTCATTCCGTGCCCAATCCTTCCTTATACAAAATCTGTTGTCTGTAAACGTATATATATTCAATACTTCTACTCTTTTTTAATTACCAGAAAGGAATGCATTCGCTTTGCCCAGCAGTGTGGTCAAAGCATAGAAGGTGGCTACTGATGTCGATGATTTGCCTTAATCCAATGGCTTGTGTAAGTACAAAAATAGTATATACTTGTTAACTCTTTATTAATGAATTTCTTGATCTGGGTTGTCGGTGTCTGAATTAACAATTTTTTGGTACCAAATCTTGCAGTCATTCATGGATTTGCAGTTTCCTAACGGTCAGCTGACCTATGTAGCTGGTGAAGGCATATCTACCAGTGCTTTCTTGCCTGTTTTTGGTGGTTTGCTTCAAGCTCAGGGCCAATATCCGGGTGAAATGAGGTTCAGTTTCTCGTGCAAGGTATGTTGTCCTGCACATTACACAGCATTGAACTTCCTTGTATTAAGAAATTAGATATTGATATGCAGTTTTTGTTTTTAGAATAATTGGGGAACACGTATCACACCAATGGTACAATGGCCTGAAAGATCGTTTACCATGGGTTTTGAACAAGCTTTAGCATGGAAGAGATCTGGTCTCATGGTCAGACCAACCGTTCAATTCAGGTAATAAGATATGCTATTATGCTGCATGATAACGAGCAAATACAACAGAAATGCCCCCCTTTTGGGGGCCAAATCAGAAGTTAAACAATTTTGTTTTATAGCTTTATAGATGTAAATATTTTTTTATGACTTTCGTGTTTGGCCAGCTTACACCCAACAATTGGTGGGAACAACCCTGGACTGAGGGCAGAACTTGTGCATTCAGTAAACGAGGAGTTGAGTCTGATTAGTGGTTTTTCATTAGCATCACATCCATCGGCATTTGCATCACTATCTGTACGTTTTTTCAGTGTCAGCTTGTTTCTTTTAGAATGTATACACAATTATTCAACATGGTGATTTTATAGAGGTGGCAAACAGGTTGGGTTGGGTTGACTTGCAAACACTTTTGTCGAGATTTTATAAGTGGTTAACGTTTTAAATGGTTTTGAAAGCATCCTTGATACTTAAAATCTATATATCTAAATTATATCGATTTAGGAGACCTATATGACTGATTCCTTTTAAGGTAAATTTTTTTTTCCGAGTGTTTGACACAAAAACACAACCCAAATGAAACTCTTCATAAGTTAATGAGCTAGAATTGCCACCTCTAATGGGCAACTTCATGGAAATGTATTCCGGTATGTAGCTATACGTGTTTTGTTATTGTGTGTACCGAATATTAAAACTTCATTTTTGGCGCATCAAACTTGCAAAGTCAAATTATTAAATTTATCTAGTAAGTTGCTTATTTTTTATATAACTTTTATACCACATAAACTATATTTAACATTCTTAACTTATAGTAGGTGACTAATATAAATGGAAGTGTTGATATAATCAGAATCTGTGAGACCACCGTCCTCATTTGCAAATAGTCGATCGTAAGTGGTGGTGTTAGTGGTTGGTGATAGGTGGCGACGGTGGTCTCTGCCATCATACTATCATAGAAGACAAGTGGGTTTTTTTTTGGGAAGGGGGGGAGGGGGGTTGATTTGGTTAATATGTAATAGAGTAAATTTTATGGATGGTCCTTGTGGTTTGGTGCTGGTAACTGGTTTAGTCCTTTAAGATGAAAAATTACGTCACTGGTTCCTACTGTTCATTTTTTGTTTCTGATTCAGTCCTTTAAGCTAACATCTGTTAGAATTAGATTTTAGATGACTTGGTCAAAGGACTATTTTGGTCTTTTACCTACTATCTCTCCTGAATATTAGTCTTCTTCCCCAATTGAAGAAAGCTAACCTATGAGTTCATCAAGGGCTTCATCAATCTAACAAACCAACACCACCACCATGAAAATCAATAAAAAAACCCACATAAAAACCCACTAAAAGAGTAAAAGTAACAAAATTTGTGGATTTGTTGTGAATTTTGAATGAGTGGCGATGCAAGTAAAACGCACATACCCAACTAGTTAGTTTAACAACACAAACCCAACTAGTGAAACTTAGGAACCACATGTTTGATCATATGCTATCCTACTATTTGCTTCAATTCACAATAGTAAACAAAAACCGAGACGATTTGGGTTTACCGGAGCAAAAGATCAACAAATCCAGATGAATAAATAAGTACATAAAAGCTAAATAGTAAGACTATTGAGAATGAGACCGGCGGCTCATCGTCTTCATCAAGAAAGGGAAAGGATTTTCTTCACCTTCAACCTTTGACGCATCTGACGATGGTGGTACGGGCTGATGGTAGTGGATCTAGCGACGACGAGATGGAGTCGCCGGTGAACTAAAAAACAGAGAAGGACTCCCTTTAAACAAACCATAAGTCAGAAATGACAAGATGACGTCGCTGGTGAACTCAAGAACTTCAAACACCCAAATCGTAGAGTTGTTGGTGTTGATAGATGGGTAATGGTGGGTAGGGAGAGAAATGGGGTGGCGGTGGTGGTGATGTCGATGTCTTCTACCAAGGGGCTGCCAATGTTCATCTCGTTCGGGTAGCAGTGGTGGTGATGCTGGCCACCATGGTGGAGGTGACTAAGTGAGGGAGAGAGAAGAGAGAGAAAGTTGTGGCGGGGTTTGTGTGCGTAGAGGAGATGGAGGGAATAGGAGGTAGGTAGGGTTTTTTAATTTTAATTAAAAAATAGAAGAGATGATTAGAAAATGACAGAATTGCCCCTACAGAGAAAGACAACTAACATCCAATTTTGACGGATGTTAGCGTAAAGGACTAAATCATAAACAAAAACTGAATAGTAGGGCCATTGACGTATTTTTTTCATCTTAAAGGACTAAACCAGTTACCAACATCAAACCACAGGGACCATTCCCTGTAATTTACTCTATATAATGATAATAAAAAAAAATTAGAAATCAACCAATTAACTTTTTACTAAAGCCTCCTTGAGGTTAAGGGTTCAAGTCTTGTTGTGGACATAGGTGTAGATTAAGTGGCGTGTCTTTTTGCTTTTTTTTTTAAATAAAGCTGGTAAGTTTTGACGTTGGATACACACAAACACAATAGCAAAACGTGTAAAGTTGAATTCATTTCCAAGAATTTTGTGCATTCTTTTATTATGATTCACGTCATAATGTGCATTTTATGAGTTTTGACAACTAACTTTTGCAGTTGTGCTGTGTCTTCCTGAAATGCAGGTAGGTAGGTCAAAGTGGAATGGAAATGTTGGGAAATCAGGGATAGTATTAAAAGTTGAAACTCCTCTTGGAGATGTTGGTCAGCCTTCTTTTTCTGTTCAGCTAAATAGTGGCATTGAGTTTTGATGACATGACTGAATATAATCTTTGTTTTTGAAAAACACGCTTATGGTACATGTATATACGACCGGTTTCATCTTGTGTGCTCTATGCTAGCCAAGTAGCTAGTTTTTTAAACTTTTGATCATGTGTTGGTACATTTATTATAAGGTTGCATGTATAATAAGTCTATGAAAGTAAAAAGTAAAGAAAAATGAAAATGGTGCTGATCATATGCTGGCCTGATGAGGACGGAATTTTCCCTTGTAATCGGACTCAAGCATAGTGGCATGGCTAAGAAGACCATGAGCTACGGTTGGTGACTTTGTGGTTTTATGGTATGGCTTTGGTAGGGTTCCAGCATTTTCTATTTTGGGTTGACCGAATGAGCGAAAATGCTATAGTGCCGGTAGACGACCTACAGGTTATATTCATCTTGATCAGTAATTAGCTTCGGGTCATTCTTTTCCCCCTGTGACATTCTATGACTGCAGCCAAAGCAAGTATCTTGGCATTCTTTGAGCCTGTAGCGAATGGGCCTGGTTAGGATTAGTCTAAAATCGGTTGGGACTATCGAGCCCAGATCAAGCACCTTTTGAAACCTTAATCATACCGGCATATGTAACTTATGTGCATAACAATTCAAGCATATATGAATGGAACAAGTGAACAACAAATTTTTGTCTCTAATCACTTGTATATTTTCATGAATGTAAACACATAAACCAAAAAGTTTATGTTTAAATAACTCAAATATAGACAGCCATCACATCAAACATTACCATTTAAGCGAAGCTAACAATCATATCCCACCAACACTAGCTTGTTTCCGGTATGAGTTCCTCTAATCCTCCATCCTTTAGACCTCGATATGCTTTCTTCTTGCTTCTAACACCATTGGTAGCAAGTCTGTCCCAATTTAACGGTTGTGATCTTTTCCACGGGGAGTGGGTCGTGGATGACTCCTACCCATTATACAACGGCTTGGATTGCCCGTTTGTGACTCCGCCATGGAACTGCTAGAGCAACGGTAGGCCCGATAAAATGTACATAAAGTACAAATGGCAACCTAGTAATTGCTCGCTTGTAAGGTATAAACACAAGTTATTTTTGGTCATTTATTGTGGTTTTTTGATCTACCGCTTTGATGCATACGTATCCTAGATTCGATGGTATGGAATTTTTGATCATGTTTATTGGGGACTCGTTGAGTTGGAACATGTGGCATTATGTCTGGTTCACAACGGTGCACCCAAAGTGGGATACACCACAAACCAGACCGAATTGGTCTCAACCATCTCATTCACTGTGAACTTTCACTATATATCTCTCAATTTAAATACCCGTAACATACTTACAATCCAAACGAATAACCATCATATTTTTTCTAGCGGTCTTAAATCTTTCGTGTTTTGGCATGTACCGAGGAATTCGAGGTCTCGATTATGTATATGCAAACTGGGTTCCTTTTCGACTTAGCGAACGAGACAACGTGTCGAGTTTTGAAACTAGATTCACTTAGCTTGAGCAGAGAATGGAACAGAATCGACGTTTTAGTCTTTAATAGCTATCACTAGTGGCAGCATACTGGTGATCTTGGAAATTATGCAGTTTTTTTTTGTAACGTGTGTCACTTGACTATTAGCATATTATAAAAAGCAACTTGCTTAAATTAGTAACTTTCACTCAGAAAATTGAGCTTGTATAATGGAAAAGGTTAAGGATGGCTGTAAAGTTGTCGTGTTCTTACTATGATGATAAACGGCCGGTTAGAATGTTTGTAGGAAAGAATTCACGTAAATCTCTTAAGTTAGTAAAGATCATGAAAAACATATAATTAAGTGTATTGAGTAGTGAATATAGACTAGAGTTGTGTACCTAGACAAGAAGGTCAACAGTCAATGTCACTATTTACTGTTAGGACACGAGCTTATTTATTTTGTGGTTAAAGTATAGTTTAGTATTCTGAACTTAGTCAATCGGATTGCATTCTACTCTTAAGTATCAAACGTGTAGTATAGTACTAAACTGGTCGAGTTTTAGACCAAGTTTTAGCAAGTCAAGGTACTAAAGTGACTGAGTTACTAAGTTTAGGGTACTATAATACACCTTTAATGTTTTAGGGTAATATTCAATCCACTTGACCAAGTTCAGGGTAGTAAAGTATACTTTAGCCTTTATTTTATTATTATAAGAGCAACGGAAATAGTTAAAATAACGAGCATGTTATAATAAGCTCATGAACGCTCGTGATGTGAGTTGTTTCATAGCAAGAGTTTGTGAACCAACTCGTGAAGAGCTATTTTGGATGGGGATGAGGAGCTGGTATGAGTAAAACTTTCTTTTTTAAAATGAAATGGTTACTTCTGGTTCGAACATGGAAGGATGTCTAGACAATTAATGTGCCAAACTCTGGACCAAAACTAGCAACCAAAGTTGAACAATAGGCTAAGCAAGGAATTAGACTCGAATCAGAAGTCATTTTTTGATTGTTTATGGATTTGGATCGAACATGTTGTAAATACTACTTGTTCTCGCTTCTGACATTTTTAGAATTTGATGTCCTGGTTAAAAATTTTGATGGTTAGTGATTGTAATGATGGATATTATTACTTTGAGGTGTAACTGATTGGTTAGCGTGATGATTTTTTAACGGTTGGTGATAACAGTAATACATGTATATCAGTGCTGATACTCTAACTAATGATACATATTTTAATGTATTTTGACAAGTAGATACTATTAAACTTACTTTTAAATATACTTTATTGTTTGTTACGGGACTTGAATGTTCAACCTTTTGAGTAAAGATGCATTTTGTTAACACCATATGCCATTAGTCTACAAGTTCTTTTATATATTATTGTTAGATGAAATTATTCTAATCAGATCTGACCTTTAATTAAAGTGAATTTTATAAAGAAAACGGATCGAATTTTTTTGTGACCGTTATAGATTTATTATTTCAATTTTGAGTTTTTTTATGCCCATAAATTGAGACGAAATAAACAAGTAAAAAAATAATGGTGTGAAAACCATAAAGTTGGCAATATTTTATTGTCAAAGATGCATGAAAAGTTGTAACAATGGTCAACACATGCATAGAATATAATGTAATTTAGTATGTACGGAATCCGATCTTGATTCCATGGTTAATGATATTAATAAACCATCATAGTTTTTAGATTGTGAGTTTTACTTTTTTTTTTAATACCATGAATGTATTGTTTAATGATTATCATTAAAATTATTTTAAGTCCAAAGGAATTTCTGTTAACTTTGTTGTTAAATGTTAATCATCTTATGGTAGTATCCACTAATTATAGTATAATTTATTATAAAAACAGTACAACATTAAACAACACTTGATAATTATATCGATAGGTCTTTAAGAAAACGGCATCTGTAGAGATATATTCTTATGGTGTCACTTGTGTCTTGACTCAACTCACCTTTCTAGACGAGGAAGATAAACAGCTTCGCATCTTCAGTGATATGGTCATGACAGGGTTAATTGAAAAGTTGTTTTTCCTTCTTCTGGTTTGAAATTTAGTTTGAATACTACGTTTC
Source organism: Dittrichia graveolens (assembly GCA_038502395.1). NCBI lineage: Eukaryota > Viridiplantae > Streptophyta > Magnoliopsida > Asterales > Asteraceae > Dittrichia > Dittrichia graveolens. Next base: position 16,887,899 of record JARJIL010000006.1, read on the forward strand.
GGTGATCATTTTCAAGGAAAAAAAGTTCAATGGCGATGTCTAGATGTGGTTTTCGAACTTCTATTTGGGCGTTAACGCCTCATAGGAATGAAGCCACGTTCAAAATTCAGATCCAAGAAATGATCTCTTTTTTATGAGGTTCTAAGTCTTATTACTTTCGTTCTCTTTATTTTGTTGAATTTGAAATAAGAAATTGACTCTTGTTTTTATTGATTAGTGTGTTTTTGCAATCCTAGTTCTATTCGTGTCTTAAATTTTTTTTAGAGCATGCGTACTGGGTTTAAGCATGATATCTGGCATGTTAACTTAGACATAGCTACCGAAGATGAACGCCATTCTAAGCTTTTGGTACTGGAAAAAACCAAACATTCTTGGCATTTCCTTACTAAAAGAGAGAGAGGAGAGAGAGAAGAAAGAAAGAGAAAAAGCAAGAGATAAGATAGAGAAAAAAGGGAATTTGTATTTATTTTAAGTTGAAATATGTTAAGTATGAAAAAATAAAAGTAAAGTATGGTGAGGCGGCGATGCGTGATAATAAATATGAAAAACATGGAAGTGGGTACTTCCCAATCCCCATGCTCACTTGTAGTACAGTAGTAGTCAACGAGCTCGTCATCTTTCATACTATTTGCTTCTCATGCTCATCAATTGCTCGTCATCTACTATGTCGTTTAGCCATTTTGTTCGTCATTCGGATGCTCGTCGTTTTAATGACGAGCTCGTTATCAATTTTTTTATTTATTTTTTTAACCAATCAAATTAATTTAAATTAATATTATATGTAGTAATGATAGCAATAATGATGTCACAAACAATCAAACAATACTAAAAATGTTAGTTATAGAATAGTTATAAGTTAATCATACTCATATTACAAACAATTATAATAGTCGTAACTATGAATCGCGTGTTTCCTTCCATGATGGCATTTAATGTATTTATGTCGTTAAAAACTAGACTTTAAGAGCCATCTAAAAACAAGAAATGAGCCGTTAATATTTTTTATTATTTAATCCCAAAGATTCTTGCAAAGTGCAATCCTACTTGAAAAGGCTAATGATCAATGCATTTTAATATTAAAATTCAAAAAAAAAAAAAAACCCCACCAAAAATTCACACGTTTAAAAAATAGAAAATCAAATGTACCCATGCCAGATATTCTTTATCTATCGATTTGAATTAGAAACAGTAAATATAACACTCTGTTCTTGAGTTTTTTAAAGACAGAAAGTAAAAAGAAGAAAAGAGAAGAGTAACAAAGAAAAAAAATAGGAAGGATTGAGCTGTGTTCTTGAGTTAGAAGGAAAAGAAAAGAAATAGAAGGGGACCTTTCCTTCCTTATCATCCTACTTTTAAAAGAAAACATTTTCACCTTGTTCTTGAGTTTTTAAACGAATGAAAGGGAAGGGGTAGGAAGGGGAGGAAATGGAAGGATTAAAAAACTTTCCCTCCCAATTATCCCAAAAGTGGGAGGAAATATTTAACAAAAAAAAATGGTAAAATTGTCCTTTTCAATCCCTCCTAACCTTTTCCTTCCATTCTTAAAAAAATTTTAGGAACACAATTTCCTCATTTATTCCTTATCAATCATTTCCTTCTCATTAAAATAACTCGAGAACATGGCGTTTGAGTTAATCCTATTCCTTTCTCTCCTTAAAAAAACTTAAGAACACATCAACTTACGTGTTTCTTTCCTTCCCTTCCCTAACCTTTCAAAAAAACAACTCGAGAACGGAATGTAAGAATCATAATTGCTGTGTATGGTTAAGTTATGTTTGTACAAATCATCTCCCATCCACTATTCTAGTAAAACTGAAGAAATGATATATATTGCTAGCCGTATATAAGTTAGATGTTTAATTTAAATTATTAAAACACTAAAATGATCAAAACAACCTTCATTTAAACTAACCTTCATTTAAACTGTGATGTTAGCTTTATCTATTATTCTCATAAACCGAATCATTTATAAGTATTCATGGATATATGATTTTATACTATTTACAATTAGGTTTATTTTAATTGATTTTTTTAAGCAAAATTGATTTTAATATCATTCTCTTATTTACATAACTTTTTATGACGGAAAAGGATGAAACAGTCGGTCAATATATAAAGGCAACGAGACAACGTACCCACCCAGGCTTTTCTCGCTCACTGTGTTCAACACTTCAACTTCAACATGCTCAGGACCAGTAGAGTATTTACCGCCCGCTTCGCTATTTTCTGTCTAATTACCATTCTGCCACATGTTCACGGCGGCCATGGAGAAGATATAAGAAGGAGAAGAAGGCATGAATCAAAGGAATGCGATTTGTTCAAAGGAAGCTGGATTTTGGATCGATCATTACCGATGTATAACGGATCTGAATGCCCCTTCGTAGACCCCGGATTGAACTGCCAGAAGAGCGGAAGAAGTGACAAAATGTACCTCGACTTCAGATGGCAGCCTCATGGTCACGATTGCGCGCTTGCCAGGTGAGTGAGTCTTCATTTCAAGCTTAATTTCTGTGAAAACTGAAATCGCCGTTGCTAAGTTTATCATCTAGCGGGATCTGTTTTCTGCTCGTACTGGCCAAATTGTCTTCTAGGAGTTTCATTTGTTCGATGGCGGAAATAATAAAAGGATTTTTCAAACAAATTTCTCTTTATTTAAAAAAGGTTAAAAAAGATAGACAGAGAGAAGACTAAAGAGAGGGGGGTCTAAAGTCTAAACATAATTTTAAAAAAAGGCATAATTATGTGTTTTAAATTTTAATTATAGGCTAATAACTCAAACACTTTGATTTATCAATGATGAAAATTTTTATAGAATAGTAATTAAGTTTAAAAATTATTCTATTAAGCTCCCTTTATTTAACATTGTGAAATTTCTCATTAATAACCTTGATAAAACAATTTTTAGACTTTGTTATTATTACGTGAAATAAACCATATTATATAAGATTACTCAAACATTGTAAAATGTTTTTTTTATCTTCATTATAAAGCAATCACCTACCAATAACAAACAAGCTAGCTCAAACACCTCCTTTTTCTTAAACACTTGTTCCTTTATGTAAATATCAGTGACTTAAATTTTGGTTTTTAAGTTACTTGTTGTCTTTACTCTTTTAATTCAGTCCTTATAATATCATTATTTTGTTATCTGAATTTTTTCACCAATCATCCCCTTTTATGTCTTCAAATGACTTATGAGTGAGTTGTTTTTTCAAATGTCATTTTTTTAGGTGATTTAGTTTGTTAACACTTAAAAATCTTAACAAAAACATTTATTCAAATCAATTAATAGATACATATACATATCTTCGTGATTATTTATGTAAACACATATACTAATTGGATTAAATTAAAAAAATTTCAATTTTGGTTATAAAGAAGTTCTATAAAAAATATGATAATGTTATGTATGAATTTCTATAATAGATTTACCAATTTTTAAAAGATTTTATATCCATATGTATGTTTTACAATTGCTTTAATAGATAATAGTACTCTTTAATAGCTTAAACATTTAAAATTTAGTTTTATAATTTCGCGTATTTATACACAAGATGTTAAGCTAGTATTAAATAAAATAGATAAAACTTAGAGACAACCTATATATCAATAACAAAATTTTGAAAACTTAACCAATGATCAGTAACAAAGAAACTCACATTTTCTACATTAAGAAAGTCTTTGAAAATTGAAACAAGGAATTATCTTTGATCAAAACATTTAGTGTTTTTTTGTTAATAATCCTTAATTGAATGGCCATTTTAGATTTTTAGGTGTTTCGGTTGTCACTTGTCAGCCAAACTTACGAACCTTTTTCAATAAATTGTGTGTTTTCATTTTTATGTAAAAATAGTAATCAAAGGTGGTTGGATTCTCACCGGTTACCAAATGGAGGTAATGGGCAAAAATGTGTACAGCGAAAAAATGTTTACACTGGTTATGTAGGTGTTGTCGTACGGAGCCCGTGAACTTACTTATCATAAGTAACACCAAACCTAAACTACTCCAATATCAGTAGGCTAAAAGCCTTAGGGTTATTATAGAGTTGTTATGTACATTCCACTTGAATGAGTATGTGCTGAAATAAAAATACGAGAAAAGATTTATGCAACCGGTAAGTCATACACACTTAAAAAAAAGACCCCAAACAACTTCTGCAACTATGGTTTTATCGTAAAGTTGTGAAATAAAAAAAGATTTTGTTACGTAACATGCCATTTTTAGTTTGGTTGCGTATTATCCTTTTTTTTTACCGCTGTTTGATTTCAGGTTTAATGTTTCAAAAGTTCATCTATGAACGAATCAAACCCAAGCTTTATGCCAAATCTAAAAAAATATGTCAAAATTTGGATCATATAGATAACGTTATCAAGTTGCTTGCAACGGGAATCTACAGGTTCAATGGCAAGAGGTTTTTGCGGAGAAACAGGGGAAAGAAAATCATGTTCGTGGGAGACTCGTTGAGTTCGAACCAATGGCAATCACTAGCATGCATGCTTTACCACACCATTCCTCCCTCCAAACACACCTTCGAGCGTCAAGGACCACTCTCAACTCTGTCATTCCCAGTAAGCTCTTGTTAACTTAATCGACACAAACACGCGCATTCATTCGCAATTCTGAACAGATTTACTTTGTGTTTACTGAAGGAATATGGAGTTTCAGTCATGTACCTGAAAAACGGGTTCCTTGTAGACCTGGTGGTGGAGAAAATGGGCCGGGTTCTGAAACTAGACTCCATCACCAGGTTCGGTAAATGGGAAGGAGTTGATGTTCTCATCTTCAACAGCTATCATTGGTGGACTCACACTGGACCCCTTCGAACGTACGCATTTAATTTGATCGATAAGATACAAACTAATTTTGCATATTTACTTTATGTATATGATTTTGTTTTGGCTGCAGATGGGACTACTATCAAGTTGGTGAAGAGATATACAGAGACATGGGCCGAATGGAAGCTTACGAGATTGCTTTGACAACATGGGCCAAATGGGTCGACTCCAACATCAATCCTAACAAAACCCGAGTCTTTTTCCAAGGAATTTCTGCTATTCATGATGAGTAAGTTACGTTAAGATTAATAATAATCTTAGTGTGCCAGTTCATTTGGCTTTTACTCTAATGTAGATTGACTTTATGCAATTATTAGAGGCAAGGATTGGAACGAACCAAGTGTGAGGAATTGTGAAGGCCAAACTCTACCTATTCGGGGGCTTCATTTTCCAGGAAAGAGATATCCAGGAGAAAAGGTGGTGAAAGACGTATTGGCAAAAATGAAAAATCCAGTTTATTTGTTGGATATAACGCTTCTTACCCAATTAAGAAAAGATGGTCACCCATCCAAGTATGGCGACGAAGGCATGGACTGCAGCCACTGGTGCCTTGCTGGGGTTCCAGATACTTGGAACCAAATTTTGTACAATATCTTGCTCGAGAATTAGACTTATCATAGTAATTAATTTGGCAAAATGACTGACAATTAATATTAATTTTTCATCCCTCCTACATCTTGGAATTAGAAAAAAGGAATATGCTTGCACTATTCTTGTGCGATCCGGAAGTTTACAATATGAGATGAAAATTTGACAAAGGGAAAAGGAGAACCTAGGTTTGTTTCTGTGTCCTCTTGTCTCTTATAGGCAAATCGATGGGCTTTTGTGCTTGGTGTGGGTGGTCAGGTCCCTCGTACACCTTAAGGTGTGTAAACAGATCTCTTCCAAGCTACAAAAACAAATTACTTGTATAAAAATACCAGAAAATATAATCAAAAACCAATAAAACCAAGAAAAACACAAAAAATGGAAGAAATTTATAGAATACATGAACTCACCCTTCCCTTGGGAAGCATCCCGCGGACAGCATGTTCAATAATCCTTTCAGGAATCCTTTTTTGAAGCTGATCAAATGTTTCGACTTTCATCCCACCCGGTCTTCCTGAATGCCTCCGGTAAAGTTTTTGGGTCCTCTTTTTGCCTGAGACGGCAACTTTCTCGGCATTCACCTATATTTTTATCGATCATCAAACAATGTTATGCTAAAACTTTTTGTGTGTGTTATATTTTATAGTTGTAATTTCGGATTAGTTGGGACATGCATACCACAATTACAAATGCACCCATATCCACACTAGGAGTATAGGTAGCTAGATTCTTCCCACGTATGTGAACGGCTATAGCTGATGCCATCCTTCCAAGAATTTTATCAGTAGCATCAACAACATACCATGTTTTTTCCGTGTTCACATGATCTTCAGCTTTAGGGTACCATGTCTTGTTCCATACATCCTGGCAAAGAAACAGAATGTCTTAAGATATTAGATATTTGATTGATCAAAAATGAATTGGTTGATTATCTTCTCTATAACGTGTATAAGAAATCTCGCCTGACTTTAAACTTCAGTTAACACATAACTGGAGTCCAAAAGGAACAGTCACAATCATGCCCCTGTCTAAGAGACCAACTTGCAGCTATAAGGGCTTTGTGGTCTGTCTTACTAGCTATCTAGTTTTTCAAGAAAGGAGGAATAACCTTATCAAGCTTACACAAATAACATATTTTATAAACATGACCAGTATTGACATAATTGATTTAGTACAACTGAGAACATGTATACCATACTAGTGAGAACTCAGATTAGCAGACAATGATGTATTCAGATTAATTTGTAGCATACTTCATCACAATATGACCCAATCTTGTGGATACTTGAAGAGGTACATACAATACACAAATCACAGTAGTCTAACAAGTATCTCAACCAATGAAGATAATCAAAGGGTCAAGTTTCTTTGTGCTGTTAACTTCAGTTTTATACAATTAATAGGCTTACCGAGTATAAGTCATATCAACTATACAGAGTACGAGTAGATATAATTATCCAATATGTAAGGATTTAGCCGAAATTCTAGGAAATTTCGAGCTGCTCGGTTTGGAAGGGAAAAACACGTTTGGTTATTGGTTGTCCTAAAATGCAACATTTTGAGAAATATGATTGCTAAATATTCTTGGAATAAAGAATTAATTTGATAAAGTTAGCACTTATTTCCAAAGTCTATTTCCATCTCAATTTTTGAAACCATATCTCCAATTTTATTATTCGAACAGTAGGATATGACCTAAAATTATGCATCGAAGATAGGGCACAATTGCTGAGTAATGCTAGCATAACTCTGCTAAACAAGTATTTATGAAATTAAAATCAACCAATCAAGTAAGTTATCAATAAACGCTCCAAAATTTGTTTCAATTTCGCTTAACAACAGAATGTGCGAGAAGACAACGAGAAATGAAGAGATTAAAGGCCTCACCGGTCCAGTGAAATCGGAATCAGTAAACATCCAACGCTGCTCAACAGGTGCAAGGTTTCGTTGCTGAACTTTCTGTTCTTGGCAACGAATCTGAAAGTTTGTATTGCTTCGAGCTCCAGCGATAGGCTTCGACGCCATTGTTGAGAAGCCGAAGAGAACTGGAGAGCTGTTGCTGTGTGATGCTGGGAACACCAGCGACGATGAGGTTGCATACGCCATCGCCATTTGCTGTTGGTTTTCTTCAATCACCGAAGGTGATTTTCTCTGCCTGTTTGGGAAGTCGGATAAGGTTTAGTGCAGGCTGGGTAAGTCCAGTTGCTGAAATAGTGAAATGCTTTTATGAGGAATAATATTTCAAGTTCAACCCTGCTCTGTTTATCTCAAGCACATACACCCCATAATTTTATATTTTATGTAATTTAGATAAAAACATTAGAAAAGTTTGTACAAGTTTTAACTTTTAATAGACACAATAAAAATTAGGGTAAATTGCATGAAAATACAATAAATTTTGTCTTAATTATCATTGTATACAATCAACTTTTATAATCTTTCCATTGTATGCAAGTTGTTGTATACAATGAAAATTATAGAAAAATTTATTGTATACAATGATAGCTAAATAATAGACACAGAAAAAAGTTGTTTGCATACAATGAGTGAATTATGAAAGTTAGTTGTATTATTTTTAGAAATTTAAAGTTGATTGTATACAATGATAATTAAGACACAGTTCATTGTATTTTCATACATTTTCTCTTAAAAAATTATTCACAATATAGTAACAAAATAAGAATTTCAATACATACAATAAAAGAATTTAATATTCGCTATACGTAATAAAAAATTAATATAAAATTAAACATATTTTATATAATTTATCTAATTAATAAATTTGAAGGAGCCGGGTTTCAAGCCCAGTTTGAGTTCCAAACACTAAGCTTGTCAGGCTCGCAAGCTTAATTAAGTTTATGCTAATATACACAACCATTTCTACGTATTGATTTATGTATAAAGTTAGAACATAGTTGTGCTTTGGTTGGTTGTAAAGTGACTTGTTTAGGGTGTAACATTATAAACTGAGATATGGATCAATACCAAAAAACCTTGAAGATGGTATATTTGCGGGACAATTAAATAAAATATTAAATTGTATGTAGTGCTACGACATATGCTACGTCTTACCAAAAAGTATAAGTAGTGTCATAAATGAACTGGTCCGTATTAAATTGTAGGTTTTTTATTGTTGTTTAGCTTAGTTCTTGCTCATGTCTCATGCTATATCAATTGGAAACAAAGTTATATGTTGTTTTTTGTATTCTTTTATTTCCTTTTTCTAGATGTTGATATACCTTTTTTTGCATACATATACGCTTATTCTACTATTGAAATTATTTTTATTTTCATGTTTTATTGAAAACCATAAATAGATTATAGTTTATACGTAATTTTTAGCCAATTTTTACTTTGTATTTCTATTATTTAAACGAACCACGTCACGCTTGAGCGTATTGATTACTTCACCAAGCTTGAGCTAGAGCTTGAAAACCATAACTCGATAGAGCTCAAGTTTTAGAATTTGAGTCAGGCTCGAGCTTGTCAAAGTTCGAATTGCTTTGCCTCAATGTTGTCAATTGAATGTCTAAACAACCTTTTTGAGCTATCGCGAAAAAAAGGCATTGTTTGTATTAGAAGATGTAAAATGTCTTATGTCTTAATTTATGTTTGCAAGAGAAGATATAAAATACGTTAAGGGGGCGTTTGGTTCGCTGGAATTGAATGGAATTGGACGAAACTGGAATTGAGCATTCCTAAATCTTGTTTGTGTTTGGTTCACGGAATTTATGGAATGGAATTTGACCATTCTAATGAATTCCTTAAATCAAGGAATTATGAATTCCTTCCCTAAATGGATGAAATTCTAAGGAATTCTTCAAATCCATAAGAATTCTCAAAACATAATTGTTGTCTTCTATCCCACCCCACCCTACCCCTACCCTACCTCATCCCACCCTACTCTACCCTACCCACCCCTACCCTACCCCCTACTCTATGTCATCCACCCTACTCTACTTTACCCTACTCGTGCCCTACCCTACTCTACACCCTCCCACCACCACCACTGCCGCCGCCACCACCGCCGCCCCCGCCACCACCACTATCGCCGCCACCACTACCGCCGCCACCACCGTCGCCACCGCCACCGCCACCACCACCGTCACCGCCACCACCACTACCGCCGTCATCAACACCACCGATCCTCGCCGCCGACCATCACTCACACTCACTGTAGGGTGGGGGTGGGGTAGTGGGTGGGATGGGGTGGGGTGGGGGTAGGAGGTGGTGGACGGTTGATTGTATAATTTATTTTGGTTTATACATATTGAATTAATTTATTTTTTGTTAGATTCTAATTCCGGTCTTTACCAACCAAACAGAATATAGTTTTTCATATGAATTCAAATTCCCATGAATTCCAATTCTTTGGTTAAATTCCAATTCCTTCATAATAATTCCGCGAACCAAACGGACCCTAAAAGTTCGGTAAAAGATAAGTGATTTATGATTTTCAAAAATAAGATTTTTATGGGATCCCTCATTTTTAGTTTGGGCTAAAATAGAAATAAGCTCACAGCCTTACATGATTGCCCAAGATGACTAAGCCCGCGGAGTCACGGACTAGCACCGGGATGCAATGAAAAATGAACATGAGATTAGTATCGGTAGGTTCAATTTATTATATTATTTAGTGATACTTCTACTAGGAGTAAGCTTGGTATCTGTACCGGTACTGAATGTATCGAAATCAAATTTCTTGAATTATTGCTATCAAATACCGAACTAAAATACAAAAACAGGTACCGGTTCGGGATCGACTAGATTCGAGAAATTTCAAGTCAATACGCTTATCTTTAGCAAAATTGAAATGAAACAACACCGGTACTAAAATAAATTTCTAAAATTTTTAATACCGAATATCAAACCATAATATAAGAACCGGTATCAATTCGGTTTTAAAAGTTCCCATTAATTTCTCCAAATTACCAATCTCATTCATATCTAATCAATGCCCCCGCCTACGCCCACAAACCAGCTACCATATTGCCAATTAAACATCACTTTTTACATAATTACCCTTAAGAAATTTTGTGTCCCAAACATCCCCCCAAATCACAGATTGTAAAAAATATAAATCTGTGAATGCATTTCAAGCTATGAAATTTATTTTTAACGCCGTAAATTATATAATATATCTATTTAGTTATTTTCAGGCTATTAATAAAATTATAGGTTAGAAGGTTAGTGCTCCGTCTTTTGAAACTAATCACGCCTTTATGTAAATTAATTATGTAGCAGAGATACATTTTTTTAAGTAAACGTACATTTTAAAATATATATGGATTTGCGTTATTGTTTCTTTAAAACATTTTTTACTCATATGTATTTTAAGATTCATGTTTTTCGATCTGTATTCTGGACCATGATCAGAATGTGAAACAACGGTTTGCCCAAATTTTGCTTTATAATACAAATAAATAAGCATTTGAAATCAGTAAGGGGTGTTTGGTTCAAGTATTTTTTTGATAGGATTTGCATTTGATAATGAGATTTGTATTTAGTGAGATTTAAAATCCCAAATGGTGTTTGGATGAGATTTATTAGATTAGATTTCCACTACAGTAACCACCACCTACAACCTCCATTGCCACCATCGGCCACCACCTACACCTCCACCACCGACCTAGGGTTTTTCCACCACCGGCCACCATCTACACCGCCACCACCAACCTAGGGTTTTGTCACCGGAGACAAAGGCGAAACCTAGGTCGCCGGAGACGAAGGCGAACGACGACAGTGGTAACCACCACAGTGAAGGCAACACCTAGGTCGCCGGAGACAGCGAAGGAGAAAGCCTAGGTCGCCGGAGATGAACAGCAACAGCGAAGAGAACGGAAGACGAACAGGATGGAGACGAAGTCGGAGGCGAAGGGACGAAAGACGAACAGGTCGCCGAAGGGTCGCAGGTGCAAATCCCCATCTACGGGATTTTAGAATACGGGGGATAGTATTTCAAAATCCCCCATCCATAGGATTTAAATGCCATCAAATGAAATCCATGAATTTGAAATCCTTACCTACTTTGCCAACCAAACATTGTATTTGAAGGGATTTGAAATGCAAATCACACCAAAAGAATGAAACAAACACCCCCTAACTTATTACTTTAAAAACAATTTATTAGTAGTATGTTTAAAGACATTTAGGGGGTGTTTGGTAGAGAAAAAAGAAACTAGGAGAAATGCAAATGGAAATAGATGAGAAATGGAAATGGGAAGAAATGAAAATGTGTGGAGAATTGGAATTGAGTTCTTTGTTTGATATTATCAGAGAAATGAAACAGAGAAATGGTGGCTCAGGTCACCGGACGGCGGTTGTAGCGTTAGCTGCCTCGTCAGACGTCAACGATGATGAATAGAACGCCGGAAACATAGCACAACTGGACATCGACGATGATAAATAGACATCAACTCCCATTTCTCTCAATTTCTCCACAATTTGAAGAGAAACGGAAATATAAAGAAAGAGGAGAAATGAAAATGGGTAAAAAATCATTTCTTCTCCCAAAACTATTAACTATTTTTTCCAAACAAGAGAAAACAATTCTCCCTATTTTAATAAGCAACCCAAAAACATCTCTTTAGTAACATTTTAAAATTCTGTTGAAGTTGATGGGTCTAAATGAAATATTATTAATTATTCTTGCAAGTTTCAAGCTTCTTCCAAGACTCCGCATTTGTCAACTGTCACAGCCGTTGCCTACCATCGACGGAAACCGAAAACCATAAAAAAAAATGGCACCAACTCACTTGTCAACCATTCCCATTACTCTCCCACCACTCTACTCCCCACCGTTACTCCGGCGTAACAATTTCTCATCGTTTCAGAAGCTTTTCCGGCCTTCCAAACCCTTGATTTGCACTTTCACCTCAAATCTCGTCAAATCTTCAGCAATGGACTCATCTTCTTCTATTAGAGTCCAATCGACCGCAGCTTCTAGTGTTCCCGATCTAGGGCTTGTTCAGCGTGCGATTCAATTGGCTCAATTATCACCGCCCACATGGCAATCCGCAATTCTCAGTAATTTTTTTATTTTCTTGCTCGGATCGCCGATTCTCGTCACGGGATTGTCACTTTCTGGCATCGGCGCTGCCTTCTTGCTTGGTACTCTCACGTGGCGCGGTTTTGGACCGTCTGGGTTTCTTCTCGTCGCTATTTACTTCGTTATTGTAAGTGAAAATCAAAATGAATTTAAGCAAATCAATCAAAATTGCCCCCTTTTGCGCTAATTGTTTCGATTAATATTGTAACAATCATCGTCTTCTTGATTATAATCTGCTCAGTGTTTATATTTATACATACAACTGATCCTTCTTTTTGTTTTATTATATTTTTATTTCTATTTTATTTATACTCTGCTGGTCTGAGTTGATATCCCCAATTTGTCACTAGGTTTCAGTTAGAAGTATGTTACCCTTGCTTTTATGAAAGAAATTGAGAATCTTGTTATCGTTTTTTGTCTTTCTTGTTGTTTCATTCCTTCGTATTGCATGTTCTTTGTGGCTAATTAGGGGTGTTTGGATGTGTGGTTAAACTGAATTCGTAATAATAAGTTTCAAGTTCTTGGATAAAAGTGATTATGATTATTTATGGTCAACGGTCATATTTCCTAGGAAGCTGCTGCAAAAGAACTAACTGCTGAGATAAATGCTGAATTCTCTACCTATTCAGTGCTTTAGGCAAAAGACTATCTAATAGTAATTTTTAATCTTCAAGTTGCACTCATTTCTATCAAAACACGCGCTGAAACACTCTGTAAAGATTCAAGATAGGGACACATCATCTAAGAATTCACAAATGTCTAATCACTTCTTAAACTTGTCTACTAGTTTTTCAAACTAGAGCACACTGTTGATTGTTGTAATCAACATTAAGATTGTCTTCTACATCAATCTGGTCTGGATTAAACCTTAGGCATGCTCAAGATTGACATAAAAGATAATGAAATTGTGTGTCTTTTATATATAATATTGTAGGGTACAGCAGTAACAAAAATAAAAATGGCTCAAAAGGAAGCTCAAGGTGTTGCCGAGAAGAGAAAAGGTAGAAGAGGGCCTGGGAGTGTAATAGGTTCAAGTGCTGCAGGTTGTGTTTGTGCATTGCTTTCAATTTATGGAGCTGGTGGCAAAACATTTTCTCGCCTTTGGGAATTAGGGTTCGTTGCTAGTTTTTGTACCAAATTGAGTGACACCGTCTCTAGTGAGATTGGGAAGGCGTATGGCAAAACAACGTAAGTAGTTCTGGTTTAAAGCATCTTATCTATTTAATGCTGATGCATATAACTTCCTAAATCATTTTATTCAAGAAATCAAATTGTTGCTTAAATAGGGATAACTGGCAAAATAGCAACATATGTCACTATTACCAATGATAACAACATACTATGAAGATTATAATAAAGGGTGTTGTTGGGTGTACTCCCCCCTCTCACATACACATGTCATATCAATAGGTCAACCCTCTCACATACATCATATGGCGTGGAGTGCAATGATCCATACCCTATCATAAATTACAACACTCTTTTTACCAGTCGTAGCAATCCTGAAGTAAATTATGTACTATTATGGGTAAATAATGAAAGTATGTATCTATGATTGGTAAAAACATGGCCATAGTCAGTAAAAAGAATTGGAAGGATGTTGTTAACTTGTTATCTCTAGTAATTATCAACGGCTGTTGATATTGTTATGCAATTATCCCTAGGTTTGATGCAAAAAGCTGTCCTAAAGTTTTCTATTTAACAATTGCATTATTGTTTAAATAATGTAGTGGTGTAATCCTGTTTGACACGGTGCTTATGAATATGATACAATTCAGATTTACTTAAGCTGGGATATGTTAAAATTATTATTAAATAAGGAAATTAGTATTAGAAGATATGTTTTATTGTTTAGTTGATATATTTTTATTTTAGATAAGGATTAGAAGTTGATTCTTGTCTTTCATTATAAATAGACCATTAGGGTTGTCATTTTTATTCATGCATGATTGGAGTTTTCATATCATCTGGAGTGTTGGTTTACCTCTCGAAAAGATACCATGGGAGAGCCTATCGACATTGAAAGTTGATTAATATATCTTTTCATCTTTTATTATTTTTCCAATTTGATTTTCGTATTAGAGCAACTATTCTGGGCAATTATAAGTTAATTTTTCTACGGAAATCATTGTTAATAAAAGAGGTAGCTTGTTTCACGTGGCTACAACATCTCTTCCTGATACAAAATATGAACCAATAAAACCCATAGTGACTTGAAAGGAAAACGGGCAGTCGTGTCACCTCCATGACAACTGAAAATGGTGGTGAAGATAGTGGTCTAGAGAGTTCAGCAGAAAAAAGATGTTGAATTACGGAGCTTGATTTGCCCTATTGACCTTATTGCCGCTACGGAGACTTAGCAATGGGGTCCTGCTCATCAGCATCGCTGAAGATACTTGTTGCTGAAATTGGAAATTGGAAAGAGAAGGTTTGTATTGGAAATTGGAAAGAGAAGGTTTGTATTGATTGAAACTTGAAGAAAAGAAATTACAACTGGGGAAGAATCCCTCTCTCTAGGCTGTTAAGCCAGAGCCAAACAATCTAACAAAATATCTGCATACCTCACACATGCCTTCCTTCTCCTTTTATTCTATTCCCTCTCTCCTCTAACGACTTACTAGCCACTTTTTGTACTCCCCCCTTTTACCCTTCTCGAATATACCTGAAGTACCCTTGGAGTAGGTACTTGTTGAGCCAAAATCTCTTCGTTCTCATCATATGGTGATTGGTGGAAGACTAGGTAGTGTTCAGGGGAGGGAAAGACGGAAGTCTGATGTGGAAAGCACAGAAGAAAGAGTAAGAAGTGTGGCTCTAATTTAGAGATGAATGGGCCCTCATAAGGGCCTACTTTTGAATGGATACCAATTAGGGTTTCTTTTGAAGTAAATAATAGTCCATTAATGAAACAAAAGATGGACGTATGGTATGCAGATGTAGCTGGATAGCCGCAAGGAACTTTTTGTGGGTTAGAAAATCTATCTTGACAATTTGACATGGGCTATAAGACAGATAATATATGGGATCCTTGAATCAAATTTAATCATGGAAAAACCTTGGGGACAAGGTATTTTGGGGGCTGGAGTAATGATATGGCCCGGGTTTACTATTTTAATATTATTATTAGATAAGAACATTATTAGAAGGAGATGTGTTCTATTGTTTAGTACTTTAGTTGATATATTTTAGATAGGGTTTATTTTAGATATAACTTAGGAGTTAAACTTATATTAGCAGTAGATATTTGTCTTTAATTATAAATAGACCATTATGGTTGTAATTATATTCATGCCCAAATTGATTGGTAGTTAAATCATTGGAAGTCTTGGTTTACCTCTAGAAAGTAAACCACGGGAGAGCCAATCACCTCTCCAAAGTCGATTCATCTATCTTTTTTTCTTTTCTTTTTGTTTGCCAATTTGATTCATATCAAAATTGTTTAGAGATTTTAGAACAAAATTGTTTTAGAACCCAATCCGTTTCGAGTGGTGAACAATTGACATGTTTCAACCCATTACATACGAGTCAAATTGGCAAAGTTTTATGAACAGAAAGAAAATCTAGAAAATTTAATCGACGTTAAAGAGATCGATCAGCTCTCCCATGCTTTACTTTCAAGAGGTAACCTGCACTCCCAAGGATATCAAAATCAGCAACCTAGGTATGCATATTGCATTTATAACCTTTATGACCTATAGATAAATCAATGCTTTTTTCCTAATACAGATACCTAGTAACAACATTTAAGGTTGTCCCAAGGGGTACAGAAGGGGCTGTTAGCGTTGAGGGGACTGTTGCTGGTGTTCTAGCTTCGATTCTTCTTGCTTCTGCTGGTTGCCTTCTGGGCGAGGTATATTGTTTCATCTTCACATGTTACATATAGAAATTTCACCATTTTTGTTATTTGGTTTCATCTTTTTAATTAATTACCGGGGTTACATATTTTATTTATTGGGTTTTCAATGTTTTTCGGGATAATAGATCAGGGTTGCTGAAGCGTTCATATGTGTGTTGGCATCACAAATTGCAAATGTTGGTGAGAGTGTGATAGGAGCTGTGCTTCAAGATAAAGAAGGATTCGAATGGGTAAGCTAAAGATTGATTCTTATGCACGCATGTTGGAAATAATCTTGTTTTCGTAAAAAGAATCTAATCCATGGCCTTGTATTTCTAGCTCAACAATGATGCGGTCAATGTGATAAATATATCTCTTGGTAGCATACTTGCCATCGTGATCCAGCAATTTGTACTCCAAAACTGGCTTGCTTAAACCCTATAATTCATTGGCAAACTGATTGAATAGAGACTGCAGATCATCATTTGGTAGCACTTTCTGAGTACCGACTTCTCGAGCATACAAGAGACCGGTTTTGGGGATTTTTTTTTTATTTTTATTTTTTATTGTTTGTTGTAAAAATAGCAAGTCTTGATGTTAGTTACAGACTCGAGATTCTTTACTTCAGGCTGTACATTAGCAGCATGTTTAGGTACGTTAAATGCTTTTTGTATCATCTAACCTGATGGCATGTAAACTGCTCAGTTTTTTATTTTTATTTATTTTATGAACACTCACCTCGGTGTTCATCTTCATCTTTCAGTATAACTTGGGTGAACCTTGAGTATTTTGTTGCGTTCAAGGATAAAACATAACTCAAAACTTACTTTAATATAAAGAATTCGATGTTATTTAACATGTGTGCCCTTACCGTTGTATATTATTCATCCTTTACAATCATCCTCTAACACAACCTTCACGTAAATAATGAATAAGTAACAAGTTCCAGCTCACAACACGGTAAAATTCCTCAACTTGAGGAATCAATTTGTAACAAGTAAAAATACACACACTTGAACGGTGACATCGTGATTTTGTAGTGCCTTTGCCTTTTCAAACTAACCACTACGACCACATATATCGCTAGCAACATTGAATTGAAGTCTTGAGGAGTATCATGCACCTAAGAATTGGTTACAACACTAACGGAGCACACGAGATATCACTTGTTAGAAATTCCGTCTCCTTTTTAAGGTAGCTGTGTTCTGTTGAGAACCATAGAAATTTGGCATAGGCAAGTAGCATACATCTGGGACAAAAGTATCAGTAGAACCTAACAGGTCCTGATGATGATGTGGAAAATTTTTTGGCCATGAGAGTCCTGAGGCAGTAGGTGGGGAATGCATCTGTGGGACCGCCCAGGATGCATCAGGGACCTGACCCAAGCAATCCTCACCCTCTAGTTCAACCTCCATGGCTCTTAGAATAGGTGAACCATCTGACTCTCCCAGCTTCCCACTATCAGCCTACACATCATTCAATCTACCTTGAAAACTTGTAAAGATAGCTTAATATACAAGAAAAATATTTACATTAAAATGCATTACCTTGGAAGAGCCATTATCTAAGTAGTTATAATTCTGATTATAATCTGTGAGTGAAAGAAAGTCATCAAACTGCCATTGTTGAATACTCTCAGCAGAAGAACCTCCAGAAAAAGGCAGCTTAGAAGGTACAAAATCATCAGCTCCTGATGATTGGAGAGGCATAACTTTATTGAACTGATTTGTTGCTGAGACTTGACCAGTCCTTGCTGGCACAGAATGTGGTCTTTCTGCTTCTGGAATCTTCTCACTGGAGTTTGACTTTCCTGATGATGAGGCACCAGGGTCAACAGCTTCAAGTCCTACTTTCACTCCTGTAAGCAGAAACCTCTGATGTGATGAAACTAAAGAATTGACTGTATGTATAGCAACATCACATTTTCTGCACAGTAAAGCCCTGTCTTCAAGACAAAAGAAGTAGCCAACTGCTTCCTGTTCAATTGGATAAGTGTTCAGACAACAGCACAATCTCATACAATATTTGATGAAAAATATTAGCAGATGAGATGTGAATCCGCTACTATCACAATTTAACAAGTTGCATGACCAAGGTTCAAAAATAAAATAAAATATTCAAGTGTAATCAGTTTCAAGTACACCACTGTTGTTACTTCGTCTGTTTACTAGTTACAGTATCGTACTGTGGAAATTATCAGTAACTGTAAAATACTTGCATTTTGTTATCAATCATAGCAACTTGATCTGAAAAACGTTGCTATTATTGGTAGCAGAATTACTGCAATAGGCACTAGAAAGCATGTATGCTACTACTAGTGGTAGTTTTTGTAGTACGTTACTATAATCATTAAAAGGGTAAAGTATTTTGCTATTGCAGGCAATACCTATGTTAGTCAGGTAAATAAACAGCATAGATCAAATGCCAAGAAAGCATAAATACAGAACAGACTAAGTAACCGACCAAATCCAGAAGGATTGCATACAACACTTTCACAATCTTACTGTCAGTAATTGAATTCAAACTAGTTTAAACTAATTTATAAAGCTGCAAAAACTAACAGTAAATGAAAAAATATATATTACATTTCATCAGGAAGGAAATTACTTTAGAACAGCAGGTATCTAACTATATACTGAATGTACTCCCTCCCATGTGAATTTGGACTGTACCTGCCAGCAAGCCTAAATAGGGGAGAAGTATCTAAACCCACCATAGATGTTCAAATTCTAGTAAATACGTTGGCCAATCCCAAACTTTACAGGTATTAGATAACTGTCATAGGAACATGTCAAAATTTCACAGGACCCAGTTATCTCGTATCATATGACATCTTTACCAAAAAAAAAATTACATTCGTTTAGAAAAATACCAGAGGCCTCTAACACTTAAATCCTATACTCAACGACATTACTCTGCTCATCGTCAATACATAATTGTGGTATGAGCTCATGAACGAGAACCCAACTATTTTTGCATGCCCCCTGCAGATGGAACTTCTACAATTTCAACCGGAATCTGATGTATCCAAATTTGACCCAACTGTTATTGTATGGCTTACTCAAAACATCCATTTTCATGTATTGGTGCTTTTAAGATTTACCTTCTAATGAACCTAATAATCTATAGAACAGGTAACCTGTAGTTGCTTAAATTATTTATTTAGTGTTAACAGCAATAAACCGTGACACAAATAGTCATCAAATGTAGCAAAACTTGGTGACTTACCTAATTTAGCAGTTTGGATACATTAAAATATAAATTTTGAAAGTAAATTCTGGTAGCAGTTAACCTAAGGAAATGTTAACCAATCAGCTATGACTTCAAAATCCAGTCATTGGCCACAATGATCCGTCTATCTTCCTAATTTCCAGACAACTTCATTACTAATAATTTATTTCTAATCACGTTGTAGCTAGGGGCGGACCCAAGTGTTACCGAACGGGGTTACGGGACACCATCCAATTTTGTACGCGTAGTGTAAATTTCGATCTCGCGTGGTGTAAATTTCAGTTTTTTCGAGATGGTGCTACCATCCATTTCAAATTTTAGGTCCGGTGCTACCATCCATTTCAAATCCTGGTCCGCCCCTGGTCACTTGTAGCTCGTTGAGACACAACTCTGGCACGTCATAGAAAATTACTAGAGTACATTTCTATTTCTATTTATAATAAATAACTACACCTGTTGATTATACAAGTCCAATCGTTAGGTCAAAATGATCCATCTATCCTTCTAATTTTCAAACGTACTCATAATCAACAAACACCTTCCTTCCACCTAATCATGTAATAAATCGTTCAAACTCACAATTAATCATCCCAATTATAAAATCAATACACACAAAACTCGAATAGAGAGAGAGAGAGAGAGATCAAATCCGCAACATAAAATCGAAATATACCTGACAAATATCGCACTTTGGCATTTGAGAATTAAAAGTAGAAAGAGGAACCCTCTGATGCTTACTGGCGAGCTTGTTAGCAGCATGAACCTTTTCATCGCAAGACCAACACAAGGCGGCCTCATCAGCACAACACAACACCGTCGCCTCCGCCGTCGCACAGACGTTGCACTGAATCTTCATAGTTGAGATCTTTCTAGAATTCACAGATCTTATCTTGTGTGGAGATCTTTAACATATATAGGGAGGGAGGGTTTAAGCAGTAAATGGGGGGATGGGAGAGCAAGTGGGGGTTTTAAGAGAACATGTACTGATTCGTAATTCAATGGATTATTAAAGTCTGTTTTCTTCTTTATAATATGTATTTGTTTTTTATTTTTTATTTTTTATATTTTTTTTGAAACGGGATAAAAATAAAATAAATTAATTGATATTTTTTGTTGCGGCGGTCCAACACGTGAGGCTTCTACCGCGTGTTTGAGTAATCAGGAGACCGGCTTTTACCAATAAAATTAATGTACGTGCCAACACGAAACTCACAAAAATATCTGTTTCTCATATTAGTTTTTTAATAAAATTATAAAAAAATTATATCCTCTTACTAAATTCTCGTATATGATTTTTACTTTTTAAAATTATAAAATTCGCTATTTTCAACTGTCTATTTAAGACCTAATCTATACATAAAACAAACACAACACATGCATGTCCAATCATATTAAACACAATACTACTTAAAATGAAAAAGAGATGATTTATTTACAACTTTTTGCTATACACAACAAAAAGTTATCTCTTAAATCATTATACCCACAAATTCATAAATAAGATTAATAAATAGTGAGCTGATAAGGACAAAAAGATCTTAATTGTTATGTATGACAAAAAGTTGTTAAACACAAATCATTATCCAAAGTAAAATGCTACACACCCACCACAGACAACACCACCGCCACCAGACCACCTCTTCTCTCCTACATCCTCTAACCATCACCCATTTTCTCATAGTCTTCTACTACCATTGAACTGATTGTGTGTGTACATATGTTGCATAAATTTTGAGTTTGATGGTTTCATAGAGTGTGCTAAGGTGTGTATGTGTTGGTTTTGATGTTGATTTAGGGTTTAATGTTTCCAATCGGACATGCATGTGTTTGCTCAAGAATACTATGAATAGTTAGTGTTGGTTTATGTTTCTATGTACGTCAGTGTTAGTTTGTGTCTTCTTGTTCATTTGTGTGAGGTTGGGTAGTTAACAACGAGTAACAATTGTATAAGGTGGTTTGTGGTCTAGTGGTGATGTTGCTTGAAAAACACCAAGAGTACATTAAGATGTTCATCATGAACATCACTAGAAGCAATTTGTAAAAAATAAACATCTAATACATAATAAAAAAATACCAATTTGTAAATTTGTCAAGAAAGATAATATAAATGTTGAAATTTTTCAATAAAGGTAGTGTTCAGATTTTAAGGCGAGAAAGTATTTATAATTTTCAATTTTTTATAAAAAAAGATATCTGTAACTAAATGTGTAGGTTACCTATTAAAAAGTGCTGACATGTTAAAATCTGATGATGTTAAAAAGTGCTGACATGTTAAAATCTGATGATGTGGATGTCCATGTGGTATTTAAAAGTACGCATAGCCACAATTCTTAAAAAACAAAAACATAAACCTCTACACCTTATGATGATACGATTCGTCTTTTTATTCGCTCTCTACTCTTTCCCTGACCTCTCTTGTTTCACTGGCCATCACCTTAGGACTGCTACCATCTCAAACTCTATATACCCTTTATCTTCGAACTCTCTCTTTCTCCAAACTCTTTCTCATTTTTCCCAAATCTATGGTTTTGATCTTGTCATAAGTGGTTTGTTGATGGTAATATGAGGTTGTGTGTATCTTATTTGGGAGAGATGAGAGAGAGGGTTATGATTTGGTATTGTTCTAATTTCTCCAATTTGGTGTTATTCCTCTTTATAAACAAATCTGAATTGGGGGTAGGGTTCTTCTTCATTGATATGTGTTCGGATTTCTCATATTTGCCTTCAAATTCCTCTCTTTGTGTATTATGTCCGTGTCGGTGTGTGTTAGGTTAGGTTTGATTTTCAAATCCAGGTGAACATTTGAAAGATAAACATACAAATTTTTTTGATTTGTTTTTCGATTGTGTGGTTTTTTTATCGGTTATTGAGATGAACGTTTGGAAGATTAATAGAAGATGAACAAAGATTAAATGCAAAGAATAATATGAAGATGAATGAGTATCAAGAACATGATTAAAATTAAAAAAAAAAATTTTTAAAAGGATAATTAATAATTAATGTTACGAAGTTAGTTTAACATTATTAGTTGGTTATTATCTACTTGTTAATTTTAATAAGAGGTTAATTAATAATTAATTATTAGATTAAATATTAATTGACAATTAATTAATTAATAACTAACATTTTCATAATTTTTTTTCATAAAATTAACATTTGTTGATGATACTTGATAGTAATCTGGCGTGAAGTGGACTAGCAGGACTGCCATATTAGGCCTTGCGCATCCATCTAGTTGGATGGAGTGTGATACTTCTTCACATCATCGTCCCCACCCCCTTTACTCTAAGTGAGTTCCTTGAGCGGGTTCTCACCCATGCTCGCTCCATCTCTTTCTCTCTCTCTATCTCTCTCCTTTTTCTATATTTATAATTTCTTTTAAAAAAGTATAAAATCTTTGAGGGGAATGGATGTAAGCGTTAGTGGGATAAAGGAAGATAGAAGGAAAAAATGATATGACGCTGATATGATACAGGGAAGTAAGGAGATAGATGCACATGGTCTTAATCAAGGTATGATGCCATGTAAACAACACATAAACAATAACTTGCAATGGCCTAGATTTTTAACAGGAATTTCAAGTAATTTTTATTTTTTTATTAGAAATTGAAATTAAAATTCATCTTACGGCCTAAAAAATTGGATATTGTTTGTCGACAAATTCCTACGTTTATAATACTTTTTATGGTAATAATACTTTTTAATATAAATAATATTTTAAAACACTAGCTAATAGAATATTAATATGAATTCAAATAAAGAAGACCAAATGGAATTAAGAAAAATCCTATTTAAACATCATGTTGACGCTGAATCACCATCTATGATGACGTCGCGGTCCAAATTTTTTGCAAGTTGCATATGCATCGAATATACTTGACAATATTTAAAATATATTTTACGAACTTAGTGGTGATTATTAAAGATGCTACTTGAGTCTAAATTCGATTCCGTATGTAATATGATAGGGGGCGTTTGGTTCACTGAAATTGAATGGAATTGAACGGAATTGGAATTGAGCATTCCTAAATTTTGTTTGTGTTTGGTTCGCGGAATTTATGAAATGGAATTTAACCATTCCAATGAATTCCTTAAATCGAGAAATTGCGAATTCCTTCCCCAAATTGATGGAATTCTAAGGAATTCTTCAAATTCATAAGGAATCTCAAAACATAATTGTTGTCTTCTATCCCACCCCACCCCCCGTCACCACCCCAACCCCACCCCTCGTCACCACCCCAACCCCACGCCACGCCACGCCACCCTACCCCTACCCTACCTCATCCCACCCTACTCTACACTACCCACCCCTACCCCACCCCACCTCTACCCTATGTCATCCCACCCTACTCTACCCTACCTTACCCCCACCCCCACCCTACCCTACTCTACACCATCCCACCACCACCACCACTACCGCCGCCGCCACCACTGCCGCCACCGCCGCCGCCGCTACCGTCACCTCCACCGCCGCCACCACCGCCGCCACTACTGCCACCGCCGTCATCAACAACCTCCACCGCCACTCACTGCCACCCTCCACCGCCAGGCACTGCCACCCTCCACCGCCACCCACACCCGCCGCCGTCACCACTGCCGCCCTAGGTAGACTATAGGGTGGGGGTGGTGTATAGTGGTGTGGGGTGGGGTAGGTGGCAAAGGAGGTAGGGGTGGTGGGCGGTTGATTGTAAAATTTATTTTGGTTTATACGTATTGAATTAATTTTTTTTGCTAGATTCCAATTCCGGTCTTTACTAACCAAACAAGATATAGTTTTTCACAAATTCCAATTCCTACGAATTCAAATTCCTATGAATTCCAATTCCTTGATCAAATTCCAATTCCTCCATATTCATTCCGCAAACCAAACGGATCCTTATTGTTTTTATCAACCTATGATTGTTCGTCTTAGTTTATTTTTCGAGTTTATTTTTCCATAAACTTATCTTATTCGGTTTATTTTTCAAAAACCCGACTTATTTTCTTATTGTAAGTGATTAAATGAGATGATCGTAATATCGACATTAGATGCGCAAAAAACAATTTTCCTAAGCTTTCATATAGTCGAAAATTTCGTATAGGTTATGTCAGTATTGCAACATCAATTCCAAGAATATGATATAACAATCAAACAACTGAGACAAGATGGTATGGATGGTTACGCATAAAGGACCATTGCAAGCAAGCAACCCACATGATGATATGGATGGATACATGTAAACAACCAAGACAAGATTTAGTGTCAATTTGGACAAATTTAATGAAGTTGTGTATTACCTTTTAAGCAGTGTTGTTATCAAGACACAACAGAAGGGTAAATTGGTCATTTGAACTTCTAACATATCAGATATTCCTATATCAGCACTTGTATCTTTGCAAGATGGAAAAAACAGAAAAGAAGACGACGCATTTTGCACCATTTGTACACGATCTACGAATTTATCATACTCGTATTCGATAAGTTTTATGCACCTGAAACTACGGAAAACTCAGATCTTACTGGATGACAAATTGCGAGGTAAAAAGATTTTCAAAACTGGTGCTTGCGATGATACGTGTATTGTGTCGCCATATTGAATACGATGAAGCATACTAGAACCATCGATATAGATGAAGCCCTCATTCGTGTACCAATCTATATCCATGGATTCGTTTGGTTTTACTAGTCCATGCATTAAACTCGAGGTTGACGGTTGTGGTGAAATGGGCTCCCTCACCATGTATTGGAGATCTTTTGATAAAATGGGCATGGTGAATCCACCAGCTGATAGCATTGCTGCTGTTGATCCCGCTGCTGTTGAGACCCGTAGACCACTAGATCGAGAATTGACTAGAGGTGAACTTGGTTTCCCGTCTTTCCTAATTCTTTAAAAAAAGAGAAAAAAAAAGACAAGGATTAGGAGATAGGAGGAACAATATCAAGTTTCCGGAGGTAGCAAGATGGGTGGGTCCAGTCACGGGCAAAAATGTGTTTGGATTTAACACGTTATTTTTAGTGTGGGTCAAAACAGATTGGAACATATTGACCCACTAACACTTTCTTTTCCACTTTTGACTTTTGTAAAAAAAAACGGTAAGTAATGAACATACTAATTTTTTTGAACGGCTCCTAGATCTACCCCAATGATTACAAAAAAAATATTAGTACAATAATAGCCTAAATCTTTGACAATGATTTACAAAGTTGTATGCATTAGAAACAAATTTGGTTACATGTACAACCTATTTGACCCGTTCCACTTTAAGGTGAATCTGTTTTAAAATTAGACTTGTTCGATATAATGAACTACCCAAATTGAACCAATTATAAGTATTAAGTAAATTGGTCAAGATTGCCATCTATCATACTTTAAAATTTTATACAGAAGAAATCTGTCTGTTACCTAAATGAGAACCTAGAGGCAGATGCAGGACATGGATCTGCAATTAAAATGTCGTTAAGAGCATACGTTGACAATGGTGTCGAGTTCACACAAATTGACATTCTTGATAGTTCAGAAGGAGCTATCCGATTTTCCAGGATGTCATTTAGTATCTGCAAGATCCAATAATACTAGCAATGTAAAATTGTTCTTGTTTTATTTTTCTTTTTTGTGTTCAATCTATCTAATGTAGCAATCATATTCATACGGTCATACCTGTTCAAAGTTTTTGACAGTTGCAGCACAAAGATAACCAGTGCTTCTAGTAGCATCAAACTCATTACCTAGTTCTTGAACCTAAGCAAATCCAAGAATTTTCAAAATCATGAAAGGAATATGAAATAAGAAAGGTAACAATACGAGTTATGGAAAATAAAACGTAGACTCTAGGAATGAGCAAACCTCTTGTGGTTGAGTGGGGTCAGAGTTTAATCCCAGTAATGGGATTGAATCATTCAACAAACTGCTTGCCTGCAAAAGCGTGCCATCACCGCCAATGGTAACAACAAGATCCACATTACGAATGTCTTGTGACAGATTATTACGAAAAGTAGCATCCCAGTCAATGGACCTTTTTTGTAATATATTTTGACAAAAATCTATGGCATCTTTATGAACTCTGCGCCTGTTATCCAGAAAATGTAATACCTGCACCATAGATCACCAAAGGAATGGATTTTTTAAAACAGACCAAAGAAGAAAAGACAAGAAGATATAAAATTTATCACTCATTACAACAAGGTCTATCAACAATATTAGAAATGTTATACCAAGAGATAAGAAGAGTAAATGTGGTTCTCACTTTTCAGTGCTCCAGTTCACCTAAGCAAGACGGATGTGTCAGTTAGGTTGAGTAACGGGTCCGGGTTCACACATGTCATCTTTTAAATTGGGTCGAAACGGCAGTCCTGGGTTGGGATAGCCACTAAAACGTTTATTGTCCATTTTTGAATTTTTTTATCAACAAATAATGCATTAACTATGGTTAGAAAAACAGTAATATTACATACATAGTTTGAATCTTGGTATAAAACCTTTTTCTGAGGTTGTATGCATAAAAAATAGGCTTTCATATCACGTTAGCTCCACTTTCAGCTAAATTGTTTAATTTGACCAGTTAGAGACAAAAATACAACCCAAATAACCCATTCATAAGTAAAAGGCTTTGATATTGACACCTAATACCAATTATAATTTGCGGCTTGATTAATTTCATAGCCTTGTCAAACAAGATCCAAACTTGGGAATATCTATGGAAAAAGGCCAAATTATAAAAAATTTATTATACATTGAATTATGTAGATACAATGAAAATCAACTATTTGCATTGGCCAGTGACTAAATCTACGTCTCCTTCTTTGAAATTCATTCATAAACAAAGCTTTCTTCATTCAGAAGAACTACCAAAATATTTAGACCAGAAGAATGTGTCAAATTAAAGATCCTTCTGAAGTTCCAAACGCAAGAACTGGTCATCAAGCACATAGCCAATGTAGCTCGTTTATACAGAACAGATATTCCAGTGTTTCAAGCTTAAATAATAACTCTCGTCTTTAATAAAACACATTATAGTCTTTTACAGTTAACTAGACTCAATCATAAACTGAGCAGAAAAACTCTAGTCTAAAACACATTATAGTCTTTTAAAATCTGTATGACAAAGGCAGTCCGCATAAGTAAGAGGGATGAGTACGATAAAGTTCTTAACTATAGGAAAACAAGATCAGAAGGCTCTATCGGCTCAATCTTATTAAAAGTAAGAAAAACTGATCGATTCAAAATACCTTAGTCCCAAAATTATAGATTGCTTTGGACTATCGACTGGCTTTCACTCAATACAGGCAAACCATGTTTTGTACTTCGATTAGGATTTAATAAACATATAAATATATACAAAGCAAAGCGTAATAGAATACGATAAACTTTGAGATAATAAGACTAAAACATGAACAAGTAAATCTTCTTTCAACTAGTGAGAAAAAATGTCAAGTTGCCACAACAAAATATAACGTCTAACAGCAGCATGGATATGTTGCAAAACTCGTTCTTTTTTACATAGCAAAAGATTTTAAGTGAAATACGCTACAATCATGGGATGGAGGGGACAACGAAACGATCAAAGAAACATAGCTAAACTGTTTGCTGTTCACTTGGGCATTTTATCGAACAACTTTGCATTACCCTAATGACTAAGGTAAACGAAACATGCTGTAAAATTGTACACTAAAAAACTCTAGAAGTTAAAGATCATAAAATCAAGAAAAAGAATAGGGGATACCTTAGGGTTTGTAGCACGAGAGACAGAGTTTGATTGATGAAAGGGGTTGGCCTCCAAGGGCTTTAGAAGCAGCAGCAGACGCTTTCTTGCCATTGCTGTTTGCTAATCAGGTCCACAGTTGTTAATAGTGCCAAATAGCGCCGCTATAGCGAAATTATTACGAGCCGAGTATCTAATTGCTCAATCTCAACTCAACAGCCTACTCAAGTAGCTCGAGCTCAACTTGACTTAAACCAAGCCGATTTCATGTAGCTCACCGAGTTTCTCGACTCCGTTACACCCCTACTCTGAACCATATTTTACACATACATTATCCATTTGTCGCAATTTAAAGCAAGACTCTAAACCATATTTTACACATACGTAATCCATTTTTGGTAATTTAAAGCATGGACAAAGTTTGCATTTGAGCCTCTTAGATATATACCTGCTAATGAATTAGTACTTAGTAGTTATTATACCTTTCCAATCCCTATCAGAGTATCAGCAAAATATACAAAGTATCATCCCCAAGTTCTAGGACAAACAAATTAGGCTTGTAATCAAAGTTCAAAGGCATTCAACTTGGGTGTTTAGAATAAGTCGTGATAAAAACCAATTTGTAAACTTACCTTAAGCAACGAAAGAGAAGAACAGCAGCAGCCAGCAGGCCTCAGCCGTCGAGTAGTTGAACCGATTATGACGATTATTTGATGAACAGCGATTTAGCGAATCAAACACAAAATCGGCGATAAGGGATGAACAAACTGTCGATTATTGATGAATTGCTTCGACCGACTTTCCGATCGAGGAGGACGGAGCCGAGAGTAAGTTTGGGCGCCGTTTGGGCCCTTTTTCTTATTTATTTCATGGGCCCTTAATTTTATATATATATATATATATATATATATATATATATATATATATATATGGTTGATAGGGCGTCTGATCTGTCAACAATAAATGTCACATAAATGCTGACTGAAAATTGTGATATGGACAAATGATGGCATGTGATTGGTAGGATGTGAGAAGCCAGGGCTGTGATTGATGGGATGTGAGAAACCATCGAAATTTTAAATTAATTGGGGAGGGGGGTTGGATGAAAATTTAAAGGGTCTATGTAAAGGTGTTTTAAGAAAATATGAAGGGTCTTTTATGAAATATGTGAAAGTGTTTTATGAAAATAGGGAGGGGTTTTTATAAAACTTGTATATTAATGGAATTAGTATTAGGTTGTTTTTAAATTATGTTTAATAACTTGTGATATATTTTGCTTAGAGAAAAAAAATTATATATTTATGACGGTCTCATTTTTATCTACGTTTTTGTATAAATTTTACCATAATATGACATTGTTTTAAAAAATTAGTATATTCTTAATTTTTTTATCCATCAATAGTAGTGACTAGGTAATTATTATTTTTTATCCAACTAAATACTGACTGAAAATTATGACATAGACAAATAATGGGTTTTGATTGGTATAATGTGATAGATATGGCAAATCATGAGTTGTGATTGGTAAAATATGATACAAAGGGGGAGAATGGGTTAAATAAAACATTTGAGAGGGTTTTATAAAAATATGTGAGAGATTTATAAAAATTATATATTAATGTAATTAATTATAGGTAGTTTATAATTTATGTTAAATAATTTGTGATACATTTGTTTGTAGAAAAAAATAATTATATATTTACGACAGTCTCATTTTTATCTACGTTTTGGTAAAAATTATACCCTAATATGATATTTTCATAAAAATTAGTATATTTTTAATTTTTTGTTAATTTTATCCATCAATAGCAGTGGGTATATAATTCTCTAAACAATTTATATTTTTTTATATTCAATTTCTCTATGTAAAATAGTTGATATAATAACCGATTTCTTGGTTTTTTGATAAAAGGATTAAAAATATATTATTTTTTAAAATATTGTTTTATTATGATAAAATTTATATAAAAAATAGATAAATTTTATAGTGAACTAATATATATGTTAAATAGTTGATGCACATTGATATGTCATGGTTTAGTAACCCGATGCTGTAAAATATTTAAAAATTTATATTTAAGCGTAAGAGATAAACGTACATGTACCAACTTACAAATAAAATATTTTATCATAATAGAACTCGATCTGAATAATCAACACCAATCAATATCATATTATAAACAATTATTTAAAGAATTATATATATATACACATACAATGGTCAATAAAAAAACCTCTCTTGTATAAAGAACTTAATGAATTATTATGAACCATTAGATCTATCCATCAAGGGCTTAGATTAATATGTATGTATGTATGTATGTATGTATGTATGTATGCATGCATGTATATGTGTATATATGTATATATATATATATATATTTATGTATATATGTAATTGATAATTGACGTACATCCGTATACATAAGAGGACATCTTTGGAATAACAAAAATACACTATCCTGATATTTCTATTCACGCGTTCTAACATGATAAGGGTGGTTTTTTATATATCCATTACATAAATATTACTTTTATTAACAGTAATGAACAAGAGAAATGCATTAATATTACACTAAAAACTTTTATAAGTGAAATATAATTTTATATTTTTTTAAAAGAGTACTTATAAAAAGTATTAAATATAAAAATTTTATTTACGTAACTGAGATCGTATTTGAGCCAACGATGTTGGAGGCAGCCAAAGTAAAATATAGGATGTTACGTTAGCTTACTTTTATGTATTTGGATAAATAACTTCTTGGTTTTATGTTCTTTATGTATCGTTTTGTGATATGTAAACTTAAATTTTTTTCATGTTTAACAACTTATTTTAAGCTTAATGACTTTTTTAATCATCTTTTAAATCTAAAAAATAGGTACGACAAATTTACATAAGTACATGATATGTATTAACAAAACTAGCATATGTATACACACATGTATATATATTAGCAAAACTAACTCGGCCAACGGCCGGGTATAGCACTAGTTTATCAAGGTTGGACTATATATATATATATATATATATATATATATATATATATATATATAGGGACGAGCTCAAATAAAAAGAAAATTAAAGTAAAAAGTGTAAAAGGGATGATTATTTGATCATTTTTCGGTATATATATCAACTGATAATCGTTAGTTCGTCATTTTTATTGATTAAAACTAGTTCTTCATCAATTTCTTTTTGATTTCAAATACAGATTTTGAAAACAAAATTTTGGAATAATTTGTTGATGAACAAAATGCTTTCATTTAAAAAGTAATGAATATATTGGATTCATCAAAAAGAAATTGATGAAGAACTAGTTTTAATCAATAAAGATGATGAACTAACGATTATCAGTTGATATATATACCGAAAAATGATCAAATAATCATCCCTTTTACCCTTTTTACTTTAATTTTCTTTTTATTTGATCTCTACCCTATATATATATATATATATATATGTATATAATAGAGATTCATTCAAAACTATTGGCCTTAGATATGACAATGCACATGTGAAAATAAAAGGCATAATATTTTAGTTCCTATGCTAAGCATTTACATTAAGTAACATATGATCGGCGATATATTTCTAAACCGTCACAATAGAGTTCAAGATGAGGTCATATATACGTATAGAGTTCACGATTAATAATTTGAAATAAAGTTTGTTCAAAGTTTCAAACACGTCAAGTGAGGAATCAAACCCCTACAATGTCTTTCACCTATCTTTAGAGTCGGACATGAAGAAGGAGGTAAAGAAAGTGAGTTTGATTAAAGGTATAGTCTGGATCCTTAAAGAATAATACACACTTTGATGACATGGTTATATGAGGTTGTTGTTGCTCCCATACAACCAACATTTAAAGCTCTTCAAATTCTTTGATATTTGGAATAACTTTAGAACAATTTAAAGGATTTGCAAGGATTCCATAAGACCAACCACATTTAATAATGTTTCTATGTATCATCATTAACCTTTTGAAACTCTCCATGTTCTTGTTAAGCTCTTTCATATCTTCTAGCACTTTATGATAGAGTTCATGATTGCTGTCTTGAATAATGTGTGGACACAAGAAACAAAGAACCAAACACCAAGTTATATGACGATGTACAAACCTACATTTTTGTAATGTTTGATAAGGAGTTCACAAATTGTGTTGTGACAAATTTACATTGATTGCCATTTGAGTATCTCAATTATAAGTCTCATAAACCATGTAATTCTCGGGGTTAGTTTGCATTTATCATGATAGTTCACGATGTAGTATAGACATCATATCTCGTATTTAATATGTTTTTCATGATGAGTGTTCTGAATGTAATTCAATATAATTTTATATTTTAATTTTAAGAAAATATGTTTTCGACACCACACCAAGCAGAACCGGAACACCAACAACGGAATCTCAAATTTTAAACTCGTGCTTCGAGCAAGCCAATTTAAATATATAACCCACAAGAAGTTCAATCTTTGTTTCTACAATACTTCTCTTAATACGAAAAGATGAAAAGATGAAACAAATGGAAGCAAATTGAAAGGACATTCTTTATAGAGACACTAAGAAAAGCATCTATGTAGCCCGAGTAAAAAGTTAAAAAAATGGCCACAACATAGCTAACAATAACTTGGCAAAAAAGGACCTCTTCCAAAAACCTTGTAATCAGTACAAAAAGAATATAAAGAACCAAATAACAATGATGCCAAAAGATGGGAAGATTAGGAGTCTTCATCTAGCTACATGTCATGCCCCATTGCTACCTTTGCTACCGGCATATATAGAGAAAGACTGTAACACCTCTTTTCCAGTTTTAATTTAAAAACATTATCTTACGAGTTAGCACCAAAAAGATATCAGAGTTTCTCAAAAATACTGTTTCTAAACATACACGTGCTAACATTTACAAGAGTAGTGTCAAAATTTGCTTCTTGAAACCCAGGAGCTATCCGACTGAATATCGCGATGGGGCCTTACCCTTGCTGGAACCTGCAAAACCTGCAACATGCAACACCGAAACATAAGCAAACGCTTAGTGAGCATACCAACTGAATCATAAACAATGTAAGGACGTCTCGCATCCAAGCTGTGTCATCTGGAGTAAAGTCTTCTCAGGATGTCTTGCATCCCAGCTGTATTACCTGCAACATGCAAATCTGTTACTATACTAGGGTTTATCTACACCATAGCGTAGAATGCCCCTAGTGCTTTGTTTGGGTATAAAGAGCTTGATACACCCCTTTCTATTATCTTGGGACAAAGCTACGCTTGCACGTACTAAGTATCCTCTGTGCCGGGCTTACCTACACCTCACGAGTGTAGCCTATCCCCGCTGCTATTGGTACACAGTTCATTGTATACCCTGTATCTGATCTTGTGCATAGTTACGCTCACAGCATGACTATACATCTGTACTTGTATCACATATCATATCTGGTCATAACATAACATATCATATCTAGTCATAACATAACATGTCATATCTGGTTATAACATAACATATCATATCTTCTAGTGCACATAAACACATACCGACTCAATGATACTTATAGTGCTTTGGTGTACCGTTACACCATCTGTGTAGCTGTATATCATAATACTGTTCTTTGTACAAGGTCACACCTCGCACATATTCTGTACCAAGCTTACTTTCATTGTATACATATAACATTCATATTTCATAATACAGGTATCATGTTGTTCTTCTAAATCATAGCCATATGCTAAACATGCTAAAGGATTAGTACACTCACCTGGTAACTTGGTAGAATGCTAAACAGATAAATTGTACTCTCAAGTCTTCAAATATCTTCCTGTACAAGAGATTAAGCTAAACATCATAAACTGTACAAACTGAACTAAGAAAGGGGCTACACGGGCCGTGTAAGCCTACACGGGCCGTGTACCCTGCATACTATACGATACTCTTAGCCACATGTCCTGTGTTAACACATCACACTACACGGGCCGTGTACCCTCTATGCTACACGACCATGTATCCCTACATGGCCTAGCACCGCCTTTGACCTCTACACGGGCCGTGTTACCCCTACACGGGCCGTGTACCTTACATGCTACACGACCATGTTTAACTACATGGTCTATCACCGGCTTAAAACACATGTACACGGCCGTGTAGACCTACACGGGCCGTGTACACGACGACCTGTAACTTTCTGCCAAGAACACAGCTGTTGTTCTTGATCCAAATCTTCACTTTAAAAGCTTTATAGAGCTTCCTAATCATAATACCACGTCTGGAATTACTAAGTAACAACTAGAAACATAACTACCAACAACAATATATGATTTCACCTTTGAAATCACCTCCTTGACTCAATATACATAAAAACTCAAACAAAACTCATACCTTGCTACTCCAGATTGATTGTAAGCTGATGAAACACCTTAATCAATTTAACTGAGGGAAAATGGGCTGCTAGTGAAATGGCTGGACAAAATGACTAGGTTGACTAACTCAAGTCAACTACTAGCATATATATATATATATATATATACACTTTCAAAGAATTACTAAACAGCCCCTGGACTTATCATCTTTTAAACTGACAGCTTTAGCCCCTCTAGTTTTATAAACACCCCTAATCTTTTACAATCCTTAGCCATAACAACTTTTAAACTTTGGGGTGTTACAAAGACTTGTCAACTTTTCTGACCATCAAACTTGGTTCACTGTGCAGTGTGCACACAACCTATCTTTCTTGAAAAAATCCAAAAGGAAGGAAAAAGAAACAGAAAGTATTGTATACGAATAAGCCATTATGGGTAGCATGTAGAAGGTAATTGCAAAATTACGATGGTATCATACTCTTTGTGAAAAATCTCACTCTTGACCCATTTCCTGGGCTAGATCAAGTTGGTTGGCCCAAAACCCATATTGTCCATTTGTCCAACAAAAATTAATTTGGATTCAGACCTACTCAACAGAGAAACGTAAATAACACCACAAGAATCATAAGCAATTAGATCAATGGATGGTGATTATGACCGAAGTTGTCAAATTAGGGTCACTTTTAGCAATGGTGCGAAACAGCGAGAGTTAGTTTGGGTCAACTCGCTAACAGTTCTTTGTCTATTTATTACAAAAAGAATACTACTAGAATAATAACCAAAATCTTTGAATAAAACAATTTAAGAGGTTTTATGCATTTAAACAATATTTTGTGAGATTTTAACACGTTCTACCTCATGTGATCTTTTAGCTTATTTTTTCTTGGACTAGTTTAGGATAAAACATAACTTGAATCAACCGATTCATGAATACGTAAATAAATGGGTCAAATTGTCAACAGGCCGGCCCAGGGCAGCATTGGGCTAAGGGGCATCAAAATTCCGGTCCTATATATATATATACACACTCAACCTACTTTGGGCCTTGGGTGGAAGATTGGAAGAGACGGAAGAAACCAAAGGGGTGAAAAATGGCCTGAAGAAACCAAAGAGGTTGACTTCGACTCCCAATGCAGGCCAATGATCAATTGTCCTTTGGTATTTACTTGCATTCAACCATCATCCCAAGACTGCCTTTAAGTTTCATGAATTTCGGTTGCTTCATTCCATTAAAGAATTTAGACTCCCAACTCCCAAAACGTGAAACCGAACAAATGAAATTTGATGACACTCTTCAAAATTCAAATACACATGATGAATATGCAACGTTTCAAGGGCATAATGTAACACCGTGATTTTGAGAATCAAATTTTTCTTTTTAAAATACAATTTGAGATTTAATAGAACAATCAAACCTGTCTTATAATTTAAAAATGCAGCGGAAGTAAAAACACGTGGCAAACTATATAAACATTCAAAAATGATGCCACAAACGACAGTTGGTGTTACAGAATACATAACCGACTGACCATTATCTTAAACATACATAAACATAGTTTAAACATAAAAACAGCGTTCCTCCCAAAGTAATAACTACCCGCAGGCTCCCGAGCTCACTGAGGATTACCTGCACATGTGGAGTGTAGCATCTGTTAGCTATAATAGCTAGTGAGTACCAAATAACATGCAATCAATATAAGTACATCACATATCATCAATCATGCTCAGATAGTTCTATCCTAACATCTCGCGATGAGTTGGCGTAGTCAGGAGGTAACATATCTTGCAGGGGAGCTAACCCGGCTCAATGCACCAAACTGGGGTACCAAACACATCAACCGCCCCGGTGGGGGAGCTATACAGCATCCACCGTTGCGTTTTGGAATCCGCAGATTCCTCTGTTGTACAGCCGCAGCTATACCCAAAGAGGACAAACCTTGTCCGGGGCAAACCTTGCCCAATAAGTAGGACAACTTGGTCCGGGGCAAACCTTGCCCAATAGATCCGTACCGATCACAAACAGATAGTATGATTCAACCGAATCATCAATCAATCAATCATCAATGCGCGCATATATTCATTTATTATCATAGCATACACCTAAACAAGTGCATACTACATTGTGTCAACATGGTAAGTTCTAGCATTATCATGCAATCCTACACTTAAACAAGTGCGTGTACAAATCATGGTTTACAATTCTGTAATCATTGTTAATATGTATTATAGGTATATTAATTGTTATGTCATTCGACACTCACCTGATAGGCTAGGATAAGCAACGACCTTGCTTTGGCACACACGGATTGATAATTCAACCTATAATATCAAGACCTACGCATCAATCATTTGAATACGCGAGGAAAGTCTAGGATACTTAAAACAATACCCTAATATTGTTTTTAAACCATTTATTAACTAACTATAGTAGACCAAGCAACAACACGCGAACACGTAGCACAAAACAGCAAAGAAAGCTGTGTGCAGCAGCTGCAGCTGTGTCTATTTTGTGCACAGCAAGCCCATTTTGGCTCATTTCAACTCCAAATCAATTTTAGTAAAATTCTAGTGTTTCATAGGACCATTTGACACTTGTGGAAGCTTTCTAACATCATAAACTCCTATCCAATTAATTCATACGAAATTCACAATTAAATGGACAAAGACGTGCGCATAATGGCCAAAACTTGGTGTAGACCAAATCCAACACTTGCAACACACCATATACACCTAATATGATGTATTGAAGGTGTTGCAACTGACCAAAACCTTTAAACTCTTGGTTTGGTATCATTTTCCAATTTCTTGCCTATTTATGGCCTATTTTTCACTATTTTAGCCAATTCAAGCAAAACAACCATTTCAATTCAAAACCAATGTTCTAATCAATTCATACAAGTCATATGAACCTATTAGAACATTAAAAATCAGTTCTTGATGTGTAAAAACAGATTTAGGCCATTTTGGCCATTTTGACCCATTTAGGCTAAATATTGGATTTGTGCATAAACACCACTTCTAATGCACCAATTGAGTTCTAATCAATCCTAACAAGTTATAAGATCAGTTAGAACACTAAATTTCAGTTCTTGAAGGTCAAAATCAGTTTGACCCGTATTTGACCAATTTTGACCCATTTGAGCCAAAATTCAAAACTCATCAAGAACACTACTTTAATTCATGGAATTGGTTCCTATACACTTATAAATGATATTAGAACCTATTTCAATCATAAACTTCAGTTCTTGATTGCTAAATCAAAGAACCCACTTGCAAACCTAGAATTTCAAGTCTTGAAAGGCATAATCAAGAACAAGGATGAATTGGAACTTACAATGATCAAAGGATGTTTAGGAACTGATCTTGGAGTGATTCTAAGCCTTAATTCACTGCTGGAACAAAGCTTAGTGAGTTTTCTTTCAAAAACCCAAAATCAAGAACATGAAGAACAAGCATGGAGATGAAGCTTACTATGGTAGAGATGAAGAATATGATGATTGTGGACTTATTTAATCTTGTTTCCTTGCTGGAATCACAGCTTGTTTGCTTGAATCTTTGATTTCTCCTTCAACCTTTGCAAGAACAGAAGAAGCTTGAGTGTGTGTGTGTTACGTGTGAGTGTAGAGGTGTCTGTGTTTTAAAAAGGGTTGGACCGACTTGTGGGTATTATTATCCACAAGTGGGTATTTTATTCCCCTTTCCAACTTACAACTCATCTCTTGTTTACCCGTTTCAACTAACGAGGATATTTTTGGAATCCTCGTTTGAAACCGTTCGATATTTTATATTCTTTATCTATATTTATTAATATTTTTAATAACCCTTTTATTTATTATTTTTCATATTTCATATCATTTCCTAGAATATATATTTATATTATTTAATTAAATTAAATAATTGACGTACCATAATCGGACACGTCTAGGCCCGTTTTGAGGATGTTACAAATCTACCCCCTTAAGAAGATTCCGTCACCTACAATAGGTCACCTACAATAGGTCTAAATAAATCAACACCGTGTACGAATCCCTTGTTCATTTGCTCGCATAATTCATTCGGGTCTCATGTTGGACCTCGTTACTAAGTTCCATAAGTTGGACCACCTAACGTCCTAAAAATCGGATGGGTTAAACATGTACAAGTCACATGGACTACATGAAATTCGCATGGCATGTAAGGGTGAAAGTCGCATGAGAGGTTCATATGTAGTAAAAGTCACATGGTGTATATGTATGCATGTAGGGTGAAAGTTGCATGAGAGGTTTGTATCAGGAAGGTCGCATGGGGGTTTTCAAGTTTTGAAAGTGTAACACCCAGAATTCAATTTATAAGTTAAAATGAGAAAATGGATATACGTGATAAGATATGGTTTTAAACTAGAGGGGCTAAAACTGTCAATTTATAAGTTGATCAAGTGCAGGGGCCAGTTGTGTCAATTGTTGAAACTTATATGTATAAATAGCACCAACTTTGACTTCTAAGTCAAAGTTCTCTTATTTGTTTCCTGCTAACCCACGAGAACTCTCATACCAGCTTCAAGCTTCTCCATTTCAGTGAACAATCAGTAGTACATGTAGCATCTTCAAGAGTATAGCAAGTATACAACATAAGGTAAGGTTTAAACCTTTGTTTTTGATGTTATGTAAGATTAAACACATGATTCAATGGTGAATTCATGTTAAGATTGTTTCATATGGTTTAGATTATATATATTAGTTGTAGGAAGTGTAGGAAAACACCTCTAGTTGATTTTATGAGGAAACTATCGGATTATTTGGTGAAATCCGACAGTTCTTGATAAGAACAGTCTGCTGGGCTGTAGTGTACACGGCCCGTGTAGCAGTACACGGCCGTGTAGTAGTTATGGCGGTCACATGGCCATGTAAGGTTACATGGTCATGTAGTATAAGAGGTACACGGCCCGTGTAGCGGTACACGGCCGTGTAGTGATGAAGGCGGTCATAGGGCCATGTAAGGATACATGGTCGTGTAGCACGAGAGGTACACGGCCCGTGTAGGGATACACGGCCCGTGTAGGATGACTAGACCACACTGGCCATGTTGCCAGCTTAGGTCGTGTAGCATATTTGGGACACGGCCCGTGTAGGGATACATGGCCCGTGTAGACCCAATTTCAGTACAGTACGTCCTTATGTGATATTTATGTGTTGTTCATATAGGAGGTGATTGACATATTACCTGTATCATTGACATCCATGGATCAATTCATGATATTATAATAAGAAGGTGAGTCTTCTAGACTTCACTTCATATGTGCAACATGTATGCTATTATATCAGATTATTGACATGTCATGTTATTCATATGTGTGTATAAGATTGCTGCTATGTGCAGTAAGTCTCAGAGGTGGGGTGCTTACTGCTAAGTTCAGTAAGGCTCAATTATGGTACAGTACTGTGACCTATGTTGCTGCCCTGGGTCTAGAACCAAAGGCTAGCATTGTTTGCCAGACATACGTGTATTATCTTCATATGATTTTATACGTGAGTTTATATGATGTTTAGTCCGGTTTACTCACTAAGCTCTCGTAGCTTATCAGATACTATTTTTAAAATGTTTTGCAGGTTTTAACAAAGACAAGGGCAAAGCTTCGGTTTGACTAGCATTTGATACACTCTTTGAAATTAACGCCTGGTTTGTAAATATCAAGTTTTTGGTACCAAAATTATGTTAGTATTTCTGTACGTATCTATTGATATATCAGTTTTTCAATCAAGTATTGCTTCCGCTTTTATGTTAAACTTTGAGATGCGAACACTTATAGGTGTTTGATCTTAATATTTCAAACTTGGTTTTTGGGGCGTTACAGAAATTCGCATGAGGTACCATGTGAAAGTCGCATAGAGTGTTCAAGGTGAAAGTCGCATAGGCATAAAATATCAAAGTCGCATGGGGTGTTTTAGGTAAAGGTCGTATGAATGGGTTTGTAGCAAGTGAAAGTCGCATGGATGTTTGGTATACAAATGAAAGTCGCATGGCCTGGCTTACTGAAAGTCGTATGGTGAAACCATAAGGTTGCATGGGGTTACAAGTGGCCATGCAAAAGTCGCATGGCACGGGAATCATCCCTGTCATTTCATTTCACAGGCTCCATGGCCAAAATCAAGTTCTTTCAAAACTCAACCAATTCATTTTATTTTTGTTACAAAACATTTCCCCACTCATTTAAATACTTCCTTCAAGATTTAAATACATTTCATCAAGTATTAAGAGCTCACATCTCAAAAACCCATATTCTAACTCATGCTATCATCATTCAAACAAAGGTAAAATTGATATCTACAATATCATAATGAGGTAGGAAACATTATCCGATTATCCTTTTAACAATTCTGTAAGTCCACACATGAATCTTGGCTCCTCCTTCTTCTGTTCTTCGAGGGTTTTGACACACACTGATTTCTTTGAAAGCAATGAAACAGTGAAGATGATGGTGTTGGGGGCTGTGTCCTAGCCACCTTTATATACCTTCTTTAAAAGGCCTTGGCCCATCAATAGCCACTTAAGCCCACTAAGTAATTAACCCAATTAAATTATTTACCTTTGTCCAATTAGCCAATTGTTTACTCAAGCCCAAGTTAAATCAATCTAGCCCATGATTAAATCCATAACTCAATAAAATATCATTTTCTCAATAAAATACTCTTTTATTTATTTTTCGAAAGTTCGGGTATTACACAACCACCACCACTGCCACTACTCTCGTCCTCACGTCTCTGTCTTTCTCTCTTCATTTCTTTCTTGACACTTCTCTCTCCTCTATCTATTTCTCTCACTGTGAAACCACCACCACCGCCGCCGCCGCCGCCTCATCATCAAACACTCCTCCCTTCTCTCCGTGTTTCTATGAAAGCACCACCGCCTCATCTTAAAAAGATTTGGGGTATAGATCTAGTGTTTTCACATGATTTGGGTACAGATCTAAGGGCAAAAAATACTGAAATGACCTTGATTTAATTGACCAAAGAAACAGTCCACTAACGGAAGGACCATTCAGACCGAAAAGTGGTTTAAGGCTCATCTTGGTCACTTTTGAAGTTAAAGGTCTAAATCGGAAGAAATGAGATAGTTAAAGGACCAAATTGACAATTAACTCTTGAGCGAAGTATAGATCTAGCTATGTAAGTGAGATTGTGGTGTATGTACTCTGAGATAACTTTTAAATAAATAAACTTTTGAAGTTCAAAAAAATAGTAATTTTGATTCTTTATTTGGGTTAGCAAGTAAAAACTTCACTCAAGTCTATGTAAAGTAGAGATTATTCAATCCATGAGCAATACATAGCATGATAACAAATCAATTGCATATGGTCATCTTACAAAAATTTGAAGATAAAGGAATAGCAATACGTGGGGGTGACTCCACATCTATGCTTTCACCACCTATGTGATAGTCATTAACTAATCTTGCTCATAACATTAGGTTCCTTGAAAGGAAGTTTATTTGAATCTTTGACTATTTGTCAAATATTTTTTTAAACAATCTTGTAGGCTAGTTCAGTAGTTCCAATTCCTTTGTAGAATTGTAATTACGACACTAGTTTAACATGTAAAAATATTAAAACAATTTGGGGCATTTTTTTAGTTGTTTGCCCAGGACATCATAACACTTAGGACCGACCCTGGTTCCATATTTGCACCATAACACGGGCTTTGTTTTTTATGTTAGTTTCGTTCTTCAAGATGATATGCAAATTATGTTCCAAATTTTTAATACAATTGGTTTGGTTTTGTGTTTATGTGTGGGTTCAATCAATTGTGTAGGTGGTTGGAAATGTTGAGGGTGTCCATTAAATTTGCTTGAACTCCCAAGGAAAGTTATTGAAGGTTGAAGATGGAGTTAACATAATTAATATAATAAGGCCACCCGTATAAGGCAACTCGCACCCCCTCGGGTTCATGTGGGGTTCCTTGGGTAGCCGGGAAACACCTATACGCCCCCTTCCATTCGGGTCGATAGTTCGGTTTCCCAAACCCGATTTCACCCGAAGGTTTATCTTTTTTTACATCCCATAACGGTAACTTTTTTTTAAAAAATTAATATTTAAATTCAAAGTAGCCGTTGTGTGTGTGTGTGTGTATATATATATATATATATATATGGAGCGGTTAAAACTAGAACTGTTTTTCGTATGAGAAATGCGAGAACCATTTCTGGTCAATCATTTAATTTTATGTCTTTTTTATTTATTTTAAATGGGAAATGGTAGTATGGACATTTTTACATTACCCCATATTTTCTAAAACTAATATATCTCTCAAATGGATAGGTGTTAAATTACGAAAATTATACCAAATTAACGAGAAAATTGTGCTCTTTAATTGAGACCGATCTTGCTATATTTTTTCGAAAAAAAAATTCACGTTTGCTAGGTTTTTTTTACACAGCTCTCGACATATGTACATGTGCAAATTTTGCACATATGCATATCTACATCTATGCTGAAAAAACTAGCTGAATCCGTGCATTTGCACAAGTGCATATATTTGCACATATGCAAATTTGCGCATGTGCAAATGGCGACTGTACAAAAAAAAACCCCAACAAATATTAAAAAAATTATTTCGAAAAAATATAGCTAGATTGGTGTCAAATTAAACAGCATAATTTTCTCGTTAATTTGGTATAATTTTCGTAATTTAACACCTTTCCATTTGAGAGATATATTAGTTTGAAAAAGGCGGAAATAATGTAAAAATGTCCAAATTACGCTTTATTAATTAAGGATAAGTTTGATTAATTTAAGGCTATCCATTAACAACTCTTTAATCTTGACCATCCATCTTTTTTATCAACGACTATGATTAGTTATTGCAGTTCTCGTACGAAAAACAGTTCTCGTTTGAACCGTCCCCCTATATATATATATATATATATATATATATATATATATTTCCCTTTCTCCTTATAAATACATCATTCAACACTTCCAAAAATTTTACCCCAACCCTTCAAAAAACTATCTACTCCTTATTCTTTCATCAACACTTCAAAAAATGATCATGTATTCAAATTTCACCATACCTACATTCCGTCGCAAGCAAGTTAGAATTTCGGGTTCAACCACGCAACAAGAAGCGTAGCCGGGTTTCAACAATTTACTCAACAAAGGTATATCCAGTAACCAGATATGTCCTCCGGCTTCCAACAATTAACTAACAAGATTGAAAAATGACATTTTCACTAATTAAACCTTGTATTAATTGCACTATCTCAAACTGTGTGTTTTCATCCATGAACAATAATTTTGAGGAGGAAGTATAAAATATCTCATGTGAAACTTAAAATATGTCAAACGACCAACGTAACATATATGTGATGCTAGTAAAATATTCTAATCTAATATAAATGAATGGCTACCATTAAAAAATTTATTAATTAATCCTACCATTAATAATATTTATTAAATATGAAACGTGTATTTTGTATTAATTATATTAATGATACCAACACAATGTATATGATTTAATTTTGTAACTTATAATTATTGTTATTATTTTTGAACAACTATATTAAATATGGAGTGATTATATGAGATTACATATACACACGCAAACATACCTCAACTTAACTATATTTATAATTTCTTT
The DNA here is from genome assembly GCA_038502395.1 of Dittrichia graveolens. Taxonomy (NCBI): domain Eukaryota; kingdom Viridiplantae; phylum Streptophyta; class Magnoliopsida; order Asterales; family Asteraceae; genus Dittrichia; species Dittrichia graveolens. Next base: position 16,932,073 of record JARJIL010000006.1, read on the forward strand.
TGAACGTAAGACTAACCACAATGTTATAGACAATCCTAGGAGGAAAAATGCGTGTTTCATCTACTAGAGGTATTTGATGCACGTTGTAATCCGATTAACCCAAACATATAAAGCCGAAACCTAATTGACCGGAACCAAACTAACTTAAACTTAAATAGGGTCGACTTTATAATGAAGTTTATTTTTTAAAAATTTGACTAATCTAGTCCAATTGTGCCGATCCAATTAACACCATAGATACATTTTTACAGGGGCGGACCCAAGATTTTTGTTGACTTATGGCAGCATATAATGACGAAAATAAAATTACTTAAAATTGAGGGTGTTGCTCGGGTGTTTGCTGGGGTTTCCAGTTAATCAGACCGGATTAACGAGATTTCAGTTGTTGCTCTGGTATGTTAGGGCCAAAATAAAAAACAAAACACAATTTATATGAAGTCATGTAAATTAAATTTTTTATTTTTAAGGCGAATTAAAGTATTTTAAAGGTATAAATCGAATATTAAACTATATCTTATCATTTTTTTAAATTCCATTTTCTTTTGATTTTGGTGGCATCAAAAAATCACAGATGACACCCTAAATTTGATTGGTGGCACCGACTTAAAAATGTTAAAATTTTTTACTACGTCTATAAAATTAACTGGTGTCTCATACCATCACTAGAACACTTGAGTCCGCCCCTGATTCTTGGACAGAGTAACCTTTCTTCAATCTTCCTCGAGTAATTAATTAGAAATTTCCTCCGCCGTTGAACAAAGAAATGCTATTTTATTTATTTTTTTTGACAATTTGTCATATAATAAAAAAATACCCTAGTGACATATTTGTGTATAAAGAAAGAAATATATATAAATAGTGTTGATGAACGTAAAATTAACAAACAAAAGGTTGAAGAACAAATTCCCTCCAAATGATTCGGCATCCAAGAATAGCTTTTCACATAATAAAGGCGATACCACCCTTTCCTCCCCACCAAAAAACTTGCGTACCAAGCACAAATGGAATTCCAACAGGAGGCCAACCTACTACTCTCTACTCCTCTGTCGAATTTTGCTTTTATGATTCCTAAACTATGCTTTTCTGCATTCAAATACACACCTTTCACTCATACAAAACCCTTGATTTCTCCCTCATACTCGGCAGATTCATTCTCAAAACTATAAACCTGAAGCTCATCCACGCGGTGGATAGATTCAACGGAGGTGTGACGCCGCTAGTAATCGACCGACAGAACAGGTTTGCTTTCTATATCTCTATATCTGTATTCTGATCAATTTTGTTATACGTTGGTTCGTAACTTTGTTGATTTCGGAATTTTGGATGATTAACTGATGATCTACGAGAAAAAATATCTTCGCCTCAATGCTTGAAACTAACATATGTTAATCCATAATTCTTGTTTGAAACATTGAAATTGGATCGAGTTTAGAATTGGATTTGGTTGATGATTAATTAGACATTTGATGAATCCGATTTTATTTCATGTGTTCATAGTTTTACTAAAGTTGCTAGGAGCTTCAATTCGAACACAGGGTTAAATGACCCGGCATAGCAATCGTATGTACGGCTTAGGGCTTCAAACGACAATGTTTTAGAACTGATCTCTAAACACTTTCTGGTTTAGGTCATCTGGAAAAACCTTCTAGAATGATGTCGCTCTGTGTATTTATACACCGTACATATGCTAACTCAGAAGTTGCTCTTCGTGTTAGCAACAATCTCTTGAACCAAAAATCGATAATTATTCTAGAACAATCATTTTTGAATAATGTTTGTAAAAAATAAAAAAAATAAAAATCCACGAGTACTAAGTTTCATAAATACGATAATAAGCCGAGAAAGAAAGAGAAGTAGTGAACTTCGTATATTATCATTCAACGAGTTAGAGGATGAAGTATAAGTATTTAATAGGAGGAAATATAATTTTATTTCCGATAATTCTAGCTTTTAAAAAAGAACTATGACAGTCCTTTTCAAATTATAAACAATTATTATGCCTTTTCTTTTAATAGATAATAGGAAATCACTAATCTATATATAGTATCTAACAATCTGGAAATATATGTGTTATTGTGTTTCCACTTTCCATGATTTGTTTGTAGTGCAAGACATGAATGTTTTTGAATGTTTGGGATTGTAAAATTTTGACTACTATGTTGTCAAAATGCAAATAATTAACTGATGTTTACTAGTGGAATTGAAAAGGTAATTATACGTTGTCTCTTAGGGGATTTGAATTTCATCACTATTATATCAGTTTTTTCTACCATACTATTATTTAAGCAACACACTCACTCTCACTTCATCACTTCAGAATTTGTGATCCACTACCTCTTTACACATCACTTTTGCACAGAGAAAAAGAAAAAGAAAAAGAAGACACCACCAATACCTTATACACTGTGTCTCCGTCACTTTGGTGATGATCACTTGGAATTTCTAATTGGTATTACGATGTCATTGCCAAAGTGATCACACATCACTTTGGGCATCCCTTGTGCACTACAAGTCTACAACATCCTTAGTGGGTGGTATCAACAACTATCATAATGCCACAACACATCAACTTTTCTCTCATAACATTGAAGTCGTATTTAATAATACGATCACATCACTTTTTATACACACAAAACAAGTAAACAAAAAAAAACAAAAACTCAAGAGACGCGCCATGACACTACTCATGGTGGAACCTCACGCCAATGCCTGAAATTTTCTCATCACGTTAGACTTTATACCCTACCACCTATCCTCTTAGATAGAAAAACATGATACTTTTGTGAAAATGTAGTATTGCATAAGCAAAACCTATGTCTTATACACATTCCAAGCATGTATTAGTGTTGAATGAGGTCATGATTCCTATTACGGAAATGCTTGTGTTCCCTATACTCCCAGGCAATTGTATAGAAACGTATCATCTGAAAACGAATTTACAAAGTGGCAAAATTGAAAGTGATTGTGTAAAGAGATCGCAAGGCAAGATGCAAATAAAGTTTTATTGGAAAATATGAAGTGGTTGGATGATAAAAACAATTTGGTGTCATAATTATAGAAAGAGGTCGCAATTTCAATATATTGAAGGATGAAATAGGAACACCATATTTCCCTAAGAATAAAAAATTTAGAAATTTGATAAATTTTAATTACTCTGGCCACACTTAGTAGCTCGTCATCGATGACAGTGACGAGGTGAAAGAAGGTAGTCATGCACTTCATTGGCTCGTCATCTACTTGGGTGATGTCGTCAGTGGCTTGTCGTTGGTGGAACTCATCGTCATAATGACGAGCTAAACAGCTAGTTATTTTTTTAAAATGTAAACGTTAGACAACATGATATTAAAATGAGAATGGATGATGAAGTGATGAATCATGACAGTCATTACAGGATAGTTATAAATTACTTACGCCGACAGTTATAATGGTTATTATTACGTGTGGTCTTTATCACACACTCAATTTGATTACAAGTATGTAATTAAACATGTTTTTTTAATGCCATGAGTCGGTTTTTTTAATTGTCGATCCGATTGAAAGCAGCATAATTATTAGCGTTACTTTATGATCTAAAAAGTAGAAAAACGTAAAAGACGACTTGATCACTTTTCCTTCTTTAGGGACCTAATCATGCAGCGTTAAAAAAGTATTGCTTGTCTTTCATCTGCAAAAGAACAAAAGAAGATGTTGAATAGAAGAAAAACAAACAAATATTAGGTAAGATTTGACAATTGACATCGGAGAGTCAAAAATTGCTTATTTTTCAGTTCATATGTTCCGATGGTTAACCTGAAAGTTTATGAGTGATTCTTATCCTCTTCTAGAACATTATAAAATCAACGTGTCTGCCTTTTGTTTTGGTGATGTGTATTTCTACTTACGTAAGCAAAACTAGATCCTGAACCATCTTATTATTCTTTTCTAATTTATTTCTTTTTAAATTAATTGAGTTTATTGTTTAAATTGTTTAACTTAGAAATATATTGAATAAATAGGAGCCTGATCATCACCAATGATTGGTGTTTTTAGCTGCATGGCTGTGAGACATAGACCTTCTAAAGCGTACACGAGGATCCATCTGTTCCCTCTTCTTTCTCCCACTATGCCTATTTTCTGCCACCCAAACGCTTTCTCTGTATCTTTCCCTCTTCATTTCTCTCTCTTAAACCCTCAGTTCTACGGCTGGGATTGGGAATCTTGTATCCGGCAATCTAACGGCTGATTCATTTCCAAGATTATTCACATTTGGAGTCAATTTTGGTGAGTCGGTGTTTGATTTTTTGTTTCTTGGATTCATATGAACCGGGGTTTGTTTGATTTCTTGAAAGTTTGCTCTTTTAACCAGTGTATAGATAGTGTTCACATTTATTTTCAGAAATCTTGAAACAAATTTGAGTCTTGCAAGGGGGTGATTTGTACATAATTTATTATTAATTCTGTTTTCTTTTGAGTTTCTTTTATGGGTGTTATCTTAAATAAAGATCAATTGTAAACTTGGGGTTTAGAAATCTTGGACTGAAACATGGCAGAAGTGGTAGACCCCATTTGTACTCTGATAAAATTATGTGGATCCCATTGGTTCTCCCTCTTATCTTTTCTTTGTTGCCTTTGCTTTTGTTTATCTAGCTTCCTTTGTATTAACTGATGACGGTGAAGAATTTGCATTTACTCCATGTCTAAATTCACTAGTGTTATGATTATTGGTCTTGTTTTGAAGTGTTTAAGGGTTAATGGCTTTAATCTGTTGTTTGTAGAACAACTGATTTGGGAACATTGTCCACTCCTATTGAGGTTGGTGTGGGAGGTCTGGTTGTAGAAAGCAATCATGCCTGGAAATAACTACGCTGCCAACTCAAACGTTCCAACAAGTCGTATAGGGAGACTTTTAAGGGAAAGAGAACTAAGAAAGAACAGCAAAGCTTCATATTCAAATGAATTAAACATCAATGATGCCTTTGAGTTTGAACCACGTTTAAAAGACGATGATAATTTAGTGGAACAGTATCTAGAAGGTGCTTCTGCTGCGCGTGAAGGTTGGGAAAAGCCGGATGGTGGACTCTTTACCCAACGCCTCTTGGTTGTTGCTAATAGACTACCTGTTTCTGCTGTCAGAAGAGGTGAAGAGAGTTGGTCGCTTGAGGTTAGTGCTGGTGGACTTGTCAGCGCCCTCCTTGGTAAAATTTTTAAATCTTTGAAATTAATTTTATCTTTTTCTTTGAATGGGAAAATCATTTATTCTATTTGATTTGAATGTATTGAAGGCGTTAAGGAGGTTGAAGCAAAATGGATTGGGTGGGCAGGTGTGAATGTGCCTGATGAGCCTGGGCAGAGGGCATTGACTAAAGCATTGGCTGAGAAGGTACTGTGTTTCTTAAGCTCTAAAAACAAATGTTTGAGTAAAGATTATGATGAATTATTATTATTGTTGTTGTTGCAGAGGTGTATACCTGTGTTTCTTGATGAAGAAGTTGTGCATCAATATTACAACGGGTACTGCAACAACATATTATGGCCTCTTTTTCATTATCTTGGTCTTCCACAAGAAGATCGTCTTGCAACTACCAGAAGTTTCCAATCACAGTTTGCAGCATACAAGAAAGCAAATCAAATGTTTGCTGATGTGGTAAACGAGCACTATGAAGAAGGTGATGTTGTTTGGTGTCATGATTACCATCTCATGTTCCTTCCAAAGTGCCTAAAAGATCACAATAGCAACATGAAAGTTGGTTGGTTTCTCCATACACCTTTCCCATCTTCTGAAATTCATAGGACATTGCCTTCTCGCTCTGAGCTTCTACGTGCAGTTCTTGCTGCTGATTTGGTTGGGTAAGTTCTCAAGAAAGTTTTTCGTATGTTCAAAAACGATATTTCCATTAACTTGAATATATCCCAGTTTCCATACATATGATTATGCAAGACACTTTGTTAGTGCTTGTACTCGTATCCTTGGACTTGAAGGTACACCTGAAGGGGTAGAGGATCAAGGGAGGCTGACTAGAGTTGCTGCGGTAATTTTTAGATAAATTGTGAAATACTTGAGACTTGACTATATTTTCTTCTGATATTTTTGTTCTTTATTTTGTGGAACTACAGTTTCCAATTGGTATAGATTCAGATCGCTTCATTCGTGCACTTGAGAATCCACAAGTACAAGAGCATATGAAAGAACTGAAAGAGAGATTTTCTGGAAGAAAGGTGATGTTACCTTTTTGTCCAGATCATTTGTAAAAATATGTTCTTTTTCCTACATAGTTTTCATACATTTTGTCTTGAATGAATCCTTGTGGTAAATCTAAAAACAAAAAGGGTAAGTTAAGATAAAGAGACTGATAAATCCATTGAATTTTTTTTCTTCTGACAGGTGATGTTGGGTGTTGACCGACTAGATATGATCAAAGGGATTCCCCAAAAGATACTTGCATTTGAGAAGTTTTTGGAGGAGAATCAATATTGGCGTGATAAAGTAGTTTTGTTACAGATTGCAGTACCAACAAGAACAGATGTTCCTGAGTGTAAGTTTCTAAATGTTTTTTATTAGATTTTGCTGCAGTATCTCAAATTTTCATATAGCTCATATTTGGTTTTTGATTGTGTGATTTTGCAGATCAGAAACTCACAAGTCAGGTCCATGAAATTGTGGGACGGATAAATGGAAGATTTGGGACTTTGACAACTGTTCCAATTCATCATCTGGTTGTCTTTTCATCTTTTTAGCTGATCAACTTAAACCCTACTTGTGCTTTTTAGCAATGAGCAGTGATAAAAAAAAGTCCGCTTTCTAGTCAACAAATTAAAAAAAGATCTTACCTTTCCTTAACCAAGTCAAACATAGAATTGAGATGCCGAATAAGTGAGAAGCCTTGCTGCATCATATAATTCTTTGGATTAACAGAATGTCCAATAGAGCTTTGTCATTATTATCATTTTTCATATTTGATTTTGCTGTGTTTTTGTGTCTATTTACACACATCCTATACTTGATGTGTATCTAGGATTTTAGATCTGAAGGTCATTTTGTTATATATGCAGGATCGCTCTCTGGATTTTCAGGCTTTATGTGCACTATATGCCGTCACTGGTATGGATCCGTAGCTCTCTTTATTTATTGTTCTTTTTTCTTAAAGACAAAGCTTTGGATTACATGATTTTAGTCTTTATGCCTCATGTGTTATTATAATTTAAAACTAGCTTGTGAGCTTGATTAGATATGTGAGGCACTAAGGCGTAAGGTCTTTAGAATGGGCAAAAATCCTTGTCGGTATATTTTTTTCATGGACTAAATATATGTGTGCTTAGTTCTTGCCTAAAGGGCTTATAAGTGAACTCTTAAATGAGTTTATCCAAGTAGATAAAAACTTATAATAAGTGTTTTGACATTGCCAGATATAGCAATTGTCACATCTCTGCGGGATGGAATGAATCTTGTCAGTTATGAGTTTGTGGCATGCCAAGATGCTAAAAGAGGGGTGCTCATTCTAAGCGAGGTAGCTATTATTACCATTAACTTTGTCTTTGATATCTCTTATTATTTATCATCGTCACATATTGCATAACTTAGGCTTTATTTATCAGAAAATGATTCATTCTCTATATTTAGGGGATTAATCAAATCATTCAATAGTCACAAAATTATTTCTCTTTCTTGTGCTCCACTGTTTTCCGTCAAATGGTTGACCTCTTGAAAGTCGATCAACAGTCGACTATCCTTTTTTCATCAGCATAATTTAATGAATAGTATTGGTTTTCTATAGAATTGCTATTCTTTATTAGGGATGATTATCATTCACATCCCAATTTATTTGTTTTCTTAAATTGGATATTTAATAATGCAACCAAATCCCGCCATCAATCTCATTATAAGCTTATCTATGTCATTGTTGTTGCCTTGTTGGAGCGATTACCTTTTTGAACCATTATACTTAGCTTTTTGTTGAAAGCATGTTGTTCTTGTCAAAATGTAGGAAAAAACACTACAACATCCAAGAACAATTTTCAAACAAAAATGTTTTAAGTTTTTGTTTTTCATGCATTTACATTTCCACTATTCATGCTAAATTGCTCATTTTTATTAAATATAGAGTGTTCTGTTATCCTTTTGTATCAGCTAGAGATTGTTGGAAATGTTAATGCTCTTTGTCTGAACTAGTTTCTTCAAGCAGCCAGAGTTTGAACCCTTAGGACACATCCTCCCCTGCACTCTAGTTCCCCTTTTGAGCATATGTGTATAAAATATACGTGCAGATGCTTATAGAATAATAAAATATACATATATACATGCACATATTTGCTTTACACACACTCACACATTACCTACATGTGTGTGTATTATAAATGTGTATATGATTGTAATCCTTCTTGTGTATTTGCAGTTTGCAGGTGCTGCACAATCCCTTGGTGCTGGGGCTATTCTTGTTAACCCTTGGAACATAACTGAAGTCGCGGCTTCAATAGGCCAAGCTTTAAACATGAGTGCTGAAGAAAGAGAAAAACGTCATCTCCATAACTTCTCGCATGTCACTACCCATACTGCTCAAGAATGGGCTGAAACTTTTGTAAGGTACATTTTATTACCATTCTTCCTATAGTATATATCGGGTCAGGTTGACCCTTAAACATTCTTTTGTCCATTTTCTTTCAATAGTTACTGCATAATATAATAATACCAGTAATCTAATCTTTTATAATACAGACATTTTGGAAGGCTGTAAGCATTATACAATAAATATGTGATTTGGGTGACTTCCGTTTATTACTTTTGACTTCAGCTAAGGACATTGACCTATTTAACGTTGACTTGTAGTGAACTGAATGATACTGTAGTTGAAGCACAACAAAGGATAAGACAAGTTCCACCACCACTTCCGGTTGAAGAGGCTATCGAGCGTTACTTGCAGTCAAGTAACCGGTTAATCATACTGGTAATTCTGCCTTTTTTTATTACAAACAAATCAAAACCCTTGTGTTATATTTTTATTTTTCTAATATTTCCAATCTTAAAAGCACAGGGATTCAGTGCTACGTTAACTGAACCAGTTGATACTCCTGATCGACGTGGAGGTGATCAGATCAGAGAAATGGATCTTAAATTGCACCCTGAATTGAAAGAATCACTGATAAAGCTTTGCGATGATCCGCAAACAACCGTTGTGATGCTCAGTGGAAGTGACCGAACTGTATTAGATGATGTATGTATCCAAATCTAATTAAGTTCTATAGAAATGCATGTTGTCAATCATTTATTGTTTTCTTCTTGACAATGCTGAGTTATTCTCTATTTCTCCAGAACTTCAGTGAGTACAACATGTGGTTGGCTGCTGAAAACGGAATGTTTTTGCGCTCCACTAAAGGAACATGGATGACTACAATGCCTGAGCATTCAAATATGGAATGGGTTGACAGTGTAAAGGTAAACGCTTTTTTTAAGATTAGATCACCTGTAAAAAGCGTTTTTCAATCTAGTTTTCATGTATTTTCTCTTGAACCAATCCTTGATTCCTCATAACTGTGTAGTCTTCTATTCACAGCATGTGTTCGAGTATTTCACTGAAAGAACACCTCGATCACATTTTGAGCTCCGTGAGACATCACTTGTATGGAATTACAAGTACGCAGGTATTTTATGACTTCCTTTATCCGGGTCTTTCCATGATCCTTTATTAGTACAGTATTATCCTTTCTTTTGGTTGCTCTTTGTCATGGAGCTTGTAATGCAGATGTTGAATTTGGGAGACTTCAAGCCAGAGATATGCTGCAGCATTTGTGGACTGGCCCGATATCTAATGCATCTGTGGATGTCGTACAAGGTACTCGGTCTGTTGAGGTCCGAGCAGCTGGTGTAACTAAGGTTAATGCCTCACTTTCTTATCACCATGTGATTACAAGCTTTTATTAAATTTAGAGTTAATTGTCTAAATGGTTCTTTAATTATCTCAAAACTACCACTTTAGTCCTTTACCTTTAAAAGTGGCATGGTTGGTCTTTATGACCTATTTTGTTGCATGTTTGGTCCTTTCTAACAGATTTCGTTTATCATCTTTGTTAAGACAAGGGCATTTAGGTCTTAATTACCATTTTTGAAAATTTTAATTAAATATTAAATAATATTTAATCTTTTTTTTAAATAAGAAAATAACACACTCTCTCTCTCTCTCACTTTTCTCTCACTCTTCTCTCTCCATTACTCTCAAGTCTCAACCCTAGATCTAACCACCGCCCCCACCCTCCTCCCCTATCTTCCCGCCACCACTCCCCCCTTTCTTCTTTCCCGTTTCCGGCTACCACCCTCCTCCCCCTTTCTTCTTTCCAATTTCCTCCCACTTTCTTCTTGCCGGCTCTTCCACTGCATTCCGCCAGCCACCACCTCCGCCACTCCACCACCACCACTGCCCTAGATCAGTACACACACATACAAACCCAAGATCCGGGGAAAAAAACCCTGGAAAATCCCCATATCATGTGAAAAATCCGATCAAAAACCCTAACCCCCAAATCATCATCAATCTTGGAACGTCTACTGCTTCAGATTTCGCCATTAAACCTTCGAAGAATTGCGAGTTGTATAAAACCCCAAAACACCACCCTCTTTCCGTTTTTCTGTGGGGTTGGAGGAGGCATTGAAAACTCTAATTGTGTGGCAGATCTGTGTTCGGTGGTGATGGTCTGTTTGGTCATATTTGGTGAAGAAGGGGGGGATAAAACCCTAACATTCTTGGCGGTGGTGGCAGTGTGGAGCAGAGAGAGAGAGAGAGAAGAGGTGAGAAAGGTGGCGATGGTGCTTAGTTGGTTGTGGTGGTACTCAGTTGGTGGTGTTTACAGAGATGACAAAAGTGGGAGGAAAAGAGAGGCATGGAGAGAGAGAGAGAGGAAGAAAGAGAGGGAAGTGGTGTTTAGTTTTTTTTTATTATATATTAGTTAAAACTTATCATTTAAGAAGGGTAAAATTGTCATTTTGACTACACAGAGATGACAAACGACCAACGTTAGAAAGGACTATTCTCGCAACAAAATGGGTTATAAAAGACCAACAATGCCACTTTTAAAGGGTTTGTAATGATAGTAATATAAGAAAGTTATGTTGACCAGAATATAGGGTTTGTAGAAGTGGTAAAATGGGTGGGTTGAGTAAAAAGGCAAAACAAGCAAATATTTGTTTGGGTCAGCTCAAAACATATCTTACCAAAAAAATTGAAATTTTTGTATAGTAACTAGTTAGCATGTAAGATAGGTTTTAGCATTGTTATTATGTTAATAATAATATGCTTTTTTAATTAAATGGTTTAAGAGATTTTATGCATTAAAATCACATGTTTGAAAACTTTCAGCCTGTTCAACCTATTTCACACGTTTCCTTACAAGCTAATTCTTTGATTTTTCTAGTTTGACCCGTGAAAGATAAGAATAACTTGAATTGGCCCATTTATAAGTGGTATATGTGTCGGAATGGTCACCTCTGGTAATTGGATATTCTAATCCGTTGGAACAATCTTGTACAGGGTATCACAATTGTGCGTATATTAGGCGAGATAGTTCATAGCAAATCCATTTCATCTCCAATTGATTATGTCTTATGTATCGGCCATTTTTTGGGGAAGGTATGTGCTCAAAATCTACCAACTGATCTCCACATAAATATATAACTCGGCATAATGTTCAAAAGAAATGATCTCTACATATCCGTTTTAGGATGAAGATATTTATACCTTTTTTGAGCCAGAGCTTCCCCACAATGGCATGGGTATTCCAAGACCCAAGCTAAATGATGCTTCAAAGGCTCCTGGAGACAAAAAGCCCGGTAAAAGTGGGTCAAAAGCATCCCAAAAGCAACGAGCTTCTCAAAGTCCAGATAACAAGCGAACAATAAACTCTAATAGCAGAAATAATGGTTCTGAGAACGGTGGAAAACGATCGTCAATGTCACCAGACAAGGTATCATGGAATGTTCTTGATCTGAAAGCGGATAACTATTTCTCGTGTGCTGTAGGAAGGACAAGTACAAATGCTCGGTACCTTCTATCAACATCGGATGATGTGGTTTCGTTTCTAAAAGACCTTACTCGAGCTTCATTAGGACATGATATGTAGGATTCTAGTTTTGTTATCTAGGAACATATTTTGAAACTCCTTGATCGTTAGGATGAGTTCTATATAAATAAATGGGTAAATTATCAAGAAAGGTAACATAAATGTCCAAAGTTATGGGTAAATGCAACCTATATTCTTTTGTTGCTGAGAAAGGACTATGAATTTCAAATTGTAACAAAAAAAGGGTAGCGGTTACGGTTGCAGCACGTAACCGGTCAAAACATGCTGATGTGGTGCCAACTAGACTACCGCGTGTACAACCATATCAACATAGATGATGGCTGGTTAGCCACATGGACAGCCATGTTGCATGTTCATCATGTCAGCAACTCTGTATTACCTTTTTTTGCTACAAATTGGAATCTATTAGTCCTTTTTCGGCAACAAAAGATTTACGTTATCTTTATTGGTAAATTTGGACATTTATGTTACCTTTCTCTTTCATTTATCCCAAATAAATCAATATAATTGGGGTGCAACCTTATATTATTAGCTTGAATTGAATGATATTTGTTCTGTTATTAACATCATGTGTTTCAATTTACTAAATAAACATATATCATATCATTTGACTGAATAAAGTAAATCTAAAAAAGAACTATTATCAAATAAGGTATATATTTTATCATTTTATTAAATCTTCAACTCATCCTCTTATTTACAATGATCAAGACAATTTTTAAAATCAAGAAATTAAAAGAAAATGAGTGGATTTTGTAAGAGGAAATCGAATTTTTCTTTAGTTTGAACTTTGTTAAATAACATATAACCTTTTAGTGATATTTGAATTTGCTTTCTAAAATAGGTCAACGACAATAACTAGTATTGGTGTATAGTATGTTGATAATAACTAGAACGAAATAAATATTAAGTTGTAGAATCAAATTACTGCATACTCTATTCAACTATTACCTTCCCAAACATATTGAATCGGTAAAAATAACAACTTTTTAACAACCCACGTTATAATACCTTTTAAACTCTCTGACCGCCCTTATTCCCTATCCCCTATGTGCCCAATTCCACAGCCAGTCTTAGCCAATTCTGATTTCTGAAATGGCGAACCGGCCAGGGATCATTGGTGGAACAGCCCTATCTGGTCTGGCCATTGGTCCCTGCTCCCATTTTAACTTTGGCTGCAAGCAAACTAAGCCGAGTTGAGGTCGAACTTGATTACATTATGTTACCCTGCTCGGGCATGGATGACGAACCTTCATGTTGCAAGCTTGACTAAAAGCTTGAATATATACATAAAAATGTAGTTTATACATAGATGTAAAGTTTGAAAAACTCGATAAGAGCTCAAACAAAGCTTCTTTAAACTCGAGTTCGACTCTATATATTCAAGCTCGTCTAAAAAAAATACTTCGACTCAAATGAGCTTGAGCTTGAGCTCAAGTTACTTAACTCCTTTCCAGCCCTATATAACTTTGTGCAAGAACAATAAATAGGGCACAGATCATGAACCATGAGTCAGATCAAGGATAGTGATTGTCTATAAAATGAACACACGAGAAACCTCATGCTGCAGGTGCGATATCCCCATCTCCAATTTCGAAAGATTACGTATAAAACAACAATTAAGAAATTTTCGCCCCCTCGAAGATAAGCTATAATCAGTTTATAAATCTTGACCACGCAAGACAGATTTTCTAGCTGGGTCTGCAACCAAGTTTCAATCAAAGAAAGGCTTGTTTGGGCATAAGGAGTAAACTTTGCTTATGAATGAATCTAAAACAAGGCATAGGAGAAAACAAACACAATTTATCACACCAAAAAATAACAATATAACAAATATTATAGAGAATCCAATAGTACAACCCTGCAAGCGGGTTTTTACTAATAACAAAATTAAAGGGGAAAATATTCGTAACAACTGTTAAAACAAACAAAGTGTAGGTGAGACAAAAGAGGATGAATATAATAAAATACCTAGAGAAATGGCCTCCCTATAAATCTCAGTGTGATCTTGCTACGAAACAAAGACTAGGAACAAATGTGGTACCCCTGTCTGACTTTAAACATTACAGACGTATAATCCAAACCATACAGAAAGTAGTAAGTATCCAAACACGAGTAATTCTGGAGTTTACAAATGCTAAAAAGAGTCATTGTTAATGTTTTTTGTTGGGTTCGAATACGTACTTGATCAATGATTCCTTAATTGAAAGCAACTCAGGGAACTCTTTCTTCAACTTTGATGCATCCAACTCATTATTGCTTCGTGGAGCGATTATAACTCGGGCTTGTTCTTCCAGAGTGAAATTTACCCACTTGAATTCTGGGTTGATGTACTTTTTGTACATTTCCAGAATCTCATTGTGGCTTACCACCCCTGGGTTTGTGAAGTTCCAGATTCCCCTCAGATTTCTCTTTGCCATCTCAATTGAAATTGGTAAAAGTTCATCCAAGATTGTCATGCTGTTGGGGATGTTCACTACTTTATCATAACGCGCAATTTTTGTGATGAAGTTGCGCGGGTTGTTGAGGTCTGATGATATAGGCATTCGGACTCGAAGGGTGCAGACATTGTCATATTCTTTCAAGAGCTCCTCAACCTGTGAAGAACATGTTGTCAAGAATTAATTGATATCTAGTAGAGGTGGAAAAATGAGTGGGTTGGGTAACAGGTCGAAAATAGGTAACTTTTAGGCCATTGTAAAGAAAAGTTTAGCCACGTTTGGCATATTTGCATGATTATTTTGCTAGTAAATTATTATTTTAACCTGTTACCTTCTCTCTCTCTCTCACTCTCTCTCTCTCTCTCTCTGTGTGTATGTGTGTTTATCTGAAGCAATATTGAAAAAAGAAAAGGTAATATTACCATAGCTTTAGTCTTTGAATAAAAGGAGCCGATGAAATTGGGCTTGTCTTCTTCCTTAAAACCAATACCAGAACCTTCTGGGTGTTTAGCATCATACTCAAAAATGCATCCAGTAGCAAAATTGATCATCAAGAGCCCATGTTCTCTGCAGACATCTGCCAGGTTGAGTGTGCCAGAGACATTGGTGCGAATAGTTTCCGTCTTGTGAGATTCACACCAATCAACATTGGGTCTACCAGTGACACCCGCAGCATTGAAAACATGGGTAGGTTTAAGTGTCTGAACATCAGCCAATAGTTGTGAACGGTCCTCTAAACGACCTCTTCCATACTCGTATTGAATTCCTTGTTTCTCACATAACTTCCCAAGTAAACCTCCGATCCACCCTGTCTTACCATAAATAAGGAACTTTAAGGCTGGTTTCTTAGGAGGGTTGGTATTGGCTTTTGGATTGGGAATCTGAACTCCAATCTGAGAAGTATTGATTGCCACATCAGCTGAATCAAATTCAGCATTTTCAGGTCCATCAACAAGTCTATCAACTCCACCAGGCATCATTAACATTCTTGGATGAGGAAGAAGAGCTCCAGAGACATCTCCCCACCAATTAGGATTGCTAGTATACCACTCAATCGTCTTTTTCAGACCCTCTTCCCAAATGGTCCTTTCAGACCAACCCAAGCTCTTCAATTTCTCATCATCCAAGAAGTACCTCTGATCATTAAATGGTCTGTTCTCCACAAACTTGATGCTTGAATCAGGATCCATATTGAAAAGCTTGCACATGTCTTTTGCAACATCAATGACTCTCCTCTCCTTCTTGGTACCTATATTGTAAACATGACCAACTTCACCCTTGTGAAGAATTACTTCAAAAGCCTCAGCAACGTCCTCACAGTAGAGGTAACTCCTTACATTAGAACCATCACCATGAATTGGAAGTGGCTTTCCTCTCATGGCCAAGAGAATGAACTTAGGGATTAGCTTTTCTGGGAATTGGTTTGGGCCATAAACATTGTTTCCTCTAGTTGTAATCACAGGCAACCCATATGATCTACCGTAAGCCATAACAAGCATTTCCGCCCCAGCTTTTGTGGCTGAATATGGGTTTGTAGGAAGAAGCTGTGAAGCTTCATGGTTACCAACAACTGCATCCTCCTCTGTTTCACCATAGACCTCATCCGTGCTCACATGGATGAACCTTCTGATCTGGCCAGTAACTTTGCAGGCTTCTAAAAGCACATGGGTGCCATAGATGTTATTCTTTGTGAACTCGAAGCTGTTGCCAAATGAGTTGTCAACATGGGTCTGTGCAGCAAAGTGCATAATGGTATCGATAGATTCAGTGATCAGGAGGTAGTTGACAAGATCAGCACTCCCAATGTCCCCCTTAACAAACTTGAAGTTGGGAGACGATCTGGAGGGGTTGAGGTTCTTAAGATTTGAACAATAATCAAGCTTGTCAAGCACAACAATCTTGTAATCAGGGTAGTTTCTGATTAGCCGATTAGCAACATGAGAGGCAATGAAGCCAGCAGCCCCAGTGATAAGGATGTTCTTCGGCGTGTAAGTAGCCATACTGGAGCTGCTCAAAAGTAAACAAATTAAAAGTCTAACTAAAAATCCACATGCTAAAAACCTTTATGAATTTTGAACACACTACTAAGGATAGCAACCAATCTTAAAACAACAGCATAAGACACACATAATTGCCAAGCAGCATGGGCCATGTTGTACAGGAATGTGGGATCAAGAATAGAATGTGAAGAGCACAGGCAAATTGATTACTAGTCCACAAGTTAACGCATTTATACTGGAAACTGAAACGCTAAAGTTCTGAAAGCACAGAAAATGCAATAAAAAACTAAAGAGGAGGGTTTATAATCAACTAATCAGAGGAGATCACGATCAGCATTCGTATCTAAAATCAAGCATTGAACTCAACCTAACTCTTTATCAGATTGGAAATCGAACAGAACGACAATCAACCGATACGTGAAATCGCACATTAAACAGAACACACGAATCGAAACTAACCAGATCTAGATCAAATTACGCGTTTCCTTGCATCAAATTGAGGTTTATCCAAGTTCGATTCAGCACATCAAACACTAAACCAGATCTAAGCAAAATAATCAATTGTCCTTGTCATGTAAACAAAATCTCGAAATCGTTCATCAGACAACAAGATCGAAGTTTCGTCGTATTTATGAGCAACATCTTGTAGCTACAAATGGGAAGAAATTAGCACAGAGAAAGACGAACTTACATAAATTTTAATCGGGGCCGGGATGAATAGCAGATTGTGCGTGTGGGAGAGAGAAAGATCTCGACCAGAAAGGTGATGAAAAAATCACGAAATTTCTCGCGAGACTCAAGGAGTGGCAACCGACGCCTGGATCGATATACAAACACAGATATATATACATGTGTATGGTTCACCTCAACATGATTGAATGTAAATTGTATATCTTTTCACAATTCTAAACTGGCGATAAGTATAAAGTATATATCTTTTATTCTCGTAAACAATCTTATACTTATTTAGGTGTTTATTACTCTACTATTGGTATAAATAAATAAATAGGATTAATTTATTTTTTTATACATTTAATCTTTTCTGTTTTTTATGTCAAGTTACATTAATCTAGTAATTCAAAACTTTAACCAAAAAAATAAATCATAATAAACATAAGCTAGAATATAACAACAATACATATTCTTTTAAAAACAGGATATAGAAAAGGTAAGATTTAAATAATCTTACATTGATTCGTAAGTAAAAAGATTGTTTTTAAAAAATTCTTCGGTTACAAGAAGGTAACACTGAAGTGTAAATGAAATATACACTTGTCAACCAAAAATGCAAATATGTAAATCAAACAATATCAACCATTAATTATGAAAGGTTGTAATTGCATCTTCGGCTTCTTTAAATAAGGAGTGTTTTTTATTGATCTTTGTTATGTGTGTGTTCATGCTAATTAAGATATTATATGGCTATAGAGCTTAGAGTTTAAAAGATTGTAAAGTGTAACTATTTATTTTTTTATATATATTGCTATTAAATATTTATAAAGTTACCTTTAACCTTAAGAATATATATAGAGAGAGAAGTTTAAACGGAAACTGTTTTTCGTGCGAAAATTATTTGTAACATTATTAATGAATTATTAATAGGAATATTTTGGTCATTTATATATTTACCCAACTGTAAATTGAGTCCAGTGCACCGTCATTAATAAATGAGGCTTGATTTTCTTTAAAACTCCTCATTAATGAGTCATTAAGATTCATTAATGAGTCTTACTTAATAGCCATTAATTATTTTAATTAAATGTCAAGATTGGTTTTTGTATGAAATGTTTTGTTCTCTCTCACGTTGATGCATAATGTGGCCTTTTTCCATATAGGATTTTGATGACATAGCTAAATACCATGTGAACGCAATTGTCCAATGGACTTACCCCCTTATCTTACCCAATATTTATACGAGTAAGTAGGGTCAAACTTGTTTTGTATATTGATTTAAACTAAGGTGCACTCACCGACTATGTTTATAGCGAACCCTTTGAGAACGTTTTTCATCTTAGGTGACCAGTAGATTCTATAGTTTGTATGAGAAGAGTAAGCACTTTCTAGTAAAATGTTTTTGTTAATGGAAGACATGTTTGGTATCTTGGCTACCTCCTACATGTTTGTATGTTTTGTTAATGGTTATTTGATAAATTTTACGTACATAACCTCGTTTGCTATCAAGGGTCGCTTGTGATATTCTCTGTTTTAAATGTTTTGTAATATCATAATGCTGACATTTGGAAATATGTTTTATTATCTGTAAATTTTATATAATGTTTTTTCTAACGATAAAGACTAAAATGTTTATTCTAATTATATGAAATGAATTTTAAAAAAGTTTAAAATATTATATTAGGTGTTTGAAGATGTACGTCGAAAAAATGGGTCACAATTTGATAAACTTTTCACATATGGGCAAAGAGTCCATTCACATGTAAATTGACAATATGTTCATATGTGGATAGACTCTATGTTTATTCACATTTATACAATGAATTTACATATAAACATTCAATATAGTTAATAATTAATTTATAGTTCTAATTGACTAATTTTAGCATTTGGATCAATAGCATCAATGGTCCAGATTAAATTTTAAAAATTTGGACGGGGTGACATTTTTATAATTTTTCATAATTCACATGTGATTGAATATTAAAATTCTAGTACTATGTTTTTTAAATGGACTTTATAAAACACAACTCACAAACATATTACATTTACTTGTGAAATCCCCGAGGGTTTATAACTAAAAAACTTATATAACTATTTTAGTTGTAGTTACGCATAATATTCATATATCAAAGGATAAACTTAATTTGAGGTGTCATATATTGCAGACGTTTTTGACACTAAAATTATTATTAAAAAAAGTGTAAGTTTTAATTTTGCATCAACAGATGTAAATATCAATACATTATTTCACTCTTTTTTTAATAAATTAAAATGTTATAATCATTTGATATAAAAAATTAGACGTTATCTTATTAATAAGAGTAAATTATATCATTGGACCTTTTCGTCACCGAAAAACAACAAATTTCGTCCTTATTTTTAAGGACTCTAACTTGGATCGTTAACTCCCCTCACATACTATACATTACGTACGAGGGTATTTGAGTCATTTCATACGTGAGGCTATTTAATACATAAAAATGTTATATCCTCCTACTCATCACAAGATGACATATTGAGTCCACTAATTTATTTTCTTACATCCTCCATTGATTTTGACATGGAAAAAATAGGAGGATATATCACCTTTTTTAATATATTAAACAAATTAAAGGTACATAAAAATATAGTTATTATGAGTATCACATGGATGAATTTGAGCACACAAGAATTCTGAAGTTTTTGGATCTAAACAGCATGTCTCCACCATCCCACCCACATAAATGCACTTTTAAATACGTGAATGCTACGTCCTTATTATGTTTACTCAGCTTCTTAATAAGAGGATTATAATATATTAGTTTTAATTTCCATATAAATATACGGATAATGATTTTACGTTATTTATATAAAAGTATTATTTTATATTTACTTAGATAAATATATAAAAGTTTTTGTATAGAGGATGTAAAGGTAAAATTGATTTTCATGTTTGACTATTTAATTTAAAATTGAGTGTCAATTTTGACTATTTAAAGTTGATCTTTAATTAGGTTTAGTTTTAACTAAAATGAATTAATAGAATTTAAATTTGATTAATGAAAAGTTATGAATCTCTAACTAAATTTACTCTTGTTAGTATTTTATTTATATTAAATTAAATAAATTAAAAGATTGTATTTTGTGGAACGCATATTTCTCCATATTTAATTAAGTTAATAACTTTTTTAAGTAGTATCTAACTTTTATTAGTTAGTACAATACTCGTCGTAGATATAATGGAATAATCCTTAAGTAAGACAAATAAAGTTATGTAGTTATCTTTGGTTATTTAATCAATTTTTTTATAGATAATTAAATGTAGTGGATAAGAAATTTGAATAAGAGAAATAGGTTAACACAAATTAAATTGATTTAAAGTCAAAATTTAATTTTATTTTTGACCATTTAAAGTTAAAATTTAGTTAAAGTTTTGATATTTAAAGTCAAAATTCAAGTTTTAATTTTAATTAAATGAATAGTTAGGATCTAATACATGCATACATAAAAGGTTAGGATTTTCTAATTAAATTAATAAAATTTGGTCTTTTATTTATATAACTAGATTAGATGTCAGTGTGATATACGGGTTGGTTTAAAAAATGATAGATATTAAACATTAACAAAAAGATATTACATAATTATAAAACGTGAAAGAAATATGAATAAAAGATGACCAGACATGGCATCAAGATCAAGACCAAGACCAGCGGTAGAAGTGTAGACGTGATGGAGAGTATAGAAATGACGGCAGAAACGTGGTATCATGATATGAAGTAACATGATTGTATTTCTTGTGTAAATCATCAATCACTATTATTATAATCAGTGTCAATAAGTTTAAGTATTTATATTTTGATTAAATTAAAAATAATTTAGAATGATTAAGGATATTTCAAAATGATAAAATTAAGAATCTAGTTAAATATGATATTTTAAAATCTTATGAAGTTTAAATATGATACTTGTATATTAAGATGGATAAAAACGATATTTTAATGTTTATGAATTTCATATATGAAATACCTCAAAAAATGCTAATTTAATTTTATAACAATTAAATTAAATTACCAATATATCACTAATTTCTTAGCAAAATTATATGTTTCCACAAAACCCAACAAAAGGAAAACAAAGATTTGTTGATTGCCTCTAACCTTTAATATGTATAATTTGACTACAATATATATATATATATATATATATATATATATATGCAGCTAGACATCTAGTTAGACCATCAAATATGATAGATACAACTTGATTAACAACATAATTAATTAATGATAGATGAAATTATAGTATATATGTGGTTATTTCATACTCAAGGGCTTGAAATGACATCAAGAGGTAAAAAGCTCAAGGTTATAGATGAAGGTTTAGTGACTTCAATCGGTCTTTTAAATGGTCTATAAAACAGTAAACTTGTTATGATGTTACTTACGTGGAAGATTAATTAGTGTGATGACGCTTATAAGTTAGTCATTTGAGGGAATTTTAAGGGATAAGATTCAAATAACTTACCTAGCTCGATCCAACTAGTGTTTTTTTGCTTGTTTTATAAAGTGTTTTCCGGTGGTCCCTACACATACACACAAATGATCCAAGTCAGGGGCGGACCTTATGAGTAGTCCGACGTTGCCCGGGTAATCTCTCAAATTTCTTCAAGTAGTGTTAAATTTTTGGACAATCCCTCAAATTTCTCTGAGTATTGTTAATTTTTTCTAATTTTTGTTTTTCAATAGGATTGCTACCTCTAATAAAAATTTTGTACATACGAGAAGAATTTTTATACAACCCCTGTTCGCCTCTTATCCAAGTCCTAATATTCCTTACTTTTGGTGTATATATGCTACTCATTTTTAGAATTAGTAAGTCATTCTTTTCAACTTTTTTTAGGGGTTGACTCAAACGTACGTACAATATTCTTTCCAATTAATTAGATTTGTTTTATAGTCTTTTGTTAATTTGTGTTAGAATATCTTAACTTTTGATCTTTGAAAAGGAATGAATTACAAAATGCTTGTTTTTAGTCCATCATGTGGCAACAATTTTCCTTCATAAATGTAATTATATTTGATGGAGTTTAAAAGCACTTGTAATACTTTTTTTTAAATATATATGATTCTAATGAAGTTCTTACAAAATTTTGTCATTTAAGTGGAATCAAATAAGAGTTGTTTTTATGTAAGAGTTGTAAGAGACAATAAAATGTTGACATGTGATATAACTACCAAAAGGGTATAACGGGTATTCTAAACTTAAGATTAAATACAATTTAAAAAATTGCACTAAACAAGAAAACCTTCAATTACTCTTGTTATAATTTCCATTCTCTCTCTCCATAATATTTCAAACACCAATTATCACGTTTCAGATCTCATCTTTCTCTCCCGACGATTTTCATTTACCAATTCACCGACGACGGTCACAACCGCCACTGACAATAGTTGAATATACTTAACCGGCGACAAACCGTCGGCGATTTTAAAACTGGTGAACGCTAAAAAATAATACTGCCACTCCTCATTGTTTCCTTGATGATGAAATGGTTATCGATGATTCAAGCGATGATCGAGCTTCAATTTTTTGTTTGTAAATGTATATAGAGTTAGAAATAGATAGTTCATCAAATTTGATTGATGAAATACTCGTTCGATTATTTCATAAAAAGTAATTGAAACACATAAAAGTGATGAAAACAATGAAAAGGTTTTTGTTTGTTTATATATTTTCTTTATGTCCATTAAGGTTTATTCTTTTTTCTAGTCAGGTTCATCAATTATAAGTGACACTATGTTGAAACTTGAAAGTTTGAATTTGTAAGTGATTTATGAACCAAGTCTTTTTGTGAGTAGTTCATCAACTTTTTTTTTTTGATGAATGCTAGTTGTGAATCAATTTTTTCTTCATAAACATTTGTTGTGTATCATTTGAATCTAGTTTGTTTATCATTTTTTTGAATTTAGGAGAAATGGATTTTAGGTTCTGATGTAATTTAAGGAATTGAATTAATTTTAGTAGCTGTTACATGGTTTTTCTTTTTCTGATTTACCCCTAAACATGATTTAATCGACTCTTATTAATCAACAAGTTTTGACTTATTTTGTAGACTTTTGATGAAATCTAATAGTTCACAATCACTTTTACACCGCTTATAATTATTTACCTTTTACAAGAACTCTACCCTTATGAATATTATTATATTATATCATCACTTGCGTATGAAACACTCAAGTTTCAATAACATGCTAACGATCGATGCCACTTTATAAATCTAAATTCTCAACATAAAATATTCATACTTAATTTGACATATAAATGCCGTTACGGCTAGTAATAAGATATTCTACCGAAAATGACATCACATTAGTATATATTATTATTTAATTCCGTAGGCTAATTAATTATATATTCATCATTCCCGCCCTCTAAAATCCTATATATTAATTAATTCATTAATTAATTTTAAACTTCAAATTTAGTCTTACCAAAAAATCAAATTATGATCTCTTAATTTGTTGTTTATAAACCTTTGTTAAAACTTAAAAAATATATATACAAGAAAACATTCAAACGAGAACGGTTTTTCGTACGAGAACTGCGATAACCAATCGTAGTCATCCAATTCCCTCTCCTTCAATTGAATTGTCCACCCATGAATTCCTTACATCATCTTGTCACACTCAATCCCTCCACGCTTTTCATCAATGAATTCCAATTACAATTTGAATGATCAAGATTGGTTCTCGCAATTCTCGTACAAAAAACAGTTCTCGTTTGAACCTTTCCTTATATATATATATATATATATATATATATATATATATATATATATATTAATTAATTTTTTTACGTATATTATCCTCGTAAGAAATTAGAATGATTTGTTACCACTTGTTACTATTAATTTTTTCATGTACGTATGAAGATGTGATACACAACGATTGCATAAATAATACTTTCCCATTTGAAGACAGAAAGGATTTTTTTATTTACTGATTTTAAAAAACGAGGGTGAATTCATTTTGCAAGAGTCGGTATATATAACACTTGTGTGCCGGTTAATTATAAAAGTGAGGAGCCAACAAAAGGTTTCCTGATAAATTAACAAGGCTTCTAACACAAGCTAAAATTAACTTATAAAGAAATTAACAAGAATATACAAAATTACAAATTATTTTCTGTAGCCATATAGAGGGACACTTGAACACTATAGTAATATATATATATATATATATATATATATATATTTTAGCCTTTGAATCAATGTCATCAATGGTTCAGATTAAATTTAAAAAATTTGGGCGGTGTGACATTTTCGTAATTTTTCATAATTCACGTGTGATACTTTTAAAAATCACATGTGATTGTATATTGAATCACCTGTGATTGAATATTAAAATTTCAGGACTATGTTTTTTAAATAAACTTTAGTGAAAAATTCATTTAAGAACCGTTTTTATTGCGAGAACCAATCTTAGCCGTCCAATTTCCACTCTTTCAATTAGATTGGCCACCCATGAATTCCTTACATGCACTCTACCACACCCAATCCCCCTACGCTCTTCATCCATGAATTCGATTATCCAAAATGAACGGCTAAGATTGGTTCTCGCAGTTCTCACAATAAAAACAGTTTTCAAATTGTTATGCACAAGTGAGAATAATAAGGCAATAAGAATAGATGATAGATTTTACGTGGTTCGGTTAACGGCGTGTCAACCTACGTCCACAGACAGAAACCGGAGAGACTATATTACTGATATCAGAGAGAGTTACAATTTTTAGGATATAATGACCAAAACCTAGGCCCTCTATTTATAATTACATTCAAAACCACCAAATGTTGCCCTAATCTATATTAAGGAATTAATAATAACCATAATAAACAATAATTTCTTATTTGCAAGATATTAGCGCCGCCTAGCAACCAAGAAACAAAACCATCTTGCTGGCCAAATATGCCCCACGACGTGACCTCCTGCCCCATGCCGTGAAGCACCTGAGGAGTGCACGGCGTGGGATCACACCCAACGCCGAGCAACATTCAAATGGGTTTCTATGTATATATAGCCTTTTTTTAGTCATCAACTAACAGTCTAACACAAATGAATCTTCCCCTATATATATAATCACATCATAAATTCACAATAAAGAATTTTTAAAATGTGATCGTAGTGTAAAACTGACAATATATTATGCAAATTCAATAAAAGACCATGCTCAAACAATATAATTAAATAATATTGCTTGATTAGTATCAAAGCATCTTGTATTAGATCAACCTACATAACAAATAACTATATATATGTGTTCCTAATGGCTTCTCATGCTAGAAATGTTGGTACAATCAAGTAGAAAATGAAGCCACTATCTTCTTAACTTGTTCCATTCATTTACACATATGGGCAACCTCCATAACCTGCAGTTTAGTGAAAATTAACTTAATTCCAATAAAAATTTCAATTGGATGGTTCAACTTCTAACAAAAAGCTGAACCTCAGGATCAAACAATCAATGGATCGGTTCAATAGATAACAATAATAATAAAATAAACTTTGGTTTCAAATATTAATTTATGGGTTGATTAATAATTAATTCCAATTAAAAAAAAGTCTAGAATTTGGGTTCAAAACAGTACATATCCTGAATGGGTTAGTTCAAGATTTCTAAAAAGGTTGATGGATCACTTACTTGGGTCAGTTAGAGTAATTAGACCAGTGTTACCAAAATGACAATTCCATGGGTTTCTTCCCTTGCACTGATAGTAAATATTCATGGCTATGGAGGCATGGTTTATGAGATTATCAGGCAAATAACATGAACCACCTTTCTCCAAGATCCTGCAGTCGACTTGTGAGCACGCGAAATTCACATTCTCTAACAGCGCAGACTGGCTCGACGATGGCTTCGCCACACACCACGTTTTCTGAAACAAGAATATACATATATAGCGAAAACTTTACAATCTTTTCGGTCTGTTTCTTTAAAAACATGTAATTAATCACGAATAGCATCGAGTTAATTAACAAGAAAGATTGTGCCATATATATATATATATATAC
This sequence comes from Dittrichia graveolens, assembly GCA_038502395.1. Lineage (NCBI taxonomy): Eukaryota > Viridiplantae > Streptophyta > Magnoliopsida > Asterales > Asteraceae > Dittrichia > Dittrichia graveolens. The sequence goes on from JARJIL010000006.1 coordinate 16,958,278, forward strand.
ACATATATATACCTCACACTGAACTGTCCTCAAAGTCGTGCCAACTGCAAAACACAAAAATAGTATTGGATGGATAATAAACAGAAGTAAAGATTCATTCATTAATCAAGTGTTACTGTAATTTGGGAGCTAAGAAATGATGATGATGATGATGATGATGATGATTTGGGAGAGTAGCTAGAGAAATGAGTGTATACCTGAAAGAAGTAGAAAAAGATATGCAAATAGTTTAGCAGCAGCCATATATATTCTTTCTATTATATATTATGAGATGAGATTAGATGAGAAGATGAGATGATTTTATGTTGTGGGTGGGATTTAAAGGGAACGGGGTGAGGGGAGATATAACGGCTCTATTGAAAATGGAAGATGTATATGTATATATATATATATATATATATATATCAAGACGTTACGCTAGTTAATTAATTAATTAATTAATTGCAATTATTAATTTGTGATTAATTAAAAAATAAAAAGAGACCCATATAAAAAGTTTATTTTATACACACATACATACATGTTTCTATATAGCTAAATAACTCTTACTAAATCGCTTATAGTCTCAGTTCTAATGCATTAGATGTTTCTTAACGTTGTCGATATTTAAGTTCCGTGATAGCAAAATATGTATATTTATGAGTAGAATTACTGGATGCTATGTGTTTTGGTTTTTTATAAACTAAATACCTCTTAATTAAAACTTGATTTACTAATTGATATATTGGAATGTAGATCGTTTAATTTTTAGAGATATATCCGTTATATAACAAAATAGATAAGGTAGGTAAGCATATATTTTTAATTTGAGTTAATTACATTTTTGGTCCTTGTGTTTTACATGAAATTTCACATTTGGTCCTTAGGCTTCATTAATTACGACATTGATCCTTATGGTTTAACTTTTGTTTCAATGTTAATCCAAAAACACTTAAAAAGACATAAGTGCCCTTTCTTTCTTAATTTGTCCTTTTATTTTTTTCTTTTATTCATTTTAAAACATTAATAAAATTTTAATTCTATTAATAAATAATTAAATTAATATTAAAAAAATTAATTATTAGTTAACTGTTATTCATCACCATCAACTACCACCACCACAAACCACCATCTACCACTACCCACCACCACAAACCACCACCCTCCATATTGTTCTTCGAAACAATAGAATCAAACATCAAGAATCTAAACCCGATAAAGAACATATTTGATCTGAATCCAAATATAAACTCAAATCCAACACAGATTTGATTCGTAGACATAAACTCCATTGAACATTTTTAATAAAAAAACATATCTTGTATGCAGACATGAGCTTCAAATCGAACCACTAACCTTCAGCGTCTTCTTCAACTGAAACCACAGTCGTCTTTTTCCTTAACAAAGAACTCAGAATCCATGTGTTTTGGGTTTTTATTCAAAACTTTAACCCACAGCAAAATGAAGAGCTCCAAATCAATTAAACATCATCGATGAACATTAATCAAGAAACCCTATGGATTGTATCTATGAGCATATATCTTGGACCTGGACTCTAGCAAGAATACGCACAAATGAAACATAAATCGTAGCCCTGCATATCTAAAATTTGAAACAAACACAATCAAGAATCACAACAAATCTTGAAACATTTAAAAAGCCCTAAATCCCACACCCGAATTTGTAACTCGACTAAAAAGAGGTCCAGGGAAGAAGAAGAAGTAAGCGCCGGTGGTGATGGCAAGGCTAACTATGTCGGTGGTGGTGGCAGGTCGACTTCGGTGGTGGTGGTGGTCGTCGTCGCAGACTCGCAGATCTGGGAGGGAAAGGGAAGAGAGTGTGTTCGGTGGTGCAATGGTGTGGTGGTACGTTGGTATGGTAAATTGATGGCAGATGAGCGGTGGACCGGTGGAGCACGGCGGAGATGAGGTGGAGCATGGCGGAGGAAGAGAGACGGTTAGGGAAGATAAAAAAGGGATGGGGGTGGGAAGTTTGGTGTTTAAGTGTTTATATTATGTTTTTTTAATTTTTATCTTTTTGTTTTAATACATAATTATTATAATAGTATTTATAAAACAGATTAAAAAAGATGTAAGGGCATTTCCATCTTTTCATCTACGCAAAGGACTAACATTGAAACAAAACCTAGACCACAAGGATTAATGTCGTAATTAATGAAGCCTAAGGATCAAATGTGAAATTTTATGTAAACCACAAGGACCAAAAATGTAATTAACTCTTTTAATTTTTTTATTATTGTTTTGAAAATATTTCTTCTTTAAACAACGTCAGCGTACGTATGCATTATATTTAAAATTTATTTTTTAAATTCTTTTTTGTAAATTAATTGTGTAATAATATTCCCTACTCATGTGTTGATATGACAAATCGTTAATTTTAATTATAAAGTTTCTCCGATTTTTAATGTACTATTTTGAAAATAGTCAAATAATATATGTATGTATCTTCGGTTCCTCTCCATAAACATAGATTAAAACATTTTTAGTCAAACCACGCAAAATCTTTGTGTCGTTTTAAAACAGTTATATATTCTAAATTTCTAAAAATCATGTTAATTCTTTAATATCTATTTTAAATTTCATGTAATTAATTGTTATAAAATATGCTTAACGAAAGTTTGAGGTAATAATAATAGTGAACCAAAACGCCTGATCGTTCGCCATCTAACGTTTCTAAGTGAATGAACGTTGCTTGTTTGGAAGCTTTTGACGGTTAGTCATATATGTTTCATATAGCTAAAGTTACTTAATTAACCATCTCCGTTAATTAATTAAAGGCATTTAAATGATTAAATTGTTGTATGATCGACTTAGTTAAGAGAATTTAATTATTGGACAAATTACATTAAAATACAATAAACTCTGTCTTAGTTATCATTGTATATAATCAACTTTAAATTTATAAAACTAATACAATTATCTTTCATAATTCTCCCATTGTATATATGCAAACAGCTTTTTTGTGTCTGTTGTTTAGTTGAGTACTATTATATACAATGAAATTTATCATAACTTATATAGTATACAACAAGTTGCATACAATGTGAAGATTTTGAAAGTTGATTGTATTATTTTTAAGAAAATAATTTTGATTATATATAATAGTAACTAAGACAAAGTTCATTGTATTATAATGCAATTTTCCCTAAGTCTAGATTATTTAATTATGATTAACTAACTAATAATTTAAGTAAGAAAAAAATGAAAGTGTTGGCTGTCAAATACCAAGGTGAATTGAGATCTGCAATTGAATAGAAGTGGTGACTTCCACTCCACTCCACTCCATGTACGTGAATTAGGAACCCTAAAAAAGTTTTTTATTCACCCCATCCTATGCTAGTTTTTAACGTTTGACTAAAGAAACCCATGCTTTTATGTCACACATCATATATATTCTTAACTTATAAAATAAATAATATTTTTAGAGAGGTTAATTTATAATACTAAATTTTCCTATTTATCATTCTATTAATTAGATTAGATGTGTCAAAATTAAGAGAAAAGATAATGAAAGAAAATTGTGAAATTACGTGTCATCATTTAGAGCAAGAGATGTATAGTACCATCTGTATCCGCTTGGCGTGCCTACATGGCTCATTATTTGATCTCACTTTTTGCTAATGACGATCTTAAGGTCGTTATCCACCATTGCCATATGCTCATTATTCGATCGTTGATGGATTTTGGCGTGATTAGATTTGGTATGTGCATTTGTAGCATTACATGAGGTTCGTGAATGATGGTTTGGGGTTTTGGATATTTAACCAAGTATATGTCCTTATGCCATGAGAGATTATGCTCATGGGTGTTAGGTGTGTTGTTTAAATAATCAAGACATAATGCTTATTATTTGGCTAGTCATGGATTGAGTCATTTATAACTTATCTAGTTATCTCCCATCTATGATCGGGTATCTAGTATTATTTTTCGGTTTAAAAGCCTTACACATCAAGAGACTATGCTTATGTGTCTAGTGTAATTCGTTCTGTCTATAAATGAATTACTAATTGGAATGTGTATACTTTTTAGCCTATGTACTTAATAAAAATCAACGTAGTCACTTCGTCACATGATTATATACTGTTAGAACCTAGAGGGGGGTGAATAGGTTATATGCCCACTTTTTGAAGTTTTTAACAATGTTTGCAAGTAATTAAAGAGTTTAAGGAAGAAAGATATCACCAATGGAGTAGTTTGGACACAATGATTTATAGTGGTTCAAGCAAGGGTTAACAACCTTGCTCTACATCCACTCCTTGGCCCCACCCACCAAGAGTTGCTCCACTAACTTCTCTCTTTGAAGGTAGAGATAAACCTTTTACAACTTCTCTCTAATTCTAAGGCTAGAGATGATCCTCACTTCTCTCTAATTCTAAGGCTAGAGATGATCCTCAACCAATTACAAATATATAAGAAGGTAATGTAGTGTTTGAACTTTGAAGGCTTTCACTCTTGCTTCATTCTTGATCTTGAGATGTTGAATTTGTATCAAGAATATGAGCTCACAAGTTTTTGTATATGTTCTGTGTTTTTCAGATTGCAAGAGGTTAGTAAAACACAAGACTTGAGTTGCTTTAAATAAGGAAAAAGTTTGATGCTCAAAAAGTGTCCAGACGATCCACGGTCGACCGTGGAATCGACCGTCGCTCTGCTGGAGATTTTTGAGTCTTGTGCATATAGACGTTGGGCTTTTACCAAAACCACACACAACCCATTTTTACTATAAAAATGCACTGAAAAGGAGCTTTAAAAAAGTTAGGTAAGTGCCATACTTCTTAAGTTTGAATTTAATCATGAAAATGGTAGTTTGGAAACCATATGCACAAAGTATGTTGGAAGTTTACCACTTTGAGAGATTCCTTTTGCTAAATATGGTTTTGGCTTGTTTCAATGTAAGATTGTGTTTAGTATTTGCCAAAATGGGAATTTATTTGCTTTGACTTCCAAGCTTGTGATTTTTATAAAAATTATTTTATAAAAACTTAAACTCATTTGATTATTTATTTTGTAAGCTCATAAACTTCAAACGTTTGTTTGTAGGAATCTTCGACATCGGCTTCTACTTGAACTCGGATCTTGACGATTGGAGCTTGGCCATTTGATGAAGCTTATTTTGTAGATCATAGATGAGAATATATTTGATTGAATATATATATGTATATGTGCACATATGTTAATGTTAGTACATACAATTATATAAACAAGTTATATATTTTTGTGTCAACAAAAGAGGATATATTTGTAAGCCTATTTTTCCCAACAATCTCCCCCTTTTTGTTGAAGACAAAAATTTATAACTTGTATAAGAATTGTATATATAACTTTAACATGTTAACATGTGCATATATACATATATATTTATATATCATTCTATCTTCTATATATTCTCTTTCTATCTTCTATATATTCTTCTATCTTCTCCCCCTTTTTTGTCTTAAACAAAAAGGAGACTCCCCCTTGACATAAGCTCCCCCTTCACGTAAGCTCCCCCTTGAACGTAGAGCTCCACTACTCGAGATGTTTGATCTAAAATATATGGAAATACTACCAAGAACTTGCAAAAGAGATGTGAGTATAAACAATATTCTAAATATGCATTTATTACAAGCCAAGGTTCAAGTAACATAATTCATGGCATAAGAATCATAGCAAATAGTAGCAAATATCATATCAACAAACAATCACCATAACTACTTCCCCTTGAATCACCACAATTTATCTTGTCATGACACTCGATTTGTAAAAGACCTTTGCTTTGTAAAAGCATGACAAGAGGTAATATACTTCAACATAATTGCGAGTGTGTTCAAAGAATATAGCAAACTCCTTGACAATATGTTCATAATGTGTATGTGTCCTAAAGTGGAGAATGATTTGAAACTTTTATTAATCATGTGATAGCTAATGTTAGTTAAGATATATTAAGCATGAATAGATTAAGTTTGGGCATTAAAAGTCAAAGTATAAAAATTGAAAATCTCAAAAATTTTCAGGGGGCTGACGGAAGATGCACGGTATCGACCGTAGATCGACCGTGGTGCGTCTGCAGCATTTTGTGAATATGATGGTTGATACTACGGTCGACCGTGTATCGACCGTAGGTGAGCAATTTGAAATTTTGGTTTTTTTTTGTCCTTTTTGACATGATATATATACATAACCAAATCTTACCTAAACTACTCTATTCTTACACAAAGCTTATCATTTATCTCTTATAATAGAGCCAAGAGAAATTACTTTATAATTAACAATCTCAACATGATTTCTTTTAAAAAAATTCACAAATCCTTATGATTCACATGATTCTTTAGTGCAAAAGGAGATCCCTAATACCTTTTGGAAGAAGAATTCGGGAAGATGAGAAGTCACGAAAAGGGAGTCATCAACCGTGGATCAACTGTAAATTCCAACCGAGCCTTTGACCGCAACTTCAAGGTAAAGTATTTTTTCTTGTGATGATTTTCAAGATTTTTAAGAGAAAAATGGTGAAAATGGCGGCTAAGGTTTATGGGGGAAGATGAGATGAGATGTAGTGGAGAGGAAAGAGAGAGAAAAGGAAAAATAGGGTCAAAAATCCGTCAGGCCCACGAAGGTCGATACTCGGTCAACCGTGATATCGACCGCGCCTTTTGCTTAGTTTTTGAATTTAGGCAGTGATCTGACGGTCGATCCACGGTATCGACCGTGGTTCTTCTGGAATGTATATTTTGACCATTTTCATGCATTTAGGTGTTATTTTCAAGGAACATGTTCCATCATTCCTAAACCAAGTCGTAACATTTTAATTTTTAGCGGTTTAGCGAATATGTTGACAATATTTTCACATGAAGCAACCTTTTCTTTTTCTTTGTGAATAATGTATTATCAACTTGACCTATACTATATTCATTTTTCAACAAGAATGATTTTAATTTATCATACCATGCTCTAGGTGCTTATTTAAGGTCATACAATGCTTTTCTAAGATTATATACATATGATGAGGTCTTCAAAAATCAAAACCGGGAGGTTGACATACATAAACTTCCTCATTTATAAAGTCATTAAGAAAAGCACTTTTGACATCCATTTGATATAATTTAAAATTTTGAGCACGGCCATAAGCAAGTAGACTCCAAATGGATTCAAATCTAGTAACCGGAGCAAAGGATTCATCAAAGTTTATCACTTCTTTTTGATTATATTATCGGGCTACTAGTCTAGCTTTGTTTCTAAATACTCATTTAGTTTCAATTATTGTGGGACCACTAGGTAAAGGTACTAAGTCCCAAACTTGGCTTCTAGTGAATTGATTAAACTCTTCTTGCATTGCCATTGCCCAATTTTTATCCTTAGTTTCCTCTTTAATATTCTTGGGTTCTATGTGTGACACAAAGGCAAAGAAGGTATTAAGGTTTTGGGCTTGGGATCTAGTGAGTCTTTGATTTAGGTTTCCTATAACTTGAGTTATTGGATTGTTTTCTACCTTTGATGATTTCATATGGTGTTTTACTTAACATTGGTCTAATCAAAGCTTGTAAAGACCTATTTTTCCTTTTAACAACCTCATTAGATTGGGGAGTGTAAGGAGCCGAAAAGTTATGAGAAACACCATGTTTATCACAAAATGCTCCAAATTACGTTTTATTGACAAAATGCTCCAAAATAATGTCCATGTATATCTAGAAAAGTCATCTACAACAACTAGTGTGTAAAAGTTTCCCCCATAACTTTGAATTGATGAAGGCCCAAGGACATCTCATAGTTTTTATAGCATTTTAGATTTATGAGATGAGTGCACTTGTTTTTCTATCTTACATGCATCACAAAAATGATTATCGAATTTAACATTTGGTAAGACTCTAACAAGCTCATTTATAGTCAATGTTTGTACTAATCTCATGTTAGCATGTCCTAGTCTTCTATCAATTATATATGCAAGACATACTTGTGTTAGGATTATTACCAAGTCTACATGTATAGAGTCCATTTCTCCTAACACCTTTTACTAAAACTTTATCATCTTTGCATATCAAGCTTTCATGTTTAGAGAATTTAACATTTAGATCTTTATCACATAATTGACCAATACTTATTAAGTAGTAAGCTAAACCATTAACATGCTCAACATTCAAGAAATTTGATATTGTCATGAAGAGTGTTACCTTTACCAACTACCTTTCTTCTTAGGTTACTTTCAAACACCACATGTCCTCCGTCATACTCCTTGTATGAAGTGAAGAGTTCTCTATTACCGATCATGTGTTTTGAGCAACTATTATCAAGAATCCATTAATGAGACATAATCTCATTTTTGTTGCACCCCTACACTTGTGTAATTTTCATTCAAGCTTTTGGTACCCAATGTTTCATGGGTCCAGGATGGTTAGTATCAAAAACTCCTACTCTAATCCACCTTTGTGTAATCTTGAACACTTTATGATACCATGTGTTCATAGAGTTGATAGGTTTATAAGAATGTCTGGATTTGCTCTTTTCTTTCTTTAGCTTGGCAATCTCATCATCTTTTTGCATGATTACTTCATACACCTTGAGATTTCCTATTAGTTCATCCATTTGTAGTATGTTCAAGTCCTTTGACTCCTCAATAGCCGTCACCTTTGCTCTCCATTTTGGTGAAAGAGCCCTAAGAAACTTTCTTACAATATTTTTGTTAGAGTAAATAGTCCTAAGTGCCTTGAGACTAGTAACAATAATATTAAACATTGCAAAAGCATCATCAATTTTCATATCATCAAATATTTGAAATTGTTCATATTGTTGCACAAGTAATTCAATTTTGTTATCTAGAACTTGAGCATTTCCTTGATATGTGGTGACAAGAGATTTCCAAATTGCATTTGCACTTTCACACATGAAAACTCTTTCAAACTCTTTTCTAGGTAAAGCATTGTATAGAAAAAGTTTTGCTTGAAAATTTTTTGAAATCATTTTCTTATCCTCTTGATCCCATTTTTCTTTAGGGGTTGGAACATAAGCATTTTGCTTAGAATCAAAGGTTTTTGGAACATTATCTCCTTCTTCAGTAATCTCCCAAAAGTCAATATCTTTGGCCTTTACATAGGTCATGAATCTTTGCTTCCAATAGCAAAAATTTTCTTCTTCAAGAAGTGGAGGTCTAACCATAGAATTCCCCTCTACATAATTTTGTCCCATTTTATCAACTCAAAAAATTTTGAAAAATATTTTTAGAAGATTTAAACAACTTTTCAAAAATTATCTAGAGCAACTTGCTCCGATACCAATTGTTAGAACCTAGAGGGGGGGTGAATAGGTTATATGCCCACTTTTTGAAGTTTTTAACAATGTTTGCAAGTAATTAAAGAGTTTAAGGAAGAAAGATATCACCAATGGAGTAGTTTGGACACAATGATTTATAATGGTTCAAGCAAGGGTTAACAACCTTGCTCTACATCCACTCCTTGGCCCCACCCACCAAAAATTGCTCCACTAACTTCTCTCTTTGAAGGTAGAGATAAACCTTTTACAACTTCTCTCTAATTCTAAGGCTAGAGATGATCCTCACTTCTCTCTAATTCTAAGGCTAGAGATGATCCTTAACCAATTACAAATATATAAGAAGGTAATGTAGTGTTTGAACTTTGAAGGCTTTCACTCTTGCTTCATTCTTGATCTTGAGATGTTGAATTTGTATCAAGAATATGAGCTCACAAGTTTTTGTATATGTTCTGTGTTTTTCAGATTGCAAGAGGTTAGTAAAACACAAGACTTGAGTTGCTTTAAATAAGGAAAAAGTTTGATGCTCAAAAAGTGTCCAGACGATCCACGGTCGATCCACGGTCGACCGTGGAATCGACCGTCGCTCTGCTGGAGATTTTTTAGCCTTGTGCATATAGACGTTGGGCTTTTACCAAAACCACACACAACCCATTTTTACTATAAAAATGCACTGAAAAGGAGCTTTAGAAAAGTTGGGTAAGTGCCATACTTCTTAAGTTTGAATTTAATCATGAAAATGGTAGTTTGGAAACCATATGCACAAAGTATGTTGGAAGTTTACCACTTTGAGAGATTCCTTTTGCTAAATATGGTTTTGGCTTGTTTCAATGTAAGATTGTGTTTAGTATTTGCCAAAATGAGAATTTATTTGCTTTGACTTCCAAGCTTGTGATTTTTATAAAAATTGTCTCAATTTTTATAAAAGTTTTTATAAAAATTATTTTATAAAAACTTAAACTCATTTGATTATTTATTTTGTAAGCTCATAAACTTCAAACGTTTGTTTGTAGGAATCTTCGACATCGGCTTCTACTTGAACTCGGATCTTGACGATTGGAGCTTGGCCATTTGATGAAGCTTATTTTGTAGATCATAGATGAGAATATATTTGATTGAATATATATATGTATATGTGCACATATGTAAATGTTAGTACATACAATTATATAAACAAGTTATATATTTTTGTGTCAACAAAAGAGCATATATTTGTAAGTCTATTTTTTCCAACATATACATTAATACATTTGACTAGGGTGTATCTAATCTAAATGAGTATCTTCCTGCTTCGAATTCTCTCTTATTGCATGCTCCTGCGACTTTTGTATTCTTTATTACTTTTTGTTGTTTATTTGTAGTTCTTTAGTTTATTTGGTTTCTTGCATTGTTGTCGACTGGATAATAGTGTAGGTTGATTATTAGGAATATCTGTTCCCTAAGTTCGATATTTGGTCTTACCAAAAGATTACTTGTCTATCACACATGTAGTCTATTTCTAAGGTGAAACCACTTTTAAAAACAGTGTGTATTCTAAAATATTTACATTAAAATTATGTAGCGGTTTGCGCGTGTTAGTGCAGGTGATCATTTTGATCGAGATTATTTTTCCGTCACTCCTACTTACCCTCCTAGTTACTTTAGATGGATATATCGGATGCACAAGGAATTGTTTCTCAGAATTTTCGAATGTATCTCTACTTAATATGTAGCACATATTCTCAATCACTTTAAATATTTTGAGCAATGAATTGATTGTATGGGTCAACTTGGTTTACTATCATTTAAAATTGCACGGTTGCCCTACACCAATTGGCATTCGGCTCGCTTCTGAAGATTTCGATGAGTATCTACATATGGCTAAGCAGACTATTAGTGACTATTTAGACAATTTTTGTAAATGTGTATTCGGTCTATATTCGGAGCATTACTTGAGGAGGCCCACGTACGATGACATCCAACGATTGTATAGTAAAGAAGAGATTCACGGGTTTCATGGGATGCTTGAAAGCATTTATTGCATGCATTGGGCATGAAATAAGTGTCCTAATGCATGAAAAGGTCAATTTACAAGAGGTGACTATGAATATCCTACTTGAAGCAGTTGCGTCACATGATTTTTGAATTCAGCATGCATATGTTGGCGTTATGGGATCGAACAACGAGAGTCATAAGAAATTTCCTGAAAGAACAGAAAAGGGGTTCTGGTTCAGAAGTATGATGGAGTTTTATAAGGATAGTAAAGTCAGTCTCGTTTAAGAAAAAAGAGAGTCAGTTTTGTTGCTATGTTTTTATCAAGCAGCACGTTGATGTTAAGGTGGTAATTTGAAGTTTGTTAGTATGATTGGCCCATACTAACTTTCGTAACTCACAAAGGTTTTGGGCAAATAAACATTGTATGCTTATGGTTTATGATAATTATAGAATGTTTTTTTTGCTGTTATTTTAGATTACTAACGTGTATAGAAAATAAAACTGTAAAACATACATAAAATATAGAATGTATCTAAAAATTAGTAAATATAAACAAATTCGGAAATTCATATATAACATCGTTGTCACACCCCGCCTTGGCGGAAACACGAGGTGCGACGGAGAGGATCGTCATAACACATTGATATATGAATAGAAAATTTTACTAAAATGAGTTCACACCAACGTGTCACGACGTTCCCCGACACAAGAGGGGACTTGTGTCGTGGCAAGTCACTTCACGACAACCATAGTCAACAATTTAAAACAAGAACATACGAAATAGTTGTTCCCACAACCCGGGACAAGTATACGGGGCTACAAGCCCTAGATTTATAAAATCCAAGTTCATGATAGCATAGTTAAATGAAAGAATCCTTAGTCAACTGCCCATGTCACGCTAAGGCTATCTAGGGTCACCTAAGCTCCTTAGGCATGGTTATTAGCATTACCTGAAAATGAACACTCGAAAATGTCAACATAAAGTTGGTGAGCTCGCAGGTTTAAAGTAAAAGCATAGTTGCCGTGTAAATTGTTTAAGTAGGACAAATGTGCACGTATAGCATGTTAAGCGTATAGATGTTGTACCAACATCCGAACCACCAGGTTCAATAGGAATCAATAGGAATCAAATCACTGTCTTCCAAGCAGTTATTATAGCATACCCAGCTGGAGCATAAACCGTTGGCTCATAGGAATATAGGAATCAATAGTCATCAACCAACAACAAGTAGTCTTTGCATATACGTCACATAAGTTGTCCAAAATAAATAAGAAATAGTCATCACGGCATAAAAAGTTTAAAAGAGGGTTTGAGTGTCATTCTCCCCCGAGAAATATAGTAAAAAGGGGCCACGAGTACTCACCTTAGTTGTGGGTTGTCACTTGAATCTTAACATGCTCGGAAATCTACAAACAATCGTATAATCTAAGTTATATTCTATTCACGCGTAGAAGTTCTCTTTTGTACTAACCTTAAATTTAATTAGGTTTCGCGATTAAGTTTTACTGTAGGTTACATGAGGGCACCCATTCCTTGGGCCTAACCCCAATATACATATTTGAGGTTTCAAACCTTGGTTATTTTCCTTTTTAAATGTGTATGTTAAATCCTGAAATTTTGGGTAAGCTTTATGTATTTTTAAAATAATTTAAACGTCCTAATTATTTTCCTAAACTTTTAGGGCAGAGGTCTTAATGTCTCTATTATTTTATATAAATTTTTCTAGGGTTTAATAATATGTTAATTATTTTTAAGAAATACTTTAATTAGTGTTGGTCAGAAAATGCCTTCAGTTTGCGCGTCACAAAGTTTTTATTTCTTTAAAATACTAAACAACCTTAATAAACTCTAAAAATTTTACAGTAACTTAAAAACACATAAAAATTCTTTAATATAAATTTTTGTCCACCAATTCGGATATTTGAATGTTTTACAATATTTTAAACTCTGGTTAAAGAAATTCCCTAAACTCCCAGATTTGACAAACAAAAAGTTCTTGTCCAATTAAAATAGAACATAAATATAATAAATTCTAATATTTTCTACAGTGATTATAAACACTCTAAAGTTTATCCATATTAAGTTTTAGGCTTTAATACGTAGTCTTGGATAAGTTGTGATGTTTGAAACTCTGTTATCGAAACCCCCTAGGATTTCCAGATTCAACAACAACAATGTTTTTAACTAATTAAAATAGAAAACCAACTTTATAAATTCTGAAATTTTTACAGGACTTCGAAATCTCATGGAATATGCTCCAGATTTATTTTAAAGAATTTTCGTGATGTTTAGAATAAGTTTTTTGAAATAACAAACTTAGTAGGTTAAAACTGTTAGAAATCACAGATCTGTGCATCTAAACGATTTTGATTATTTGGGTGACCAAATCAACTTAGTTTTGTATGAAACCAGTTAGAGATGAAAGAAGACTCAAAGAACTTATTTTTAGTGTCAAGAATAGATTTTTTTTCATTCTGTTTTGGCCGAGATATGGCCTATTAAAGTTAGTACATATTCTGCCCAGATTATAGGTTCTTGTTCTTTAAGTTTTAAATCAAACAGACCGATCCTTGGGGTTTGATATTCAACCAAACACATCAAAATCATAACTTTATGTGTGATTAGGATGTGTTTAATCCATCAACCATGTTTTACATGCAAGGAAACAAGGAGAAGAAATTAAAGATTATAGAGGAACATGTACATACCTAAACTTTTCAAATGAAGATCAAAGGCACAAGCTTTCCTTGAGGATTGAAGAACAACAATTATGAAGATGTGTATGCTTGAAAGAAATCAAGAGGAGGGAGAGAATGGTTGCAGATTTTCGATGGGGTGATTGTTGGGTGTTTAGGATGTTTAGATGTGTTTAGATAAGTATATATGAATTCAAATTTGAGTTTTAGTTGCTATCCTACCCCAAAACTCTCTCTTTTGAATTGATGATTGGTTTTATCTTTTTTTTTTTACAACCCTTGGCCGTAGATATATATATATATATATATATATATATTCAATTTGTTGTTTTCATTATTATTATTATTATTATTATTATTATTATTATTATTATTATTCTTGTAAATTTTATCTTTTTTAGCCTTAAGCGACTTACTTATTATAAGTTCCTAGTGTTGTATATATTTATTTCTTGTAGGTGTGTTTAGCTATTTATGTATTATATTGACTTATTAGGGTTACCACTTTGAGTGATATTTAAACTTGTCATCTAGTATCAACTATTATCCATATATTATTAGTATTAGTGTTATACATTTAGTTGAGGGATTCATTCACCCATACTCGCTCTAGAGACATTTGCTCGATAACCTTGTACACTAGGAATCGGTTAAATGTTCTACCACCTTATTTGAAGAATTTAGACATATATAACACCTAATTCTAGTATTTACTAGACCTTAGGTATCACACAAGCACATAGATTTAGGTCGTATAACAACTTAAACTCAACTAACCTGTTTTTGGTGACGGATGTCACAATCGTCATCATATTTTCTGTAGAACTTCTTTATAAACAACACTCATGATTTAATTAGTAGGGTTGTCTTCTTCATCGCAAATTAGAACTTTGAAACCATCTTTACTCTTCACTCTAGAAACCGCCACATATAACTGTCCATGAGAGAAAACGGGCCGTCTAAAAAACAATCCAACATTAGAGAACGATTGGCCTTAACTTTTGTTAATAGTCATTGTAAAACAAACCAGGAGAGAAAATTGTCTTCGTTGGAACTTGAAAGGTATTTTAGGATCAGATGGAATCAACTTCAATATTGGAATATGAGTAATATCACCAACATTCTTACCTGAAATAACTTTTGCTTCAGCCACATGTTCACCAAGTCGAGTAACTTGTAATTATGTTCCGTTGTACAGACCTTTAGATTGATCAAGATTACGAGGCAACATTACAGGCACACCAACCTTCAAGGTTAACTTGTGGTTTGGAAAATCAAATACCTCATACCTTTATTGAATTTAAAATGTCAAAAGAGTTTAATGATTCTTCAAAGGTATTAGATTCTTCAATAAAACAAATATTGTCAGAATTGAAATATAATACCTCCTCGGCATTTACTTTTGATATCATATAATCATTGATGACTTCAACCTCCTCATTTGTGGGAACCAGAATTGCTTTTTCATGAAAATAATTTTGATCGTAAAGATGTTCGTTAATGGACGGATATATGGAATTAGTTATTGATTCAACATGACTGTTTGTTTTAATCAAAAAGTTATCAGGAAATTCGGTCTCTCCGTCATTTCGGCCACCAAGATTGCCTTCTCTAATTTCTAATACCCAATCCGCAAAATCTTTTATATTTTCAAACAATATTGCTATATATATGAAGAATTCAGTGAAGCATTAACAACTTTTACCAGAAAATCCAAAATATTGATAAAGTTGCTCCCAACCTTTAATTACCAGAAAATCCATGTGATTTACCATGACCGTTTTCCAAAATTTCAACGATATACGGTTTTTTCCTTAGCAATGTAGTTACAGTAGAAGATATGGTGAACTTAAGATTTTCAAAAAATACTCTACAGATAAAACCTTGTTAAATAAAACACGAATCTAAAAATTAATACATATCAATTATGAATATTTGAACAAAAGGTATAAACATGATGTTACCTGATTTTTCACATATGATGTTGATGATTGCACCAAACAATAGGGAAGAATATTATCAATTTGAATGTTTGGATAGTAGTGTATTTGTAACCCGATAGAATTAAAGTGGTTTAGAAATATACTCCGGTTGTCTCCGGAAATGATTAAATGTAGAACTTTATATATCACATTCATGGTTTTATTTGTTGAAATATCTTCTTCATTGCAAATTATTATTTTTAAACCGTTCTTACATTTGACTTGAGAAACTATAACATATAACTGACCATAAGAGAAAAATAATAAAACATCTCAAAAACAACCGAAAGCATTAAAGATAAGTATGCAACAAAAAAACACGAATAAAATCAACAACCACCAAAGAATAAGATCAACAATTAATTCGTAAAAAAAGCGGAAAGTAACATAAATTAAAATAAGAAACAGAGATTAAGGATCAACGTAAACAAAAGTCAATCGACGAATAAAATATACTATTGGTAATTGATATACTGTCAAATTAGAAAGAAAAATAATTATTAGAAAGATAATCTAGTGAATTTTAGTATATGTAAACTTCTAACTGTTTTGTTTTATGTTCTGAATTATTTCAACAAAATATGTATAAAAACACTCCCAATCCAAGATTTTGAACCATGTTATGCACTGTCAGAAAGAAAAATAATTATTTTTCCAAAAAGTAAACAATATGATACAAACCAACATAAAAAAAATTAAAAAAAAAAAAAAACTTCCAAAACATGCAATGAATCATCGATATATTGAGCAATATTAGGAAGATACCAACTGAATAAGTAAATAGCATCAAGCACTATTATATAAAAGTTAAACAATAACTAAAATATTCATACTCCAGGCAATTAAGCTTACTCGTGAAGAAGCTATGTCGATTTAGAAAGATGAATGAGGCATCAAATGTTAAATGGCGGCCACGAAGTCTCTTCATAAACAGAGGTTTTCAAATTTTATTTTGATGATATACGTTTGAATTAGCATCGAAATTGTTTGAATTGTAGTTAAGATAACGCTTTTGTGTTTAACTTATCCTATTTCTAAGGATAATATTTGAAAATTTGTTATGCAAATAGTAATTAGTTTAGGAGGATGATATTTGAAAATTTGTTATGCAAATTGTAGTTTAGGAGGATAATATTTGAAAAATGTATGTAATGCGAATCGTATTTTAGAAGGATGATATTTGAAAATTTGTTATGCAAATTGTAGTTTAGGATGATGATGTGTTAACCTCCTTTAATTAAGAGAATTCTTTGAAATGATGGGTTAGTTTAGGAGGATAATATTTCAAAATTTGTTATGCAAATCGTAGTTTAGGAGGATAATATTTGAAAACTTATTATGCAAATCGTAGTTTATGAGGATAATATTTGAAAATTTATTATGCAAATTGTATTTTAGGAGGATGATATTTGAAATTTTGTTGTGCAAATTTTAGTTTAGGATGATGATGATGTGTTAACCTCCTTTTAATTAAGGGAATTGTTTGAAATAGTGGGTTATGATTGATGGAAAATAAATTTAAAAAATAGATGATTACATCACAAACATTTTCTTTTAATTATAATATATATTAGAATATTAGATTTTAGATTTTGATATTTGTCTTAATCTTGTTAAGAAAGTAATTTAAAGAAAATTTTACGGGGAAATATTATTGCTCTCTTGAGACACAAAACAAAAATTAGAACATACGAAGCTTAGAAAATTATTCAAAACTAAAGGGTTTGTGTCACACCGATATCAAAGTGTATTCCAAAATTAGGATTTAAGGGGTTTAGTCATACTCTGAATTAAAAGGTATAAAGCTCGAAGTATGTTAGGATGGAAAATCGTATCCTTTCCATTAAATCTTCATACTTCATCTTCCGACCCATTTGACGATGACACGTGAAATCCACTAATTTTCTTTCTTCGGCTTCTCTCTTGATTGTGACACTTGTCTTGATTTCGTAAGTAACAACGTGAATAGAAATATAAAGTAGAAGAATATATAACTCTCTGTTACAAGATTTGTGTGTTTATTGTTTAAACAAAAACAAACAAAAAAATAATTCGAAGAGTCCATAGAGGTGGGCAAGTGGGTTGACGGAGGTGAAACTGAGGCACCCAACTTGGACCAAACCAGTCAAAAAAAGTAAGAAAAAAAAACTACTTGGAACTCGAACCTTGAATGAGACCAATCAATTGATTCAGAAAAGCAACTTTAACACTTAAAAAAGAGTTAAAAAAGAGTACGAACACCACAAGGAAATAACGGTGGATGTCTGTCTACCTACTTTCACATGTGAAACCTTTATTTATGCCAAGAAATTAACATAAGAAATTTGGTTGTTTTATATCCTTCATTTTTTTAACAGCAATATATCATTCCATTCATAAACTTGTGTAATTCAATTACTAGCAACTCAAACATTTTACATCTATATGACACATTACTACTGCTAAAACAATACAATCACATACTACACAGTCATAGCTTCATAACTAATTTGCTTCATGCCATTACTTCGATTAGCACTGCCCACAAACAGATACCACCACGAAATGTCCTGCTACGCACGTTCACTGTTCTTCACCAAACCTTGAACACGAAAGAAACCATAAGCGCGATTTCAGTTTCCCTTGGGTGCATCTTGTTATCCTCTTTTTTTCTTTTTACCAAGTCCAAGAACTCAAAATCAGGCATTATACAACCATATTTGTGCAACCATAACTACTGATACTCTGCTTGACAATACTCACACACAAAATGAAGACACAAAATGGGTGTTTTAGGAACATGGAAACAAAAGAAATCAGTAGCAATTCCTGTCCATATTGATTAAAACTTGTTTAAATTTAAGATCTTGGGAAAGCAACAAAAGTGAGACTAAAGAAGATGAATCAAACACCACCCTTTTTTTCTAAAAGAAGAAAAACAAAAAGCAGTGCACATGTTTTTCACAAAAAAGAAAGAAATGTGAGAGACAAGAGCTCACAAGTAGCATTGCCCACTTCTTTTGGGTCAGAAATTGGGGCCACAAGATCTTAATTTTTGTTTTTGCTTTTGTTACACTCATTTTATAGTGAATCAATGAATGCTCATGTTCTTCTATAATAAGAAACAAAGAGAAACAAGAACTATGAAATCACTCTTTCATTCTTCAACCCTAAAAACAGAGTTCGTAATTTACAAGACAAGAACTAGCAACTAAACACCGTTTCCAAAACATAAAAAACATATCAGCTCTCATTCATATAAACAACCTTTTTAAGAAAGTCCAATCTGAACAACCGTATGAGCCGCAGCAGCTACGTGACCAAACTGAGCTTGTGCCTGCAGAAGTTTTGCATCGATTGCTATCCGCTCGTTATTAGGCTGTTGGCTCGACAAGCCATGTGGATGCACATGTGCATGTGGTTGTGTGTAGTAAGGGTTACTGTTAAGGTCAATCACTATTCCCCCCGCCAATTTTGCTGCACCTGTTTGCTGGTGCTGGTGCTGGTGTGGGTGTGGGTGTGGGTGCATGTGTTTAACTGGGTCTCGAACCGCTTCTCTCCCGTGAATCTTTCCTTGATCACCACCGTTGGTTGTCATATATACATATTGTGGAGGAAGAGCCACTGGAGTTGCTACTGCATTTTTCAATACCACCCTTTGATCATATACTTCTTCATATGGAATAACTGGCCCTGTATCTCTTCCTTGTTTAGCTTCACATACATTCTTAAAAAAAGAAATTGCAATTTTGAAGGGATAATTTGGAAAACAAGAAAGTTTAATGTACCTGTAGGGACTCTGGGAGGCGGCTGAGTAGCAGAAGCGCTGTAAATGTTTCGGGATACATCTGTTACCCTACCACTGCTAGTTGCATTATTATCTATCGTTCGTCTATTGTCAAAAGCAACCACGGGCTGCTGTGGTCTAGAAGCAATCATACTTGAATTGACAGAAGATCTGATAACAAACACTATAATTAATACTAGAACAGAATGAAACACTATAATTAATACTAGAACAGAATGATCTTACCTTGGGAGGGAAGCATGTTTCCTTTCTGGAGGCATAACAGGTCCGTTTTTCCCACTGTTTTCCTCTAAATATGCAAACTGCCTACGGAATTGACCAATAGCACTGCACGGTAGGTCAGTAGAAACAGATGTTAGCTCCTAAGGCGGAAAAAGTGAAAAACACACATATAAAGAGCAAAAATGATGCTAATAAGAACCTAGGATAGAGAAAGTTGGTGCTTTCATTCCCAGCCATATAATCTTTTAGAAGCTGAGGATGGTACTCGAGAATTTCCCGAAATATTAGTTCCCGGATATCCTCTTTTGTCACCCTACGCCTCTCAAATTCAAACTCCAACTTTGATATTGACTGACAAGAAGGCTCCCTCTCGAGCTTAGCCAACCCCTTGAAGTAAGGATCAGCTAAAGCCTGAAAAAAGGGAAAATAAAATAAAAAAGGGGGTAAATTCTGGTTATGTTTCATCTCTAACAAAGTAAATGGCAATATTTAGTAAATTATGATAAAAAGGAAATCGGTCAAACACACCGACCGGGTTGAAAGTCATCCATAGTGTCTTTTTAGCATAAAACCTCCGAAATCATTTTACTCAAAGAACTAGTTTGTTAACGGATGTAAAACGAATTTTGTAATCTTATTTAACACAAAAAAATGTTAATAAAAAATTTAAAATAATTAGAAACCAATGTTTTAGGTCAACCCAACCCATATATAGAACTCCCCATCTTCATCCAAACTCATTTGGATCTGTTACCAAAGCCAACCATTTTTCCACCTCTATTTAAGAGAAATAATTTGGATAGGACGTGAAATAACCTCTTCGGCAGTTGGCCTATCCTTTGGATCAAATGCTAACATCCTCTGCAACAGCCTGAGTGCTAACGGGTCAACGTTCACAAATTTCTGTGAAAACGGCACAGGTTGCTTTTTCCGCATATCCATCAAGTATTTTCTTGCCTTATCATTACGAACCTGCATTATTTAAAAACAAGCACATACTTGAATAAGTTTAAATACATGGAAACATGAACATGTGAAAAAGATAAAGAAGTGATGAACAACACATACTCCTGAAATGGTGTCTGATGATGGTGTCCCGAGAAGGTCGGTGATAAGCTCCAACTGATGAACAACACTTTTACCAGGGAAAAGCGGTTTTCCGGTCAATACTTCAGCAAATATACAGCCAATGCTCCATATATCAATAGCAGGAGTGTACTGCGATTGAGGAAAAAAAATATAACACTAAAAAACACCCTCGACTAACAGTATAACATAGAAAGAAGTTAAACATTGCAGCATCTAAACATTCTTTAAGTGGGTATATTAGTAACTTGGTTGAAGTTCGACTCAAAGAACACAAATATCATATCATATACGCAGATAATCATATATACTCAAAGCTCATAGGCATATAGCACTGACATATCTCAACTCTCAAGAATCATTCTTTGGCCATGCAGCAGCATACATCTCTGAAAAAACAAATATGCTCGACATAAGGATCTATGAGCTAGCTATTGTGAGCTTCATTTACCATACAACCATCCTATTTTTACATACTAAAAACGGCTTAACAATGCAGATTAACGGGCTATACCTTTGAAGAAAAAGATCCACATAGCTCGGGAGCCCTGTACCACCTTGTTGCAACATAATCCTGCATTACAATAAAAGACAATAAGAAATTTCCATTTCAAATTTTGTTTTCAAAAAGATTGGCTGATGAAAAATCACAAGGCATTTGTAACTTACCGTCCAAAGAACTGCTGTTGGGGCATCATTAAATGCAACTCTTGCTAGTCCAAAGTCACATATCTTGAGCTTGCAATTTGCATTTGCCAATATATTCTTTGGTTTAAGATCTCGATGATACACATTCGCTGAATTTATAGAAATTCATAATCAGATTTAGTTACAAACAACAAATTAGTTCATTAGATATCAACAAATTACCTGTGTGCATATACTTTAGAGCTCGTAGCATTTGATAGAGGAAGAAACGGTGGTGTTCATGTGTCAAGTCATCATTGGCCTTTATGACTTGATGAAGATCAGATTCCATGAGTTCAAATACTACATAAATATCTTTAAAAGCTCGTCTAGATGGTGGCAACATGATACGCTTAATTTCAACAATATCAGGATGCCTTAAAAGCCTTAGTAATTTGATTTCACGCAGAATACGGATAGCATCTGATGCATGTTCGAAAATGTCCGTAATTTTCTTGATCGCAACCTTTTCCCCGGTGTGTGTGTCAACAGCTGAACAAACGACTCCATAACTTCCCTTCCCTATGATCTCCAAGATTTTATATCGATTTGATTCACCATACTCAGTGAAGAATTCAACCTCTTTTGGATTCTGTAGTGAAATGATTGCGACATCAATATTACTCGATTGAACCCAAAGAACATGCTAACTGAAAACTTCCCACTAGGAAGTACAATTAAGGCAATCAAGATAGAAACAGTAAAATCCTTTACGACAATTAAAGAGTAAGAAACCCATGATTCTTAGTACCTAAGGGGCCTGTAGTTGTACGGAACGCTTTAAAGGGAAGATTTTAATACTGTATCTAAGTACCATATGAGAACCCTATTCATGGAACCAATGAGTTTACAAATTCATAGCAATGGCATTACAAAATTTCCCAGCACATCAATTGAACTATCGAGGCATTCAGTAAACTGTCCAAAAGCATTTTGATTCAGAAACATTAATACAGTTTTCGTTATCATATAATATTACAATTTCAGACGCTAATCTATTATATGTTAGGCAAGAACCAAAGGCCGTGACCTATAACTTAGAAATCTGAAACCGAATCAGAATGCAGTCCCAGCTCAAAATTTCAATCGACCGACAATTTTAGCATCAAGCGTGTTACAGAGGCAACTGTTTTGACATCTAAAAGAGCAAAATTGGCAATGAAATCCAAATAAATGAAATGAAAAAATCAAGTTAGATAGAAAGTGTAACCTTTCTGCGCGGATCTTGTTGCATCGTGAACCGTCCCAAAATTGAGATTGAGTAATAGTAGTTTCTGGAAATCAGATCAAAAGAAGCCCAAAAACTAAGAGAAGAAGAGAAAGAAGAATCAAAGGAAAAAGATGAACCGATTGTTGGCGGAATTCGGAAGGAAATAATTAAATCAGCCACATTTATCCCACCTACCGCCGCGACTACGAATCACCAAAAAACACAATCTCTCCCAACAACACAATCCCAAATCTCTCTGGAAAGAAATAAACGCACCACCACCTTACTCATCCAATTCCGAAGAACCCAAAACCTAGAAATTGGAAGGCCACCGCCAGCGCCAGCGCCAGCGTGAGCGTGTAGGTAGAAAAATATAAAGGCTAGAGCAGCACCCCACTATCGTCGATAAAAGCAAAGCTTCAAACAACTGAGATTGTAGAATCAGTAGCTGAAGAAATGCTGAATCGGTGGCCGAACAAATAGATGAGATGGCTTTAGATTTAAAGATCTGGCGGTGGGTTGGGTGGTGGTGGCTGACGAGAGAGAGAGAGAGATGTGAAGGAGGGAGGTTTGATTGATTAAATAGAAATAGAAATAGAAATAGAAATAGAGATGAAAACTGACTGAAAATGTGGGTGGGTTAGACTTTTTGTTTTATCCACTCTTTGCCTCACCGCTACTCGCTTCGTAAATGCAACGTATTTCTACTTTTCATATATATCTTCTAATCTCATCAAACCTCTAAATATTAATAAAACAATTAAATAATTCTAATTTTAATTTAATAATATATATATATATATATATAATTACTTAATTTTCACAATCCATTTAATTAAAATCGAAATTCTAATTGTAACTTTTCTTAAAATTTTTAAATTAAAATTATTTTAAAAATTTTATATATGTCTTTCTTAAAATATAAAATATTATTTTTATACATCTTAATTTACCATTTATAAAATTTTATTTCAAAATATAATATTTAACTAGATTCTTAATTTCATCATTTTAAATTACTTTTAATTATAACCAATAAAAACTTCACCTTATCGTTCTAATTGTAACAATAATGATCAATGACATTTACAAGAAATCAGTCATGTCTTTTCATATCATCATACGTTCATACCATATTACTACCGTCATGTTTGCCATCAACCTCGTGTTGAAGCTTCCACCGATGATCTGGCAACCCCATCTATCGCCATTTTTCAAAACTATCATTTTGTTCATGTTTTATAAATTATTTAATATTTCTTATTAATATTTATCATTTTCTAAACTAACTCATGTATTACACATACATTTAATCTAGATTAAATATAAAATTGAAACATGGCATCTTATTCATGATATATTTTATTAACTTCTTATAAAAAAATAATATAACTTTCTATAGATAAAGTTTTATAAAAGAATAACAATATAGTTTTAATACTTTTTATGAAAAAACATTGTATTGTTTTAATATTATTAGAATGGCAGCATAGCATTGTCGATTTGGACAGAGTTCAGGTTATAGGTCATATCATTTTGTGTTAACATATTTTCATGTTCTTTTGCGACAATCCATTTTTACCTTGTTTAATTTCGTATCGGATTGGTTCATGTCACTTTATTTTCATGTAAGATTTGAAATGTGTTTTGGGACCCACTTTCTCGCAAAGTTAATGCGCATCAACTTTTGGTAAATCCGTTTAAAAAACGGTACCCAACTAACCAATCAAAACAAGTTCCAGTTAAAAGGTATTTTGTTTTCGATTATTAGTTTGATTTTAGTCGGATAACCCAAAATTTGATAGGTTTAGTTTTTTGGTTTGAAATCCCATATTCGAGTATTCTAAAATAACTGTATGATAATGGATTTTTTATAAACTATTTTTAATATATTGTAGTCTACATTTTATTGCTTTATTTACGTCTTAGAGTTTACACATTGATTTTTTAGGGTTCTAATTTCAAATTTTCATTTGTTTTTTTATTTTGTTTTGGCGGTTGGTAAGTCATTGCGGTAACATATGTATGTATGACATTATGATGTGACTCCAAAATCCAATTAGTTAAAATTTTATTTAATAATTATTGATAAAGTAAATTGAGTTAAATGAGTCAACTTCGGGTTTATCAATGATCTAGGGATGGGTGATCTCTAGGAAGTTTTCATAAGGTCGCCAGAATCAAACCTGCGAGCTAGTGGGACAGAGAGAAAAAAATTGTGTCAAGATAAGACGAGGTGTTACATATGTGTGTAGTAAAAAAAAACATTATAACTGAAAGCCAGACTATTTGTATGAGTAAAATTGGTTTCAGCGTATCAATAGGGTTTTTCGGTAGTCAAAAACTAGAGATAAATTACATATCTATTATTTATAAATAACGGATGTGTGTCAACTTAATACTTTCATAACAAACAAATTAAAAATCAAAATTGGCTTAAATGGGAATTTCGTATCAAGAATAAATATGTATGTTTTAGAACTTAATCACAAACATGAAGAATCGTTATAAAAAAAGTGAAAAATGTAGTAAACACATCTACTTTTTATAGAAGTATCTAATTTTTATAGTTATTAGATTAGATTTTTAAGAATTCAGATTTATTTTCCCCAAATCGAGTGTTCTATTGAAACTTAAAACTTAAAAACCTTGTATTATATATGATATATGTATATATATAAGTATATATAAATAGGCAAAAGTTCAAACGAGAACTATTTTTCGTACGAGAATCGCGAGAACCAATCTTAGCCATTTAATTCCCCTTCCTTCAATTGGATTCCCCACCCATGAATTTCTTACATGCACCCTGTCACACTCAATCCCCCCACGCTCTTCATCCATGAACTCCATTATCCAAAATGAACGGCCAAGATTGGTTCTCGCAGTTCTCGTACGAAAACAGTTATCGTTTAAACTCTCCCCTATATATCTATATCTATACTACTATATAAAGCATTTAACACTCTCTCTTCTCCTTAATTTTAAGACTTCTTAAAATTCAATCAAAACATCCTGACCTTTCATTCTATTTAACTTAATCTCATCCACTCAATCTTTAACCATTCCAATCTCTCTTCTAATTTACTTTAACTTTTTATTCAATTAAAATATACTCTTACACAAACATAATTATACACCCATAACAACATAATTTATAATATCTTATTACCTTCTCTATCCTTATTTCATAAATATGATTTTTTTTTTCCTTATTTTAATGTCTTTTAGATTTTGTTTTTAAAATTAATAAAATAGTTTATGCAAATAAAAGAAAATTTGAAAAAAATAGAACATGTTGCTAAAGAAATTTTTTTGTGACATTGAATTTTGCGAATAACATATCATTACATTTTTTAAAGCGGCATATTATAAAACAAAAACTATTCGACTCCGCAGCATTACGCGGGTACGATGCTAGTATATATATATATATATATATATATATATATATATATTTATTTATTTATTTATTTTATTTTTTAAATTCGAGAATAGTTTTGTCATCTCAAATAAGCTTTTGTGGTTTGTCTTTATGTAGAGGGAATATTCTTTTCTAGATTATAATTATACTCGCCTACTCGGTACTGGTAGATTGGTAGACATTATTAAATAACTTTTTTTTTTGTATTAAGGAATTTATCTTATTAGTATTAACGGGTTTTTAAAACTCTCAGATTAACTTTTTAAATAATTATAAATATTTCACCCAAAATAAATTATCACGTTCATAAAATTTTAATTTCGATAGATTAATAAACTCATTAATTAAAAACACTTAAAATCAGTCATAATTTTGTAAAAAATTACAAGACATTGTTCAAAAAGCATGGTGATTTTGATATAAAAAATATGAACCCAATACTTAAAAGGGAAGCATTATGGTGAGAGATGGACCACATCTTAATAAAAGTTTAAAAGCAAATCAAAGGCTTAGCAACCATACATTTTCAAAAAAGTTATTCAGTGTTTATTTCAATTATGGACAACTAGTTTCATTCTAATTTTTCATTTGATCATGTTGGATTTGAAAATCAATAAGAAAAAGGGGATGCATGAATACATCCTAATCTTTAATTAAGATAATAAGGGGTGACTTTTTTATTTATTTAATACGAGGGTATGACTGTAATCTGATGTGAATCGGGAATTGTAAACTTACGATATGTAAGACAAATGATGACATAAGTAGTTAAAAATTCTAAACCACACCCATATAGGTCAAATTGTTTGTTATTGTTGTATCTAGTTGATGTTTATATAGATAATCAATTCACATATATTGTCATATAGAAAACTTTTTGTGAAGTTGAAATGTTTTCTTTGTATATAATGTATTAGGATTCTTACAAGATTTTGGAATCAAATTTCATAGTGAACAAAATTTTAAATTATGAATAATTTTAGTAAGTATGTGTTTTGCCGTTTTTTAAACATAGTTTTGAAATTTTTATTGATAGAAATCAAAAGTGAAAGTTGCTTTATGTCACCAATAATTTGGTTAACCTTTAACCTAAGCACAAATTAACATCACACACATTGACACACATCAGTTTGAAGTTGAGCAACATACAATGGTTAGCATCTCAAACCCAGATTTTGTAAAAAAAAGTTAAAGAAATTATATCACCAAGGGATATAAAAGTAGTAGTGGGAGGTTCAGATGAGATTTGATGCCTTAATCCTGACTATTTATTTGATTTGATCGGATGATCTACATTTGTCTCTTTATTTTATTTATTACCAAACATGAACTGCGACATTCATGAATTAGAACAGATGAATTGCTACTGTTAGATCTAATAGATCAATATCTAATTGATGGATATGATTTATTCTCCTATTCTTACCAAAATATTTATTCTCACAATAACACTCCCAAAGTAATACCATGTATCTCCTGTGTTGTGTAACTTTTCATGGTATTATCATACCTAACTCTTTTTAACTTATAACATATATGATTCTTCCAATAAACTTTAGTACCTAAACACCTTATCCATAATTTCTTACGCACATAACAATTTAGCACACACATATTAAATTTCGTTCTATCATCTCCATAGAAATATCTACAAAACTCAAACATGTCATCAACATTAAACATCATACCATAGGTGCAAAGAACTTGGCTTCTTACATATAAATATTTGTTCATGAACCTAAGTTATTTAAGATCCTTATATAAAGATCACATTTTGATGCATGTCCTCTTTCGAGAATCATGTACTCACCTTATATAAAAATCACATTTTGATTCTGCAAATGCTTATCGTTTTATAACATATACAACAAATTCATTAGGTATGATTAATAATCCAACCCAATCGTCACATTATGCACCTGACCTCTATATAGTTAGATTCTCTAATGGATTCTTAAACTATTTAAAAGCACCTTTGGGTATGAGCGGCCTAGTCTCACACTTCTACACGGTAATTCATACAATTCAAGTTAATTACTTCAATTTTGACCCAAATTGAGTCAAGCTTACTCAAGAAGGCCAAGCCATGAGTTTCTTGCTTCAAATAACTTGTACGAACATGCTTGTTATCTTTGGTCCATCAATTTTTGAGCATGCATCTTCAATTTTCTCCCAATCTTCTCAAAAACAAAATGTACATTGTTCATGAACAAATAAACATCTAACAAATATATGTGCTTTCTTTTGTTTCCTAAAGATTAAAATAGAAAGGATAGTGATTTTCATTTTTATTTAACTCTTTTAATTGAAGTAACCTAATGTACCTATGAATATCAGAGTCATAAAAAATGTCAAAACTACAATTTCTAAAATACATCAAATTCAAATTCTACATTTATATTAAATTAATAAGCCCACCCGCCCTCAAAAACCTATAAAGAGGAATAGTATTATAGGGGTGAGCATGTGACCCAATAGACAGAAAAAACCGACGAACCGGACCGAACTAGACCGGGATTGGTCGGTCCGGTCTTCTGTCCTTGTTTTTTTATATATTTCGGGTTTCGGTCCGGTCCAGTCCGGGCCAGTTTGGTTTTGTTTAATATAGTGTATATAACAACCAATAGACCGAAAAAATCGAATAACCGGACCTGACCGGACCGAGACTAGTCGGTCCGGTCTTCGGCCCTAGTTTTTTATAGATTTCGGGTTTCGGTCTGGTCTGGTCCGGTTTTTGAACCGATCTCACCCCTATAGTTTATGATTAGTGAAATGACACGTCTTTTTATTATTTCTTTTTACTTTATCCTCCTTGTCATAATATGACATGTGAAATTCACTAGGGGGCTATTTTTTAAAATATAATGATTAAGCATTGAATGATTTTTTGATCTGAATAATTCAAAGGCTCTGAATGAATCTATCTCTGAATCACTGAATGCGACATGCTGTTTGATAAAGATTCTGAATGAACAATTTGAATAATGTAAATTACGATTTTAACCTTAATAGTGATATATTATATTATAAGATATGATATGATATGATTCTTTAACAAGGCAACATGTAAAAGGATTATTAAGATAAAATATTTTATGCTTAATGATTCAGAATGTACTTTCAGATAAAATGATTCGGCAGCGTTCTTCTATTTCATTCAGCACATTCTTTATTCAAAGACAACAATCAAACACGCTAAATGCTGAACGATTCAACATTTAGAGCTGAATGGTTTTATTAAGCAGCAAACAAACAACCCATCATTCATTCTCTTTTCTTACCTTCTCTATTGATTTTTAACACTTATGTTGATCTTGTGAGTAGAATGATATATCAACTCTCTTATGATTATCCGCTTCTAATAGGATGTATGTTATGTTTTGTTTTTGTTAACCCTTACATTTTTGGGGTCGGATTCTATCAAGTTAAGCCTTTATTTAATACCTAAAATTGACATGTTTTAAGAGTGATGTTTTTGTTGGTTAAGTGTCTACTTTTTAGTAGGTTTGGAGTCCATCAATTATTAATTTAAAGAAAGAAAAGAGGTCAAAGTCCATGGACCGACCATCTTGTGCACCAATCACATTCTGGTTTCCTTTCCTCACACACATACTCATATTCTACTCCACAATATTCTGCCACGTGTCTTGCTTTCCATTATTATTGTATTTGTGTTTTTTATTTTATAACAAATGTGATTAATTCTTAAAGTATTCTTCTCTGTTAGCTTGTTGTATTTGTAGATATTTTCCAAGGATTTGTTTCTTTACTTGCTTCTTAAAAGGCATCTATAATATTACCAAACAAAAGGGCAACAAGATCTACAACAAGAACCACATACATTACCAATTTTGCAAGATACATAATACAGAATTAAAGGCCCAAGATAAAAAAGAAAAATATCTTTTATAAAAGACAAAAGAAAAATTGATGCTACAGATAGAGTAGTAAGAAAAGTATCACTATCAAATAATCTATCTGTGATTGAAAGGCTTCACAAGCAATATTTTCTACCGTAGAGTAAACGTCAAGATCATTATATTCATAATTTATTCTGTCAAGTCATACTTTCTATGTTAAGTTAAAACCAAACTATGTGATTACGACTTACCACATTATGATTTTTCCATTAAGTCCAAATCAAACACCTTCATTTAGCATCTATGATCTTTAATGCTTGCGTTTAATAAATAATAATAAATGAATAAATATTAAACAAAATAATAATATTGTTATTTTAATAGAAATAATTTTAATAATAATGATAATACTCTCTTAGTCGCTTAAAAGCTACATAAGTTTTATACATAATTTAATTCATTTTAATAGTCTATTGTTAGCTTCCTCCTTTCTATACATAAGTTTTTTACACAAGTTCGTTTAAAAACGATAAATATTAAACATTAGTAAAAAACATCAAATAATTAAAAAAAACACCAAAAAGATGAGAATTTTAAAAATGGCGGCAGATGATATCAACGCTAAAACTAGAGGTGCAAGTGTTGATGCAAGAGTGAAGACAAACGTAACGACGGAAACGTGGTAGCATGATACAAAGAGACGTGATTATATTCTATACAAGTTATCGATCATTATTGTTACAGTTAAAAAAATAATATCAAGTTATTGGTTTAATTAAAAACATTTAATGATCATAAAATATTTTAAAATGACAAAACTAATAATTTAGTTAAATATGGTATTATAAATGTTATAAAGAAAAGACATGATAATTGTAAATTAGCATGTACAAATACGATATTTTAATGTTTAAAACGTGTATGTGTATATATGAAATTCTCTCTAATAATTTTGATTTAAATTAAAGTCAAACAAGAAAAGTCTAATTTCAATTTCAAATTTTACCAAAATAGATAGTTTAGATTTGATAATTAAAAGTTTTATCCAAATCGATGGCTATTATTGTGTAAAAGATTTTATTAATGTTAGTATTCATTTATATTAGAAGATTTATTGAGTTTATTTTAAAATTCGGTTTTCGAATTTTACTTATCTATCAACATGAGAACTATGAGGAAGTAGTCACTTTACACAAGATTACAGATAAACTACCAACATCTTTCCTTCCTTGTACTTGGCTGAGGTTGGATAGTTGATTTTTATATAGTTTAATATTTAAGTAACCTTACACAGGGGCGGACCCAAGGATATTTGAACGGGGTCATGGGACACCATTCATTATTATACGCGTAGTGTAAAGTTCGATCTCGCGTGGTGTAAATTTTGATTTTTTCGAGATGGTGCTACTATCCATTTTAAATTTTAGGTCCGGTGCTCCCATCCATTTCAAATTCTGGATTTGTCCCTGACCTTACATGTTGGCATAAGTTCTCAATATAACATGTAATGTACAAAATATAACATCCACAAGGTTTATAACTTTATTTAAAAAATAAATATTAAAGGAATTTTCTTCTTTAAGTTTTAATACATGTTACATACACATATATAGTCAACATGTAAGGTTACTTTGCCAAAACTAAACATAACGATCGAGTAAACAAGTTTCACGAATGAAAATTACCTTAATAGAAAACTTTTACAAATACAGCTACCTAATCATGACATGTTTTAAAAAAATCTCATAAAACTATGCTCTTAAATTAAACAAAACACTCATTAATTTCAAAAGAGTTAAAACCAAACAACTCATAACCTGGACTCGTTAAAGCTAACGTTGTGTTCCCGAATTTTAGATATGAAAGAAAAGAATAGAAAAGAAAATTAAGGAGAGGATTGAAATGATAATAGTTTTAGTTTTTCGCGTTTCAAAGTTTGAAAGAAAAGAAAAGAAGAGAAAGAGTATTGTTTTTATTTTGTGTTCCCGAGTCGGAGAGAAATGAAAAAATAAGTTGTATTACAATAATATCCTTATTTTCTAAAATTAATAGTTGTTAGTAAGGGTAATTTAGTCATTAATGAAAAATCATAAAACTTTTTCTTTTCTTTCCATCCAAATCTTCTCACTTTTGGGAGGAAAGTTTAGAAGATAATGTTAATGAAATTTTCCTCCCAAACCACTTCTCTTCTCTCTTTAAAAAAACTTTGAAACACAATTTTTTTTAATTCTTTCTTTCTTCCTTCCAAATCACTTATTTTCTCTCCAAAATAAAATTTTAAAACACAACGTAAGAAAATGTATTAGAGTGGTAAGAGACGGGGTTTAAAGGTATAGTTGTCTATCAAAATGCTTTTTGATATATATATATATATATATATATATATATATATATATATATATTACAAATTGTTAAGTATAAATCATTTCCGGTATGTTAAAAGATATTTACACATTTTGATAGTAAGTGGCTTGATGCAACAATGATGAGAAAAGCTAAATTAGAGGCCATGCCATTCTCCCATGATATATATCACTCCACGTGCTTTGCCTTTTCATCACCATATCACCAACAAATATGGCAATCTTTTTTCTTTTAATTTAATTTCAATAGGCTTATTTTATATATATATATATATATATATATATATATATAAAATTAGTATAGAACCTAGTCTTAATCATATAACCTAAAGAACAAATCTAGACCATTGGATCATCTAAATTAATGGTTTAGATTTGAAGGTGACAATTTTATAAATTATATAAAAATTATATAAGATAACTGCATAATTGAGGGTAAATATGAAAATCCTCTTTATGTCTCCTCCTCTCAAAAATGCAAAATGATAACCAAAATGCAAATTGGGTTATTTGCATGTTAATAACTTAATATTATTTAAATTTTCGGTTATTTGCATTTTTGTTATATTTTTTATGTCAATTGCATTTGCATTTTGCATTTTTGTTATTTGTTCTATTTTTATTTTTCGGCAGCATTTGAATTTTCGTCAAACAATTTGCATTTTCATCAAATAATTTGCATTTTCGTAAAAAAAATTGAAATGTAATCTTGGTCTTGAATTAAAGAGGATAAAAAACTGAATCTAATAGTCTTTTTTTTGCTAAAATTCTTAAACATGAATATATTATGACCGTTTGAATGTTTAGTAGGATATTTTTTTAAAATGGAAGTTTGGAGGTTGAACGAGGGAGAGAGACTTGAGTATTAATTTATAATTCTTTTTTCAGTTTTGTCCTTATTCTTAATGCCACGTGTCATCATTAGGTTTGTTCTTTAGGTTCTATGAATAAGCAAGGTTCTATGTATAACCTCATCATATATATATATATATATATATATACATACTATATAAACCATTTAACATTTTCTCTCCTCTTTAATTTTAAGAGTTCTTAAAATTCAATCAAGACAACATCTTAACATTTCATTTTATCTAAATTAATCTCATCCACTCAATATTAACTATTTCATTTTCTCTCCAAATTTAATTTAGCTTTTTATTCATTTAAAATATATTCTCCTACAATAGTACACTCTCTTACACAAGCACAATTATCCACACATATCAATATAATTACAAAAACTAATTAACTTCTCTCTTCTTATTTCATAAATATAAATCTCTTTTCTTATTTTAATGTCTTTTAGATTTTTATTTTTAAAATTAATAAAATAGTTGATGCAAATATAAGAAATTTTTTAAAAACGAAAATGTTTTTGTAGTAAACTTTTTCATGACATTCAATCGCACGAATAACATATCATTATATTCTTAAAAGTGACATGTCGTAAAACATAAACTATTTACCGCCGCAGCATTGCGCGGGTACCATGCTAGTGTGTGTGTATATATATATATATATATTATTATTATTATTATTTAAAACTTTACTTGCAATTCGGAAACCTCAATTATACCCAAAAAACCATATTTTGAATTTTAGATTAGTTACAACTAATCTATTCAAATTAACTAAATATGAGAATTTTAGATGAGTTACAACTAATTTATTCAAATTAACTAAATATGAGGAATTTTAGATGAGTTACAACTAATCTATTCAAATTAAATAATACTATTATTTTAGATGAGTTAAAACTTTCAAATTTTACTAAATAAATGGATATTTGAGAAATTTTAGATGAGTTACAACTAATTTATTCAAATTAAATAATACTATTATTTTCATGATTTACATTTCATGAAAATCGCTTTGCAACTCCATGATTCACATATGCTATGAAAATAAGTTTTGTTTACAATTGTTCTTTTTATTATAGCCATTAATTATGGAGAATAAACAACCTCCCATGATCAACATGGTTTGTCGAATATGCAGACCATAATTGTTTGTTAATCGAAATTGCTTTAATTTATTTCAAATTATTTTTACTATACATGTTAGTACTCCTTAAAGCTATATAAGTTTAAATTTGATTTATATAATCCCTGTGTTGACACATGGGTCGCTTAGCTAGTATATATATAAGCATAGCATCCGTGCAATGCGATGATTAAAAATAATTCCTACTTGATAATATATCTATTTTTTTAAAACGTAAAGCTATTATATTAACGCAGTATATTGACATCGAACAATTTTTGTTAGCAATATATCTATTTTATTTCTCATTTTTTCATATTTTATTTCTCTTATCTTTATTACTACTTTATTAATTTTTAAAAATAATAAAATGAGAAACAAAAAGAATATTAAATATACTATAAATTGAACATTTTGTTTTGATTACATAGGTCATTTAAAAAATTCGAAAATGTCTATAAATTTAGGTTACATATTATAGGTTTATGAGTTCTAGCTATATGCATTTTCTAATACTTAAATTAAAATATGTGTTATATGATAAAATATTTAGAATAATTATTTTTGTGAAGATCTTTTTATTTAATTTTTAATTTATATTTAATATCATGTAGGTTGAAAATTAATTTGTGTTGACTTGACTTTTTTTTAAATATTATTTATTATGGAAGGTTTAGTTATAAAAATGGTATTTAATAATCTAATTAACTTTATGTAATGGTTTCTTATATGTTTAAACAAAGGGTAAATTAGTAATTTCAAATTACTTAAAATTAAGAGATTAAGACAATGACGTAAATGCTTTATAATACAGTATAGATATATGTGTGTATGTATATATGTATATATAAAATAAGAATGATTCTTTAGATTGAATAGGCAACAACAATGTTTGACGATGAAACAAAAGAGAACGCATGGCATAGACTTACAAGAAGAAGGTGAACACAATCGTGATAAAGAGGACGTGACGGTTGTGAAAACTGAAGGTAGATGCATGTTGACGACACCCCATTTGGTAAATAAATATGATTTATTCGTTGCTTAAATTTGAATTGTAACATGAAATCGAGATAAAATTTCTGCTAAGTGCTTATTCGAATATTATAGATAAAACACGGTTTTTGTACATACACAAAGATGATGATGGTATTAACTTATGAACTTTTACCTTAATTGATGTGAGATAGGACTAAAAGAGTGAGTAGTACGTGGATAAAGAAGTTTAAATGAATTAATAAATGAGAGTTATATGTAAAGAAAAATTTAGATAATATTATTTTATAATAATATTCTTTCTTACTTCGAAGGAATTTTATATGTACTATGTTAAGACTTAAAAGATAGAATTTTTCTCAAACAAAGAGTTTTCTCGCAAAACTAAAATTAAATATTCTTCTTTCTTACATGACTAATTTTACCATAGTTAAGGACTTAAAGTATGTCTAGAGGAAAGTGATATAACCTCTGTCTTCTAATATAAATAAAAAGTTTAACTTTAATAGAATTTATTAGATAATTTTAGCTATTAAATTTAGATAAAAATTTTAATTATCAAATTTTAATCATTCATTTGGATAAAAATTAAATTTAATTTTGACTTTTTTAGTCAAAATTGGTTTCAATTTTGACTTTAGTTTAAATCAAAATCATTAGAGCTAATTTCATATATGCTCTTCTTAAACCCTAAAATATTATATTTGTTATTTTAATTTACAAATATCATATTTTCCCTTTATAATATTTCAAAATATCATAGTTAACCAAATTCTTAGTTTTATCATTCTAAAATATTATATAATCATTTAGAATTCTTTTTTAATTATAACTAATAAACTTTTAACCTTATTGTAACAATAATGATCGATAACTTATACAAAAAATACAATCGTATCTCTCCGTATTACGACACCACATTTCGGCCATCACATCTGCACTACCCTCGTGTCGACGTTTCCACCGCTGGTCCGAGTGTTGACGTCTTCTATTCTCATTTTTTTATTCTCATTTGATTCACGTTTTATAACTATTTAATATTTATTATTTTTTAAATCACCTATTTAATATTTAATATTTATTATTTTTTAAATCACCTATATATCATACGAGTATTTAATCTAATATATTATATAAAGTCAACAATATTTTATTAAAGTATAATAATTAATTTGTTGGTTAATTTTCTTCCCCTCGCAATGCGCGAGGGTCATTTAGACGCATGTTATATGTCAATTGCCAAATTACACACAATGTTTGTTTTAAATGTTAGCGACTTAAATAATAATAATAATAATAATAATAATAATAATAATAAATGCATTGAAAAGATAAAAATCACTTAAACTTTGTAACTCGATTAACCCGACCTTCAAATTCAAAACCCGTTTGATTCGAACTCGACAAACCCAAAACTTAATACAATTGAGTTTCTAGTAGAGTTCATTTATTAAAAAAATCTGATAAACCCGACCCGATTAACTGAAAAACGATTAAGTTGACCCGATTAACATCCCTAACTGTCTTTACATATTTCTTACCAGTTTTTTTTATATTGTTCTTCCTAAAACAACTACAATATTTCATATTCCATGATTTTTCTTCGTTTCAGATTAAAATTTTAACACAAATCATAAAAGAAGAATTGTTTGGTGCGGAGACAAGTTTTTCAAAATTTAGTTTCATATGTTTTATTTTAATTTGGGCTAAAATTCCTAAATACATTGTTTTGGCAGAAAATAAGACATTTATCATTTATATATGTGGTTTGGGCAGCCCCCAAATATTTACATCATGGGCCCAGAAGCCCAAAACTCATAAAGGAATTGGATTGTGAAATATAGTCAAAGCCCAACATACGACCTTTTGAAGTAGCATTCTGTTTTGTACGTGAAGTGTTGGCAATAATCCAATGCGAGTGTTTCAAAGTGATGAATCGATACCTTCTCCTAACCGAAACACATATGCAAAGACAAAACACTCATGAAGGGGACACGGCCGGCCGAAAATGAGATAATCTTAACTTAAAAAATGAATCTTTTTCGAAATTTAAGGAAACATGTAAACCGAAGTTCTTCATTTATTACGACGGGTTGTCATACAACCACATACACCATGATGTTGTAAATCTCAACCTTTGCTAATACTTTTGATCTCTAATCTAAATAAATGGTGGCAAGTGTGAGTGAAGCAGTGATTGCCATTGTTATAGCTTTGTTATTGAGGTGGGGATGGAAACTACTAAACTGGGCATGGTTTAAGCCAAAGAAACTAGAGAAGTGGTTGAGACAGCAAGGGTATAAAGGTAATCCATACAAGATGTTCATAGGTGACATGAATGAGCTTGCAACAATGGTGGAAGAAGCTAAATGGAAGCAAATTTCAATTACTCATGATATCTTTTCACATTGTCTTCCTTTTGATCATCACATAATCACCAAACATGGTATTTTACTATTTTTATCCCTTTTTCCTTAAAGTTTCTTTTATGTATTTAAGTGTGTTTGTTTTAGCTTATTACGGGGTTCGGATTTATAAGCACACCTTATTTTTTTGGGCTTGTTATTCATAAGCTTAGCATATTTTCGTAAGTTTAACTTGTTTAATTCATTTGAGTCATAATATGCTCGTTAATTACAAAATAATTAAGTGAAAACAATACCAAGGAATTTGGATGAAACTTCTAGATTCGTTTGGTAGGGAAAAGATCGTATATGTGGTTCGGGCCAACCCCACGGATTTACATAACAGACCCCGAACTCATAAAGGAAATATTAGCAAGACCCAACGATTTTCCGAAGCCACACCCAGAGCCATTACGAGATAGCATCATCGGTGGGCTTTTGGACACCGAGGGTCACAAATGGACCAAACATCGCCAAATAATCAACCCGGCTTTTCATCTCGAAAACATCAAGGTTAGTGACTTATGTTTTACTTTTGACCCACTTTAATTCACCTTTGAAACTCTTAAGAAATTTGTGGGTTTAATGATTGTGTTCATCGTGCATGCATAGAGTATGTTTCCAGCCATTTGTTCGAGTTGTAGTGATATGATCAACAAATGGGAGCTCTTGACTGCGGGAACTGGTTCGGC
The DNA here is from genome assembly GCA_038502395.1 of Dittrichia graveolens. Lineage (NCBI taxonomy): Eukaryota > Viridiplantae > Streptophyta > Magnoliopsida > Asterales > Asteraceae > Dittrichia > Dittrichia graveolens. The sequence goes on from JARJIL010000006.1 coordinate 16,996,885, forward strand.
AGAAGTCGATGTATGGCCCGATATAGATAACTTGGCTGGAGATGTTATTTCTAAAACTGCCTTTGGCAGCTGTTATGAGGAAGGACAAAGAATATTCAGAATCCAAAAGGAACAAGTCGATGTTGTGCTTCAACGGCTGCCTATGATTTATCTACCCGGGGGAAGGTAACAATGTTATATAAAGGATGAGTAATGTATAATTAGTAATTAGTATTAATATAATATGACTTATAGTTGTTAAGTATAAGTCGGTTTCAATTGTAGGTTTATACCTACGAGAGCAAACAAAAAGTTTAATGAAAATGTCAACATGCTACGAATGCTACTAATAGGTATAATCGATAAGAGGAAGAAAGAGATCGAGATGGGAGAAGATAACAATGAAGACCTACTTGGGATTTTACTCAAATCGAATTTAAAAGAGATTGAAGAAGATGGAATTGGAATGAGTATGGAAGATGTGATCGAAGATTGTAAATTGTTTTATATTGCCGGATCCGAAACAACATCGAATTTGATTGTCTGGACCATGGTTTGTTTGAGTTTGCATCAAGAATGGCAAACGAAAGCTCGAGAAGAGATTTCGAAAGTTTTTGGTGGTCAAGAAATACATTTTGAAGGACTAAAGCAGCTCAAGATTGTGACCATGATACTAAACGAGGTCCTTAGGTTATACCCGCCTGGGGTTATGGTGGTACGAGCTATTACCAAGGATACAAAGCTAGGAAACATGATGATGCCATCGGGGGTGCACATAGCCCTACCCATAATGCAGGTCCACCATGACTGTGACGTATGGGGAGAAGATGCATCACAATTTAGACCTGAAAGATTCTCAGAAGGAATTGCAAGTGCAACTAAGGGTAAAGGGTCGAGTTCTTTCATGCCATTTGGTGGTGGTCCGAGGATTTGCATAGGGCAAAACTTTGCAATGGTTGAAGCAAAGGCAACCATAGTGAAGATTCTACAACGGTTCAAATTTCAGCTTTCTCCGTCTTACAAGCACGCACCTTTCCCTGTGTTTACTCTTCCACCCCGGTTGGGTGCTCACTTGATCTTACATAAGATTTGACGGCATGCTATTTAAATTACGATGTAAGAGGTAATAAAAAAGGTTTATACACGACTTGATAACCTAATGTAATATACAAACTTACGTTAATTAGTGCTTAAGTTTTGAAGTTCTTTTTATAACAAAAAAAGCTTGTATTTAGAGCGTTTTCAATGTTTTTACTTGGAGTGTTTGAAATGAAAAAAACAACACGATTAACTTGTTAGATTGAGAAAGTGAGCGTGAGAGGAGGAAGTGACGGGAGCCACATGCCGGGAGAAAGGGGCTATCTGTTGCGATTTTCCTTTCTTTTTCTTTTTTGTCTTATAAATTTTTATTAGTTGGTTGTATAGTAGTTGCGTTATAGAATTTCGTGTGGTGAGCAATGACCACACTATAATTGAGTGATGCGTTAGATGAGGGAGTAAAAAACTTACGTGACAATATAGTAAAAAGTTATCCTTCCACATTTTTACCCATTCATCACTATATCACCAACAACTACATATAATGAAACCAAAAGGAACGCTAACCTCGAGTGATTGGATCCATAACTAAACTATGGATCAAGCATGAACTTTGAGTATTTTTAATTTGAAAATACATATATAATAAAGCGTCGTTTTAAGTTTGAATAAATAAAAAATTAATACTTCTTGATTCCAAACAGAATCAACGTCATTACTTTGACAATAACACTCGTTATCTACGTGATGTATTTCAGGCGACGTTCAGAAATACGTAGATAACGTATTCTTCATATAGTTGAGGAGCATTTATGATATTATATAAATCTTTCTTGTTTGGCATGTTTGACACTATCCAACACAATTGATTCATAGAAAAATATTTCATTAGCAGGGGTGTTTCGTGGATTTTTTATGTCTGGTACGAGAGGAAAAAATGGATCCCTTCACTAATACAAGGATATCTGTTATATAAAAGACAAACAAAACAATGATAGTCCTCTCTCAATTAAATCGATACATATACAAATAATATAACAAACACTCCTAAGTCCTAACCCATAAGCATCGCTGTTATGGGTTGGTGGCGGCGTACTATCGATGTGGTGGAGAACTATATACCCACAAGCATGGAGTTTGAAAAGCCTGGCGTATGAATTGTAGGTGACCTTAGTGCCATCGAGAACAAAGATCTTGTTCTGGATGTTAGTCACGGTATATACCGGTTGAAGAGGTTGTTTGGGTGGAGGCTCGGTGGCAGCCGTAATTGACAAAATAGAGGGTCGTAGCACTCAAGGGATTGCCGGAATTAGTGGCCGGTGAGGAAGAGAGTACCGAAAGGGAAAAAACACATATGCTCTTAATACTATGTGAAAGTTTTTTTCCTTGATTTCTCTCTCAATCAAATCGCTACATATACAAATAATATAAAAAACATTCCTAACTCATAGGCAACCTATTAGAAAACTAATATCTATCCTAAAATACAAGATAAATACAATATTTATTAATAAAATAGTTTATCTTACATAATTATATAAATCGTCAAGTTCTCTTAACATTATTAGAAGCAAAGTTGTTAATCAACTATTCGCAATCAACAATGATGTTGTTTTCAATATCTATCATTATTATTCCTTTATGTCTATCTTGTAAAATATCGGACTATAAGTATGACTTCAACAACTTAAATTTTGATAAACTTCTTTCAGCAGATGTCACCGTTACCAGAATAGTCAACAGACATTGTATCCCTTAATATATGTATAAAAAGATTTTGGGCCCTTTGAAACATGGGCAGTATGTGATTGTATCTCCTACACCTCCTTAAAAACACCCTCGTTTATTAGTTAGTTTTTTAAAATTTCTTGTAATTTTGTGTTTTAAGTTTATTGTAATTTTTTATTTATCATTAATATTATGTAATTTTCCTTTTTAGTAGCAATATAATTGTTAATGATAATAACTGGTGCAATGGAATAAATGTTTGATATGATGCTTAAGTGATGGTCGATGTAACATTAAGTGAAGATGTGATGAAGTACAGATTTCTTTCGGTAATTCTGTCATGGTACTTAAGGGTGTCAAAATACCTAAATCCAACTAACCAAAGGGGCTTGCCCTGGAGTTTTCCCAGTGAAGGAGAGGTCTTGGGTTTGAGTCTCTCTGGAGGGTTTCTTCCTAGGAGTAGCTGAGGGTCACTCCCTCGTTGGTGAAAGCAGCCCTACCGAATTAATTAGGGAGGTGTAGTTGGAGTGGTTCGAAACCGGGGCCCGGATTAGATCAACCGGTTTCAATCCTGTGCCATTACCGCTGAGGCGAAGCTGTTAAAAAAAAAAACTAACCCAGCCAAACCCAAGTAGCTTGATATGGTTGGGTTTATTAGGGCATAAAATGTTTATTCGGGGTGGTTGGGCTGACCCGATAAACCCGAAATATATGTGTCTATATATAGAGTTGAGTGTTGGGTTAATTTACACACTCTAATTTGTTAAGCCTGTATTTCACACACGCATATTTATTTAAGAGTTGTTATTAATGCGAGAATTATGAGAACCATTTGTAACAACTATTAATGTTCATTAATAGAGGTATTTTGGTAATTTATATGTTTACCTAACCGTTAATTGTGTTAAGGTGTATGTATTATTATTTAATAAGGTTTGATTTTTCTAAAATACACCTATTAATGAGGGACCATTAATGAGCCATGAGCATTATAGTCATTGATTTAATTTAATCAAACGTCAATATTAGTTTTCGCAATAAAAAACGGTTTTCAAATGAATCTTCCCGTAAATATATATATCCCTAATAATACAATAATTTGACATAATTTATTATGTTATATTGATGTTTAAAAAAACTGTATTACCTTGTATATCAATGCTTAGTAATTTGCCATTTTGTGAAGAAAATTTTAAGGGCAATTTTGTAAAGTTGTCATTAAATCATGATATTAGTTTTGTTATCTGGTAAGGAGTCATGATATGAAAGTGGAAATCTTTTTTTCCTTCGTCTTTTCTATTTGGGTTTGGATATATGGTAGTAGGAATATGTCTTCCATTCCTTGTTTCTCAATTGCTACCGCGCACCACTTTGTTGGGTTCTCGCATGTGAGAAACAGTTTAGATCTTACATCCACAACATGTTAAATCCATAACCATAACTCTTGGATTAGGGGCGGATTCAGAATTTTTAATTATTTGTGACGCCATATAATGACAAAATTAAAATTAATTAAGATTATGGATGTTGTTTGAGTTTTTTTTTCAGATTTCCAGTTAACCGGGTCGGGTTAATGAGGTTTCAGTTGTTGTTCTGGTATTTCAAGACCAATATCTAAAATAAAGCACAATGTATATGAACCCTCTTAATTAATTTGTTATTTTAAGGTAAACTAAATTATGTTAAAGGTATAAATTGAATACTAAACTATAATTTATTATTTTTATTAAAAAATTAATTTTTAATTAGGTTTTGGTAGCATAAAAAATTCAATGGCAACACCCAAAAATTTGACTAGTAATTTTTATCTCTTAAAAATTTCGTCTAACAGGAAATATGACCTGGTTGATAGGGATGGTAAAACAACTTGAACTCGACTAGTTTTGGGGTCAGGTCGGGGATTATATTTTCGGGTTAGGGCCGGGTTCGGGAATTTTTTCGGGTTTGGGGCCGGGGCACACTAACCCCCGCCCGCCCGTTCCGATATATGTTTATATATATATTTTTTATATTTATATACATATATGTTTTATATATTTATGTATATAATAATGTGTATGAATATACAAAGAGAACGATTGTATATTTATTAATGATATGTTTCTAAAGTGATGAAGTTTTTTGTTAAATTTTAAATTTTGATCCTCTAACTTCTTTTAAGTTCTACTTTAGTTTAGTTTTTTATTCAAGTTAATGATGATACTTACGTTCTTATTTATAAAATGATTATCTCAGGTTCTTATTAAGTTTTTTGTGTACTTTCTTATTTCACTAACATAATTTTTAGTCGGGTCGGGTTTTATCACCGGGTTCGGGTCGGGTTTGACAGACGCCCCCGATGAGGTGTCCCAAAACAATCCCTGACGGAGGATAGGGCCGAGACGAGTTTTCATTTCGAGTTCGGGGACGGGGAGATCAAAACTCGCCCCGTTGACATTCCTACTGGCTGACCCGATAAACATCCTAACTGTACTTGCATATTTCTCACTATTTTTCTTTTTGTAAGATGTTAGTTTGAATTGTAAAAACTCAAGAACAGGTGAGTTATATTGTTCTTCTTAAAACAACTATAGTATTTCGTATACATCCATTTTTTTCACAATTTAATTTTTTAAACAAAAAAATTATAAAAGAATTGTTTTGTTTGGATACAAAAATAATTATACTAACTATCAATTGGAGAAGTGATATGTTAATTTTTTGTAAATTTACATTTATATCATGATACATGAGATGATTAAATCTCATGAGAATTTGAAATACATGAAAGTTGTAACTATTGATTAGTTGGCTTATGTATGTATTGACAAGTGGCATATTAATGTCTTATATGAGTATTTTAATATTTGTTTTATTTCTATTTTTATTTTCACTAATCACTAAAGTATTCATTTAATAATACTACATTAACTTTAAAAATAATTCTATTTTTGTTTCTTTATCATAAGTTCCAAAAAAAAAAAAACCCTTGACAATTATTATGAGAAATTGTATATCACTTATACAACTTTAACTTTATTTCTTAAGCAAGCAATATTAACAAAAGTTTATCTTTTAATTAAAAGCTTATTCATAAAACTTCAAAAACTATAAGATTTATTAATGCAATCTTTGATTCTCTTGAAATGCTTCATTAAATCTGGTAAGTAGGCACGTATAAAAGCATAGAAAAAAAGGCCTACACCTTGCTTCTATTTTTCACATAGTTGGAAGCATTTTAGTAAGTGGTTATACGTTTTTCTTGATAAATATTCAACTATATATTTTAACTTGATCTAAAGAGTAATCTTAACCCGACACGAAGTACGGGCAAGTTAAAAGCTTGTTTCATATCAATATTTTGATTTGGGTTAAAATTCCTAAATACATTGCTTGGCAGAAAATAGAACAATTACTTGGTTCGGCCCAGTTGGCCCACCCACAAGCCCCAAAGATTTCCATTATGGGCCCAAAAGCCCATAACTTATATAGTAAATATCGTCAAAGCCCAAGACTTTTAGAAGTGGCACTCTGTTTTGTACGTAAAGTGTTTAGGGAAAATAACAATCCGAGTGTTTGAAAGTGATGAATTGATACCATCTCCTAGCCCAAACACATATGCAAATACAAAACATACATAAAGTGGACATAGCAGCCGGCCTAAAAAAGAGAATCCAAATTAAAAACAAAAAATAAAACTGTTACGAAATTAAATAAACTCAAGATTAAAGTTTTTCACTTGTTCATGATCATGTTATAAATCTCAACCTTTGCTAATACTTTTGATCTCTAATTTAAAAAAGAAAAATGGTGGCAAGTGTGAGTGAAGTGGTGATTGCCATTGTTGTAGCTTTGGTATTGAGGTGGGGATGGAAACTACTAAACTGGGCATGGTTGAAGCCAAAGAAACTAGAGAAGTGGCTTAGACAGCATGGGTATAGAGGTAATTCATACAAGGTGTTCATAGGTGACATGAACGAGTTTGGAACAATGGCGAAAGAAGCTAAATCGAAGCATATTCCAATTACCCATGATATCTTTTCGCATTGTCTTCCTTTTGATCATCACATAATCACCAAATATGGTAGTTTTTTCCTATCTTTTTTTCACTTTTCCTTAATTTTTCTTTTGTTTATTTAGGGGGTGCTTGTTTTAGTTTATTACAGATTCATAAACATAACTTTTTTTTCAAATTACTTTTTATAATCTAGTCTTATGTTCATATTTTAAGTCATAATAAACTTGTAGAAAATAAGCGAAAATGACACCAAGGAATTTAGATGAAACTATTATATTCATTTGGCAGGGAAAAGGTCGTATATGTGGTTTGGATCAACCCCACGGATTTACATAACCGACACAGAACTTATAAATGAAATATTATCAAGACCCAACGATTTCCCGAAGCCACACCCTGAGCCACTACGAGATAGCATTGTCGGTGGGCTTCTGGCTACCGAGGGCCACAAATGGATTAAACGTCGCAAAATAATCAACCCTGCTTTTCATCTTGAAAATATCAAGGTCAGTGACTTATGTTTTTACTTTTGACCCACTTTAAATTCATCTTTAAAAGGCATTAATGCTTGGGTGCATGCATAGAGTATGTTCCCTGCCATTTGTTCGAGTTGTAGCGATATGATCAACAAATGGGAACTCTTGACTGCGGGAACTGGTTCAGCAGATGTCGATGTGTGGCCCGATATCGACAACTTGGTTGGAGATGTTATTTCAAAAACCGCATTCGGTGGTTGTTACGAGGAAGGACGGAAAATATTTAGAATTCTTAAAAAACAAGCTGATCTTGTGATTCAAATGTTGTTTACGATTTACTTACCAGGAGGAAGGTTTATACCTACAAGAACAAACAAAAATTTTAATCAAAACATGAGCATACTACGAACTCTATTGACAAGCATAGTCAATAAGAGGAAGAAAGTGATCGAGATGGGAAAAGATAACAATGACGACTTACTTGGGATTTTACTCAAATCGAACTTAAAAGAGATTGAAGAAGATGGAATTGGATTGAGTATGGAAGATGTGATCGAAGATTGCAAACTATTTTACATTGCTGGATCTGAAACAACTTCGAATGTGATTGTTTGGACCATGGTTTGTTTGAGTTTGCATCAAGAATGGCAAACGAAAGCTCGGGAAGAGATTTTGAAAGTTTTTGGTGGTCAAGAAATACATTTTGAAGGACTAAAGCAGCTCAAGATTGTGACCATGATACTAAACGAGGTCCTTAGGTTATATCCGCCTGCGGTTATGGTAGTACGAGCTATTGCCAAGGAGACAAAGCTAGGAAACATGATGATGCCATCAGGGGTGCACATAGCCCTACCCATAATGCAGGTCCACCATGACCGTGACATATGGGGAGAAGATGCACAACAATTTAGACCTGAAAGATTCTCAGAAGGCATTGCGAGTGCAACAAAGGGCAAAGGGTCAAGTTCTTTCATGCCATTTGGTGGTGGTCCAAGGATTTGCGTGGGGCAAAACTTTGCAATGGTTAAAGCAAAGGCAACCATTGCAATGATTCTACAACGTTTCTGCTTTCATCTTTCTCCGTCGTATAAGCATGCACCTTTTCCTATATTTAGTCTTCCACCCCAGCTTGGTGCTCATTTGATTTTATGTAAGATTTGACAACTTGCAATTTAAATTACAATGTAAGAGGTAATAAACAAGGTTTATAATGAATATGTTAATCTATTGTAGGATTTAAACTTTCATTAGTGGCTAGTGCTTAAACATTTTTTTATAGAAAAAATCTTATATTTAGAGCATCTTCAATGGTTCTATGTGGAGATTTTAAAATGAAAATAAAGCATCACGATTAACATCTTATTGTGAAGGGAGTGGACGTTATAGGAGGGAGTGGTGGGAGCAACATGTCGTTGTTTGGGGGAGAGGGCCACACCAGCATGGTGTGATGCTTTTTCTTATTTCTATTTTTAATCTTTTAATTCTTGTTTGGATGCTTTTGTAGCAAGTGTGAAGGTGAGAAATTTTCCTAGTTGGTACCGAACTAAACCGGTACTGGTATGGCACATACCATATGTCTGTATTCAGTTCGGAATTTGCTATCTACTTTATATGCTTTTCGGTATTTGGTATTTTTGGGATCGGTACCATCAGTTCTAGGTTACTCGGTACTAATCCCAAATTTATGCATTGATTTTTAGTTTTTAGTTTTTTTGCTAAATTTTGTGCACTCCTAACTATCTCACACGAACTTGGACTTGACTGATTTTTCTTTCCGTGTATACTTTTCTTTGTAAACTTCATTGTATAGTTAAAAACTTACTGTTTTGCTGTAGTTAAATATGCTTTCTTAGCCTTAAACATGAATAGTTGGACTATTTTTACATTTCCAGTCTTAAATTTTTTTCAGTATTTTCAGTTTGTGTAGAATTTTTGTTAAACTTTGAGTGATCATAACCTTTCATGCGAACACTTATTTAACTGATTTTTCTTCCTATGTATTTTTTGATGTGTGAACTTCATTTTAGAATGAAAAATTACCATTTTGCTGCATTTAAATACTTTTGTTCATAGTCTCAAATTTAGGCACTTGGATTATTTTCACATTTTTCAGCTTTTTCACATTACGTAGAATATTTGTTAAACTTTGAGCAGTCATAACTATCTCATAGGAATTCGGATTTGACTAATTTTTCTTCTTTTGTATTCTTTGTTAGGTGAATTTCTTCTTAGAATTAAAAACTTAGGTCGCGTTCGTTTCGTAGGAATTTAAAGGAATGGAATGAAATTTAAATCCAATTCCATTGTAAATTACGTTCGGTAGCATTTTTCTTATTGGAATCAAATTCTTTGGAAAATATATATTCCTTTATGTATGAGAAAGTCATTCCATTAGGTATGTGGATGGAATTAAAATCCATTCCTTAAGGAAACCTGATAAAAGACTATTTTGCCCTTACTTTAACCCTATTAACGCCTCACCACCGCTATAGTATAGCGCCACACCACTGCCACCACCGCCACCACCGTCACCACCGCCGCCACCACCACCACCGCCGCCACCACCACCGCCGCCGCCACCGCCACCACCACCGTCACCGCCGCCGCCGCCGTCGCCGCCACCACCACCGTCACCACTGTCGCCACCACTACCACCGTCACCACCGCCGTCATCACCACCCGCCACCACCGCCGCCACCACCGCCGCCACCACTACCACCGTCACCACCGCCGTCATCACCACCCGCCACCACCGCCGCCACCACTACCACCGTCACCACCGCCGCCACCACCGTCCGCCACCGCCGTCACCACCCGCCCCCACCACCACCGCCACCACCACCACCGCCGTCACCGCCACCACCACCACCGCCGTCATCGCGACCCGCCGCCGCCACCACCGCCGTCACCGCCGCCACCGCCGTCATCACCACCCGCCGCCACCACCACCACCACCGCCGCCGTCATCACCACCCGCCGCCGCCACCACTACCGCCGCTGTCACCGCAAAATAGGATTGTAATGAAATTCAATTCCATTCATTTTTTTGCGAAACAAACATGAACATGAATCTAATTCCTTAAGAATTTAATTCCTATAGGAATTGAATTCTTTAAGGAATTCAATTCCATTCCTTCAAATTCCGTGAAACGAACGGGACCTTATTGTTTTGCCTAGCTTAAACTTGTTTTCCGTTGCCTCAAACAATGTTCGTTGATGCTTTTGAAAATTCGGTACTACATGAGAAATGTACCAAAGTAGGGTACCGGTATCCTTTAATTTGGTTATGGATTCGGCACCATTAAAATGTAAAACTCGGGATTTGATATTCTCGGTTCAATAGTTGTATGGTACCGAGCTGAGTAGGTGAGTCCTACAATTTGATGTGATGGGACTTACCACATTATGATTGAATAGTAGGTTGGGTGGGTGAGTTGATAGCTTACATGGCACTACGGTGGGAAATGACCACTCTCCTTGCTCTTAAAGTATATGATATGGAGCCATGGTGGGGGTGGTGTGGTGCTCACCACGTTGTGGCGGAAGGCAACATACATTAACAAATAAAACCAGTCATTAAGTTTGGCATATAACACATCATATCATCGTAAAATGTTATCTACAACATTGAGGTGTGGAGCATGCCCATGCTCACCGGTCTACAAATTGGGTAAACAATCACACCAAGAGACAGAGTAGGTGAGCATGAAATGATCCACCATACATCATTATGAGGCCATACTACAACGGCTATGCCTTTGAGGTCTTGTTACAACGAATACAACTCCACTAGAAGAAAATGGTCCTGCAAAACCCAATACCTCAAAAGGTCACTATAGACCTTGAATATACCGTACAAAATACTATTGGTTGACGTTGAGCACTTGACTGTACCATACAATCATCAAATTGGTCCAGACCACACAAGCAACAAATAAGCATGTTCACGAATGGACCATGTGAACATGTAAATAGTTGATATAGCCTTACACAATTTTGTTCACGAATCTCACCTTTTGAACACATCACCTATAATATAATAATCAACAACATAAACAAAACATTACCATGCTTACAAATAACACTCACGTAAATCTATCCTTAGTTACGATTAACATTAGTAGTAAAAACATCGAATACGTATGTCCACGAATAACACCTATGTAAGCTTATCAACTACGACATAATAACCAACAACATGCAATACTCCAGAACAGGAACCAATAAACACACTCGACTCAACATCAGCATGCTAGTACAACTAATATATATAGGCAAAAGTTCAAACAAGAACTGTTTTTTGTACGAGAACTGCGAGAACTAATCGTAGCCGTCAAATTCCCCCTCCTTCAATTGGATTGTCCACCCATGAATTCCTTACATGCACCCTGCCATACTCAATTCCCCACGCTCTTCATCCATGAATTCCATTATCCAAAATGAACGGCTAAGGTTGGTTCTCGCAGTTCTCGTACGAAAAATAGTTTTCGTTTGAACCCTCCCTATATATATATAAATAAATTTAACATGGAACAACTGATTTATAATGTTAATGACTCAAAACAGTCCTATACATACCTCCGGGTGAGATGACGGCCTCAACCAATTCATCAAAACGCTCCAAAGGATATTATACAACTCAACAAATACCTATAAAACCAGGTTATAGGCTTTAAACATCATCCCCTATCTTAATTTGAAAACAACAAAAAAACAACTTTTCTATCCTTCGGAACATGTTTGCGCTTTATAAACGCGGATGGGCAAGCTTTCATTAGATCTAACACCACACAACCAATCCTCGGTGTGCGTAATTGCGTCTCACCTTGCAACTGCAGGGTCATACTTTATAAAAATGCATGGCCTTAACAATAAATCAATGGGCTGTGTAGTTAGTTTTTATTCAACATGTTAAGTGTTAAATTAATGAGGTGTGTGGGTTTCAAAACTTGATGTGATGGAAATGATAATATTACAGATTGACCGGTGAAGGAAAATGATGCACTTCTTAGTTCTTATAATGGACATTAGGCAATCAGACTTGATCACCACCAAAATAATAGGTTAAGAAAAGACGTTGCGTTTGACCATCACCTTTGTTTTGGCTTTGATAATTATGCAACATAGATGTCACACATCACCTTTGGGCAGAAATGTAACATCTATGCTAAATTAAAGTACGCCACAATAGTGTTACACATCACCTTTGGGCAGAAATGCAACACTACGAGCTTATGCTAGATTTTGCCATTGATATTGAAAAATACGATTTTCAGATTAATAATAAATATAAATAAGCTGATATGAACAAACGTATTATGCCAATTATAATATCATTAACAATGCGTTTGTTCGTATCACAATAATAAGTCCGATTTTATATATAGTTACCAAATGATTGCCAACTACTGATTGATCCTACTCGATCAATGCAGTAAAAGAAAGGTAGAAGGAGAGTGTCCCGTTATCGGACTATTTAAAGCAATAAACGAAATTAACACCAACCTGATTTGTAGAGCAAGAAGAAAGCGACACCTCAGAAACTGCACGGAAGAAATTCCTGCCCTTAAAGGTGTTTACGTTGCTTAATCGCTGCAAGCCTCAAAACGTAATAACCCAGGATATATGCAGCCTCAAAACCGAGTTCCACAGCAAAGAACTTGGTTTTCTATGGAAGATTGATGACAGAAAGAAGCAAAAAACGCAGAGGGGAAGGGGAGGAGCTTTCAGATTTTCGCAGGTACCAACTGAGGAGGCTGCAGTTGATTTATATAGCCAACCTGCAGTCTGTGTTGTTGAGGGAATCGTGGGGAGAGGGCTTCGATTTCGGGGGAGCAGCTCCACATTTCGTGGGGCTGACTCTATCCCACGATTTGAATTCCGGACGGGTCAAATCCGAACAAACCGACCCGACTCACACGGATCAAGTAACCGCAACCGAACCACGAACCCGTCCTGTAAAAATGAAAGCTCCTTAGCTCCTAGCGACGATGCGTACGTGCGAAGTGCAAAGTGCGCCTACACGCGCCACTCGCGGGGCACGCGGCTCACGGCTAGGCGCGCGTGTGGGGAGTCCCCTTCTAGACCCCCACCATTTAGTTTGTATGATAGGAGGTGACACCCCTTATAAACACACCCAAATCCTTTCCCTCCTCCTATGTGGGACACTAAACTTGACAACATTCAAGTTAAGTAATTTGCTATCAAATTCCAACAATCCCCCACCATGTTGGAAAGTTTTCTGACATTCACATACATGATATCACATAGGTGTCACGAAGATTAAACCCAGTTTGATGCACGTGAACAAAGAGAAATCGATTCAATGGTATCCTATGGATTTAAACCAAGAACCTGATGATATCTCCGGCTCACACGCACATATCACATAATACCTTCCTGTTTTCACTGAGCGCTATTATGGCCATGCGCTATAAATCCTTTTCATGACCCTCTAGAAGATAAACCACTAATCTTCATTCAAGGCGGCACCACCTTTAGGTCATATAGGCAAAGTTTTACAACACCTTCGTTGCTTAGATGCCTCCAAAACTTTGTTAAGAGATTGAACTTAACCTAATTCACGGCAACGACGTACTATCTTTACCACACATGAGTCTATCGAAATGATAGTACCTTCTATCGGTTAATTGACTCGTTGTTACCCTTTAAACTTGAGAGATAGGAGCACTAAATTCAAGTTGGGTTTCCATCACTAACCGATTCTACTGTGGTTTTAGACCCATGTCTCTCGTGGTAGTTCCAAACAAATCTCTCGTCAGAGGTTTGGTGAGGGGATCTGCCAAGTTCTTACTCGACTTGACAAAGACAACTTTGATGGTACCATTATCAAGAAGTTGTCTCACAAAATTGTGTCGGAGACCTACGTGTCTCGACTTCCCATTATACACAACATTGTATACTTTAGATAGTGTGGCCTCACTGTCACAGAACATGGGAATATAAGGCATTGGAACATCCCATAGACGGATGTCCAGGAGTAGATCTCTAATCCACTCTGCCTCTTTGCCAGCCGCAGCTAAGGCAATTAACTCGGCTTCCATAGTCGAGTGAGCTATACACGTCTGTTTCTTGCTCGCCCAAGAAATAGCTCCTCCAGCTAAAGTAAAAATCCAACCACTTGTGGATTTTGAATCACTAGTCTGATCAATCCAGCTAGCATCGGAATACCCTTCTAGTATACCCGAAGATGACGTGTATGTCAGTTCCAGAGCACAGGTCCTTTTCAGATACCCTAACACTCTGCTCACTGCTTTCCAGTGTTCTACACCAGGGTTTACAGTATACTGACTTAATTTGCTTACAGCGAATGCAATGTCAGGTCGAGTGCAATGCATAGCATACATCATGCTACCAATTGCACTCGCATATTCTAGCTGAGCCACCGCTCTACCAGAGTTCACATTAAGTTTCACACTTGAGTCAAAAGGAGTGTTAAATTCCTTTATATTCAGATGCTGAAACTTTGCCAGAATTTTCTCTATGTAGTGAGACTGACTTAGAGAAATCTGATTGCCTGTTCGTTTCACCTTAATACCAAGAATGGTATCTACTTCTCCAAGATCTTTCATCTTAAAGTTCGAGGATAGATATTTCTTCGTCTCAGAAATACCTTCTAGGTGATTGCTAATGATCAACATATCATCAACATATAGGCAAATGACGACTGTGTAGTCAGATGTGCATTTAGTATAAATACATCTATCAGCACCATTGTGCTGAAATCCGAAAACAGTCACAGTGATATCAAATCTCTCATGCCACTGTTTAGGAGCTTGCTTAAGCCCGTACAAAGATTTAATAAGTCTACACACTTTATTTTCCTGTCTGGGAATCACAAACCCTTCGGGTTGCTCCAAATAAATCTCCTCATTTAAGTATCCGTTAAGAAAAGCTGTCATCACATCCATTTGATGAATGTACAATCCTTTCAAAGCAGAAATTGCTATAAGAGTTCTAATAGAACCGATTCTAGCAACTGGAGCATATGTATCAAAATAATCAATACATTCTCTCTGCCTATATCCCTTAGCAACTAATCTTGCTTTATAGGCAGATATGGATCCATCTGGGTGGTATTTCTTCTTAAATATCCACTTGGATCCAATAGGTTTCTTTCCCTTGGGAAGATCAGCTAACTCCCAAGTTCCATTACCTAAGATTGAATCCATCTCATCATTGACTGCTTCTTTCCATAAAGGAGCATCTTTAGATGACATGGCTTCAGTAAAGGTCTTAGGGTCATCTTCCAAATTAATGGCAAAAATGACCTGTCTCGTCACTTTCTTTTGTGTCCCTTCAACCAGATAAGACAAGAAATCATCTCCAAGATTTCTCTCTTTTCTAACTCTAGTACTCCTCCTTGGCTCTTCTACATATCTAGAAGATTCGGGAATATCTCGAGAAATACTTGGAGTTAAAGTGGGGTTCGAGTTTTCATCATCTCTTGTAAACTTGTCTTCGAAGAATTCCACATCTCTGGATTCCACTATGACACCTGATTCTTTATCCAAAAGTCTGTAGGCTTTGCTATTAATTGCATAACCAACAAATATGCTCTTAATAGCTCTGTCTCCCAGTTTGGATCTCTTAGGATCAGGAGTTCTGTAGTAAGCCAAACACCCCCAGACTCTCATGTAGTCGATGTTTGGTTTTCTTCCTTTCCACAACTCATATGGACTCGTAGGAATCACACGACTAGTGATCCTATTGTGGACATGGCATGCCGTTAGAAGTGCCTCACCCCACAGATTAGTCGGCAAACCCGATTGGTTCAACATACAGTTGACCATCTCAACAAGGGTTCTATTCTTTCTTTCAGCCAAACCATTCTGTTGAGGAGTGAATGGTGAGGTTCGTTCATGTTTAATGCCATTCTCTTCGCAGAAAGCATCAAATTCTCTCGTGAAGTATTCTCCACCTCTATCTGAACGAAGAATTTTAATTCGTTTCTCCTTTTGATTCTCGACTTCTGCCTTATATATTTTAAATGCGTCAAAAGCCTCATCTTTTGATCTCAACAAATAAACATATAAATATCGGCTCGAGTCGTCACAAAATGTGATGAAATATCTTCTTCCTCCTCGAGTAAGTATTCCATTAAGTTCACATATGTCTGTATGAATCAATTCAAGTAATGATGTATTTCTTTTAACAGAAGGAAATGGTTTCTTTGTAAATTTTGATTTAACACAAGTTTCACATTTCCCAAAATCTTCTTTGTCAAATTTTAACAATCCTTTAGTTTGCATTTTTTCAATATTTTTGATATTTGTGTGTGCTAAACGTTTATGCCATAAAGAAATAGAACAAACAATATAACCAGAAAAATCAACTTCATTAGCAAACGGGAAAGTTACATCATTGCTTCCAACACTGGAAGTTACATCATTACTACCAACACCAGAAACGATTACATTATTAACCTCACTATCACTAGCTAGACTCAAACGATACATGCCCCCCACAGACACTGCCTTTCCAACATACATTCCACTCTTGCTGATCTCAATGCGGCCATTTTCAAGCACCATCTTGAAACCGCCCTGGTCAAACTTGTGTGCAGAAACGAGCCCTTTAGGGATAGTAGGAACATGAAGAACCTTGCTGAGAGTAACCGTGCGACCCCTTTTAAACCTCATCGTTATGTCGCCGAAACCCAACACCTCAGCCCGATGACCATCCGCGCAAACCACGTGGGTTCCCGGAGGTGCCGGAGTGTAGGTGTGGAAGTCACCCCTCTGTCCGCTAACGTGAATTGTGGCCCCAGAGTCCACGAACCAACCCCGAGCCGCTCTTGCCCGGGTCATTGAGGAAATCATGAAGATTTCTCCAAAGTTCACATTAGCTACCAGATTTTCCCCACCATCAACCGAATTCGCAGCAGGCCCGGACTTTCGATCTTTGCACTCCCTTGCATAGTGGCCAGTCTCTCCACAGACATGACACGGTCCAGTCTTCTTCGGCTGTTTGGCGAAGTTGGTCTTGTTTTGCTGATTGGCCGGTTTCTTGAAGTTAGGCTTGTTAGGCCCAAGATTCTTTCCCTTATTCTGTCCCCACGGCTGCTTGTTCTTAGCCCCAGACCCTCCAGCAACATGATGCACACTCGAACTAGTCTTATTACGCTTGTCCCTATTGCGCGTTTCCTCCTTAATACGGAGGTGCTTCAACAGGTCATCCAAGCTGTAATCCTCAGACTTGTGCATCATGCGTTTCGAAAAATCTTTCCAGGAAGGTGGCAATTTTGCAATGATTGCTCCAACTTGGAAGAGCTCTGGGAGGGCAATTGAAAGCGCATTCATCTTGTTGACTAGAACTTGGAGCTCATGCACTTGCTCCAAGATCGGTTTGTCGTCAACCATATGAAAGTCTAGGTATTTGGACACAAGATACTTGTTAGTACCTTCTTCATGTGCCTTATACTTCAACTCTAGCGCTTTCCACAAGTCCCTCGGATCTGTAACCTGCGCGTACAGATCGAACAAGCGGTCAGAGAATGAGTTTTTGATGTGCCCCAGGCACAGATCCTCATCCTCCTTTCTCCTCATCCTCTGCTTTTCCAGATCAGAAATTACTTTCTGATCCGGTTCACTCCCCTGCGCGGGAGTGGGATTCCCAGGAATGGGAAGCAGAGTTGGGTCCAGAATGTAGTAAAGTTTCAAGACCATCAGCATAAACTTGACATTCTCCACCCAACGAGTGTAGTTTTGCCCATCAAAGCGGTCAAGTTTGACGAATTCTTGATTCATCAAGCGGAAGTTGGCAGACGGCAATTAAGAGTCCATTTGTGGTTGTTAATCTGATTTAACAAAGAAAAAATAGTTTTACTAATAAAACTATTGAAAATAAACACCTTTAAGATTATTGAAAAATACGATTTTCAGATTAACAATAAATATAAATAAGCTGATATGAACAAACGTATTATGCCAATTATAATATCATTAACAATGCGTTTGTTCGTATCACAATAATAAGTCCGATTTTATATATAGTTACCAAATGATTGCCAACTACTGATTGATCCTACTCGATCAATGCAGTAAAAGAAAGGTAGAAGGAGAGTGTCCCGTTATCGGACTATTTAAAGTAATAAACGAAATTAACACCAACCTGATTTGTAGAGCAAGAAGAAAGCGACACCTCAGAAACTGCACGGAAGAAATTCCTGCCCTTAAAGGTGTTTACGTTGCTTAATCGCTGCAAGCCTCAAAACGTAATAACCCAGGATATATGCAGCCTCAAAACCGAGTTCCACAGCAAAGAACTTGGTTTTCTATGGAAGATTGATGACAGAAAGAAGCAAAAAACGCAGAGGGGAAGGGGAGGAGCTTTCAGATTTTCGCAGGTACCAACTGAGGAGGCTGCACAAACCCGATTTGAATTCCGGGGCTGACTCCACATTTCGTGGGGCTGACTCTATCCCACGATTTGAATTCCGGCCGGGTCAAATCCGAACAAACCGACCCGACTCACACGGATCAAGTAACCGCAACCGAACCACGAACCCGTCCTGTAAAAATGAAAGCTCCTTAGCTCCTAGCGACGATGCGTACGTGCGCCTACTCGCGGGCACGCGGCTCACGGCTAGGCGCGCGTGGGGAGTCCCCTTCTAGACCCCCACCATTTGTTTGTATGATAGGAGGTGACACCCCTTATAAACACACCCAAATCCTTTCCCTCCTCCTATGTGGGACACTAAACTTGACAACATTCAAGTAAAGTAATTTGCTATCAAATTCCAACAATTGATTTGCCTTTTAATGGCTCAGACCATACGATTATCGGTTTCACTTCGGCTAATACAAACAATAGAATAATAAGGTGTTTAAAAAGTTAAGAATACATACACTACATAGATATTACGCATCACCTTTGGGTAGAAATGCAACACCTATGCAAATAATGCTCTATAACTTCATCATTTTGAGTTATCAACTATTTGCCTTTAGTTTTAAGGAATAACAACTCAAAATCACTCAATAAGATGGTATTAGTGAGACCTTAATGTGAAACACAATTATGGGTCTAATTAAGGCAAATCTTAAAATATAAATAATAACCATATCCTATTATATACTTTACATAATAGTAAATATAATTGGGTTAATTTCTAACAGCACATGCTCTACTTATGTCAGTATTTAGAAAATGAAAAGATTCCACACACATGCTGACAAAACTACAACCTACTCAATTTGGTTGAAAAGACTTATAAAATTTACTTACTTTAATCACAATTTCTTTAAATATTAAACTTGATTTAACGAATTATTGTCGAGTAACTTACAGATTTCATCCTTTAAGTATTTCTTAATTTACATCTTTAGTCCATCAACACTTCTTTAATTAACGGTTCTTTAGAAAATTATTGCTAGACAAAAATATCAGTTCAGAAAGAATATTTTATTCACGAAATTTGTAATCTATCTCGTTGGAGTTGCTAGCGATATGCCGTTTGGTGAGTCAACAAGACAAAATATAAATAAACTATATATATAAAACTATTATGTGAGCACAATAAATACAAACAGTTTTGATCAACAAATGAACACGAACCATTGTTTGGATGGCATCTTGATTATATATATGAAGGCCAACCTTAGCTAATACGAAGTGTTCCTTTTTGTCGGGGAAAAATGGTGGCGGCCATCGGTAACCTTGTAATCGCCATTCTTATAGTTTTTATAGGGAGGGTTGGGTGGAAATTACTGAATTGGGGATGGTTAAGGCCAAAGAAGTTAGAAAAGTGGATGAGAAGTGAAGGGTTTAAAGGTAATTCATACAAGCTGGTAATAGGTGATATGAGAGAGCTTGCAAGAATGACGAAAGAAGGTCAATCAAAGTCGTTGCCAATCACACATGATATCGCTCCACATGTTCTACCCTACGACCACCATATCATGACCAAATATGGTTTTTTTCTTCTAATTTTTATTTAGTTTTGATTATTGCATGGTTATAGGTTCAAGTAGGGGTAAATCACTCTTTGCGGTCTCAGCTTACCGTTCTCACGGTAAACATGAATGAGATAAATTGTGTAACACAAAGTTACAAACCACGTGTTTTGATTTATGAACTTTCACTATAAATTTCATATCTCCAACCGTTAGCCTACTAAAGGATTAGACGGTTAAAATAGAGTACATTTTTCCTTCACTAGGACTATTCTCCCAAATAACACACACATGGCCATGTTGTTTGTTATCATTTAAACTAAATCTGAAAAATAAAGAAATCGCAAACAGAAAAGCGGTATATTTAGATTAGCTTAATTATAAGTGTGTCCGGCAACGAGATTATAAAGGTTTGTAGGAGCTTGAGATGGTGGTTTTTATAATCTCAAGTGCTCTATAAGCAAATTTTAAAGGGGTTATAAAAAATTAAGAATTCATCGTAATCCCCTAAAATAGAATATCTTTAAAGCAGATTGTAGATAGTATAATCAATAAGCTTAGTTTTGCCGAACACACACCGGATATCGAACTCAAGCTTATTAACTAATAAAGTATTTAAATTAGTGTATATAACACATGTTTTCTGCCGTCACTTATTATCTTTTCTCTTCATAATATTTCTATATGCAGAAACTATCTGTCAATCACGTCATAGAGTTGAATTAAAATAATGTTTATATTTCATTTCACTACCAACCTCGATATTTCATATTTGTACTTGACTTTTTGCTCCTATGTTATTAGTATTCTACTATTTGCACTCCCTTCTTTTTTTCATACCAGATATCAATTAATTATAATTTCTAAAAATTATACACTTACATATATCACATCATAAGGGTCAGTTCAGATTTTCGAGTGTGTGCAAATAGAAATCACCCTATTAGATTTCTATAAAGGTTATATGGGAAAATGTTATTATAAGTGGGTAGAACCCAATTAAGATAAAATAGTTTTGCAGGAAAAAGGTCATTTGTGTGGTTTGGGCCGACCCCAAGGATTTACATCACAGAACCCGAACTCATAAAGGAGATATTATCACGACCCAAAGAATTCACGAAGCCACCCTATGCGCCATTTCGCGATAGCGTCGTCAGTGGGCTTATTGTCTCCGAGGGTCAAAAATGGGCCAAAAATCGTCAAATTATGAACCCTGCTTTTCATCTTGAAAGCCTTAAAGTCAGTCTCCTTATTCAATTTCAACCCATGCATACATGTAATCTTTCTTTTATTAATCTAAGGAAATTTGTTTTGCACAGAATATGTTCCCGGTGATCTGCTCGAGTTGTAGCGATATGATCAGCAAAATGGAACAGCTCACAATGCAAACTGATCCAGCTGAAATTGACGTGTGGCCTTTTATCGATAACTTGGCCGGAGATGTTCTTGCACGAACAGCATTCGGTAGTTCTTATGAAGAAGGACAAAAGATATTCGAAATCCAAAAAGAACAAATGGATCTCGCGATTAAGAACTTGGTAATGATTCATATCCCGGGAGGAAGGTAAAGTATCGATTATATGTTACATTATTACATTTATCATGCAACATATACATAGTTGTTAGAACTTCATGGTTTTGAAATGAACTCAGCTTAATACCAACAAAAGTGAATAAGAAGTTTAAAGAAAACAACAAGGAACTTCGCGATATGTTCCGGCGGATAATTGAGAAGAAAAAGAAAGCAATCGAGCTGGGAGAAGGTGGTGATGACTTACTTGGGATCATGCTAAAGTCGAATAAGAAAGAAATCGAAGAAGATGGAGTTGGCATGAGTATGGAAGAGGTTATTGACGAATGCAAACTTTTTTACGTTGGGGGATCAGAAACGACTTCGAGTTTGATGATCTGGGCCGTGTTTTGTTTGGCGTTGCACCAAGATTGGCAAGACAAAGCTCGACAAGAGGTCTTGCAAGTTTTTGGTACTAAAGAACTGCATTTTGAAGGTTTAAAGGACCTCAAGATTGTGACCATGATACTAAACGAGTCTCTTAGGGTATACCCACCCGTAGTCATGGCTATAAGAGCGACTGTCAAAGAGACAAGGCTTGGAAACATGATGATACCACCAGGTTTGGATATAAGTTTGCCAATAATCCATGTTCATCATGATCGTGAGATATGGGGCGAGGATGCAGCCGAGTTCAAGCCTGAAAGATTCTCTAAAGGAATCGCGCATGCGACAAGAGACCGAGGACAGGGTTGCTTTTTGCCGTTCACGGGTGGTCCTCGAGTTTGCCTTGGTCAAAACGTTGCCATGAATGAAGCAAAGGCTGCAGTAGCAAAGATGCTACAACGGTTCTCCTTTGAGTTGTCTCCGTCTCACAAACATTCTCCTTATCCTGTGTTCACGCTTCCTCCTCAGTTTGGTGTTCGCTTGATATTACGTAACATCTAATAGATTACGTTGTTAAAATCATAAGGTTTTCGAATCGATTCGATGAAATTGAAGATAGGTGCATGTTGTGTTCTAAATAATTGGCATCTTTCTTTTTTTGTCGTCGTTGATCTTGACAATCATATATGTTTATGGTGTTTAATTACTTTGCTTCAAGTGCGGTTGTTTAACTCTCAATGTTTATTCGACTTTGATGTTAAAAAAGAATAAGCAAGAAGACGAAGAAAAAGAAAACATTCTAAAAAAGCACAATAATAATAATAACAACAACAATATGAAAACTGAAAAATAAAAAATGACTAAAAAACTCTTAATTTAGTTATTTAACGAATCACAAGCACATATCACGTGTTTCATGTTATACCTATAGTTTACCATACGAATAAACTAGACCTTATTAGAAAGGGTTTAATTTATCCAAATGTATCAAACATGTCAAATTTTACTATTATGTGTATTAAACTTTTAGTTTGTTGATATTGTATGTATTTTGATTACATAAAAAAATGTATAAGGTTAGTACATACAATAGAAAGTTTAATACACACAATAACGACAAATTAAATGTTTGATACACACAATAAACAATCTTAAAGTCCGATACATACAATAGCAAAATGTGACAAGTTGGATACATTTTAATAAACTAAACCCTATTAGAAACACCGAAAATAAAGAGATTAATTTCTTTTTCTCTAAAAGCTTCAGAAAGGGTAATGATTTGTACATAACAACGTTTTGTCATACACAACAAAAGGTTGTTGCTTGGACCATTATACTCATGAATTTGTGGATGAGATTAATAGTTAGTGAGTTGGTAGGGGTAAAAAGGTCCTAAGTATTGTGTATAGCAAAAAGTTGTTATGCACAAATCATCACGAAATCATATACAAAAAAAAAGGTAAATTATTGAATCATAATTTCCAAGAGTTGAAAAACATGGACTACTTTTGTAATTCAGTGTTGACCAAATGACACCCTCAGGAGTCAGTGTCATATAAACGACAACGAGTGAGAATACTCCATTTTCATCTTGAAAAAAATGGTAGCAGCAGTGAGTAAGGTTTTAATCACCATAGTTGTAGCTGTTATACTGAGGTGGGGATGGAAAATACTAAACTGGGCATGGTTGAAGCCAAAGAAGGCAGATAAGTTGTTAAGAGAGCAAGGGTATACAGGTAATTCATACAAGCTGTTGTTAGGTGACATCATACAGCTTTCAAGCATGGTGAAGGAAGTTCGATCAAAGCCTATGGCTATCTCCCATGATATCACTTCGCATGTTCTGCCCTTCGACAGTTATATCTTCAACAAATATGGTAATTTTTTCTACTAACCGTGTTAATTAATTAACGTTTGTAATATCTTTCTATATATTATGCCTTTTGAGTTTTGATCTGATGTTGCTAGATTCATCACTATTAGGGATGATAACGAGGTTGTGGGTATCGGATATCGTTCTCCCCATCCCTGTTCCCACCCCTAGTCTCCATCCTCATCAGGGAATTGACTTGCATTCACATTCCTGTCCTAGCCGGGTATCGGGGATTCCCGAGGGGAATAGAAGATTTTCTTCGTCTACAATATCGATTTTTTTAAATAGATATACGTGAGGACTGAGGATTTTCATACAAAACTAGAATTACAAATCTAACTTAACCCTTTCAACCGGTTCACATCAAAATGTAATCAATCAAGTATTTTAATAGTTTCGTAAGTTAGATAACGTTCTTGATAAAAAACATTATATATTTACTAAATCGTTCTATAATACACATAACATTATCAATCAAATAAATAATTTCTCTAACATATATGTCCATAAAAAACACTTATAATACTTTCATAGATGATTCTACAAAAACTATATCGGTAATTTCATCGTATTAATTTTTTGTCGTTCTCTATGTTTAATAAAGTCAAAACAAAAAACAATCTTATTAACATATATATATATATATGTATATATATATATAGGAGGGTTCAAACGAGAACTGCGAGAACCAATCTTGACCATTCAAGTGATAAGTGGAATTCATGAATGAAGAGCGTGGAGGGAGGGGGGTTGAGTGTGGCAAGGTGCATGTAAGGAATTCATGGGTGGACAATCCAATTGAAGGAGGGGGAATTGGACGGCTAAGATTGGTTCTCGCAGTTCTCGTATGAAAAACAGTTATTGTTTGAACTTTTCTCTCTCTCTCTCTCTCTCTCTATATATATATATATATATATATATATATATATATATTATGTGCGGGTTCGGGTCGGGTACGGTTTCAGGGAACCGAAGGGTATCCCCATTTCTAAGTTCGGGAAATCTCGGTCTCCATCCCCAGTCAAATCGTGGTTGGAGAACGGATTCCCAATCGAATACGGGTTTTTTTTGTCATCCCTAATCACTATCTAAACATGTTAGGTAAAAAATCTTACACGTGGTTCGGGCCAAACCCACGGGTTTACATCAGGGACCCAGAACTGATCAAGGAGATATTTTCAAGACCCGACGATTTTCAGAGGCCACAACGAGAGCCACTAAGGGATAGCATGATTGGTGGACTCGTGGTCTCCGAGGGTGACAAATGGACCAAACATCGTCAAATAATCAACCCAGCCTTTCATCTAGAAAGCATCAAGGTCAGTTCTTATACTTCAAAAGCTTATACTCATTTTTCATCTGCAAAATTTATATCAGTTTGTATGTTTGATGCATGCTTAGAGTATGTTTTCGGCAATTTGTTCAAGTTGTAATGAAATGATCAACAAATGGGAGCTGCTCATGTCCGCAAGTGGCATGGCAGAAGTCGACGTGTGGCCTTATATTGATAACTTGGCTGGAGATGTTGTTTCACGAGCAGCATTCAGTAGCAGTTACGAAGAAGCACGGAAAATATTTAGAATCCAGAAGGAACAAATGGAACTAGTGATACAAATGCTGTTCATTCTTTATCTCCCCGGAGGAAGGTAATAGAGCTTCCAGTCTAATCATGGTAAAAGAGTATATACAGTATGTGGCAGTTTCGAAGTGTTTTTTAATTGGGTCGATTTGAGTTATATTTTATATACTACAAGTAAAATGGATAGAGCTACAAAATTAACTAAAAATGAATTGGGTCAAAAAAGCATGTTGAAAGTCACCGGTAGAGTATCCAAATACTGAGAAACTCCCAAATCACTTTATTAAAATAAGTGAGATTGCATTTTTAATCATATTTGAACATAAAATTTGTTTATGAATTTCAAGAAATTGGATAAAAAAGTTTTTGTAAGTCGCTCTAATTTTTTCATGTTTTAGAACCATTACCTAAACCAACAGGCTCAGACATTTTGACACAATAACTTTAAAGTTGTCAAGATTGTTCGTTCTGTGTGTAGGTTCATACCTACAAAAGCGAACAAGAAGTTTAAAGAAAATCGCAACGAGCTTCAAGCTCTTACAAGGGGTATAGTCGAAAAGAGGAGGAATGCAATTGAGATGGGGGAAGATAACAACAATGACTTGCTTGGGATTTTGCTCGAATCAAATTCTAAGGAAATCAAAGAACATGGATCCGGAATGAGTATGGAAGATGTGATAGAAGAATGCAAACTATTTTACATAGCGGGATCTGAAACAACCTCTACTTTGATTCTCTGGGCCATGGTTTGTTTGAGTATACATCAAGAATGGCAGATCCAAGCTCGAGAGGAGATTTTGAAAGTTTACGGTACTCGAGAACTAAATTTCGAAGGCATAAAACATCTCAAGATTATGACCATGATACTAAACGAGGTTCTTAGGCTATACCCACCCTCAACCATGGTTCTACGAGCTACCCAAAAGGAGACAAAGCTAGGAGACATGATGATACCATCTGGTGTGCACATAATTATACCTATAATCCATGTTCATCATGACCGTGACATATGGGGTGAAGATGCAACAGAGTTCAAACCTGAAAGATTCTTGGAAGGAATCGCGAATGCAACCAAGGGCAAAGGATCGAGTTCTTTTCTGCCATTTGGTGGTGGTCCAAGGATTTGCATAGGGCAGAACTTTGCCATGATAGAAGCAAAAGTAGCCATAGCAAAGATTCTGCAACGGTTCTCCTTTGAGCTTTCTCCATCTTACAAACATTCCCCTTTTGCTGTGTTCAGCCTTCCACCACAGTTCGGTGCTCACTTAATTTTACATAAAATTTGATGGTCTGCATTTCATATAGTGCATCATAAGTTATAAATTCCGCGATATGTATTAAGCAAATGAATTTTAACATGTATCACAATAATGGTGTGTGAGATATAAAATATATATAAATTTATATCATATATAATAAATCCTCATTAATAGTATAAAACCGATGATCTAGAGAAGTACAATTGCGTAAAATGATGTATTGTGTGAAAAGTTAATGAAAAAATTAATAAGTGGCTGAAATTTTGACAATTTTAGAGCAATATCATGTTATGATCTGGCTGCTTTTGCAGTTGTATTCTTAGAGAGTATACACTGAAGAATCTGTCTCCACATTGCCATTTTTGGTACATAACCATCTTCTATCATCTGCATTAAAACCGTATCAACATCTCCAACACGGTTTTCTTCACAAAGGCCAATGATCATTAATTTATAAGACTCGAAACTTGGAACCATCTTCTTGGATGACATCTTCTGTGTTAAATTCATAGCCTCGATGTATTTTCTGCTATCAAGCAAAGCATACAAAACCTCTTGGTAGGTGCTGGGAATGGGTTCACACCCTTTTAGCAACATACTTTTGAAAAGCTCTATACTCTCTTTAACTCGACCATTCTTCCTTAAACCTGAAATGAGTATGTTTATCAAGATTGTATCAGGCTCTATACCCACAATTTCCATCTTCCCCAACAAAGAAAATGCTTCTTCAACACGACCAAGTTCACACAACCCATGCATTAAAGCTGAAAAGGTTCTGACGTTAGGCTTGCAACCTTGTTTAGGAAATTCGTCAAACACTTGGAGTGCAGCATCAACATCTCCATTTTTACACAAGCCTTTGATCATTATATTCAAACAACAAGCATCAACTTCGACGCCTAATCTCCCAGCACTCATATAGACCTCATGAATTACATCAAACTGCTTAGTGTTCACAAGCAAATTCAACACAAAATTGAAAGTTTTCGATGTCGGCCAACAACTATAACTTGGCATATCCAAAAGGGTTCGAATTACTTGGTTTATTCTACCAGCACCCAGCCCATAAATCCTCATCACATTGTAGAAAAACCCATCAGAAAGTCTGCACATCTTTTCAAATTTAATTCTCTTCATCAGTTGCTCAATTCCATCAAAGTTCTTGGCTTTCGAAAGATTATTTATTACAGATGTGTAAAGAGCTTCATTGGGTTTATAATCTTTCCGCTTTGAGAGCTGATCTAGAACATTAAGTGTCGTATTAGGATCTTTTAGGGTTTCGAAAATCTTGATGACTTCAGTTGGGCTTAACCAGTCTTTGTGATTGCCTAAATCAAGAGGATTGAGTTTGCTAGAAGAATTGACCGAAGCAATTGAACGAATGAAGATCACATGAAATTTGCGAAGCTTGTTACTACACGCAATGGTTGAGCGAGAAGTCATTTTGTTTTTTCAGGTTCAATTTGAAGAACGTGGGAACACGCCATAAATTAAGACCTTTGATCTCTTCTCATCGGCTCTTGAATTACTGGTTCAATATAGCATCCCAGTTTTTCACGAGGTTACCTCAATTTCCCATTTTGCAATTTAACAACTCAATCTACCATCCAGGATTTCTTCACTCTTCTAGTATTCACTTCACCTGAAATTGCATAAGTTTAGTTAGGCTCGGAGCATTAGCTTAGCTTACAACCGATGTCAAACGAATTATTTATAAACGCCAAATTTTATGAAAATGTGTCCAATTAACAATTGAACAAATACTACAAAGTTTATTATACTAGCCCTAAATTAAAAAAATAAGAATTTCACAGACCCAAAAATCCTAAATTAGTCACCTGAGCTACAACTTCAAACAATAGCATACTGACATGAAATAGCCTATTAACGATTAACAAATCACTCCAGCCCTAAACCAGTGTGAAAAGTGCGGCTGTATATTTGAGAGAGTTAGAGAAACGAGAAGAGTTGCGGCTATATGAGTATGAATGGAGACGTACAGAGTTGCAGTTTGCGGCTTGTGGACATTGCAATGGACTTCAATCGGCTGTGTGGAATCAAACTTCAATCGAGGGGCGAGGGCTGTGACAATCGAGACTTCGACCATCAATTGAGGGCTTTATGACTATCATTCGATGGCTTCAACCAAGGGCCGACGATCTACACAGCGGGAGAGTGCCCAGTATCGAGAGAGGAGAGAAGCAATCGGCAGCTATCCTTTTTTTATCTTTTTCTTTTCCTGGGCCTAAAGATGGATCAATTGGAGGCCTACAAATTTAAGCCCATTTAATCTTGCTGGGTAAAAAAAACCGAAAAAACGAACCATAACCGAATAAATCAAGTCAGATGATTAACCAAGAGCTCGATTATAGGTTTTCTTAATAACCGAAACTTTTTGTTCGGTTATAGTAATGAGTGTTATAGTAACCGAATAAATTTTTTGTTTGGTTTAACCTTTTGAGGCGTAGCCTAGTGGTATTGGGGTTTTATCCCATAGCTCAGATCTTAGGTTCAAGTCTGGACAGTGAGGGTTTTTCTAATAAAATGGTGAAGGATATTACTCTCTCATGGTGCGTGGCTTGAGGCTCGCATACTGTCATATATGGATGGCACTGCTGACTCAACCCACTAAATTCGCTGTTTAAAAAAATTGAACCGAAGTGACCTATATAATATAATATAATATCTTTTTATATCTATTATTTTATACTTAATTTTGTAATTTAAGCAAGTGTTTTATTCTTAACATTCTATTGTTATTTAGTTAAGCAATTCTTTTTATCTATGCATCTTGTTGGTTTAAAAAATCGACTAATTTTCATGTATTTAAAATAATTATATGCAAATATCCAATAATTATAAATTACAGATGACAAACTAATATTTCTCGTACATGATTCAAAACTAGTTTTTAATTGCCCTCGCATTCGCGAGGGGATGAATTAAAAAGCAACAAATTAGTGAGAGTGATTAGGTGTGAGTGAGATATATAGATGGCATCGTAGGAGATGTAGTTCTTTTTTGTGTGGGTATCAAAATATCATGAGAAAATAAATTATCATGATATTTTATGAAATTACCTTCTTAGCCTTGAAAATATCATGATAAAAAGGCCATTTACTTAGCAAATTGATAGATACAAGGTTTCATTTGCCCCACGTGTTTCGTCGGGATAAAAACAAATTAATATTGTAAGTTTGTGGTAGGCATGAACACAAAAACCGCTTAACTAAACCGTAACTGATTTAAGCGTAAAAACCGACCCAAATTAACCAAATCAATTGCATATCCCACAGTTCGTTTTCTAATTTTTAGTTAACCGATAAGGACCTTTTGGTAAATGGTAATGATTAACCATAAAAACTGCTCAATTATTAATCGTACAACCCGTAGTAATATATTTTGTATATATAAATATAGAACTTTTATATGTATTGGTGTATAGATAACTAAAAAATGTAATTTTGAGAGTATTGTGTTTTAAACTTTTTGAACTTTTTGTTATACTATTAATTTTTTGTGTCATTTTCTATTATAAATCTTTTATATGACATCCCTTGTCATTTATTTGTGTTTCACACGACTTTTCTTTATTAAACTTTATATTAAGTTTTGTTCGTTTATTATAGTCTCCAACTATTTTTTAATCTTACCTTTAAAGTTGCACAGGAGATTTACTATAATGTGTATTTTTATAATATGATAATAATAATAGTAAATTTAAATTGTGAATTTGTGACCCATGGGAGTGACCGTGCTGTCAAAAATTAAAATCTCCATATTCAAGCTATTGACTTTCACTTAAACTAATATATCATGATAAATTAATATCTCACGATTCCATAGTAAAATGACAAATATAGCCTTCAAAATCTCACGTGAAATTACCCTTCTACTTCATGAATTGATAGTATCTATAATAAGAATAATAATCCTAATGACCCTTAATTTATTTGAAGATAAACGCTGAGCAAAAAAGGAGTAATTTAACCTTTTATTTTGCAAATGGAACTAATTGAATTCCCATAAATGAGTGGTTGCCTGATTTAACTAAACTTAATAACTAAACCATTTTTATAACCTAAAAACCAAACCATAAGATTATGATGTGCGATAATATATCTAAATAATGTAAGGCGCGGTGTGGCGGCGAGGTCAAGCCTCAACTTTTAGAAGCCATGCGTTTTTTATAGCGACAATTTTATAAATATTTATATCCAATTTATTATTATTAATATACAAATTATACACGCGATCGCAAAATGTATATAAAAAAAGTCAAACTTTTAAAAAAAATATGTTTTGCACGTCACGCCTTAAAAAAACTCGCCATTTGGCTTGTAAATGAGCGCCTTCTGCCGCCTTGTCTTACGTTACGCCTAACCCAACCGTCAAGGGCTATTTCTTAACGGCGGAGTCACGCCTCACGCCGCCATGACGCATTTTTTAAAACCTTGGCGATAATCTAACATAGGTTAACCATTCGGTTTTAATCAATAATGGAACCAAACTGAACCTAAATAATGATTCTTTAAAAAAAAAGGAGAATGCAAAAAACATGTCATGAAGGCAAATCCAAATGGTGACAATTTTGTCTGAAGCAATTCATCCGAAAAAAAGGAGCTTCCAATCGGATTAAAATAAGTGTTTAAGTCCGCCATTGACACGTCCGATTCCTGGACCTTGCCGACTAAGCAAATGGAGCAGGTGGAACTTAGAAGATTTGTGCCCAGGCATCCTATTAAAATAATCGAAAAGGGCAGTTAATTCCATTTCAAATCCACTGGTTAGTCGGTCACCCTGTTCTTTGTTTCTTTTCTATTATATATCTCTGACTCTGATTTTCGTTTCATCGTTTCATCAATCTCGAAACACTTTCGCTTTTCTTCTTCAACATTCTTCGATACGTAATCACAATAACACATTCTACGTACTATTCCTTTTTCCAATTCAATATTTACAATACTTCGTCTCTATGTGTGTGTTTCTTTGGCGTTTTCCTAAAATTAGTGTTAATTACTCTTCCATCTTGATCCTGTTTACTGGGGTTTCCTATTCTGAAGTGGGTTTCTAAGAAAGATTTCTAATCTTTATGAACTGGGTTTGCTTTGGATTCTAATTTTCTTGATTGAAATCACGCTTTGGATCTCACTAATTTCTTTGAACAAGAAATGGATGTAAAACAGGCTTCAATCGTTCATCACGTGGGCATTGTGTTGTTCTTGATTTGGTTACTGTCTTCATTCGAATGCTGTCATCCGTTAGCTTACTTCCTTTCGTTCATCTATCTATATATGGTATATTTTAGTATAAAGTTATGTTCTTTTTATGAACTTGTTCTTGGTTCATGATTACATGTTCTTAAATTGCTATGTTTGTGATTCAAATTGATATAAGGTTCATGATCGTTATGCAATGAGATTGAGAAGAAAGGTACACTTTGAGGAGAGAAAGCAGGCAAACCAAAAGAGGGTGAATCTTCTCAACTTTTAACTGCTTGTATATCAAATTTGTTGTCACTATGTCCTTTTAAACAAAGCTTTTACTGTTCAAATGAAGGAAAATGATAAATTGCAAAACTAGTGAACATTTGATAAATGAAGAAGTGATTCATGAGTTCCTCACTTTTGGTCTTCTGGTTCTAATTGTTTAAGTGTTTTATTTGAGCAATTGAGTTAGATTCTTGAATATATATTGCTTCCTTATAGGTACTTTCTGATGCTGAATCAATTCGATGGTTGAACCATACTATTGAAAGGATCTGGCCTATATGTATGGAAGATATTGTATCACAGAAAATTCTCCTCCCTATTGTGCCTTGGTTCTTGCAGAAGTACAAACCTTGGACTGTTGTATGAATCCATTTTTCTTTACCCTTTTGAATTCATTTATGGATATGATTGTGTTGGTGATTTTTTAAAGTTCAAAAAGGTTAAATGCTGCTTCAAACACTCATTCACGCATAATTTTCCACATTTCGTGGCGCATTGGTGTGTTTTGTTGTAATAAAGAAGTTGAGGTGTAATTTGACTCATTTACTTGTGAGTTCGTCGAATTGGGTTGCGTTTTATGACTTTTATCTTAAAAACACCAAAGAGCTTGAAAGTATAAAGTCAGATTTTCATGCATAAAATCTTCTGAATCGTTTTTTTCAAAGATTTAGATTATTGACATAATAACATTGTTTTTTAATCATAATTAAAGCATCCATTAAATGACCTGTACTGAAAGTGACATGATACTCAATCCGCTTGACCTGCTGATCTTTCCACCTCTAGAATGAGGTATCAAATTATGGGTTGTTTATGTTCCCTGCTTCTTCCTATGTGGTGATGAGGAGTGAGTATTAGGATAATCTTTGTATATAATGCAGAAAGAAGCTGTCATTCAGAATATGTATTTAGGAAGATCTCCACCCATGTTCACTGAAATGCGGGTTTGTCGTCAATCTACAGGTGATGATCATTTGGTATGTCAACTTGTCTCAGAAATGTGATTTGTATGGATTGTTTTATTTTGGTAATTTCTGATTCTGTATTTATTCTGTTTTAAGGTACTTGAGTTAGGGATGAATTTTCGCACAGCTGATGACATGAATGCGATACTTGCTGTGAAACTTACAAAAAGATTAGGGTTTGGAATGTGGGCAAAGATGCATTTGACAGGAATGCATGTTGAAGGAAAGGCAAGTCCTTTAGGCTTTCAGTTAAATCTTTATTTGTTAAAAGTTAATAGAGAGCTGTCATGAATTAACATACAAACTAATTTTTTGGTGATTCATCATATTCTTCAAGGTGTTAATTGGAGTGAAGTTCCTTTCAAAATGGCCTTTTATTGGACGGTTGAGGGTGTGCTTTCTTGAACCACCATATTTTCAGATGACTGTGAAACCTATGTTTGCTCATGGGCTCGATGTTACTGAACTACCCGGCATTGCTGGATGGCTAGTTAGTATACTAAATTTATCTGAAAACACACACTCTCTCTCCCTTTCTCTCATCTAATTTTACTATGATCTTTTACTTGATTAGGATAAGCTTCTCACTCTTGCATTTGAGGAGACACTTGTTGAGGTGATTATCTTTGAACTATTATGATATCATATGTTGGTTCATATCCATGATAAGATACTAGTTCTTCTTTTGTTTGTATTGCTGATGATGGTGAAGTATTGAAGTAGCACATAAGATGGCTTTTAATTCAAATATTCACTGTTTTTGCAGCCTAATATGTTGGTGGTAGATGTTGAGAAGCTTGTTTCACCTCATCCAGGTAACTTTTATATATGATCTATACATAGAATCCAAGAAAAAAAATGAATTCCATCAGTTCCTTGTAGAGACAGCAATTTCAATCCATTGACTAATATAGATGGGTAGATGTGGCTGTGTTTAATCCTGAACAGGTAAAATGGTTCAAATAAAAATATGTAGCTGTAAGGGTACAGGTCAAACGGGTTGAATGTTACGTAAAGTATGTTCTTAATGTATACAGACTCCCACATATCTTACCACCTCTAGGTTTATGATACTGATGTATTTAGGCTCCTTTCAATTTTAACTTGGAATTGTGGCTGATTAATCTTTAATTATAGATTCTTGGTTTTCCGTTGATGCGAAAGAGCCTCTTGCTTACATGTTAGTGGAGATCATTGAAGCATTGGACATGAAACCATCAGACATGAATGGTAAGTTTGCATCTAAAGAATGAACCTTTCGAGCTCATTTATATGAAGAAATTTAACTTACTGGAAGTGAATTATTTACA
This sequence comes from Dittrichia graveolens, assembly GCA_038502395.1. Taxonomy (NCBI): domain Eukaryota; kingdom Viridiplantae; phylum Streptophyta; class Magnoliopsida; order Asterales; family Asteraceae; genus Dittrichia; species Dittrichia graveolens. The sequence goes on from JARJIL010000006.1 coordinate 17,031,398, forward strand.
GGGTTGGCTGATCCTTATGTAAAGGGCCAACTTGGTGCTTATAGGTTTAGAACCAAGACACAAAAGAAGACACTCTCTCCAAAATGGCAAGAGGAATTTAAGATCCCAATTACTACATGGGAATCACCCAATCTTCTCATGATAGAAGTCCGTGATAAAGATCACTTTGTTGATGACATTCTCGGGTTTGTTATCTTTTTCTGCCTTTAGCTCAACTATCATTCTACAGGTGTCAAGTTCAACCCGTTTACTTATTAATGGATCGAGTTAGGTTGTCTTTTCTATATCTCAAACACATTACACAAAAGTTTTTATTTAAAGATATAGATTATTATTGTGGTAATCTTTTTTTAATCATAATTAATGCATTAGTTATTTGTAAAGGCCAGCATGTCTTGAGCCATATTAAGAATATGAGCCGTTACCCAAGCCACCAACCCACGCACCTTGATTGCTATATATTATATTACTATTCTTAGATTTGGTTCCTTTCTTGTTGCAGTGATTGTTCTATAAAGATCAATGATCTTAGAGGTGGCCAAAGACATGACATGTGGTTGCCTCTTCAGAACATTAAAACCGGAAGATTGCATATCGCAGTAAAAGTAACCGAAGTCGACACATATGTACCTGAACCACCATGTGAGGGTGATGCATCGACCACCGAATCAAAAGAATATTCTTCTTCACCTGACATGGCCGAAAAAGGACCTGAACCGGTATCTGGCCCACTGGCAGATGACTTTGAACCCATTGATGTGAAAGGTCAACGACAGACTGGCATATGGGTTCACCACCCAGGTACTGAAGTCCCACAAGTTTGGGAACCCAGAAAAGGGAAGAACAGGGTTCAGAAAACTAGTGAGTCGGTGGGTAGTAGCATAAAATCTGGATCCTTTAATGATGATACCAGCTTCTCAGATGATAGCCTTGAAGGTAACAAAGTAAGTGCACGAAACCGAGTAAAGAGAGGATTAAGTAAGATTGGTTTAGTTTTTAACAGAACCCTTAAAACTGAGGGTGATAAATCAAGAAGTTTCAAGAAAATGGATGATGAGAACAACTGGGAATCACAAACTCCATCTCCACGTCAAAACGTTAGGGCGGTTAATGAAAATGGAGTTACGGTTAACTTGGTCATGGAGGAAAACATGCTGTCACCTGGTGTAGACCCAAAAATGGAGGATAGTGGCCCAGAAAGCCCGAATAAGAGGAAAGTGAAAGATGTGGCTAAAAGTATTCTGAAGCATGCTGGAAACTCTGCTAAAAGAAGTATGAAGCATGTGCTTTCTGGTAAAGGGTCTAAAATGAGAAGAAATGCTGATTTGGCCGTGGAGTCGGATTCTTCTTTCGAAGGTTCGATTCCATCTCCTGTTTATGGAGTCGAAGGAGAAATGAGTCCACTCATTACTGAGGACGCACTTGATGAAGTTGAAGCGGATGATTGTATAGACACTGTGGATCGGAATCAAGTCGATGATGCAGATGAAATGGTAAACAGTTCACTAGGAGACCATAAAAAGATTCTTGATAATATTGAAAGCCCAAAACTTGAACCTTGATTTTGAAACCAATAGTGTTCTTGAAGACTGTCCTTGTAGTTTCTTCTTGAATATATGTAAATGGAAAGTTTTGTTGATTTGTTTTCTTATCACAACATCAAAAAGAAGTCTGTCAATAACAAATTTTTGTTTTTCTTGAAGAGCGTAAACCGAATGTTCATCCTTCACATTGCTACTTTTGGTGTAAACCCGCATTTGTCGTCTGTTTTTAAAACCAAATAGACATCTTTCACAAGGTTTTCTTCACAAAAACCACTGGCCATAATTTATACAACTCTGAAACTTAGCCAATTTTCTTAAACCCGAAATCAGTATGTTTATGTTATGTGCTATTTAGGAAAGCACGTGATCTACACATGCTAACGACTCTCGACTAATCTATCTATAAAAGAGATTAGCTATTACCTGTATTAGGCGGTCTGAAGATCGTAACAAGTTCCTGCAATTCTCTCCTATTCCTGTTCGGTTCATACGAATATAACCCATTTGCACTGTTCTAATTTTTAGAGATTCTGGGTGAATTGCTTCCATTTCTTTGCCTTGATCCTAGAATTTAGATCATATCAGTTTATTAAGGTAGTATGAGGCTCTGCACCCTACCTTCCTAACAACAAGAACGCTTCTTCAACACCACAAAATTCACACTACCATGCATCAAACCTGACAGGTTTTGAGTTATGATATTATGCTTACAACCCTGTTTAGGAAATTCATCAAACACATGGAGTGCAGCAGTAGCATCAGCATCCCATTTTTTACACAATCTTTTGATCATGATTTCAAACAACATCAGGACTCGAATAAACCTCATGAATTACATCAAAATGCTTAAGAGGGTGTTTGGTTCATAAAATGTTACCCAAAAAAATTGAATTTGAATATGTTGGTAAAGGTGTAAATGGATTTGGAATATAAGTTACAATAATATGTTAGAAGGCAAAAGTTCAAACAATAACTGTTTTTCGTACGAGGAACCGCGAGAATTCTTCAGTTGGATTGCCTACCCATGAATTCCTTACATGCACCCTGCCACACTCAATCCTCCCGCACTCTTCATCCATGAACTCCATTATCCAAAATAAACGGCCAAGATTGGTTCTCGCCGTTCTCGTACGGAAAACAATTCTCGTTTGAACCCTCTCCTATGTCAGAATTACCCTTTTAATTCTTTTAACACTTTTAATAACTCCTTGAATCTATCATTTTCTAGTTGTTACAGAGTATAACCTTTTTCAGTGATTTTGTGTTTCATTTGTTTATCGTTCCAATATAAGCGCTCGATCTCCTACCTCTCTTAACTATATATAGGAAAGTATAACTTGATAGGGTTTATTAACATTTGTCTTGAATTCATACGCTCTATAGATAAGTGATAAGTAATACACATGGCGTACAGGGTTTTTGTTAATTAGGATCCAGTATTTCCCTCCAAAAGCTTAGCCTGGTGGTATAGGGGTTTTACCTATGGCTCAGGTTTTTCTAAAAAAATGGTGGAAGATATTACTCTCTCATGGTGCGTGGTTTGGGACTCGTATACTATCATGTCATATATGGATGTCACTGCGGACTCAGCTCACTGAATTCGCTGTTAAAAAAAAAATGCATACATACATATACACATACATGTAATTGACATATATAAAAACAATCTAAGTTTGAATTCAATTTGTAATATTTATTTTTAAGACACACCTTAACCATTTTGAGAACCTACAAGTCTCCTTGAAAATAATTGAAATTGTTAGTCCTATTGGTTATTAAGTGATTGTTTGATAAAACAAAATGATTAGGCGTGATAATAATTAAATGACCTAAACCATTTTAAGGCTTTTAATGAAATTGGTTTTGAATGTGAAAAGTTGTTTAATAAGAATTCTGAATAAACAATCTTGATGATAAAATTACCATTAAACCTTCATAATGATTTACTAGAAAATAAATATGATAGTTTAATATGACCGGTAGCGTGTAAAAAATGGAGCATTAGGGAAAATATTAGGTACTAAATGATTCAGGATGTGTTTGTTGAATGATTCAACGGTATTTCTTGTTTCATTCAACATAATCTCCGTTCAAAGACGGAGAATCAAACATGTTTAATGTTAAAGGATTTATCATTTGATGTTGAATAGTTTCATTTCAACTACAAACATATAGCCCCTAAGTCTTAATCATTTGTAAAAATTTCAATCCCAACATAATGACGTACATTTTAGTTACAGATATGTTAAAAGGTATTAGAGTGGGAGGAGTGTTACACTCGATCACACCGTCACATTACCTTTTTCATTTCTACCACACTAATTTCTAAGACCCGCTTATTATTACACCACAACTTTTGAAGGCGTGAAACATTCCTCCCACCACGCATAGGTGGTGTGGAAAGGTAATGTTTAAGAAGTAGATGATGCCCCACTGCCTCCACCATGTAATCCATTTCGTGCGCTCTTATTAGGCCGATAGTACCGGTCTACCCGAAAGGCTTTGGGAGGGTTGGGTTGCAAGCAGGCAGTTCGGGAACACCGTTATGCCCCCGTTTTTGGGTCCGGCTTCGGTTTTCCCAAACCGAGCTACCCGATGGTTTTCTTTTTAAATTTTTTTTTTGTTGTGTAAGAGAGTAAGGAGCGAAAAAGTATTTGAGTTGTTTGGATTAGGCTACTTAGATATCAGGTAAGAGAGAGATTAGAAAGAAAAAATAATGTAACATTCGAATTGAAAAAGATGATAGAGTGGTTATACTTATGATCTTAGTAACATACAATTATGATTTATGAAGTTCTTCAAGATATGATTGAACCAAACAATTTGTATATTGATAAACTAAGACCAAGAAAATAAGTGAGATGAGTGGATACTTAGTGTTGTATATTAAAAGAGATGCTATATTGTATTAGTAACTAATAACTAGATTATGATTTTGTAACGTATTTAATAAGAGTCATGAGTTAATCTATTTATTATTAATTAGTTTTGAGTTGAAACATCAAAAACTTATATGATATCATAGCAAGGTTCGCTTATGGTTGATCAAACAACCACACACACTCCACATAACTCATAAGTATCCAAGAATGTCACACATGATGGGCGTGTTGAGTACGTATTGTCTCACATCAGATGAGTATGACTTTGTAATATGCTTAATAAGAATTTCCGGTTACTCTACTCATTGTCAATTAATCTTTTAATTTGTAACTCTACATACTACTGTAACAATTAATACAATTACAAAATATTTTCAATATATCAAACCTTATTTGGAACAATCATAAGAACTTGAAAAATATTATTAAAAATAAATTATATTTTGTATTAAATTATTAATAAATTGAACCGGCCGAACACATTTGATACTTATTCATTTTATGATTTAGACTAAGTTAAGAAAACATATGATTTTTAGTTCTTGATTTATTACCTCACGTTACAACTTACAATATATGTAATTCAGTATACAATTTGTAAAAGCGTCACATGTGAATTAAGAAAATGCTACTCCATCCAAATTTTTAAAATACAATCTGAACCATTGATTTTATTGATTCAAACGCTAATATGGACTATATTAAACATTTTTCTATAATCTATAATAATTAATTTACATTATGACACAAAATTAAATTATGAAAAGAAAACAATATAATCGACAAAGACGAGATATAGACTTCTAACCACACAAAACAATACAAAAGGAGAAGAAGCATTATTCATTTGACTATAGTCTCAACCAGTCAACCACCAGCACCAACTCCACCTACTCCGCCAGCACCACCACCACCTCCATAACCACACATCACGGTGGAAGACACAGCAGGTGCAGCTGCAGCTGCAAAGTTCTTCCCTCCGCCAGCAGCACCACCTGCTCCACTTTCGACATCACGGTCGGTTTGGCCTCTACATGAAACCACAGTAATTTTCTTGTGGTAGTGTCTGCGGGCGCCACCGCCGTTGTCATCTCTATAACAGAGGGTGATCAACACGGTGAGACTGGAAGCAGCAAACATGAAAGCGATTGTTATGATGGCAATAACTTCCATCTTCGCAAAAGACATTAATGCGGCCATAAGAGGATCACAAACCTGTTTTAAGTTGTTGACTGTTTTGTAATTAATAAATGTAATGAATAAATAATTAATTATTTTGCAGTCCGGTAATACAAACCATCTATATAAAGAATTAATGTGGGAACCGGCTTGAACTAATTATAGTACTTTATTCCTAATCAAGATAATTACTTTTTTTTAACAATAAAAAGGGTACCGTCATGGCAAGGGTACTTTTAAACATTTTTGAAGTTTGGGGCAAAACTAAAAAATGGGTCTATTAAAATACTAAAATATGCAAAAAGGTTGAGTAAGAAACTTACAATTGTTTAGGTTTTCAAATTCTTTACAAATCTATACATTAACTCCTTTTAAGATCGTTTTTAGGTTTTCAGATTCTTCTCTTTTATTTTTTTAACTATAGAATAAATGCATTTTAAAAATTTTGATTTATTAATTAATTATAAAATGATTTAATTATTAAGTAAACAAACTAATTAATTTGAAATCATGTGATTCAACTATGAAAGAAAACACATCAATTAACTTGATATCAAGTGATTCAAATAACTACTTTATCTAATAAACTAAAGAGTTAATTACAAAAATGGTCTCTATAGTTGTTATTGATTTTCACTTTTAGTCTTTTAACTTTAAAAATTACGAAAATACTCACCGTGGTTGTCACTTTGTTTCACTTTGGTCCTTTAGGCTAACTCCAGTTAAAGTTAACCGTTAGTCAAAGGGTATTTTTGTCTTTTCATCTCTTATCTTTATTCTCAAACAAGCTGAACCTATTAAAACTGTTTCCAAACATACTTATTTAAAGGTTTCTTTTATACTTGTTTCCAAGCACAACTTTCTAGTCCCTTTTATCACCCCCCACACACTCTCTCATCTCTCATTATCTCTTAAATCAAGTATGAAGACCCATTTCTCTCACCATCCCCGTCGGAGTTTCAGGCCACCATCGCGCCACCTCTGCCATCATTACACCATAAATTCGGACCACCACCGCCTCTGCCGGACCACCATCTTTCCATCATATCTATATTTCTCTCATTCTAAAAACCCTAAATTAATCCTCTCACTCTAAAACCCTAAGGGGGTGTTTGGTTGGTGTCATTTGGGGGATTTCATGGGATTGGGATTTCAAATCCCTCCAAATGTGGTGTTTGGTTTGGCAAAATGGGATAGGATTTTATAAAATCCCACGAATGAGTGATTTCTAAATCCTTCCAACCCCCTGGTATTTTGAAATCCCTCAGATGAGGTATTCTCTCCGGCTAATATTCCGGTGAACTATCACCGATTTTGCCGTCGCCGTCGTCACAAGATCGTCTCTGTCACCCGTTTGCTGTCGCCGTCACCCGTTCTCTATCGCTGTCACCCGTCGCCGCCACCCGTTCGCTGTTGCCATTCGCCGTCGTTTCGTTGTCCACCGTCAGAAACCCTTTGTCGTTTTTCGCCGTCGTTCACCTTCGTCCGTCGTCGTTCGTCGTCCACCATCAGAAACCCACCATTGTTCGCTTTCGTTGTCATCGTCCACAATCAGAAACCTGCCATCATTCGCCTTCGTTGTCACCGTCGTTCGTCGTCCACCATCAGAAACCGTAGTCGTTCATCGTTCACCGTCATTCACCTTCGCTGTCGCCATCGTTCGTCGTCCACCATCAAAAAGCCGCAGTCATTCATCGTCCACCATCGTTCGCCTTCTCTGTCGCCATCGTTCGTCGTCCACCATCAGAAACCCGCCGTCGTTCGTTGTCAACCGTCATTGTCGTCGTCCTTCCTCTTCGATGGTAGCAACAGGTGTGATGGTTGGCTATTGATGGAGTTTAGTGGTGGTGGAAATCCCACCTAAGAAATATGAACCAAACACAAGATGGGATTTTAAATCCCACCAAATACCATTCCCGTTATAAATGCAAATCCCTTCAAAAAGAATACTTGAACCAAACACCCCCTAAATCTGTTGTACCTACTGCTTAACACCACCGACCACCACCCCTTTCTTCTCTCTCAAAGACCGATGGCCACAACCCCTTGTCTCTTCAAGATCACCGTCGCACACCGCCATATCGCAACACCACCGAGCAGAACCACCATCGCATAACACCACCACCTCTTATCTCTTCAAGTTCACCAACGATGTCAGCCATGAAGCCGAACCACCATCACACAACACCATTGCCACCGCCAAATTAAGATCTGTAAGACACTAATATAACCCATTCCAAGAAAACTTACATAAATATGCAGTGTACCCATCTTTTGCATTCCCAAACATTTCCAACAATATCATCTTACAATAAACTCTATAACTATGCTCAAAATCAAATGGAATAGCAACTAATTCCAAACGTTCATTTAATTTATAAAACTTCAAGTTCTAGCAATTTCAATCTAATATCTCAAGTTCTCTAAAACAAATGAATCAATTCATACCTCTATTATGTAACATCCAGAAACCCGGCCTAGTTGTGAGCGGGTCAGTGGCATGTTGATTGCTTTATTAATGAATCATTATATTTAATAATGTGGATTAGATAATACCTTGATACGTGTTAATTAATTGGACGAATTGATTAATTGGGATTAACTAATTAAGTTAATGTTAAATTGTAATTTGATTAAAGTTATTTAATTGAATTATATTCATATATGGGAATATATATAAATACTGGAAGATCATGTACACATGGATGTATGTATGTGATTATGTATGTACATAAGTATGTATGTATGTTATTTATGAGTCATGCAAATTGGATAAGCAGAAGGTTACACTTCATGCTTTGGTTTTTGTAAAATATATGTATATGTGTGTACGTGTATTTGCATGCTAGTCATCTGATCATTTGTGTTTCAAAAGAGAAAAGTGTTTGTGCATGTTTTGAGAGAGAAAGAAGAGCTAAGAATCGGAAGTTGGTTTTGAAGGTGTTAGATACAAAGCTAAGGTTTGTATAATTCTTGTTTTGTTAATTGAATCATGATTTATGTTTAAACATGTATAAATGATGAAAATGACATGCTGGGTTTTGTATATAAACACCATGGATTAGTTTGTAAAGAAACTTGTCAAACGGGTTTGATTGGTTTGGCGATGTTCTTGAGTTTGTATGATGTTCTTATTGATGTCGAGCATGTTATAGATAGTTTAAACATGATTGGGTATGATTTTGGTAAGTTTATGTAAGCTGTGGAAATGATCCATGGAGGTTTTGAAGTTGGCGGATTTCGAAATGGAGAAGATGATGTTGGAATCCGATGGTTCTTGAATCCGATATGGAAGAATCCGACATTAAGGATTCCGATAGATCCAAAATCCGATCTCATGGAATCCGACAATCAAGAATCCGAAACTTGTTGAAATCCGACACCTTGAAATCCGGGAACATGAAATCCGACAAGTTGAGATCCGGATTTGGGGAAATCCGATAATTTGCATCGACGCGATGCGTCGGTTTGGTGGATGCGACGCATCCACGGTTTTTGTGGATTTCGATGTTTGTTTACATTCTTTATTGATATATGCTACTTGTACATGCATATGTGAATCTAACAAGTTGTGTTTGATTTAAAGGAGATATAAATATATGTTTGGATATATATTTATGAATCGGATACTAATTTCAGTTTATTGTGATCTCATGAACGAACAAGGCTCGGTAATATTAGACCACGGAGTGGGAGTTCGAGAACTCGAGGTGAGTGGAAGTTTAACTCACGACTAGTGTTTGTTGTAACTTGCTTTGGTTTTAACTGTTTGTGGATTGACGCATGGATAGACTTTATTGTCTGATTATTGATTAACTGGTTGTTTGTTAATTGATTGTCGCATCAGTGATATGTATACATGTTTGTTTGGGGGGTCAGCTTGGCAAGGCTAAAGGCTGGGTTGGTTTGCTATCGGCTAATTAGTATTGGGATCTTTTGATGCATTCGTTGCAACTTAAGGTAATACTGTGTGAGAATAGAAAATAAACTAACGGTAAACCTTTGCCTTGGCCGGCATTGGTTGAAGGATCTGCAGATCCACCGTTCTTCCCGGGGGCACGATTATGTGATGGTATTCTGCGGGCACGAATAATTGTTTATATTCTGCGGTGTGATTATCTGGTATCCTGCGGTTGTGATTGATACTGGATTGTTGTAGATTTACTTTCATTCACTTAGCTTTGTGCTAATCCCCCACCTCTCACTCCTTTTCAGATTGCTTGTGAGTTCTGCGGTTCGGTTGTGAGGGGGTGTATCTTGGGGAATAATTGGCAGGCACTCTAATTTAAATTGTGACGAGCCGTGGTTTTTGTAATACTTGTATTTTGACTAAACTGATGACTCGGAAAACTGTATAATGTTGCAGTTGTAAAAATATATATATTATATATTTTGTCGCTTCCGCATTATTTTAAAAGGAAAATTTTAGGTTAAAAATACGGTGTTACATATTATATACCTTAGGTCATATTTAGATTCACGACACCATACCAACAATTGTTATACTCATAACAACTCAATTGACCACTTTATACTTGCAAATCATTTTAAGAGAACCATGCCTATACTTAGGGTTTCTAGACTAACACTTGAAAATAGTCGTTACTAACCCTTTAAATCCTTTCTCGACCACTTTTAGTAACCTCAAGCTCGGCTGTTTCGTAGGTTCCACCTCTATTGATTTTGAATTTGGACACTCAGCTTTGATGTCTCACAGTTACTGATAACTTAAACAAAACTTTAGTGTCGATTTGCATTCACTACTCCTAGGACCCTTCCGTCCATATTTGTAGAAACCTGGAATGGCGACCCAACATTCTCCTGCATGATTCTCCCACATTATTAACATGTTGAATGATCCTTTAGTTTTCTCTATTCGGTTTTCAATGAAATTTAATTTCTTACTAGCAGGTTCTACTTGTTAGGATTTTCTCTCCTTTTTCTTGTTTCTCTAGGTCTAGTTCTCGGGCCCTAGTGACACCCATCATCTGTTCTAGAACCTCGCATATCGATGTTATCACAACTCTCGGATGTCTGTTTTAAGAGCATTCAAGTATCAATATGTCTTCATCTTTTCAATTTCCACAAATTCGGGAAAAATGGGGATTTCTCCACAAGCATAACATTGATCTCGGTGATAAACTTAGTTATCTATTTCACAGCATGAAATTCCCTAGTAATTCCTTCCATCTCCGCCTGAAATGTACATGTGTCCCTAAGTAGTTCCTTGAATTGTGTTTAGGTCACACTCTTTATCAATGCTTCCTTATGTACAAGCTCACAAAAATCCTTAGCCGCTCCACGTAGAACGTTGGCAGCAAACAAAACCCCGCGATCGGTTATGCAAACCCTCTGAGATTCTCATCTAATTGGTAGCAAACTATGGGTTTTGAATAAAACTTACAAAACCTCCGAGATTCTGATCTGATTCACTATTAAACTTTATTCTTGATTGATGGAAGATTAATTTCAGCCAAAACCTTCAAGTACTAGACCTTGTTTCTTCTTCCCTTTTTCTCAGTTTCAAAAGAAGGAAACATACACATAGTATGTGAGATTCTGGAAGGAGTATTGTTTTCTCACATTTTACAAAAGAAAATTACAGCAAGATATATACAGGATCAATACATTATAGTAGCTTGTAATTCAGCTCAAAACAAGGAAAGAATGAAGGCTAGAAAAGGAAGGATATATGTCTAGAAATAGAGACAAGGCATCAGGCGATAATTTAGACTCCCCCTCAAGTTGGAGCGTGAAGGTTACGAATGCCCAACTTGCTAAGAAGAAAATACAATTGTTGTGAACCCAAAGCTTTGGTGAACAAGTCTGCAACTTGGTCCTTAGTCTACCCGCTCATGAACAAAAAAACAATCCATTTCCACGTGCTTGGTCCGTTCATGATATACTGGATTGGTTGCGATGTGTCTAGCTGCTTGGTTGTCACAAAAAAGTGAGGTCGGTTGGTCTTAAGCTAGCTCAAGTTCGCTTAGCAGCCACCGTATTCACAATATTTCGCTGACTGTGGTCGCCATTGCCCGATACTCTGCTTCGGCAGAGGAATGCGAAACAACGGACTGTTTCTTGGATTTCCACGATATTGGGGCTCCTCCTAGAATTAACAAATAACCTATTCTAGACCTCCTTGAGTAGGGGAATCCAAGCCAATCGGAGTCGGAATATGCAATTAAATTTGATCCACCTTCTTTCGGTAGTAAAATCCCTTGGCCTGGTGTGGTTTTTAGATATCTCAGAATCCTTGTTGCTGCTTCCATATGGTTGTGTCGTGGGTCAGAAACGAACTGGCTTAGGACATTTACCGAGTAGACAATGTCCGGTCGAGTTGCTTGTAAATAAAGCAATCTCCCAATGAGACGTCTATATTGATTCGCATCAACCCTTGGCCCCTCTTCGTCCTTTCCTAACTTTAAGTTTTGCTCCATAGGAAACGCACTTGGTCTTGAACCTAGAGCACCACAATCCTTTAGTATGTCAAGGGTGTATTTTCGTTGGCTGAGGACTAAACCCTCCTTAGTTCGCGCTACTTTAATTCCGAGGAAGTATTTTAGATTCCCCAGGTCCTTGACACTAAATCACTTGTCGAGGTATTCCTTCGTTTCATAAATCTTCGATGAATTATTTCCAACGATGATCACGTCATCAACGTAAATGAGGGCAGCCACAAAAACGTTTCTCTCTTTGTAAATGAAAAGAGAATGATCGGCCTTCGACTGCTTGAAATTAAGGACCATGAGGCTTGAAGTGAACTTTTGGTACCAATTTCGAGATGCTTGTTTCAAGCCGTATAACGATTTCTTTAATTTATAGACTTTGTTTTCCTTCCCCTTTTCAAAGCCTTGTGGTATTTTCATGTAAACTTCTTCGTTGAGGTCCCCGTGTAAGAAGGCGTTATTGACGTCTAACTAGTGGATGAGCCTGTCCCTTTTAACCGCAACGGAAAGAAGAGTGCGGACCGTGACAAGCTTCGCAACAGGAGCAAAGGTGTCATGAAAGTCAACTCCCTCCAACTGGGTGAATCCTCTTGCGACGAGCCTTGCCTTGTATCTTTTGACTTCGCCGTTGGGCTTGAATTTTACTTTGCAGACCCACTTAGAATCAATGGCATGCTTTCCTTCGGGAAACTCTTCAAGCGTCCATGTTTCATTTTCTTCTAGAGCTTGCATTTCTTTTTCCATAGCTTTCTTCCATTTCTCGTCCCGCACAGCTTGATCAAAAATTTTGGCTCATCGGTGGTGCCGATAGCCGCCAAAAAAGCTTTATGATCGTTAGAAAACTTTTCATAAGAAATGAAATTGGCTAAAGGATGTACCGTCGAGGGTTCTTGATTGGAAGTGGGTAATGCGTGATCGATGGATGGTGGAAGATTAACGATGAAGTCGTTTAGTCGCTTTGGCTTGGTTTTAATTCTCTGTTGTCTTTCTGGCTCAGGTTCTTCATTGATGTTAGCATGCTCACTGACATTGTGAGCTGGAAAATCTGTTGTGTACTCTTCTTGTGTAACAATGGGTTCACATGGCCCACTTTCATCTTGATGAGACCGGCCTTCATTTCTTGGTTGTGCATTTTCATTGTGTTCTAATGCATCAGATCCATTGTTGTGCATCTCATCTTCACGCGGGCTTTCATTTTGGTCTGTAGCTTCTTCAACTACCCCAATATTTTCTTTGTAGTACCATGGAGGAAAATTAAAAAGGTCTTTATTTTCTTGTACATCGATGATTTTAGAATTAGCATATGGAAAAATATTTTCAACAAATCCCACATCTCTTGATATCACGATTTTGTTAAGGATGGTGTCATATATTTTGTAGCCTTTTGTTCCTGGTGGATAGCCTAAAAATATCCCAGGCCTCCCCCTCAACTCGAATTTATCTCCCTTCGTGTTAGTGTTTCAAAAATAAGCAAGACATCCAAACACTTTCATGTGCTCGTAGTTTGGTTTTTGTTGGAAAAGAATTTCAAACGGAGTCTTGTTGTCGATAGCCTTTGAGGGAAGACGATTAATTATGTAAGCGGCTGTTAAGACACACTCTCCCCAAAACTTAATTGGTAAATTTGCTTCAAATCTGAGGGCTCGGGCAGTTTCGAGAAGATGCCTGTGCTTTCGTTCCACCACACCATTTTGTTGTGGGGTGTGTGGACAGGTGGTTTCGAGTAATATGCCGTGCTCAACATAAAAGTCATTCATGCGATTTGACGTAAATTCCCCTTCATTGTCGCAACGAATTCTTTTAATCATTTTACCAAATTGTGTCTTGACCATTTTGTGAAAATTCATTATACAATCACTAGCCTCAAATTTATGTTTTAAAAGAAAGATCCAAACGGACCGACTATAATCGTCCACAATGGTTAAGAAATACCTTGCTCCAGAAAGTGAAGGATTTCTATATCTCCCCCATATATCACAGTGCAATAATTCAAAACATTCTTTGCTTTTAATAAAACTCAATTGAAAATGCAGTTTTGTGTGCTTTGCTTTGGCACATGAATCACAATCCAAGGTTTTAAAATCAACATTCTCAACAAAATCAAAATGAGAGAGTTTATTACTAGAAGTGTGACCAAGCCTCTTTTGCCATAACCTTGTTGTAGCCATCATCACCCTTCTTTTATTTTCCACCATCTCCATTCGATACAATCCATGCTTGCAATTACCCATTCCAATCAATTCCCTCGACCGCATATCCTGCATGAAACAGAAATCCGGGAAAAAGGTTACATAACATTGAAGATCTTTGGTTAAACGGCTCACGATAATAGATTGCACTTGAATTTAGGAACATGTAAAACCCTTTTTATGGTGGCTCCATTAGGTAGACGACAATCTCCTCTTCCCTCGACGGGTATGGAATCACCAATCGGTATAACAACCAGGAATTCGTGTGTTGAAATGGTTTTCCCTTCTAGCCATTTAGCCTTATGAGTTATATGTTCGGTACAACCCGAATCAATGATCCAATCGTTACCTTCGTTGCTTTTACCTGCCATGTTGGCTTCTGGAGCTGCTTCATCCTTGGCAGTGTTTGTTTTTCTGGTGAAATGATTTAAGAAGGCTTGGTATTGCTCGTCATTTAGTCCCGGTATGGGACTGGAGTCAGTTTCGACGTAACCTACCCTTGCTTTGCCCCTTTCGCGTTTGCCCTTCCCCGGCCACCATTCCGGGTAGCCGATTCTTTTGAAACACCCCTCCTTAGTATGCCTGTCTTTCCCACAGAACTCACAGTGCTCCTAGCGGTCATTTCTTTTCACTTCTTTCTGGTTTGAACTCCCACTTTGAGACCCATGGTTCCCGTCGCGTTTTCCAGGAGCGTAAGTGTGGAAAGCAGCAGTCTCGATTCCGGTTCTTTTTCCCCCAGATATTGCTTGCTGTTGTTCATCTTCTGCTACAAAGTGATAGGTGATGCCCAAGGATGGAGTAGGATTCATTGCTAATATTTGAGTTCTTATGAACGAGAACTCCCCATCCAGTCCCATGAGGAACTCATAAACCCTCTCCTTTTCCTTTTGTTCACTAATCTCCTTTCCAATATCACAAGAACACTTGCCACATCAGCATCGAGGGGCTGGAAAAACAGTTTGAATTTCATCCCACAGTGCTCGTAAACGAGTGTAATAAACAGACACAGACGAGCCATCTTGACGGGTATTGTTTAGAATTTGTTTGAGTTCGTACGCGCGTGGCGCACTTTCCTTCCCGAACCTTTCCTTGAGATCGTACCATATTTCAGAAGCCGTTCCAGCGTATTTGACGCTGTTTCTTATGTTTTTCTCCATTGCGGTGGTGAGCCACCCCTTAATCATGGCATCGCACCGCATCCACTGCATGTACGTGTTGGATATATGCCCACTGATACACGTATATTGGATCACTGCCGATGAGGCACGGGCCTATTGGGTCACACGCCAAGCGTTGAATCCGACAGCACATGTCAAGAGAGATAATTAGGGTTTCTGTCGACCTTCACGGGCCCTCACGGGTCGTGAAGAGGTCGTGACGTGAAGCCCTTCACGAGGCTTCATGGGCCGGTCGGGGATCGTGGAGGTGATGCCTTCACGACTTCCTCACAGGCCGTGAGAGCCCGTAAAGGCTGAAGTCTAAGTGACACTTTGATATTATTGGACCTATTGTCTAGTCCAATGGAAGGGTGCCATTATGGCCGACCCTGGTGTCTGACAGACTTCCCTTCCACTTATAAAAGTGCATGTTTTCTCTCTTGAAAGGACCTTTTGCCATTTGACTAACCTACACACTTGAGAGAGCTTGTGAGATTCATAGAAGCTTTGAGAGAGAGTTTGTGTGGGTGTTGTCAAGAGTTCATCTGCTGTTCTTGAGCCCTTGTTCACGTGGTGGAAGCATAGTGGTTCAAGCTTTAGCAAAGGTGGTTCACGCAAGGCTTGGTGTGGATATCAATAGAGAGACTCGTCTTGGAGTTCAAGTATTACATCTACTACAACAAATCAACCAAAGACATCAAGAGTATGGTCTCACTTTCTGGTTTCTTTTGTTCTTCTTGTTGCTATCATGTCTTGTAGCTAGATCCCACTATGTGTTTCTTGTGCATGAGTTTTGAAAACCCGAAATGAACTTGTTTTTATCTTCATGCTTCCGTTGTGCTTGGGTTTTGTTGTGCATGAGATTCCTTCAGTACGTTGATTCCGTCTTTTCTGGTTTGACGATGGTACCATCGATGAACCCTATTTTATTTTTTGCAAATAGAAAGTTCATCATCTCTTGTGACCAATCGTTGTAATTGTTGTCGGTTAATGCTTCGTTTACATGCATCTGCCTCGGGTATTCAGAAGCGTGAATATAGTATGGTGAATTGGAATCGACATGGTTATCTTCGGTTGTCATGATTGACGACAAAAAAGAAGAAGAAGAAGATATGAGGGTGGTTTATTCAAGAGCATAGACCTGCTCTGATACCATATGAGATTCTGGAAGGAGTATTGTTATCTCACATTTTACAAAAGAAAATTATAGCAAGATATATACAGGATCGATACATTATAGTAGCCTGTAATTCAGCTCAAAACAAGGAAAGAATGAAGGCTAGAAAAGGAAGGATATATGTCTAGAAATAGAGACAAGGCATCAGGCGATAATTTAGATAGTATGTGTGATTTACGGTGGCTGAAACAAAAGAGAACCCCCCTAGGCCTTATTCCCTAAGTCATTTAGAATAGTAAGCCTAAGGTGTTCATTTGGTCCATTATCTACCTTACAGGTTGTTTCATTGAAACTTAAACACCACACTTGACTAAAAATGGTTAATAAGCCATAATAACTTAAATTCAAGAATAGTAAGCCTAAGGTGTTCATTTGGTCCATTATCTACCTTACAGGTCGTTTCATTGAAACTTAAACACCACACTTGACTAAAAATGGTTAATAAGCCGTAATAACTTAAATTCATTTTGCGGGTGTTACAATATATATATATATATTGGGATATTCAAATGAGAATTGATATTTACGTGAATAGAAGACTTAATCTTTGCCTTTCATTTGATTTGATTGAATGGTCTACGTTTGAGCATTTGGCCATTCATTTTATTTATTACCCAATCATGAATTGCATCGGGTGAATTGTGACATTTAGATCTAATAAATCAACATCTAATTAATGGCTATGATTTGTTCTCTCATTCTCACTTAAATATTCATTCTCACAGGCTCCCCTATATATATAGGCAAAAGTTCGAACGAGAACTGTTGTTCGTATGAGAACCGCAAGAACCAATCTTAGCCGTCCAATTTTCCCTCCTTCAATTGGATTGCCCACCCATGAATTTCTTGCATGCACCATGTCACACTCAAACCTTCCACGCTCTTCATTCATGAATTCCATTATCCAAAATAAACGGTCAAGATTGGTTCTCGCAGTTCTTGTACGAAAAACATTTCTCATTTGAACCCTTCCCTATATATATATATATATATATAGGATACTTCATTTGAGAACCATTTTTATTGCGAGTACTGTGAGAACCAGTCTTAGTCATTGATTAAAATATCAACGGCTAATAATTTTTTGTATTAATGAGGGGTATTTTGGGAAAATCAAGTTTCATAAATGTAATATCCTCAAAACGGGCCTAAACGTGTGCGAATATGGTACGTCAATTATTTAATTTAATTAAATAATATATATATATTCTAGGAAATTATATAAATTATGAAAAATAATAAATAAATGGGTTATTAAAAATATTAATAAAAATAGATAAAGATTATTAAATATCGAACGGTTTCAGACGAGGATTCCAAAAATATCCTCGTTAGTTGAAACGGTTAAACGGGAGATGAGTTGTAAGTTGAAAAGGGAACAAAATACCCACTTGTGGATAATAATTACCCACAAGTCGGTTTTATCTTTTCTCTTACACAGACAACTACATACACACACGTATCAACACACACTTTCAAGCTTTTCCTCTTGTTCTTGGCTAGTTGAAGGAGGAATCCAAATTCAAGCAAACAAGCTGTGATTTCCAGCCATAAATCAAGATTAAATCAGTCCACAATCACCATCTTCATCATCTCTACCATTGTAAGCTTCATCTCCATGTTTGTTCTTCATTCTTGAATTTTGGGGTTTTGGAAGAAAACTCATAAACTCTTGTTCCAGCAGCTAAATAAGGATCAAAATAGTCTCACAAGTTGTTTCTAAACATCCTTTGATCATTGTAAGTGTCAATTCATCCTTGTCCATGCTTGTGTTCTTCATGTTCTTGAAATTTTAGGTTTTGATGGGTTATTGTGATTTTGCAATCAAGAACTGAAATTGATGATTGAAATAGGTTCTAATATCATTTATAAGTGTATAGGAATCAATTCCATGAATTAAAGTAGTGTTCTTGTTGTATTTTGAATTTTGGCTCAAATGAGTCAAAATTGGTCAAATACGGGTCAAACTGATTTTGACCTTCAAGAACTGAAATTTAGTATTCTAATTGATCCTATAACTTGTTAGGATTGACTAGAATTCAATTGGTGCATTAGAAGTGGTGTTTTTGCACAAATCCAATATTTAGCCTAAATAGGTCAAAATGGCCAAAATGGCCTAAATCTGTTTTTACACATCAAGAACTGATTTTTAAGGTTCTAATAGGTTCATATGACTTGTATGAATTGATTAGAACATTGTTTTTGAATTGGAATGGTTGTTTTGCTTGAATTGGCTAAAATAGTGAAAAATAGGTCATAAATAGGCAAGAAATTGGAAAATGATACCAAAGAATGAGTTTAAAGGTTTTGGTCCATTGCAACACCTTCAATACATCATATTAGGTGTATATGGTGTGTTGCAAGTGTTGGAATTGGTCTACACCAAGTTTTGGCCATTATGCGCACGTCTTTGTCCATTTAATTGTGATTTTCGTATGAATTAATTGGATAGGAGTTTTGATGTTAGAAAGCTTCCACAAGTGTCAAATGGTCCTATGAAACACTAGAATTTTACTAAAATTTATTTGGAGTTGAATTGAGCAAAAATGGTGATGATGTGCACAAAACAGATTGCTGCTGGTGCACTGCAGGTTGGTCGCGGCGCGACGCCCCTGCACACAGCTTACAATGCTGTTTTGTGCTACGTATTCGCGTGTTGTTACTTGGACTGCTATATTTAGTTAATAAATGGTTGAATAACACCATTAGGGTATTGTTTCAAGTATCCTAGACGTTCCTCGCGTGTTCAAGTGATTAATGCGTAGATATTGGTATTATAGGTCGAATTGACAATCCGTGAGTGTCAAAGCAAGGTCTTTGCTTATTCTAGCCTATCAGGTGAGTGTCGAATGACATAACAATTAATATACTTATAACATATATTAACAATGATCACGGAATTATATACCATGATTTGTACACGCACTTGTTTAAGTGTACGATTGCATGATGATGCTAGAATATACCATGTTGACACAATGTAGTATGCACTTGATTAGGTGTATGCTATGATGATAATTGAATATATGCATGCATTGATTGATGATCCGATTGGAACAGATTATTTGTTTGTGAATGGTCCGGATCCTTATGGACAAAGTTGTCCTACAACAAGAACAAAGCTGTTCTACCAAAGGGACAAAGCTGTCCCCTATGGGTTTAGCTCAGGGCTTTACTCAGAAGAACCGTTTGGTTCTGAAACGCAACGGTGGACGTTTAACAGCTCCCCCACCGACGCGGTTGATGTGTCTGGTACCCCAGTTTGGTGTATTGAGCCGGGTTAGCTCCCCTATAAGATATGCTACCTCCTGACTACGCCAGCTCATCGCGAGATGCTAGGATAGAACTATCTGAGCATGATTGATGATATGTGATGTACCTATATTGATTGCATGCTATTTGGTACTCACTAGCTATTATAGCTAACAGATGCTACACTCCACATGTGCAGGTAATCCTCAGTGAGCTCGGGAGCCTGCGGGTAGTTTATATGCTTTGGGAGGAACACTTCTATTATGTTTTAAACTCTGTTGAATCATTTTTATGTTTGTTTACGATAATGGTCAGCCGGTTATGTATTCCGTAACACCAACTGTTGTTTGTGGCATCATTTTGACTGTTTATATAGTTTGCCACGCGTTTTTACTTCCGCTGCATTTTTAAATTATAAGACAGGTTTGATTGTTCTATTTACAGTCAAACCCACGCAGTTTGAAATCTTAAATCGTATTTTAAAAAGAAAAATATGGTTCTCAAAATCACGGTGTTACAGTAAAAATAATGACTAATCCACTCGGATGCAATTCACGGTTGGGTAAATATATAAAATTAGCAAAATACCCATATCATTACGAGAAATGTTTTTCGTACGAGAATAATTTATAACATTATTAATGACTAATTAATGAGGTATTCTTGTCATTTTATATATTTACACAACCGTGAATTACGTCCTGATGAATGATCTTATTAATAAAGTTTGATTTTCTCAAATTATCCTCACTAATGCATCATTAATTAGAGATGACAAAAAAACTGCACCTAACGGGAAAAACAGAAAAGCAAGATAAATGGGACGAGTTCAGGGATAATAAATGGAGACGATGATGGGGTTGGTGATACCTTTCCCGATTACCTGATTAAGCGGCCCAGTTAACCGTCTCATACCGGCACGATTTATATTTTATTTTTATATTTTATATAATATATGATAGTTTATTTTAGTTATAAAATAAAAAATATATAAATGGCTTAAAACCCTGATTCTACACCAACACTTACCACTGGTCCACTGCCTTCCCAGCTTCCCTCAATTTCTATCTTCTTTCTCCCGAGTCCCGACTCCCAAACTGCCGACGAAAGCCGACCAAGGCAACGAGCCACTTGCTCGACCTCCGGTCACCAGATCGCGAGCAGCGACACCTCAGGCCAGCAGCACAACCCCAGATCTCCGGCCACTTGCGCAACCTCCTCGAGGACCTCGACCTGTCAGTCTCTCTGGGCCTGATCATGTAAGAATTATGTGCGAAAGTTGAGGTTTTCCCGAGTCTTGTAGAGTAATTGCTGAAAAGGGGCATGCATTTGCGTTTGCTTTGATTGTTGTGGTTTAATCCTCTAACCGATTGGTGGGAGGGAGGTTTAAGCATGATTTTTAAGTTTGAAATGTGATCTAGGATATTAAAGTTTGATATTTTTAGTTTTATAGCACATCAATTGCTTATGCATAGTTCTTTTTGTTTTGGATCAGCAAGATTGGTGATTTTAATGTTTTCTTTTCAAGATTTTCAGAGTTAATATTTCTGCATATAAAGGTTTTGATCTTTGTATCGTTTGGTTTGGATGCATTTGGACACTTTAGAACCTTAGTTTCATTTTAGATATGTTTTTATTTGTCAATGTTGTATATTTTTAATATAATTGTTTTTTAAAATCCGTAGAAAATCCTAACAGTGAAAAATCACCGTTTAACTTTAAAGGATCTTCGCGGTGAAAATTACCCATTTAATCACCCGTTTACCTTAAACAGGAATATCTGTTTCCCCACGAGTTTTCCCGGTTATCCAACGGGGATCTCCGTTTTACATCTCTGGGGTTTTATAAGTGGAGATAGGGACGGTTTTTTAAACGGAGACGGGGGACTAGTCCTAGGCTTGAAACGGGCCCGTTGCCATTCATATCATTAATGAGTCATTAATAAACCACTACAAATTCTTAGCCGTTGGTTTATTTTAATCAAGGGTTAAGATTGGTTCTCGCACGAAAAACAGTTCTCGCTTGAACCCTCATATATATATATATAGAGAGAGAGAGAGAGGGGGGGGAGAGAGAGAGGGAGAGGGAGAGCAATTAATAGTTTTTAAAATTCAATCAAGAGATTAATCTCGCCGATTTAATCTTTAACCATTTTACTCTCTCATACCAATATAATTCAACACCTACATCAACATAATTTTCAAGATTTTACTATTTTTCTGTCCTAATTTCATAAATAGAAACTTTTTTTCTTGTTTTTAAAATTAATAAAATAGTTGATGGAAAAAAGAAAATAGACATGTTGCTCATTGGAAACTATTTCATGATATTAAATTATGTAAATAACATACAATTATATTTTTAAAAATAATATATCATAAAACAAAAATTATTCATTGTCCTAGTATTATACGTGTATGATTCTAATGGTCAAAACATGTACTATAGATTATGTTTGAAAAATAAGTGCTATAAACAAATTATTATTATTAATTTAATATTGTTTTGTTAAATTGTTTGACTGCATGCGACACATGGAAAATGGTTCAATCTCGACACTGCATCAAAAACGAAGAAAATGAATAACCTCGATTTTTAAATTATATATGTATATGAATATTAATATTATCACGTTTTGCATCTACATATTCTGGATCCCCACACTAAAATTGCTCCACTGGACAGAAATGGCGAGTGAAGGAGTGCCGGTGATCGATATGCAAAAGCTTGAAGGACTGGCGGAGGAAATAGTAAAGGCGTGTGAGGAATGTGGGATTTTTAGGATAGCCAACCATGGTGTACCCTCGGAGCTGCTGTCGGAGATGAAGGCGGTGATGGCCTCCGTCTTTGATCTCCCGGAAGAGATCAAGAGTCGCACCGACGTCGGCGAACATGGCAAGGGCTACGTCAGATTCAACCCACCAACTCAGTTTCTCGAGAGTTTGAGCATTAATGACATTTCTTCCGCCGGAGACTTCTGTGATCGGCTCGATATCTCCCTTCCCCAAAGGTATCTTTCAATTTTCCAGATTAATCTAAATAAGAATCAGAAAGCCTTTGGTCTAGCAGTATCTAACCCAATACCTTGTAACTGCTAGACTCATCTGGTACCCAAGTTAATTAATTAGAGTTCCATTTGTTGTAACAGGGAGATTATATACAAGTACATAAAAGCCATTCGTGATCTCGCCGGAGTTCTTGGCCGGAAGTTAATGGAAGGGTATGGTTTGGCCGGAGATCTGTTCGAGGGATGGTGTTGCCAAATGAGAATGAATAAGTACCAATTTGGGCCTGAAAGCGTTGGGTCATGCGGCGTTTCGCTGCACACCGACCCTTCGTTTCTGACGATTTTATACGATGACGAGAGTGTAAGTGGTTTGCAAGTGGTTGACAAATACACCGGCGAGCTTATTCCGGTTGACCCACTTCCCGGCACGATAGCTGTTAACATGGGCGATATTGCCAAGGTAAAACAGAATTTCAATTCCTTAAAAAAATATTTAAAAGCAAATTCTTTAGAGAAATAAGTTTAAGTTCAATTCCAGAATACTAACCATTGAGAGGTTGACATTATATAAATTGTCAACTTTTATTTCTCTAATTTATTTAGTTTTATTTTACCATTTAACACGTGGCAATTATATATATATATAGAGAGAGTTGGGATCGGATGAAAACATCTTTAAAATGAGAACTGAGAAAACACTTTTGTACCTTTGATTTCATTGATCGGATGGTTTAAAAACTGTTTAACTATATACCTTATGTATCAACGCATACAAATCTTTAAATTGTTAATATTATACAAATAATTTTGATTTTAAAATTTAGGATGTAAGTTTGACTTTTGGGTAGTTATGGGTGAACATGAACGTAAAGGAAAAATGTTAAATTACAAGTTTGCATCTCATGGATGAAAAACGTGGCGGATTGAGTGTGACATGGTACATGTAAGGAATTCATAGACAGGTAATCCAATTGAAAGAGGGAAAATTGGATGACTAAGATTGATTCTCGTAATAAAAATGATTTTCAAATTAACTTTTCAATATATATATATATATATATAAAGTTCATTTGAGAACCGTTTTTATTACGAGAACCAATCTTAGCCGTCCAATTCCCCCTTCTTCAATTGGATTGCCCACCCATGAATTCCTTACACGCACCCTGCCACACTCAATCCCTCCACACTTTTCATCCATGAATTCCATTATCCAAAATGAACGGTCATGATTGGTTCTCGCAATAAAAACGGTTCTCAAATGAACCTTCCCCTATATATATATATATATATATATATATATATATATATATATATATATATATATATATATTATTGACATAGTTAAGACAAAAATGATATCATATAAATGATTACGTGACAATAGTGAGGAATATGTTTTGTTAGTAGACTACTTTAATATATGTTTACCCTGCCTAACAAACCTAATATATATATTCAGTATAGAAAAGTTTTAAATTATAGAATTATATCAAACTAAGTAACTAACTACTATTTTATTCTCTTAATTTTAAGATTTATGTTATATTTTAATATATGTCATATATATACAGTGAGAGATGGGGTCTAAAAGGTTATGCTCAAGATATGTCCTAAGTGTGTGTGAGAGGAGTCTAAAAAATATTTGTATATATCAAGTTATAAAAGACAATGACAAATAACCTGCTTTTAAATAAACATTTTGTACTATTTAGACCCTTGTCTCTCTCAAATCTCATACATACAAAATCAATCAATTACAATTTTTAATACGTGAATTTCAAAACTCACGTCTTTTTTGTTGTTGTTTCGAGAGATTCTATCATATGCAGGGTTTAATAAATGAAAATAAAGATAAATCTATATTTTTTAATGATTAGCATACGTCTCATTTTGATTTTTTGTGCAAGAAAATATAATAGTTTAAGGTAATAAAAAAACAAACAAACATTTAGATTTGTATTAGGGTTTAGTGTATTAACTCTCAAAACTTTTAACTTTACATATTTTGCTATTTATGTACTCAATTTTCAAACCGAATACATCACATGGTAAGTTTTTAGAGTTTAATACATTAAAAGATAAGGTTAAAAGTTGGGTACATATAACAGCAAAATATATAAAGTTGAATACATTTTTATAAACTAAACACATAGTAAAATATATTTAATTGAAGGTACCATATGATATGAGATGTATATTAACTTTAAACATTGCTATTATATGTATTAAATTTCAAAAGTTTTTATTGCGTATATCAAACTTTTTATGTGTTTCAATTTTTTATATTTCAGTTACATAAAAAAAAGTGCATAAATTTAGCTTCTTTTATTATGATAGCTCGATTAGTAAAATATATAAAACAAGTGGTGTTAATTAATTAAGGATAAATTTTATGAAAATGTGTTGTATGTAAAGAAATTTAAATCCTCCTATTGTATGTACCAAACTTTTATTTTGTTATTATCGCGTAAAATTAACTTTCTATACAAATTTATACAAAGTTAGATATATTTGCGGCATACAGAATAAAAGGTTTTTAAACTTTGATACACAGAATAGAAATTTATTCAAAGTTAGATATATTTTCATGAAGTTTGTTGATTAATTAATTTTGATATGTACAGGCATGGAGTAACGGAAGGTTTTGTAACGTGAAGCATAGAGTAACGTGTATTGAACCCAAAACACGTTACTCTATAGTTTTATTCGTGTTAGGGCCGAATGACGAGAAGAAGATTGAAGCTCCAGCACAACTTGTGGACCTGCAACACCCTCGTCTCTATGTTCCAATCGATATCAAGGAGTATCGACATGTACGAAGCGTCAAAAGATTACCCACCGGCGAGGCTCTTGACCTATTTACAACCAACACGACATGAAAGACATCACTAAAAATACTTTGTTACGAAATCTTAATTTGTTCGTTGCTAGTCGGAGTTAATTACTGTTTAGCTTAACATTTATTTATATTTAATAAATAAAAAAAGACGACTCTTTGTTATTAGTAATATATTACTACCAAAGGAAAGTCGGTTAGTTCGTACAACTTTCTATTGGCAAAAGTTCATTTAAGAACCGTTTTTATTGTGAGAACCGCGAGAACCAATCTTAGCCGTCTAATTCCTCTCCTTCAATTGGATTGCCTACCCATGAATGTCTTACATGCACTCTGCCACACTCAATCCCCCACGCTCTTCATTCATGAATTCCATTATCCAAAATGAACGGCTAAGATTGGTTCTCGCAATAAAAACGGTTCTGAAATGAACCTTCCCCTTTCAACTTATATATGCGATCCCTTCAACCCAATAACTAGGTCCTGCTTCTTATATAAATAATCCAATGCTGATTTTTTAAAAATTGGGTCAAATGGTTTTTTGACGATAACATCCGTCGGAAATAGCTATTTTTTACGGACTCTGATCTAGGAGAAAACCCTCAAGGAAAAACTTCTAACGATATTTTTTACGTGATATAAAATTTCAATGAATTTATCTGTTAGAAATTATGTTTACAAATAGATCCGAAATTTGTTACCTTGATCGTGCAAACGTTACTTGAAATAGGTGCATCAAGTTGACTCTTGAGAAGTTTTGCAAGACAATAACACCTTTGTTAGAGGGTTACAGCGAACACCCGAGTCGGTATTCATACTCGATGATAGTGTATTTTAGCGAGAATAAAGTGAATTAAAACATCATACCTTGTAAATGTAAGAGAATTCACTATATATAGCTAGAGAGATCTTTTACAAATAGTTGATCGGTGTGAGATTAGCTAGATAGTGCAATCAAAGGGTTACGCCTGTATTGACAAAACTTGAATATTATTCTTAGGAGTGCCAAAAGGTAATAAATTTATTTTTAAGGAGGCCACCATTAAATCAATCGGAAGATGCTAATGTTTTATTATATAAATTATAATAAAATATTTATTAACGAAATTTTTTGAAAGGACCACAATTTTCCTGCGCTCATATGAAGTTCCAAAATAACATCCTATAAATGTAAGACATGTCAAAATCCCGCAAATTGGTACGAAATTTTATACCCTTCAAAATATGGTCAGGTCGTCTATTGTTTTCAACACGGATTGAGTTTCAACATAGTTCGGACATAATTCCAACAAATTTCTAAAAAAAAAACTCATCAAAATTCCTATGAAGTTTGTTACAAAATCGGTCGGATTCAATTCAAGTAGGAATGACAACAGGGCGGGGATCCCCCCCCCCCCCCCCTCCTCCCTTTCCGCTACAAAAAAACAACCCGGATTTAAACGGGGATCCCCGTCAGGTAACCGAAAAAAATCATGAGGAAACGGGTTTCCCCGTTTAATATAAACATGTGATTAAAATGAGTAATTTTCACAGCGGAGATACCCATTAAAGTAAAACTGCGATTTTTCACCATAAAGATCGTAATTGTTAAGATTTTACCACGAGTTTTAGAAAACAATTATACTAAATTACAGGGGCGGACCCAAGGGTATTCGAACGGGGTCACGGGACACCATCCAATTTTGTACGCGTAGTGTATATTTCGATCTCGCGTAGTGTAAATTTCAATTTTTTTCGAGTTGGTGCTACCATTCATTTCAAATTTTAGGTCCGGTGCTACCATCCACTTCAAATCATGAGTCCGCCCCTGCTAAATTATACAACATTATTGAATACAAACATTATTGAGCCGAAAATTAAAGTCTTAAAGAGTCTAAATACATCCAAAATATCAAAACCAAATAATTTATATAAAGGCAACGATTAAGATTAAGTTGTGTAAAAGTGATATATGTATATATAATTAATATTAAATTATAATCGAGTATCGTGTAATCAGGGCTGGGTATTGGGTAATCGGGGCATGGATTATCAAACTCGCCCCCGTTTAAAATAACCGAGTTTTAAATTCCATGTCCCTGTCCCCACCCTGTTTATATCAGTTTTCAACAGCAAGCTTGGAATTAAACAATATCCAAATCCTAAAAACAAAGAGATAGTAAAATCAAAATTTTAAAAAAGGAAAATTTGGTTACTTACATTCTTGTATATTTTTCTAGGAAGTTTAAAAGGGATGTAACATTTAAACAAAATTAACATGTATAAACTAACTAGGTTTATATGTTCAATTGAAAGTCAGATTCCTTATTACAACCAATGATTGTGGTGCCAATTAACTATGGGAGCATATTAATCTGACTTAAAGCCAAAGGAAATTACTGTATAAATAAATTCCAAGTGCCTCATTTACATTAAATATTGGCAAAATTTTGAGGCACCATCTACCCTACTTCTAAAATGTTTTAGAACATGTTTACATCTATAGTGTGCAATGCCCAGAAGTTCTACCGTCCGAATCCAATGAACAAACATTTCATAACCTATACGGGGGCTCGCCCCCTTGAAAAGGTCTCTGTATCAAGTAAGCTCTACTTCTTGAAAACCTGCTAAACGGGACTGTATGATCAAAAGCAGCACGCGTGTTGAAATTCGAAGAAA
The DNA here is from genome assembly GCA_038502395.1 of Dittrichia graveolens. NCBI lineage: Eukaryota > Viridiplantae > Streptophyta > Magnoliopsida > Asterales > Asteraceae > Dittrichia > Dittrichia graveolens. The sequence goes on from JARJIL010000006.1 coordinate 17,059,728, forward strand.
TCATATTGTTATCTGTGTAGTCAATTGTGCTGAACGAGTCTTGGGTGCTCTCTGTAGTGAAAGACGCATCATCTGAACTTGTAAAGATCGACCAGTCACTTGAAGTGGCATCAGAATAGTCAACACATGATGTTGACCTGTTTCGGTTTGAACCCATTTGAAAATCTCTCGTCTCTTGACCCAGGCTTGACTTTGGAGCTTTTGATTTTCTACTACAAGTTCTTATTGGTCGAGGGGATGATCTATTTTAAAAAACATCATATATCTCAATCTAGCAACATAAGAAACAGAACATACAAAAATAAATAAATCAGTTACCTCATATAGAATAATATGTATGCGCCTTCTGACATCACCTGGGTCAACGGAACTGGTTGAACCTGTGTGTCGTCTATCCTGAACCAATTGCCTTGAAGATCTTTCACATATGAGATATAATGACCAGAAAAAGATGCATTCATCGTGTCTAAATGCACAACCACACCATAAAGCATGTATAATGGAGGAATGTCGTCTGTCCCAGTCATGTACGGGATCATATCCAACATGTCAGGAAATGTAATACCCTTATTTATCTTCCCATAGTTTCCTTCCTAAAAAAATGAAACAAAAATTACGTTATATAAACGCATGCGTGTTTCAATCACCATCTTGGAACAGATTGTGTGATTTTTAAGTCGCAGTAATCTGTTTGTGTTTGGACAAAACTATCCTGTTCTTCTGTTGTCTGATTCTTTAGGGGTCAAATGATTTTGGGTTGCCAACTTAATATTTATGCTAGAACAAATAATCTAAGGGTTTTTTCACGAACTAGTCTCTGATTACCTAAATAATCAGAATTTGTCAATCGCTTAGACATCTGTTATTACAACCTCAATCTGCATAAGCACAACCAAACACTATTTTCTAACAGCTGGTATCTAATATCCAATTATTGAATATCACATAATCACTTTCAAAACATACTCCAAACGCCCCCTTACACTAAATTACCTGAAATCTTTTCAAAACAATCGTCAAAATATTCGGAGCCTCTTGTATAGCCAACTGCTTTTGTGCTTGAACATACGCAGCACACCTTTTAAAGAAAAAGACATCAAACATTAGAAAATTGCAACTTTTAAAGTTAGTGTAAATACAATTGTAATCAACAAACCTTCCACAACTGTACATGTTTTCTCCATCCAAATCTTCCGGGTTTGTAAATTGAGTCAATGCATCTTCCAAGGACTCCACCCACCCGAATATCTCAAGTGTAAGATCCATAATGTTTTCATATCTATCCGACTCACGGTGGCACCTCAAGCACTTGACCTGATTATCATCAAGAAAAACTTAATGAAATTGTTTTTTCTTATTTAAATTAGAAGATATCAAATACAAGCGAAAGAAAAAAAATATTCACCTTTGATCGGAGCTGCCCCCCAAAAGCATGCTGAACAAAGGTCGTTTCTTGCAATTTGGGATCTACTACATCTTCCCCACCCAAACCCTCAAGACATATAGATTGCATGGAGGTAACTAAAAGCCTAAATCGATAAAGATACCAAATCATCACAAATATTAAGAAGAAATTTAGAGGATTAGTGAAAAACTAACCTTAAAAACTCATGCGCATCTTCTTGACTCCCATCACCCATTTTGTTACTAACGCTCTGCATATGTAAAAGAATTCTACTGAGTGACAGTGGCTCCACGTTATCACGTAACATTAGCACATGATTCTCAAGTTCACAAATAAGACACCAATCTTTTGCACAGCCTAACATACAACAAAATCATACATTAGTAATATCTTACAATGCAGTAAAGAAAATGAGATGTGAAAAAATAATACTTAATCAACCTACACGGGTTGATTTGTTACATTTAAGTTCGTAATGAATTATAAGAAGATGAGATGTTTGAATTACAGGATTTAGAATGTGATCGACTGAGTAAATAGATAGTCAAAGGCTTTGTAGAAGTCAAGCACTGCAACACAGCATTCGCGTAACAGCTGCAAAATAGATAATATTGGAAACATATAGAGATTTAATAAGATCAAAGTCATTTAAAAGATATGGTCCTTTCTTTTTTTTTCTGTCTCTGAAGAAATATTTAAGTTTTGATATACACACACACAGAATATGCGAAGTACTCAAGTACCTGTTCCCACAATTTATGAGCCCCCTTGGCACTAAATTAAAAGCATCATACTGGAAGAAGTTCACAAATTCTTCATACGGAAATAGCATCTGACAGACAGAGGAGAATTTAAGCAGTCACCATAGGTCTCAACACAAATATATGATGTATTAAGAAATGAAAGAATACAAAAACTAAACAATATGATGTTATTGTTATTAGTACTTTTCATCTGTTCAGCATTATATATGTTCTTCACTTGGGATTTGATTCTAATAACTTACTTTCAGTTTCTTATGTCTATCTTTATTAACTTCCGGGCGTTCCATTTTGTCATGCTTAGATGATCTCTTTAGACCAAGTATCTTCATAAACCCCTTATTAACAATGCTGTTGGCGTCATGAGGAGGGTTCACATGCCCCTGTGTATAGTCACCTGCATAAACATTATATATCACAACGTACAGAAAATTTTAAAATTATTGGAACTAGATAAGAGATTTCAAACAGCTAGGACCTTTGTCCTTTAAAAGAAATTCATATTTGACTATTAAACAGCAAACAAGTTGCTAGTCTGACTTTAAATTTGATTGTTTTGCTTTCAAAAGAACCTTGATACATAAAGGGAACTTTCTTTAAACCTACCGAATGCATCAGCAACTTGATCCATACTTCCCATTTCGGAACATGATTTTTCTCTGGCCACTTTCAATGATAATTTTGTCGAATTATGCATTTTGGTTCCCAAAGAATGTGATGTTAGTTTCACTGTATTACATCTCTTTGTTTGGCTTCTTTCGGAACATTTTGTCCCGTAAGTCTCGTTATCCACACGTACTTCACCTTTCGGTAATTTACATCCATCCACCAACTCCCTTTCAAAATCTGAACCATTTGTCCCTTTTTGAGTTGATTTTGACTGCAATTAGTAGTTAAAGTAAACACCATACAAAAAGAGAGCAACCCCGCTATATTTCATTAAAATTGTAATAAATAATAACCTTATATCTGATGAAAGCTCCTTTCAATTGAAAATTATTATAGGAGGTGGAACACATCTCTCTAGATGGCTCATGAACCACACTTTCTTCTTTTCTTGACATTTCCTTACTAAATTTGGAGGAATTAATGGATTCAGGAACAGATTTCTCATGCAGAAATTGCTTGATATTGGATTCAGAGAACTGGCAATCCAACTTTTCACCGAATAAAAACTGTTCATCAACAAACTCTTCATTTGAAGCAAGATCTGGAGATACACAACTGTCATTGTACTCCAACAGTTGGCACTCTTGTTTGTGAACTTGCCTCCAGTGAATTATTTGACACTTGCCAGAACTGCATACATGTTACAAGATTAAGAAAAGGTACATGTATGCCAAAAAGAACACACGGTCCAGTAAAAAATTTAGTTGGGTTCCATTATATCTCGAAAAGGATATAGAAAGTTCTCACCTTTTTATTATATTAATTTTCTTTTACTACAAAATATCTTCCCGGTTCTTGTTAGTTTTTAGTTTTAAGTCTGCAAAGATTCTTCTAAAGGCTAGTCACTAGTGAAAGTATTTGTGTCAAATAATGAGGCTTTAGTATTTGGATAAACAGATTCTGCTTCTTGTTAACAATTCCAGGTTTAGTTTACCAGCAGCATAAAACTGTTTATTGAAATATATAATTACACATTTACCCCTTTTAACCTAATTTAAGAGGCTTTTACTCCCATCTCACAAGAAGTATCTCCTTCTTGATCAAAATAATCAGAATCTGTCAAACACTCAACATACGATTATCTAACTACTAGAACCTCAAACAGTAAAAAAGTAAAAACACATCCAAACATTATATCTCTGATACTATTTATTCAGAATCATATAATCATTCTTAAAACAAACAATTAAGTATGAAATTTTAGACCTTTTACTCTTTTGTTAAAAGGATTCTCTTTTAAACGAAAGTGATTAAGCGAAGGCGTAGAAAGTACCAATAGCGAATGGATTTGCAACGAGAGCAACGAGTTTTGGCTGGACTAAAGCATCTGGCACATGTATGAAACCCGTTATTTGATTTTAAAACAGGTAGAGGAGGAATAACAGTAGCAGCAGCCATGGCTTCTGCTCGAAAAGCTTCTTCTGCAGCAATGTGAGCAAGCACACTTATCTTTTCTTTCTTTTGCGAAATCTCGCTCCATTTTCCTAACAAGATGTAAGCAACAAGAGGAAGTACAACAAACACCAAAAACAGCAACGGTAAATCAGTTTCCCTTGGCTGGAGCATGTCCCCACCAGCATACTCATGTCCAAATTTCTCCCGATAAACTAACTTCCACTAGCTACCATTTTGAAAAAAGATTATCATAATCATTTTCTTATGATATATGAGCTTCTCCACATAATAGAATATAGTAGTAAAGGGGGCTTGGATATATAACCTGTGGTAGTGCAAAAAAATCAGTCGCGAAAAGTTTAACGAGTTACTTGGAAAGGGAAAATACATAAATGTGAACCTAGAACTTGAAGATTATATAATAATGATGTCATTTGCTTTTTCTATTTAAAGCAAACGATTAAGGGAAAAGTGGAAACAAAAAACATGATCATATCAAGGCAAGAACTAGAAAGACAAATAAAATGTGACACCAAGAGTTTCTATTTTCATCGAATCATATGTTAGAAATGAAGGATAATATGCTTCCACAATAAGCGGTTTTACTAGATGATTACTACCTTGTCACCTATAACAGTATTTCTCAAAATGGTGAAACCCTGCATTTATTCAACCATGTTCGTTAAAATCATATAAAAGATACCTTCAAATTTGTTGAAGTTTTACATGATACTCAGAAAGGCTTCCAAAACTTGTCACAGGAAAACAATATTTTCACTTGCTATTGTTAAGGGATAATGTATACTAAGGCCACTTAAGTATTCAGCTTCCTTCATTAAGGCCACCCATACACTGAAACCACTGTATAGTTTATAAGTAATCCAAGTATGTGAAAGAATATATTTACACCAAATTCAGTGTTAAAACATGTTAAAACTTAAAACATTGTAAACTAAAGGGTGTAAGGGGAACCTTTTTTGTACTCAAAATTGTTGCTTTTTCACATATGGATATACAAGGATACTTTTTCCTTTTCAACTTTTTTCAAGAGGGTTTGCTTCATCAGATAAGTTATTTGTAGTATTTAGTATAAACAAACTAGATAATACTAGGTGGCCTCTAAAATAATTTTTAAAAATAAACTAGGATAAATTATCCTAGAACTCATGTCTAGGGTTCTTAGAAACCTATCAAAACAGAAATTGGTCTAAATCTTAAAAGAAAAGGTAAAATGTCATTCCTAACAATTCACTAATCTAAATCGAACAACCACAGAAATTACATTTCAAGAAAAGAGGAAATCCCTAATTTTAATAGCAAAAATGGTAGTCGATCTTCCCCGCTACTTTTCTATCAGGGAAAGCACAACAAACAAAGAAACCAAATACCAAGAATGAAGAAATCAAGCAAAAAAATGCGAGATTCGAATGGAAAATGGGAAAGGGGTTATACCTAAATTGCTGAGGAAGAAGAAATGTGAAGAAACAAAGCCTTGTTTCTGTTTTCACTGTAAAAATCGACAGAAAATGGGAGAAAGATTCCTTCTTTGGTGTCAAGAAGCTATTTTGCTCTGTTTACTGGCACTCTCTTTCTCTTTCTTCTGTTTACGTGAATAAGTACAAATGCTGCTGCTGCTGCTGCTGCTTGCTGCTTAATTTCATACACGGTTCCCACTTCTTTTACTCCTTTAATACCACTTTGAGACACGTGACGTTTTATATTACAGAAAATTAGTAGATTTTCTATGTCTATGTATATAAACTAGGAATGTTTAATATGAGAAAATATAATTTTTGTTGGAGAGTTGATATATTTTTTTATTTTTTTTATTTATTTTTTAATTTAAAAGATTAACACAAGTGTAAATATCGATAAAGAATGTGCGGAAAAAAATTAGTTAACTTCACATGTTATATGTAGTGAGTAAGAAATAGGAGGAAAAAGTTAGATGATATATCATTTTTCATTTCGCTTATGTTATACACAAACCGTTGTCCCAGTTCTTTCATGGAGTGTCACAATTATATATATATATATATATATATATGGGATGGTTCATACGGAAAATGTTTTATTTACGAAAAATGCAATAAGCAGTCTAGACCATCAAATGATTAAATTAGTGGTTAATATTTATTGTGGCATTTTAGTAAATAATTTAAAATTCAATAGTAGTTAATAAATAAATGGAAGGTAAAAAATTGTCATTTGGTAAAAAAAACCATATTAATTATTCCTCATCTACCGATTCTTCCCCTCTCCCTCCTCCGTACCATAAAACTCTTTCAAACCATCCCTCTCTTTAAAAACCCTAATCCACAATTTTCTACCCTCTCTCTCTCTCTCAAAAAGTCATTGTCGTTCAACTGTTACTAGTCGTCGTTCACTCGTCCACGTTTACCACCGTCCGTTTTTCAAGCCACCGCCTTCACCATCAACACTACAAGTCTCTCTCTTTGATCTGTATCTCAAATCAAAAGTTGCCACCATCGTCAGTCGCTTCCTCGTGGTCATCGAGCGACACCAAGTGTCACCACCAACTCGCCTACATCCCCTACCACGCTTTGCTGCCAGATCTGTGCTGGTGACTGACGCACAATCCACAATTGCCACCCTTGAAAATCATAAGTATAATCCGCTGCTTGTTTAGATATATTAAAAATGGTTGATGCAAATTTAGAACCACCCCTGCCTCATCGATATCTGGTAGCCACCATCACATATATCTTTGTTACAAATCAAGTTTACTGTCGCTAGTTGTTCAATTTCTAACTAATTGATGCTTGTTGTTTAGATTCATCATGCCACTGTTGAAGCCCCATTGCCTTCCTGTTTTTTTTCATCTTTGTGCTTGTCGTTGAAGCACTATCACAATAGCTCAGTAGTGATACTAGTTATATGAGTATTTGTTTTTTTTATTTACACAATTCCGTTCACTTAGTGTCTTAAAAAATTTGTATATTACTTTGTTATGTGACATGTGTAAAAAAGTTATATATTTATTAATGATAGTAATACCTATGAGTGAATTTTAGGAATTTTTTGTTGTTCATCAGTATACGCGTAATAGTGATAAAATTTTAAGTAAAAAAGTTAAATTTTGACATATATTGTGTTTGTTAATGAATTGTGATAGACACGTAGAAGTGGTGATATATTTTTGGTTCATTGGTGAAGTGCGAAGATTTTTTGCTTAATATGATAAATGATCTCTGAAACATAAATCTCTGGTTACAATATATTTTTTGCTTAATATATTTATGTTCACCAATGATTACAAAAATTGATGAAAAACTTGTAAATATTTGGTTGTGTAGTAATGATCATGGAAAACTCACATGTTTATAATTGTGTTCAGTATTGAATATAGTAAAATTTATTTTAAAACCCGTATGTTTTTTGTTGTGTTCGTTATTGAACGCGGTTGTGATGAAAAACTCGTAAATATTTTGAGTGTGTGTACCGGTGAACTTCGGAAAATTAATAATTTATTAATAAATTGTTTTTAATTTTTTTGTTTTTTATTTAAAATTTAGGAGAGAGACATAGATTTAAGAGATAAAAAATTTGGTTTACTATTATACCCTTACAAATTAAAATAAATAAATAACATAATTAATGTAGACCACTTGATCAAATACAAATAAGTGATAGAGACTGTTTCTCGCACTTTTCGTAAATAAAACATTTTTCGCATGAACCCTCCTATATATATATAATATGAAAACCATTGCAACATCATAAACACTCATTAATATGGGTATTTTGATTGTTTATGTATTTACTTAACCGTGAATTACATCCGGCGAATGATTCATTATTTAATGCGTCATGAATTTCTCAAAATACCCCTATTAATGTGTATCAATGAGTCATTAATTTGATCAAACAAGGCACTTGTAGCATAACATCAACAATAATATTATGGGTATATTTTTACAATGTCGGGATAGAGTTTCATGATGCAAAGTTAGACAAGTTTAGAACTATTAGTAGTTAAGGGAAAAAGATTGGATGATACTTCAAATCATACTTTTAGTCTTATATAATATATATAAAAGAGTTATTCTTTTTTAACGTGTAAATTTTTTTACAATTTTCTTTATACTAGTTATACATGTTGTCCTTTTAACGGATTGCTCTCTCTCTCTCTATATATATATATACACACTATCTATACTATATTATAAGCATTTACGTCTTTTGCTTAAACTATTAAATTTTTAAGTGTTTTAAAATTACTAAATTACCCCTCGTATAAACTAAATCGAGTAACTATTAGATATAATTAATAAGATTATTACATATTTAAGAAACTCAAAGTCAATACAATTTTTTTTAAAGTCAAAGCCAATAAAAAGTAACTTAATTGTTAAAAATATTTTCATAACTTCTTTTTCAATTATGGAGAAAAAAATTAAAGGAAATGGAAAAAATATAAAATTGGACATGTCACCAAACGAAAATTATTCGCTGTCACCGTATTACATGAATACCATACTCCTTACGTCATGAAAATGGGCATATTAACGACTAGAAATTATTCGTTGAAGCTGTATTACGCGGGTATCACGCTAATACACACACATATATATATATAAGGTAAAGTTCTAAGGAAAACACTTTTCTCTTGGAGTACATGTACTACGGCTGCAAAAATAAAAAAATAAAAAAAATATAATTATTTTCAATTCACAATAACATAAAAACTATAAACTCTTTAATTGTATTTAAAAACATATGCAAAAGTGAGATATATAATAGATGAATCATATTTTTGTAGCTCTTAAATCAAAATTTTAAAGACATATGTGTTCTCTCTGTTCTCCTTGAAAATATTCCTTTTATCTAAAACACGCTATACTTTGTCACGTCCTACTCATATGGTCACGGGTTAACTGGTTTGACCAATCAAGTCAATTAGGTTTTAAAACGTTGGTTAAATGGTTAATTGCTACTTGTTAGTTGTGATTTAGGGCTTATTTTTGACATATCAGGATTTAGGCTTATTTTCTATTTAGGATAGTATTTTATCGGCGCGATGCGGCTGGGTAAAATAGTTTCATTTATCGACTTGTCAATTCAACATGTAATTTGTGATGTTGCCGGAGAATATGGTGGGTGTGATCTTCGTATAAATGTCAAGTTAACGCAACACTTACGTTTAAATTACAACATTCTATTCTTGTATGAACGAATTCATACCATCTTTTACGATCATATTACATGGTAGAATATAAAACTTTTTGAAAACAGTAAGTAAATGAGACAACGCAACACTTCTTTGTAGACAGTTATAAGGTATATATAGGCAAAGTATTTTAGTATGTTTTCTGTCATTAAATTTAGGACAGTTTTTTGTAATTAACTTTTTGACAGTTTTAAAGTGTTTAAGATTATTGCTGGAACATATTGTAAATAATGTTATTTGAGTTGTACTATTTTAAAAGTGTTAAGATTGTTACTGAAAGTTATTGTAAAACATGTTATATTCCTTGTACTACTTAACTTAAAAATTTGTCTTAAAAAAGAAAGCTAAATGTAATTAAATTCTGACAGTTTTAAATGCCGGAAGTTATTGTAAAGTATTAATTATGTATTTAAATTGTCTTAAATGCTGGAAGTTATTGTAAAGTATTAATTATGTATTTAAATTCTGAAGATCATTGCTGGAACATGTTGTAAGATGTTATTTGAGTTGTACTATTTTAAAAGTGTTAAGATTGTTGCTGGAAGTTATTGAAAATTATGTTATATTATTTGTACTACTTAACTTAAAATATTATCTTAAAAAAGAGTTAAGGGGGTATTTGGTAGAGAGAAAAAAAATGAGGAGAATTGGTTTCTCTTGTTTGGGAGAAATGATTATAGTTTTGGAAGGAGAAATGGTTTATCCACCCATTTCCATTTCTCCCCTTCCTTTGTATTTTCATTTCTCTTCAAATAGTGGAGAAATGAAGAGAAATGATAGTCGATGTCTACTCATCATTGTCGATGTCCGGTTGCAATGTGTTTCCAGCATTGTAATCATCATTGTGGACTTCCGGCAAGGCGGCCAACGCCGCAACTGCCGTCCGGCAACTTGAGCCACCATTTCTCTGTTTCATTTATTTCATGATACCAAACAAGGAAATCGATTCCAATTCTCCATACATTTCTATTTCTCTCCTATTTTTATTTTCATTTCTCACAATTTCTTTTCTCTCTATCAAACACACCCTAAATGCTTTATAGAGTAGTAAAGATTAAATGGTTCATTGTTAATCCTTTTTTTCTGATTTAAGGAATTACGGTTAGTACAATAATTAATAAATATTGTAGTATTTGATTATTATTAATTTCTTATTATTCTCTTGATCTTGTGGTAATTGTTATGGTATTGTTAAATTTTGAGTACTTAGTTTCCTTCATTGGTTAAAATTTGAATACTTAGTTCTCCTTAATTCTTATGTTAATGTGTAATTGTTTTAGAGCTTGGAAATCGGAATCAAGTGCATTTTATATTCCCTAGTATGCAAAACCTTTTAAAATTTGTTTGTTTCTTTTTTTCAAATTTGGATTAAAAAGACCAACTTGTCAAAAAATAAAAAGTTCATACACAAAAGTGAATTTTGTTTGATTATTTCGATTACCCAATAAATTTGACCCGGTTAATTTTAACATATTTAAGTCGTATTATCATCTTTAATGATATATTGTACATAGGGATTTCCTTGTGATCTTATTTCTAAACAAAAAGAAAAAGAAAGTCGATGTTAAAATTTTTGAAAAGATTGAGGAGACCAAATTAAAATATCAATATATTTTAAAGGTAAATATGCGTGAAAATATAAAAAAAGTTGTAAATATTATCATTGTATGCAATTAATTTTTTTATGTACCTAAAAATACATATAATTTACAAATTTTATTCATTGTGTATAATTGGTAACCTGATTACCAGGTTACCGGTTATCGATTGTATACAATGAACAAAATTTGAAACTTTTTGTATATTTAGGTACCAAATTTCTTTTATTTTTGGCCAGGTTACCGGTAAATTAGGTAACTTACATTTAATGAACCAAATTTGTAAGTTGTGTGTATTTTTAGGTATAAAATAAAGTTTGTTGAATACGATGACAATATTGACATAGTTTGTTATATTTTCATGCAATTTGCCCTATTTTAAACCAATTTAAACTAATAAAACATTTCTTAAGTGGATTTAGAATATATATAGGGAGAGTTATGGTGAGAATGAATATTTATTTGAGAATGGGAGAACAAATCTTAGCCATCAATTAGATGTTGAACAATTAGATCTAACGGTCAAAATTCAGTTGTCGCAATTCATGGTCGTCGCAATTTGTGGGTGGGTAATAAATAAAATCAAGGGCCAAATGTATACCATCCGATCCAAATGAAAGGTCATGATTAAAACTCTCATTCTCACCTAAATATTTATTTTTATTTGAACCTACCTATATATATATATATACACACACATTTTTTAAATCTATTTTATTTAAAGAAAGAGTTTACCACCACCTTCTCTCATCAAGTATAAGTGATTTAAAAGTAATTTTTAAATTTAAATAGAGAGATAATATATTCTCATATTATTTTCTCTTACTTATCATTCTACTCATATAACAAAAGTGTCAAAATTAATGAAGAATTTAAGAAAAAGTATTTAATAAATTTCACAAGTCATCTTGTATTGAGTAGAAAAATAAAATAAGAAAAAATAATAAAAGGATATATGATTTTTTTATTAAAATATCGAATGACAAATTATTGTTTATAAAAGTTGATATAATTGCTTTTTTAAGGAAATAAAAGCCAAAAAGAGGGATTAATTAAGGTTTGACCAAGTTTGACGCACATGGACGGTCGCGGGGACATGTGATCTGCCCAAGGTAAAGTGCAACACGACGAGAGTGGCATGTCTTTATTCTCTTATTACTGTTTCACTCTGTTTCTTTATTTTGTTTTTATCATTAACTTATAAAACATCAAATAAAGGAGTTTTTAATAATTTATAAAAGAGTATAATTAGTTTTATTCAAGAGTACAATAGTCATCACATCTATCAACGGTTTAAAAAATTTGTTACGGCTTCGTCAAGACTTAATTATACCGCCATGAGATGATTTAAGATCTGGGTGTAATATTTGACGTACGCTACGGCTCAGTTGGATATGTCTTTACCTGTTGTAGGCCACGTTTTTTAGATGCATTAACAGGGGCGGACCTAGCCCGCAAGTTCACTAGTGGCACAACAAAACCTTATATAGTTCTAAGTTTGTAAAACGGACAGTGCAATTCATGTTAGGTGATAGGTGAAATATGTTCTGGTCCTAACAAACTATTATATAACTTATCTACTACTTACAAAAGAATCTCAAGTAGTCTACATTTAAAACAAATAAGAAATTGGAAATTATGATCAAATTTTAATACAAGAAACTAATTATAAATTACCTAAATTTCCATTGCTTTAAAAGTTAGATTAAAATAAAAAACTAGGGAAGAACTTTAGCCTTATGCATAAAGTTCATCTACTAGCTAACAAATTGCCTACACCCTAATTAAAATCCTAGTCTTACATACACTTGAATGCCGGATTTTGAAGATGTAGCCGGAAGCTTGTCGTAGTTTAAAACAGTGGCCAGAAGTTTGTACATTTACGGACTTTGGTCGGAATTAGGTGACCGGATTTCGAAGAGAGAAAAAGAGGGGTTACACAGTGAGAGAAAATGTGAATGAAAGCTAATGATTATGAAGAATGAAGACTTTAAATACTGACGAATTATTTAAAAAATGTAACCAATTAAAAATTCCTTACCACAAAATTAGTGTAATGGGCTTAATTGCCCAAATGCTTGTTAGTTGATTCATGGGATATTGGGCTTTCAAAATATTTAGTTGGGCTTTCTAGTTGGTTAAAGAAAATAATGTGTTGCACCCTTATTTAACTGGTTACTTTTTACACAAAAATACGATTTTGAGAAAAAAAAAATACACTATGTGTAAAAAATCCACATGTGCACGTGCTATACCTGGCTACCTTACAGGTCCACCACTGTGCATTAAGAGTGTCGCGCTAGATACATAGTTATTTAGTTATAACGGATAAATGTATACGGAAATTAAAGAAGAACATTAATGGATTTTGATATAAGTTATAATCATATTATTTGTTTTTTTGTATAAATGTTATGTATATTTAAAACTTATATACAAAATATTCGACTTAAGTCACACCCAATAAAAGATCTTGGTTTTGTCATGACTTTCAAGTCTTGAGTCTTGATCATGCTATCACACTACGCTTCACATTATTTAGAATCTTGCTTTCACATGGTATCAGAAATCAGAGTCACATTATCCCGAACAATCTAGATAATCGAAGCAAGTCGATTTATCTGTATTTCTCGTATACCCTAAACCTAGTTTGTATTGGTGATATGAGACAATCAAAAAGGTCATTTGATAGAGGGATCATGAAATTTTATACTACAATGAAATTTTATTCAATTGAAATTTTATACGGTTGAGACATGAATCGTTAGGCTTTTAGTTTGTAATGTTTTTAGTGTTCGCAACTTCACAGAGTTGGAATCAATGAATTGTACCTTTTAAAATAGATATTTACGAACATTCAGACATTAAAAAACAAAAGTAAGTATAAATAAAGAGAGATGGTTTTTCCACGTAAGAAATTGATCCTTCCACACATGGTACAACATTCTTTGAAGCTGATGAAGCATTCATTTATATTGGATGAATCAACTTTTTATATGAAAAAATCATCTCCCACCCGTGAAAATTGGAATCGTTTTAATATATAGAGGTTATATTCAGATTAAAACAAATAATATTAAAAAAACATATTTATTACTGAAAGTCTGTAAAACGTCTTTAGGCCCAAAATCATAAATATGGGCTTTGCTTTTTAATTTTTGTTGGGCCTAACAAGATTATCATGAATCAGATCCATGTTACTTTGAATAGAAGTTGAATAAAGCGCGTGTATGCACGAGTCATGACGACAAAGCCACATGGACAAATAATTTAGTTATAACTAAATTAAGGGTATTTTATCTTATGGGTCTGTATTTAGATCTAGGATCGTGTGTCTATAGTCTTTGTGTGTATGTGAATGTGTGTTTAGAGGCGATGGCCGATGATTACATATGTGTATGTGGTCTGAATGTATGTTGACATGTATGTCAGGGGCGGACCTATGTGTTTGTCTGTGGGAGCACGAGACACTAGTCAATTTTATCCGCGTAGTGTAAATTTTGATTATTCGTAGTGTAAATTTTGATTTTTTTTGAAGCAGTGCTACCACTCATTTAATGGTGCCACCACACATTTGTAATCTTGGGTTCGCTACTGGTGTAGTCTAGTTTGTGTTTGAATACATATGTACGTGTGTGAGTTAAAATGTGTGAAATCTAGCTTGGGTGTTCAAAGATGCGTGTCCGAGAGGTAACGTAACAAACTATTAGGTAAATCTAACTTAACTAAAGTGTTAACCTAACATATTGTTGATTCGTAAACTTGAAAAGGTACAACAAGGGTGATTATCAGTCCAAATTTCGACAATTCTTCATTATTCTCTATGACACATTGGAGAATTTATATTTTTGATAAACCGCTTGGGCAGTCAAATCTGTAAAGGCCATGGAGGCTAAGTAAACAATAAGTATTAAGTATTGTATAAGGTGTGTACATGAGACTGAAGACGAATACATATATTTATAGATGAGGGTTGCCCATTAGTTGGGACTGAAATACTAGAGCTTGGGGCACAATTGTAGAATTCATTTTGGGGACGGTAAAACTGTGTCGTTGCCGTTTGTATTGTTATGTTGTTCTTGTCAAGACATGGTCTCCATTATTGATGGTAACCAATAAGAATGAGTTAGATTTATCATGTGATGAGGGTCTTAACACCTGTTGAATCTCTGAGGTACTCTTGATATTCTTTGATACCATATCAGATAATTTGTGTTGTTTTATGGGGTTGTGCGTGTATACACTTGACACTCATGTTCCAGGCTTGCTATCCATGAGGATACGTCTAGGACCACGGTAAACCAATGAATGAGGGTGAAGAGGGTAAAGGCTACGACTAATACCATGCTAACAAGAACAGAAGCAATATCTTACCACTGTGGACCCTTGTCGACAAGTATTCTGAAGCAATATCTTTCATTAATTTAGGAGAAAAATGACGAATTTGTATCCGATTAAACAACACTAACCATAAAAGCTTTAACTTTTGACAAAAGGTGAAGCGATGAGTACTCATTGGTCTTCAAGCAAAAAACACATTTTAAGTTTAAAACTTGTAAGCAATGATTAGTCAAAGCAACTCTAGTTAAAAGACCATTATATATGAATCCAGACAGAGACCATTTGCCTTTTTAAAGCTCAAGAATTCTAATTTAACAGCCAAGGACCTGTCACATAGGATAGCAAGGATTTCATATTAAATTAGAGAGCTTGTTTACATATAATTAACCGTTAATCTTTAAACTTTGGAGTGTTATTTGTATACATTTCAAGACAAGTTACTTTTAGAGACCAAATATTGTTCTCTAAATGTATACATTTTGACACAACATCCTATCTTCGTATGTATTTTGAGAAAAAACAAATATTCTCAAGATTTAGAGACAAAAATTTGTCTACAAAGAGTTAGCGGGAATTCCCTTATTGTTTTATGCTTAAGCTTATTAGTTGGTTAGCTTTATTGACTTATAAGCTTACTAGCTTATTAGATGTAATGGTGGTTAGATCAACTTATAACTTATCAGTTTAAAAATTATTCACAAATATGGATAGATTACCAAAATAAGATGATTACATATAAAATGTTTAAATTAGATAATCTTGAGGATAAAAAAGAGAATTAGGAGGGTGTTAAGTAAATTTAGGTTAATAAGCTCAAAATCTTTTAATAATTAAAATGGCTTACTAAATTGAGCTTGTTGAGACTAATAAACTAATCAGTTAAAGCTTATAAGCTAAGACAAACACCTATTTATTAATAAGTTTTTTAAATAAGCTTATAAGCTAAGACAAACACCTATTTATTAATAAGTTTTTTAAATAAGCTTATAAGCTAATATATCTACATAAGCTAACCCAAACAACCGTTTAGAGAATAGAAATGGTCTCTAAAGAGTTATAACTTTTAGAGACCACATATCGTTATCTTTAAAAATATCTCTTTGAACACCATAAGCAAACCCTATATCTATTTTCAGGATTTATGTACGATAAGTTGTCTTAAAAGAGTAGATTTTTAGAGATGATTTTGTTATCTCTAGAGGTAGACTTTTTGACCCAACAAACAGTTTTTAAAAACCTAAAAATATCTTATTTATATATTTAAAAACTCTTTTTAATTATCTAAAAATAGATTTTTTAAGACAACAAGTGGTCTTTAAAATTAGTACATGTGTAACATAAAAAACATAAAAAGAATGAGCAGGGGACTTTATCAATTGTTATGAAAAATGGTCTCTAATATTTATTTTTATTATAATTTACTTTTGTTAAAATATGTGATCTCTAAAAGTTTTTTTAAAAGCTTAAACTTTTATATATTATAATGCGGTCTCTAAAAGTAACTATTAAATTTTCTTATCAATTGTTTTTTGCAACCATATATATATATTGGTATCTAAAAGTAATTATTTATTTACATTACAAATTGTTTTTTGTGACCCTTGTAGTGGCAAAAAGGTAATTCATAATTTAATTAAATATTATTTTTATAGATCAAATATTATGACAAAGAGTATTTACTTTTAGAAATCGATAACATGTGATGACAACAGACACTATCAAAGACAAAGTTTAAAAGACGATTGCTTTAGAAACAACTAGTTAATCAAGTACAAACTAGTTGCTAGATGTTGATTTGTAACTATGTTAATCAAGTAATAACATACATTTTAATTCTGAGAACATATAAGATTAGAACATGTGACATTTATATAAAAACTAATAACAGTACTTACAATGTTCAACTAATATGTTGTTCAAAGAAGAGTTATAATGTTGTACATTTTAAATATAACATTTGAAATACTTTTCTAAAAATGGTATTTAAATTTAGTTTTTTGTTTTCTGATCTTGATGGGCAAAATTAATGATATATATCTTCCCAATTTTGACTTAAAACTAGTTCTTTTTAATAGACACTTGACATGTTTTAATCTACATAGAAATAAATATACCAGGATTAGGATTATGATGTCATCATTTTATTTTTATAATATTTTTCACTAATTATGTCTATTTATTTTTTTAAATGCCTTTGAATTAGTTATGTTTTTACGTTAAAAACCTTAAGTCTTGTATATTATTCAAGAGTTTTATTTCTTAAGGGATTTAGTTATTAACATTAACATATTTTATCAAAATATTTTTATTCAAATAATTTAATAGATAAATTTTTTCGTGGTCATTTATTTAAACACGTAGACCAATTTGATTAAATTAAAACATTGAATTTTTATTCAAAAATGGGGCCATAATATATCATTTTCAAGTCTTCTTTCTTTGTTATATTTGTTTTTTGTCATGGAGATCTATAGAGATGCTCACTATTCAAGTTGCTAGATTCACATATAACAACTATCTTTTTCGTTTTTTCTTCACATAAACATTTGCTAATAAACACGTCTTCTTCATTCTAGAGAATACAAATAATACTCATGACGTTCATTACTACGATACTTTTTATATGTTTTACAATTGTTTATTATACATGTTAGTACTATTTAATACGATAAAATTTTAAAATTTATTTTAATCATCATTAGTATCTATATGATTTACAATTATTTATTATACATGTTAGTACTATTTAATACGATAAAATTTATTTTAATCATCATTCGTGTTTATATACGGGGTTAAGCTAGTACTCTTTAAATTCATGTCAAAGTTCAATTAAAAGGATTTTTTAAGTCAAAATTTAAGATTGACCATACGCCCACCTATTTTTAAGATATAAGTCATCCTAAAGATAGAGTTAGCATGTTTTCATTCATATATAAAAAAAACTCATGTATAGAATATCTTAGAGAATTTTTTTAACGGCAAAGAGAGCGCTCAAAGGGAGAGCTTCGATATGACTATTACCTACCTCAAGAGCACCCGAAAATTTATTATAATCAAAGAAAAAACAGAATTTTGCAAGGCGCTAGAGCCAAGTACAATTAACAATAATACAACCAACAAGACCCCGAAATTTAAAAACAAGAAGATGAGTTACAACACCTAACACTCCAGTTTAAGACCACATTTCTTTGACTTGATCTATTCTTTAGCCAAAAGAAAGAGTACGTCTGAATTTGATTACCGAGCAATATCTCCTTATGCTTGATTGCACCCCAAAAGACCTTATGAAGATGATTTTTTACTGAATAAATTGATTAATTTATGAAAAATATATGTTTTACTAACTTGTAACATAACTACAAGTATATTTTATTTCATACTGAAGAATAAATTTCTTTAATGTAAGAACCATCTCTCAAGTATAGAATAATAAGTCGTTACTAAAATGAAGAAAATAAAAAAAAATAAAGGAAAAAGACGTGGAAGAGAAACGGCCTTTAGGTTGGGCGGCGCGGTGATAATTTAGTCGACGTGGTCGTCTTGAAATCGTGACTCCAATGTTAGTCCACGCTGTATCTTCATTTGCCAGTACTTGTTATCAATGCCTGTTTTGAATTAATTATATCAAGTATAAACTTTCAATCTAAGTAATACGTAACATAATCAGGGGTGGGCCCATTATTTAAAATAAGTGGTAGTATCGGATCTAGAATTTGAAATAAGTGGTAGTATCGTCTCGAAAAAATCAGAATTTACACTACACGAGATTGAAATTTACACTACGCAGATAAAATTGGCTGATGTCCCGTATCACCACCGGCTTGGCTTTGGGTCCACCCTTGAACATAATTCATAACTTAATTAACTAATCTAGCTATATTTAATAACTTCATTTTGTTATTTTTTTAAATATTTTAACGAATTAGATATGAAAAGGTATTATCGAACAAAGTTCCAAGTTATTAAATGTGTAGTCAAAGGATGGATATTTCTTTTCTCTTTTACGTTCCTTCAAACTATGCTTTTTAAAGGGTTTTTTACTTTTCTTTTATGATAGAAGATCGGTAGGTAAGACCAAGTCGAGTAGTCTTGACAAGGAAGAAGCTATGGGTGATGTGGTATAAAGTAGTGCATACATTGGTACAAACATCATCCCTATTTTTCTAATGTCGCAATAAGATCCCAACCTATAAGAGGCGACTTCACCCCTTCCCAACCCATACTCACTCTAAGTACTCTTAAGGGGCACAGTATACGATAAAAACCTTTAGCGTGATGGCTTTCTAATTTCTTTTTACAGCATGAGTAAGAGACTATATCAAACGTAATTAATATTTACCGTGATCACACGATTGCGATATTGGTCACATTGATTTTAGGCTTGTTCTTTTAAGTTTGTAATATTTTTATGTGGGTGTGATGGTGCAATAAAGTATGAATGCAATATGATAAATGCGTAATGGCCTATGCGAATGTATGAGGGGGGAAAACAATAAAACATATCAAATTAACTTGGTCATTATCGATAACTTTGTAAAGTTCTTTTTACTCTTCGTGCTACAAAACAATAATATATATATATATATATAATGTACCGATAAATACTTCATCTAAAATTGTCAAGTTTTTTTTAAGGAAAAATGATATGTATAACAAAGAGCTTCGATATTGACATCACCATTTATCATACTATCCGATTTTTTTTAAAAGATGCTAGAACCAAGTGTATATAGAGGCAAAAATACAATCCAAGATACCAAAGTAAGTGGTATCCATACAAACCAACTAAGTTACTAAAACATAATTTTAACTCAAGATACTTGACTTAATTAACCATGGACATCTATAGCCTCCTTTGGAGAACGAATCCAAACCTGAATTTCAAGCTTCAAAGCCAAATCACCCACATACACACGATACATAAAGCTTAAAAAACCTTAGTAGGTAACACAATAGAAGAAGAAACAAATGTCTGGCCTGATGTGAAAGCCGTAAGAGAGGTAATACTAGGGGAGCCCAAACAACAAACACAACAAATAGCAACACGATCAAGAACAAGAATACATGATTTATGTGGGTCAATCGATCGATGTAAGCAAGCAACGTAAAAATGTCAATGGGTTGGGTACACCGGTCCCCGTACGCCCCCGGTTCCCCATTAGGGATCTTATTGGAGCACCCTATTGGGGCTACGACAAACTCAACCAATACTCGATTGCTAAAAGAACTAGTAAAACATTAAAACATTGGTGCATGTAACTAATTAAAACTAAATACAAACGAAATCCATTATTTGTAATATTGTGGCACAAAGAAGATACAAGTTACTGCACATAAATGATAAACCCATATGTATTAATCCAAGAGAACATAAACCAACACAAGATCTTGAAAATGACAGAGAATTATAAAATAGACTCGATCTTCATATCACAATACCAATTTAGCCAAACAAGCTTTCTCCCAAGTTTTCTCCTAACATTTAACTAAAAGAACAACAGACTTTGCAAACTACTATAAAGAAAGACAATAGAAACCAATCGGAATTGAAGATTTTGTCGTTCCTATAGCTCCACAAATTCCAATAGAAAGAAAACACGACAGTGTTGAGTGTTTGCAACTGCTTACCTTTAAAACCTAAATGTTTTTCCAAAAGAAGAAGATTAGAGATTGAATTTGGTGTAGAAGACTTCAACCACCACATCTATAAAATCTCCTTGAGAAGAAGCAACACCAATGGACAAGATTAGAATAAGTGTTCTACCTTTTTCCTCTTCTTGATTAAATCCACAATAACGTAGCTTGAGTTAGGGACAACAGTTCTCCTTTTTTTCCAGAATGATTCTAGTGGGAAGCCTTTTATACATTAATCTCCAAACTAAGATGTTAACTTTGGAAGGACTGGATTCAACCGGTGAGTATGAAGCCCTCAAGAAATAACCAAAATTGTATCGTCAATCAGCTTCCTTATTGACCTTACTGAAAAAACACCCGAAATTAATCTTTCATGACCAAGCAATGGATGATCCATTAGAGTCTTGGATCAATCTGCTCTCAAAAAGAGATCCGAGGTCAATGTTAGCAGCTAGCAGTTGACTCCTACACTAACTATAAAACCCTAAATTTCTTTTTATCGAGAGGATCTACCGCAATGGACCTCCTACAACCATGTACTAAATGAATTATTTTATGCCACAAAGTAATATTTCCACCTTAAGCATCCATCACAACTTAGAGATTAGAGCAAGATTCAAGGCCTTCAAACTACCAACATCTGATCCACCCACTTCTTTATTAGACACTAGCATCGTACCCGCGCAATGCTGCGGAGCTGAATAGTTTTTGTTTTGTAATATATCGCTTTAAAAAATGTAATGATATGTTATTCGCAAAATTCAATGTCACCAAAAAAATTTCTTTAGCAACATGTCCCATTTTTTTCAATTTTTTTTATTTGCATAAACTATTTTATTAATTTTAAAAATAAAATCTATAAGAACAATAAAATAAGGAAAAAAAATCATATTTGTGAAATAAGGATAGAAAAATTAATAAGATATTAGAAATTGTGTTGTTATGGGTGTATATTTATGTTTGTGTGAGAGTATATTTTAATTGATTAAAATGTTAAAGTAAATTAGGAGAGAGATTTGAATGGTTAAAGATTAAGTGGATAAAATTAATTTAAATAGAATGAAAGGCCAATATGTTGTTTTGATTGAATTTTAAGAAGTCTTAAAATTAAAGAGGAGAGAGAGTGTTAAATGCTTTATATAGTAGTATAGATGTATATATATATATATATATATATTCTTGTAAAACTTTAAAATTACATCTATATCCTTATAAACATTCAAATTACAGCAATATCCTTCTAAAACCTTAAAACTCTCTTATATATTCAAATATCTAATTAATTGGAATTTAATCATTTAAAAATTACAAAATATTATCTGCTTAATTTTATCTATGCCTATAATTACTAAAATACCTCAATATCTTATTATTATACCAAATCGTCCTACGTCCTAGATTTTATGTAAAGGTTACCATCATCTTTTTCCTTCAAACAACTGATCATAACCATCGCTTTCCAATTCCAAACTTAAATTTACAAAACCCATAATATCACTAAATCGAAATCAAAATATAGTTTAATCGGCACCGGTCACTTACGTCGTTGACTTGAAACATCGAGGAGAAATCAATCTATGTGTTATAAACTGTAAAGCCGACAGCGAAAGACTGAAGCTACATCAAATCAAAGCCATAACTGAAATTGAGACCGTGTAATTGTTTTATCGCAGTAGAATTTATCATCAAATATTACAATAAATCCTTTTTCCCTTCCCAAATTATTAGTTTTAATCCAATTTCCAATGGTAATTTACCAAAGGACGACTTTCTTTTAGCAATGAATCGTCATACATTGTTCATTACAACGGCAGTATGATACTTAGGGTTATTTCTTGGTTGAGAAAAGGGTATTTTAGAAATTAACATATTTAAAATTAAGAAGAAAATGTTTTGTATATTTAAAAAAATGATTTTATTATAATTAATTAGATGTTTGGATATATAAGAGAGTTTTAAGGTTTTAGAACAATATTGATGTAATTTAAATATTTGCAAGGATAAATATGAAAATTTCCCTAAATATTTTATGCTTAATAATGTGTTATTATAAAAATATAAGAGTTTGGGAGTGTAATTAGAATTTGGAGGTGTTAAATTTGCTATTCATTCTTTAATCTCAATGTCTCATATGTCATAAAAATGTAGAGTTTAGGAGTGTATGAAACAATTGTTAAAAAAGAAGGAATAAATGGAAAAAAACTTCATTATTTTTCTCATTTAGAATAAATATATCCAAGGGTCAAACATGATAATTATGTTCTGTCATAAAATAAATATAAGGATACGAGAGTAAGAACTATAAAAGTATCCATTTTTAACATAAATATCTCTTTATCTATTAATTTTTTATTTATAAAAAAAGAAAGAGAAAAAAAGGTGAATTTTGACACTTACACACTCTCTAATCCTATAAATAGTCAAGCAAGAACCACCTTGTGTGTTCGTATGCCTTTTCTAGCTTCAAATACATCTTCGATTCAAAATCTACCTTTATCAAACCCTGCATTTTCCTTCTTATCAACAATGGTGGCCATATCCAAACCTCCAGTGGAACTCTTCTTCCACAAACCCTGCAAAAAAACCAATAACCACCACTACCATCATCATCACCCGTTAAAATTTCCAACAATTCCCACCATCGACCTTTCGAAATCTGAGTCAAAACACCTCCTTGTTAAAGCCTGTCAAGATTTCGGATTCTTCAAGGTCGTCAATCATGGCGTTCCAACGAAATTTATCAATAAACTCGAATCAGAAGCCATAAAATTCTTTTCTTCTCCTCCTTCTGTGAAACAAAAAGCAGGGCCACCCGACCCGTTTGGATACGGAAACAGACGTCTTGGTCAACATGGTGATTTTGGTTGGGTGGAATATCTTCTTCTTAATCCAAAACTTAATCCCGATCACAAGAATCCAAAATTCTCCGTTTTTGAAGAAAACCCAGAAGAATTCCAGTAAGAATCCATAGAAACTTCTTCTTTTTTTGAGATTTTAGTGTGCTCTGTAATCTGAATTTGTTTATATTGTTACTGTAGATATGTTGTAGATGATTATGTGACAGCAGTGAAGAACATGGCTTGTGAGATTCTTGAATTACTGGCAGATGAATTGAAATTGCAGCCTAGAAATGTGTTTAGTAAGCTTTTAATGGATGAACAGAGTGACTCTGTTTTCAGAGTAAATTACTATCCGCCATGCCCAGAGCTTCAAGAACATGAAATGAAAGGGAAGAAACTGATCGGATTTGGAGAACACACAGACCCACAAATCATCTCTGTTTTAAGATCAAACAACACTTCTGGTCTTGAAATTTTACTGAAAAATGGGAGTTGGATGACGGTTCCTCCAGATTCCAACTCCTTCTTCATCAATGTTGGTGACTCTTTACAGGTACAAATTTTTTTTTTGAAAATGTACAAGTCGTTAAAGCATGAGGTACATCACAAAATCTTTGGTGTCATATGTTTTTCGGGTGTAGTAGAAAAGGTAAAGAAATCTTTATGTTGATTGTCATTTGTCAGTCAATCTTGCATGGCATATGATTATAAGTAATAATAAGTTGTATTCCAAGTACAACATGTCATTTTTAGTTAGTTAGATTCTCCTGATATGATTAAACATAACACGTTACAAGGTGTTACTATTTAGCCGTCATCTGCTCACAAACTCATATATCAAATCAAGAATGTTACATTTTTAATACAGTTTTTTTACTCACATATATCAAATCAAGGAGGGCTATATAAATAATCAAGTAGGGATATATAGAATTACCCATTAATCATTGTATAGTTGTATAACCAATTGGTATCTTCTTTTAACAAATATTTAAAATGTGTATTAGGGTTTAAACTTTGAATATGAATACATGTAAATATGATAAAGTTAATGTTTTGTTTATTACTGCGGGTTTTAATTATTTTGCGGGTCTTAATAAAATCGTATGAAAATGATGTAACGAATGCAGGTAATGACGAATGGAAGATTCAAGAGTGTGAAGCACAGAGTGGTGGCAAATAGTTTGAAAAGCAGGTTGTCAATGATTTATTTTGGAGGACCACCATTGAATGAGAAGATAGCACCATTGTCTTCGCTTATGGAAAGTGAGGAGGCCAGCTTGTACAAAGAGTTCACTTGGTTTGAGTATAAAAAATCAGCATTCAATTCAAGATTGTCTGATAACAGACTTTGTGCTTTTGAAAAACATCATAATATCTTCGGCTAACTAATTTCGTCTTATGTGCTTGTTCACCCTATAATTAAGGACGGACGATCATAGATAACACTTTCAAGTCTTGCGGTAACCTTCTTGAGTGTCGGACCGGTTTCTAGGTTATACTCATGAGTCAGGACCCCCTTTTTCTTGAAATGAAAGTGTGAAGAGTTGTTTTTTCGGGTCATCCCAAGTAAAATGATGATCCAATCCTCTTTGAAGAACATAGAGCGTATGAAGTTAACATCTTACCCCTACTTATTACCCACAAAGAAATATGTTGATATAAGGAGAGTTATATACTTTTCATGTTTCTAAAATAGTTGAAAGGTGAAAAAGAAATAAATAAATTTGCAAGGTTTTCTTTTTTCTGCTTGTTTTTATTTTTTATTTTTTAATCCTCCACTTGCCATTTTGTGGAATTGCCCTCCATACTTGATGAGCTAATGTAACAACCAATTCATTAGTGAATACACATTTTTTAAATTATATTTATTCTGTATATTTTGTTTAAAGAATATAAATATGTTTAAAATATGAATATGAACTTGAAAGAAACAAAGTACAAGGTGATGATTGTGTGTTAAAATGAATATTTTAAAGATTTATGTATTGTTATCTATGTTTTCTTAATCTTTGGAATATATTTATAGATGGCATATATAGTTTTTAAAAATGTATCCATTTTACATGTTTTATTGTGCAACATTCAAACTCATATTTTAATTTATTAAACTTTCAAAGCAATCCCAATAGAGCAATCTAGATGCATTTTTAACAAATTCATGCTCTAGACTATAAATTCAAACATTAATATCCTAAAATATACGAAACAGAAGGATTTAAATATTTACTAATTGTAGAAAGTTACCATGACACAAATGCATAATAAAATTAAAAAAAAATACTGAAATAACTAAATTACACGCGGTCCAGATGATATGTAACATCCTCTAACTTTAACAACCCAATGGAAAAAAATGGGAGGTGATTCATACATAACAATTTTATGTATTATCAACTTGTACCATATGTATTAACTACTTGTACATTAATGTATATTCCTAAAAGCTGTTGTGTACGAATCAGTTCTGTAAAAAAAATCCAAAAAGTTGACATTTGTAGCAACAATCCATATTACTATTGACTACCCTTGGTAATATCGTAATTTCTTTGAATTAGAAGCTCATGTTTATACCAAAAGAAGCGTTTCTTATAAAATATTGCTTTTTATACCTAATGTTTTTTCCATTTTTGCACACTTAGACAAAAACAAGACGAAATTTGTGCCGGAGTTGATGATGTTATGACGTTTGTTGTGTTGGTACTATGTTCGAGTTTTGTATATTATTCACCATACCTTATGTAACTGCCTGGCCACGTGCCACATATTTGATGTAGAAAGGAAAATCGGGATTAGATGCAACGAGTCGACGCTTCTAATCGTTTCCTATACTTCGATGGCTACCCACAATGTTTATTTAGGGATGATCGATTCGATCATACGTCTCTTTTAAGACTTTCCAGACCACCTATCAGAAGCCAGCCCCATGTCTTCAACTAATAAAAATCTTCAAAATTAACGATGATTGAATGGTTCATGAAGACACATGGCTAAATCATTCAATTTCTTTTTTTAGAACAACATTAACATTAATCATGTGTTAATCTCTTAATCTCTTTCTAAATGAAATCTTAATGATCAATAATAGTCTAAGATTAAAACAATACAGTATAAATAGACCTATATATATATATCTCAATTAGCATGAGAAAATGGGGGCCAAAAAAACAAAATTCAGTGTATGTTGTAAAGAAGTATCTTTGTCATATTTATTTTATTATGAAAAGATTTGCAAATTTAATTTTTTTTATAAAAAAAGAGTTATGGCGATCTAATAATCTTGATATTTGTCGTATCATAAGATACTTCTTATATTTAAAAAATAAATTTACAGCCTTTTAGGCAAATTTGAAATTTATAGTTTTTTTATAATAAATTGAAATGTACAACCCTTTTATAGTAAAATAAATTATATATTACATTTATTGACAAATTTTAATGATATATATGTTGTATTGCCAGGCATAGAATTAGAGTTCGAAGCTGTTTCACTTTGTATTTGCTTCTTAATGTTTTAAAGTTTCAAAAAATTACGAAACTACTATATCTTTGTTTTTTCTTTAACCCCATAAGTAGAAACATACTTGGAGATATTAGCAGATGATGGGACATTGATTGCACAGGCATAACATATATAGCACATCTCTTGTTGTGGGGAAGTTTCTTGAAACTCAAAGGTGAACGATTTAATGCGTTTATGGGAGTTATCTACACGCATTTATGGTGTGTGTGGAAGCTAAGGAATGGGAAGGTATTTCTCAATTCAGCGGAACAAAACGCATCAATGACAAGTAGTCAGATTCAAGCTAATGCATACTTCTGGATCAAGAATCATTCGAGAGGACATAACCTATCTAGTAAATGGATAGATTGGTGTTATTCTTCTTCTTCTTCTTGTTTTTAAATTTAAAAAGTTTGTCAGCTATGCTTCCGTTCTTATTTCTTAGAACCGGAAACAAGTTGGGAGTATGAGTATTCTTCCCATAGGGAACTTTGTATCTATTGGGGTTCTAGGTCCTTGCTAGTTTCCTCTTTATTAATAATATTCTTGTTGGTTTTGGAGAGGGTGATTACCAATTCGAAGCTCTCTCCAAATCAACTTTCTTGCCGTTAAAAAAATTATTGTTTTAACTTTTTTTAGAGCTCATAATGATAACTATCATCACTAATTGTTATATCAAAATCACTAACTAATTTGCCAACCCCCATAATAACTAATAATCACTATATTCACTAATTTCACATTTTTATTCAGTCTTTCAAATGCTAATAAAACCATGACGACAACTTATTTGAAAGAACTTAGTAGTTAAGTTCCTAATATCTCTCTCTCTCTTTCTTTCTCTCTCTCTTAGAGATCGTGTATGTGTAGGAATGGCAATGGGGCGGGTTCAGGGTGGGGCAGGCAATCCCCGTCCCCTAACCCGATAAGGAAATGGTGCCCTGTCCCCGCCCCGTTCCCCGTCGGGGAGCTTATCGGGGTGCCCCATCGGGGCTACGGCTTACCCCGATCCCCGCCCCGTTCCCCGTTTTTGCCCCGAAATTTGTACATTCATTCACAAAAATACAAAATGCAAACACGAAAATACAGTTGAAAAATGAAGTTTTCGGTTGTAAAACCGTCCATAAATTACAATACAAATTATTTATGTATATATACATATGAAATAATAAAATATATAAAAGTATAAATATAATATATAATCGGGGCAGGGCGGGGCGGGGGAAGACATCCCCAGTCACTACCCCGAAACCCGAAAAAAAAACCCGTTAATGCCCCGATCCCCGCCCCGTTCCCCGATAACGACTGCCCCGCCCCGCCCCGTTTAATTCGAGTTTCAGGTTTCCCCATCGGGTTCGGGGTTTTTTTTGCCATCCATATGTATGTGTTGATTATTGTCTCACATCTTACGAGTTTGACTATGCAATGTGCTTAAAAAAGTCTTGAGTTACTTCACTCATTGTCAATTGGTTTTGAGTTGAAACCCCATAAACTTATATGGTATTAGAGTCAGGTCCATCGTCGTTGGCAAATGGCAATACACACTCCATGTAACCCATAAGTATTAAAGTGTTAGGCGCAAAGAACACCACACGTGAGGGGCGTGTTGAGTTTTGTCCTACATTGGACAAGGTGTAATTTTGTAATGTGCTTACTTAGGGTTATGGGTTACCTTTTTGAGTTGCAACTTCACACACTTACCCGTAGCTGGTCAAACGGCTACACACTCTCGACGTGACCCATAAATATCAATGTGTTAGGCGCAAAGAATGTCAGACGTAAGGAGGGTGTGTTGAGTATTGTGCTACATAGAACGAGTATGAATTAGCTATGTGTTTAATAAAAGTCTTGAATTACTTCACTCGTTACGCATTAGTTTTATGTTTAAACCCCACAAACTTACTGTATCATTTCTCCGGTTTGCTTTTTTCTTGTTTGGATCATGTATCGTCACTAACTTAGAGACTCTTTTTTTATATTAGTATCCTTTCTTTTTTGATATCAAGTCAAAGATGTTTTTTTTTTCTCAAATCCAAAAGTTTTTCATTTTTCCTAAAGTATCTATTTTAAAATGTTAATTACATGACAGCATTTCTTTGATAACTTATTCATGAAAATCTATATTATTTAGGGCCGACATATTACTTTAGATTCTGGAAAATGTCTAGAAGCAAGCCAGCCAGCCTAATCTCTAAATATCTGCCAATATTTGTTTAGTAACAATGTTCCTAAAACTACACAATTAGAGCTGTTTTGTTAACACCCAAGAGTATCCATAAGCAATCCAGGTCATTTTTAGCTCAACTGATGGATCCAATTAAGCTTTGCATGTGTTCCAGTGTAAAATACCTAAATACTAGATTTGGCCCATTTAGCTTTTGGGCCTGTTTAGGTTAAAGAAGTTGTACCTTATGTTATGTCATATATATATATATATATATATATATATATATATATATATGACAAAAGTTTAAACGAGAACTGTTTTTTGTACAAGAACCGTGAGAACCAATCTTAGCCATCTAATTCCCCCTCCTTCAATTGGATGCACACCCTTAAATTCCTTACATGCACCCTGCCACACTCAATCCCCCACGCTCTTTATCCATGAATTCCATTATCCAAAATGAATGGTCAAGATTAGTTCTCGCAGTTCTTGTACGAAAAACAGTTCTCGTTTGAACCCTCCGCTATATATGTATAACTTTCACAAAATTGATGTGTTAAATGGGTTTTGTCACTTTGTCCAAGTTTTGAAACTTAACATACATATGTCGGAAAAGAACTATTGTGTGTGTTCGATTGCCATGCTTTATACGACAACGTTTCACGAGTGAAAAAGTCTCATCTAGTCGTCCATTCCAGTCATCCTATCACCGATGTCGTCTGTATCTTTGGCCACACCTTAATTGATCCCGTCACCTTCATCATCGCTCACACCACAACCAACGTTGCCTGCACCTCCGGCTACCCCATTGCTAACGCTGCTTTACCTCCGGCCAGCTGCCGCCACCACCTTCGACCACCGAGGATTCACTAATGACGGTTTAAGAGTTTATTATTATTTAAATCTAACAAAAGGTTTTCAATACAACCAAATGAGTAATAAGATTTCAAATAATTTAATCTCAAATCCTACGGCGCCCCCTTAATTTTCATGTTCCAATAACTAGTTATATATTTATTTGAAGTTTATATTAATATTTTTAGAAAAAAATGGCAGTGTACGTAGTATTAATTAATTAATTTAGCTAATAATTAAACAAGGTGGTTTTATTCTTTTTCTTCCTTATTTTTTTTCCGTGTTGCTTCGTCACACGTACTTTAGAGATTAAACATAATTAATTAGACAACAAGTAAAGAATAATTTTTTTCTAACTTCTGTAAATAGAAAAAAAGAGGATTAAATATGCTTAAATTATTATTATTTTTGTACAGCAGGTACGATTAAATTATTTAGAATGCATTTCTCGCTAATCAAAGAGCTGACCATATCCAAGATTCACGATCATTTAATTTAAAATGCAATGTATAAATAAATAAAATATTATTTTTAATTAAACACATAAACACATGTGTCTTGATTGCTGCGACATCTCGATCCAACTACCAAGTTGTAGTTACTAGTTAGAGAGAGAAAAACGATAGAGGGGTGATATTTATATCCTAATTTCCGTAGAGTACTTAATTATAAAAATTGTTATAAATCTAGTTCCACGATGGGTTTTTTAAAATTTGAAAATTACAATGGTGATTGCGGTGGTTTATAATTTGTTACAAATTTAGTTATTTACGTTATTTTGGTTAGCTTGAAGCATTAAAGTAAGGATAATTTAGGTATTATATATTATCGTTATTACTAAACATGCTATAACCATATGACAACAACCAATATATAACCGGCTCCATTCTCTCTAACATTCTCTACCTAACCATTCACTTTCTAACCAACGGGGACAAAGCCTAAAAAAACCCCAATAGATGTATTTAACCAAAGATGTAAGTGGTATTTCTAGTGTGTAGCGATGTCGCCAACAACACCATCTTTGTCACATCTATGTGAAGCTCGTTTCTTTGCCATGCCAACACCATCGTCTCTGTCACTAGATGATGTCTCCATCACCTTTGTTACAGATTTGGTCTCTTAAGACGATGAAAGTACATTCATAGTCCCTATTTTCATAAGCTATTACAAAATTTGGTCCCTAACTTAGTTAGATTAACATATGTTCATCAATTGTTTTAAAATGATTGTTCGCCCTTCAAATTTGTTATGCATTTAGTCCTTCATCCTTTAAGTGTATTCAAACACAGCCACCTATTAAAATATATATGTATGTGTATATATAGCTATATAGGGTAGATTTTAAACAATAACTAATTTTGGTATGAGAAATACGAGAATCAATCACGGTCATTGATTAAAATAAGTTAATGACTAATAATGTTAATCACATCTTTGTAAATAAGGAATCAGACACCACTATCACCATTAAATGACTTATTAATCCGAGATATTCTTATTAATAACGGTCAACCCGGATGTAATTCAAGGTAGGGTACATATATGATCAAAATACTCCTACTAATTAGTCATTAATGATGTTAGAATTCGTACTCGAAATTCTAATATCAAAAGCAGTTCTTGTTTAAACTTATATATATAATATAACCAATGATGACGGCCACAACACTGCTATTGGGCATCATCCAACACCCCAAGCGTCTTAGTTACTTACGACAAATCCACCCTTTACCACCACCACTAACCTCACTTTCGTCTATGCTATCGACTTTGACCACCATATGGGTGTCCCCACCCAGCCAAGATATGGGTAGAACTTCTTTAACACCACCACTATATCAACGTCGACAAGGAAACTAACATCTCTCTTGTCCTTAATATATCCACCATTTCTATTTTTTTATCTAGATCCAGGGCTTGTGTCAGTTATGTATGTGATATTGGTCCTTAAATGTATAAGTTTGGTTCTGAAGGGAATTAATTGGTTGTGTGTATGTATTGGTTGCAAGATCGAATTATGTGTGTGCACATGTTTATGTGATACAAAGCATGAGTATTTGTTGTGATTTGGGGATGGAACATGATGGATTTGGTGTGTGTGTCCGTGATATACAAAACATGGTTATTTGTTGCAAATCGATTGTGTAAACCAACTATGACAGTGATTAATTTAGTTATAAATGTTTTAATAAAAATTGTGCAACTTTAAACTTTTATGTAAAACATTCGTGGAAGCATGAAATATAATGACAAACAAGCTTCTCAAAATTCAAGCACAAACACAACATCTAAAAACATTTAATAAAATACTGGGGACAAATGGCATACAAATCCTCTAATACACTAAACGTTGCACACTATCTTCGAGCACATACATTGAGAACTTCGTCCTGGTCTAGTATTTAGAATCATCTGAAAAGGGAAAATCAACTGGTATGAGATATAAAGCTCATTGAGTAACTCAATACAGATATTTATAAATTATATTCACATATACTTAGTTAAAATTATTCTTACAATATTTTATGTAGCTCAATAATGTGTCATACGACTAACAGTAATCACATGATCTAATAGCAATATGCTCTTATGTACAAATAAACACATAACCCAACTAGTATTTTGAGAAAGATCACTCTCTAACTGATCTTACACATCACACAAGATATGTGCTTATATATGTGTATTCGAATATGTTACTCTAACTCCAAACTTGAAGGTTCAATAATGAATATTGGACCTCATAAACTGTATTGCTCTAAAAGTGCACATAAATGTATAATAACCGTATAATAAGTTTAAAGATCTAATATTGTTATTGGATCCCAATAGCTGTCATACTTATATTAATTGGTCCCGATCCTGAACATTCCTTCATTCGAGGGTTTATATTAAGAAGTTGATAGAAAAGAAGGAATTAGCCCACTAATATGCAATATAGTTGTGACTTTATTACTTTTATGATCAACTTTCTATTATCAATTCAACATACATCTCTTGCTGATACTTTTTATCTATTTTGAGCATTTGTATTTTCATTATATAGTTGTTGGTAATTCATTCCTATCGGTCTCTTATTTTATTTAACAGTTTTATCTCTAATCATTCTATATCTGGATATTTATATAATATTTTATCTGAGTTTTTGTCTCTTAATGGTTAGATAGTATTTTACTCAACACTTGGTCCCTTGTTCAACTTCATTAGTAGTTATCGCCAATACTTTTCATAATTGATTAGATTAATTCTTTCCTTATTCACAACTTTGAATTCTTAACCCATATATAGTCTGATGCCAATTAAGGCTATCATGCCTTTGAATGATTATCTTATTATAAGCCTTACTTTCACTATAAACGTTATTTGTTCTTAACTTGTACTTATATTACTTTTACACTATTCATCTAAACTTTTATTTGTTGTGTTAAAGCCATAGTATATCGATATTCACACTTTCGATAATTTATAAGTACAATAATACTAAAATACAAGTATTCATAAATCACTATTTACGAGTTTCAAAGCAAGGTACTCACATGCAGCTCGAAGCTTCCAAAGTCTCAACATATCTTTTTGTTAAGTCCACATCGACCAAAGTGATCATAATGCGTCATTTAATAACCTTAGTTACATAACACTTGTGATTTACAAAACTATTTATAGGGAAACACGCCCTCAGACACGGCCATGCCCATCAACGTAGCTCCTAATACTTTTCTTACTAGCCGTACATAACACACTTTGTGTCTATATAGGACACGACACAACCCATGTCACCATTGACATGGTCGTGCCCATCTCAAAGACACACCACATGCTTTAGAAACATGCCTAAAACTTACTAAGGCTAAACATACTCGTGCTACCTTTCGCATGGCCCATGTCCCTGACACGGCCTACCAACACGACCAGACAAAACTGTGTCCAAATAAATGATAACAACATTTAAGATTATCACAAACATTTGAAACTATATAGTTTAAATTACTATACATTAATTATTAGGAATACGGTTAGATTAAGATTGATAGTTAAATTACATTAAATTACGTCTTGTTGAATTTCTAATTCTTAGGTTATATGTTATACTTTTTATTTTTCTCTTTTCTTCTCTTATTACATAAGCATTATTTCCTTTTCTCTTCCTTTTCTTACAACACATTTTATACTCTCACCAACTTTTCACCACTTTTTTATTTTTATATTAATAATGGAGAGAGGAAAATAGAGAGACGGGAAGAGACAGAAAAATAGGAAAGAGAGTGGGTGAGAATGATGAGTGGAGAAGGATTTGGGTGGGGGGGGGGGTTGCGGTGTGTGTTTTGACACAGTGTTTTCCAGTTTTATTTTATAGAGAAAGGAAGAAATTTAAAAAAAGTAGAAAATTTTTTGTGTTATTGACATGGTTCTAAAAAAACGTGCCATGAAGGCGTCAAGGCGCGAGGCGCGACTCTAACGTTAAGAAATAGCCCTTGGCGGTGGAGTTAGGTGTGGTGTAAAACAAGGCGGCATAAGGCGCGCATTTACGCGTCAAATGGCGAGTTTTTTAAGCGTGGCATACACAAAATATATTTTTTTAAATTTTGAATTTTTTTATATACATTTTGCGATCGCCTGAATTAAACTTCTATAAATTTGTATTTTGTAATTTGTATATGTTGTTTTGCTCCTAATTTGTGCAACTTTAGGTAATTTGTATATTAATAATGATAAATTAGATATAAATATTTATAAAGTATATACAAAATTGTCGCCTTAGGTGTCACCTTAAAAAACGCTATGACTCGCCATGGCTCCTAAAGCTTGAGTTTGAACTCGCCGTCACGCCACGCCTTACGTTTTTAGAACCTTGGTTTCTGAGTTATTTTAGTGAGAGAATGAAAATGATCTAAAATGAAAGTTTGATTAATATTCTCTGATAACCTTTCCTCACAAAAGTGATAGGAATTCGAAGTAAAGAAAAGAAATTTTTTATGACACTTTGTAAGTGACGAAATTACCATTAATCATAAATAAATAATTTTAAAAAAAGAAGGGCATTTTGTTAAATAACCCTTTTTTTCTTTTCTATCTCTATAATTCGGAAACACAAGCTAATTTCTTTTCTTTTCAATTTCTTTTCTTTTCAATTTCTTTTCATTTATTTCTAATTGGAAAGACAAAAAATCAAAATTATTATCCGGTTAATTTTTTTCTATTCTTTTCTTTTCTTATAATGTATCTCAAAAACAAAATGTTAGTGTTTGTTGAATAAGCGGATGGTCAAATTGGACCCGATTAACTTCGGGTAATACACAATGGTTATTATGTAAACAATAGCAACGTACACTTCTAATTTTTCATTAAGTACTGTTTAATTAATTATTATAGATATCGATCGATGTACTCATTTGTCATTGCATGAATTGCTCTACTACCTTACAACTTGTATATTATCTATTACCTCGGTTACAACTGGTTTTCTTAGAAATTATTAATTAATTAACCACGTGCATTTACTGATAAGCTAGATTATTTATTTATTAATTAATACTCATGGGGTTTCTAATCTTGGGTATGTCAACTTCTCATTAATTAATTAATTATCACATGCATTAATTTGTTGATAACTTAGTTTATCCTCTTTGGGCCTATATTATTTGATTTGCAGGCACTTATTCAAACTAATTAATTAAACTCTTTTGATAATTAATATTAGTGTTATAATCAGTTTAATTAATATATATATGGTTGGTCAGTTGGAAGCATCTTCGGATCATCCTTTCTTTTTTGGTTAAAAAGTAATAAGACGAAATTTTATATATTTTTTCTTAAATCTTTAGTCAGATTGGTGTGAGTGTCCTCTTGTTTTTAAATTTTCGTCTTTATTTTATTTCTAACGTTTTGCTAATCTTTATATTTATATATATATTGCTTATTTAATTGGGGTTCTATTTATATCACCCTGCCAATACTCCTTAATTAAACAAAAATTAATTATAAGATATTAACTATACCGGCCTCTTTCTTCGACAAGTTTATTTATGACCACCTCGATCAAGCATGGGCATGCATATATCAATATTTCTTTCGATCGATCTGCATATATATGTATGTATGTGTATGTATATATATATATTAATTAATTAATTAGAAGATCGATACGATCTTGATATATATGATATTAATTTAGTCTTAATAATATATAGTAACAGCTAGCTAGCTAGCATTTCCTCAGATTTATATCACCAATATTTCATACGAAATTCGCGGGACTCAATTATTATAAAATTACCTAGATCCAATGAAGTTTCAGTATATAAGTGGAGTTCAGGAAACCAATTTCAGCACAACCCAAAACCAAAGATGATGGCTTCTTTTAGCTTCTCCACTCTTCCCACCACCGCTACCACCAAAAAGACCACCACTTCGCCGCCTTTATTTTCCAAAACTTCCTCCCGGCGCTTTAAAGTCTCATGCAACGCTGCTAATTCAGATAATGACAACCGCAAAACCTCTGAAACCCCGAAACTCATCCTTCCCGGAACCACGTCATTCGACATGCAAAACGTAGACCGGAGGAACGTGCTCCTTGGGCTCGGAGGCCTCTACGGGGCCGCCAACTTGACCAACATTGGGTCGGCTTTGGCGTACCCCGTCACTGCTCCAGATGATATATCACAATGCGTTGCAGCGACAGATGGCGTACAGGACCCCGCAAACGCTCTAAGGGGTACAGCTTGTTGCCCTCCATCCTCGGCAACAGCACCAAAACCTTACGTCTTGCCCGAGTTCTCCACACTCCGTGTGCGACCCGCGGCACAAAAAGCCACTCCCGAGTACATTGCCAAGTATCAACAAGCAATCGCCGCTATGAAAGCTCTCCCTGATGACCATCCACACAGTTGGAAGCAACAAGGTAAGATCCATTGCGCTTACTGCAATGGAGCTTACAATCAAGCAATGAATGGTCATCCCGAGATCAAGATCCAGGTTCATAACAACTGGCTTTTCTTCCCTTTCCACCGTTGGTACCTCTATTTCTACGAGAGGATATTAGGAAAGTTGATCAACGATCCCACTTTTGCTTTACCATACTGGAACTGGGATAATCCCACTGGAATGATGATGCCGGCCATGTTTGAAGCCCCCTACGGTCCAAGCAACAATCCCCGAGCTAACCCGATCTTTGATCCTTACAGGAACGTCGCTCACCTACCTCCAACTGTACTTGATCTACAGTATAGAGGTACGG
This sequence comes from Dittrichia graveolens, assembly GCA_038502395.1. Lineage (NCBI taxonomy): Eukaryota > Viridiplantae > Streptophyta > Magnoliopsida > Asterales > Asteraceae > Dittrichia > Dittrichia graveolens. Next base: position 17,097,326 of record JARJIL010000006.1, read on the forward strand.
AGAGTGGTGCTGCTTGTATAGACCAGGTAAGTGTTAATCTGTCGACAATGTATACTCAGATGGTTACAGGTTCTCCAACTGCGGATACCTTCTTCGGTACTGACCCTAATGTCGCTGGTACAATTGCTGGGAGCATAGAGCGCGGGGCTCATACTGCCATGCACATATGGGTCGGTAACCCGAGGATGCCCAACCGGGAGGACATGGGTAACTTCTACTCTGCAGGGTATGACCCATTGTTTTACGTCCATCACGCGAACGTCGACCGGATGTGGAAAATCTGGAAAGACTTGAACCCCGCGTTACATCAAGAACCTGGCTCCGACGACTGGAAAAATGCATCGTACGTGTTTTACGATGAGAATGAAGAGCTTGTACGTGTCTACAACAAGGACTGTTTAGACATAAAAAAGATGGGATACGATTTCGAAAGGAGCGAACTCCCATGGCTCCAGGGTCGCCCGACACCGCGTGTTAAGGCGTCGAATGTCGCGGCTTTGTCGGTTGGAACGGTGAAGAAGGTGGAGGAGACGAAGTTCCCGTTGAAGCTAGACGAGGTTGTGAAGATTCTCGTGAAGAGGCCGGCTAAGAGCAGGAGCAAGGCGGATAAGAAGAAAGCAACCGAGATGTTGTTTTTGAATGGAATCCAGTTCAACAGCGAGGTGTTTTTCAAGTTTGACGTGTTAGTGGATGACGTAGATGATGGAATCGAGACCACGGCGGCTGCTAGTGAGTTTGCGGGTACCTTCGCGCAGGTTCCGCATATGCATGACAGCGACATGTTAATGACGAGTGGGGCGGCGTTTGGGATCACTGAGCTTTTGGAGGATCTTGAAGCTGAAGATGATGAGTATGTTTTGGTGACTTTGGTGCCGAGGGCAGGGACGGAAAACGCCAGCGTTTCCGAGATCAAGATTCAACTGGTTCCCGTTGCTTGATTATTAATTAATCTGTCTTCGCTCGATCATTGCATGTCTGTGTGATTTGGTGCGTGCGTAGCTAGGTAAAGCTACGTACTAATAATAATTTTCTTTTTAAAGTACGTACGCACGTACGTTGTAAGGGCTGGCTAGATCGATCTAATTGTGTTTGGATCTCAATTAATAATTAAACATGATCAAGTACTTTTGCCTTTTGGAATTCCTTAATTAATCCTTGTTTTTAATTAGCTCAATATATCGTATCAATTGCGTTTTTATTTAAGGAATTAATTGAAATACTCTTTCGGCCAAAATAAATTTCACAATTTTTTTTCATATCATAAATTAAAAATATAACCTGTGTATTACGAAAATGTCACTCCGTCCAAAATTTTAAAATTTATCTGGACCATTAATGTTATTGATTTAAAAGCTAAAATTAGTTTATTATAATTTTGAATTAAATATAAACTATATTAAACATTCTTCTATTAGATTCTGAAAGCATTATAACGAGATAATTTTAATTTTCATAATTTGAAAAATCTTTTTGAAAACTGCATTGCATTTTCAAACGTGCATTTAACGTATTTATTGTTTTTATTTAAATAATAATATTTTTATTTAATATATTGTTTCATTTTACCATGTACTTTTTTAATATAGTATTCGATATGAATTCGAATTTATCTTTGTGATTTGTCCGGTTTGTCTATGGTACTAGCTGGTATATATTTTATCAACTTTTAATATTAATAAACTACTATTTTTTTTATCAATTTAATTAAAGAATTATAATTTTTTATTTAGTTAAAATTAACACAACTTTTTATATATTTAGAAATTTTAATAATTAATTTAGTCAAAATTAAAATTCAATTTTTACTTTAAATCAATATAGTGCTTTCAATTATTTCTCTAATTGAAATTTCTTATATTTTCAATTTTAGGCATAACTAATAAAATATTATAAACATTAAATTATTTGTCTTATCTATACTACAAATTGTAATTAATTTTTCATCATTCACAAAGTTGTCATCCTTTAATCGTTTATATCAATTGAGTTACTATAAAATATTTTCCAAATTTATTAAGAAAGACTCATATTATGTTTTTTTTTCATACAAACCAATAATATGTTTAGCTAATTAAGTGAATATAAAATAACTAGATTAGATTTCCATATAATACATAGGTGGGTCAAAAATGATATATATTAAACATTGATAAAAGAAAATTAAATAATTACAAAACGTGAAAAATAAGAATTAAAAAAAAACTTTATGCATGTACCATAATAAAATGTTTTTAGGAGAATGGATGACTCATATTTAATTTTTTTTATCTAAATTAATTGTTAGGATTGTCTAGTAGATTTTATTAATGTTAGTCCTTTATGTATAAACTAGTACGTTTAGATGCCCGTATAAACATATTGGTAGCCATAATTATTTATGTAAAAATATTATTTTATATTTGTTTAGCTAAATATATGTTTGCATTGTATGAACGAAATAAGAGCTCAATCCGATGATAATTTTAAGAAGGATGAAAATTTTAATTATGGCAAAATTTGTAGTATATACATAATAAACATAAATAGGGACAAGGAATTTGAATGTGTATAATATTTTATTATTGATATAGCTTATTGTAACACCGTGATTTTGAGAACCAAATTTTTCTTTTTAAAATACAATTTGAGATTTCAAACTGCGTGGTTTTGACTGTAAATAGAACAATCAAACCTGTTTTATAATTTAAAAATGCAGCGGAAGTAAAAACACGTGGCAAACTATATAAACATTCAAAATGATGCCACAAACGACAGTTGGTGTTACGGAATACATAACTGGCTGACCATTATCTTAAACATACATAAACATAGTTTAAACATATAAGCAGTGTTCCTTCCAAAGCAATAACTACCCGCAGGCTCCCAAGCTCACTGAGGATTACCTGCACATGTGGAGTGTAGCAACTGTTAGCTATAATAGCTAGTGAGTACCAAATAGCATGCAATCAATATAAGTACATCACATATCATCAATCATGCTCAGATAGTTCTATCCTAACATCTCGCGATGAGTTGGCGTAGTCAGGAGGTAACATATCTTGCAGGGGAGCTAACCCGGCTCAATGCACCAAACTGGGGTACCAAACACATCAACCGCCCCGGTGGGGGAGCTATACAGCGTCCACCGTTGCGTTTTGGAATCCGCAGATTCCTCTGTTGTACAGCCGCAGCTATACCCAAAGAGAACAGCTTTGTCCTTAAATAGAACAGCTTTGTTCTCGCAGGACGGCTTTGTCCGTAGGATCCGGATCAGCAACAAACAAACAATTGATTCAATCGAATCATCAGTTAATGCCCGCATATATATTCAATACTCATCATAGCATACACCTAATCAAGTGCATACTATACTGTGTCAACATGGTATATTCTAGCATCATCTTGCAATCCTACACTTGAACAAGTGCGTGTACAAATCATGGTTTACAATTCTGTAATCATTGTTAATAGGTGTTATAGGTATATTAATTGTTATGTCATTTGACACTCACCTGATAGGCTAGGATAAGCAACAACCTTGCTTTGGCACACACGGATTGACAATTCAACCTATAATATCAAGACCTACGCATCAATCATTTGAATACGCGAGGAACATCTAGGATACTTGAAACAATACCCTAATGATGCTATTTTACCATTTATTAACTAACTATAGCAGCCAAGCAACAACACGCGAATACGTGGCACAAAACAACACATTAGGCTGTGTGCAGGGGCGTCGCGCCGTGACACAGCCTTGTCGCGCCGCGACCAGTGTGCAGCAGCTGCAGCTGGTGTTGTTTTGTGCACAGCAGGCTCATTTTTGCTCATTTCAATTCCAAATCAATTTTGGTAAAATTCTAGTGTTTCATAGGACCATTTGACACTTGTGGAAGCTTTCTAACATCAAAAACTCCTATCCAATTAATTCATACGAAAATCACAATTAAATGGACAATGACGTGCGCATAATGGCCAAAACTTGGTGTAGACCAATTCCAACACTTGCAACACACCATATACACCTAATATGATGTATTGAAGGTGTTGCAAATGACCAAAACCTTTAAAATCTTTCTTTGGTATCATTTTCCAATTTCTTGCCTATTTAAGGCCTATTTTTCACTATTTTAGCCAATTCAAGCAAAACAACCATTCCAATTAAAAACCAATGTTCTAATCAATTCATATAAGTCATATGAACCTATTAGAACCTTAAAAATCAGTTCTTGATGTGTAAAAACAGATTTAGGCCATTTTGGCCATTTTGACCCATTTAGGCTAAATATTGGATTTGTGCAAAAACATCACTTCTAATGCACCAATTGAGTTCTAATCAATCCTAACAAGTTATAAGATCAATTAGAACACTAAATTTCAGTTCTTGAAGGTCAAAATCAGTTTGACCCGTATTTGACCAATTTTGACCAATTTGAGCCAAAATTCAAAACTCATCAAGAACACTACTTTAATTTATGGAATTGGTTCCTATACACTTATAAATGATATTAGAACCTATTTCAATCATCAATTTCAGTTCTTGATTGAAAAATCACCATAACCCATCAAAACCTAAAATTTCAAGAACATGAAGAGCAAGGAAGAACATAAGCTTACAATGGGTGGAAATGATGATTAGGAACTGATTTTGGGATGATTGTGAGCCTTAATTCACTGCCGGAACAAGACTTAATTAGTTTCCCATCAATACTCAAGAATCAAGAATGAAGAACACAAGAATGGAGACATGGAAGGTAAAGCTTACATAGCTATGGAGATGATGAAGATGATGTCTTTGGGCTGGATTCTTCACCAATTTGCTACTGGAAATCAGCTCCCTTGATGATTTCTTCAAAGATTCAAGAAAAAGATAAAGTGAGGAGGTGAGTATGTTGATACGTGTGTGTCTAGTTGTGTCTGTGTAAGGGATGGTGACAAAATCGACTTGTGGGTAGTTATTATCCACAAGTGGGTATTTTGTTCCCCTTTTAAACTTATAACTCATCCCTCGTTTAACCGTTTCAACTAACGAGGATATTTTTGGAATCCTCGTTTGAAACCGTTCGATATTTTATAATCTTTATCTATATTTATTAATATTTTTAATAACCCTTTTATTTAATATTTTCCATATTTTATATCATTTTCTAGAATATATATATATATATTATTTAATTAAATTAAATAATTGACGTACCATAATCGGACACGTCTAGGCCCGTTTTAAGAATGTTACACTTATGATAAGTAATTTTAGTAGGATTTGAATTAATTATGTGTGATAATTTAAAAGGTATAGATAAGTAAAATCTACATATGTACGTTTAAATATTTGAATTAATTATGTATAATAATTTAAAAAGTATAGATAATTAGTAAAATCTATAGATGTACATTTAAATTTTCATAAGGATAAATATTAAATCTTTTGTTAAATAAAAAGTTTAGATTATCTAATAATTTTCTTTTTATTAGTCTTTTATTTATATTGAAAGATAATTCTGACTAACTATGTGTTTACATAAAAATTTAAATTATAAATATAAATATGCCTAGCTAACACATATAATACATTTTCAGACTTCAAATTAACATACTTTTTAGATCATATTACTGTAAAGACATTACGGCTCAATTTATGTTGTAATGTAAATAAAAATAGACCACATTTAAACATATATTTATGCTTATAACGAATATTAATTATTAGGGCAGCGAATTAAGGAATCAAACGAAATGAACAGAGATTGTTTTTATCTGTTTTTTTTTTAATTTTAATCGAACAAAAACGGATAAATAAATAAGTTTTTATATTTATGTTCGTTCATTTAAAAGATTTAAAGATTGGTTTGTTGGTGTATGTTTATATCTATTCATTAACTTGTTTATAAGGATCTAGTCGTATACATGTATCGTCGCGTGAATGATTGAGGTTCTCTAGAAGATGATGCCGTTGTATTCTCCTTCTCCCCTCATTTGTTCATAATGAGGAGCACCGGTTCACGCTTCGTAGCAAAAAGAAGCTAGTTAAAACTTTTAATCGTAACCCTGATAACAATTTTTAATATAATTTAATTCACAAAAACTTAATTAATTAGTCTAATAAAATTAATGATCTAACTTTATTGACATATTATTTCATAATGTTTCTTACCAACTATCCAGGATATGTATATCATTTAAGTGGATATCTACATAACGTAATATAAATATGAAATGTAATTTTAAATAAAAAAACTAAAATACATAACGTTATTAATGAATATATCTTATTTAAAAAAAGGGTTAAAATTGCTAATGACATGAACATTGTTTTTAAAGTTCTATTATGGTATAAAATTGGTTTCACTATGTCTTTTAATGTTCACAAAATGTGTCATGATACTCATTAATGTTTATAAAAATATTTCATTATGCCCATTTATTTTACAAATACAAAACTCTTTTATGAACATTAATGGGTATAAGTGTAAAAAAAAACTTTATGCATGTATCATAATAAAACAAGAGCACCGCAAGTTATAAATGGATAAGCAAAGGTCAACAAATTAAAAATAAAAAAACGAATGAACAAACATATTACCATCTCCTACTAAGCCATCTATGCTTCATTATTGCTCTTATAATTATTTATTTATACAACATAAATTAAAAAAAAAAAGCCTGAAGAACGTGAGCAGTAATAACGTCAATTTTATGTATCAAAACGACACATCTTCATGACAATTGTATATATGTAGAATAATGGACCGCTTAATTAAGCCACAAATTGAACAACTTGACCAACTTAAAGATGAAAAAAGATAACTTCAATTTTTACGATATATATATATATATATATATATATGATGATTAAAAAAACATATTTTTGTGGGGTCCTAGCCGTTTACCAACGGCTCGATCTATCAATCTAAAAGATTATATTAATATAATTGTTCCGACTTCCGAGGTTTTACAAAGAACAAAGTTACACCCTTTAGCGTGACTGAATCACATGCCGGACTATGTACGAGGATCATGCTTAATTTGATCCAGAAATCGCATGCCGGACCACGTAAGATAAAGCTTTTTCATGCTTCTTCGAGTAGTACTTCGGTATCACATACCTATTAAGTTAGAGAAGTTCTATATACTCCTACTTCGTTCTCTTACTTATCCTTCTATTTATTTAATCATGACAAGTAACAAAATCAAGAGATGAAATAAGAAGTGAAAATTAATGTATTTCATATATCAAACATTGAGTAAGTAACATAATGAAGTAGGAGGAAATAGATTTTTCATTAAGGAAATCACATCTATAGTAATGTTTCGGGACTAAGAAGAAGTATGAAAATGAGGTAGAAAAATCGAGTTGTGGCACAAACCCCTATCTAACTCACAAAGCCTCACATCCAACCATCATCAACCCACATCAAATATTAATAAAAAGGGTATATTAATTAAGAGAGAGAAAAAGAAAAGAAAAGAAAAAAAAGAAACCCACTACGGGTTCAGTAGCTAGCCAGCCACCGAGCCAGCACCAACCCTATGAGGGGGGATGGTGTGTTGCTCGGCTTCCCCCCTAGCCAGCGAGGGTAAAACACCCGATGTGGATGGTCTTAGTATGCCTTATACATAATGATATGCCTTTGAAGTTTATTAATATTTTCACCTTTAAAAATTAAATTATTACCTAGTAATAAAAAAGTGAAATAGTAAGTTTGTATATGGATAAAAATAGCTTATTTAATAAAATGTCATAGCATTGGATATTCGAATCTAACAAAGCATGATTCAAGATTAGTGTTACGCACTTTGAATTTAAAAAATTGGATTAATTACACAAAATCCTCCACGTGTTCAAAATTTAATATTTTTTCTTAGATAAAGAAAACATGTGGAGAAAGACGAACATGGAAGATGGGAGGGAGGTAGGTAGGTAGGATGATACACTTTGAATTGTTAATTAGCAAAGATATCGTGCCAACCAATGACTTTATTCGCATTTCATAATTACTTTTTTATAAAATAATTAACTACTTGATAAAAATTATAAACTTTTAAAACTATGTAATTACTCTAGTACTAGCTAGGGCTGTAAATGAAACAAACGAATACGAATGAAATTTGTTTGTTTAATTTTAGCCGAACAAATAAATGGACACAAACATATTTTTCTGTTCGTTCGTTTAACTTTAGCCGAGCAAACAAACGAACACGAATCATAAACGAAAAAGCTTTTGTGCTCGATTGTTTAAAAGATTGGTTAGTTCTTGTACATTTTTGTCCGTTCTTTTAAATGATAAACAAACGTAAACGAAGAAACACACATTATAATGTAAATCTAACATTATTAAACCCTACACATACACACAATTATAAACGAAACATAAACAAACGGATAACCGAACGTTTATAAACATAAATGAATGAACGAGAGCTTAGTTTGTATTCATTTATTTAATTGAACAAACGAAAAATCTTGTTCATGTTCGTTCATTTAATAAACAAAGGAACATAAGTGAACTTCCTACCAAATGATTTCACGAAAAATTCGTGAACTTTCAGCTCATTTACAACCCTAGTACTAACTACTTTTACCTTTCAAAATTGTAACTTATAAAGGAACAAATTACATTAAAATATAATAAACTTTGTCTTATTACCATTATATGAATACAACCTATTTTTTTTCTTAAAAACAATATAATCAACATAATTTCATAAACCTTCCATTATATAAATTTTTTTTTTTCTTTGTCTAATATTTAGTTAACAATGAACTTTGTCATGATTTACATTGTATACAACAACTTGTATATAATTGAAAATTTATGAAAGTTAATTATATTGTTTTTTTTAATCTTTGTATACAATGATAACTAAAACATAATTTATTGTATTTTCTTACAATTTACCCTTCTAAAAAGGACAACTAATAGGGTTTTGTGATTACATTTACTTAAAAAAAAAAAAACTATACAAGTTATCTACAAGTAGTTTTCTAGTACGAACTAGAATAAAAGCACGATTAACTATTTTAAGATAAAAAAACTAGTAAACTAAATTTGGTCGTCCGCTAAAATCTAATCACTGTAGATGTGTTTGGTACATACTTTTAAAGCCGATAGTTTTTTATTTTGAAAGAAAATGTCACAAATCATGTTTGACTGAAAAAACTAGATGTTTTTTTTAAACAAAATGCTTTTTGAAGTAGCTTTTAAAACTAACTTAAAGTTTCTTATATATCAAATTACCTAAATACCTTTTTTAATTGTTTTATAATTCCACCTATTTTATGATTTGTTCTTTTTTTGTCATTTTACACTATTCAGCTCCAGCTACCAACTAATTTGCCAAACACATATATAACTAAAATATATAGCTTTCGGCTATCCACTACAACTACCAGCTATTTTCGTCAAACACGCCTAACAACCGGGATTATACCAAAGGGTTGTAGTTTAGCTATACCTAAATGTTAAAAAGATATTTTTTTTATGATTATAAATTCTATTTTTACATTGGATAAAAGATATAAATTTAGTTATAAATTTAAAAGTAAATTTATAGCGTGCGTGTGTGTGTTATACAGTTTAGAAAAAATGGTCAATCAACCAGGTCTATTCACTATATATGATATCATAAAATTAGACATTTGCATCTTCATTTAAGGGTTGGCTTAGTTACAACCGAGGGGAGTAGGTAGGGTTATTATAAATGAGTCATGGGTCTACGTTGTTATGAGATTAAAATAAGACAGGTTTTATATATATAATTTTATATTTTTATTTGTTTTTCTTTATAAAATTATGACATGTATCAAAATCAAGAAAAAAGATAAAAAATAAATAATTAATAGATATTATATGTCAACATTTATTAGTGGGTATCAGATAAGAGAATGAAGTAATAGTATTTAATAAGAGGAAATGTAATTTTCCTGAACTAAGTATTACTTACCAATAATGTGTATATACTCTGTATTTAATTAGATCTTGGATCTTCCTATTCTACTATCGTGACATGATATATCTAAAGGTGTTTAAAATTGTGTTTGAAAACTAATTATCTGATTATTGTGATGTGAAATCACAAAAAAATTAATTTAGAGTGTTTGGAGTGGAGACTGGAGAGCCATGTGAGTGTGATACACCTCGGTCACAACGTGACTCGAGATGCCACGACTGGCTTGATCACCCTGCTATGAGGGGGTTCTCACGCCGAGAAAAGAGGCATGTGTGTGCGGCCGGGTTTAATAGAGTTGGTTAGATGGTGTGATGGAGTATGGCTGTAATATTATGGTTGTGTGATGATCGGAGTAATACAGGAAAAAACTGACATAGCACAGTACAATGATATGATACAATACCATCCATTATAAGAGGAAAACCATGTAAACTGTAAATGTAGATCAACCAACTGTCAAATGAGCAACAAGCCAACAAGTATCCTACCTCATGCATTTGCATATAATTATATATCTATCTTTGCCCCAAGATAATAAAGCAATCTTCACGTTTTAAGCCTTTTCATGAAAGCACAAAATCTGACCTATTTGCTTTGATATCTTTTGCACAAGCATTTTTTTTACCACCAATTCACACCTTTTGTTCTCTAGCCATGCATTAAACAAATTAAATGGTCCAGGGCCTCGAATCTATATGTTTATCAAACAACACAATAGAGATATTTTCGATCCGGTGCGTTACAAGTAACCGAGCCCCATCTTTCAAAGAAACCCTTGGACACCAAAAATCTATCTAACTTGCTAGATTTCATACCTTTTGAAGAAATCCGTGTGTATTTTTTGTCACCCAAAGGAACATGTAACAACTTGTTGCTCATGGATTCAAGTCCCGCTGTGAACAAAAAAAGGGTATAGATTTATGAGTAGATTAGTGTGTGTGGTTGTGCTGTTTAAAAGAAAAAAAACTTGTTTTTTCAATGAAGTTATTAAACATACCAACATAATGACCAATAGAATTAAGTAATTAACATTGAGTCTTTCACTTTCGGATCTGACTTCATTAAAATCATCAAATATGACATGATCAACATTTGAACTATGAGTCAAGACATCCAATTAACCAAAAAAGTTGTTTTTTTCTATATTCTGTGGACCATATACATTCACAAGCTTGAAATCAGTGTTCTTTTTAACTAGTACTGGAAAATACGACCCAAGTGTTCAACTTTGGGCCTATTTGGGTAATCAAGTTACATTTCTAGGCTGTTACGGATTATGAACTTTTAAAGGGTACGGGTCCATTTGGGTTGGGAAAAAAAAGATCACCGACGAGGAAAGAAAAGAGGGGCAGCCCTCTTCGTTTTCGGAACTAATAAAGAAAAAGAAAGCAGACATCGATTGAGAGAAAGAGGAGTGTGGGGGCTGGAGTTCTAATCAAAGGTATGCATAGAGATTAGAAACCCCCATCCTCGGACCTCGATTAGCTTCTAGCACATTTGAGTTTGTAATTCATGAAAACAATGGAGGAATCGAGGGGCAGGAAGCAAAGCCGGGCATAGAAATTGGATTCACAGGTCTGTATCTCTTTTAAACCTTTTACACACTATTGTTCATGGCGATTTGAAAATCGAGAAAAACAAGATTATAGATATAGATATCGATTGAAAAGGGTAGGTAGCCGCTAAACTTCAAAAACAGGGGCATAAAACTAGAACTTAAGCTAGTAATAGTTATCTTGTTGAGTAAAATAGTGAAGGAATTCAAGATGTGTCATTTTTTATTTTTCATTATAGTGTTTGCTCTAATTGGTAATATATGGTTCTTAAATGACTAAGAATTTACATAACAAAATATATTTTACTGCCATTTGCATGAACAGAGTGATGAACTCAATTTCACATAGCACAGTGGAGGTTTGTAAATGGTGAGAAATTCATAGTACCTAACTGAGTTCAGCACGATTTGTGAATCACCCGTTTGGCCGTTTGGACCCGGACTATTTTTATCCGAACCTGTTTTAATCCGTTACCCGATCCAACCCAACCCGCCCGTTTTGCCGGTACTATTTTTAAACCATGTCCCTTTAATTGCCACATAAAAATCATCTCCACATGTTTGTGCATTTGATATACAAAAAAAAATTCCAAACCATTAGCAACCCTCCTGATTTTCTAGTCACATCCTAATGAACAAAGTTGAAATCTTCTGACCCCAAAATTTCTTCAATCTAATCCTCATCAACCATTTTTTATTGTGATTCTTGTAAACCTAGTAAATTAGGTTTTTCTTTGTTTCTTTTATTTTGTATCCTTGAAGTATTTGTCTCTATAAGTTTTTCACAGTTCACATTATCCAACTTTGTTTTCATAGTTGATTCTCTTTCCGCTAAAATAAAGTCTTCTTTCGCATTAGGCCGATCCACGAAAGTACATCATCTGTTTGGCCACAGTTCTCGGTTCTTTTAGTTTCAAGCAGCCCACCTTCAAAAATTGGGCTTCCATCATGTCTTAAAATCGGTTTTTTAGTTGACCCGGTATTCTTACCAGGTCAACCAGGTTTCTAGATTTTTTTTAACTTTTATAGACATGTATATATGTGTATACGTATATATAAACTGCAAAAAAAAAACATTGGCTACAACAATAAGAAAACATTAACCTACAATATCATCAATCCAAAAACTTATATATCTACTTATGATCCGAAATATCACAAGAATTAGTTAATAAATTGATAATGATAGCTATTGAGAATGATATCTCGGAAGATATTGATTACGAAGAGTTGATTCAGAACTTTGCTTCCAATAATGCTAGGAGAACTTTACGATTCTTGTAAATATCTATATCTATACTATATTATAAAGCATTTACACCAAATGTATAATCTCTTAATTTTTAAGTAATTTAAAATGACTCTAATACCCTTCTCTCAAAGTAAGTTACCAAAATTAAATAGTGCAAGTTGAATCCATATAACTTACAATGAAATGCAATATGGGAAACTAAATGGATTGTATATGAGTGGGCTTTAATTCATAGACAGTAGATTAAAGTAAGGTCAAACCTTCCATTCTAAAAACCATTAATCTATACTATTATATAAAATATTTAAGCTTTTTCCTTCTCTTAAATTTTAAGTCACTTAAGATTACTATTCTACCCTTATCTACCAAAAAATGATTCCATAAAATAAACTTAATAACATTCTTTTTTCATAAATTCCAGAATATTCTCTTTCCATAAATTCCATTGCAAAACTTACGAAACAAAATATTCCATAAACTTAATAACATTACATAAATTCCAGAAAGGGAAAATATATAATATTCGCTTTTCACCTGCTAAATAAAAATTACAAAATTACATCTAAATTTCATTCCCTTTTCACTTGCTAAATAAAAATTACAAAATTACGTCTTGTGTGTCCTCTTGAATAATATCTACCAAAACAACTCCTTACAAACCATTTTTATTCACCGTCGCCGCATTGCGCGGGTACCCTGCTAGTATTAAATAATTATGATATGTGTTTTAGAAATGATTACAACATATCTTCATTCACATTAATTGATTTTAGCAATAAGAAAATGGAACTGTAAAAAAACATCCAACAATAAGAAGTAAAAATATGGAAAATCAAATCATGGAATAAACTAAATGAAACTGATTCTCTAAACCGTGAACCTTAAATTTGAAATCACTAGCATAATACTCACGTAATGTGACGGTAATGAATATTTTGTGTTTGATAACATGTCTGGTTTCAAGAATGTAAGGGAGTGTTTATTTCATTCTTTTAATGGGATTTGCATTTTAAATCCCTCTAAATGCAATATTTGATTTGCAAACTAAGATGGGGTTTCAAATCCACGGATATTTAAAAATGAGATTAAATACCATAAATGAGAGATTTTTCAATCCCATGAGTCCATGACCCCCTGCGGTATTCTGAAATCTTATAAATGAGGAAGTTCCTCTAGCGAACCATCAAATGCATATGCGTATGATGAACGCAACCCGAATTTATAAACATTTATGGATCTTTATAAATGACTCATGCAATTAAAATAAAAAGTTTAATTTGTAATATATTTAACATTCTCTATTTTACTTTACTTAAACTCTTACAATTTAAGTAAAGGAAAATGAACAATAAATCTTAAGTATCCTTACATTAAAAAAATACACACACTTGTCAATACATTATCTCATACTAACAGAATTTCTCATACATATCAACATAGTTTTCAAAGTCATTAATATTTTATCATCATCTTATTTTATAAATAGAGATTTTTTCTTCTTTTATTGTTTTTCAAAAGTTATTTTAAAAATAAATAAAAAAGTTGATAGATAAAAAAGAAATAAATAAAAGGAAAAAAAGAAGAAAAAAATGGACATTCTGCAAAATAAAATTATTCTATGTCACCATAATGTGTAAATACAAAACCTTGCGTTATTGAAAACAAATATGTTATCAAGTAAGAATTATTCGTCACAACCGCATTGCGCGGGTATCATGCTAGTATAAGATAAACTATCTTGATGCAATTAGTTTGAAATTAATCTTCCTCGGACCATAGATCTAGAGGAACCCCATAGATCTTAAACTATGTCATCCTTGAGCAACTTGATGTTCCAGCCACTTCCACATTTCACCATCTTGGTTGATAATCAGCTTTTCTGTCACCTCTTTTGAGTCCATGTTAACAGAATTTCCAGGCCACCAAGACTTTTCCAATATAGTATATTGGAGTCAATGACCTTGACAATAGCTAAGAAGTCTTCTAACATATCTAGCTGCTTGCTTTACTTTTACAACAATGCATGCTCCATTTGAGAATTGCTTTAAGATTTTTGTTTTTCATCATGCAGGATATCCACCCCCAGTCTAGTGAGTCCATTACCTTCTTTCTCTTTGTGATTAGTATCCGCCATCCGCTGATTTTTCGACCCCGTTTCCTTGTAACTATTAATGACCTCCACGAAAGTTCTCTTATCTCTTTTCCTCCATTCACCATTGTCCAAATTTTTTGTTGTCGTTTCAAAACCAGCCGACTTACTAGTCTTTCTTTCCCATATATGATGTTTTCTCATTTGTAGCCGACTTACCCTCCCTTCGATCTCTCCTTGGCTTTGAAACATCTCATTTTATACAATCCAATCCATACTCCGTTCAATCGTTTTAAGCAGTCCAAGATCATTGTTACAGTTATCAAATCTCACGAAACCAAATCAACCTCTTGCCATTTTTCAAACTTCTTGAAGCAATGTAAACATCTACCACCCTGCCATATATAGTGCTTCAAGAGCGTCCATAGTTTTGCCATGTTAATGTCGATCTTTTGGAGAGTTGAAGAAAAACAAGGATCTTACTTGTGGCAAGTTTGTTTTGCTTGCAGATCTATTTTCCGTTTGTCTTTGCCTTCCAATGACATGCCGCCAATCAGTTTCCCTGCATGCTCTCACTCTCTCTCCTCTCTCTCTCTCTCATCTCTTTCTTTTCTCTCTTTTAATTGTATTCTTTGAATAAAATTAAACATAGACGGAATGTGTGAGATCTAATCCTAGGGGAAGCCACCATTGGCCCTGGTAATATGAAAAGAAATTTCTATAGATATCTATATTTCTTATTTTGTAACTATATATTTCGTTTAATCGTTGTTTACCTAAAATTAGGGACGAGCTCGATTTCAAAACGGGCTGAACCCGAAAAAACAAAACCGAAAAGCCCCGAGGTTAGAACCGAGGACTGAACCATACTATCTTAATCGTTTCCGGTACCAATTCTGGTTCCAGTTTTCCAGTTGCAATACCCGCAAATCCGAAATTAACTTCCATGATTCGTTTTGTCCCATGATTCCTTAAATTTGTACCAGTATCTCAAAATAGTATATAATTATTTAGGAGTTTGAATAAATACTTATAGGTCATTCACCCATTCATTTAGCTACATATAACATCTAAACATGTAAGTAAAGCAATGGGCATTAAGAATTATATATCCATTACATCTTATCATTCAGAAACAAAGATTATACAACAAAACAATATGAGTTTTGCAACCGTAACACAAGCTATACCTTATATTTTTCCATTGGAATTCAAGTTGCTTGTCGGAATATCATGTTTTGGCTTATAACCGGGGTGCAGGACGAGCCCGGGGTGCATCCCACTCGGTCACAATGTGGTCACGAGTAATCTCTTTGAGCGAGGTACAACCACTTAACGCCATGGTTAGCTCGAATTCCTCGCGTAGCATTTGGAGTACTTTTCTCACTCCAGCTTCTCCTTCAGCAGCCAACGAAAACACCACAGGTCGCCCGATCTGAAATTTACATAATATATCCAAAGATCAAGAATTTAATTAACATTTTCTTGGATGTTTGGATTTTGCATTATAATATGAATAATAAGTTTTTAAATGTCTGGATTTATTTGCATTTTCTCAAGAAAACAGATACTTAATATGTGTACTTACAAATATGCCAGAAGCTCCAAGAGCCAGAGCCTTGAAAACATCTGTTCCACGGCGGACGCCACCATCCAGGAACACCGGTACACGACCTTGTGCTGCTTTCACAACCTCTTCCAGAGCCATAATCGTTGCGGGAACATAATCCAGCTGGCGGGCTCCGTGATTAGAAACAATGATACCTGCTGCTCCAGCTTGAATAGCCAACCTTGCTGTATCAAGTAACAACAAACCGTTAGTTTAACAAGAACCCAAACTCTGCCAAAACAAAAACAAAATCAAACACTTTAGATGGCGCTTACTGTCCTCAGCAGTGATCACACCCTTCACTAGGATAGGCATCTTGGTGATTGTTTGGAGCCACTTCACATCCTGCAACCACACTCGAGCCATAAAAGTTACTTACTTGAACCCAAATGTCAGTTATTCAAGTCAGGAGATAAAACCGTTTGCAAAAATATACCTTCCAGCTCAGGGTGCGGTCAATCTGACCAGCAACATAAGAAGCTAACCCAGAATCATTAGCCTGCATTGCAAGACTATGAATTAGAAAAGAAACAACCTCAAGAATCTCCTCAATTTTTTAGAAGTGAGAGTTCGGACTTACTTCATCCATCTTGCCAAGGTCCAAACCTTCAAAGTTCTTCAATGTCAAAAATGGTGGTAACGTAAACCTGTTTTTGATGTCAGCTTCTCGACGCCCAAGCCTTGGTGTGTCAACTGTAAGAGCAATAGCTTTGAAGCCAGCTCTTTCAGCTCTTCTCACAAGCTGAGCCACAACGTTCCTGTCCTTGTACACCTAATATCACAATCGACAACGATTAATTTGCAGATTAAGACCAAAAATAATAGAACAAGTTGTGGTTTTGCTCACATAAAGCTGGAAGAAACGGATTCCAGGTCCTGTTGAAGCAACCTCCTCAACGCTGGATGTAGCCCATGAAGACAAAGTCTATAATATGAAGTGACAAACTATTAGCACATGTACTTCTGCATCCTAAATCTTGAAGTAGTGATGCACTAACATTCCAGGCCCTGGCCCGAGCCTGGTTTTTGGGTCCAGTTTCAGGCTTGATATTTAATTAAAAAGGTCCGAAGCCCTGTTATAAGACCGCTTTCGAATTGGTCCCAACGGCCAGTCACTTGACCTCAGTATGTAAAAATGTTTTTTTTCCATGTAATTTAGATGAAATTTCCAGATTTAACATTATATGAAATATATTACTTTTACGTGTAAATTAGTTTATTTATTATGCTTTTTGAGAGTAATTTTAAGTTATTTTAAAAAATATTCATTAAATTGATTGAAGCTTGATTTTTAAAATCTAAAATATATTAGTTTAACAGAATATATTTTTGATCATAATTTAAACTAATAATTAAGTATTTACACAAAAAGTTTGGACTGATTGGGAGTTTGGGACAGCAGGCTCAGGTGAGTCCTTTTTCCCCTGTTCACCTCTATCTTAAGGAACTAAACTCTAGTTATTAGCATATAAAACTAAAGAAATACGAACCATAATAGTTCCAGCTGAAGATGCAGCTCTTGCTGTTGCATACTCACCTTAATTGAAAATCAGGAAACAATATCAAATATCGAAACATGAACCAAGTAAATCTTTATGTTTGAGCACAATTTGTTGTTTTTGGTAAACCGCACAAAATAGAGCCATAGCACATGTTTACCTTCAGGGTGAGCCATCTTTTGCATGGCGGTTGGGGCGATCATTATCGGCATGGATAACTTGAACCCCAAAATTGTTGTAGTCATGTCTATCTTGCTCACATCAATAAGAATCCGTGGCCTAAACCTGTTTCGTTGTCAAAACAAACTCTTTCAGGACACACGAGAATATGTGAGCAAGATTCTCAAGAAACGAGTATTTTGAGTTCATAAACATAAGCAGCTCTTACAGGATTCTTGAGAAAGCATTTCGGTTCTCTTCAAGAGTCCACTGATCCTCTGCACCTGAAGCATAGTAGTCATAGACCATCTTTGGCAACTTCTCCTTGGCAATAGCCTGATACTCGGAGACATTTGTGACCTCCATTTCTCCTGACTACCCAAGTAGTTTCTCCAAGAAAATCTTGATTTGGCACAAGAATCAGATTGTCATATTCATATTCCACATTAATCATCCCAAAATATTCTTGAATCAACAGTTAAAAGTCATAGAACAACGATCCATGCTGTAAAAACTCGACGATGAGCTTGTATTGACATACATGACATAGAAATTGAACAAAAGTAACACCAAGAAACTGCAACCAGAACCTTATTGTACAAAATATAATAAGAAATCAGCATACCCAATGAAGACCTAATAGAATTAAGACATAAATTATACAGATTTATGATGAACAAACACAAAAAGATAGGATCAGGAAAGCTAACCTTGAGGGGACTTGGGTGTTTCTGCTTCTACTGAAAGGAGCAAAGCCCAAGTGAGATAACAAGTAATAATAAGCAACAAATTTGAAAAATTATTGGAAATAGAAGACAATGACATCTTGTAGATAAAGTGATAGAGATCAAAAGAGGGTGTGTACCAAAAAAATTAAAAATTTAAATAAATGAAAAATCAAGAAAATGGATGAAGACAAATGAAGGGGATGAGTAATATGAGGTGAGAAATGGGAACCAAATCCAATTGAGGAGAAAGGAGAAGGGGGGAATGGGTGGTTATCCTCCACTCAATTTACTGTGTGTCTAATAATTTTTCTACATTATCATCAAAAAAATTCTAATTTCTTCCCCAAATTAAAAGGGTTTTTTCAAGATTTGTGATACCCTTGTGTACTGTATATTAATGTAG
Source organism: Dittrichia graveolens (assembly GCA_038502395.1). NCBI lineage: Eukaryota > Viridiplantae > Streptophyta > Magnoliopsida > Asterales > Asteraceae > Dittrichia > Dittrichia graveolens. The sequence continues at coordinate 17,116,553 of JARJIL010000006.1, forward strand.
GGATACATTCACCTTCTCCTTCTTTTCTTTCTAAGGTCACCATCTTCCTTTCTTTGTTCAGTCAAATCTTGCGTTTCAAGACAACGATTGGTAAGAGGGTCCTCCCATCCGCCACCATCACCACCACTATCTGCCATCACCACCACCACTATCCGCCATCGCCACCGCCGCCGCCGCCAAGAAATTAACTAGACCAGAAACTAAAACAAAAGGATCGTCATTGAGCTGAAACAAAATTGTTATGAGAACCCAGTAAGAAGGCTGGAAAAAAACGATCATAACCAAAAGCGTTAGGATCACAATCTTGAAACATTTACCATCTTTCTTGGTTCATAAAAATTTAAAAACTTATTAGCGCTACTGCTTATTAGATCTCAAAAAGATTTCAATCCGTGTATTTCAGTTTTCAATTGAGCACCTGCTTAATCACGCCGGAAATTCATGTTGTAGAAGCGGCAACGTGAAATACAGTCACATATAACAGTGATTATTACTTTGAATTAGTTGTTTTAAAATGCTTCAAATTAATACCATTCTTTGTCTAGAACCAAAGAATGCTTGTTATGCTATTCATGTAATGTATATCATTTCATAAAAGCATGAATCATTTTGCCATAACAACTATAACTATATAAAAAAGACTTATATTTTTTCTATTTATACTTATTAAATTAATCTTTCTCAATCAATTAAAACATCTAATTTCATAATTCTTTAACTTTATAAAACAATTTTATAAATATGCTATCCTATTCTATTAAATACGGATCCTCTAAATTAAATTCAATTTTAAATCAATTGGGAGAATTGTAAGGGGTTTTGATGGAGTTTTATAAAAACATTATATAAATGTAAATAATTACGGGGTGTTTGGTACAGAGAAAAGAAATAGGGAGAATTGGTTTTTCTTGTTTGGGAGAAATGATTATAGTTTTGGGAGGAGAAATGGTTTCTCCACCCATTTTCATTTCTCCCATTCCTTTGTATTTTCATTTCTCTTCAAATTGTGGAGAAATGGAGAGAAATGACAACCAATGTCTATTTATCATTGTCGATGTCCGGTTGTGATGTATTTCTAGCATTCTAATCATCTTCGTCGACATCTAGCAAGGCGGTCAATGCCGCAACCGCCGTCCGGCAACTTGAGCCACCATTTCTCTGTTTCATTTCTTTTCTGATACCAAACAAGGAAATCAATTCCAATTCTCCACACATTTCTATTTCTCCCCATTTCCATTTCTCCCCTATTTCCATTTCCATTTCTTTCAATTTCTTTTCTCTCTACCAAACACCCCCTTAATTTCTTTTCTCTCTAACAAACACCCCCTTATAGATTGTTTATAAATTATGTTTAGTAACTTGTGATATATTTTGTTTAGAGAAAAAATAATTATATATTTGCGACGGTCTCATTTTTATCTATGTTTTTGTATAAATTTTATTGTAATATGACACTTTTTTAAAATTAGTATATTCTTAATTTTTTGCTATTCATTAATAGTAGTGAGTAGATAATTTTTTGTTTAGCTAAGTGGTTTTTTTTGGATTATGATGATGAGCCGAGTGGTTAACTTGAGTATGTTATTCAAAGCGTTTAGTTATTAATTTTAAAACATTTTCAATCTTATTAGAAAGATGTATGAAACCTTTTATAAAATTTGGTTTAAAATAAAATATATCATTAAAAGATGGTATATTATATATTTAAAAATCTAAATTCAGAGATGTAAAAATAGATGTTCTTGATGATCTTGAAACTATTTTATTAGTATAGGTAGTTAGCCAAAGGAAACACTAAAATAGAAGTGTTAATTTTTTATACACAAGACAGAAAACCGTTCTTGATTTTTTAATATTTGACACGTGAGTCGTTATTTTTGGTTTTTTACTGGCAAGGTGTATGAAATTTGGCTTTAGAAGTGGAAATGCAATGGAGCTTATTCAAAATGTAAGACAGATGATCATTAGTAGCGAATTTAAGCATGAAGATGAGCCTCTATTTGATTTTAATGAATTTTAAGTTTACTTCTCTAATAGACTAATATTCATACGTGCACGGGTCTATAAACTAGTTTCATATTACTAGATTTGTTTTGTTACGTGTGTCGATATTTTATCAACAAAAAGTGTTTACACGTTACAAGGTTTTATACTTTCTTACAAGTATTGATGTTTTGACAAAAATATGTGTTTTTAATATTAAAACGTAAAATAATTTTGTAATTCATTCCGATCATAATAAGCTGTATATTTCATTCCGTACTTAATCATACACAAAGGTAATATAGTCATTCTTTGCCATTCAGGCCGGTTATTTAGAAGCATTATCAAATAACTTTTTTTATTCAGAGTCCTAACCATACAGAGTCGTTTAATCATTCAGACTCCAAAATCATTCGATACTAAGCCATTCTATTTTAACAAACAATGCCTAAAACTACTAAACTTTCAATATGAGATCAAATGAATTCTCATTTTCTATTGTAGAGTATTAGTAGTGGTCACTTTCTACCGTATTAATTACACTATCATGTAAAGTTTTCATTTTCATTCACTTAGCCTACCACTCATACTCGTAGTGGTCACTCATAGGGGTGTTCAATATATCCGAAATTGAAAAGCCAAACCTGACAGCCGAAAAATCATACCCAAATCTAGATTAACCGAACCGAATATTCTATTTTTTTGTTAACCGAACCTAAAAATATTTCAGTTATTTTGTTCGGTTATGGTTCATGATTCTAGAGACGGGATGTTAACGTAAAATTAAAAAATACTAAATTATTTTTTACGTTTATCAATATCAACTAATTGATCAATATTTACAATACAATAATTATCAACTCATAATAAATTGTTACCAAAAACCAATATGTACATTTCATTTTTCAATATATATAATTATTATTTAGGTTGACTTGGCTTATAAATCTTATTATGTACTACTTTTTAACTTAGTTTTACTCAATTTTATTTACGTCTTTATTCATACTATTTTTCTTCAATCATAATTAGTTGATAAATAAATTAAAATTTTGGAATGTTTATAAATTTCTTATCTAAAACATGTCCAAATTAAGATATAGGTACTAAATTTGAAAGTTCTTTATTTTAAAAAATATATTTAGTAGCTAGAAATTGTTATTTGGTTAACCGAATAACCACCGAAAATAACGGTTAACCCATTTTTTTATTTAGGTTTAGGTTCACGAAACTTGCGAACCTAGTCTGGTTAAACAGTTAGCGGTTAACCATCCATGAACACCCCTAATTACTCCCCACCACTCCAAATTCTGAGACCCACTTTATTTATTAAATTTCATATTTTATTTAATAATACTCACTAAATTAACATAAGACTTTTAAAATATATGGAAATAAAATTCATTTAAAATTCTTAATTGAAATTAAATATAGCAAAATAATAAATATCATAACTTAAAAAGCATAGTTTTTTTACAAAAATACATAAAAAAATCACACGTAATTTCATTCAAGGCTCCATACGTGCTTCATGAGATCATGACAAAGATTCAGATGTGTATCATTGTCTTTTAATTCTTTATTTTGCCGACGACGTATTTCCCAAGTTCAAAAGTCTTGCTTGCGTCCTCACAATTGCCCAACGGCTTTGTAGGATATCAAATGTTCTCTCGACATCCTTTCTTGCAATTTCTTGCAGAAATCCTGGGTTCGCCCGTGAATGTACCGGACTCCTATCACTCTAAGAACAAAAAGAAGATCCGTGGTGGAGCTTAAGAAAAAGAAAAGAATGGAAGAAAAAACATATGTAACACCGGGGTTTCGAGAACCAGATTTTTCTTTTTAAAACATTAGTTTATCTTTTTCATTTATAAACACGTAGCGGAAATAGAAAACACGTGGCAAATATATTACAATCAAAAGTTGCCACATACAAGTTTGGTGTTACTGTTACTTATCCGGTCGACCATTATCAATTACAAATAACCATTATATCAGAGTTATTACAAACACAGTGTTCCTCCTAAGAAATCAAACTACCCGCAGGGTCCCGAGCTCACTGAGGATCACCTGCACATGTATGGTGTAGCATCTGTTAGCTATAATAGCTAGTGAGTACTCAAATAGCATGCGATCAACATAAATACTTCACATATCATCAATCATGCTCAGATATTTCTTTCCTACCATCTCGCGATGAGCTGGCGTAGTCAGGAGGTAACATATCTTGCAGGGGAGCTAACCCGACTCAATACACCAAACTGGGGTACCAGACACATCAACCGCGCCGGTGGGGGAGCTACACAGCGTCCACCATTGCGTTTCAGAATCAACCGATTCTTCTGAGTAAAGCCCTGAGCTAAACCCACAGAGGACAAACCTTGTCCAGGGCAAACCTTGCCTAATAGGTAGGACAACTTGGTCCAGGGCAAACCTTGCCCAATAGATCCGTACCGATCACAAACAGATAATATGATTCAATCGAATCATCTACCAATCAATCAATGCGCGCATATATTCAATTATCAGTCATAGCATACACCTAATCAAGTGCATACTACATTGTGTCAACATGGTAACTTCTAGCATCATCATGCAATTTTACACTTAAAACAAGTGCATGTACAAATCGTGGTATAAAATTCCGTAATCATTGTTAACATATGTTATAGATATATTAATCGTTATGTTATCAGACACTCAGCTGTCGAGCTAGTATACTTTACTATACGATACTGAAGCTTCTGGATCAATTGGAATACCTAAACAAGGTTTACAGCTATTAAAACCTTGTAAAACAGATTCTGCCAGGGGCAGGGCACGCCCGTACCTAGCCAAGGTACACCCCGTACCTGGTTCTCAGATACACCCCGTGACTCCAAGGTACCCCCGGGCTCGCTAGGGTTAGGCACGCCCCGTACCCTTGGGAGGTATGGCCGTGCCTCCCAGGTACGCCCTGAGGTACGGTCTGTTCTTGAGAGGCACGCCCGTGCCCTTCAATGTACAGCAGCAGGTTCGTGCAGAACCTGCTGTTTTCCATCCAAAAACACACCAAAACATTTCTAGAGTATTACCAATCTATTTCTATGGTTCATATGTGAAAATACCCATCAAAGGCAATCCAAAAACATCATTTTTACATACCAAAACAACTAATTCGGTGTTTGGGATCAAAATCATCATTTTGACTCATTTAGCACTTTAATTTCCAAAATCAATCCAAACCTTCAATTTAATTACAGAATCTGATTTCTATGAACCTAGAAATCAATTAGAAACAGATTGGCAACATCAAAACTAATTATTGGCATCAATTTCACCCAAACCCAATTAGAACCTAAACTTGGTGAAACTAGAAAATCAAGAATAGAAACTCACTTGAATTAGAGATGATTAGGAGATAACACAACAGATTAGAACTTGGAATTTTGCACTTGAATTCAGCAACAACAAAAATCAGATTGCTTGAATCTTCAATGAATTCCTCTTGAAAAGCTTTGCACACACACAAGAACACAATGAGTCAAAAACACAAAGTCCGTGTTTTGTGAAGAGGTGGCTCACGTGTGATGCCCACTTGTGGGTTATGCATATCCACAAGCGGGTATCTTGTTCCCCTTTCCAACTTACAACTTAACGCACGAATATCCGTTTTACCTAACGGGGATATTTTTGGAAACCCCATTCTAAATCATTTATTAATTTATTATTCTTATCCATTTATCATAATATTTTAATATTATCATTTCTTAATTATTTTCTTATATTTTTCTCAAATAATCAATTATATATATATAATTCCTTTTATTCAATATTTAATAAAAATTTTAGACGTACCAGATTCGAACACGACTAGGCCTATTTTAAGGTTGTTACAACATATATTCTCTATCAAGAAGTAATAAATAAATTAAAAGTTAGTCTTCAACTATACAAACTTTAACATATAAATTAATATATTGTTGCAAAAGACTTGATCAATCACAATCTAAAGATGGGTATAATTAATTAAAAAAAAACTTCCTGAAGAAAGATGATGACCAAGATTTGTATATCTAAGTTGTATAATTATTTAAACCCAAATTAAAATTATAAGTATATTAAAAATTGATATCGAGATCTCTAATACTTGCGTCAATTGGCGCTTGGAGTTCCCCCAAACACTTCAACAGGAAATAGAACCTCCCAATGAAGTGTTCGAAGGATCCCTAAGGACACTTGACGTTTCCTCTCTCTCGTATTCCTTTACTGTTATAGTTTGATGTGTTTGATGAATAAACATGTCATAGTTACAGGTGTGTATATATAGGTCGATCAAGGGAGTTACGCATCCGCACGATAAACATGCATGGATGCATCAGAAGGTTTGAACATTATTTGGCTTTCGGTCTCCATTAATAGACATGCATATATGTTTTCAATATTATGACAGAAAAAGGAATAATAATCTGATCGAAAATGATGAGCGAGCGAGGGCCAGATGATGAGAAAGGTGGTATAGTATTCTCTTTTCATCATCTACCACTTATGCATGACTAGGTTCAATATCATATATATATACATATATATATATATATATATATATATATATATATATCACTTGACATGACCAAGGGATATACAATTCCATATATCTATCTGAGAGATCCTTAAGAACAAATCGACTTTAATCAATTGGAACCAAAATTAACTCCAGAATCTGCTTTTCGATTGATATGTTAATTGCGAGTAATTAGAATGATGTTAATGCATGTACGTAATTATGCATCTAAGAATTTTTTTGCTAAAACTACGATATTTGTTATAATCGGTAACTAAAACAAATGAACGGTATTATAAATACTTTATATCCTACGTAGTTATATGTATCGTGAAGCTCTCCTAACATTATTGGAAACAATTTATAAATCAACTCTTCATAGTTAATACCCTCCAAGATCTTTTTCTAAATAGCTATCATTTTCAATCCGGCCAGTAAGTCTTTCTTGTAATATTTAGACAATAAGTAAGAATTCAACAACTTAAGTTTTAAAAAAATTACCTTCATTCTTCTGATAAAGTGTAGTTAGTTTTGAATTTATAATTTCCAATTTAAGTTATGACACATAAATTTAAAAATACTGTAATGATAGTTTTGAGAAACTGGTAGAGGTACCCATACTTTAGGTTGAGGTACGGAGAGCACAAGTAGAGGTACCGAAGATGCAGGTAGAGGTACTTAGAGTTCAGGATGGGGTAGCATGGGTGCAAGTAGAAGGACCCTGGTGCAAGTAGAGGTACCTACAATTGACAAAGATCTTGTGGAGTATCAATGCCTAGTACTTATGTTCTACGGTTTCTTGAGGACGATATTAATTCGGATGATGGTGATGACTTTACAATCACCACATGGTCCGTAGTCACCATAACATATGCATGTTTTGAATACCATTGAGCAAACCCCAATTCTTCCACCAAACAAGGAGTGGATTGAATTTCAAGCAAATCAGCAAGTGCATATTTTGAAAATAATTTATCTTCTATAAAACATATTTGATAGTCAAATACTAATTGTATTGAATTGTTTTATTATGTAGGTTTGTTTGCATCAATCCTCATAGAGAGATTACTCGCATATTGCTGAACATGTTTGATGGTCCGTGGACATAATGGAAATACGTTTTGCACGAGGCTTTTTGATTGTTTCAAGGTTTTAAATTATTCGTAGTTGAGTATAAATAAAAAAACTACACATAATTTTTAGCCAATTCATTAACAACGATAATTGTTTATGTGTAAAACAATTTTTTCAATGGGATAGTAAAGCGGATGCATGTGTTCTAAAAGCATGGGAAGATATAATAAAAGCATGAATAAAGGATACAACACACGAAGAGAGAAAAAAAGCAATGACAAAGGCAAAAGAGGGGGGCTTTGATGTTGAGATGGATATGTCTGTCATCATCCCTTATTGTCAAACATGGATAAAGGAGGAACATTGGATGCAAATGGTTTGCAAGGTATGTAAAACCTATGAATGGGCATTCAATTTAATTAGTCTTATAGTGTTTTCGATTAATTTTATCCTAAATAACCATAAATATTCATGTATCAGTCAACATTGATAAAGCGATAAATGGAATAACAAGGTGCATATCCTCTTTGTCAAGAAGACTACAACTATGGCAATGGTACTAACCCCCAATATCAAGTATCGGTCAATATTGACATTAAGAAGTATTCTCAAATTAAACAATATAAATAGCCCATATGGTATTCAACTACTCTAATCGATTGAAATATGAGTACTAGTGATTACTTGTGATTTTAAACACCTAGCACATAGTATTGGTCAACATACGTGTTAGAATCATTACCCCAAATAACCATAAATATTCATGCCAAACAAAAACAAGTATTGGTCAACATTATTTTCTTGTAACAAGTGTTATTAGATCAAAGGCCCTAAGTTAAAACTTGACTTCAACCTATTTAGTTCAAATAATGGTTGTCACAAGTGTTTAAGAAACATTAATGCATAAACAATTCTAAACATGAAGTTTTGATTAAAAATCTAAGCTAGAATCAGTCACAAATCAAGTTAAACGAAGAATCAAGATCAACACAACAACATCCAAACAAGTTAAGAAAAGCCAAAAACCCTAGTTTACCATTTCATCAAAAACCCTAGATCTATCAAAGTACAAATTAGGGTTCTTCAAATCTAAGTAAACACAAAGTAAATTTAGCTCATAATAACTAATAAATCACAATTCTAATACAAATTCATGTCTGAACTTAGATTCAAGAGTTTACAAAAAGTTAGAGATACAAAACCAAGAACAAGATGAAAATGAAGATGGAGAAGATGATCTTGAAGATAAATGGATGAAATGGTGTAATAACCTTCAAATATTCTTGAGTTTCTCTTCAAAATCGCCTATTGGAACTCCAAAATCTCCTATTGGAACTCCAAAATCTCCCCTTGCTCTCTATAGGGTTCTAGAATAAAAATCGGCAGCTCTCCTCTTTTTTTCTTTCTCTGTTTCACGCTTTTAAAAAGCTGGCCAGTGTCGAGGTCATGAGTAGGTGTTAACATTGTTGAGTTTAAGGCCCTGAGAATTATTTACTTCATTCAGCCCTCAAGGCCACGACGAGACTAAGAGCAGGTCACGACCAAGGGATGCAAAATTCCAGTAGCTACTGAAAAAAAAGGGGAGGTAGGTCGTGACCTTCCCATGGTAGTGAGCATCTTATGACATGCAATCGAGGGCACGTAGAGGCTGCAACAAGGTCTCAACACAAAGTTGAGAAATTTACATAATTTTCTTGCATTTTTCTCCAACTTTTTTCCAAAAATCTTCCATCTGGATTCTCGGATCTACATCCTAATAAACACAATTAAGACTTTAAGTATCTAAAATCAACAAATTTTGATCCTCAAATCGGCTTAAATGAAAGGATATTAATTAAGAATATATGTATGAATATGAACATATCATTTATTAACCTAAATCTAGTGTTTTGAGTAAGTTTTTGGTAATTAATGGGGGGTAAATATTCTTGACAAACTAGGATGACGATTGAAGGGTTGTGGTAATGTTTTACTATTGAATTTAGAGTTGCATGTTGATGAATTTGTTGGAATATGCTCGCTGACACGAACGAGTTAATGACACTACCGATGAGGTGTAGGCCTATTGGGTCACACACCAAGTATTGATTCCGGCAACACGATCAAGCAATAGAGAGGAAAAGGCCAAAATGGGTTTTGGCAGGGTGGTACACTGGCCGTGTTCCTGAACACGGACCGTGTCCAGTCCAGCGTACATGAGGCGTATTGGCCCAATCCAAGGTCGTGTAGTTTGGGCCTACACGGGCCGTGTAGTGCCTGTTAGACACGGGCCGTCTTAGCCCAATTGGGGCCGTGGACTTTGGGCCTACACGGGCCGTGTACGTTCGCTGTAATAGCAGAATTAACAGCCTTAAACACTTGGTTTAATGGGGTTAACTTCTAATAATGATGGTAGACAAAGAGACCACGAGTTATCTGCTCTTGTAGAGGCTTTTGGCTATCACTTGGTCCCTTGGTTGACACTTGAACTCTCTCTCTCTCTTGTTCTTGGTGTTCTTGAACACAAGAAGCAAACATACACATACTTGATTGTTGTTTTGGTGGTCATACATCAACTTGCTAGCACTTGGGAATTAAGAAAGCTTGGGGTGGACTTCATTGGAGGAGTTCTTTGTTGGACTCTAAGCCACTTGACTAGGAAGGTTACTTTGTGTTTTGCACCATTGAGGTATAGCCTTTCTTCTCATCTTGTTTATATATATTTTAGTTGCAACTCCATTGTTAGATTTTGGTCCATGGGAAGTATTCACTGTTTGGCATCGATTTTTGTTATGTACTTTGCTTCCGTTGCTACTTGATTTTGCCAAACGAATACCTTCAGTGGTATCAGAGCCATATCTAACATGGCTTTGCACTATTGAGTCTAGAAAAACCATAAAAGTGTTTTTGGATAAGAAAAATGTTTTCTTAAAATTGGTTTTTCCATTGAGACTCTTGTTGTGCTAGAATAAATTTATTCGTAGACGTGTTAATATATTCTAGTTTTTATATTTATATATTTGTTGTAACTTGGCATGAAGTGTACACAAATATATACTTATAAATGTATATATGAATATGTGTCTCAAAATGTTTGATACACTAATGCATATGTACAAGGATTGTCCTTTTAGTGCCTTTGGTGTTTTGACAATCTTAACTAAAATATAGATATATATTGATATATCATGGTTATGTGTGGCACACCATGTTTCTATTTGATATACTTGGTTTGATTCGGTAACAAGATATGCCCCTAGACCTATGTGTTGTGATGATTGATTATTTTTGGTTTTTTGGCGGCCTGCATGATGTATTGTTGTAATAGCATTAATTTATTTACTTATTGGTGCGGCTTGCACGCCGTTTCTTTTATTCTATGTATTTGTATAAATAGTATAGGATTGCGACCTGTGTGTCGTTTATATATGTTCTATGTATTTGTATATAGTATAGATTTAAAACCAAAATAGTCAACGGGAGTCATGGTGATGACGTCTTGGTGAGAAGGAATCAACATGCTATTGGAGGTGTTGGATTCAGTGGGAGCTCATCCAACGAGACCATATCTTGTCCTTAGATTTTTGGCCTCGTTTTCCCCGTTGTGGCTCACGGGGAAAACGCATAGGAATTATGGGCATGTTACCGAATCGTATGTATAGATATTTGCGTGGTTGTATTTTATTATTCTACGCATGGATTAGGGTTCGCATGCTAGATAATTTTTCTATAAAAATTAAATAAAATACAATGTTTGTTAAAATGGTTAACAATTGCGCGCGAATAGAATTGACAAAGAAATATAAAAATGGTATTATATTAAAAGTGCTTAAAATCGTTTTGACACTTACTTTGTTAATTCACAAAAGGGTTTTATAAACCGGAAACAAAATCCCGTTTTTCAAAATGTAAATCACGCACCATCCATAAGATGACACCACCCGAATCTAACGAAGCAAGGATGATTGTCGAGCTAAGCACGAGTCATTTCTTGTGTTGTTGTGTGGAAGGTGAGTGGGGTAACTCGCATGATTGGTTGTCGAGCTAAGCACGAGCCAATTGATGGTCGAGAGTGCCACCCGTGTGTCTTGTCGGACGATTTACAATTTTAGTATATAATTCTTGGTTAGTTGTCGAGCTAAGCACGAGCTAAACAAAAATTATATATTAAGATTGGTGTAAGATAGGGATCAAACATGCCAACCGACATAATGGATGTCAACGGATCCCGCAAGTGTCTAAGAGTTGTAATAGAGATTACAATTAGTAAAGTGGTTGCCGGCCTAAATAGCTTCGCCACGTGATCCGCGGTAAACCAATCACGGTGCGAGGTGAAATAAGGTTCTTAGCCCTTGTTACAAATAAATTGTTTTGTTTAAAACTATGGGTACTTATTTTAACAAGGATTTCCAAACTAATTAAAACTACTTTGCTATTTTAGATGGCGTCTTCAAGCAACACCAACACCACCAACCATTTTTCACTTAGAGTTTTCCTTGAGAAGGAGAAACTCAATGGTAACAACTTCTTGGATTGGTTTAGGCAACTTAAACTTGTCCTACGCCAAGAAGAGAAGATGGTTACCATAGAGGAGGCCCTACCCGAGGCTCCTGCTGCCAATGCCACTCGGGCTATCCGAGACGCTTATGAGAAGCGTGTCAAGGATACCGAGGACACTACTTGCCTCATCCTAAGTACTATGATCCCCGAGCTTCAAAAGCAAATGGATCATTTGAGTGCTTTTGACATGATCGCTCAGCTTAAGGAAATGTTCCAGCAGCAAGCGAGACAAGAGAGGTTTGAGTGTCTTAAGACGGTACTTGGTAGCAAGATGGCTGATGGCGGGAATGTGAGTGCACACGTGTTGCGCATGAAAGCAAACGTGGAGCGCATGGAACGGCTCGGATTTACCATAGGGAGGGAGCTAGCTGTGGATTTGATCCTATGGTCCCTGCCCACCGCGTATGATCAATTCGTTATGAGTTATCATATGCATAGTATGGATAAGTCCCTCATGGAGCTTCATGGTATGCTTAAGACAACGGAGTCTAGCATGACCAAAAACAAGCCCGCCGTTCCAAATCCCGTTCTTGCTATAAGGGAGGGGCGAATCCAGAAGAAGAAGAGGACCGCTTATACCCCTAAGGGTAAGGGGAAGGGGAAGATTGGAGCTGCCAAGTCTGGACCCGCTTCGGAGGGTAAAGGCAAGGGAAGATGGTTCCCCAAGCTAAGACTCCGAACGAAGCGGAATGCTTCTTCTGCGGGAAGAAGGGCCATTGGCGCCGTAATTGCCCGGGGTACCTAGAAGGTCTTAAGAAGCTCAAGGGGTTGAGCATCACAGGAACTTCCGACTCAGGTACGTACATGATTGAACTCCATCATACTTCTACATCTAGTAGTTGGGTATTAGATACCGGCTGTGGCACTCACGTTTGTAATATTGTGCAGGTGCTAAGGACAAGTAAAAGGATGAAGAATGGCGAGCTTGACTTGATTATGGGAAACAAGGAGATTGTCCCGGTCAAGGCTCGAGGAGAAGTTGAATTATCTTTTAATTCCGGTTTTTCCATATTATTATTGAACGTATGCTATTCGCCGCTTGTGGCACGAAACATTATTTCTTTTCATGCATTACACGGCAATGGTTTTGGTTTTTCTTTTGACAATGGGGTTATTGTTTGTTTTAAAAATGGTATTTGTTATTTTAAAGCTTATCCTTGTCGTGGTATTTATGAAGTAGATGCGTACGTTAGTGATAATCGTTCAATCATGAATATTGATTCAACGTCTAAAAATAGTTTAGACAAATTGTCTTTGTGGGATGGTCGACTTGACCATATAAACAAGACTCGTATCGCCAAGCTCCAGGCGGATGGGATCTTGGAATCATTTGACCACGAGTCGAATGAAGTATGCGAATCTTGTTTATTAGGCAAGATGACTAAAGCACCCTTTTCCGGCGTGAATGAGAGGGGAAAAGACTTATTGGACATTATACATTCCGATGTGTGTGGTCCGTTTAAGCACATCACAAGAGACAATTCTAGATACTTCGTTACCTTTATAGATGATTATAGTAGGTATGGGTATGTCTACTTGGTTAGACAAAAGTCCGAGACCTTTGAGGTCTTTAAGACTTTCCAAAACGAAGTAGAGAATCAACTGGGCAAGAAGATTAAGATACTTAGATCCGATAGGGGTGGTGAGTATCTTAGTCAAGAGTTTCGTGATCATCTTAAGGGTTGTGGAATTATCTCACAACTTACACCTCCTAGGACGCCACAATTAAATGGTGTCGCCGAGAGGAAGAACCGAACATTGTTAGATATGGTTCGGTCTATGATGAGTCACACCCAAGTGCCTATAAGCCTTTGGGGTTATGCTCTTGAAACAGCAACAAGAATCCTTAATCTCGTTCCAACGAAGAAGGTCGAGAAAACACCTTTCGAGATGTGGCATGGGAAACCTCCCATTCTTGCCTATCTAAAGGTTTGGGGTTGTCAAGCCTACGTACGACGTGAGGTAGATGACAAGTTGGAGCCCCGATCCGAAAAGTGTTATTTCATCGGATATCCAGCTGTGGGTATTGGATATATATTCTATAAACCTTCTGAGAACAAGGTATTTGTTGCTCGGAGGGCGGTCTTTTTAGAAAGAGAATTAGTATCCAATCATCATGGCGGGATTAAGATTGATCTTGAAGAAGTTCAAGAGTCAACGGATGAAAGACCTGACGTTGGCACTAGCCAACAACCCAGTGAGGTTGAGTCTGAGCATGACAATGCGGAGACTAACGTACATCCGTTACCTCCCCGTAGATCCGGTAGAGCTCGCCATGAACCAGAGAGATATGGATTTCTCATATCTGAGGGCGACGAGTTATTGGTGGATCTTAATGAGCCCACCAACTATCGGGAAGCGGCAGCGGGCCACGAGTCTGCTAAATGGAAGGAGGCAATGGATAACGAGATGCAATCCATGGAAGATAACCAGGTTTGGGAATTGGTTGATCCCACACCCGGTTGTAAACCAATAGGGTGTAAGTGGGTCTTCAAGAAGAAGACCGACATGGATGGAAAAGTAAACACTTTCAAAGCCCGACTGGTGGCTAAAGGTTTCACCCAGACACATGGTGTCGACTATGATGAAACTTTCTCCTCAGTGGCCATGTTGAAATCTATTAGGATACTTTTGGCAATTGCCGCATTTCATGATTACGAAATATGGCAAATGGATGTCAAAACCGCCTTCCTTAATGGGAAGCTCTCCGAAGAGGTGTATATGACGCAGCCTGAGGGTTTTGTGCATCCGAAGCATCCTAATAGAGTGTGTAGATTAAAGAAGTCCATTTATGGACTTAAACAAGCATCTCGTAGTTGGAATCTATGCTTTGATGAGAAAATCAAAGAGTTTGGTTTTTCGAAAAGTGTAGATGAGCCATGTGTATACGTTAGGGCTAGTGGGAGCACCGTTGTTTTTTTAGTCTTGTATGTGGATGATATCCTACTCATTGGTAAAGATGTTCCAACCTTGCAAAGTGTCAAAATTTGGCTTGGAAAATGCTTTTCAATGAAAGACTTAGGAGAAGCAGCATACATTCTGGGTATCAAGATCTATAGAGATAGGTCTAGAAAACTTCTCGGGTTGAGTCAAAGTACATACATTGACAAAGTCTTGAAGCGGTTCAAGATGGAGGACTCCAAGAAAGGAAATCTTCCTATGTCGCATGGAGTGATATTGAGTAAAACTCAATGTCCTAGTTCTCAAGAGGAACTAGAAGTAATAAAGCGAGTACCATATGCTTCGGCTGTGGGCTCGATCATGTACGCCATGTTATGTACCCGTCCTGATGTGTCATGTGCTTTGAGCTTGACTAGTAGATATCAGGCAAACCCGGGGCAAGCCCATTGGGTTGCGGTAAAGAACATTCTTAAGTATCTTAGGAGGACTAAAGAGATGTTCTTGATATTTGGTGGTGAGGAAGAGCTCAAAGTAAAAGGTTACTCTGATGCTAGTTTCCAAACTGATAGGGATGACTGCCGATCACAATCGGGGTTTGTGTTCCTATTGAATGGTGGGGCTATTACTTGGAGAAGTTCAAAGCAAGACACAGTGGCTGATTCTACTACAGAGTCAGAATACATTGCGGCAAGTGAAGCTGCTAAAGAAGCTGTGTGGATAAGGAAGTTCATCCGAGACCTTGGAGTAGTTCCTAGCATATCCGACCCTATTGAGATCTTTTGTGACAATGAGGGTGCGGTAGCCTTGGCGAAGGAACCAAGAGCTCACAAGAGAACGAGGCATATACCTCGTAAGTACCACTTGATTAGAGAGATGGTTGAAAGTGGTGAAGTCGCTATTAGTAGAGTAACCTCGGAAGGCAATTTGGCCGATCCGTTTACTAAACCATTGTCACAAGCTTCTCATGATTCTCACACTACGGCGATAGGTGTTAGATTTGCTCATGACTTGGTGTAGATTTAGTTTTAATTTATGTTTGGACCATTATGTATTTGGGAACATTAAGCAATAATATTACTTATGTTTGTTTCGATTTATATAGTAGAGATCTATATATACGCGTGTTGCGGTCACTCACATTTAGTCTTTATTGTGTTCTATCTTTGCATGTTTAACTTATTCCCTAGATTGTTTTACAATCTTTAAGTCTCCACAATCGGTCGTACTTTGTGGGAAGAAAGTATGAATTAAGATTGAGGTAAATAATTGGTTTTGATAAAACGTGATTCTTGCCTATACTTGAAAGGGGTTTCAAGTGATTGGAGGACCCGCACCCGAGTTTACTTCATGGTTTTAGTCACAAGTAACTCGGGATGGTAATGACATTTCATCCTTAAACTAGAGATACATGTGATCCGAAAGCATAGGTCTGCTTTGCTTTGATCGTTTTCTAACGCGGTCCTTAACTGGTCGTTATAAGGGAGATGATTGGGTAGAGTATTGTCTATGTGGCGGGACTATATAGTCGAAAGGGTATTTGTTCCTCTATGTATAGAGAGTATCCATGGGCCCCTCGATGATTGAGTGCTGACGTTCATATGCATGGCCGTGCTCAGGTTACATTGATGGTGGATCAATGTTAACTTGGTTTGTTGGTCACCACTAATCTAGAATCGAGAAACATAATCGTGAACGATCTGAAGGTTGACTATATTCCATGCCTTGTGTTCACATTGGATATCGCGAACAAAGGGATGTACATGTTCATTTATCTTTAGGACAATCATTTTATGATTGGGGATCTTGTCAAGAGTGGCATACCCTATACTGACTTGGGA
The DNA here is from genome assembly GCA_038502395.1 of Dittrichia graveolens. Taxonomy (NCBI): domain Eukaryota; kingdom Viridiplantae; phylum Streptophyta; class Magnoliopsida; order Asterales; family Asteraceae; genus Dittrichia; species Dittrichia graveolens. The sequence continues at coordinate 17,133,428 of JARJIL010000006.1, forward strand.
GCATAGATGTCTTGCTAGAGGCCGCTCTATGTTTGTGTTATTTTTCGTAGTCATGTCACGTGCAAGTGGGAGTCTGTTGGAATATGCCCGCTGACACGAACGAGTTAATGACACTACCGATGAGGTGTAGGCCTATTGGGTCACACACCAAGTATTGATTCCGGCAACACGATCAAGCAATAGAGAGGAAAAGGCCAAAATGGGTTTTGGCAGGGTGGTACACGGGCTGTGTTCCTGAACACGGACCGTGTCCAGTCCAACGTACATGAGGCGTATTGGCCCAATCCAAGGTCGTGTAGTTTGGGCCTACACAGGCCGTGTAGTGCCTGTTAGACACAGGCCGTCTTAGCCCAATTGGGGCCGTGGACTTTGGGCCTACACGGGCCGTGTACGTTCGCTGTAATAGCAGAATTAACAGCCTTAAACACTTGGTTTAATGGGGTTAACTTCTAATAATGATGGTAGACAAAGAGACCACGAGTTATCTGCTCTTGTAGAGGCTTTTGGCTATCACTTGGTCCCTTGGTTGACACTTGAACTCTCTCTCTCTTGTTCTTGGTGTTCTTGGTGTTCTTGAACACAAGAAGCAAACATACACATACTTGATTGTTGTTTTGGTGGTCATACATCAACTTGCTAGCACTTGGGAATCAAGAAAGCTTGGGGTGGACTTCATTGGAGGAGTTCTTTGTTGGACTCTAAGCCACTTGACTAGGAAGGTTACTTTGTGTTTTGCACCATTGAGGTATAGCCTTTCTTCTCATCTTGTTTATATATATTTTAGTTGCAACTCCATTGTTGGATTTTGGTCCATGGGAAGTATTCACTGTTTGGCATCGATTTTTGTTATGTACTTTGCTTCCGTTGCTACTTGATTTTGCCAAACGAATACCTTCAGAATTAATCTGATGTAAATGGGTCAAAAATTGAGTTCTTGGTAAGGAATGATCAAAGGATGGCCATTTAGTTTATCTTTTGTTCTTTGAAGATGTCTTTGGTATTTTTGGGATGTAGATTGTTATTAACAACCGCTAGAAAACACTTGTCCAAAGATGAATTGTTGTTTTGAAACGGAAAAGAAATTGTTCTTGTCGATATGTTGCTGCCCAAAGAGAGACACATACGTGTCTGGAAAGACACGAGCTGTATCACGCCCTAAGTGGATTGGGGCCTGCCAGAAGGCACCATCGTGCCTTTTAGGTTTTGACACGGGTTTGTCTTGTGAGACATGGCCATGTGAGGTTAAGGTTTGTCACAGGGCGTGTGACACGACAACTGTGAGTGTGGGGTGAGTGGGTGTACGTGTGAAACGACTGTTTAGGAGTGCAATGCAAAATTTTTATTTAATATAGTATCAATATTGTAGGTGTTGACAGTTGATATTAATATTCTATAGAGCTAGTAATCGAGGTGAGTTACATGAAATCCTCTTAATAGACATTTGTGGATGTGTTGTAAGTGTGTATTTATGTGTTATATGTTGGGCATGGGAGTTAACTCCCATTATTTGTGTTATATGTGTAAAGCAGGGAAGGCAACTCCAAATTATGTGAGCAGTTGTTTATGTGTACATGAGCTCTTAGATATATATATATATATATATATATATATATATATATATATATGTGTGTGTGTGTGTGTGTGTGTGTGTGTTTGTGTGTGTGTGGATGTTTTATTATTTGTATATTTGTGTGCTCCCTAAACATTTTTGCTTATTAGTATGGTGTTTATCCGTTTCACGTATAACAGATACTAGTGGAAAGGATGAAGACCCAACTCCCATCAGCAACTCACAGCTCCTAGCTTTGGCAATGTTTTATGAAAACGATGTTTTGTGTTTTATTTAAAAGTTGATGTGGTGTTTTGTATATGTTGTTTTAAACACAATATATCATAACTTTGGAAATATTTATAAAACTGGTATTTAAAAAAATACGGTGTTTACATATAACAATGACTTGAATAATTAATCGGTCATGTAAAACACACTTTTCTTACATTGTAATACTATCGTATGTATGATTACAAGAATTAGGGATAATCAAATAACATCCATCTAGAGAAGAGTGTATGTAGTTAAGTGATTGTACTTCTATTTATAGACACGCAAACACAATGTTGAGCTTGCGTGATTGGTCGGTGAGTGTGATCATAGTGGGAGACGAAATTTTGTATTTTAATTATCCAACGGCCGATTTTATAGACAAAATATAATTAGTTTAGTACCCAATGACTAGATAACGACTAGTTTTGAAAAAATAATTATTTAAAACAACCTCCAAATACACTATAAATGCAAGACTCTCCACCTAAATCTTTCATATAATCCTTCTTTTCTCTTCGCATAACAATATCAAAACTTCAAGTTTCAAATTTCATCTTTCAACCTTCAATCCCAAATCATCATCAATAATTTCAATCCACTTTTATGTTGAATACTAACCTCCATTTCCATTGCATCTACAACTACGACTTAAATAAAAAAATTATGTTTATAACAACAATCTAAACCTCCAACTCATCGACCTCACTGACCAACCCAAGTAATCAACCATTTGAAGTACCTCGAATAATAATAAAAAATGAAGAAATTCGAAAAATATATTTCGGTTAAAGTAAGTTTTATTTATTAATGTAATCTTTTATTATGTTTAGTGTTTTATTTATTAATTTAAGTATTTCTAGTTAGTGTATTTTTTTTAATATAATTGATAACAAAAGGTATGTGGGTCCCAAATTTGGTCTCATGGTAGTCGTATTCTACCACACTTATCACACTGCGACATGAGTTTTTCACTCTCACGACTTAGCCTACCACTCATACCCGTAGTAGTCACTCTCTACCACTTCAAATTCTGAGACTCACTTTATTTATTAATTTCATATTTAATTTTATAATATTCAATAAATAAGAAAAGAATTTTAAAATAAAAGGAAATGAAATTCATTAAAAATTCGTAATTAAAATTAAATATAGCAAAATAATAAATACCACAACTTTAAAAAGTGTAGGTTTTTTTAAATACATATAAAATCACTCGTAAGTTCGTTTAAGTCTCCACACGTGCTCCACGAGATCATGACGAATTAAAGACTCAGATGTGTATTATTGTCTCGTAATTGTTTATTTCGCCGACGACATATTTCACCAGCTCAAAAGTCTTGTCGACATCCTCACAATTGCCCAGCGAATACGTAGGATATCAAATATTCTCTCGATATCATTTCTTGCACGTTCTTGTGCCCTTTTGAACTTTCTTATTTTTTTCGTCAGTTTGATAATGCATTTAAAGAGTTTGAGGTGTGGGGAGAATGAGATGATCAGAAGCTTCCAAACCAATCGATATAGTCCATGAAGTACGAATTTGAGTGAGATCATGAAGATGAAACGCGAAGAGAACATAAATGATATGAAGGAAGTGTTAAGTAAATTAAAAGAGGTTGTTGTAATCTGATTGTGTACAAAAAAAGTTAAAGAAAAGTAAAAACGAGTCGTAGGTGTAGAATGCTTAATACAGGTGTGAATTTCCAATTAAATATCCAACATTCAAATTAAATATTTTATTGGCATGAATTGATCAGTTTCCAACTTATCCACGCTACATGCACATCACAGTAAATCCACGCTATCATGTAGTGGTTTTACTTCCAACCACGGCGCCGTAGGGGTTATAGCACGCAGCAAAAGCCACCCATTCCGTCAACTCATGGTGTGACGGAATGATAGCGCCGTGGTGAATAGCCATTTCCACTCCAATACGACGTAGTTGGCGGCTGGCGTGGTATTTCCTACTTTAAATAGAGTTTGTGGTCAACATAAAAGTGGGATAGGTTAGTATATTTCTTTTTTGTTTTTGATTTTAAATTGTTTGTTTGGGTAACATATGAGTCCTAAAATTTAGTGTGATAGAAAGTGACCATTACGGAGTTAAGTTGTGGGAGTGGAATGCACACGTACCAAGTGATGGTGTGGTGGGTGTGGTGGAGTGTGCCCGACTTCTATCACTCTAAGAGTACATAAGCACAGGGGTGTCTTTGAGTGAGTGCAGGAGGTGCGGTCGCACAGGGCCCACGTTTCAAAGGGGGCCCACTTTTAAAAAAATAAAATTTTAGAAATCTCATGTTTTGATTAATATATTAAATAAATGAACATATTGATCGAATAGTTCAAAGAATTCAGAGAAACAGAGTTATCTAAGGCTATTGATGATGCTAAGAAACTTGCAATTGAAATGAATATTGATTGAGTATTCTCTCAGAGGCGTTAGGTTCGTAGAAAAAAATAATTTGATGAGAGTCAAAATGATTAAGATATCTTATTTTTAGCTCATGAGAATTATGAAGTTAATTATTTTTTATATATTGTGAATAAAACTAGTGCTTCTATTAAAACTAGATTTGAACAGTAAAAAGAGTATGAATAAGTATCTAGTTTTTTGTTTCCTAAAAATTTGAAGGAATTTGATAACAAAGATTTTAACTTTTTAAGTCATGTTGTAGCTGTCTTGAATCTGCACTTAAGTAGGATGAACGATTAGGTCTTGATGCAAATAGACTTAATTTATATGGAGTTGAAGCTGGCTGACGCATTTTTACTCGGGGAAACTATCCGACCTAAATATGTCTTAAAATACTTGAAAGAAGTTGATTGTTTTCTCAATGCAATTATTGCATATAAGTGACTATTCCGGTAACCATTGCATCTATAGAAGGATATTGAGAAGGATATCTTGGAGAGTATTGATTACGAAGAGTTAGTTCATGACTTTGCTTTCACTAATGATAGAAGAACTTCACAATTCATATAACTATATAGGATAAACTATTTCACTATCTTTCTTTTGTTTTAGTTTTTGATATAATAAATATTGTAGTATTAGTAAACTTTTTCTTATATATATGTGTGTATAAGGGGCCCCTTTTTTCACTTCGCACTGGGCCTCCAAAATCCACGGGACGTCCCTGCATAAGCAAGGTTTGTGATGGATCCACCACGTCATGGTTTGATGATGGTCCTAAGCAACCCACACCACAACGACGTAGGTGAGGGCATTTCATGGAGAGGAAGACGGGGTACGTGAGGCCATAGTGGAGAGATGTATGTGGGTCAAGATTTTTCTTTTTTTTTCCTTTTTAATTGTTTTTTTAGTTATCAGGTAGGTCACAGAATATAGTGTAGTGAAAAGTGACAACTACTTTGCTAAGAGTGTTCTTAACCTTATAGCTCATCGCATCCATCACATTTACCATACCGTCACGTGGATTTTCACTCCACCACTCAGCCCGATAATGATAACTTCCCACAATTCTCTAAGAAACTAAATTATATGACCTACATATTACTCACTACCAATCAAAAAGAGGCTACTCGAGTGTAAATCAATAGTGGTAAATCAGTAGTACAGTGCATATGATGAAATGTGATCAATTCATACCACAAAACACAAATTAACATTAGTTCTTAAAACACACGCACCCACCTTGTTTTGCCATACACAAACACAAACATTAGTGTGCTTACAAAAAAAACACACACACACACAGAACGTGTCTTGCTATAAAGGTGCTACGAGATGTCATCTTTCCTAGAACAATTGCAGAAATATTAATTAGTGATCCGGCCGCTATATAAATAAAAAATTGCTGCAAGTGCAAACAAATTAAAGAAAGTTGTTGCCAAATTTTAAACATGAAGTGCAACGTACTATGAAAGTGGTTTTAAATATATGTGGAGAAAACTTGGCGCTTATACATTTTTGTTAAAATTCTAAATGTCATGTTTTGATTGTTCTCGAGTAAAGACAACTCGAACACAATCTAAAGATTGGTATAATTAATTAAAAAAAAAGTTTAATTCTGAAGAAAGATGATGACCAAGATTTGTATATAAGTTGTATAATTATTCAAATCCAAATTAAAATTCGAAGTACATTAGAAATTGAAATCGAAACCTCTAATACTTGCGTCAACAGGCGCTTGGAGTTCCCCCAAACACTTCAGTAGGAAATAGAACATCCCAATGAAGTGTTCGGAGGATCCCTAAGGACACTTGACGTTTCCTCTCACTCGTATTCCTTTACTGTTATAGTTTGATGTGTTTGATGAATAAACATGTCATAGTTACAGGTGTGTATATATAGGTCGATCAAGGGAGTTACGTATCCGCACGATAAACATGGGTGCATCAGATTTTCAGAAGCTCTGAACATTGTTTGGCTTTCGGTCTCCATTAAGAGACAGGCATATATGTTTTCAATATTATGACAGAATATTAAAGGAATAATAATCTGATCGAAAATGATGAGCGAGCGAGGGGCAGATGATGAGAAAGGTGGTATAGTATTCTCATTTCATCATCTATCCCTTATGCATGACTAGGTTCATTATCATATATGACCAAGGGATATACAATTCCATATATCTATCTGAAAGATCCTTAAGAACAAATCGACTTTAACAATTCAATATTATGACAGAATATTAAGTTTTTCTTGTGACATTTTGGATAATAAGTAAAACTTTAACAATTTAAGTTTTGATAAACTTATTTATGCAGATGTCAACGTTATTAGAATAGTAAACATGACTCTATATGTAATAATTGCATTAGGTAAGATATTTTAACACATCACTAGTTTAGATAGTTTCATCGGGTAAAAATGTGTCAAACAGTTTTAACTTCATATAAAAATTAATTTATTTTAAACAATTAAAATCAAATGGATTTAGTTCATAAATATGTATTCAACTTGACACGTTTTGTAATTGTATGTATCAAACTTTCAAACTTACCATTTAAGACTGAACCCGCCAAACTTACCATTTTATGTATCTAACCTAGTATAGCAATGACTTCGCACTGGCTTAATTGACGTGGCAGTGACATGGCGCTGAGTTGGAAGCTAATGTGTTTTTCCATCTTTAATAATAATAAATATATAATGATTGTCAGATTATTATATAAAACAAGATGTAATTGTCAGTTCTGTTTTTCATCTTCAAGTTCTTCATCTTCATCGAGCTGATGTGTTTTTCATCCTCAAGTTCTTCATCTTCATCGATCTAGGTTTGCAAAGGCGAGTATTGATTATTGAAAAGTATTGAAGATGAGTTCTTGTTTGTGAGTTTTCGATTATGTTCTAGAAACCTAAATTCACCCAGCGACTTCATTTACACATCGATTTAGGATTCATGTTTCTTGCCATCGAATTAGGGTTCATGTGGGTGAGTTAAATACCAACGATTTCACATTCATCTTTATCTTCCGATTTCATCTTCATCTTTTGTTGTTGATTCAATGTTTCTGGAGACTATTAGGGTTTCTATTTGACATGCTTGATGAGGTGGCTACGTGTAATACCTATATACTACATCCACTATTCTAATTTCGTTCGATTTCTACACAATCGAAGGTTGTTCAAAGATTGGTTTTTCAGTTTCCGATTTAGGGTTTTTTTGTCACAGTTTAGGATGATATGTTTCGATTTTCTTCACTTATTTGGTTCAAATATATCTGAATTTGAGTGTTCTTTGGTTCGAATAGATCTGAAGTTGGGTGTTCTTTGGTTCGAACAGATCTGGATTTAGGTGTTTGAATAGATCTGCATTTTCGGTTTAAGAAGATTAGAACAAATCTATCTTTCGGTTCCAACAGATCTATCTTGGGGTTTCAATGGATCTATCTTGGGTTTCCACACAAGTATGGCTAGCACGAATTAACCACCAATCCCATAAGAAGATGCTAACCTACCCAGGTAGTACCTAGAATATCATTTTTATACAATAACATTAACCAAAGACGCTTCATGCATAACTAAACAAAAATCTCACTTACGGCCTTCAAAGGCCATTCCTTTCGAACAATGCTTTGTCGCCCAATTAGATTAGTAAAATTACTTTTAGAATGTAATTATTATCCTAACAAATCTGCCCAAACACTGAAACTAAATATAAAACTCTATATTGACTAAACGGGTCAAAAATCCACGGTTTTGACTTTAATTCAACTGCAAATTTTGAGGTCATAACTCAAAAGACGTTAAAAGTAAAAAAAAGTCAAACTTGTCAAACGTTTGGCGTATTTCAACCCAAATCAGATTTATATCACTTATATTCTGATACATTTAGTTTACAAACATTCTTAGGGTCATTGGTTAATCCAAATGCCCATATTTTGTTGAATTAATACATTCTTTGCGTTTACACCTGATGGCCCGTTTCAAGAAAACTCATCTACGCATATGCTCTTCATCTTTCATACATTTTTCATAAATTATAAAATCTCATCTAATAACTTTATAAACATTCTCAAAATTCAAATAGAATAGCTACAACTTCAAATGACCCCTTTATGCTTTCTAATTCTTTTCCTTATTTCTTAATCAAATCTGACCTGCTGTGAAAAAGTAGACTTTTGATCCATTTATCAATTTAATTAGCTTATGGTCTCTAAATATAAAATAAAGTAGACTCTTCAAGCTTCAGAATGACGTATAATAGACCTTCTAACGATTTAGCATTGATTTTATATGATTTTTCTAAGTTAGCATATATAATCAGCCAAAAAAAACAATTATTGACTAAATGCAACTCCTTTTTAACCAATTCGACCAAACTAAGTCCAAATCGATTTTTAGTAGTTTTCTATGATTATTTAGCATCATTTAACATAAATCAAGACTAAGATTACTACCTTTGTCATTCAAACATCAATTTTGCCCTAATCCCCTTTTTAACCATTCAAATGGGTCTTAAAAAAAACCAATGAATCCAATTCACTATAAAACTTACTGATTTGAGCTTATATCATCTACTAAGAGTTGTAGGATCAAATTAACATCTCGAAAATCATTGCTTGATTACTAATTTGGGTTTGACCCAATTGCCCTAAAATCATCAAGTAAGAAGAACACAAGATCAGGGTACTTACAAAGGGAGGAAGATGAAGGTAGAGATGATTTCTATCAAAAATTTGATTACTTGATCCTCTAACCGACTTACACTTATTCACTAAAATATTCCATTTGATCTCGGGAATATTTTTGGGAATCTTTATTTCAATCCTTATAATACTTAATAAGTTTTATTCATTTTCATTATTATTTTCTATATCCAATTAAATAACAATAACACATAATATACTTATAAATTTAGAAATTTTATTTAATTACCAAGGGTACAAGCTTACAAACACGAAGTACAACTAGGCCCAGTTTGGGATGTTACACCGTGGTCCGTATATCTACCCACTAAGTTTTCCCTATCCATTGGGCCCCGGCCAGCTAGGTAACCCGTTCACTAATCACAAGCTAATCAACTCGTGCACCAATTGGGTAACTACTCCCTATCCATGCATGAGTGTGCATTAGACGATGTTTTCACTACTCCAATTGTGCAAGTACAAGTACTGCATTGTCGTTCAAGTGTAAGTACAAACGGGGCAACCGTAATCTACCCCTCTTGAAACTTGCGTGATGTTATCAATATGACTACACCTGCTGTCATACATTATTTCAGTACTCGAACACACAATCATACTCTCGTACCATGTGTTGCTAAGGGTGTCTAAAAACCCCGCAACTCCGTTTGTGGCTAGCACTTATACCTAGAAGATCATTAGATACCTACTAGACCCTTACCATAAATGAGCATGTAAGGTTACTACCCTCGCCCATCAAGTCATGTACATGTATATAAATAAAAGATCAACTGTATAAACCGTAAATAATCATAGCATTCAATCACAACCTTGTAAGCATACACAAACCATATATGTGCAAGTAAAACACTTAGCATGTTAAACCGTTAAATTCATTTTCATTTAAACCATTAAAAATATAGATTTTGTCTATATACTCGGTTTTGAGAAACTATTGAACTCACCTGACACCCGAGAGTTGAAACCGAAAGTATTTACCGAGCAACCTAAAAAATAAATGAACCTTAATAAGTTTTTGAGTAGTAGGGATTCGAAAACAATGGTAACAAGAAAGACAAATCGTAAATCTATACTACAATAGAATCACAATCACATAGGTGACCTAAAGATTCGTGAATCACAATAGTCAGCAACAAAAATCGCAATTCACTGTCCAATCCAATCGAAAAATGGTCCTCGCCATGCCACTCTCGTCATCCTTGGGACTGAAGGTTGGCGTGGAAATCACCCACCCCTGCAATTCAGCTCCACTTACAACACAAAATCGAAAATTTCATTCTGTAGCCTAAATCAAAAACCCCTATTAACAATCCAATCAAAAACCTCTACAAATGTACTAAATTGAAAACTTCTACATAAACTCGAATCATAATTCATCACATGTAGTCCAAATCGTAAACCATTCTAAATGCCGATAGAAAACCTCGATCAGCTTGAGAATAAAAAAACCCGACTCAATCAAGCTGAACCGCAAATCAGTTCACAACAACCACAATCGAATATCAATATATATATATATGACAATCGAAACCCTGTTCAGGAAGTACCAATCGAAATCATACTTCTAAGGCAATCAAAAACCATCATTTCTACATATATCAAGTCGTAAATTCCATGTACAATTCCTTTAAGAACAACCGACGAAAATAGTTTCAAAATACAACCCTTTAATCCAAATTCTAAACCAAAAATCATGAAGGATGTACCATTGATTCTAGAATTCCATAACTAATGAACCCCTAATGTCAATTTTAGGATTAATCAACACAAGCTATCACTTACATCTTTTCGAAAAGAAACCATCGAGTACCATAAGTTCACTATTCGATCAGATTTTTAACAACTAAACCATGAATTAATCCTTGTATTTTAATTGCAAATCACATGAATACATCATTAAGGGATCAAGATACTTACATAATTATCTTCACAAAAACTCGACTTTCTTGATCTTCTTGTTTCAACCGAGAGCAAAGTGTTTGACCTCCAAAATTGCCATATCAAGTATGGGCTGCCAAATCAAGATTAAACACTAATATAACTTTAGTTCCTTAATCACCTCTTAATCCTTAAAGTTTCCCTCTTTGATCCCTTGTCCTTAAGGTTGGCAATTTCTATGTCGACATGAAACTCGACCCGAACCCGACCTGAAATAAGTGACACGAACCCGAAATGGGTCAAAAGCGGGTTGAAACGAAAATAAATGGGCCGGGTTAGGGTCAACCCGACAACCCGAAATGACCCGTATGACCGTTTAAGGATAAAACTATAACATTTTTTAATACTTGAAATTTAAATTTTGAAAAGAAGATTGTGAATTCAAATAAGAGAGTGACATCTTAGGGCAATAAAACCCGCCAAACAAAAGTACAAAATACTTAAACGTTAAAAACTCAAAATAAATAATAAAATATTTACAATTAAAACAATAGTACGTTATTTTGGTATTTGTTATTTTCACTATATGATTTTGGTATTTTTTATATTTAATTATTTGATAGATGATACTTTAATTAATATTTTGAATCAATTCATAATTCTATTTAATGATGAATAAATTTAAATTATTCGTTTGTTCAATGACATTATTTATCGGTACTTGATTGAATAGTAATACATCATAGTTTTTATTATATTCATTTATATAAGTGAATAAAAATGTAAAGTCAAATTTTGAATCGAACCGAAATAAATCGTAGTTGAAACGAAAAACCGTATTCGAAAATCGAAAAATTTTCGTCGATGACATTTGGCCTAAATGGGTCGACCCGAAGGCCGACATGAAAAAAACTGACACGACCCGAACTTGACACGAAAATAAATGGATCGAAATTGAGTTGACACGAACCCGACCCGAATTAAGAACCTTACTTGTCTTTAATCTTTCCCTTTCAATATTTTATGTTCGTCACTTTTAAGTTGAGATAAATTTGTGATAAAATTTATGGTGACGAAAGGTTAGTGAAAATACACATATCATATGTCCATTGTCAAATTTTGAATGAATTAAACATATTTTTAAGTATATATAACATTACTTGTTATTATTAGAGTAAATTACATTGTTGATCATTTTATAATTAAGATCATTTCATATCTAGTCATTTTATTAGAGTAAGCAATGACGTCATACAGAAAATAATCACAAGCTCAATTATACATGTGAAATTTGATTGCAGTCCTTCATCTAATGTCTTAATACCAACTGGTCACCCCTCTTTAGTTATAACTCATTTGGGCCCCTCTTCTTAACCTCCACAAATCTTTCTTTTCATTTGCTTTTTACTAATTCTATGTATGTTTAGGTAAATAATTTATATTTTTAGTACTACCACAACTATTTTTTATCACACGTCTTTTACACAAAATATAACTCACATTTATATACAAGTGTTAACTCAAAACTATATAACAAATCATAATATGTTTGACCATAAAGACGTTCATAAGATAGATCGATTTAGATAGTATGATAACTTTGAAAGTAGTTTATGGTAAGAGTAACTCATTTATTCATCCAAAATCAATCCATACCCGCGATTATGATCACAAATTTATAATAATTTTTCATATTATTTTCATACCACATGTGCAAATTATATTTCTAATATTAAAGAGATCAAATCCTTCATACGTCTTAGTTATATTTTCAAAATAAAAATGATCTAACCACCTAATCATATATGATCCCAATATATTATTATTATTATTATTATCACAAAGAGTCGATGATACCAATATGGTCGTCCAATATCATCTACTTATCTACTTTCAAACCAACGCTAAGTGTTTTTATGCTAATCCTTTCTTGTTTATAACTTCTTCAAAATAATCTATACGTCAAAACTTTCCGTAGTTTGCTTACGTATTATGTCCCGTTTGTTTCGCATAATTCAAAGAAATGAAATTGATTTAAATTCTATCCAACTCACCTACGGAATGGACTTTACATTACTTGAGGAAATTAAAACATTTCAAAGAATGAGATTCTATTAAAAAACAAGTTTACCAAACGCAATACAACACGAAAATTGATTTCAATTTCATTCCATTTCTTTGAATTATGTGAAACAAACAGTAGAGTGTAAACTATTAAAAGTATATTATCATTCAGATTACACGAATCACATGACGTGTAATTTCCGAAACACCAAAAAGAATTTAAGAGGGAGTGTTTTCAAGGTGATTATTGCAAATTCAATAAATATAAGCAAATAATCATCGGATTAAAGTTATCAAGCTTTAGTTATCTTTAATCTAACGGTACAACGTGTATAAGATATTATTCCCGTTAATTATTATTTAAGAGGGGTGGAACTCAATACTATTACAACTCATTACTTATTTTCAGATTCTGACTTTTATAACTCTAAGAACCATAATATGATATATATATATATATTGAAAAGTTCATTTGAGAATCGTTCTTATTGCGAGAACTGCGAGAACCAATCTTAGCCGTCCAATTCCCCCTCCTTCAATTGGATTACCTACCCATGAATTCCTTACATGCACACTGCCACACTCAATCCCCCCACGCTCTTCATCCATGAATTCCATTATCCAAAATCAACGGCTAAGATTGGTTCTCGCAATAAAAACGGTTCTCAAATGAACCTTCCCCTATATATATATATATATATATATATATATATATATATATATATATATATTGTCAAATACTAGAAAACCAATTATAAAAACAATTAGGGCAGGAACGAATATAAACCTAAAGTTTCGGGGGTCAAAGTGAAACATCATCAGTTAGCCTATATATCTAATGAATCCCACCTCCAAGTCCAATTCCCCCAACTTTCAAACTGTAGAGTCAAATTCATAAATGGTGAAGGAAGAAGTAATTTTGGTGAATTTCTGGTCAAGCCCCTTTGGGTGCAGAGTCAAAATCGCTTTGGAAGAAAAGGGGATTCCATATGAATACAAAGAAGAAGATCTGTTCAACAAAAGCTCATTTCTGTCTGTAATCAATCCTGTTCATAACAAAGTTCCAGTTCTAATTCATAATCAAAAACCAATATGTGAATCATTGAACATATTGGAGTACATTAACGAGGTTTGGAGCGATTTATCACCTTCTTTCCTTCCTTCTGATCCTCACCAAAGAGCTCAAGCTCGATTTTGGGCCGATTTCATCGACAAAGAGGTATTAATCGATGATAAATTTCAAATGATTTGCGATTCATGTTGATCATATATAGTCGTTTTCTTGTATTTCAATAAAATTTGGGGATTGGGTTTTCGAATTGACTTGAGGTTTATGTGTATAATCTATGTTAGATGATCCTATTATTAAAGTTGAACAAGGTGTTAAAAGTATGATCATGAGATAAGAGAACCATTTTTTATGCGAGAATTATTGTAACCGACTAAAAGAGGTATTTTGATCATTTATATATTTATCTAACCGGAATTGTGTTTGGAATGACCATCGTTAATGAGTAATTTGATTTTTTTTAAATAGCCTCGTTAATGAGTCATTACATTAATAGCCATTAAATTATTTTAATTAATAATTAAGATTGATTTTCGCAGTTCTCAAACAAAATTCATCAGTTATGGTTTGAACCCTATAGTATATGAGTGTATGTAATGTTTTTATTTCAATTACCCAATTACTTAAATGGTGAAATTGAGTACCATAACAAACACATAATTCTTTTACTTATTTTTCATGGTTATTTTTTTTAATTATTTATGTTGCACTAGTTAAAAAAAACCATGTTGTTCAAATAGGCTAATTATTACAAATATAAATTAAAAAATTATCCTAATGAGTAATTTGATTTTTTTATAGCTATATGGAGCAAGCAAGAAGATAACTAGAGGCAGAGAGGAAGAAGTAGAAAGTGGGAAGAAAGAAGTACTAAGAATCTTAAAATTGGTTGAAGGAGAGCTTGGAGACAAGCCTCTTTTTGGGGGTGACAATTTAGGGTTGGTTGATATTACACTTATACCCTTTTATAGTCGATTTTATACTTGGGAAACTTTTGGCAAATTTAGCATTGAAGAGGAGTGTCCCAATCTAATGGCATGGGCCAAAAGGTGTTTGCAAAAGGAAAGTGTTGCCAAGTCTCTTACTGATCCAAACAAACTTTATAACTTCATTTTGTACCTCAATAAGTATAACTCAAAGTAAATGTTTTTGTGGTTTTTGTATAACTTTAGTATCGAAATGCGACGAAAAATAATCGTTTGAGCAGTAAACATTTAGAGTTGTATAGTTAACGTCTTGTAATAATGTATGGACTCTGTCACAAAAGTGTTTTCAATTATAGTCTTTTCTAATATGTATATTGTATGTGTATACCTATAAAAGGTTATTATTTTCTGTTTCTTTTACAATCTTTTTATCCTGTTGTGATAATGTATACGTACGAGATAAATCCTTAAACTCTTTTTTTTGCATGAATAAGAATTTCAAAACAAAGTTAATACTGTGAAATTCGAATTTAAATGAGTGTTTATGGGTTTAAAAATTACGTCGAATTTAAACATATAAACCTAATTGATACATACTTATATGTAATGAACCCATTTTTTGCTATATAAATAGAATTAGCTAGCCGAGTTCGAGCTTGTGAAAGTTCTCACGTGCTGAGCTCAAGTTTTAGACAACAAGCTCAAAAGTGATCTTGGACTCGATCTTTCTTAATTAAGTGAACTAAGCTCGAGTTTAGTTTAGCTGAGGCTCAAGTTGTCTCGTTTACACCTATTATATAAATTTTAATTAATAAAAATAATTAAATCTCAAAACCATCGCCAAAATTAGTTAATCCGGTAAAAATATTAAACCCTAATTGGTATTTGGCATTACTAATTTGGTCGCCTTCCAATCCGAGCTACTTATCTCTACATGACGAAATCTAATGGTTAAGATCTTTGACGATTACTAGATGTTGACTCAACCATGAGGCGCTTATTCCACTACTTATTATCATGTATCATGATCCCCGGAATCCTAGAATCGGATATTATGACCCTGGTAGATCTATAAATTTTAGCAGAGAATTCAACGCGTACAAAATTTCTTTTTGCTTAAATTACCTCTTATAGCAACTCTAATGAGCCGTTCATTTTGCAGGCATTCATCGCATGTTTATTATAGGGCAAATTATATGAAAATGTAATAAATTTTCTACTAGGTATCATTTTATATAACCAACTTTAAAATTTTAAAAACAATACAATTAACGTTTATATCCTCTCATTGTATCCAAACAACTTTTTTATGTATCTGTTGTTTAGTTACTATTGTATACATTGAACTTTGCCATAATTTCCATGGTATACAAGAAGTTGTATACAATGTGACGATTATGAAAATTGGTTGTATTATTTTTAAGAAAATAAAATTGATTGTATATAATGGTAACTAAGACAAAGTCCATTGAATTATAATGCAATTTGCCCGTTATTATATTCAAAACTTTTAGTTGGTTATTGTCTTCTCTGAATCCTAAAAGTATTGTACTTAATTATCTCTAAGTCTAGAATAATTAAAACACTCATATTATTGTTACATTATAAGGTCTTGTGTGATATCCTCCCTTTTCCTTTTCCTTACCCAATATCACATCAGCGTCATATCATTCCCTCTTTCATTTTGTTTACCCTACCCAAAATAAGTGTTATACATTCATTTCCTTACCCAAACCTTATATATATATATATATATATATATATATATATATATGTGTGTGTGTGTGTGTGTGTGTGTGTGGGGTGGGGGGGGTTGGGTTGAATCTTCTCCATCGAGTAAAGAAGTCCGAAGAACTATCCGATTAACCTACCCGCTGAAGGCGTTTTGGTGTTCCCAATGAGACTCGATGGCACCCGAAGCCATCGAGTCATAACGCTCGGTCTAATAGAGTAATGCTAATACATGCGACATTTACGTAACACAATTGTTGTACATACTAAAAATATAACTAAACAAAAGATATAAAGATGCCTGTATTTAATGAAGTACCTGAAAGAAAAGAAATATATGAATAATTCTGCTAGTTTTATATCTTTCTATTAAATTATTTTATTTATTATTTTATTTAATAACCTAAAGACGGTTTAAATTAAGAGAATATTTAAAAAGAGAATTAATGAATTACGAGGACGAATAGAATGAGTTCTTTTTTTTGTGTGTGTTAAAAAAAGAGGATTAGTAGAATAAGTTAATAGAAATAAATAATTATTTTTATATAAAACTCATTTTTTAAAAAAGAAATTAAAATGAAGGTTAAAACTTAAAAGTTTAGAATCAGGTGGCGACGTGTGCAGCGGTTTTTATAAACATGGATTGTTCCTATTGGTTGAGCTGCGTCACTTGTCTTACAATGTCGCGCGTTAATTCTTTATTCCTTCGCATTGTAATTTTATGCTACTCGATTCGGAAACACGCGCTACATTTATACATCTTTCTAACAATAAAATTAATATAAGTATGAAAATTTAATTTAAGATATATTATGAGAAATGTTTAATATAGTCCTAATTTAATTTATAGTACTGAAAAATAATTTATAGATATTAGATTTTAAGATTCAATTGTTCAGATTAAATCTTAAATTATAATCAAAAATTGATATATTTGTATGACAGAGGGTATTTATGATTTTTTAACTATTGGTCCTCACTTTCTCTCTCCTCTAATTTATTTAAAATTAATTATCTTACAAACCATTAATCGTTAGACGAAACGAATTATACCGTTGTGATCCTCGTGTTCCCCTTTTTTATTAGAGAGGTAACTTGATATACTTTCGACAAAAAAAAAATTCTCATTTTGTTAGATTGGATTTAAATTTTATTTAAGTATAATCACATGTGATTCACAAAGGTGTGATCAATATAGTCTTTATAAAATTATAGTTTGGTGTTTGATAATCCGGCGAAGTTCTATGGTTTAGTAACAAAAAAATCAACAATTGAAAGTGATTCTAAGTTATTAGTTGTTTCATAACATATGTGATTATCTATCTCTTATACATGCACATAATTACAGATGATTTGATTAAATATAGCATTTTTATGTCACATATTTGACAGAATTAATCACATGGGATTGCGTATTCAATTACATGTGATTTTGTACAGAATCACATGTGATTGAATACCAAAAACATAAGATTTGGTATTCAATCACATATGATTGCATATTTAATCAAATGTGATTTTGTACAGAATCACAGGAGAGTTTGTACATATTCACCTGTGATTGAATACCAAAAAACATGAGATTTGGCATTCAATCATATATGATTGCATAGAGAATTGTTCAAACGAAAACAATTCTTATTACGAGAACCAATATAAAAGACATTGAATTCGAAGGAGAACACATCTGTACCTTTGATAGAGGAGATATGGTGTTGCTAGTACACAATATATGCATTCATAGGTAGACAATGCAATTGGATTGGGTGAAATTGAATATGTACATACATGTATAAACGGTTTTAAGCAAACGTTGATTTTTTAAGCAAACATTCAAAATTAATAAACGTTAAATGATATACAATTTAAGAAGATAAAAAATTTAGTAGAACAACACATGTAATATTGTTATGAATCACATGTGATTATACATTAATACAATTTAAGTTCAACCTA
Organism: Dittrichia graveolens; assembly: GCA_038502395.1. Lineage (NCBI taxonomy): Eukaryota > Viridiplantae > Streptophyta > Magnoliopsida > Asterales > Asteraceae > Dittrichia > Dittrichia graveolens. The sequence continues at coordinate 17,151,990 of JARJIL010000006.1, forward strand.
ACAAAATGAAGAAAAAAAAGTTTGTCAAAAGTATCTCTCTAATAAAAGAGGGGAACACGAGGATTGCAACGGTATAATTGGTTTCGTCTAACGATTACCGGTTTGTGAGATAATTAATTTTAAATAAATTAGAGGAAAGAGAAAGTGGAGACCAATATGCAAAAAGTCAGAATTGTCCTTCCTTAAATCAATTTTAATTATTATCTAAGATTAAATCTAGACCATTAATCTTGAAATCTAATGGCTAAAAATTGTCCCTCGGGACTGTGCTTTTATTAAGGACTAGCTTTTATTAAGGACTATATTGAATAAAACCCGATATATTATTTATAATTATTATATGGTCAAAATATAAAAAAAATTAGCACGAGGAGTCATTGGCACAAGGATTTAATAATAATTTATGATGGTTATCCTTCGTATTTAATGTACATAATAGTAATATTTAATAAAATGTTTCTTGTAGGATTTGCGTAGCAATGTATACATTGACACCTTCCATATAGCTAAAAAAATTACGTTTATCATTTGACACATTTCATATATGTAAAACTCAAATTTACTTATTTATCTATTCATAAATCAAATTTGTTACATTTATAACGATTTTCATTCTCTTCAGATAACTCGTTTCATTACATAGTCGAGTTCAAGAAGGTTGTTTAGTGACACGTTGCAAAGTAGTTTTAAAATCCATCAACTTTTGTTGTCATGTTGAAATTTTTATTTAGCTGGTGTTTGGTTTGTAGAATGTTTTTTAAGTAATTGATTGAAATTTGTGAAGAAATTGAAATATGTCCGGACTTGAAATTTGAATTTGTAATTTGTTTGATCGATAGAAATGGAATTGGAATCCAATTCCATATTCTATTTGGTTCACAGATAATATAGATGAATTAAATTTCAGTAATGTAAAATGATAGAAATGTCTTTGTTTTTTCATTTATATTTAGTTTGTATTATAACTTTTATGTAAAAATATATTATATAAATTAAAGTTTCGATTAAGAAATGGTTTTAATGCCTGAATGTTCTCAAATAAAATAAAAGTTTCGAGTTTATTATAACAGAAAGAATATAACTAAATAGTGTGTTAATATGCGATAAATTTATGTTACTTTTTTTTTAACTAAAGGAACACACTATCTAAATCTATTTTTATACCATTTCATTCGTAACGAAATTTAAATTCATAACCTTATAAAACATCAAAAACATCAAATATCATTCGACTTTAAGCCATGTAATAATAAATTTATGTTACTGAATATATCACCAAATAGGTTAAAGAACCTTTTCTTTAAAGGCAGCGAAGGAAATTTTTATTATCTTCAAACACAATTTAGAATTTGTACAAATATAATTAAAGGTAAACATTATATAGAAGAATGTTCAATATAGTCCATACTAATTCATAGTCATAAGAGATTAATTTTAGTATGTCCAGATTGCATTTTAAAATTTTGGATGGAGTGACATTTTTGTAATTCACATGTAATACTTTTACAAATCACATGTGATTGTATACTGAATCATCTGTAATTGAATATTAAAATTTTAGACTATGTTTTTTATATAGACTTTATTAAATGTAACTCACATTATATAAAACAAACAAATTTTGACAACATATAATAGTATGGCAAAAGATAAGGGAATTATGCGTACTACTTTAAACTATACACAACTAATGCTATACCCGTCTATTGTCCGGGACGTTTTTTCCAATATATATGTGTGTGTGTGTACGTATGTCTTGATTAGTGATAGCGGAAGACTAACGTTACTTAGCTTACAAAAAACACGATTATGCTTTTGAGTATGTCACATTTATGCTTTTGAATTTTAAGGTGCAGTCACTAATGGTGGTTGTGGTAATTGTGGTAGTAGTGATATTAAATATAGTTAGAGAATCAATTTAGAGCTTACATTACTATTTTAGCATTTTCATTAAAAATACAAAACAAATTAATATATGACTCAGATTGAATCTCGTGGTTTCGTAATAATTTTGGTTCTTAAAGGAATCGCCAATATATTATATGTGTGTGCGCATTAAATAACCAATTTTATTACGAGAACCGTGACATAAACACATAAGATTATAAGAAGAGTAAAATAGTTAAATATGTTTTACATTGTTTTTCTCTCTTAAATTTACATCACTGTTGATTATCGTCGTTACAAATATCTGCATCGTTGTTGTTGTTACTTCTGCTGAATACACCTTTGTATTGCACATGAGTCACCATTCAATAAATCTTTATAAAAACAACCACAATCGTACACAATTTTATGATCATGATGTTGGTTACACATGCTTTATTGATGTTACTATTGTTAAAAACTCATGTGCAAATATTTGATGAATAATCGTATTACGTTGGTGTAACCTTTTACTCAAAAAATGATTCTTTACAAAAAAACGATAACAATATGAGTGTCAAAATGGAAAAGAACAAAATACTCATCGATTTAATATAATTTTTGTAATTTAAAACTAATTTTTGTTTTAAAAACATTTAAAGTAGACGTTTGACTTTATTTTGATCAGGTTAACATTTTATGAAAAAAAGTATAACAATACGGGTGTCAAATCGAAGAGAATAAAAAGCTTGAAAATTTGATATAACTTTTATAATTTTTAATTTTTGAATGTTAAAGATATTTTTATTTTAAATATAAGTGTAATGTTTGACTTGTTATTAACAATATTCTAACAATTTAATCTTATAGTTGGTTAACATTTGAATTGGTCAATCGCCCCGTCACATTTCCATGTCATAGATGATGTAATCATTTTTTGCCACGTAAGCATTTTCTCTCTGCTCCGTCTGCAATATATATATTAAATTTAGATATAAAGTTACTATTACAATTTAGTTACGAAATGTTCTAGATATCGACATATTGTCCTCTTTAACGCGTAAAGTAATTTTATCTTCTAGAAATAAACTTCATTTGGAATATAGAAGACTTTTGGAAGAAGATATTTATTATAATTTTTTCTTTCAGATATCAATCAAAGGAGTAATAATTCGTACATAATAAAAATTATTTATAAATTACCAACTTATATTGTATATCATTAAATGCTCATATCTTTTATGAGTTATGTTTGTTGAAAATAGCTGCTAGCCGGTAGCTATAGCTAAAATCTGTATATTTTAGTTATATATGTGTTTGACAAATTAGCTGATAACTGAAGCCTAATAGAAGATATTTAAATATTTTGATATATATAAAAAGTTTCAAACTAGTTTTAAAACTACTTTAAAAAGTTTTTTTTGTTTTAGAACCTTTTTTTAAATCTTTTAGCTTTTTCATTTAAACATAACTCATAGTTTTTTCTTTTAAAACAAATGCTAACGACTACGATAAGCTTCGTAGAGAAGATACTCTATGTATGAACTGATTTTATTGTTATATAATGTAACTGTACGTACGTGTATTTCAATTGTAATTACGGCGAGTAGCTTGATCGATCTTCTTGTTTAGACCGCCATCCTGGCAACTTCCCAACTGATTTTCTTCATGCTTTCAAAATCTGTGTGTAAATGTAGTCGGCGTTACAAACCAATTCAACAAAAACGACTTTAATTTCTCTCACACAAATCTTCTGCTATTAAAATACCTAATTCTTTTCATCCATTCCCAAAATTACTTCTCAAGCAAAAATTAGGGTTCTTGCAGAGTTCATATCTGTTGGGAGTTTTTGTAAGTTTAACGATTTGTGAAATTGGTGAGTTGTATGCTAAATTGATGGTGGAGGCAGAGATCAAGAGCAAAAAACTTGCTAATGGCGGTGTTAAGAAGAATAAGATATGGAGATGGAGAGTTGTTGGAGCTGTAATTGCAGTTTTACTTGCTGCATCTTTAACTCCATGGCCGAACTCGAGGAAGTTCTCTTTCCTACGTTCTCCCTGCCGTTGTTCTGAGGTTGTTTTTCTTTCTTTTATGCTACTGCATTCGAACAAACATGTATTTGAATTGAAAACGCTCGATGTAGATTAGTGGAATTCTTGTCGACTTGTCTCTTGAGAGTTGATCGTTTCTGAAGATGATTAGTTATCTTCGATCCTGTTTACTTTCTATCGGCTTGTATGTGTATGCATATATGCCTTCTGTATGGAGATTTTAGTTGAACTTTTAGCCTTTGACGGAGTTCGAATTTTATTCTCCATTTCTCCCATGAAAGTTATTAGAAAATGTGTTATGTTAGAACCTGTATACAAGTCTATTCAGATGTAATTGCATGTTATCAGGCTTCTCATTTTGAATTAGTTTCTGGTGAATTTAGGTAATTCAGAGAAACTTGGAATAAGTTTTTGAGTTAGTTTAGATAAGCATTACTAACTTCATCTTTCCCTTGTTCATTGATCAGGATTCACATAAATATAGAGGAATTGTTGAGGACTGTTGTTGTGATTATGAGACTGTTGATAGTGTTAATGGAGCAGTTTTATATCCCTTGTTGCAAGAACTCGTGACCACTCCTTTCTTCCGATATTTCAAGGTATTGTCCGTGTTGATATATTTTCTGGAATAGAAATGTCTACTTGTAATCATCTAAATGTTCTTAAAACCCACTTCACCAGTAGTTATGTTATGTCTTAAATCTTCTGGTCTGCTGGATTTTGTAAAAGTTTTATTTTGGTATTGTGTGAGCTGTATATTCCTTGTCTTCATGAATAATGTAATAGAAACTGTAGGTAACACAACAATAGCCCTGGCTGACTGGGTTAGCTAGTCAAGGATATTCCATCTAGCTATAGTTTTGTGTATCAATGTATCTTACAACGGGCAGACATGATGAATTCTCGTATTATTAAAGTTGAATAAATGACCTAGTCCCTTGATGCTTATCAGCTTACATGAGATACTTATTTGTCATCAAAGATGATTTCAAATGGTCGGGTCGATATTCTTCTGGAAGAAACATATCTGCAAGATTTTTCCATAAGATAAAGCGGGGCAAGTTGGAGGACATGAGCATGCGATGGAGATCCATTTAGACTTGATATTGTCTAATACTTTGTAGGAAAAGTTCTATTCAGCAGCTGTCAGGGAGGGGTGTAGTGTGCTTTCACTGTTGAGCCACCAAGAAACCTTTCAGGATTTGAGTTAAATTAAGTACAAAGATTTACGTGGATATGTTACTCCATGAGAATGAACTTGATGAAAAATGAGGATTTAGTGACACTTGGGTGATGACTTCTAATGCAGGGGTATTAACTTATTTCATTATTTGTATCATGACACTTGTGGAAATTGATAGGGGTACTCTCTAGGGCCAATAGAACATCACTACACATTAATGCCATCAGGAGAACACAAATCACTAGTGGCATGGTTGATGGTTGTATCTGCTCAAACTTGAAAGCGGGTTTCCTTTGAAAGAAAGTTATAGGACATTCAGACATTTAATAGTGTTGAAATTTCTAGTTTGTTATTCTAATATTTGGCCCTCGTTTTACTTGAGTAATTGAGTAGTTAGGCCCTAATGTGGTTTCACCTTCCACAGGTTAAACTATGGTGTGATTGTCCCTTCTGGCCTGATGATGGTATGTGCCGACTGCGTGATTGCAGTGTATGTGAATGTCCAGATAATGAATTCCCAGAACCTTTTAAGAGGGCATCACTTCCAAAAGATGATCTTATTTGTCAGGAAGGAAAGCCAGAGGCTGCTGTTGATCGTACTCTAGATGCTAAGGCTTTTAGAGGCTGGGCAGTGGTAGATAATCCATGGACTAATGATGATGAAACTGATAACGGTGATTCCCTAGATTTCTTTCATATGTCCATGTATTTTACTTACCATTGTATTTTTTTTTAGTTCTACCTTTTGTTGCTACTGAGAGAGATCTCTTCTAATGTTTGTTGAAATTTTGTAATCTGCAGGTGAAATGACATATGTAAATTTGCAATTGAATCCCGAACGTTACACAGGTTACACAGGGCCATCAGCCAGAAGAATATGGGATGCTATATATTCAGAAAATTGTCCAAAATGTAAGTCTGTTGTTCCCATGTTGATATTATTATCACCCTTTGGTTTTAATTAAGTGCTACAAGAATGTTATTTATGGAATTACAGTTGAATAAACAAGTTAACCCCCTATATCCAGAAACATGATTCATATCTCGTATTTATGTGATCAATTGCTTTTGAAGTTGTTGCTCTATACCATTAGTTGCCTCAAATTTAGATGCTAGTTTTGGAAAGCTAAGTCACGGTCCTTTAAGTCATTAAGATGCTTTATGAAAGACTAAACTCATCCAAGTTAGTGCACATGCTCTTTTAGATGCTGTAATTGAATATACAGTTATACATCCCACTGTTATGTATAATTGCTTAGTAGTTGCATGTTTTAATGTACAGCATAAGGAAACAAGCAAAGTGAATACATCTGTTTGAAGTTGAAGAGTATATATATGTTTGTGTTTTTGTTAAAAAATTTCATTTAATGATAATAAACGAACAACTCCTTGTAAACGTTTTTATGCAGACTCGTCTGCAGAAAGCTGCCAAGAGAAGAAAGTGCTATACAAGTTAATATCTGGTCTTCATGCCTCAATTTCTGTTCACATAGCTACTGATTATCTCCTTGATGAGGATACCAATCAGGTTTGTGACCTCTAAGGCTACATGTTATGTTTGCCATATAGATCTATATAATGTAGAACAAGTCAGCAATATGTCAGTTAGAAACAATTAATTAGATTTACCTTCTATTTTGTTTATTTATTTATTATTAGTATTACTATTGTTATTATCATCATTATTATTATTTTAGAGCTATTGAGCTGTCAAATAGCGAGACTAGATAGATTTCTTTCATATGATATCAGGATTAAAATATGGCATAGTAAAAAGCGTCAATTAGGACTTATCATGGGGAACTCACCAATTAACTAATTATTTATTTGCTGCAAATCAGTGGGGTGCAAATCTTCAGTTAATGCATGATCGTGTCTTGAAACATCCCGAGCGTGTGCAAAACCTATACTTCACTTTCCTCTTTGTTCTCAGGGCTGTGACAAAAGTGAGCACTCTTAAGTACCCTTACCAGGAAATCTTTGTTACATTTTCTAGTATAAGTAATTTTGCTGATATGATGTGTGTGTCTTATATGTTTTACAGGCAGCTCCTTACTTGGAGCAGGCTGAGTATGACTCTGGTAACCATCTGGAGGATCTAAAAGCACATTCCTTGATTCGACAGCTGGTTCACAATCCCAAATTACAAGCTGCATGCCCTCTTCCGTTCGATGAGGCTAAACTGTGGCAAGGCCAAAGTGGACCTGAACTGAAGCAACAGATCCAGATGCAGTTTAGAAACATCAGGTTTCACTCTCAACTCCATGTTATACACTCCAGCCCAATAAATCCGCATTTTATTGGCTTTTGAGCAGAGGTGGCAAAATGGGCAGTATGGTTTAGGCTGGGCTTGGTTAATCTTTTGAATAAAATGATTTAGAAGGTTTTATGCATTAAATCTGAGTCAACCCTTTAATAAGTAGATGGGTTGAATTGCCACCTCTACTTTGATCATCAAATGAGTTGCTTTTCAACATTAATTGACAAGCCTGTTTTAGTCCTCATTAAAGTATTTCGTATTACAAAAGAAGTTCCATTTTTGTTAGTTACAGAACTAGAAGGGAGAGGTTCTACTAAGAAGTATGTATTATGATGCTGTGATCATTCAATTTGTAACCGAAACTTGTGCATGTTGCAGTGCCCTTATGGATTGTGTAGGGTGTGAAAAGTGTCGTCTTTGGGGAAAACTTCAGGTTCTTGGCCTTGGAACTGCACTAAAAATCCTATTCTCTGTTGATGATCAGAAACACCCAGATCAGCCTGTAAGTATCACTTACCTAATTTCACAAGTTCTAAGAACTGAAGTCTCATTGTGTGTCCTCGATATTTATATTTTTATTTTACTGGATTGCAGCTACAGTTGCAAAGAAATGAAGTAATAGCGCTAATAAATCTGCTCAATAGGCTCTCGGAATCACTTAAGTCGGTCACTGATATGGGTTCTTCTGCCGCTATGGATGGTTTGGTGTTAGAAAACCCTTCCAAAGCAATCAGTTCGGTTCAAAGACTATGGAAGTCATGGACGACTCATTGGTAATCTTCTTTTGCTCATATTCTGACATTTTTGGTAGAATTGGCAATTGTGACTTTTTTATGTTGGATGACCTGATTTGGGGGGTTATATTTTTTTCTCTGCCGGGTCAAATGGTTAAAAGGAAAACAATTTAGCTAATATGGAAAGGGATCAAATGGGTTGATAGTCAACCACAAATTCAAAAAGCAATAAACCTCCTAAATAGCGTTTTCAAAATATAATGTTATTTTGCCATGATAAGTTTTTGTATGGATATTCAACATGTTAATTTTAAAAAGTGAAGAAAAGACAAGAAGTGCTTGTGGGTAGGCACAACCCGACCTGTTTGACCAACAATAAAAGTTACTTGTTCTGACCCACCCTGTTTTGACCCGTTGCACAACCTGCCATCCTATCCATCTTTTATCACCTCTAATTTGTGGCTTCGTATGTTCAATGTCTTCATCTGCCAGGTGGAAGAATGTACCAATTTCACCGGTGTCTTGACCTTGTAGTGCTATCAGTCTTTTAGTCGGCTCATACTGGAGATGAGAAAAATCAAGCGAAGATACATAGATACATAGTGAATATAGAGAAAATACCACCACATATAATGCTGGTATGGGCTTTCTTGTTTAGGAAACGGTGGAGTTGTAAGGTGTTACTTGCCTTCTTTCCAACGAGGAAAAAGGAACTTTTGTATCTTGTTATATCGTTTTAAAGTGGGGGTGTTTTCAGCATCTTTGGCAGCCAGTCAAATCGAGCTCGAGCAAAGTTACAATTATATGCAAAAAGAAGCTAAAATTCTAATACAAATAAACCCAAAATCCTACCATCTCAAAATTCTCGAGTCCTAAAAAAAGACGTATTTGGTTACAAGCAAGTTTCATTTATCAACCATTTGTGCTAGAAGTGAATCATTAGTACCCTAAATAGATCACCTTGAAGATCTCTGCAAGAAAAGGAATAGTTGCATAGTCATACTTGTGTATCCCCTTACTCCGCGACACTGCGGTTAATATCCCCTTACTATACATAGAATCATAGTTGTTAATAGCGTCAAATAACATTGCTATATCGAATAACATAGCATAGCGCTAGGTAACCGCCATTAAGCATATAGCGGTAGCGATGATATTTTGGTAATATTTTTTATTTTTTTAAATCCTTTTTAACCTTTAATTAGTAATATGAAGATTTAGATGATCTTTGATTTAACTTATAATAGTTTAAGACTTAGTATTATATTTTGTTCTCTAATATATATATAATAGTTTAAGACTTTTAAGGTAATATACTAATATACAAATATATAATTATATTTTAGAAGGCTATCACTAAATACGAAATAGCAGTCGCTATTTAGCATTATTCGCTATGTAGCATATAGGTAAGTTATCGCTACTTACCGCTATTCGCTATTGACAACTATGCGTAGAATTCACATTAGGGTTTTCATTGCATTATTATCGGTATAAATTAGTATAATAGTTACACATATTCCCCTATTATATATAATGATGTAAATAATAGGATATAGAGTGTGTTCGGCAACGGGTTTATGGGAGATTATAGGGGCTTAAGATTCTAGTTTTCATAATCTTCAGTTCTCTAGTCTTGTTCAGGTGTTAAAATTTTAAGGGGATTATTAAAAACATAATCCCAATAAGCCTCTAAAATAAAAGCTTTTTTAGGTAGCTTATAACTTGGGCTTGGGATTATCAATTAATCATCCCTAGCTTCTGCCCCGGTCTCAGCTCTAACCCCAGCTAGTTTCGCCAAACACACCCATAATCTATACATTAAGCACATCCATGCAGTTGCATCAGGAGGTCCTCATATGTGCAAACTATCTCTACAATTTGAAATCATTTGTGTAGGTATGCCTTTGGTAAAAATGTCTGCAAACTAAAGAGATTGTAGAACATGCAAGACACGCACATGACCATTGACCAATCACAACGCATTTCTTAAATAAATTTAAATGTATTTTCACATGTTTGGTACTTTGGTGTTGAACATGATTAGAAGCCAAGTACATGGCATTGACATTATCACGAGTTCAGCTACAACCATTCTAGTAGTGGATTCCATTCTAGTTGTAGATTCTGTAGCCACACGACACGACTTCAGCTATAACCATCCCTTGTACTTGGCTTCCGCGATAGACCTAGAGACTACATATTGTCTCTTAGATGACCTTGTCACCAAGAAAGACACATCTGGACATAGACCGATGTGTTCGAGGACAACCGATCCAATCAACATTAGAATAAGAAACCAAACAATCAACATGAGACGGGCGAATATTAAGACTATTCTCTATATTACCCTGAAGATAATGAGATACGACGTTTGTGACAGACGCAAAGGACCAATAAAAGTGGCACAAAACAATTGCGCATAGCATGACCACCGGGAAAGTGACGAACAGCAGCAGAGCTAGGATCGTAGGTATAATATCATGAGTTCCTTAATTGAAATGGTCTTTCTATATTCATCTCTAGAAGACTGACCACAAGAACAATAATAATACCCAGCAGCCAGCCACATGACATGTAATGAGAGGTAAGATGTATACGGATACCTCTCTTTGATAGTAGAGACATTACTTCCCGAGAAGTGTGATTTAGTTATAAAATTATAGTGTGATTGTGCTTTATGTGAGTAAGCTATAAATAAAGAATGTAACACAGATTTGAAAAGTATTTCCATTAACTGTATAATATGAGATCTGTTTTTGTATACATGACAACATGCTTCAAAAATTGATTAATTTGATGAGAACGTTGATTATAGGCGATAGCTATGCATTTACATAAAATTGCACAAAATATAATGTCATAGCATAGCAAAAGGCTTGTAATTGTAAGCTTATGTAAAGATTTCTAAACATAATAAGGTGTATTACGTTTTTACACTAATCGATGATTTACACTAATCACATTCAATTATTTGTCCATGAGCATCTCGCCTCGAAGTTTTTGGAGTTCGTCATCATGTTTTAGAACCGAAAGAAAAATGGAAGAATATGGGTATTTAAAGTTTCGTCTTTACAGAATGCTTCGAGTACAGTTTCTTTAGAGTAATACCAATGGTTAAACTAATTATTATTTGATCCATAAGCGTTGAATTGGATCGAACCAAATGCACCATTAAAATAGCGAAAATAAATCATATATTCATAAGAGAAAACATACATAAAATTAATTTTAAAAAAAATCCTGCATTCGAGAAGGCACGAAAGTGGCAGATCAAATATATACCAACTCATTTGATAGCAAGCTGAAACCAATTTTACATTGCTCATGTAAGAATTGAAGAGAGCTATTCATGAACGTTGAGCCCAATAGGAGAAAGCAAGAAATACCGTGGTCTGAAGAAACATGAATGGATCAATCAATCAGCTCGTTTTCTTTTTTAACTGCAACACGCTCCTGCTTGAGAAGGAGCGCCGTCTCTTCCTCCTGATGGCCCAGGAGTGCCACCATATCCGACTTTAATCCCATAAGACTGCCATAACCAGAAAGGAAAATAGCTAATGTCAGTACAGCTCAAGCCAGAGCGGGTTGGGTTGGGTTGACCAAGCAAAAAATTGTTGTCTATATTTCTAGTTATATTTTTTTATTAGTACGTTAATTATGATTACAAAAATAAAAGTATTATGATAATAAAACTAAGTCTTTCAGTTAGACAAAAAACGCTAGGTAAAATAGACATTTGACTAACTTTTTGATTTGGCCTGCTTGAGATAACACACAACCCATATCAACCCTATTCATAAGAAATGGGTCAAACCTGCCACATCTAATCTAATGTCCATAATATGAGAAAATTGTATGTAAACAAAATTTGAAAAATCAAACATGCCTCGTTTGATACGTCAAAAACTCCATCTTGAATCTTCTTATAAATTGTTCCAGCAGTGTTTATAAATGCCTGAAAGAGAATTTGTTAATCAATATGTGAAATTTCCAGGGGCAGGTCGATTAGCAATTAAGAAAGACATAAAAGAACACCTCTTCAACATTCTGTGCGGTCTTTGCAGAGGCTTCCATGAATATTAGACCATTTTCCTTGGCAAACTGTTCTCCTTCTTCAGTGCTAACAGCTCTTCTGTGTGCAAGATCACACTTGTTACCAATAAGCATAACAGTCATATTTGCATTGGCATGCTGCCTAGCATCCTCCAACCAGCTTGCAAGATGATTGAAAGTTTCCCTCCTGCATGGGGCACAATAAAGACCATGTTCTTTCTTTAAACAATAACACCATGAAAACTATTCTACCGGAAAAAAGTGGACATTTTTAGTCCATCTTGTGAAAGACATCCAGTTATAACAGGTTTTCAGAATAAAGAGTTACATCTCTGATTAAAGGCATAAGCTTCATTCACAGTTCGGACAAACTCGATATTTTGAGAAACCTCAAACCTAACCTCAGTTACCTCTTTACCATTCAGTCAAAAATCCAAATCTAAACCTCGTCCCATTTTGGTTAACCTCAATTATGACATTAATACTTGCTTCAGTAAGCGGTTAGCCTTAACAAGGAAAAAAGAGAAAAGTTGCATCTATTTTGATTAACTGATTTCATAATAATCAATACCATTCACTAATTAACTCTCCCAGCCAAAGGAATCAATATTCTGCTTGAAACAGAAAAAAAGAATAGCAAAAGAGAGTGGAAGCATTGGGATGTTAAAACCAGAAAAAGGAGTCTGAACTCAAGCCATAAAGAAATGTTGTAACTTTCTGATTTGGTTCTTTATGAATTTAATTTTTGAAATAAAATGATTTATCATATATTTTAAATAACACACACACACATGTACAAGGGGTTGGGCTAGTTGGTTTGGTTTACTGTATTCTAACTAACCAGACCACATAATATGAATCACCTTGATTTAGAAAAAGGAAGTGATCCATATTGTGTGGTTAAACTCTTTCGGTTAGGTTCAGTTTGTCAAGTTTTGGTTTAGCATGTTTTTTTGGAACGTTCCTACCCACCTGTAATAAACTCTTGCTTACAGAATCAATGATAGATGTACTTCAGCGAAGTATATTCTCTATGGTTGCTATGGAGAACATGGGAAGATATATATTCTCTTATAATCTCACATGATATGATAAACAGATATTCACAAAAGTTTTTTCCCAATGATACCATCCATCATTTCTGGCTTTATCACGATAGAAATTAGATAGATCAGAACATTGTTTTGTTGCCAAAAATTGGACTTGCACTCAAACCAGAAACCTTATAGCATAATGAAATGCACTTAACATTTTCATTCCACATGGCAAGCAATGTCTTTTCCAATAATGTTACAATGGAATCATACCTTGTGATGTCATAAACGAGAAGCGCACCAGCAGCGCCCCTGTAGTAAGACCTTGTTATAGATCTAAATGATTCCTGACCCGCCTGGCATACCACAAAGAGAAAAAAGAGAAGGGATCAAAGATGAATAGCATTCAGTGAGCAGTCAGAAGACTACATAAGAGTAGATTTACTACCAAAACAAAGAAACATGACAAGTGTAACAATAAAGCTACAAGTACAGAAGAAAGGAAAAGAAAAGGCAATAACAAACCGTGTCCCAGATCTGCAGCTTTATTGGTTTGTTGTCGATGGTGATCATTCTGGCCCCAAATTCAACACCAATGGTTAAATCATGAACTGGCTGAAAACGCTTGTCTGTGAACTGCAGAAGAAGGCATGATTTTCCAACCCCTGCGTGATATATATTGTTGACATCAGTTGAAATTTTCCATATCATTGATGGCATTACATATTCATTTTAAAATACAAGTAAAAATATTTAATATCTTTCAGCTTTGTGATGTAGGTAGCTAGAGAAATACGACGACTAACCACTACTTGGATTAAGAGATATTAAATACATTAATATCATATTTCTTGCTGATAAAAAACCATTAACTTGATCTGTTATGCTGCATATATAGTGCTTTGTCAAACTAGGAATTAAATGACTGCTTTGTGAATACGACTTGGTGCATTTGGAAAAAAGAAATCTGTAATATAAGGCACGGGCAGGTAGACAGAGACAGGAATCTATATGAGTTTACGATTGTGAACATTGTGCTCGTTGAACTAATAACTTCTCACTGATTAAAAGGATATTGAGCTAGTCCTGTAGTTTAGGCTTTAAAAGTTACATTGGAATGTTAATCTAGCTTGAATTTATGACTCTGCAATGCTGCATTATACATGATATCGATTTGAGACGATATAAAATCAAGTTTCTGCTCAAAACTTCTTTTTCCCCAATGTATAACCACTTACTAAGTTGTTTTCAATGTAAGTCTGGCATATGTGTGGCTCGTAGGCCAGCCATACAATTTCCAGGACTTCAATAATATTTAAATCTAGACACTCAAAAAAATCATCTCGAAAGTCATATGCGAGTGCCTAGCGTTCCAATCACAATATCTACTGAATTACACAAATATAGATGCCATTGTCAAACAGAAAAACAAAAATGATAATCATTAAACAGAGCATATAAACAGCCACTGAGATCATCGCGTGATTCATGTCCATGTTACAAAACAACGACAACAACACAAAGCTTAATTATACAGATGAGGTAACAACGATCAATGATCAACAAAGAAATTTCAACAGAAAAAAAAATCGGGGTTACCGGTGTCTCCGATGATGATGTACTTGAATAGATAGGCGTAGGACATGATTCTTCAGATCTCTAAGAATTTACGACGAAACAGGCCCAAAACACCAATTCGAATCGGCTAGAATTGAAAATTAACTATTTCTAGTGTATCTATTATCAATGAATCTCAACACAGGATTTGATCTCTGGAACAAAATACATAGAGATTGGAAAGAAGATCCTTCGTTTGAGGTTTTCTTCTTGTACAAAAATGAATAAATAAATGCGAATAGAAGGAAATGTTGAAATCGTTGTTTGCTTAGTTGTCGTGGAACTGTGGAATGCGGAAGCAAGCAATGTTTACGGATTTTATCCGAATTCCAAAGCCCAAATCAGGCCCAAACAGAAAATCATGTAAGCATTAGCCCATAAATAATCATTTTACCTGTATATTATAAAACATTTAGATATTTTACTTAAACTATTAAATTTTAAGTGTTTTGAAATTATTAAATTATCCTTCATATAAACTAAATTGAGTAACTATTAGATATAATTAATAAGATTCTTCTATTTCATTTTAATAACTAAATTTTCCATATTTAAAAAAATCAAAGTCAATACAACTTTTTTAAAAGTCAAAGGCAATACAAATTAACTTAATTATTAAAAATTATTTTCATAACCTTTTTTTTTCAATTATAGAGAACAAAAATGTAAAGGAAGTGGAAAAAAGATAAAGAAAATAGACATGTCACCAAAAGAAAATTATTCGCTACACCGTATTATACGAAAACCATACTTCATCCGTTTTGAAAACAGACATGTTAACGAATAGAAATTATTCGTTGCCGGCGTATTATACGAGTATCATGCTAGTATATAATTATAATTATATAGTCAGTTCTTTCTTTATATGTGACAATGACTCCATGAGTATAATAAGTGATTTATGGGAATTGATTCTTTCACAACAAAAATGGTCATACATAACAATTTTATGCATCATTAATTTGTAATGTGTGTATCAATTATTTGTACCTTATTTATAATAAATGATTTATAGGAATTGATCCTTTCACAACAAAAATGGGCATACACAACAATTTTATACATCATTAATTTGTACCGTGTGCATCAATTGTTTGTACCTTATTTATAATAAGTGATTTATGGGAATTGATCATTCCATAACAAAAATGGTCATACACAACAATTTTATACATCATTAATTTGTATTGTGTGCATCAATTGTTTATACCTTATTATATATAACTAAAATTTGTTGTGTACGAATCATCTCCCATGATTTATATTATAATCTAGCAAACATTCCGGACAAACTTGTTTTCATTGCAGCCATTAGATTGTTTATGGTTAATAACTAGGTCTTAGAAGTTGGAACCAACCTGGGTTTTATGTATTTTTCTGTTTTATCAGTACGATTATCTGACGATTTATTGCATGACTATTATGACTAGATATTTTTTTTAATTTTGTTTTTTCTATAAAAATACATGAATTCTAAAAATAAAAACTGAATTACACATAAAAAGCAATACACTATTTAAAATATTACAGTAATTGAAAAATAAAAGCATTACACTAATTAATAGTGATAAATTAATTTGTAACTAGTTAAATGATTCGTGTACGCACAAGGTGCTTTAAAAAACCTAAAATATTTAATATGCAATGAACCATAAATAAAATACATAGAACAATTTAAACAAACAAAATCATTACATTAACTTATTAAACAACATAGGTATCAAATGTTCCAAAATTGAATTAAAAGGGGTTTTCATATGTTTGGTAATACTTTTTTGCATACTACATTTATAGTTTTTTGTTACGTTACTATAATCGTCATAAAGATTAAATCTTGAGAGAGTTAAGTATATTCGGTGTGTACAGTGGGTTTTAAAAATGATATGAAAATTCACCTTAACATATATTATCTTAACTGAAATAAGATATCTACATAGTATTTAACATTGATATCATATAATTGTTTATATGTTTAACCTCTTTTTTTGTGGGAACAAAATTACTTTATGTTAAAAATAATTCCGATCAAAAAGATATTAATTGATATTATGTAATTATTTATGTGCTCAACCTCTTCACTTGTTAGACAACTATATGATACACGGTTAGTCATAATTATTTTTAATAAATTATAATTATAAAAAACATAGTATATTAAAAATGAGAGTCAAACATCTAAATATAAATAATTAATACTTCTTACTTTCAAAATCTTAAGTATTATTTTAAAATATAATTTAACCATAATTTTTTATTGTTATTACATAAAAGCCAAATTATAAATCATAACAAATACATAAATCATCTAATTAACTCATAATAACATTATCTCAATATTCGAATATCACACTCATAACCATCACAGTTTAATCAATATCTATTTATGAAATCATTGACATTGAAAAACATATCTTGAGTTTAACGTTGTATGATTATGTTAGCGAAAAAGATAACTGATTTAGAAATTCACAAATATAAACCATCCCATAAAAAGATACTATACCTCACTAATCTGCTATATATATATATATATATATATATATATATATATAAAGTTCAAACGAAAACTATTTTTCGTACGAGAACCGCGAGAACCAATCTAAATTAAAAATACCTCATAGAAAATAACTGTTGATTTAGTGATTCATTAATAAAAACTAACCATAAATATGTTCACTAGTTTAGAGTTTTATAAAGAAGATAAGCAAGAAAATACTTATTCCCATTTAGAAAAAATTAAGGTGGCGTTTGGTTCGCGGAATGTTTCTGAAGGAATTGGAATCTGTGAAGGAATTGGAATCTGTCAGGAATTGAAATCTGAATCTGTAATATGTTTGGTTGGCAGGAAATGGAATTGGAATCCATTTTCATGTTTTGTTTGGTTCACAGATAATGTAGATGAATTTGATTTCAGTCATGTAAAATGACAGAATTACCCTTCCTACAACTTCCAACTTCATTCTTAACCGCAACAAAATCAATTACCCACAACTAAGTAGTTGAACAACGAATGGGGACGTGACTGACGAACGGGGACGCACCAAACAACAACCGGCAAAAGACAAACGGCGACCCATCAGGACCGATGAATGGGGACGTGTGTGACGAACGGGACGCACCAAACGACGACCATCGAAATACAGACGGCGATCCGCGAGGACTAACGAACGACGAATGGGGACGCACTGAACGACGACCCGCGAAAGACGGACGGCGAACGGCGACCCGCAAGGACTGACGAACGACAAACAGGGACGCACTAAACGACGACCCGCGAAAGACGAACGGCGACCCGCGAGGACTGACGAACGACAAACAGGGATGCACTAAACGACGACCCGCGAAAGACGGACGGCGTACGGCGGCCCGCGAGGATTGACGAACGACAACCGTGGATGCACTGAACGACGTCCCATGAAAGACGGACGGGAAACGGCGACCCGCGATGACTGACGAACGGCGAACATCGTATGGTGAAAGACGACGAACGACGAACATCGAACAGCGACCCGTGAGGACTGACGAATGACGAACAGGGACGCACCGAACGACGACCCGCGAAAGACGGACAGCGAACGGCGACCCGCGAGGAACGACAAACAAAGAACGGGGACGCACCGAACGACGACCCGCGAAAGACGGACAGCGAACGGCGACCCGCGAGGAACGACGAACAACGAACGGGGACGCACCGAACAACGACCCGCAAAAGAGGGACGGCGAACAGCGACCCATGAGGACTGACGAACGTCGAACATCAAAAGACGAAATACGAACGACGAACATCAAACAGCGACCGGCAAGGACTAACAAACGACGAATGGCGAACGACAAACATCGAACAGCGACGCGAAAACAATAGGCGGAGGGTATAATGGTAATAAACCACATTCCCTCCCTCATGGATTTTAAAATCCCTCCTCATCTTAAAGGATTTTACATTCCTTCCCTCATGGATTTTAATTCCTTCAAATTCCAATTCCATGGTGAACCAAACATTGGAATTTCTAGGAATTAGATTCCAATTCCCATGAAATCCCTCCAACCAAACAGCTCCTAAGTGCCATTGTATTTCGATTTACACAAAATCAAAGATAGTAACTCACTTTTTCAATGGTTATGAAATATACTTTTTTTACTAATAAAAATTAGAATAGTTTTTAAAATATGTATCAGATTATGGTAAAATTTACATCAAAACTTAAATACAAATGAGACGATTTTATATATATACAAATATATTTATACCAATCATTATACATTAAAAGTTATAAAAAAAAACTATAAACATATACAACTAAAAATCCATTAAATATAAATATATAGTTTATACAATCATCCCATATATATTTTCATGTAGTTATCTTATAATTGGTTCTATATACTCTTGCAAATAGATCTTTTAATTGTAAAAGCCAAAATTAAGAAATTAAGATATTTTGATTCGTTAATTGAATATTTATTTAAGAAAATTGTTCCAACAATTATTTTCTTTTAATATATATAAATGTATGTATGTATGTATGTATCATGTATGTATAGATAAATTTTGGATAGATAATAGTAGAGATGATCGGTTCAAAAACTGGTCCGGGCTGAAAAAGACCGGACCGGACCGAATCCCGTAAAACATAAAAAACTATGACAGAAAACCGAACCGACTAGTCCTAGTTCGGACTAGTCTCGGTCCGGTCCGGTTCGGTTCGTCTTTTTTTCTGTCTATTGGTTGTTTTATACACTATATCAAACAAACCGGTCCGAACAGAAAAAGACTGGACCAAAACCCAAAATCTATAGAAAAACAAGAACCGAAGACCGGACTGATCGGATCCGGACTCGTTTGGTCGAGTTCATCGCTTTTTTCAATCTATCGGGTCACATACTCACCCTTAGTTAATAGGGAGTTCGGATGACAAGTATGCTCCACATGATTGATCGACTTGAAGACATTGGCGTGTCTCGGTGTCTCCCTATCACGTAGTTTTTTTTATTACACCGGATGTGTCACGCATCTCTTGGCAAAAAAGAACATCGCACGACGAAATTTGGTGTGAGGTGGTTTTCCTCTAGTCTTTGATAATCACATTATCATAATATGTGATGCCAAAATACAAATTATACACGATTCTTTCTTGTAGGGTTTTTTTTTAATTATTATTGTCCAAATGTCCAATAACCTTGAACAACATTAAAAGCTCGCTCGACGTCTCTCGTGTTATCTTCTCCTCATGGGCACCTAAACAACTTAACAAACATAGATCATCCCAGATAAATATGTACCCATCTTTGGCTTTATTAGACAGATTTCAGAGACCGATTTTAACTTAATTTCATAATCAATCATACCGACACTAACTGTTCACTTTCCTATGAACAAAACACATTTTCTATTCGAAGAACCGGATCGACGACTATCTTTAGTTTATTGTCATTTGAAGTACTGGATTGAAACCAGCATTGTTTTAGCTTATTTCAGAGATATTTTTCCAAGAAAATTGGGCAGTCCAGAATAGAGATCGTAGATAGTTCAATTGGAAGTTTATTGTTAACTTCTTAATAGAGAGACGTAAATGTTTTTTACATAATGCCACAACAATACCGCATAAAATGATATATAACGAGAATGAGATCACACAGCATTAAGACGTTTGAAACAGATGATACCATTAAGATCCAAATTTCACACTGTCACAATATGCTAAACATACTTAATAAGATCAATGCAACTTCCTTTCTGGGGTGTTCTTCAACGGGCTTCATACTGAACAACTGCAACAGATCAAAAATAAAGAGAATAAAATAAGTTTGATACACTGATAAAAATAGGCAAAAGTGGACTCTGCACCATGCTATAACTAACATGCTGTCCCCAAAGGCTAATCAAGCATTTACAAGATGATGCACAGCTTTAGATTTGCACACAAGCCTGATAAATTATTTACCTCTAACAGCTATTGCATTGTGTTATACGACATTTACAAATTTCAAGAATGAAGCTAAAAGTATAAAAGAATCCAATTGGAATAGAAAGGTTTGTAGTAGATTAACCGATAGTAAGCCTTTAGAGATGATGGACAACCAGCAAGTTTAAAGCACATACTCTGCAGTTACAATATGTGTTTACTAAGGTCATAGCAAGTATGTGATATGGGATGATGGTGATGGACTTGCTATGAAAGACGATTGCAACCGACTTCATTTCAAAGATCTAGACATCTAGTGACAGTATGCATATGGGAAAGAAAGAATTGTGCAAAGAAGAAAACAGAGCAAAACATTTACTTCTAACATGAGCCTGCAAGTAATGATCACCACTTTGAAATGTTTGAGATTGTGTATTTAAATAGTTAGCGAGTTTTTTAAAACAAAAAGAAAGTTTTGATTGTTTGGATGGAGAAAAGTGATTATGCTTACCTGTTGATTTTAAAACAAGTTGCTGCAATAAGCAGTTTGAAATTGCTCATTCAAACTGTTTTTTTTTCTTGATAGATTCGAAATTACAACTTTACCCTGGGTGAAATAAGCAGATAATCTGCTTAGGCTTTGAAGCATAAGCATAAGCTATTTAAATAAGGAATCCCGAACACCCCCCTAAGATCATTGTGTAAAGGGGCCAAGTTCATCAACCCAATTCTAGTTATAATTTTCAAAACTATGGTTTTTTAGGCTTCTGATGCTAAACACTACTTCATCAATGTGTTCCAGACTTCAGTGGAATAATTACTTCGACGGAACAAATTTCTAAACCAAATGTCGCAAAACAGTGACACACAATAGAGTAAAACAGTGACACACAATAGAGTAAAAAACAATGATACTGACGGAACAAATTTCAAAGCTAGCCTAACAAAATTACACTACATAAGCATTAAACAGTAAGGAACAAAATAGAGATTTCAGTGGAATAATTACTTCGACGGGTTCGTTTCTTGTAAAGAATGCGGTAACCACACTCTCGGCACTGTATCACGTCACCGACCTTCAAAGTATTCTCTTGCCCACAATCTGCAATTATAATAAACTAGATCAACTAAAACAGTTAAATAACCCGAGAAAAAGAAAGCAATGAAGACCATAGAAACATAAACAAACACATTATAAGCTATCGGTGTTATTTGATTAAGATCATCATATGCTTTAATTTTCACATAATAGCTTATAATCGTGCTTTTGTAAATGTAATCAAGGTTCTTTCTTCACAGATTATGATACATACAACATAAGGGAAAAGGATAACAAGAAAACAGACCTCCACATATGTAAGTAACTGGTTCAGGTAGCGGGTCCATTGATTACTGCAAATTTATAAAAGAAATGAGCAGTTATTGCGTATGTGCACAAACATAATTTCAAAATTAAAGACGTTAATCAGCTTTTCAAATACCTGCTGCAGCTGGGGTTAGAAAACGATGATGGCCGTCTAACGAACCCTAGGGTTTTCGAGACTTGGGTTTTGTGATTTATTTAGTGATTAGATGAGTCTAATAATCAAGTTCATGTTTTCTAATGATGTAAAAACAACTTTAATAATACACAAATACTCTTTCTTTAACCAACAAGAAAAAAATATGGTCTCGTCGTCGTGCAAAGTTTTTTCAGGTTTTTTTTTTCGGTCCGCTTTTCTAGATAAAAATTCGAAATACACACTTCTAGAGAAGAAAAAACGAGAGGAAAATCGAGATAGAGAGGGGAAAAATCGAGATAGAGAGGAAAATCGAGAGATAGTACCTGTTTGGGGCTGCCGGAGATGAGAGGGAGCTAGGGGGGCGTCGCCGGAGATGAAGGAGAGGGAAGAAGGGGCTGATCAGCAGAGAGGAGGGAAAACTGCGATCTCAGTCTAGGGTTTATAAACGTGTGGGGAATAATGTAAACAAGAGACTACAAAGTGGGTTTTGTTCAATATGTTCCTTAATAAAAATATAGTCCCGAGAGATAATTTTTAGTAATTAAATTTTAAGATCAATGCTCTAGATTTAATCTTAAATAATAATTAAAATTGATTTAAGGAAGGATAATTCTGACTTTTTTGTATATTGGTCTCCATTTTCTCTTTCCTCTAATTTATTTAAAATTAATTATCTCACAAACCGATAATCGTTAGACGAAACCAATTATACCGTTGCGATCCTCGTGTTCCCCTCTTTTATTAGAGAGGTCACTTGATATACTTTTAACAAACTTTATTTTCTTCATTTTGTTAGTAGGACTTAAATTTTATTAATATATAATCATATGTGATTCATAAAAATATTATATGTGTTGTTTTACTAAATTTTTTATCTTCTTAAATTGTATATCATTTAACGTTTATTAATTTTGAATGTTTACTTAAAAATCAACGTTTGCTTAAAACTGTTTATATATGTATGTACATATTCAATTTCACCCAATCCAATTGCATTGTCTACCCACGAATGCATATATTGTGTACTAGCAACACCATATCTCCTCTATAAAAGGTCCAAATGTGTTCTTCTTCGAATTCGATGTCTTTTATATTGGTTCTCGTAATAAGAATTGTTCTCGTTTGAACAATCCACTATGCAATCATATATGATTGAATACCAAATCTCATGTTTTTTGGTATTCAATCACAGGTGAATCTGTACAAACTCTCATGTGATTCTGTACAAAATCAAATGTGATTAAATATGCAATCATATGTGATTGAATACCAAATCTTATGTTTTTGGTATTCAATCACATGTTGGTATTCAATCACATGTGATTCTGTACAAAATCACATGTGATTGAATACGCAACCATATGTGATTGAATACGCAATCGCATGTGATTGAATACACAATCACATGTGATTGATTTTGTCAAATATGTGACATAAAAATGCTACATTTAATTAAATCACCTGTAATTATGTGCATGTATAAGATATAGATAATCACATGTGTTATGAAACAACTAATAACTTAGAATCACTTTCAATTGTTGATTTTTTTGTTACTAAACCATAGAATTTCGCCGGATTATCAAACACCAAACTATAATTTTATAAAGACTATATTGATCACACCTCTGTGAATCACATGTGATTATACTTTAATAAAATTTAAATCCAATTTAACAAAATGAGAAAAAAAAATTTGTCGAAAGTATATCAAGTGACCTCTCTAATAAAAGAGGGGAACACGAGGATCGCAATGGTATAATTTGTTTCGTCTAACGATTAACGGTTTGTAAGATAATTAATTTTAAATAAATTAGAGGAGAGAGAAAGTGGGGACAAATAGTTAAAAAGTCATAAATGTCATCTTTTATACAAATATATCAATTTTTGATTATAATCTAATATTAAATCTGGACCATTGAATCTTAAAATCTAATAGCTATAAATTGTCCCTCAGAACTATAAATTAAATTAGGACTATACTGAATATTTCTCATGAAGTTGTATTAATTTTCTAATATAGTATTTAAAATATTTTTTTTCATATACGATCATTTAACTTGTCAATAATGTGTTATAGAGAAATATTCAAAACATTTCTAATTTGATTTATAATTATAAGAAATAATTTATAGTCATTAGATTTTAAGATTCAATAGTCTAGATTCAATCTTATATTATAATCAAAATTGATATACTTGTAGGAGAACATTTTTGACTTTTTAACTATTGGTCCACACTTTCTCTCTGCTCTAATTTATTTAAAATTAATTATCTCATAAACCGTTAACCGTTAGACGAAACGAATTATACCGTTGCGATCCTCGTGTTCCCCTCTTTTATTATAGAAGTCACTTGATATACTTTCAACAAAAAAAATTCTCATTTTGTTAGATTGGACTTAAATTTTATTAAAGTATAATCACATGTGATTCATGGAGGTGTGATCAATATAGTCTTTATAAAATTATAGTTTGGTGTTTGATAATCCGGCGAAGTTCTATGGTTTAGTAACAAAAAATTAACAATTGAAAGTAATTATAAGTTATTAGTTGTTTTATAACACGTGTGATTATCTATCTCTTATACATGCACATAATTACAGGTGATTTGATTAAATATAGCATTTTTATGTCACATATTTGACAGAATCAATCACATGTGATTAAATATAAAAAACATAAGATTTGGTATTCAATCACATATGATTGCATATTTAATCACCTGTGATTTTGTACAGAATCACACGAGAGTTTGTACAGATTCATATGTGATTGAATACCAAAAAACATGAGATTTGGTATTCAATCATATGTGATTTCATAGGGGATTGTTCAAACGAGAACCATTCTTATTACGAGAACCAATATAAAAGACATCGAATTCGAAGGAGAACACATCTGGACCTTTGATAGAGGGGATAGGGTGTTGCTAGTACACGATATATGCATTCATGGGTAGACAATGCAATTGGATTGGGTGAAATTGAATATGTACATACATGTATAAACGGTTTTAAGCAAACGTTAATTTTTTTAATCAAACATTTAAAATTAATAAACGTTAAATGATATATAATTTAAGAAGATAAAAAAATTAATAAAACAACACATGTAATATTGTTATGAATCACATGTGATTATACATTAAATCAATTTTAATTATTATCTAGGATTAAATGTAGACCATTGATTTTGAAATCTAATGGCTAAAAATTGTCCCTCATGACTATGATTTTAATTAAGACTATATTGAACAAAACCCATGTGTTAATATACCTCTTTTTTACCTGCAACCGGCTTAGCCGGTAAATTCATGATTTTTAAACTCATTTCAAGTGTTAGGTCATGTATGAATCTTATTCTAATGTTCCAATATGATACTTAAAGTTTTTTTTATACACATCTTAACATCTTTCAAAAACTTCATTTTTCCTCAATTTTTGCCTTTAATAACTCCATATTGGCCTTGTACATGGCAAGTTCAGTTTCTTGTCATCCAAAAGTTGTTTATAGTTTATGTAATCTTGGTCGTAATTCTCACTGACTAATTAGAGCAATTTTCACAAATTTTAGTGACTAATTTCTTACAAAATCATAGCAAAGAATTTGAGTATGTTAGGAATCTTCTAGCAGGGTTGTTTCTTATCCATGATGTTAGACATTTTATTGGCTTCTCATAATAGCATTCACTTGAAAGCTTTGAATTTGGATTGAAGTTGTATGACGATGATGAAGACATTCTCGTCACCTTCAAGAGCTCCAAATGGTAAGAAAAGCTTAAAATTAGGGTTTTTACCTGTTTACATGATAACATTTGATGTAAGGGGTATATTAACAAGTTTTTAACAAGTTAAATGGTCATATGTGTAAAACAAATACTTTAAGTAACATATTAAAACATTAGGACAAATTTCATGTCATTATACAACTTTAACCCTAAATCGTTTAGTATAAATAAAACAGTAACTTTAATAAAATCTATTTTTTAATAGCTAAATATATATTCACCTAATTCTTTTCTATATTTTTATTATTGGAACTTGAATTCACAACTTTAATTCCTTAACGTTGGAGAGCATATTTTTCATACATACTCTTTTAATATTTTAAAATTTAAATATTATATTTAATCAATGTCTTACTTTTATCATTCTAAACTATTATATAATCACTTTAAATTATTTTTTAATTATAACCAATAACCTTATTGTCCCTAATTATAACAGTAATAATCGATAACTTATGTAACAAATACCATCATGTCTCTTTGTATCATGATAACACGTTTTTGCCGTCATGTCTGTACTTCTCTTTGCGTTGATGTTTCCACCAATGATCTAAGTATTGATGACATCTGTCGTCATTTTTAAAAATTCTCATTTCATTAGTGTTTTATAATTATTTAATATCTTTTTATTAATATTTAATGTTTATTATTTTTTAAACCAACCCGTACATCACACAAGAATTTAATCTAGTACACAATAAATTCATATATTGATAATAAATTAAGAAACATTAATGAAAATTAGAAGATGAAAAACTAAAATTGATATACTTACATATTTGTGTGATAGTTGTTAGTGAAATTAGAAATTGATATGGGATCTGATAGTTGTTGGTAGAAATTGTCCAACAGATTTATGATAATAGTTGAATTATGAATTAGGGTTTTCATTGAAGAAGACTTTTGAATGACTTGGGACCCGATTAAGAAGACACGTGATGCGTTTCTACTTAAGATCCACGCCAAACTTAAAATTTATGGCTTAACGCATTTGACTAAGAAACTCTTAATTCGTTAGCCTTTTTAGAAGATAAAAGAGGGTGATTATTGGGTAAAAATTCTAAAAGTAGAATGATGACATCTTAACCCCTTTTCTTTTAATATATATTAAAGATTAAAGATTAAAGATTCTTTAGGAGAGATTAGTTGATTATATGTGGTCATCATTTAATAGGTAGGAGGAAGAATTAGGAGAAATTTAGTAGGAAAAAAATAACATTTTCCTTTTAAATATTTCATGTATTTGTGAACTAAATGCATGATATCGTATGATTTAAAATGAAAATAAGAGAGAACCATGCGAAATCCGCAAGCTAAATGATGTCTAAAGGTTCAGATTTAAGAAAGCATATTTAGATGAAAGGAGAAAATTTAACTTTTTCGGTTTAAAAAATAGAAAATATGTTTGAATGTGGTATTTTTTTATGGTTTCATTTTCCAATTCTCGTTTTTCAAATAAATTATACTACTACTGCTGCTACTTCTACTATTATTATTATTATTCGATGTTTAAAAAGGTAGAGAATTTGTTTGAAATAGTACTAGCATCGTACCCGCGCAATGCTGCGGAGCCGAATAGTTTTTGTTTTGTAATATGTCGCTTTAAAAAATGTAATGATATGTTATTCGCAAAATTTTAATGTCACAAAAAAATTTCTTTAGCAACATGTCCCATTTTTTTCAATTTTTCTTTTATTTGCATAAACTATTTTATTAATTTTAAAAATAAAATCTAAAAGACATTAAAATAAGGAAAAAAATCATATTTGTAAAATAAGGATAGAGAAGTTAATAAGATATTAGAAATTGTGTTGTTATGGGTGTATATTTATGTTTGTGTGAAAGTATATTTTAATTGATTAAAAAGTTAAAGTAAAATAGGAGAGAGATTGAAATGGTTAAAGATTGAGTGAATGAGATTAATTTAAATAGAATGAAAAGCCAAGATGTTGTTTTGATTGAATTTTAAGAAGTCTTAAATTAAGGAGGAGAGAGAATGTTAAATGTTTTATATAGTAGTATAGAGAGGGTTCTCTAAAATGGAGTTTTATGACAATGTGATGGAGTTTTCTAGTTTAAATCATTATGAATGTTTAGGCTGGTGTCTTTTGGGTCCATTCATACTCCTCATTCCCTAGCCTTTTAAAGACTTGAACTCCTTCTGAGTTTTGATAACCTGAGAAGGCGGAGTGGGGCAGCAAAATGGTGTGTAGTTTCTTGTTTGACATCGTGGTTGGTGGAACCTTCATTTCGTCATGCCATGGAGGGTTGCAGATGTAGTTTGTACAAGTTGGGGAGATAATTATTTCATCCCATAATCAAACCTGTTTACTGGAATATGTAGTATTTGATGTTAACAAAATTGTCCTTTAGTTAGACTAAAATTAAACATGTGTAGTTTAATTTTTGACACAAAAGTTACAAGTAATAGAGTAACAACAAGGACTCGCCTAAGTATTGAGTTTTATTGGAAGACAATGATAAAAGACTTTGAAGCATTTCAGATGCGTAAAAGGCTCTGAAGTTTTTCAAACGGGTAAATATCAAAGCATCAGTTGAATAGCTTTGGAAGCTGAAGGATATGACAATCACTGAACATCACAAACGTCTCTCACAGAAGACAAACTTATTATGCCGGTTCAAGTACATTCTTCAGCGAAGATATGTAATAAATTTTATTTACAAACTTTTTTAAAAAATGTAATTTTTGTTAAGTCAAAAGATAGAACATCTGTTATTATATTATGTCTTGGATCTTTCATATGTAAAAGTATTCGCACTTCTTTATCTTCTGAAGATACAAAAGGGGATCAAGTTTTACCTTTGAAAAAGGTTAAAGTTCCCTCTGATGAAAAGATCTCGAAGATTTGTTCTAAGTACTAAAGCATGGTTGGTAACTACATCTTTAGTAAGGTCAAATCTGAAGAAACATGATTGACGAAGAAGGTTCTAAAGTAAACAAGAAAAGTTAGAATTTCAAAGTAACAAGATAAGATAAATAATATTATTAATTGTCGATAGGAAGAATCTTTTTCGAAAAGAACAAACACTCTACTTATACTCAAATAAAGTGATGTTGCCACTTGCTTATTTGCTTTATAATAATATTTATGTCTTTTCTAATGACCATATCATCACGTAAAGAATCTTCCAAATTATCGGCCAAGATCTTCTATAAATAGACATGCATTCATAGCATGCAAAATACGACTACACACTTGCACTCATTGAACATGTCTCTTGAAAAAACTAAGGGAGTGTTTGGTAGAGAGAAAAGGAAATATAATGATTTCTCTTGTATAGGAGAAAAGAGTTTTCATTTGGGAGGAGAAATAGTTTCTCAGATCATTTCCATTCCCCATCCTCCTTTGTAGTCTCATTTCTCTCCATTTTGTGGAGAAAATGGGAGAAATGGCAGCCTTGTCGTCGTCTACGATGTGTGTTGCGATGTTGTCCTCTCTTGCAATCGACGTCGTCTACGAGGTCGTTGTTGTCTATTGCGATGTCGTCGCCGTATTTTAAGATGTCGTCGTCGCCATCTGCTGCAATTGAACCTTAAATCGTCGTCGTCTTACACGTTAAATATTTTATGTTTTTTAAAACTTACACTCTGCATTCAACTAGTAACCTTTTAAAAGAGACCTCCAAATAAGTTCCCTCTACGAATATTATTCAAAAGTAATTTTATACCGTCACGGCAGTTGTTCATTTTGTACCTGTAGATGCAAACTGAAAAGTACTCTTAATCATTTCATGTCATAGGAAAAAAAACAAGTAACTCCAAAGAAAACATGTAAATGAATCCAAAATCACAATTCCTAAATCCTACTAAATGATTTCATTTTATTATTATTATTAGTATTAAAAAATAGATTAAATGTGTGTATAATACACGGGTTGATTTTTAAAATTAATAAATGTTAAACATTAATAGAAAAGTATTAATAAATTATAATCACAAAGAAAATAAGAGTTTAAAAAAATAATGACAAAATACGTCAATATCCAAACTAAAGGTGGAAATGTCGACACGAGGGGAGAGTAGACATGATGGTAGAAATGTATTATGATATGAAGAAAAATGATTATATTTCTTGGTCAGACCATTGATCATTATTGTTACAGTTAGATACAATAAGATTAAGTATTTATTAGTTATAACTAAAAGAACTTATACGGACTATAAAATATTTTAAAATGATAAAAGTAAAAATTTGGTTAAATATGATGTTTGAAAATATTATAAAGGGTAAATATGATATTTATAAAATAAGGTGGTAAAATACGATATTTAAGGTTTAAGAAGCGCATATATGAAATTATCTCTAATATTTTAGTTTAAATTAAAAAACTTTGACTTTTAAAAGTCAAAATCAAAATAATATTTCAATTTAAATGGATGGTTGTAATTTAATTTTACCAAAATGAACGGATATGATTGTTTAATAGAGTTGAACCAAATTAGTCTTGTTAGGGAGATGTTCATTTCAACTCAAGAATCAAACCATCTTATTGAAATATATAAAATTTGATGTTAACAAAACTATCGTTTGTAATATATTAGAAATTATCTTAACATGTGTTTTTAAGATAAGACTTGTAATTTTATTAAGTGTTATAGTTCATCAGTCGGTTAATCATACTGAATGAGTCAAATAAGCATCCATTTTGGATGTTAGCTAACTGAGTATTTAAGATCAGATTTGATTGGCTAAGACGCTAAGTAGTGTTTAGTCGCTAAGCTGAGCAAACTTAGCTAAGCAATCCCTTGCTTTAGCTGAGCAGGCATATCTACGCAAATTATTATCTCAGCTGTGCCTTCTTATCTTATCAGTTAAGTGTTGTGATGCCTTCTAAATTTCTATGTATAATTACTTGAGTCAAAAGACTGAACATGTGTTGTTCTTTACGGTCTCAGATCTTCAATTTGTAAAAATGCGAGCACTTTTAGCTTTGCAAAATAAAGCTAAGAAGATATAGCTTGAATCTAATGGAAAAGATTAAAGTTGCTAAAGAAAGAAGATCTCGAAAATCTTGTTTATGGATGATAAAAGTTTCCAGCATAAAAAAAGAAGTTGCGTTACTCAAAGCAAAAATGTATGAGATATATATTTAAATATTTTAAGTGGAGTTAACTTCTCATAAAGGAATATTATTTTACTGAAAACTCGATTAAAATAATAAATAACATATATTTTGACTCCCACTAACTTTATCAATTAAAAATCATATCTTCCCTATCAACATTATCTTCCAACCGGGATACTTCATTGTCTATAAATATGCAAGTCAACTTCATTGTTGAAGCACGACTTAGACTTATAAGATAAACTGAACTGCAACTTCACATAGGCAATTAGAGTTAGCATTTAAGAAGTTTCAAACTTCTTGATGTATTAAATACTTTTAGACATTAGTTGTCTTTAAGATTAACTAGTCTATGTGTTAGACCAAACCTTTTGTCATCTTTTATAATGTAAGGAAATTCCGGATCCAAACACTTGTAATTTTTTATTCATATCACTAAAAATTATATTAAAAATAATTATATATTCAATAGGTTTAAAAAGTTAAAGTTGTACTCAACCCCTCATGTATAAACATTTTGAGACTAACAAATCTTTTATTTATATTTAAAGATTCTTAAAAGAATTATCAAATATAAAAAGTCATATTTATATAACGTGGTTAAAGATTAATCGAATTCATCAATAAACACGGTTACTTAAATATTTAAATTAAAATTAGAGAATCATATTTATCAAATATAAAGAGTCCTACTTATATAACGTATAAGAACTTTAACCCCTAAGGGCATGTTTGGTTTGTGGGATTTTGAGAGATTTCGCAGAATTTGTATTTTAAATCCTTTGAAATTTCATGTTTGATTGAAAATAAGAAGGAAGGGATTGAGATTTCAAATCCTATACGTGTGGGATTTCAAAATCCTTAGGGGAGGGGTGGAATTTCTAAATCCCTCGTACATGGGATTTCAAAATTCGGACATATCTAACCAACAATTTACAGCTCGCCTTCACCACATCAACCGACTCTTCACTCTCGCCGTCGCTACCGTAATTGGTCACCACCATAACCATCACTGGCATCACCATTGTCGATCACCAGCTCTGTCGTAACCGTTGCCCTTCACCGTCTCCGCGTTCTTGTTATGTCACTTTGTCCATCGTCTCCGTCACTACCCTAACCGACCACCGTCGTAACCTTCTCTGTCTACGTCGTCGCCCTTTCCCGTCTCCGCCATCGTCGCCGCCTCTGCTGCCGTCCCCTTTCACCCGCCGCCGCCTTCGCCGTCGTCACCCTTCACACCGACTCCGCCTCCGCCTCCGCTGCCATTGCCTTTCACCACGCCCGCCTCCGCCGTAGTCGCCCTTCACCGCGCCCGCCTCCGCCGTAGTCGCCCTCACCGTTTCTGCCTTCCCCGCCTCCGAGCTAGTCAAGTTGTGAAGGTGAGTCGACTCCTTCAACATCTTTGCCTTATAAATCTCATTGTCTTTTACATGAACCAAACAAGAGAATTTGATTGGATTTGAAATCCCATGAGATTTGAATCCACGAACCAAACACCCCTTAAAAATCAAAATCAAATTGAATTTTAATGTAAAAAGATGATTGAGATCTTATTTTACCAAAACAAACGAATAAGATTCTCCAATATAAATAATACGTAAATATTTTTTAGTAGATGATTTTTTATATAAATAAAGATGATACGACCTTTGAAACAAAATCTAAAGCTCTTAATCACTTAATGTCTGTTACTCTACTTTGACTTAACATTACCCGTACCTTTTTGACCCTGAACTCATGACAGACCGTCCATTTTGCCATCTTGTAACAGGGTTGATCAAAATATCAAGGTCTAGATTATATAAGGTCACCAGAATTTGGTCTCACTATGAGTTCCTCAAACATGAAAAACAAAAACCAACAATAGCTATAACAATAATGAAAAACCATTGAAACAATTTCCACATATAGAAAAGATTATGCAAATGTGTCCCTAACGCAATTACCCAACCTATACAGGACTCCATATATATCTTTCTGCAAGTTTGGACGCGTATTATTAAACGCGTTATTATAAGCTGCTATAAGCAAAAAAGAAAGAAGAAAAAAGGAGAGGTGAAAAGGATAAAATGGCAATATAGACCATTTAATTGGCTGTTATAAGGGTCTAGGTACATAACTAGAGCATACACCGTGTACAGGGGACTTATTGAACTTCCTCGAGCGGCAACACCATGATTTTTTTTTTTACGGAGATCGCAAGTAACAAGCATGGCTGCAATGCAAATACACATATGATACGACCGTAGAGATTTGTAGCCTTGACAGGGTGAAAATCTTGAGAGGAGTCCGCAATCTCCATCCATTTACTTAAAATAACTCGTTTCCGGTCATGTTTTATTTTTAACTAATAAAGTAAAAAAAAATAGATAAAAAGGGAAACCAGTCAAATTGGTCAAAAGTAACCCGATGTGTATTTTTGTTTTTTGATATATAAAGCCCCTTACATCATTTTATTCAAAAAATTGAGTATAACTGATGTAATATAATTTTGGTTATAAGTTCAAATTTTGTAAAAGACTTCTCCGGTCCCAAAAATTACCTGTTACCCAACCAACTAGACCAATTTTCTACCTATAATCTTGAGGTGGGAGGAAGTTTCAAGTTATAAAACATAACTCCATGTAAATTTTAAAAAATTACCGATGGTTGGTGATCTCAATTTTGCCCATGGCTTTTGCTGAGAGGATGACGTTTCATGAGCTTTCGACCAGAAATTTGACGCTCGTCCTGCAAAATACTCATTCCAGGTTACCAATTCATTCAAGAAGTACAGGTATGGAGGATTAGCAATTTGTTTGTAAACTAAACGAACAACGGGTTCAATACACATGCCTAATCCATTCAAATTTTGACGTGACAAAAAAGATTTTCTCATTACTTATCTTCACCTTTGAATTGCCAGATGTTTCATCACCTTCTTAGGTTTATTTTTATGCATATTACTTAAGCATACTAATCATTTCCTGTTTGGAAGATACAAACTTGAGATGGCCACACACACACACACAGAAGACAACAGAAAGTCAGAAAACATGACATTGACTGACCAGGGCCTTGTTTGTTATCTAGCTTATTTCTTCTGATTTCTGTTGACAATTGTTTTGTGATACGAACACTATTTTGATATCCATTTGATAACAAAATCAAAATGCTTAGCAAACAAATTCCAGAAGAGATGCCAAAGCCTAAAAGAAAAGGTAGAGATGGTGTTTTTATTGGTTGGAAACCTCGACCTAAGTCAAATAGTCAAGTTGTGTTCTTCACAAACCCATTTTGTAAATTATGATAAAATAGAATCAAGTAAAAATATGAGCAAAAAATGTTCTTAGATCATCCGACCCAAATTGAAAAATGTATGCTTTGACCCATTACACAACCAGCTACTGTCTTACACCTCCGATGAAACATCACATAAAAAATAGCAAGTATACAGTAACATATGCCTTGAAGGGAGTTGAACTAAACTAAACTCGGGGCTCGTATCTTTTATATCTACGAGAAAAGTGACATACCTTATACAACGAAGCAGCGGATTCAGACTCGGCAGTTTGATTTTGATCAAGGGTCTGGAACCCATCCAAAGCATCTAATGTCAGCTGCCAGCCACAAAGGGCTAAAGCACCAGCACTGGAACTGGAGCCATTATTTTTGCTAACACCAGCTGCAGCAACATTCCCATTTACCCAAGGACAGAATAAATTATGGTACTTAATTGGATCAAACTCCACAGCTTCTTCAAAGTTACTTTCTCCGTTTGGAGGACCTACACAAAACACCACTACAAATTTCACCTGTCTAGCCTAAACAATAGTAAAAAAGAAAGAAAGCTGTGCAAGTGCATAGGAGTATAGGACCACTAGGATCAATAGCATATGGATGTGATTGTGTACTGGCCAGCTTTAGAAGCTGTTTGGTCCCAACGTGAAGTGCAAACCAAATACAGAATTAGGGTTTTCTGATTTAAAAATATATAATAAAAAATTATGTCATTATAAAGTTAAAAGAATAAAAATTATTTAAAAAAGGACGATTTGGTTCCGGTTCTGGTTAGGACCAGAGAGAACCAATATTAGAAGAACATTAGAAACAAGATCTGATCGGAAAAACCTGTTTATAAAAGATCTAAAACCAATAACACGAAATAAAGGTAGTCCTAGTTCGGGTTTTCAGGCTGGAAGGACTTTGCACACCCCTCGCCGTTATCCAACCCACCTATTATTTTGCGACCTCTAGTTGTGTGTTAAATAAATATACAGAAAAAGGGGGGGGGGGGGGGGGGGGGTAAGTATCTGTGCATTGAGAGAATGGACCAACCTATCCCACTTCCAACTGGATAATTTGTGAATCCACATTCACCGGATTTCCCAGCCTGTGTAACCTCATCCTTTGATGCTTCAAGCCCAGAACATACAAAATTGGCATTACAAGAAAGAGACGACCGGGTGCTACACACATTTATGTTACTGGTCTTCTCACCACTTTCAACTGGGGATTCTGCCTTGGCTGAGGCTGACCCAACAACTTTTGACCCGCTATCTGCTCTTCCAACTGACCTCGATATCATATCTTGATCCATTCCTTCTACTTCTTCAGGGACAAAATCCCCCGTTACTCCAGCAAATTCACCATTCTGCCCTTGGTTTTCCATGACTTCAGCTACTGGTTCCATATCCCCGACAACACTTTCTGTCCTATGGACCATACCATGGATCTCGGCTTCATGACTAGCCCCCATTCCAACACTTCCTCCACTAATAGCAAGGCTAGGACCACCATCTCTCTGACCGGTGGCAGTATCAGTGTTCAATGCTTCATCATCATTGGTGCTGCTAAGACCCATCTCACGGGGGGCTCGAATGGAAATACTCTGTTGCGCTTGATTACTGAAGTTCAAATCTGACATGTTATTTATATCAGGACTCCTGAATGCTGCTGACACACAAGGATAATTGATATCATCGACATCTCCAGGATGATTTTCAACACTTTCCATTGAATTGTTATCTTCACCTTGATAAACCGTATCCATTGCAATAACAGAGGAAGCCCGTGTTGAATCTATAGCAGGGGATGGATGAAATAGGGCATCTCGTTCAATATCAAAATATAAGGTCTGGCTAGGACCTGCGCCAGATGAATCTCTTCTATATGACTCAAAAACATGAGACTCAGGTTCCCGCGCACGTTTTGAAGGGCCAGAGGACTGTTTGCTATCATTGACTTCATCACCATCCCGGTCAATTACAACACCCTCAACACTATCCACCTGTTGCACCACCAGATGTGGCGATCTATCAACAGTGCTTCCACCTTCGTCTAAATTCCGTTTACGGGTACTAGGACCTCGGGACTCATATGATGCGGCCCGGTCACCAACCTCGCTACTTGCGAGCTGCCCAATAACTAGATCTTTACCCATATTTGCATCTTGGTACTGTTCAAATATCACAATTTTGTGTGTATGTCCAGCAGAAGTTCCACCGCCCATTGTAAGATCTAAATCAACCCCGATATTTGACATCGGTTTTCTCTCCCCTGTGGTTGCTGCTTCATCCAAGTCCTCATTTTTCTCCATGGGATCGGTAGCAACCCGTCCATTAATTCCACTTGCTGCACTTGCTCCACGAGTAAGGGTCAACTTTTTGCTTGTTTCAGGAACATCATTAATATTAGTAGCTGGACGATTAACAGTCAGAAAGTCCAAAATTCTGACAGTGGCACCACATAAACTACAGTCAAGCAAAGGTGATCTTGGTAATTCTTCATTCTTTACACGACCCTTTTTGGTTGAGGCAGATAGTGCTTTTTTGTTAGGAACTCGGTCTTCTGGAGGGGCACAATCATTAATGTGGGTGAAAGAACATCCGACTCTAGCCGATTGGGCAGAATGCTCTTCACAGTCTTGTCCATTTGGACCCCATATCGGCTCCCATCCACAAAGGCTTATCAACTTCTGGGCCTAAAGACAGATGAGAGATTACTAAAATCAAAACTGCAGTTGATGAGCAAACATAAGTTGTCTTTTCTCTCAAAACAGGTGAAATGAAAAATATCTTTTCTCTTAAAACAGGTGAAATGAAAAATATCTTTTCTCTCAAAACAGGTGAAATGAAAAATACATAGTTACATACATACATATATACATATGTGTGTGACACACACTCACATATGTGTATGTATGACACACACATATATTTAGCTAAAAGGAGAATTGGCCCAAATGGGTCGCATGAGTTGAAAGTCACCCAAAATCTATTTTTTATAACGGTTTAGACTATATTGTAATAATATTGTTTTTTTGCGCATAAGTAAAACATTAATTATTTATAATTTCTTTTAGTCTTTTAGAATAATATGGACAAAAACGTGACAACCCAGCCGGAGCCGTCCATCTTGCCATCTCTATTACCAATTTTCCAGCAATCTAAGTGACAAATGCATCTTACACGTGAGTATACGCATAACGATTGACTGCTATTCTCAGGACCGGAAAAAATGTCTGCCTTACACCCAGATTCCCCAACAGTGAAAGTATATGAGTGAACCAAAAATCGATCAATTTCAGGGCCTCTAGAAACCCTCATCTGGTCAAGTGTGGAAGCAGCCACAATTGGCAAGTAGAGGAATTGGAATAATCCATCACAACGGTCCTTATAACCCCCTATTAATGCTGATGGGGGAGTAGGAGGGAACTGCACTAAGCTTTCAGCACAGCTGTTACCTCTCCATGGACATATGACTTTATGTTCTTCATCAAGCTGATTAGCAAATTCTTCTCCAACATTGTCATCACCTGTTAGAAACATAAGATTATAAAGACACAAAATAATGCCACTGTATGTCTTATTATATTCATCATCTGAATTTGAAAAAAAAAAGAAATAGAAAACATAATTATGACAAATTATAGCAAATTTGACCATCTGCAGGAGTCCATGAATCTGGTGCAACATATTTGAGGGTGGCACCACAAGACTCGCATTCAATTTTATCAACACCCACATTTACCCAGCCTCTTCTTGCACAGGCAAGCAAACTAGCTGCCTGCATTGCAGATTAGTTGGCAATATTAGCATACAAAATGTAAAGGATACGTGCAATGACTATACCAAATAATAGAAAGTAAGTGCATACTTATATTATTTAGAGGAAATTACAAAACCTTGGACATATAACCAAGTAACCAATGTAGGCCTATAGACTGTCAAAGTTGGTGGTTAGTACACCTTCCATCGCTCAAAGTTGGTGGTTAGCACACCAAGTAATCAATTTGTTGTTAATTAGCTGATACAGATCATGGGCGAAAATGGAATAAAGCAGGATAGAATTTTTAATTATTATTTATTTATTTCCTTAGGATGCTGTTTCCTTGGTTACATTTTCTTGTTGACCAAGTCTGGTCACTTTAATAGAGGTAGGCAGCTTAGAAAACAGGTACTGTTAGTTTGAGTCTTTGGAGGTGGGAGTGCCGAGTACCTACAGCTCGAATTGTCGGAGTTTCAGTTTTTTTCCCTATTGTTCTTTCTTCTTAAAGGGTAATCATCTCCATCAAAACCAGCATTTTATGAAATCTAAGGCATCAAGAACAACTCAGAGCAGCAATTTTATGCATGGAGGTTCAGGCGCTATCTTGGTTCCATTGGAGTGAGAAATGAGCACCGTTCTGTTCATGAACACAGAATGTTGGATTGATTTTTCGGTGATTTCACAAGGGTGACACAAGACTACGTTAGCCGATTTGGGCATTTAGCGGGGGTAACTAACAGAAGTCTCGGAACAAGTTTTAGAAGGCCCTTTCATTAAAGGGTTTAATACTGATCTAACGTCACCAGTTTGAGTTATGCAGAGGGATTACAACAAGGCAGCCAAGAAAATTACCGACCTCACATCAGGCAGATCACTCTCTAATCGCAACTCGGGAAGTGCAGTTACAGACTTACAGGCCGAACACAGGTGTCCACTGTAAATTCTGATCATTAGGCTACCAGTTTACAGAGGCCATTTAAGAGTCTAACAAACAATGAATTAGCAGAAAAAGATCACAAGTTAGTTGTTCACATGTCATGAAAAAATTTCACCTAGGCATCGCTGTACAGGAAAAAAACCTGCAGGTGTTGGTAGTGTCAGATGACGATGAGGCCCACGAAGAGCGTACAAAATGTATAATGAGCATGTACACCTAAATAGGTAGAGGTACCTTTAAATTCGTGCGGCTCGGTTGGGTTGGAGTATACTCCACATGCTAAGTTAGAGGAGCAATTGGGGGCTAAGAGCCTCGTGATTCAGGCCAGTCAGGATAAAATTGGGCATTGGGAACTTGATATGATCAATATTCTATAGATCGTTTAATTATAATTATAGATAATCTTTTATCTTAGGAAGGAAGTTATTTATTTAGTAGGTTTAGGGTATCATTTGAGGGGGAGAGAGTTTAGAATTATTTTGTTATTTTCTTTGTTTTAGAGAGCTCCTACCTCTCAAAAGTAGGTTAAGAAGAGACGGGTGCCTCTCGAAAGCACACCGACTATTGTATTCGTTCTGATTCATCAATATATCAATTTGGTTCGTATCAAATTGGTATCAAAGCCATATCGATCCGGAGCAAAGAAAAAAATCCCGACTTTAGTGTTCACACCGCTGACACTGCTAACGCCGGAAGTTACTATTCACAAAAACGAAATCATTGTTCATGCATCCACTGTTCATCCGGCCAAAAAATATATATATTTTTTTCTTTTCCGGTATGAACGGTTTTGAGAGAGATAGATTGAAGAATATAGGGTGCAAAGTGCAAGACAACAGAAAGAGCTCATAAGTTTAATAAAGAAGATGAAGCGGCTGCTACTGCCCGCGCAGGCCTCCAAGCCGCCACCTCCCAGCCGCACCACCCAACCGCCGCCGCCGTTCACTTACCCCCTCTCACAGCCGTTGCCGCCTTACCACCCTCCCCCCAGACGCCGTCTTTCAATCAACCCTCCCAGACGCCGACCGCCCGGCCAAACCCTACACCATCATCGCCCATCAACCCTCCCTCTCAACCGCCACCGCCAGTAAACCCGTCACTACAACGGCTGCCAACCCTCATTCCTCCCACACAACCGCCGCAATCACCGGCCAGCATTCAAACCCAATCAACCCTTACCTGTTCCGCATCCTTCGGATAACAGTTTGTTGTCCAAGAATTCCTCCTTCCGATTAGCAATATTAGCGGGTTCTCGCAGCCTATGTTATGAAAGTTAACGATGCCATTTTTTGAGGGAGAGGATGCATGGCGGGAAGACCTAGCGGGACAGCTATAAAGAACTTTGTATAGGCTAGAGACAGATCTCGAAAAGGGCTACAAGACAAAGATCACGACAGTTGGGATCAAGGAATAATTCTACGCAAGTTTATAAAGCCACACCTTGAAGACAAGGTGTATTTTAGGGGGAAAGTAATGATATGATCAATATTCTATAGATCTTTAGTCATAGTAGTTATTATATTTTAATTATAGATAATCTTTTATCTTAGGAAGGAAGTTATTTATTTAGTATAAATAGAGGTTTAGGGGTATCATTTAGGGGGGAGAGAGCTTATAGTTATTTTGTTATTTTCTTTGTTTTGGAGAGCTCCTACCTCTCGAAAGTAGGTTAAGGAGAGACGGGTGCCTCTCGAAAGCAAGCCAACTATTGTATTCGTTCGAGTTATCAATATATCAATTTGGTTTATATCAGAACTTCGAGAGAAGTCAAGGAGTTTGCAAAGGCATGGTAATAACATTTCCGAACTGCTAGGTTACTGCAAATTATCAAGAGATAAGGTCGGACATTGTTATCTTACAAGTCATTGGTGCGGACTATACAAAGAGAAAAACTAAAAAAGAAGGTTTTCTGGTTGAGATGAAAAGTTTGGAAGACTCGCACATGCATGTTATTAATCATGTAGGAGATTTCGATGAGTTATTGTTGAAATTTAAGAATGTTTCTTATCCGCCAAGAAGGTTGCCCACCAAGCTGAGAGGCGAGATCATGAGAATGCCATAACACTCAAGGAAGGTATGGTACCCATCAGTTTGAGGCCATACCAATATACTCAAGCACAGAATCGGGCATCCTATAGTTAACCCAATATCATGAGCATGATGCAAGCCATAAAACCGCTCTATGGTCACCCCCTAGATCGGGCATCCTACTTGTGAAGTTCAATCGAACCAACTTTGTGAAAGCAGGTGGCCCTAACGCTCGACGAGTGGCCTGCATAATGCTCGGCGAGCGCCCCTAAAAAGCCTATGAATACCCTTTCACGAGCTCATTTGTTTATGTACCGTATTTTCTTGTTCTCTCCCTCCAGCAATCTATAAGTCTATTAGATCACGGAGGTGAAAGCCTCATAGAATACTTCAGATGCTGGACTCGATCTGATATTTTTTATTCTAGATCTTTAGCTTAGTAGAATTTTATGATAGTTCGTAGACCCTTCAAGGTGTTCTTAAGGAAGCTATGAATGATGATTCAAGAAAGGCTACGAAGGCCTTGAATTGAATCGGCAATTCAATCATCAGTTCCTCGTCCATCTGGTTTGGTTTCTTTTTAACATTATTAGAAAATCTCTATATGTTCTTATTTAGTGATTTAATGATGTACCATCAACCAAGGTTGATCTGCAGATGAACATGACAAGCAACACCTAATTAGCACAGCCAGGGCTACCACAGGACCTAGTCCTATCGTCCATTATTCCTCATAAGCTTCACAGGCTTTAAGGCATCATGCCCAGGCCCAGTCACACATAAATGCCAAGTCAGCAAGCACTCATCCCTTGAGACTTGGCTCGCCCTGAAAAGGACAAAGTCCTGGTCAAGATAACAGCTGCATGGCAAAACGTGTCTAGTTCTCATGAGACCCGCACACTACTACTAGGTCCTCGCAAGACCTCCGGTACACAAGTACAGCCGAGTGGTCACATCATTAATGATAAGTACAATCCACACAACCAGGTCTGTTACGGAACATGAGAGAATACTCTAGAGCCAAGATACTAGTATGTCCCTTAAGTTTTCAAAATGCTTAGTCTTTAATGTATCCACTCATACATTCCTGGTATGTCTCCCTTACCAAAGTCTATCACCTAGGGACAGGTATCAACCACAAACAAGTCAGACTTGATCCTCGGGTCCCTAGCATTTATTAGAAATTTCCTTGTCTTAGAAGGATATTTGCTCAATATAAATGAATCCCAACTCACACTCAAGGTATGTCACGCAATGAAGTCATACATTCTTCTCCCTAGAATCTTGTTCAAATATGAGTTCTAATTCGAGCATCTGTAACTCTTCTAACAAAGGTGCTATAGTTTTTGCAGGCCTTGTGAGAGAATATTACATTCCTTCTAAATTGTACTCATGCAATCCATTGCAAGAATATTATTCAAGCCTATCAATATGTAATGGCTTCTTTCAATTAGATTGTTGAACCCTAATAACAAATAATTTTAATCTTTTAATGATAATCAAACTTGGTTATGGAAATGTAGATCCTTATATTCAATTTCTTTCATTATTATGATTTTGTATATGAGAGTTGATTGTTGTGTTAATCACCATAAGTTTAGTCTCCACTTTATGAATCTTCAAGAACTTAGAAG
Organism: Dittrichia graveolens; assembly: GCA_038502395.1. Classification (NCBI taxonomy): domain Eukaryota; kingdom Viridiplantae; phylum Streptophyta; class Magnoliopsida; order Asterales; family Asteraceae; genus Dittrichia; species Dittrichia graveolens. The sequence continues at coordinate 17,194,701 of JARJIL010000006.1, forward strand.
TTTGTAATCATGAACTTGGGATAAGGGCAATGAATCAAATATTATTGAATTACTTTTTACTCACAGTTGAAGAATCAAAGTTGTAAATGAATTCCTGTGGCTCTCACAACTATATCCATACGCTAATACACGTAGACAGGTGTGTGATTTCTGGATTAGAGCTCTGGTTCTTGGTTTCTTAAATATCATTTGATCTAATGGTAAAAATCATATAACTATTAACTATGGCATAATTTATTATAAATTAATGACCATGAAAAACATAATTCAAATTGAACATATATCTAACGTATTCAGAGCTTAATGTAGACACCTCTATGATCCCCCCCCCCAAAACCTAGTAAACACTATAAGTGGATCATAAAATTGAAAAGGGATCATAGAGTTGTCAAAAGTGAAAGGCGCACCGAGGTGCAAAGCGAGGGCTTCAAAGCGCACAAAGCTAATATATATATATATATATATATATATATATATATATATATATATATATATATATATATATGTAGTGATATAGTATAAGGATAATAGCATTTCAATATGAAATGAAGTTAAACGTCATGTTTAAACATCAAACATGATTACAAAATTCATAGTTAAAGCTGCAAACATCAAATGTAATTGAACAAATTGAAAATTGTTGATGGGTACTGCATAATTAGTAGCAGCTTCTCCCTAATTGAACTCACACTCCCTAATCAAACTCTTAGATAACAGCTTCTCCCTAATTGGTTCCTCCCTTACGCGTGATTTGTAGCTATCAGCGACCCAGCAGCCAAGGAAAACATAAAAGGTAGGGACGTAGGGTTCGAAGTGTGTCGGGAGTTAGGCAGATCATATCAAAGTGAACACTCTCCTAATTGGTTATAAATCTGGTTTGTATATTATTCTACATTAATTCCAATTTTAGTGACAAATCCGCCAAAACTAGACTAACTTGTAGCTAGGTTTTGTAATTAAATGTTCATAAACATAAACACCATTCCTTGAGAGACGAACGTTCATTTAAACTTGTCATAAATATACTACTACATAGGTGCACTTGCTTATATGTGTTCTAATCTCTAGTTATAGTTGGCTAAATTTTTTAACTTAATTTTAAGCTTGATGCAAGTATGCAACGCGTCATTAGCTCGAGGTAATCTAGATTCATCGACTAGTTCACATTAATTCAGGATTTTATTTATAACTTTTTGTCGGTTGCTTTTCTGAAACTCGGCTGTCACATGTGTATTTTAATAAGGTTTCAAGATTTTTACCTTCAAACTTCTTAGTTTTTACAGATACATGATACATATAAAAAGATTAATTCATATTGACATAGTTCTTCAAACCACCTAGACTCGCATGTCTGCTGCACTGGATCACATTGTGGACAACTGGACATATAAAGATTTTTGGGTTTTTATTGGCTTATATGGGTCTTTTGATCTATGAGGGTTCCAATAAATGCATGTTGGACATGTTAATGATACAATAAAGGGGGAAGAGGGGGGGGGGGGGGTAATATAACTCAAACCTTGGGTTTTCCAAACCAATTTGCTGGCCTAAATGTAGATAATCGCCTCAAAAGATCAGCCCTTTCCCATGGTCTACATGAAGGCTGAGATGAGCCAAGAGCTGAACCACCAGCACTTGTACTCAACGAAATCCACATGGGCTGTGAACCAATTCGAGATAGAGAACCTACTTTGGATCCCTGCCCACGACCCAAACAATCTGTACTACCAGCATTAGTGGCAACAGCAGGTGATGATGCGCCAGCAGAACTAGTATGAAACATAGATAAATTTAAAAACACATCCAAACTTACAAGTTACAGCACATGAATGACAGCATTCCCTCCCCCCCCCAACCCCCCCCCCCCCCCCCCCCCCGGCCAAAAAAAAAAACAAATTATCTCCTATAAATTACACCCAAAAAGGGCCTTCTGGTAACACATTACACCACTATTAACTGTAAAAATCTAAGATTAAATGTACACTTCTGGAACAAACAACTATGGTATTTGCAATCTGAAATGCTTCTCTAATTTTGGAATCCCTGCCTAAAATTTTAAGTTGGTGCAATAATTGTCCGTAAACAATCTTGGTGACTGGATTATATCCCGAATTGAACTGATTACAATTACGGCCCAGCTGAAGATGCTTAAAGTAAAATTGATTAAAAAAGCAGTTTTAATTCAGACAACAAAACAATTTGAGCAGATACTAGAATACAAAATCCATCGATATCATAGAATCAAACTACAAAACTAAAATTGGAAATGATAAGGATTACAGTCTATGGGTTTCTCCGAAATTCAACATACGTTATAGCTAGGTAAGGGTATGGAAATCAGGCAACATTCAAACACCCCAATTAGAATACAAAATAAAAACACATACAGCGACGTTTCGATGAGCATGAGTGTAGGGATAGCTGATTCACGATTTAGGGTTAAGTTTACCTGGCAGCGGTGGTGGGAGGAGGAGGCGGAGACGAATTGCGGAAGAGCAATGGGTCTCCCGATGAACTTATTCCTTCTTCCCTCATTCAATTTCGCAGGATGTTTTGCTTCGTACACTCGCTAGACACACACTGTATGTGTGCGCGCTTTTTTCTTCAAGGAAAGTTGTTGATATCTGTGTTTTAGATAGTACGGAGTATAAAGTTCGGTTGTCCTATAAACTCCTAGCTCACGGGCCACGTGGACAAGCGTGATGTCAAACAGATGGATTTGACATTCTATGGGGTGTTCTTATAAACTTATTATTTTGGCTTATTAGCTTATTAACTTATATTTTGAGCTTATTATGTTTTATTTGTTTAGCTAAGCTTATTGGCTTATTTTTAACAAAATAAGTCATTTTTCATAAGCCATCTTGAACTAGCTTATTTTCTTTCATGTGAGCTTATTTTTATAATTTTACCTTTATACCCTCTTTTTAATCATTGTACATTAATAAGCTAATGTAAGAAAGTCCTTTTTTATCATTTTCTACATTTTTAAAAGAAGTTTATTAACTCATAAGTTATAAGCTAACCCAAACACTTTTTTTTCTCAAAAGCTTATAAGCTTATAAGCTCAAAAGCTCTTAAACTCATAAGCTTAAACCCTTAAAAAAAAACTTAAACAAACACCCCCTATATAGTGATTGCAAATCGTGGTCAAGCAACAGATAGACTCACTAAGTGAATGTTTGATTCGTGGTATATTCTGAAAATTTTTGAAATTGGAATTTTAAATTCTGAAAAATCTTGTGTTTGGTTTATAAAAATGGAATGAGATTTCAAATCCCAGAAATCCTTGAAATCCCACAAATAAGGGATTTCTAAATCCCCCCACCCCCCATGGTATTTACAAATTCAACAGATGAGGGATTTCTAAATTTTGTGTTTCGTTCGTCGTTCGTCGTCGTTCGTTCGTTGTCGCCGTCATTGGTCCTCCGCCGTCATTGGTCCTCCGCCGTCGTTCGTCGTCCGCCGTCTTTCGTTCGTCGTCCGCCGTCGTTCGCCGTCTTTGGCTGTTGATGGAGTTTAGTGGTGGTGGAAATCCCACCTAAGAAATATGAACCAAACACAAAATGGGATTTTAAATCCAAGTAAATGCAAATCTCACCAAATACCAATCTCATTTGAAATCTCAATACCTTCAAAACCAATACTTAAACCAAACACCCCCTAACAGCTTGTTCTCGAGTTTTTAAACGAAGGAAAGGGAAGGGGAGGAAAGGAATGAAAAACTCCCCCTCCCAATCATCCTAAAAGTGGAAAGGTTATTTTAAACCATAAAATTGGTAAAATTGTCCCTCTTTTCCCCTTCCTTTCCCTCCTTAAAAAAACTTGAAAACACTCACCACTAATTATTTCCTTCCCTTCCGCTCCCTTTCCTTCCAGAAAATAACTCGAGAACAGTCCGTAATTGTGCTTCTACGAGATCCAACTAGTCGAAAAGAAGACCAAACTCGTCTTAGTAACTTTAAACATGATATCTTACTTATTTTTCGGTTCGGTTCATAAATTCGTACTAAATCTTTTTTAAGTTGCTTTAAAATAATACTCTTAGGGCCTGTTTGGTTTGAGGAAATCCTTAAGATTCTTTGGGAATTGAAATCTAATTCCTAAACATTTCAATCTTTGGTTGACATTAGAAATGGAATTTTAGGGAATTAGAATTCCTTGTAGGAGTGAATTTGAATTCCATCAAGAGGGGGTGGGATTTTAAAATCCAGGAACAAAGGAATGTGGTCCACCACTGTTCTTCGTCAGTCGTCCACCGCCGCTCGTCATCGGTCGTCTGTCGTCGACAGTCATCCATCGTCGTCAATCGTCATCGGTTGTCAATCGTCGTCAGTTGTCATCAATCATCGTCGGTCGTCAGTCGTCGCGGCGATGATGCCTTCTCCTTCGTCGTCATCTGCTTCTGCTTCGTCTTCGGAGGTAGCCCGACGATTAGGGCTTCATAGGTGATGATGGTGTTAGGGTAGTGGTGGCCCACATAAATGGATCAGACAAGCATAGCATATAACCGAACCGCATAATAACCATTTACCGCATATCAATCCACATACCGCAATAGATATACCACATACCGTTATCCATATATTTTCCACTTAGTTTTCTATAGTCGTTGACTCTAGTCAGCTAAGTAAACCGTCACACCGTAAATTCGTGTATATCTACCGTCTAAGTTTCCCTAACCATTAACCCCAGTCAGTTAGGTAAAATAACCTGCTAAGTTTTTCCTAACTATTGACCCTAGTCAACTAGGTCAAACCCATCACACCGCTTATAAACCGCCGAGTTTTCCCTAGCCGTTAACCCCAGTCAGCTAGGTAAACTTGTTCGCTAATCACACACTAAGCAGCCTGTATATTGATTGGGTAGCTACTCTTAATCCATACATGAGTGTGCTTAGACGATGCTTTCACTACTCTGACTGTGCAAGTATAAATACCCCATTGTCGTTATAGATGTCGGTACAAACGGAAGCAAACCGCCGCCTCCTCCTTCCATCTACGTGATGCATGATCCACCCCACCATATCGGACTACATCACTCCGGTACCCGAACTCAGAGGGTTTGAATACCATGTGTTGTAAAGGTTATCTATAAATCCCGCAACTCCGCTTGTGGCTAGCACTTTATCCTAGTAAGTCATAAAATATCTACTAGGCCCACAAATCCGTAAATGAGCATTAAGTAGTCTACCCTACCCATTAAGTCCATAATCCATTTCTAATCCATTTCTACCAGTTTCGTATAAACCTCGTTTGACATTATGAACAATTATATCCGTAATATAAATTTAGCTTAGAAATATATCACATAATTATAGGATGACTTATAGTCTTATATAAATTCTGACATTAAAACATTATCACTTTTGACTATCAAAATGAGTGATCAGGCAGGTCGATCTCGGGCAGGATCCTTTCAGCACATGGCCTTTCAGAAAATCCACAACCAGCCGAAGCGACGATTATTAGACACCACACATCTAGTTATGTTGACTCGTGAAAATGTTTATTTAAACCCAGTTTATTCGATCCAAAAATTATATAATACATTTCTAAAGTTTCCAAGTTCTAAGCATAAGAAAAATATATAACTTAAATCCCTTTTACTTGAAATTCCCATATTATGTTCAGCCATGTACATAGCATAATTAACAATGTAAACCAAATAAACCACAGCATACGAGTCACAACCTTGTAAGCATACTTAGATCATATATGTACACATAAACAATTAACACGTTGAACCAATAAGTATATATATTTTTTATAAACCATTCAAAATATATAATTTTGTCTATATGCTCAGTTACATAAACTATTGAACCCATCCATAGTCCAGAAATATATGTTGAGTCCAAATACCGATTTATTATCCTTGCGTACGAATCCCCGAATCTTAATATATTCTCCGTATCCTTTGATCCCAATAAGCCTATATATATATATATATATATATATATATATATATATATATATATATATATATAGGCAAAAGTTCAAACGAGAACTGTTTTTCGTACGAGAATCGCGAGAATCAATCTTAGCTGTCCAATTCCTCCTCCTTCAATTGGATTGCTCATCCATAAATTCCTTACATGCACCATGCCACACTCAATTCACTCACGCTCTTCATCCATGAATTCCATTATCCAAAATGAACAGCCAAGATTGGTTCTCGCAGTTCTCGTACGAAAAACGGTTCTCTTTTGAACCTTCCCCTATATATATATAGATATCTTACTCATATATAATGCATTTACCACCTAAAAAACTCTTAATTTTAAGAAGAGTAAATTTACTAAAATACCCCTCTTTTATACCTCTTCTTTACCCCTCCTTTAAGTCCACAATTAATGAATTTAAACAAATAAATATTGAAAACATAACCGACAATTAATGAATTTAAATCAATACTTATAACTGAATTATTTCTAACCATATATTTTTAATATTAACTTTTGATTCATGAGATCACCGTACTTATAACTGAATTAAGTCTAATCATATATTTTTAATATTAACTTTTGATTCATGAGATCACCTAAATTCTTGTTTTCAATAAATCAAGTTCAAGAGATTTCACAAACACCAAACAAATGAAAGAGTCAAAGAGTTGGAATTTATAAACATTGCATTCTAATTCAATTACATAATAATTGGAACTATGAAACATTACACACACATACACATACATATATATAATCAGCAACTTCATGATTCAGCCATGCGACAAAACTCTTCCAACAAACTGAAAGACAAATAACTCAGAGTTAGCAATTTAATTCTTAATTTCAAAGTGGCTCTCGCAAAAAATCTTCACAAAACTCGTATTATCTTCATCTCGCAAAGAATCTTCACAAACTCATATTAGCTCTTTGTGATTATTCTACACAAAACTCATCACAACCTCCTCTTTATTTGCCGTCGTCGCATTGCGCGGGTACCCCACTAGTGTATATATATGTATGTATGTATATATATATAGAGGAAGGATCCGGTGAGAACATATGTTAAATGGAGAACGGTGAGAACACTTGTAGACTAATCATTTAGTTAAATAAATAGGAAATCTAAAATCAACCTACCTTAATTAAATCAAATCATTAAAATTCAACATACCTTAATTAATCAAGATTAATCCCAACCATTAAATAAAGATCATCCAAGGGCTATAAATTGTTCTCCACGTTCTCACATTAGGAGGTGTTCTCATTTGATCCTACCCCCTCTCTCTCTCTCTATATATATATATATATATATATATATATATATAATCCTAAAGATCCAATTAGATAATAACGAGTCGAGATTTGTATAGTCCGATCTTTATAATTTATCATACCGAAATCTCCGTTTTGAATCTTAATCGACAAGTATACAACATCTATGTTATATAACTGAATTTTAAACATAAGGATAGTTATATTTACCTCTTAAAATCACCGGATCAAAGTAGAAGTCGAATCTAAGTTCGAAATGACACCACCGCACGCGTGATAGCACCAAATACGCGTACCGAACGACTTCTAGCAACACCAAACGAATCACAACCCTTAGAACACTCAAATGTACCTCACTATAGCCTTGAGAGAGTTTATAAGTGCAACCATCGACTAAACATCGAAGTTCTATTTATAGCCACTTATATACTGCCGCTAGTCCGCGTCGCGGTCCTCCTTTAGACCGCGTCGCAATCTTACTTTTTTATAAAATAATCCGAGTGCTACTTTCGGCAGCCGCCCCACCAATCCTTGTCAACCTTTTTCACCACGTCACGACCATACCACCACTGCGTCGCAGTCTCTTGACTTACCGCGTCTTGGTATTTTTACTTACCACACATCGTGGTCGTGATTCTTTCTGTTTCTCCACATTTTACATCTAATTTAACAATTGAACATTAATTCCCAAATAATACTTGTTTAACAATAGCATAAATTCTTGGTCGTTACACCTTCCATTCTCCATCTCTTTATACTCCTCTCTTATCTCTCTGATGCATACAAGCCAACATCACACCATGTCATCATGGCACACAAGCCACAACCACATTAAAATATCATATTTGACCTCCTTAATGTCAATCACCTGTGTGTAATCAACGCCAGAAAAGACCAAAGATTGTTACTATGCGAGTGTTTAGATCTATCTAATCTATTCTTAATTTCATCGATGGATAGAACATATTTGGGTTTTATGAGATTGAATGTTCTGATCTATTTCGTTTTCCCTTGGTTCTGTCGATTTGTACATAATTTTTGGTTTGTGATTCTTTGATTTTTAATTTTGGTTGATATTTGAATTTGGTACTAACTTTGCTCTTAATATCTACATAATTTGGTTCTTGATTATTTGATTTTAATTTTGGTTAATATTTGATTTGGATTCCGATGGGTTATTCGATTTGTATGACTGCATATGTTCTTTGAAGTTGGTTCTTCTGTATGTAGAGTTAGGCCTGTCAATGGATCAGATCTTGCCACAGATTCGATCCGGTCTGCCCCATTTATTGGATCCAATGGGTCTAAATATTGGATCCATCGCCCCAATAAGAGATCCAATAGGTCGACTCATTTAATTAGATCACTACGCGGGTCGATTCAAGATCTGTCTGGATCGATATATTTAATATATATATATATAGGGGAAGGTTCATTTGAGAACCGTTTTTATTGCGAGAACCGCGAGAACCAATCTTTGCCGTTTATTTTGGATAATGGAATTCATGGATGAAGAGCGTGGGGGGATTGGGTATGGCAGGGTGCATGTAAGGAATTCATGGGTGGGCAATCCAATTGAAGGAGAGGGAGTTGGACGGCTAAGATTGATTCTCGCGGTTCTCGCAATAAAAACGGTTCTCAAATGAACTTTTCACTATATATATATATATAGGGGAGGGTTCATGCGAAAAGTTTCTTATTTGCGAAAAGTGCGAGAAGCAATTTCAGCCATCGATTGTTTTTTGATCTTGTGGTTCACATTAATCATAATTAATATTTTTATATAACTCAAAAGGGCAAATTAGTAAACACAAATATTTTCTCTCTCCCCTCTTTAATTAATGTTTTTTCTTTCTATAAAAATATTTCTAGATTTTTAAAATTTAATCTATTTTATTATTTATAAGATGTTCATTACTAAACACCACCTACGGTTACAAAATTTCGTTATGTATACTATATTCATTAGTGTACACAGTCATACGCAACAATTATCAAACTCATTAATAAACTTTTTAGACCATATAGTTCGACGTTCGTTAGTGAGCATATATACCGGGTTTTTTCTTAAAACAATAAATGTTCAATCGTGAACCCATAATAAACTTTTTTGCCCTCGACCATATTAACGCATATTCACTATTGAATACATGATTTCTCTTAAAAAGACATACAAACAATCAGTTTTACAGCTGAACTAAAAAAAATTGTTCAATGATAAACAACTACAAAAATAAACTTTATAAACAACTTATAAATTTGTTCAATAATAAACATGTATAAAATAACATGCATAATACCAAATATATTTTGCTAAAATAACAAATGTTCATTCGTGATATCCTCTTGAACAACCACAAAAAAAATTAAAAAACCAACAAACACGTAAAAAAACACATAGTTAAATAAATCTGCTAAACACCCAGAACCATAAACAAATACTAACAAACTTATTTTTGTATGAACAAACTAGAACCATACCTCAAATACACATATTATTCATTAATGAATAGTGTATAAACATTACATCAAACTAGAACCATATCTCAAATACACGGATTATTTATTAATGAATAGTGTATAAACATTACATTTAGTAAAAAAAAAGGCAAAAAATATTAAACTGGAACCATCATCGAGATCTCGTAAATAGATCTGGGAAAAAGGCAAAAAAATATTAAACTGGAACCATCATCGAGATCGAGAATTCTAGACCGTGAAGCAAGAAGATGGTGGCGGTAGAGGGCCAGCCGGTGGTGGTGCGGTATAGGGAAGCGGCAGTGCTGGGGTGAATCTTAGGGTTTTTTTTTGGTGAAGAAAGAAGAATAAGAAGATATATGATGATATAGAACTACAAACCAGATCTGGATTTCGATGATGATTCGAAGGCCGTCGTCGTCGCTGATGTTGCTTGCGGTGGTGGTGTTCTTCAGATCCATGGCGGCGGTGGTGTTGTTCTTCAGATCGGCAAGGGGGTGGGTTTATGGTTTCAAACCCACCACAATGGTGGTGGTATTCTTCAAATCCATGGCGGCAGTGGTGGTGCTCTTCCTCCTCCGACGAGGGCGACGCCTGTGGTTAAGAGGAACCGTAGACCTCGTTTGTTTCTCCGATGAGGAGGGGGCAGCGGCTCATATGGCAGTGGTGGTGCTCTTCCTCCTCCGACGAGGGTGGCGGCTCCGGCGACCTTGTTTGTTTCTCCGATGAGGAGGGGGCGGCGGCTCATATGGAGAGAGAGAGAGAGAATAGGGTTTTAAATAAATGATATATCTGTGAATGGTGGTAATTAAAATTTATTTATGTAAATGATATTTGAGAGAGAGTAGATGAGAGAGATAATAGGAGAGATGAGGGTATAATGACTATATTACCCTTTTATTAATTTAGTTGATAACCTTGTATTTTAATTTATTTACTAAATTGCCATTGTTAATCTTAACTATCAATTAATTAATCGTTTGGCCCAAATTGCTTCTCGTACTTTTCGCAAATAAGAAGCTTTTCACATGAACCCTTCTCTCTCTCTCTCTCTATATATATATATATATATATATATATATATATATATATATATATATATATATATATATATATATCTTTGAATTCTAATGATTTTGTTGATGATGGGTGGTGGTGGTGAGGGTCCGCATGGTGATAGTGAGTTGTAATGGTTTAATCATTTTTTTTTATCTATATTAATTTTATTAGATAATAATTTTATTTTTATATTTATTTAAATGTTTATTAATGATATTAATTAATACTCAACTTTTAGAATGAATAAAAGTAAAAAAGAAAAAAATAAATAGAAAAAAGTAGATGATCTTTTTAAGTACACACGGATCATGATGTAACAAAATCAAATAGTAGAGACCATCGGTGTAGTTAATGAAATTTAGGGACTATATATGTAATTAACCTTTTTTATATGATAAAAGATGTAAAATGTTCCATTTTCCCAATTCAACACGTCAAATTCGCCACCTCCGTCTGTATAAACATAAAACGATGATCAATTCAAGACACATATAACGATCAACATGGAGAAGCAAAAAGGAACGATTTGCTTACACCAATATCAGTGACGGTGGAAGAATAACACCTTATTTCAGTGTTTATTTCTCATCAAAGTCAGCGTACGTACATTAACATTCATCACCTTTTATTTTAGGAATCCCATCATCTATATGAAAAACACTCTCAATGTGCTTGATATATTAGTTAGGGTATCTACAATTTAGCAATGATCATAGATTGATAGCTAGTTTCTTACTTTGAGACAGTGTTGTTGAAATTTTCTCTTAATTTGACGGGTATTTTCTATATTAATTTCTTTAGACTTTGATATTTGTTTGATTTATAGTTGGAGCAATTAGGTTCATGATTTGAATGAAGAAGAATGCATACTAGGTTCTAGCTTTATCTGTAGAAAATGGGTAACAGCAGCAATTTACGGATGGTAGGAATCAATTCCCATTTAGAAGTAAGTTTTACCCTTTATCTTTTATTGAATATAGCTTTCACTCGATACTTGTTTCTTAACCTATAACTCGTGTGAGTTTGTTTCAAGTTTCTATAGTAAGTAAGATGTCAAATCATGGGCTATAGGCATTAATATTATATCAATGAGATCATATTCATAGTGTTACCCGTTATGCACCAAGAACTTCGTGTTTCTTCTATAACAAAAGAATTTTCGCAGATGAAGTCATTAGATGGGAAGGCGATAATTGAGCTACCAGCTGATAGCCGCGCTATACCCGTGTCAACTACAAGAAACATGTCTTCCCTAAAAAGCGGGTCAGAAAATTTTGGCACCGATTGTTTTTGGAGAATAATGATAGCCAGTATAAAGAACGCATTCTTTTCTGATAAAATTAATTTACTCTTACCTTGTGGCCCGTTAGCAATGTTGGTTGATCAATTTAGTCATCGTCACGTGAGTTATGCTATTAAGATTCATATCATTTAGCATGAATAACAACATATGTACTTTTTTTAGCATTATCTCATTTCCATGTGTATGATATCAGGGTTGGGTCTTCTTGTTGAGCTTATTAGGCATCATACCTTTGGCAGAGCGTTTGGGCTGGGCCACTGAGTAATCATCTACACATTAGCATCTTCAATAATTTTGTGTAACATCTCTACTTTGTATAAACTTTTTTCCCAATGACTATCTTCTCACAATGGCATGGTCGCCTTATTTAAATATGCTTTATTGATATAAACTTACTATTGTTTGTCAGAAAATTGATTCTTTTGGTTTCCCTTTACATTTTTCTCAAAAAAAAAAGTAACAATGGTTGAGAATTTGACAACCATTTGCATTTTTGTGAATCCTACATGCCTTGAAAAAGTTTGTAAACACAAGTGATGAGTTACAAACTTGGTATTATTGTTATAATTATTCACAAATGTTTTTTCCTATAAGAACGCAATTTTATAATTGAAATCTGTGTTTGTGTGTGTGTGCAGGCAACTAGTTTTCTACACTGGACCTACAGGTTTGTTTTTCAGATACATACATTTTCTTGGTCTGAACTGCTTTGTTGTCAAAAACTATGTTTAGTTTTAAACTGTGAGAGCTAAGTGAAGTCTTTATATTATGTGTATTTAAAGATTTGAAATTGCAGTCGGTGGTCTTCTCAATGCCACTTTTTGTAATGCAACAGAGTTGATAATCTCTTTGTTTGCAATGAAGCAAGGCATGTTACGTCTTGTGAAACATTCATTACTCGGATCTATTTTGTCCAACATGTTGCTCGTTCTTGGATGTGCATTTTTTGGTGGAGGAATTGCTAATCGCAATAAGGAACAAATGTTTAACAAGGTTAGTTGATTATCATAGTTCAATTTTAAAATGTGGTAGTTTGGAACCATATTCTTATGAATGGATCGATTTGAGTTATGTTTTTATCTCAAGCAGATCAAGTTCATAAAATTCGCTATAACCGAAAAGGTTGGCATGTCACACGTCAAAATTCATCTAAAGTGTTTTTGTAATGCATACAACCTCCCGATCCTTTTATTCAAAATTAATGTTGTTATATGTTACAATATACTTTTAATCATATCTAACGAATCAAGTGTTTACGACACCTTAAAAAATATTGACAAAAAAGTGCTTGCAGGTCAACCCAACTCGAGAAGTCGCACACCTGCACTAAGAAATTACTTGTTTGGCCTAAACCCGTCACATTATGTGTCGACGTTGACACTTATCAATATACGTGAATATGTGATTGGTTATACCATGAGACTGATTAAACTAAGATTTTATTGTCAGTCAAATGTTGGGATGAATGTTGGATTTCTCTTGATGGCGGTCATGGCCATGATTTTCCCAACCGTTCTTCATGTCACAGACACCGAATTGCATATCGGGACGTCTGTGTTGGCCCTTTCAAGATTTAGCAGTTGTATAATGCTTTTAGCATATGGCATCCATATTGTTTTTCAACTGACAAACTTGCCGAAAGATCATGCATTGATTAAAGAGGTTTATGATCACCTTGATAATGACTCATACATACTCACATCCTTCACTTCTTGATTACGTTTATAATGTATAGGATTGTGCAATATGTTTATATTTTTCTCATAATGGTTAAAATGTATCAGGATGGTAGACCAAGTGTGGGTGTGGATGATGAAGAAACTGCAGAAATATCAAAATGGGAATCAATTATATGGCTTGTCTTTTTGACTCTTTTCATTTCAGTTCTCTCTGAATATCTGGTCAATGCCATAGAGGTTCAAATATTGTTAGTTTGTTTTGAATATACATATATATAGCTACTACCTAAGTATGTATTCAGTTTTGTTTATACCAAATCTTGCTAAATGACTAAAATGTCCTTCAATATTTTGACAGTTTGGTAAATTTTTACTTTACAAAATATAAAAGTAACTAAGAACAATTTTCTTCTTCAGTTATTTACAAGGTTATGTTTATGATTTAGCATGTTTTAAGCTGCATATGGTATCAACAAAAACTAGTCACATACTTTAGATGGCGTATAAAATAGTTTCATAGTCCGATGACCTCCTAATCTTTTATATTTATATATTTACATTAATTTGTTTATAAATTTCAAAAAAGATGAGCAAAAGAGGTGTTTGGTTGTGCCATTCTGATCCAATTAATGGGCAAGCCGGTTTTGCCACCTCTAATTACGGGCTTTTGGTTGTAACTATCTCTTAGGCATATACATCTTTCTTTTTTTTAACGATGATTACTCTCAGGGTGCATCTGTTGCAATGGATGTCCCTGTTGCATTTATTAGCGTGATTTTGCTTCCTATTGTTGGAAATGCAGCAGAACACGCAAGTGCAATCATGTTTGCAGTGAAAGACAAACTTGTAAGTGTTTGCTTTCTTTTTCTTTAATTTATTTATGAGATTATTTTTATATAGACAAGTGGATCTTAAATTGAAGGATGATAAGTATCAAACAATCTCTAAAACAAGGTTTTCAACCATGGGCTTATGTGTCTGTGTATAAAGATTTAAGTACCATTTTTTAAACCTTAGTTCATTATTGATTTATTTCTGCAGGACATCTCTTTAGGAGTGGCGATTGGATCTTCAACACAAATTTCAATGTTTGTGGTAGGTAATTGTGGTGATTTATGATAATGTCTTGTAACTCGAAAAGCAAGAGATCTCCCTAGTCTAAACTCGAAACAAATTTCTCGATTCCATTCCTAGTCCCCTCGCGTCTTCTTTTATAAGTCGCCCCCCATACTTAGACAACATTGATAAATGATTTACATATAACATGAAAACTAAAATATGCTAAAACAATTCCATCCCCACAATCTTTGTTAAATGCATGAAGCACCCGACTTGTTTTGGACTGCACATATCAAATTTTTGATGCTACAATCTGCTTATGATATTGAGATTCATCAAGTATTTGGATCATTATTTAGTATTAATAATGCTAATGTCATGTTCAAATGATCACGAATTTGAAATTCTTGCTATCCTTGCCAATTAGCTATTTAGGGTGCATGTTAGAAACTATGACAAGTATGATGTTACATTGGCTAAAAATGTTCCTCGTCATGTACATATTCAACCTAGTAACTTAATGTTTTTGTTGTCTTGCATTTGCAGATGCCATTTTGTGTGGTTGTTGGGTGGATCATTGGACGTCCGATGGACCTTGATTTTGAACTTTTTGAGACCTCCACTCTTTTTATGACCGTTTTGGTAGTCGCCTTCATGTTGCAGGTTCACTTGTCAGTTAGTTGAATACGATCAACTTCTTTTTCATGCGACAAAAAGAGTTCTTGAAATTAGGGTACACATTGGCTTAAATTTTGCACCTATATATAAAATTCATTCAAAATGTGCAGGAGGGAACATCGAATTACATCAAGGGACTAATGCTCTTGTTTTGTTATATGATCGTGGCTGCAAGTTTCTTTGTACATATAGACCCTACATCTATTCGTGAGTTATACCCCTCATTGCATTTGTATGGACATATAACATGTTTTTTTACTAAATATTTTCCCGTTATTTCTGGTTTTGCAGAAGATAACCCTCGATTTCCATAGTTGTGAGCTAGATAATCACTTTCCCATCGGTGCACTTAGGATATATGACATCTGAGAAGAATACTTGAATACTCCATTAAAAAGCTATCAAAATAACAACATTTGCATGATTTCTTGTATTATAAGGTTTTAATTTGTGGTATTATTTTAGAACTTTTGTGGTTCTATTGGGTTCAATGAATGAAAAGTGACGCAATTTTTTTAAAAACTTCTTTTCTATCATTTATTATCATCTTTTCTTTGAGTGAAAATATATAGTTCATTATAAAAGAGATTTTGGTTGTTTCTAGCTTTTGAATGAACATACTTGGAGCATGATAAGTATTGCAACAAGGATTGCGCTAGCTTGATTCAATATTTTAAGGGAGATGATTTGTATACAACACAAATTAGTCATATACAACAATCATGACTTTTATGCCCTTATCAACTCACCATCTTTTATTCTCATCCACAAATTCAAGGGTACAATAGTCCAAACAATCACCTTTTGTTGTATATTACTAATTTGTTTTGTGTACAAATCAATTCCCATATTTTAAACGTTACTTGTTAACTTTAAGTGTCACGTAGCAAACATAATTTATCTATACTACTATATAAATCATTTAACATTCTCTCTCATACTTAATTTTAAGAGTTCTTAAAATTCAATCAACACTAAATCTCAACCTTTCATTTTATCTAAATTAATCACATCCATTCAATTTTTAACTATTTTACTCTCTTTCCTAATTTACTTTAACTTTTTATTTATTTTAAATATACTTTCCCACTAACAGTCTCTCATATACAAACACAATTATCTACTCACATCAACATATTTTTTAAAATCTTATTAACTTCTATCTTTTTATTTCATAAATATAAATCTTTTTTATTATTTTAATATCTTTTAGAATTTATTTTTAAAATTAATTAAATAGTTGACGCAAATAATTTTTTTAAAAATAAATGGATATGTTGGTGTAGAAAACTTTTTCGTCATATTGAATCGTGTGAATAACATATTATTACATTACTAAAAGCGACATGTTATAAAATATAAATTATTTGCCGTCGCAACATTGCGCGGGTATGATGCTAGTACTATATTATAAAGCGTTTAGGTCATTTGTCTTAAGCTCTTAATTTTAAGTAATTTGAAATTACCAATTTACCCTTAATATCATACTAAATGAAAACTATTAATTAAAACAACTATTTAGTGGAGTTAATAACAATCTTATATACCATTTTAAAAACTAAACCTTCCAAAATAAAAATTATTTAAAAAATCAAATCAACACAAATTAACTTAATAATTAAAAAATTGATAATTAAACTTTTCATATTAAATATTCTATCATATAATGAATATCTTAACTTAACTTTTACAAATTACTTATGACTAGAAGTATATCTAAATAGTAAACAACCTAAATTTATAAAAATTTCTGAAATTTTTAAATGGGTAATATAATTAAAATAGAATAGACTTATAATGTCAACACTCTTATTGGATATTATCATCCATGTGAAATTTTATTGACCCATTATAATTTAAAAAATAAATACACCCCCTCTATTTTAAAAACGGACATGTTATCGAGAAAAAATATTCATAATCGCTACATTGCGCGAGTATAATGTTAATATTATTAAAGGAGTCTAATCAAAATTATCTTAAAATTACAAAAATATTAACGTAAGACCTAGGCTTCGTTACGTGAAAACCTATCCTATACATTTTAATTGCTACTCAATTGTTGCTATATCTTATATAAGAGACGGATGGTGGTTCATGCGAGAAGTCTTTTTTTTGCAAAAAGTACGAGAAGTATTTTTAACCCTTAGATGATTAAATCAATGGCTATTATTGTTTGTGACATTTTGATAATTAAAACAAACTTAATAGATATTTACTTAATTAGAAAAAAGGTAAAAATGATATTTCAAAACTATTCCCTCTCTCCTTTTAAAATCCACCGTGACTTTAATTTCAACCCTAATCCCCCTCCCCCATTTTTGAAGTCTCTCTCATCCCTGCCAAGAGGAGCGTCTTCCCTCCGGCTATTCTTCAAGCCGCCGACCCCCGTTTTGTTCTAGTCTCCATGTTCTCATCATTGCCAACAAGAAGAAGGTGGTTGCAGGCGTTGTGTGCGGCGGCCACCGGTGTATGGTAGTGAGGCCAACCTTTCGTGACCCAAAAACGACGATGGGCAGTAGCGGCACTCGTCGATGTTTGTGAATTGCCCTTGCCAACACCGCCCAGTGCCGTTTATCGGCCCACTATAATCACAGATCTGATGAATTAAACATGGGGAAAATCTGATCTACATCGATGAAATGAATGAAAGTAGCTTATCTGATTTCTGTTTGATAACTTGTTTTTGATATTATTGTTTTGTTTTTCAGATCGGTGAAGATGAAGCTGGAACTTGCCAAGTATCACATAAATATCACAACCATTCAAACACCTCTTGTTTTGTTCGATTAACTTGTTTTTCATATTATTGTTTGTTTTCTTCCATATTATTGTTTTATTTTTTAACATGTAAATTTAGACCTAGGTGTATTATTCTGACGCCACTGTCAAAAGTTGTTCTTTGAGCACATAAAGCAACTCACCTAGGTGTATTGGAACTTTTTTTATTTGTTTCTTTAATTATGCTCTTCATAAATATAACAAATTTTTTGAAACATTCACTAATAAACATAGGATGTAGCTTCTCCTTTGGCAATTTGTTAGAGTTTCTGTCTTTTGTACTTGTTCAACACTGAACAGAGATACATGTGCCAATAATAAAGTAACATGGTTTGGCACCGGTTTACTAGTAAACCCACATTAGTTTTAGTCTTCTGTTTACTAGCTATATCATTAGTGAACATGACAATTTTTTTATTTATAGCCTTAGCAATGAGAATAGATGTATAAGTAAACAACAAACTTATATAAACCGAGAGCAGTAATAAAAACACTAGTGAATAAACTTTAGACGTGAACAATAAATAAAATAGGAAAAAAACATCATAAAAGTGGTGAACCGAAAAAACATTTGAATTCAATATGTATTCACTAATAAACACAGCGCAGACCCAAGAGAAGTAAAAAATAAAATGAAAAAATCCAGGATCTATTAGTGAACACCATAAAATATTAATGTATTAGTAAATTATTTTATTTTTAATTTAAAATTAGGATAGAAAAATAGATTGGAAAGAGAAAAAAATTAGTTTACCATTGTGCCCTTTTTGAATTAAAAAAAATGAAGAATCATATTAATTTGTGCCATGAGATCAAAAACAAATAAAAGGTTAGGATTGCTTCTCGTACTTCTCGCAAAAAAACTATTTCTCGCATGAACCCTCCCCATAAGAGACACCCTCCTACTTTTTTCTCCTATTTATCTTTTTACTCACAAGATCAATACAAGTATCAAAATTAATAAAGGAGGTGGAGAAATAGAATTAGAGGATTTCACATATCATCTTATGATGAGTAGTAGAAAAAAGTAAAAGAATATATCATTTTTCTTTAAATAAATAAGAAAAAAGTTGAAAAAAATAACATGGCTATGCTCATCAACATGTATGTACTTAAAAGTCATGTGGCCTAAGCCACCCATGTGCCATATTTTCATATTTGCTAAATCGGTGCTTGGGAGTATACATAACCAACTATATAAAATAGGTACCCAGTACCTGTACCATATATGAATATTTGGTACGGCATATGGTATTATCTTTAGACCAAATTCGATGCTTAGTAAAATTGGTATAAGTATTTGTCGGTATCGGTCAGATACCATGTTCACCCTAAAAGTATGTAACTTACAACAACATATAAATTAATAGTTTGTTATCTGTAAGTGTTTCTTACCTTAAGACATATATACTTTATTACTTTTTTTTTTAATAATAATAAAAAAAAGTAGCAATAACAATAACAATAAGTAACTTTGTATGCTAGTGTGTGTATATATATAAATTAAATAATTGAAAAATTAAAGGAAATACGGGTGTTCGTCTCTTCATTAGCCGAAGATCATTTGGAAAGTAATCTCTCACCTGTTGTATATATATGACCGTCTACATCTTACCTCCCTTATACACTGCTTTCGCGGAATTGGATATTATTGTTGTTTTTGAATATTAACATGTTTGCAAATCAATTCTTATCCATTATTTGCTTGTTCTCGAATGCACCATCGCCATCCTTCATCACTGTCGCCATCACCACCAAATGTCAGCACAAACATATGCACACTATCTAATTCAAAAATAACAACACAAACACAAGTTTAGTTTGCAGTCAAACTTATCATCAATAAATTTGTAAAATAAAAAAAAAAATCAAATTTGCATTTGACATGCAAAAAGTAAAAGAGTGAATCCCAAAAGTCCCAATTCTAAAATAAAAACATGATATACATTTTGAATATGTTATGATATAAAACATAATATTGAGCATGAATTTGTAATTTCTAAATTGAAATAACATGTAAATAAAAGATTTGGGGTCAAAATTGTACACTCATATGACTAGGAGGGGTTGTGATAAACTATAAATAAGTTCGAAGGGGATATAAGAACGGCTGCGATCGCTCCTGGCGAAATAGATATCTATTTACCTTTGTAGCTGTCATCTTGGTCTGGAAGTGTTCAGCCAAACGTAAGTTCGAAACCCTAACACGAACACAAAGAGTCATAATATCGTCTATCTCGCTAGTTATCAATCTTAGATTTGGTAAATTGACCCCTTCTGATAGGTATTTTGTTCCGTAAAGGCGTGAATGCTGTAGTACGTTTTCGTGATTATCGATTTCGAACAATAATGGTTAGTTCTTTTCTCTCTTGTTGATTCACAGTTTTTACTGCTCATAGTTTTAGGGTCAATGAAGACAATAGTATCTATTATGTTGGTTTTTCGTGAAATTACTTTTTTTGATGTGTGCTTTCTGTGTACATGTCTCCTGTAAGTGCGATCTGATTTGGTTCAATCTTATATTCCAATTATATCTGATAAAACTCATGATAAGTCAATATACAGATAGAAGCACAGAGACGAGCTCTTCATAGTTGCATAATACTTTATATCGTTTAAAACGCAGCTTACTTAATACTTCCTAAATGAAGAATAGTAATTGAATGGGTCAATTGTGGCTTCACAGTTGATATAAATCTTGAATTTTGAGAAACCTGTATCTCTTTCTTATTTGGATAGAGGAGTAAGAATTCTTTTAGGTTATATGAATCGATAATGAACTGAGTGCTATCTGGTTTTGTTTAAACCATGGTCGACTGAGGGCTGGATGCAAGTATCTTGAATTCTGGATGTTGTTTTAATTATTTAATGAGTATTACTAATATGACTTTTTTGCTATACAGAGCTCAAGAGGAGGCCGGGACAGACCGAGGAGGGACTACCATGTGAGATCAGAAGAGAAAAGTCATCATGGTAGAAGTACTGCACCCCCTTCAAGACATCTCTGGGTTGGGAATCTGTCTCATACGTTAACTGAGCGTGCATTGAGCAATCACTTTAGACAGTTCGGGGAGCTTGAGAGTGTAGCATTTCAACCTGGTCGTAGCTACGCCTTCATCAATTTTATTGATGACAACGCAGCTTTTGCAGCAATTGAAGCACTTCAAGGTTTCATTCTTGCGGGGAATCCAGTTAGAATTGAGTTTACAAAGGCGGTTAGTCTTGTTAACCCATGTCTGCTCCATAGTTTCTGTATGTGTACACTCTTTCAGCCAAAGCAATATCTCATATGTCTTATGCTAACCGATGCCCAAATAAGCAATGCTGTGATGAAGGCCACTGTATGCGAACTGTTTCCATGTTCTGGGTTTTGCACATGATTTGAGTTTTCATCATGCAATCACAAAAAAAAAAAAAAAAAGAAAGAAAGAAAGAAAAGAAAGGCTAACCACTAAGTTTATTCAGTAGGGAGTGAAATTATCATGCATGCTGATAATAATTTATTAACCGACAGAAGTGCTTCTGGTTCAATTTGAATACCCTGGTTCCCATAGGCTTAGTCAAGAGGTTAAGCCTTATTTAGACTTAAATCACACATAAATAAAGTTCATGTATTAAAGTGCAGTCTGCTACAAATTTTATAGGGTTTATCATGCAACTTTCACATCTTCTTCCATCAGCAGTACATCATTGGCTCAATTAGAGAATCAATTTTCACAAGCATAAACTATAAAAGTTATAGCATAATCACATGTAGTTAATAGTCGTCAATATTCTCTCCTTACTTTAGGTCTGCCATTGTTTATGGTTCACGGAAGGGAAAGATCATCCAACTCGCATTTCATAATATGATCCACATATGCTCATCCAACTAGGGTGCATTTTTGAAACCCACACACACATAAGGTGGGTTGTATTAACAAAGAGGGTCCATGATCTTTATGTATTCTTTGGGGGACCTTGTGGGCTCCACATCACCATTAACCATTATGTGATTCTGTATGCAATCAGTTGCCTTGTCTCTGCGTATCATATCAGGCTATATGCTATCCATTGATTACTAAATAAATTCAGCTCAAGGAGGCATGCCTAGGTGCTAAAGGTGACTTTTATAAAGTATGCCTGCTATATCAAAACAGAAGAGCAAATACCATGAACAAAGTACTAAGAAGAAAGGGGTAATGTTGGCTATTAAGTTGCCAGAATAGCAGAACCAGATATTATCAACAAAGTAAACTGTAAACCCATAAAGTCTCGTGACTCTTCCAAATGTTCACTTTCCAAATGACATCAATCTTATCACAAATACTAAGAAGTCCATTAGCACAAGGTGAACCATTGGCTTCTAACTTTGCATAGTGACTGCTAGATATTGAAAACCAATTAAACTATTATAATCTCATGAACTCTACAAAATATTCACTTTCCTACTGAGATCAATCATTTGCTCTGAGAAATGTGTATCTAGCTCATAATATCATGCTTAGGAAAAATCATTTACTCATGAGAGGCCCCCAATGTTCTTTTGGGTCTTAACCTTGAGCACAGGCATCCTGATGCAATTACTTTCCTACAGAAATGGTTGCTCCAAATGCTATGAGCCAGGTTTTCTGCATCAAATTGGTTATGTCAAAACCCAAAACACGCTGGTAGAACACTAGTAGGTTGCAGTGCTAAATTTAGCAGTCATTGATTTTGTATCTCAATGAGAAGTACATATCAATTATACCAACTCAATATTGGATTGCTGAACTCAACATTTCTTGAATTAAGCCTCAATTTGAGGTTTTGGGTTACAAAAGCATTTCACATTTCCAACCATTTTGTGTCTACGTTCCAAGAAACTGAGATGGTAGCCACTTTACATAAGATTAATTAGACCGAGAAACAAATATCGTTCTTTTAGCTGCACAATTTTCTGACAGTAATAGGTTGTTTGTCTATGTCTCTGTTCATGGAGATAAATACTTTGCCGTATATTTACACAGTGAAATTAGTTATTGAGATTTCCGCTTGAAGACAGCCTGTAAGGAAGATACTAGACCTCCATGACCACACACACACACACACAATGTGTAGGATAACTAGAACCGTTTATATGTGCGTTGGTGCAAACTGGTGTGCACAGAAGGTTGCCAATGTCATCAAGCTGAGTTGAGCCACTATGCATCCTTCCATGTTCTATCTTTTTGCATGCCAATGAGACAATGATGAGGGGTGAAACTTGAAAGCCTGCAAGATTTTGCAAATGTTGAGTGAAGCACATGTCACCAATTAACTCATGTACAATCTACTTACAGAATTTGCAGTCATATTCTTGTCAAACCTGTGGATTGAAAGAATAAATATCAATATAGGAGATAATAGGTGGAAGATGCACAGCAGATTTTTGATAGCAGAAAACTGAATCTTAATAGTTATATAAGGGTCATTTTCATAAAGTAAATAAAGTTTATGATCCACAGCTTCTGCCATGGTGGAAGCATTCCATGTGAATCAATGACAAAAAATCAGTCACAGGCATAAATCTTGCCTCCAGTTACAAAATTCTATCATTAGAGTTCGATGAAAAATGGATTGTCAATTGAATATGGATCAAATTTTCTCTCACAATCAATGTAATAGTTGAGACAAGTTAAAGCTGTGTATGAACTGAATATGATTCATATAAACTAGTAGACCATCTGGACTTGAGATGAAAATTTGTGTCTTACAACATTACACATATTAACAGGAAAATTCCACTTTTAAACCTGCAAAACTGTATGCATTCTAGCTTTCTGAAAATTGGCCCAATAGAAAGGCATAATTTTTTCAAAAAAGTTGATGAATCTGTTGCATCTGACATATCAGGAGAAGTCATCACTTGATGAAAACCACTCGCGCCCTCGAGGTGAGCGTGAACCTCGTTCTTCGGCAAGAGGATCTCCATTTCCTCCTCAAAGGGATTCTAGACCCCGCCTTGTCACTTCTGATGCAATTTATCACGATGAGAATCCTAAACTAAATGCAGAAGAACAACCCAGTGAGGTCTTATGGGTCGGTTTCCCACAGTCGTTAAAAGTAGATGAAGACAGTTTATGGAATGCCTTCTCCCCATTTGGTGAGATTGAAAAAATATCTGCATTTCCTGGTCGAACGTATGCCTTTGTCAGATACAAACATCTTAACTCAGCCTGCAGGGCAATAGATAATTTGCAGGGAAAATTATTTAATAACCCCAGAGTACATATCTGTTTTGCAAGGAATGATTCTGGACCATCTAACAGTTCCTCAAGAAACTTAGTCAATGACCCTCCCTCTCCCAGGGGCAGACAATATGGGCGCCATGATAGATACCATGAGACAGAGCGTCCCAGAAGATCCCCTCGATTTGTGGAGCCTGATGATGCCATGGGAAGTTTTGACAGAAAAGGTAACAGACATATGGGCAGGAATGCCCCATTCGAGCAACCGAGGTTCCAAGAAGTCGGACCCGATATAGGAAACATATACGGACGAAAAAGTCCAAGGAATAGAGGGGCTGTTTTCCCACCTCAGGAATTCCGGCATCAAGGCTCGTTATATGACGAATGGGATTTGCCAGAAGATGCCTTTGTTTATCATGGTGCAAAGAAACTTAAGAGTAGTTTGATTCCTCCTGAACCTGAGCTTCCTGAGTATCCTTTCTGTGAATCTGAACAAGTGAAACATGTTCTCCCGAGGCCACCCGAGTATTCTCATCATGACATGGTTGATAATAACTTGGGACATTTTGGATATCATAAGCAAATACCTGATCCAACTGTTAACATCCCTCAACCTTATGTTGAACGGGCGAATCCTCGAAATGCGTCTTTTCAGACTTCATTGCCTGTTGAATGGAAAAGATTGACTCCTGAACCTGCTGCAAAAGGAGGAGAGTGGAAATGGGAAGGAATTATAGCAAAGGGAGGGACATCAATATGTCGTGCTCGTTGCTTTCCTGTTGGAAAAGTACTGGACATGATTTTGTAAGTTCGTAACATCTTTTGTCTTTGAAATATGCAAATTTTGGACGGATTTTAACCTGTTGATTTTCTAATCAGTCTTTCTTATTTGAAATAATACATAACCAAAAATGATCTTAGGTCAAAATTGCCATATATTATACAAAGAAAATCACTTGCTTTAACTTGCAGAAATGAATTATTTGCATGAACCATGTTGATATGCAGGCCTGAGTTCTTGGACTGCACTGCCAGGACTAGTTTAGATATGCTAGCAAAACATTACTATCAAGCTGCTAGTTCTTGGGTTGTATTCTTTGTTCCTGAAAGTGATGCTGATATGGGGTTTTACAATGAATTCATGAACTATTTGGGAGAAAAGCAGCGCGCTGCAGTGGCTAAACTGGATGACAAAACCACCTTATTTCTTGTACCACCTTCAGATTTCTCTGAGAAAATACTCAAAGTACCCGGGAAACTTAGCATCTCTGGTGTCATTCTGAGATTAGAGCAACCGTCTTCTTCTAGTGTCGAGGCTCTTCCACCACCGCCTCAGCCTCAGCCTCATCCCCATCCCCATCCCCAACCTCAACCCGATCTGTATCACGTGGCTTCTCCTCATGGAGAAGCTTCAAGAACATCATTTGCATCGCCTTCTGGACCTTATCCAATGGTTCAGCCATTTCAAAATCCTGGAAAGCCTAGACCTAATTCATCCTTACCAGGGCTACCTCTTGGTTCAGTACCATTTAATGTGAACAGGAACATGGTTGAACCCATTGTTGAAAACACACAGGATCATCTGCACCACCAACACCATAATCTAATCTCAGGTGGTAGAAATATAGCACAATCATCAAGAGGTGGTGGTGGGGATTTCATGATTCCACCACCCAATGGCAATGATTCTGTCAGTTCAATTAGTTACAGACCTGGAAGTCCTAACATTATGCCACCACAATATGGTGGTCATCAAATGCAAGAAGCAGGTGGCATTCAACCAGATCAACTTGCGCAATTGGCCTCTTATCTTGGGAACTCGAGGCAATCGGCAAGTGGTGTTTCAGCAGGCGAAGAGTTTAGGCAATCCAACAATACTATGACTTCTGATTACAATAATAATAACAATGCTTATAGAATGCCGCAAACGCTTCCTTCACCGAGTTTACAGATAGCGTCTGAGCATTATCCAGCATCACAGTACCGCCAAGTGCAACAATTTCAGCAGCAACACCAGCAACAAGTTGCACCAATTGCTCAAAGGGAAGTTTCAAGCAGTGTTCAAGGAAATGCACAGGAAGAAGCAGATGCAGATCCACAGAAACGATTACAGGCGACATTAGAGTTGGCTGCTACTCTTCTCAAGCAAATCCAACAAGGGAAAACTTAATAAGATCCGGGACGTGAAGCTTTTTAATTGATCTCTTCCCCCTCCTATCCTGTTTGATGTTTAATGGCTTACTTAAGTCATTGCCAAGTTTTTTCAGCTCCTAAACTCTGTTCTGGATGTAGACATGTAGTTCTTTGTTTGTCGACGATTGCTCTTATACTTTTATGCAGTTTGAATTTAAATTTGGCAACTTTCGCTCCATTTGAACTCATCTGACCCATTCATCTTAGCTAAACGTTTATATGTGCCCATTTGATTATTTGAGTCGTTAAATGAAATTATATCAGAAAGCAATTCTATGTGATTGTTGTCAATCTTTGCTGCTTCATGATGTCTGATTTGTGGTTTTAGTGGTTGTTTTGATCCTTGTTTTAATATCTGATCTGAAGTTGTTCTCATTCAATTTGGTACGTGGTTTGCGATCACACAGCTTGGTAGGCATCTAACTAATGATGGCTTGAAAATAAGAAGTTACTCGAACTCAAAATCCTCCCAGAAGGTAGACTGAGAAGGTGACTCCTTTCAAAATCCTCATAGACATATTCTATATACGGGAAGCAAATAGTAAATCTCGATAGATATGCGTAAGCAAACCTTTCATACTTGGAGTCTTATCTTCTCCAATACTGTCTTCATCGTCAAAGTCTAGATCAACGATCATAAATCTTGGATTCAACCAAGACAAATAAAACTTAAGCGAACACCATCTTAATTCTTATTTAAAGAGTGCAACACTTATGACAGATGTGAGCAAGATTTATCATTTTATCTAACCTTTTTGCGAGAGAATACGTGTCGTTTTGTTCTTGTTTCAATTTTAGATTATTTCAATCTAAATAGAATACGTTTCTTTCGGCATATGCACACAGACATATTAACTTACTTTCAGTAAGAGTAAAATACAACATGCAAATATACTTAATATTACATGAACTGCATACATTAAAATCTGAGCATCATCAGCAAATACTGAAATTCTAAGAATTTAGAAACTCAAAAATCTAAGAATGTGAGTTTCTGCTTGACTATACCAAATGTAGAATTGACCACTTATGTCACAAAGATATGAACCCTTCAGATGTGATATACTTCTTGTATAGATGTATCAAAATTATACAAGCTGGCAGCAATATACCTCTAAAGGACCGCTACAGTTTCCCTCAAAATACTCGGAAATCAACTATAGATCTGTAAGTTTAGTCGTCTTAACCATAACGAGTGTAGAATCATGTGATAAACATCATATCTTTTCGCTGGATTATTCACCAAAAAATGGTGTTGTACCCTCTTAACATTTTCCTGCAACCTTGTATACTTTTCATCTGATATTCTCATCAAAATCTTCTTTAAGTTGGGTATTTCACCTACTGACACTTGGACAGAAAATGCATCCCAGTTGAGAACATCACTAAATGGTAGAACATAATGCTGAGAAATCAAAACAGGCACACACTCAGCATAGATTGCCTCCACTATTCGCGGGCTAGCCACTTCGAATCCACTAGGACATAAGCAAAATCTGGTCGTTCTCATCATTTCATTATACGAGATATTACTAGGGACTCTATCGAATACCTGTATGTCTTCATCTTTATCTTTCCAGTGTTGGAAAAGCAGTGGCCTAATCTTGCCATGAAATTGACTGCCTGCAAAGAATGCCAGGGTTGTCCGGTTAGATGCTGGTAGACCTCCGGTAATCGTGTTGGTCTCGCCTCTGTGAAGATTGATTTCTGGGATTGATGCATCTTTTCTTGGATTGAAAAACTCTGTGGTGTTTGCATTGCATAGTAATCGTATCGAAGTGAAATATAATGAATGAACATACCATGTTGCTCTAGGCCCCTGTATCATCACAATAATCATTAATTGATCATCATAACTCTTTTGTTTTAGCTCACTTGCAAGTTACTACACAAAATTTCAGCAACAGACACAAATATACAAAATAGGTTTTGCTAGAGGTGAAAATTCCGACAATTTAGGCTGTTTTTTCCGTATCATCTACTAGTCTTTTTTGTTTTAGCTAAAAGAACAGGTCAAATGAGTTGAAAATTACAAAATATCTATTTACATATATATATATATATATGTATATATAACCTTCAAAATTAGTTTACCCAAATATCTAGATAATGTGTGGGTCATCCCAACGAAAGCCCATTTGACCTTTGCTAAAAAGATGACCCTTTCCGACTAACAATCCATTTTGACTGGTTACTCAACCTTCAATACAACCCGCTTTACCACCTCTAACTTTTGCACATAGTAAAACTCGTACACGTAAGATTTGAGTAATTACCTACCCAATCATGGCAAGAAAGCATGAAATGGTCAGATCCAAGGCTTCGGTTCCAATAAGGGTACCTTGATGAAATGGTGTGCACATAATCACCGATAACACGCTCTAGGACAGCTTTATCACGAACAACTGGATCAAAAAGGGTATCGAGGATCATGACGACACTAAATGGGAGCAAATAAACATGAGCTTGATCCGGATCGGATATCCGGAAGTGAGGATCATTCTCAATGAAGTTTAGAAATACTCCTTCCATGGAGTAAATGTCTGTGGTAGGGCCTGTGTGAAACAAGGGTGGTTCTCCTTCTTCATAGATGTATACTTTGAACAGCTTCTCCATTAGCAAGTAACTCCTGCACAAGTCACAAGACACAAATTAAAATCCATAAATTGTATTTTGTAAAATTTTCTATACTTTATTAAATTGTCTAAGTTCATAGCTATTAATATGCAAACTTTAGATATTTAAGTATTATGTTTCCATTGGTGTCCCACAATGAGTATGCCAAGTTAACAATCATAAGACATGTTTTAGCTCAAATTTGAGTGTTTTTTTTAATTTCTATTAATTCTTAATTGCTTCAAGATGCATTCTGTCATCAAGTAAATATTGCTAAAATTTGACCTTTTGGTATGGGAGTTAATAATGCTTTTTAGGGCCTTCTTCAACTGTTATACAAGTCACTTTGCAAAATTATTAAGAAATTTGAAGTTCTTAGCCCATAGCTTTTCGCAATTATTCTTGATCTTGATGATATTGTGTTAGTATTGGAGACAAGAAGAGCATAAAACGGTTAGTTAGAACAGTCAAAGAAGGCCCTAGAAAATAAAGGTGTACTAGTTAACCAAGATAAGACATAATACATATGAAGTGATATATTGAATACCACAAAACTACATGAATGTTTTCAATATAAATAGAAGCAATGAGGGTGGGAATATCTACATTGTAGATTGGATATTGCACCCAAACAAGAGTTTGAAGTATTTGTGCTCTGTTGCGTAGGATAAAAGAGCAAATAAGAATATAAGATTGTAAGTATATGGAAGATAGGGAAAGTGGAGACCTATAGTACACACACTCACACTATAAACACAATGACACTATATTCACGTAGATTTAGAATCAGTTTTTTTGTACACAACTATAAAAACGCAGTACTTAGTTAGGTGGTTTTCTTATCATATAATATTATAATAACAATATAATAAAATAAATTAAAAATATTTTAAAAGCAATAATTAATTAACAATAATTTGGTGGATCCCACCATTTCTATAACTTTTAAATTACACTTTCTTGTTAGGATGATAAAGAAAATGAAAACGAAACAAATCAAACAATTTTAAAAGGGTTTAGTTCTTGAAAATGTATCCAAATTGTCATCTTTTGTTATTGTGTGTACTCAACTTTCAAAATTACCATTTAATGTATCAAGTTTACACAAATTACCATTTAATGTATCATACCTGCTATAGTGGGTAAAACGCTGACGTGACACAGGTTTAAATGATGTGGCATATGACTTGGATGTCAACATGTATTTTTCTTTTTAAAAAATAACTGAAATTAAAATAAATAAATATATTAATAATAAAAATAATAATAGTTAAAAAAAGGTTCCAATTTCTAGGGTTTCTTCAACATCTGTGCAATTAGGACCCCATATTCAAGATCTGTGTACATATTTAAGGTTCCTATGTCAAAGGTATGTTTCTACATGTTCATCGTTGAGTTCCAATATGCTTTCATCTACAAATACGAACTGTAAAATGGATTAAAGTTTCGATTTGTTCTTCGATCTATCCATCGACCTGTTTATCTATCGATCTGTTCATCGACCCATTTATCTATCGATGTGTTCATCGATTAAGGTTTGATCGATGACAGTTTAAGGCTTCGATTTGGTTAAAATCGATTTTGTTGATTAAGGTTTCGATCGGTGGCGATTTAGGGTTTTGATTTATCGGCGGCGAACGACTTCGGTTTAGGGTTTTGATTTAGGGCGTTGATTTGTTGGCGGCGGTTTAAGGAGTCGATTTGTCTGCGATGGATGGCCATTTACGACTTCGATTCGTTGGCAGCAGTTTAGGGCTTTGATTTGTTCATACACATTTCATGGATCTAGGTTTACAATTCGAGGTATGTAACTATCAAATCTAAGTTCTTGTTTTCTATACTATCCGATTTTCAGATCTTAGTTTGTGTTCTTGATATATGGTTCTTGATTGATCTGAGATCGTGTTCATAGCCATCGATTCATGGGTTTTGATTTCTTTATTTAAGTTCAAATTTAGGGTTCTTGATTATGTTTGAATGTCCTAATCTTGAAGAAGATGATAATGAATGTTCTTTAGAAAAAATAAATAAATGAGGTGGCAATAATATGTGGCATGAATTGTTGACATAATATCATATGTGGGATTTTTTAGACATAAAAAATAATTCAAAAAACATAAATTTACCGGTAACCTGAATAGCAGGTTACCCGATACATTAAATGGTAATTTGTGTAAACTTAATACATTAAATGGTAACTTTGAAAGTTGAGTACACACAATAGTAAAAGGTGACAACTTAGATACATTTTCGGAAACTAAACCCATTTTAAAAACCAAAGTTTTGGTTTTATTTTTTAAAGACGACTTAATTTTTGGTTTCCTTGTATTTTTTATTTGAAGAAAAGGCGCCTAAAAACCAAATCACAATTAATATTTATTATTTTTTAATTATCAAATGTATAGTTGAATTTTTTAATATAAATAAAATGTACTAAAATATATTAAATAATTCTAACCCTTTATTTGATAAAATAAATTTAATCGCTCAATATCATCCACTTAATAAAAATTGAAATTCTAATTTTGACTTTTTTTGGTCAAATTAAATCAAAATTATTAAAGAAATTTCATATATACCCTTCTTAAACCTTAAAATATTATATTTGACCATCCTAATTTACAAATGTCATATTTATTCTTTATAATATTTCAAAATATCATATTCAACCAAATTCTTAATTTTATCATTTTAGAATATCTTTTATTTATTTTAAATTCTTTTTAATTATAACCAATAAGACTTATTGCCATAACAATTATGATCGACGACTTGTATAGGAGATACAATCATTTCATTTCATATCATCATACCGCGTTTCTATCGTTACGTCTGTCCTCGACTTCACATCAATGCATCCTCCGTTGATCTGGGTGTTGACGTCCTCTATTGTCATTTTTTTTTAAATTTTCATTCCACTCGTGTTTTATAATTGTTTAATATTTTATTATTAATATTTAATATTTAATATTTATCATGTTTTTAACCAACTCGTATATCACATGTGAATCTAATCTAGTATATAAATAAAAGGATATCCGATAAACTTATTATAACACGACTTTATATAATGTCTAAATGTTAGATTTTGGGAGGAAGAACATGTAAACACTATCCGAATATGATATTTCGACCTTATGTCTGAGTTACACGAGATCTAGATTTTGGGAATATCCTTTGAAGAACAGCTAGTATCAAGGCACTGATAGGAGACCACAAAATAGGTTTATATAGAATTGGAAATCTTATGATTACCAAGGATAAGATCAATCAGTTTAAAACACCGAATCTATCTCATAATTAAGAGATGGCTATTTATGCAAATTATCCATAAATATTTCAAAAATAGTTATGATAATTATTTATAAAATATTCCAAAAAACAATTTTGATAACGTTTTTCTTTTATTAAATAAAAATTTTGAGCCGGACACTGCCCCTTAGACCCTGCTAGGGGCACTGTCCCGGCCTAAGACTCGATCTGCTAAGGGCGTTGCCCTTTGACCCCTGTAATCGGGTCGAACCATCTCATATTATACAAGCGTACACTCCATAGTTCCTAACTTGTCTAAAATCATGATATGAACTTCATTGGTAATATGTAAACTCCTTTACACTAGAATAACATGATGACACTAAAATCATCAACGTGCGCTAAATGTTTTTTTTTGTTGGGATTAAGCTAAATATAAGAGTATATATATAAATATTGTAATGAGCAGAAAATTTTAGAGAAACACAAAACGAACCGACAAAGCATCCGCATTTCTTTGTGAAGCATGTGACATATATTTATTTATCTTTAATGTGTTAATGTTTTATTTATGTTCTCATGTATTAATTAAAGACTGGGGCATCCTTAAGGGCCGAGAATCCTGCATCTTATATTTCTGCCTCATTAATTGCCGGCCTTCAAAAGTAGCTAGGAAAACATTATTTTCAATTCCCGCTACGTACTTACAGAAATTTGACTAATTAATTAATATCTAGTCAAAATGTGTTCGTATCTCATACACTTTGATAAATAATTTCTGATATAGTAAATGAATCCATTTCATAGTGTTGAAGATCAAATCACCTTCTATATATATATATATATATATATATATATATATATGGGTAGAGATCAAGTAAAAAGGGTAAAAAGGATGATTATTTGATCATTTTTCGGTATATATATCAACTGATAATCGTTAGTTCATCATCTTTATTGATTAAAACTAGTTTTTCATCAATTTCTTTTTGATGAATCCAACATATTCATCACTTTATAGATGAAAGCATTTTGTTCATCAACAAATTATTCCAAAATTTTGTTTTCAAAATCTGTATTTGAAATTAAAATGAAATTGATGAAGAACTAGTTTTAATCAATAAAAATGATGAACTAACGATTATCAGTTGATATATATACCAAAAAATGATCAAATAATCATTTTCTTTTACGCTTTTTACTTTAATTTTCTTTTTATTTGATCTCATCCCATATAGGGTATATATATATAGGGGAGAGTTAAACGAGAACTAATCTTGACTGTTCATCTTGGATAATGGAATTCATGGATGAAGATCGTGGGGGGATTGAGTGTGACAATTCTCGTTTGAACTTTTGTCTATATATATATATATATATATATATACTAGTGGGGTACCTGCGTAATGCGATGACGACGAATAAAGAGGAGGTTGTGATGAGTTTTGTGCAGAATAATCACAAAGAGCTAATATGAGTTTGTGAAGATTTTTTGCGAGATGAAGATAATATGAGTTTGTGAAGATTCTTTGCGAGAGCCACTTTAAAATTAAGAATTAAATTGCTAACTCTGAGTTATCTGTCTTTCAGTTTGTTGGAAGAGTTTTGTCGCATGGCTGAATCATGAAGTTGCTGATTATATATATGTATGTATATGCGTGTGTGTAATGTTTCATAGTTCCAATTATTATGTAATTGAGTTAGAATGCAATGTTTATAAATTTCAACTATTCGATTCTTTCATTTGTTTGGTGTTTGTGAAATCTCTTGAACTTGATTTATTGAAAACGGGAATTTAGGTGATCTCATGAATCAAAAGTTAATATTAAAAATATATGATTAAACTTAATTCAGTTAAAAGTATGGTGATCTCATGAATAAAAAGTTAATATTAAAAATATACGGTTAGAAATTATTCAGTTATAAATATTGGTTTAAATTCATTAATTGTCGGTTATGTTTTTAATATTTATTTGTTTAAATTCATTAATTGTGGACTTAAAGGAGGGGTAAAGGAGAGGTATAAAGGAGGGGTATTTTAGTAAATTTACTTTTCTTAAAATTAAGAGTTTTTTAGGTGATAAATACATTATATAGAAGTAAGATATATTACAACTCCAGTTTGATGATCGATCTAAGATTTAACTAAAACATTAATTTTATATTTCTAAATCGTGCATGGTGATTTATTAATTAAGAATTGACTAATCACTTTTTATGCGGTTACTATTCTGATAACACGTCTTACTATTTTAGGAAAAAAACCTACGATAGTAATTAGGAAAGAAATATATTAATTATATTATTATTATTATTATTATTATTATTATTATAATAAAATATTATTATTATGATTTTGTTATTAACATAGTAAGTCAAGTATAATGATGCGTATCAATTAGAGAGATTTAACATTTATGGAATTTAATTAATTAATTTTTTCCTCTAACATTTATATATATATATATATATATTATATAATTATCATCTTTGCAAAGCACTAAATAAATAAATATTATGAGAACTAATAGACAAAAAAATGCAAATTAAAGATGATAAATATTCTTTTATATATATAAAATCGATATTAATCTACATGATTTCAGTCAATTAAGCCATAAATAACTTTGCATATGTTTGTTAGAAATTAACTAGCTATAGGTAGTTTGTTCAAAACGTCAAGCTACCACTATATATAATTGGAAAAATCGAAAAATCACTTTTTTTAATGTTTTGTAGCAAGTTCATATATATCGAGACAAGTCATTTTCTGTGATTCATATATATATTGTTACGGAGTGGAAGAAACGACGGGGACGTGATGCATGTCGTGATTCTTCGATCGATGCGAGGCTGGCTAGTCATACGTACTGTGTTATTCCGATCTGTTTAGTGTGTGTTTAGTGTGATTGCCCATATATATATACTTGTGTAGCAACGAAAAGGAAAAAAGAAATTAAATTTAAAACTGAAATGGAAGTAAATATATATATATATATATATACCTGTGGAACATGTAAGGATTTCTGTAGATATCCCCCTTAGGAACATAATCAAGATCATTAAGACCATTATCAGATGAACGGTTATGATTATTAGTCCCTGCAGCTGCAGCATCTCTGATGAAAACCCTAGCTTTACCAAGCACAGCTTCAACCTTCTCCAGCTTCTTGTCTCTTATCTTCTTCTTCTGATCTTTTCTTCTCAGCAAGCTCTCATCTTTCAATTTCTTAATCAACATACTTACCACTTTATTCATTTTCTCATTCTGCTTCTTACAAGCATCTGAATCACACTACATATATATAATAATCCCCACCAATTAAAAAGAAAACAAACATCAAAATCATTCAAAGCTAGCAGCCTAGCTAGCACGTATCATATATATATATATATAGAATATTCAAAACAATATATCTCACAATATAATATAATTCATTATATTATTATATATAAAGGTATATACTATACGTACTAGCTAGATTGATGAATTACGTACATTGAACATGGAATAGAGTGCGGTTTTAGTGTTTAAAGGAGGCGCCTGGGGGTGCGGTTGGTGGTGCTGGAGATTGACGACGGAAGACGGCCATCGCCACGATGACGACAACCATGGTGGTGAGTAGGGAAGAGAGAGGAGAGAGAGATGGTTGGAGGCGTAGGAGATGGCGGTCACAAAAGCTACGGCAAAGAGTGTGACGGAGATGAGAGTAGACGATAGACTGCAGTTGTTTGATCTAAAAATATTCATGTTTCTTCAATTCTTTGGTTTTGTTTCTCTCCCTACTACAGAGAGAGTGTGGAGAGAGAGTGTGTGTGGGGAGAGAGAGAGACCGAGAGAGAGAGAGAGTGGAGAGAGAGAGAGAGAGAGAGAGAGAGATAGATGGGGGAAGGGAAACGTGAGATCGAAAGAAGGGGTTGAAGAAACCCCAGGTGGTCCGGTTTGCATGCAATTCGGAATCTTCCCCATTCCTTAGAATACGTTTCATGTTTTTAATTTTAAAATAAAACACTAATAAACAGAAAATTGCTTTTGTGGGGTAACTATTTGTAACATTAATATTTAATAATTTATATATTTATTTAACTGTAAATTGTGTTTAATTTGCTAGACCGTCATTAATGAGTGAAGCTTGATTTTCTTAAAATACCTCTTATTAACGAGACATTAATGAGTGTATCATTAATAACTATTAATTAACATTAATGGTGGTTACAAATGGTACTCGTAATGAAAATGATTTTTAAATAAACTTCTCCACGTGCGCGCGCGCACACACACACACATATATATATACATAGTATAATGATCAATATAGAACCAACGTTATATACATAACATACATAACCAATCCAATCTTTGTATACGAGAGGTTGATACAGGAGGTTATTAGTGTCCCGAATATTGGATTGGGGGGGGGGGGTGGCGGTGGGGGCTTGTGAGAAGGTGGGTTCTGTTCATTAAGGAGGAAGGAGATATTAAGTCTGAAATACCTAAATTATCCTTTGAGTCAAATTGCATGGTGTCATCTCTAAAATGGCACTTACACTTTTTACACTAATTAACTTTTTATTTGAACCAAATTATATATATATATATATATATAGAGAGAGAGAGAGAGGGTATACTATATATACGTAGATTAATATGTTTTGAAAATAGTTGTTTTGTTGGGTTTTGTTCGACTAATCGAACTCCTAAGAATATAAGGTATACTCTTCTTTCTATGTTTTTCATTTTTCTTGTCACCTTAACGTCATATCATTCATCTCTCCACCATCTTTTATCTTTCTAACTTGGAAGTATATTTTTTCTATCCCTTACCTCTATTTCATTATTAAAAATTAAAGATTACCGAAAGAAAGAGGGATTTAGAGGGAGAATATCTATAAAGAGAGGAAGGAGATAGCATGTTCTTCCACCCGTAGAGGGTTAATTTTACCCGTTAGGGGGGGGGGGAGATATGTGTTCTAAATTTCTTAGGGTTCTCATGAGATATCTCACCCACGGAGAAATGGGTAGAGTAGTGTTGTCTTAAGAGCATTGATAACCCTCACTTAATTCCCATTGCGCCTATCATATCGTCACGTTAGCTTTAATATCTACTTGCACCAAAAAGCCTTGTAATGATCACTCCCTACAATACAAAATTATGTGACCCGACTAATGCTAAGGCTGATAATTCGTGTTGGGTTCAGATTATCAAGTTAATTTGTGTTCGTGTCAATTTCTTGTCGACCCAGTTTTAACCAGTTTATTTTTGTGTCGGGTTCGAGTAATGTCACTTTTTGCAGTGTCGTGTTCGGGTCGTCTTTTGTGTCTATCCATTTAGGCCAATTGTGTTCAACGTGTATTTTTGCAGCTTCCTAATACGGTTTTGGTTCAAATTCCTGGTCGTTTCAATATAAAACGTGATATTATTTTTGTTTAAATCTAATTTTAAAATTGACTGTTCGTTTCGATTTGACTCATACTTCGAATTCAGTGTTTGTTTCAATTTGACACGAATTTCAATTTTGTTCTTTGATTCAATTTATATAAATGAGTATAGTATACAATTTCAATTTTGATTCAACTCAAATGGGTCACACATGTCACTTTTGTCTTATCGAGTTGACCTAACCCGGTTTTAAAATATTATTTCACTTTTGAACCGGTTCGCGTCACTTATTTCGTATCGGGTTAACCATGTTTAGTTTAGATAAAAAACTATCAACCTACCAAATACATCTAACTAATCAAAAATTTTAAAAAAATAAAGAAATTGAAAAGAAGATGGAGCCTTCACCTACTGACCACACGTCATATTGCCTTTTTATTTCATGCAACATAGTCAAATTAATGTGATCGCCACCACCTTCCAGTTCCATCCACCCAGTTAATGAGTGGAGACTTTCATTGACAAATGTGTGGTCAACCCATCACACCCACCACCACTTTCATATTGCCACCCCTCTAAAGGACGTGACATCATCTACGAAAATATTCACAGGAACCAAAATTTGTAGTAAAATGTTTTCTTGAAAAAAAATCTCTAAGAATATCTATTGCAGGAAATTGTTTCAACTTTCCAGTAGACTTTATAGGGTGTATATGGTACGTATTTTTGAAGTTGTAGTGTTTTTTTAAAGAAAATATATGCTACAATTTTCATTAATACAAAATATTTTAACCCTGGTTTTGTAAGATCTTTGAACCCGGTTTTACATGCAATAAGTGTTTTTCTATGAAGTGATATTTAGTGTCCCGTGTACACCATTATCCTACAATTTTTTAGTAATAAGAAATGTGTGTCATCTTCACAAACCGGACACATCTTTCCTCCTTTTGTATTGACACTAATAGATTGTCATATGCTGAAAAATCAGTTATAGCGTAAAAAATCATTGCTCGCATGCATATCAATATCATTACCTGGTTGTTTTGGACCTTGAATTCACAAGGACGTCATGATGTATTTCCCTTTTATACATAACCATGGTGGAAGTCTGTATATGTACGTACAGAAGAACCGACTAAAAAGTGTGTTGAGTGCTCATGTCTCCTAATGGATTATTACCATATGAACTAAGCCAATCTTAGATTTCTACCCTTTTCCAAATTCTACAAACTCATAATCAATAATCCTCCATATTGTGGAGAACTAGCCATGAGTTTTCATTTCCCATCGTTTCTAAACACTTATAACTATCCACACTTTATCATTTGTATAATCGATCCAACCTATACGGAATTTGAAACCGAGGTTCTAAAATCCTAGAACCAAACCATAAAATGATCTGGAAAAAACCTATAACCAAACCCTAGAATCGAAACTTAATAAACCTTTACAAAATTGAAACCAATTCCACAAATGAAGATGAAATGTCAATCAAGTATAAAGGCTTCTTGATTGAACAAAAATGGTATGCGATATTCGGGTAAAGCGCAATGGTCCCATGTTCTTGATCATATGATCGCATATCATCGAACCCTAAATCGCAAATGCAAGAGATAACATTGTTCTCGATGTTCTTGATAATCCTTAAACCCATATCTTAATCGTAGATTTTTAAATGATGACTGATGAAGATGAACCATATGAACTGGGCCCCTGAACTTTGAATCGTAGATCTTCGATCACTAACCTTTAATCAGAACCTAACCTTTGAATCTCTTCATAAACCGTTGGAGATGAACCATTTGAACAGATACGTGCAAACAATTGATGGAGATGCTGCAAACAATCTACGCTAACCTTTAAAATCATTTATTACTTTGTTTTATAAACAATAATTATAATAATAAAAATTAACAATAATATTGATTTTATTTAGAATAATTTTGCATAAGAAATCATGTCATCATTCAGGGGGTCTCATTGATTTTGAAGGCCCTGTACGAAGTTAAAAAAATGGGCCCTTTATATACACACAAATAAGCAAAAGTTCACTAATACTACGGTATTTATTATATCAAAAACTAAAACAAAAGAATGATAGTAAAATAGTTTATCATGTATAGTTACATGAATTGTGAAACTCGATCTTCTAGCATTAGTGAAAACAAAGTTATGAATCAACTCTTCATAATCAATACTCTCCAGGTTATCGTTCTTAATAATTATCATTGATCATTACGACTTTCTTCTGACATTTTAGACGGTAAGTAGGACTTCAATACAATCAACTACTTTCAGGTATTTTAAGACATCGTTAGGTCGGATAGTTTTTTAGGATAAAAACGAGTCAAGCAACTTCAATTTCATATAAATTTCATTTGCATCAAGATGTAATCGTCCATCATACTTAAGTGTGGATTCAAGACGACTACAACATGACTTAAGATTTTGGTCATCAAATTCCTTCAACCTTTTAGGAAACAAAAAACAAAATATTTTTTCTTACTCTTTGTACAGTTTAACTCTGGTTTTAAAAGAAGCACTAATCCTGAACTGAAAGTAAGACATCTTGATCACTTTGATTCTCCTAAATTTGTTTTTTTTCTACGAACCTGACGCATTTGAGAGAATATCGGATCAATATTCATTTCAATGGCAAGTCCTTAGCATCATCAAATAGCCTTAGATAACCCTCTTTCTTTGAACTCTTTGAAGTATTCTATCAAAATGTTCATTTATTTAATATATTAATAAAAAATGGACAATCTAAAATTTTATTTTTTAATTGTGGGCTTTTGAAAATTATAACATATATATACACACATAAAAGTGGGCCTCCTTTGACATGTGGGTCCTGTGCGAACGCACCTCCTGCACTTCCTCAAAGACACCCATGTCATCATTCACATCATCATGTAATCTACTATAGCAGGTTGTGTACATATAAAAAATGGCGAGTTTAGTAAGTTCGATATATTAAATGGTATAGATTTTAAAGTTGAATACATACGGTAGCAAAACGTAAATAGTAAACTAATATCTAAGAAAGAAGCTCGAAAATTGTAGAACATATCAACTATGACTAAGCTTAGCTAGTATGGATCTCGGATCTGCTCGATGATCGATATCCTAGTAATTAAAATATTATACGGTCATAAAATAATTTACAATCGAAGGGCTGTATTAGTTAACTATTAATACGTTGGGTTATATATAATATAGAATATAGAATATTTAAAAATTGTATCCACATGTACGCATTAAAAAACGAGCTGATCATCTTCATAAAAGGAAAGGGTTCGGTTACCCGAAAATATAATATTTTAAATAATTTTTAACTTTTATTTTATATTTTTGAGGAACCAATAATTAAGAGGTACGCACTAAAAAATGACAAATGATAAGTGTTTGCGACTTAAATACTTTTATGTGCTTTTATTTAATACATGTTAATATTTATTTTAGTTTTAGTTATTGTATATATAGTCATTAAACGGAGAGTGAACGTTATATTTAAATATTTTATAAGGGAAAAATTTAAGAAACCATTAATTCTTTTTCCAATTTTACCGACTTTCTTTTATTTATATTAGTTTTAACATATTATCAACCTTTTCCTAATTTTATAATAAAGATTCTAAAATTTATTATCTAAAGCTTTTTTTTATTCGTCTCTGGAAAAAATAAATTCAATTTGTTTACCTTTATTTTTATTTCAATACTACAAAAAAGTTAATTTCTTTATTTCCCACTCTTTTTTCTTTTATCTCTATTCTTTTAAATTAATTCCGAAAAACTCATAAATATAGTATAATCTTGTTTTAAGAAATACACTACAAGAAAAATCATTTTTAGAAACAAATGTTTTAGAGGCGACATAAAGTCGTCCCTAAAAGTTACAAAACGACGACATCCTACGTTGGGAGCCTAAGGAGGGACAATTAACCTTTTATGGACGACTTTTTTCGTCTCTAAAGATATTTTAAATTTGTTTTTCAATTTCTTTTTTCCCCAACAATGATTAATGTTTTCATATTTTCTTTTTGATTTTTATCACGTCTTATATTTAGTATTTAGGAACGACTCGTCGTCCCTAAAAGTCTTAAAAAAGTTAAAACTCTATACGTTCCCGGGTATCTTGTGTTTGAAGGCAAATGAAAAGTCTTTTTTATTTCCCAATCCCTAAATCTTCTTTGCTTGTCTGCTCCCCTTTTCCCCGACCCAAATCTTCTGTCGCTAGAAGGCAGTTGCTTGTCTTCGTTACCCAAATGTTGCATTATCTGGAACTTGAATTTAACTAGAAATTACTAACTGTTTAAGATGATACATTCATGGTAAGAAACCAGTTTATTGCAATCTAAGTGTTAGTGTAGAGCAGTTACAAACATTTGGCTCAGTATTCTGTTTTTTTTTTAATTGAGAAATGTATTTGGACTCTGCTTAGCTTAGTGTATGCATCAGAAAGTATAGATACAAACTACAATTACATCTATGTTGATACAAGTAACTCCACAACACACAAATTAGATGATTTATCCCCTTAATTACCACTTGCAAAGCTCCATTGTAATTGCCAACCACTCCAGTAGAAAGTATATTTGACCATTGATTCTGATTGTAAGATAATTGAGCTCATAATTGATCATATATATATATATATATGTATATTCAGTAGTACTTAAGATAAATATACCACATCCATTAGAATTTCCACAAGAGTCATATGATTTCTTGTATCTATGTTCTCTGCTAGTAGTTTCTCATTCTCATTTCTCAACTGAGTGTTCATACTTATTACATGTAATCATAAATGCAAGTATAGCTAGCTAATACCTTATGAAAAATGATAAAAAGCCACAATTGAGCAGCTAGCCTTTCTAATTTACCTTCATATTTTTCATAAGGTATTATCAGCCCCATCTCTCTTTCTTTGTTAAATTAAATATTATTTAAGGGTTTGCTTTTAATTTCGATTTTGATTTCGATTTCACTTCATCAAGTTTCATATAAATATTTTAACTTTCTATTGTGGGTTTATGGTCAAAAAGTAAAGATTGCATTTCATTTGATATAGAAACATGGTTTGTTTCCTGCGTATATATAATGACTCATTTATGTTAGGATAACCAATATACATAGGCACATAGCTGTTAAATAAGAATCTGGGTATATATAATGACTCATCCTATTTGCACACTGTTGTTTTCTTTTTTGTGTGTTAAATTTATGTTTGAATTTGTGTACTTAAAATGTAGTAGTTTGAATATAGAAACGCTAATAGATTTTGTATTTAAATTCCTGCATAGTAATTAATTATTTAGGACTAAGTTATTTATACCATTATATGTTGTGATATACAGGACTAAGTGAGTTTGTTTCGAGGAATAATGCACACTGTATATCAAATTTCTCAATCCGTCACTCCTTTT
The DNA here is from genome assembly GCA_038502395.1 of Dittrichia graveolens. Classification (NCBI taxonomy): domain Eukaryota; kingdom Viridiplantae; phylum Streptophyta; class Magnoliopsida; order Asterales; family Asteraceae; genus Dittrichia; species Dittrichia graveolens. Next base: position 17,238,019 of record JARJIL010000006.1, read on the forward strand.
AGAAGGTGAACAGCTTCATAAATTTTCAGAGGTAAGTATCTTCTCATTCTTTCCTCCATATTTGATGTTTATATGTTTTTTTCAGCTACCTGGTTATATATTTCTTTCACCACAAATGTCTATTAATAGTTTGTGTATCTATTTAAAATTAAACCAAAGTAAGTTTACAACTTCACTTTCAAGTATATGCTTATACTTTCCCTTTTCAAAAATGTTCCAGGTGTTAGTTATACTTTCAAGTGTATGCTTATATAAATAGTTATTTCGACATTGGTTCATTTGCTGTTTATTGTTTTGAATATGAAAATATCTATATTGAACTTCCAGAAAATTACAATTTGGCATTGTGATAATTCGTCTCATATTGCTATATAAATAGTTAATTACGTACCAGTTTATTCAATTGACTATTTCTTATTAAAGACTGCATTTCATTTGATATAGAAACATAGTTTGTTTTCTGCGTATATATAATGACTCATATCTGTTAGGAGAATCAATATACATAGCTGTTAAAGACTCATCCTATTTGCACAGGTACGCCAGTTTGTTTTCTTTTTTGTCGGTTAAATTTATGTACTTGAAATGTAGTAGTTTGAATATAGAAACGCTAATAGATTTTTTTTTAAATTCCTACATAGTAATTAATTATTTAGGACTAAGTTATTTATATCAATATATGTTGTGATATATCAGGACTGAGTGAGTTTGTTTCAAGGAATAATACATACCATATATCAAATTTCTCAATCTGCCACTCCTTTTAGAAGGTGAACAGCTTCATAAATTTTCAGAGGTATGTGTCTTTTCACTCTTTCCTCCATATTTGGTGTTTATATGTTTTTTTAGTTACCTGTTTATATATTTCTTTCACCACAAATGTCTATTAATAGTTTGTGTATCTATTTGAAATTAAACCAAAGTAAGTTTACAAATTCACTTTCAAGTGTATGCTTATACTTTCCCTTTTCAAAAATGTTCCGGGTATTGGTTATACTTTCAAGTGTATGCTTATATAATTAGTTATTTCAACATTGGGTCGTTTGTTGTTTATTGTTTTGAATATGAGAATATCTATATTGAACTTCCAGAAAATTACAATTTGGCATTGTGATAATTCGTCTCATATTGCTATATAAATAGTTAATTATGTACCAGTTTATTCAATTGACTATTTCTTATCTGTTTTCTATAAGATCAATAGATGATTTATTTTCTAATAATAATGCATTTCATCATCAAAATAATTAATTGTCTTAAACACAGCTATGACGATTGATAAGAGTTGGACTAAATCTCGTAACCGTAACTCTGACGAGTTTCGAAAAGGTCTTAAAGCATTCATGGAGAGGTGTAAGGAGCACATGACACCTTGTGGTTTAGTCCGATGTCCTTGTCAAAAGTGTGAAAACAGAAAGTATTATTCTTTAAATGATGTAAAGAAGCATATACATTTAATACGGTTTAATAAGTATTATGATACATGGATCTATCATGGTGAAACTCAAGAGCCCGCAGTCGTAGTACATCATGTAGCTCCAATAACGGAGGAGATGGATGATGTCCGTTGGGAGAATATTACCGATGAAGAACACACGGATACAGGAACTTCAGGTGCATGCCCTAGTGCCACAACAGACGAATATGCTGAATTACTTAACGAGGTCGAGACCGAGTTATACCCCGGTTGTACTTGGTGTTATTCGTTGAATTTTTTAGCGAAATTGTTGCACATGAAGGTCATAAATAAGTGGACCAATAGTTCATTTGATCAACTGTTAGACCTTCTACGATTTGCATTCCCAAAAGACAACAAAATCCCATCGTCACACTACGAAGCTAAGAAGAAAATGAGAAAGATAGGCTTGGGGTATGAACCAATCCATGCTTGTAAGAACGACTGTTGTCTATTTTGGAAGGAGAATATAGAATTGCAAAGCGGCCCAATTTGTGGTGAGAGTAGATGGAAAGACAAAGACACAAATGGAAAGAAAGTTGCTCAAAAGGTGTTGCGTTACTTTCCTTTGACACCCAGGTTAAAGCGTTTGTACAGCTCCAGGCACACTGCGGAGTCTATGAGATGGCATGCTATGGGACGGTCGAGAGAAGGTGAGCCGATGCATCACCCGGTTCTTGGAAAGATTTTGATGCTAGGTATACAGACTTTGCTAGAGAAGATAGAAATGTTCGATTAGGGTTGGCTGTTGATGGGTTCAATCCATATGGAAACATGAGCCTATCTTATAGTATGTGGCCTGTCATATTGACAACATACAATACTCCTCCATGGTTATGTATGCAAGAATATTCTTTTATGCTAACATTGTTAATTCCTGGCCCTAAATCGCCTGGAAAGGACATGGATGTTTTCTTGAGGCCTTTGATTGAGGAACTAAGGGGGTGTTTGGTACAGAGAAAAGAAAATGAGAGAATTGGAAATAGAAATGGGACACCCCCTTCCATTTCCAATTCTCAAATTCCTTAAGGGGATTTAACATCGCAACCACAAACGATCGAGGCTTCAATCGCAGCAGACATCGGCTGCGGCGTTAGCCACCTCGCCGACGTCGACGATCTAGGGTTCTATCGCAACAGACGAGACGACGGCGATTAGGGTTCTATCGCAACCGACGACGACGGCGGCTACGGCGTTGGCCGCCTCGCCGGCAACAGACGACAGATTCATCGCAACACACATCGCCCATGAAGAAGATCGATGCCATTTCTCACGATTTCTCCACAAAATGGAGAGAAATGAGGTAACAAAGAAAACCAGGAAAGGGAAATGAAGTGGGAAACCATTTCTCCGCCCCCTAAGCTCCCAAACAAGAGAAATGAGGGCATTTCCCTTTCTCTCCTTTCTTTTTCCCCCTACCAAACAACACCTAAAAGTTTTATGGACCGATGGAATTCAAATGATGGATGCCTCAACAAGCACTGTTTTTACCATGCGTGCAATTTGATCAGCGTGACCAATGTACATATGCCCCGGTTGGTCCACATGGTGCTAGTTTTCCTCGTTTTATCAGCAACGTCATATATGCCTCGGTTCCAAAATATTACAAATCATGGGATGATGTACCAGGGTCATAGGAGTCGGATATTATTATTCCTGAACTAGAGGTAAGTTTAATATATAAATTATGTTCTACTGATTCTCCTATTCTATATAATATCTATAAACAATTAAGTTTACACTTGCAGGAATGTTTTGACTTGGAGTCTTTGTATGATCCAGATCCAACCCAATGCAATGTAAGGAAGACAATTCATACCATTTGTGGGAACCGGTATAGAAATATAAAAAATAAATACAAGAAAGAAGTTGTCGAACCAAGTGGTGCTTTTGAGAATGCAGCGGTAGCAAGAGAGAACCCTCCAGATGGAATGCCACCTGATGAATGGAAAAAGGTACTAGTTTTCTATTTGCAACCACGTCTAATAGAGAGGTCATTGAAAAATTCTCAAAATTGACGCAAACAACCCTACCCAAGCTTGCACGGGACAAAGTCGTATGCTAGACAACGATTTGAGGAGCAAGACGCTGAGGGCAATTTTCCTCCTTTGATGAACTCTTTCTACAAAAATCATTACAAGGAAGGTAGCGGGTTTGTCAACGATAAAGCACAAGAAACCTTTGTAAGTTATTGATTTAGTTTCTCTATTGTTTATAAATATACTATATGCACCGGTATCTCCTTCATAATTTTATTTTAAAAGATTGGGAAAAATATAGACTTAGTAAACTTAATGTTCATGGTGTATAAGACATGCATAGTTTTCTTTATGGATATGTAGAATGGTTCCATCGAAGTATTAAAAGGAAGAAATTTCCAGCAATTTTAAGTCTTGAAAGTCGGCTAGTATTACAAGTTTGGTAGCATAGTTCTTATTTTTATTGTTTTGAGCTGTATATGGTAGCATGTTTGGGTCGTAAGTGGTATACTTATTTCAGTTTTGAGTTGATAAAAGCTCTAGATATCAAAGTAATTGCACGATTGTTATGGGTGATTTCACAGTTGGTTTGGTTATAGAAAATCATTAGGTTGTAATTCTTGAACACATGAGTAGGTTTTATTTCTGTTGGTTTCACAGCTAAATCCTTTTTGAACACATGAGTAGGTTTTATTCTTGAACACATTAGGTTTTAATATACATGCTGTTGGTTTAATTTCTTTGATGCAACTAACACCAACACCCATATGTATATATATAATCTTATGTCGTGTTTGAACACATTAGGTTTTAATATACATGCTGTTGGTTTAATTTCTTTGATGCAATTGACACCAACACCCATATGTATATATATAATCTTATGTCGTGTTTAATATACATGCTGTTGGTTTATTTCACAACTAATTTCTGTTGGTTTCATAGTAAATCCCTTTTGAACACATGAGTAGGTTTTATTCTTGAACACATTAGGTTTTAATATACATGTTATTGGTTTAATTTCTTGAACACATGAGTAGGTTTTATTTCTGTTGGATTAATTTCTGTTGGTTTCACAGCTAAATCCCCTTTGAACACATGAGTAGGTTTTATTCTTGAACACATTAGGTTTTAATATACATGTTGGTTTAATTTCTTTAATGCAATTGACACCAACACCCATATGTATATATATAATTTTATGTCGTGTTTGAATATATAGGAAGAGTTGCAGTGGGTTCAAAATTTGGATCCATCAAAGAGTGATAAAGAAGTTGTTGAAGAGGTACTTGGAACACGCCGTGGGCATTATCGTGGACGGGGACAAAAGTTGCCAACGGGTCGGTCAACAATTGCTCAACCATCACGTGGGTTTGTGCCACAAAGTCAATTTGAAATGTTACAAGAACAATTAAAACAAACCCAAGAAGAACTCTCTCAAAACCGAAGAGAACAAGCACACAAGTCCCGTGAACAAGAAACATTGAGAAAACAAGTAGAGTTTCTTATGCAAATTCAAGCTCAACAAAACCCACAAATGTTTCAACACCAACTTATCCTTCAAAACATACAAAATGGTTAGCACAAACAAGCGGATTTTCTGAAGATGTTGAGGAAGAAGAACATGATGATGAACTTGATAATTTGGATGTACTTTGACTTATACACTTATTAATGTATGCAAATTTTAATTACAGATTTTGTGATGCGTTTGCGTAATGGTTCTGATATTAGTTATATATTATCCTTTATTACTTATTGTACAGGTTTATAAATAATATAATATAATATAAAAAAAATAAAAACACTTTTAGAGACGACATGTCGTCCCTAAAAGTTTTGCATATGTGTGCCTTTACGAAATATAAAGACTTTTAGGGATGACATATGTCGTCCCTAAATATTTTTAATAAAGATTTATTTTTTATTAAAAAGATTTAGAGACGAAGATGTCGTCCCTAAAAGTTTTTTTCTTTTCATTTTTAATTAAATTTTATAACCTTTTAGCATTAACCTTTTAGCCATGAAATGTCGTTGCTACTAATAGTCGTTTCTAAAAGTCGACATATGTCGTTCCTAAAATGTTTTAGAGGCGACTTTTTAAGATTTAGGAACGACATGTGTCGTCTCTAAAAGTGATATTTCCTGTAGTGATAACATATTTAACATTCTAAGGGTGCTTCGAGTGAATAGTAAAAATGATATGATTGTTGGGTCGGAAGTAGGTTATAAAATTTGATTGTGTGGAGTAGCTAGAGTGAATAGCTTATAGAAGTTTTTTTTATCATTAGTGTCATATATATGTTTTGAAGTTTTGAAATTTTAAATCGGAAACTATTTTAAAAAAAAATAATTTATGATTTTAATTTGTTCATATTATATTTTTATTTGAGTTGTTATATATCATAACTAATTTTTAACAATGAAATGGTTAATTATATATAGCACATAATATTTGTAGTTAAATTTTAAATATAAATAATTCTTTACCATATTATAAAGCTAATATTGGCAATTCAACTTGTGGAGAGTTTTGACCAGCTTTTTTAAATGACATGTGTTATTGTGTGATAAAAACACAATAAATTAATCTATAAAGTTTTATTTCAATAAAAAATAGTTAAGTTTATTGGCTAATCGTAATTCTAAACAAATTACATATACTTTGATATGAACTATTTTACGATAAAATAGATAAGTTTATAATATATTTATTGTGAAAGAAATGAAAATATATTTATATAATTGGTAAAAATAAAAAAAAGTAAACAAAATGAGAAAAAAGTTGATCGTATTTTGGTAAAAGTGGTAAAAATAAATAAAATTAAGCAGGTAAATCTTGAAAAAAGTTGCTAGTATATATGTTTAGTAAAATTGATAAAAATAAGAAGAATGGGTAAAATCGAAGAAAGATTAATAATATTTTGACAAAAATAACAATTTTCCCGTTTTATAACTATATTTATCTCGACTTCATGAACATGAACTTTGATCTCTAGAAAACTTTACATCATCGTGAACTTAATTCAATTCATTTTTGGCGACTGAATGGTCGATGATCATTATCTTCAATCCTATGCATCTTTGTGTACATAAATTTTTATGACGAGAAGCATTAATTTTATCATTATAATCTACGTACTAAAAGCTGACCATTAACATAAGTATTGATTTATGCTGCATAAGCATATATGATTTGCTTCATCCTGAACCACATCCAAACTAAGCCCCTTAAGTTCATGAACAACATCCACATCCATCTTAAAACTTTGTTCTTCAACTTCAGGTTCCTTCATCTCTATCTTATCACCTTTAAATTCATCATTAATGATCTCATGCTCATGGACATCATCCTTCGTCTCTGCTCCAGGAATGACATTGGAATCATCAACAACTTCTTTATCAAGATCATCACCTTTTTCATCTATCTTTGGAAGATAATCATGAGTTATCTTATTGTTTGCATGTTGCTGGTTGATATCAATAATATTATCCTTCATTTCTAATACATGAACACAAAGATTATCATCAGTTTCATCTTTCTTCAGAAGATAATGTTCTTGTTCATTCTTTGAATCCTTGTGTTCATTAACTTCAACATTCATCTCTAACACATGATCAACTTCATCCTTTTTTGAAAGATCATTATCATGCTCATTATTCTTTGAAAGACCATGGTCATGAATTTCATCTTTCTTTATGAGACCATTATCAAGAACTTCAACATTCCTTGGATGAGCATCACCAATCATTGGCAAATCAAGAGAAAACTTAAAAGTAAAAGCACATGTAACAGGAAAAGACTCATTGGTTCTAATATCCCCTCCTCTTATGTTAATATAACCAGGATAATCACTCACCTTAAAACCAACTTTCTCCTTCAACTTAAGACCAGCTTTACCAGCAAGTAAAACCACATTCCATTTGTCATATGGAGAGTCATCTCTATGCCTCAGATGCACCTCTCCCCCTTCATTCAACATCTTGCTTGCACTTTTAAAGTAACCTCGCACCAAACTCCTATGCATCCTGTAACACACATAAACAATACTTTAAACTAAGTACATGACGGCCAGTAGCCAGGGAGGAAGAGGAACTTAATAAGGGCAGGGGAGAGCTGTAGCCCCTCTAAAATTTTTCGCTCAAATTAATATTTTACTATAATTTATATGATAAAATATTAATTTGTATCTAAAGAAATTTATGGTTGGCCTCCTCCAAAATAAAACTATTAAATTTCGTCACTCCCGATAATGATATTCAAGTTCCGTCACTGCGAGTAGTACAATTATCAATATATATATATATATATATAGGGGAGGGGTTCATGCGAAAAGTGTTTTATTTGCGAAAAATGCGAGAAGCAATTTCAGCCAATGATTGGTTTTTGATCTTGTGGTTCACATTAATCACAATTAATATTTTTATTTATATCAAAAGGGTAAATTAGTAGACAAAAATATTTTCTCTCTCCCCTCTTTAATTAATTTTTCTCTTTCAAATTAACTTTTTTCTAGATCTGTTTTATATTTTTGTTATCATTTTTCAAATTAATTCTTTTTTTTCCAGAAATTTCTTCGCATCTAAGTGTTCATTTTGTGTGCAATAATGAACACATCAAAAAATACGACTTTAAACAAATTTTCAATATTCAATACTGCACACAGCTAAATACAAATGAGTTTTTCTATTATTACTACTTTAAATAAATTATTTTCAAGTTAGGGCAGCAGCGGCGAGGGGAGGAGGGCGGTGGTGGTGAAGTTCTTCATGACAGATATGGGAGAAACCTAACAGAGAGGTGGGAAGCGGGCGGTGCTGGTGTTGCCCAGCATGGAGGAAAAGAGAGAGAGACCGGTGCTGGATAGATTGCATTTGACGGTGATGGGTGTTGCCGGCCACCATTGAGATATGGGAGAAACCCTATGTTTAGAGAGAGATGGGAGAATTTAAATCGTGGGTGTATCTTTGGTGTTGACTGTCGAATAAGAATGAGATTTGGTTTAAGGTTAAAAGACAATTATAACCTTTTTCTTTTCTTTTAATTTATTTAATTTAAATTAATTACAAAATTGCCATAACACATCTTAATCATTGATTAAATAATCTAACGATCTAGAAAGCTTCTCGCATTTTTCATAAATAAAGTGCTTTTCGCATGAACCTCCCTATATATATATATATATATAGGATTAAGATCAAGAGAGATGTATTTTAAGAGGAGATGCGAGAGAGGAAATATGATTGTGACACGTGTCATAAGTAGTTGAGGGGTGTTTTAGTAAAATTAGAAATTTTGTATCTCTCCCCCAAAATATTAGGGCTCATTCCTTTTTATCTCAACAGATCAATTTGCCTAGACTACCACTGTCATTTTCTTCCTTTCGTAGCAAGCTCTCACTCACGCATCTGTTGTCAGGTCCGGCCACCACCGCCGCTGGTTGAAAAGATTGCCCGTCGTCTACCGCCATCCGCTTCAACGTCTTTTCCATAGCCCACCGCTATGTTATGGTCGCAGACCCTCCAACAACCCACCGCCTTCTACCTAATCATTCACATCGAGAGCGTCACGAAGAAGTAAGCCACAGGCCACCGCCATCCTTCACCACCGCAACTGCCGGCTCTTTCTTCTTCTTCTACTTCTTTTATATTTCTTTCTCGTTTTTGTTTTTTGCTTTGTTTATAGTTCTTCTTCTTTTGTATTTCTTATCCTTCAAATAACTAGCAGGTATTCAAGTTATTTTGTATTTGGTTAGTAAAAGATTGAATTTTTGCTGTAAAAATCATCCCATATTTAAACTTTATAACATATCTGTCTTTGATAGTGATTTGTGCATCAAATTAATTTTGATGCACAGCTGTTGTGCATCATTTTTTTGGTTATTGTGCATCAACTTCATGATCTGTAGAGAAGGTAGGAACGACGATTGGTAGTTTTCAAGATTGTTTTGATTTAATTTTGATGTCGTTAGTTCAATTATTTTGAATTTTGATGATCTTTGTTCTAGAAAATGCTTATTTGGTTTTTAGCTTGAAATTAGGAATATCTCTGCAAGTTTGTTCAACTTTAATTTCGTGCATTTTTAACTTCCAAAATTACCCCTAATTTCATTTGTTGACCGACTCCTAACATTCATAAATTTTGACCAGATTAGTTTGACTCTATCTCAAATCCTACGGTTCAGATTCCATCTTTCACATCTCTCCTTAACTCCCCTCTTACTATAACCTAACCCTATATATATATATATATATATATATATATATATATATATATATATATATATATATATATATCTTACTTGATTAACTCTGGTTAGTTTCATGCATGCAATAATGGCCAGCATGAGGGAAGTTATAGATAATGACGTCGAACTTCAATTCCTTGAGAACTGGATGCTTGTGCATGTTGTAAACATCGACTTCATACAACAACAAACAGCCTAAGCTGTTCAGTGCTTTAAGATTCTTTACGCTGCTCCAATGCTTCACAACCTGTAAATCTAAACGTACGTACAGGCCGGCTTAATTAATTATATATTTTATGTGCTTAAATTATATTTATTTCTAAATATATACATGTAAGATGAAAGGCCATGCAATGATCGATAAGCGATACCCCTTCCATATATATTATTAATTATTATTATTATGAAATAAAGTGACATATAATAGAGTACAGTTCGTTCCTGTTTAATTTTCACAGCGTAAATAATATTTACAAAATTACAATATTTTAGTCATGATTTGAAAATAGAAATATATATTGATCCAAAATCAGTAATATTAAATGCATGCATGCGCATCATATATAGATTAACTTCAGGTATACGTACATGATTTTAATTTAATTTGATATTTTAAAAAAGAGATGTAATATCATCCTATTTTTTCCTTCAAATTATCATCATACTCACAAGATAAACAAGTGTCAAAATCAATAAAAAAAGTGAAAAATGAGAATCGGTGAACTACAAGCGTGTATCATCTTATTATGAGTAACAGAATTGAAGTAAGAAAAAAATTAAAAGAATATATCATTTTTCTTTTAAAAATCATAAAAACAGGATTATCCTTGTGGTCCATGCCTTTAGTTTGAGCTAAGGGTGAGCTTCGTACCGAAACCGGATTGAACCGGTACCGGTATCGAAATTAAAACACCAAAACAGAATTTCTTAAATTCTTGTAACGAATACCGAACTAAAATACAAGACCCGTTTCTGATCGGTTTTTTGTTCCGTAAAGGCGTAAATGCTGTAATATGTTTTCGTGATTGTCGATTTCGAACAATAGCTAGCAACAAATTACAGGATATCTATGGTCCTAGCTAGCTAGCAACAAATTGAGACATTTACTTAATTAATTGGATATATATTATGCTTACCTTGATCGTGGTAGGAAGTAGCAACGATGTTATTAGCAGTGCCTAAGGCTCGAGCTAAACATGTAGAAAACGAGAAATTACCTTCACCCACAAGTAAGATCTTTTGGGAACTATTGTAACAATGGATCCGTCGTAGTACTTTTTTACCGCTTTCTCCTGTACTGTTCATGTCTAGTTCTCTCGATCACTCTCTCTCACATAGACGGTAACCGGAGAATCCCTTCAATTCAATTCATCACTAAATGCTATACTTCATCACATGCATACATACATACATATATATATATACATATGTAATTAAGTATAGAAGTTAGTGATGAATGGAATTGAAGGGATCGGAGATGTATAGTAGCATTGATCTGCTGACTTCTCATGTGACAGGACCGCTTCAATTCATCTTCCATAGAGTACCTCAAGAGTTACAAATTAATGCAATGCGCGCATGCATCAAAGTTTTAAGATGTTTGAATTTCATGCTAATTTATTACTTAATATTTATAGAAGGTGATTTACAGGATATCAAGAAAGAATTAATACGCGCGTACACGTATGCTTAATCTTTTAATTTTCTGAACAGGAAAAAAAACCCTAAACTAGGAACTTTGACCTGGTTATCAGTCTCACCTTAAGAACTCAAAATATATATTAAAACTTGATCAATTAAGATGCTAGCTAGAAAAAGTTTACAAAGTTACAAACAGCTAGCATACGTACGGCTTAATCATATTTATCTTGATTAAACCTATAAAACAGTAAAAACTACTTAACTATTTGACAAAACTATATATTGGTATACAAAACTTGACGAGTTATATATATATACATATAAGAGAGTGTTCATTTAAGAACTGTTTTTATTGCGAGAATCGTAAGAATCAATCTTAGTCATTCATTTTATAAGTGAAATTCATGGATGAAGAAAATATGTGGGATTGAGTGTGGCAAACAGGTGCATGTAAAGAATTTATGGGTGTGCAATTCAATTAAAGGAGGGATTGAGAATTGGACGGCTAAGATTGGTTCTCGCGGTTCTAGCGATAAAAACGGTTCTCAAATAATCTTTTCAATATATGTATGTATGTGTGGCAGATAATTTTCAAGACGTTTTTCCAGTCACGTGCGAAACGATTGAACTTCTAGTTCTAATACCATTTTTTTAAAAGTTTTTGATCATATGTCAAACTTAATCATACATAGAATGAAGAAAAAATTTAAGGTAAAAAAGATCGAGTGAAATTTAGACGGGATGTGATGAAGGTATTGATGAAAAAACTGGAGTTAGTCATGTACCAATTTAATGATCTTATTTAGACATATTTTTTTCATATTAAAACTTTCAAAACTCAGCTTTTTTATGTAATTAACTTGGTTTATTAACTCAGCTGTCCTCACAAAACAGATACTCTCTTGATAGCTTTGGTACATCATTAAATGCACTGTTGTACTTTCCTTACAGTTTTGGTCAGGTACATGCCTCATCAAGTATATTCAAGGTCTTTTTTTTATGTTTCCTTCTCTAGCCTGGACCTACCTCCGGTTATGCATCATCAAGTATATCCAAGGTTTTCTTCTGATTCTTCCTTCTCTAGCCTGGACCTACCTCTATTTATGAATCATCAAGTATATCCAAGGTCTTCTTCTTATACTTCATTCTCTAGGCTGGACCAACCTCTGATTCAGCGGCTGGTCAGGTACGGTATCGATGGTTTTTGCATATTTCGATTCATCATTTTTTAGGTGATTTTGATTCGATCTTGCAATTTCGATTCAAGCAAATCTTGCAAATTATATGGTATCATTCACCATTTTTAAAAGCGATTCCGATTCTTGTGTATTTACGATTTCGTCCTTTGTTCTTCTTAAAATCAAACATGGCATCGATTTTGTTCTTGCAGATTTGCGATTTCTATTCTGTGTTAGGGGGTTCATATGCGGGTTTGGAGATCTTGATCTTGTTCAGGTCTTAAAGTTTCCACTTCGACTTTGCAGTTGCGATCTTGATCTGGTTCATGCATTCAAGTTTGCGATTCAATTTTGCAGAGTTGGTTTAACTTTTCGAGTTTGATTGAAGACCTGGTTCAAGTTTCTGATCTCAACTTTACAAGTATGGTTCAAGCTTTCGAGTTTGAAGATCTTGGTTTGAGCTTGCAGATCTTCCGAGATTTCGAGTTTACAGATTCGGGTATCAAATATCTGGTTCGTTTTAAAAATGTGGTTCAAGATTTGCATTTGTGGTTGGCGACATTGTTGTTAGACACGTTCTATATGTCGTGTCTAAAATATTTCTTCTAAGCTTCTTGCGTGTACGTATACGAGAAAATTATTTTACATGTTTTTCCAGAATAAAATATTTTCACAAATCTTCTAAAACTAAAACTTTTATTTTTCCTTTAATGTCAAATGTAATGATTGATATATATATATATATATGTATATATATATATATATTGAAAAGTTCATTTGAGAACCATTTTAATTGCGAGAACCGTGAGAACCAATTTAGCCGTATAATTCCCCCTCCTTCAATTGGATTGCCCACCCATGAATTCCTTACATGCACCCTGTCACACCCAATCCCCCCACACTCTTCATCTATGAATTCCATTATCCAAAATAAACGGCTAAGATTGGTTCTCGCGGTTCTCGCAATAAAAACGGTTCTCAAATGAACCTTCTAATAGTAATTGTATTTAGATAGTAATTATCTTTTGTATATTTGGATAAGATTTATCCTCTCCATTGTTTTAGATAGTTGGTTAGGCTAATCTCCTATATATATATATATATATATATATTTCTTGTACATGTATTCTCAAGATCAATGGAAATTATTCATTCCAATATGGTATCAAGAGCCTAATTGGCAATTACGATCGCCGGCTCCTCCTTAATCCTAAACTTGTTTTTTTTCGGTCCTCTTCGCTGCCGCCATGGCTGATGCTACGCCACCCTCCAACCCACCGTCCGATGTCAAACTACATCCGGTCTTCACCGTTTCTAATATCCAGCACAAGGTCCGCGTCCTCGACGGCTCAAAGGTCACGTATTCTGCGTGGGTCAAACTGTTCCAACTCCATGCCCGCACCTACAAGGTCATGCACCACATCGACGGTACCCTGGCTCTAGCAGCCACCCATATGACGTATGCTGCCTGGGCTGAGATTGATGCACACGTGCTTCAATGGATATATGGTACCTTGTCCGACGACCTTCTTGCCCGTGTTCTCAACGATGAATCCACGGCTCATCAAGCTTGGCTACGCGTCAAGAATATTTTTTTGAACAACAAAGGGGCCCGGGCGGCTGCCCTTGAACAAGAGTTTAACAATCTCAAACTTGACTCTATGCCCTCTCTTCCGGCATATTGTCAACGCCTACGGGAACTTGCTACACAATTGAAAGATGTTGATGCGGCCGTCACCGAACAACGCTTGGTACTCCAACTCATTCGTGGCCTCCCTAGTGATTATGACACGGTTGCTTCTTACATTCATCAAACCCTACCCTCGTTTGAAACTGCTCAAAGCATGTTAGAGCTTGAACAACACCGGAAATTGGGCCGCGAGGAACCAACGGCTTCTCCTACGGTTCTCGTTACCCCTACCACTTCTGACCCTAAGCCTGATCACTCCGATCGGCCACCACCTCCTTACCGCAACTCCCAGCCCCGCCGTGACAGCCGCGCCTCCAACGGTCGTGGTCGTGGCCGTGGTTCCGCCAATCGCCCACCGGGATCTACCCGCAACGAATCGTGGTCCCCTTGGCCACCGCAATGGCAGCTCCCGCCTTGCCCTTATCCCACGTACCCGTGGACAGCCCCACCGTGGCAACCCTGGAACCCTCTTACCGCTCCTCCACAGCAGCGTCAAGCACCACCTCAGCCGCCGCCGAGCAGGCGCATGTCACCGAACTGGATCCGCTGCAACCCTCTGATTTGGGTCACGCTTTTCAAACCATGAGTCTCAACCCGCCGTCCGAACATTCGTGGTACATGGACACCGGGGCCTCTTCACACATTACGGGTGACTCAAGTATGATTTCATTCCCTAGTAATTTTAGTACAATTCGTTCTATATTTGTTGGTAATGGTTCTAGTATTCCAGTCCATGGCTCTGGTTCATCCTCTATCCCACTTCCCCTTTGCCCCATGCATCTACACAATATTTTACATGCCCCACAAATTATTAAAAACCTTATTTCTGTACGTCAATTTACCAAAGACAATAATGTCTCACTTGAATTTGACCCTTTCGGTTTTTCTATCAAGGATCTCAAGGATGGGACGATTCTTATGAGGAGCAACAGTACGGGTGATCTCTATCCACTACAAGCCGCCACCTCCATCAACCCTCCACCAGCTTATCTTACCGTTGTTGCTCCCGACTTATGGCACAACCGTTTGGGTCACCCCGGCGGATCTACTTTAGCTCTTTTGTGTTCTAGTTTTTTTATTCGTTGTAAGGAGCCTAGCTCCCATCTTTGCAATTCATGTCAAATAAGTAAACATAGACGTTTACCATTTGTTGATTCTACTTCTCGTACTTTTCTTCCGTTTGATATTATTCATAGTGATTTGTGGACTTCTCCCGTGCTAAGCAAAAGTGGCTATAAATATTATCTTGTCTTGATTGATAATTACACACAATTCACATGGGTTTATCCTCTAAAAACAAAATCTGAAACATTCGCCAAATTTAAACAATTCTATCAATTAATCAAAACTCAATTCGGTGCATCTATAAAAAGATTTCAATGCGACTTAGGTCGTGAGTTTGATAACACCGAATTTCACAATTTTGCTACCTCCGTTGGTCTCACCTTCCGCTTCTCCTGCCCGCAAACATCACCCCAAAATGGCAAAGTCGAACGCATGCTTCGCCGCTTGAACGAAATTGTCCTTGCCCTTCTTTTTCACGCCTCCCTACCACCTTCCTTCTGGGTCGAGGCACTTCACACCGCCACCTATCTCCATAACATTTTGCCTACTAAAACACTTCAAAACCGCTCCCCTACCGCTGCCCTCTTTTTCCGTCTCCCCTCCTACGAACACCTACGGGTGTTTGGATGCGCTTGTTACCCGAATCAAACCGCAAAATACCCTCGCAAATTAGCCACACGCTCCACTAGATGCGTATTTCTTGGTTATCAACCACAATTTCGGGGCTATCGCTGCTTTGATCCCTCAACCGGCAAAGTCATTATCTCCCGACATGTCACCTTTGACGAACAAGTCTTCCCCTTTGCCGGTCCCACCCCTCCCACTGCTTTCGCCTACTCCTTTCTTGACTCTTTTCCACCTTACCTATTTGACCATGTTCAATCTCCCACCCCTACCCTCGCCCCGACCACGTCGCCTCCTCCTCCCCCACCTCCACACTCGCCCCCACCGCCATCCCCACCTACTCCACCGTCACCGCCCACCCCCCACCTCCACCTCCACCTACCTCCTCTCACCCAATGACCACTCGCTCTAAAGCCGGCATCTTTAAACCCTGTCCCATCCTCGATCTTCATGTCACCACCACTCCCACCATCTCACCCTTACCTAAAAACCCACGGGATGCTCTATCCGACCCTAACTGGAATACTGCCATGAACGATGAATATTGGGCTTTACTTGCTAATAATACATGGGAACTTGTACCTAGACCATCCGATGCACCTGTTATTCGATGTATGTGGTTGTTTCGCCACAAATTTCACTCCGACGGATCTCTTCAATGCCACAAGGCCAGGCTTGTGGTCAATGGTAAGACTCAATAGGTGGGTATTGATTGTAATGAGACTTTCAGTCCCGTGGTCAAACCAACCACCATTCGGACTGTGCTTAGCCTTTCGGCCTCTTGATCATGGCCCATTCACCAGCTAGATGTGAAGAACGCCTTTCTTCATGGTGATTTGACTGAGACTGTGTTTATGCATCAACCACCAGGGTTTGTTGATAAGACTAAACCTGATCATGTATGCCGTTTGCGCAAATCGTTATATGGTTTAAAACAGGCGTTGCGGGCATGGTACCATCGATTTGCGACTTTTCTGCACTCTAAGGGCTTTACAAGTAGTAAATGTGACACTTCTTTATTTATTTTGACTCATGGGACGGATATGGCATACTTGTTACTTTACGTGGATGATATTATCTTAACTGCATCGAGTTCATCTTTATTAACTAATATCATACGTACTTTATCTCATGAGTTTGCCATGACAGATTTGGGACCCCTACATCACTTTCTTGGCATACAGGTTACACGTGATCAGCATGGGTTATTTCTATCTCAATCTCAGTATGCCCGAGACATTCTATCCAGAGCAAAGATGTCTTCGTGTAACCCTACTTCGTGTTGCCCTGACTTTCGCCGATCCACCTCTGGTTTTTGCATTTTTCTCGGCGATAACCTAGTCTCCTGGTCTTCTAAACGACAACACACGGTCTCACGATCCAGCGCCGAGAATGAATACAGGGCGGTCGCAAACGCATTTGCCGAAACCACATGGATACGGAATCTTCTTCTTGAATTACATCGTCCGATAAAAAATGCAACAGTTGTTTTTTGTGACAATGTTTCTGCTATCTATCTGACAGGTAATCCAGTGCAACATCAACGAACTAAACATGTTGAGCTAGACATTCACTTCGTCCGAGAGAAGGTTTGTATGGGACAGGTTCGGGTCCTTCATGTACCTTTTTCGCACCAATTCGCGGATATCTTCAGCAAAGGCTTGGCTAAACCATTGTTTCTCTCTTTTCGTGACAGCCTCAACGTCCGCCAATCTCCCGTTGCGACTGCGGGGGTGTAATAGTAATTGTATTTAGATAGTAATTATCTTTTGTATATTTGGATAGGATTTATCCTCTCCATTGTTTTAGATAGTTGGTTAGGCTAATCTCCTATATATATTTCTTGTACATGTATTCTCAAGATCAATGAAAATTATTCATTCCAATACCTTCCCCTATATATATATATAGGGTGAGGATCCAATGAGAACAGTCCTTAAAATGAGAACTCTAGGAACACTGCATCTAGTCTATAAAATCACTGCATCAACTTAAAATCATTACATCTTATCTAAAAAACACGGAGTTCACTTAAAACTAGTCCATCATGCGTGAATTAATCGATAGATTCTCATCTAAGAACCAATGTATCTTGTCTAAAAATCAGTGCATCTAACATAAAATCACTATATTTTGTCTAAGAAGTAGCCATTGAATTGAATTGCCATTCGCAATACCGTTCGTATATGATCCTCATACTATATATATATATATATATATATATATATATATATATATATATATATATATATATAATTTTATATGGAGAAGCTATAGAAAATTAATTAGTTGAAAACAAATTAACACCGGGAGGTTCATCATTAATTTCTTATGTTTAAATTGTGGTAAATGTACATTAAATTGTATTTATTAATTAAGTATTTGTCTATAAATGATTAATTTGTTTTGTGAGAAGATGGAATATACTTATCGACGCAGGTTTGATTGATTTTTGAAAATTAAAATATATGGGTCGAAACTCGTAAGTCAAGTCAATTTAATTTGTGTTTAGATTTTCGGTGTTAATTACATCATAATCTTAAAAAAAACCTAGATACTATAACTTATTTGATTAAATTTAGTCAAGAAAATCTTAGACTTGTCACCAATAATAAATTGTTGTAAAAAACAATAATAAAGGGTATACTTATCCGAAATGTATTAAACTATACCCCAAATGTTAATGTGTGTATCCACCTTTCAAAAATGTTATTGCGTGTATTGAACTTTTAATTTTTGTTACTGTATGTATTTTGATTACATAAAAAAACAAAAAAAGTATAACTTTAATACATACAATAAAAAGTTTAATACACACAATAACACACTTTTTGAAAGTTTGATACACACAATAATATTTTTAAAAGGTGGATACACATATTAACATTTGACGTATAGTTTAATACATTTTAAAGAAGTAAACCCTAAATTAATATATAAATGCAAAATATACTAAGGATGTGTATGATTCATATCTCTTGTACTTTAGATGTAATATTTTGGTATTAGTAATGGAATAAAAAAGTTAGGAAAGTTTGTTTGTTTTCTTTTAATCTATACGTACAAAATGGTACTCTATCCTCTAGCTTGTCCAACACAGACACCCGACCCGTTGATATACCACCCCACCCCTCGTACGTGCTAAAATAATATCCTATTGGGTGAGGAAATCCTAAACACCCCCTTCTTTCTCTCCTCCCTTATTTCTATGGTTAAAAAAAATAGTAAAAGTTGATTTTCCATTTTTTTCCCACTTTACAAACACATTCTATCCTAAATTTATATTTCACACCAAAAAATTTATATATATATATTTTTTACGAATTCAACTTTTTATATTTTTAGGTTTTTATTTTTTTAATTTAAAATTCTAAAGCTTAATTATTAGTCTTGTATTAATTTTCTTATTATTTAGTAATTAACTAGTTATTGTACCAGGTCCTTCTTGTTACGTCACATATGGGCTTCTTGTTAGCAGTTATGTCAATGGATAAAAAAGTGTCTTGAATGAATGGATCCCACTTTAAAGAATTTGTTATGGAACGTGGTCTAAGGCGAAGAGATCCCTTATCTCCATTTCTGTTTCTGGTTGTGTGGAGGCGCTCAATATATACTATGATATGTGAAGCTAGGAATATAATAAGGGTGTTTAAAAATGAAAAGTTTGTGGTCGATCGTAGGCTCGCTGTGGTGATTGATCGTTTTAACAAAACACAGTCAGGTTGGAAAAGCTAGGAATTTATCTATAGGTGGGCGACTAATACTAATAAAGTCGGTGCTTTCAGCACTCCCTCTTTACTGTTTCTCTCTATTTAAAGCTCCAGAAGGAATTATCAAAAGTCTTGAAGCAATTAGAAGATGTTTTCTTTGATGAATTGAAAGAGGGGGCCATCGAATTTCTTGGGTAGCATGGAGCAAAGTTCTTGCGGATAAATCTCATGGAGGTATGGAGGTGTATAACTTAAAAGTGAATCATACACATACTTTAGAAGTTCCATAATAACTTTTTTTGGTGATAATTTAATAAAATTTGAGTCTACTAGGTAGGGTGATGTATAAGCTAAAGCTCTGTTATATTATTCTCTTTTTACTGTTAAAAAAAACTAGTTATCATACCTCGTGTGTTGTGGCACACAAGAGTGCCTTAAGGATACAACTGTTTAAGCCTCAAAATTTTTAATAAAAGACTTACTTTAAAAGAAAGCTTGAAAAGTAAAATTTGTATAAACAAAATATAAATGCGCAAAGTCGTGGATCAAAAGTCATCATTTTAATATTTGTTTTACGCCTCCAACAAGTTTGAGGCGACTCTGGCCGCGGGAAACAAAAATAAAAATGAACGTAATACAAAAATCAATATTTAACATAAATGTTTAAGATAAATTGAAAAGAAAATTAACAGATTCGGGATTGAAATGGTGTTATTATTTTATTTCATAGAATTCTTGTGTATCCACGTCACCTCTTTCACATGTATTAATGTGTATGTAATTTTAGATAACTTATGCATTCGTGTCATCTCCTTCATATGTTTATTTGTAAGTTTAAGTTAGGAATTTTTAACGTGATTGTTAGTTATATGTTAAAAGTTATAATAGAAAAGTAAATAATAATATAAAATTAATTGTTTATATTCAAAATAAAACAAAAACTTAATTAAAATCTAGGGTAAAATATGTTTTAACCCCTAATCTTTACATTAAAAAATGGTTTAACCCTTTATCTCTTTTAATGAATGTGTCAACCCCTAAACTTGTTAGAATCAAATGTTTTAACACTTGACCTACTATAGCATGCTACTAAACTATTAAAAGAACACTTCAATCATTCAATCTATCTCATAAACATCTTAATTTTTAAAATTTAAGTAATTTAATCCTTAATTTTTTATCCTAACAAACAGAAATTAAATATACAACGAGATATCTTGTAACATTCACAATAATAGATTTTCAGCTATTTCAGTTAACATGTAAAAAGAAGAGAAATATATGCTACTTCCAACAACAAAATCACTTAATCGACGAATTTGAACCAGGCTTCAATTGCGGTAGGAGGTGTAAAATTGATCCCACTTGACCGTTGATATTGGTGGCAATCTTGTCGGGTTTATCGATTGACGTTAAGTGAGATGTCCTTCTAATTGTTTTGAAATCGATGGAGGGTATACATGCCGAGACGTTAAAAGGTTATTTAGGTTTAGATTAGGGATAAAAATATTCAAATAATATAAGATTAAGTCTTAAATCAATTAATTACAAGAGTTTAGGAATTAATACATTCATTAAAAGAGTTTAAGGTTAAACCATTTTTAAAACTAAAGTTTAGAGGTTAAATCATATTTAACCCTAAAATCTATTTACATTGTTGAGGAATAATATAAAAGGAAATCCATTTCAAGAAAAGCAAAGAGTGGGGGAGCGAAGGGAAAATAGAGAAGGAAGCCATAAATTGATCCGCTGACTTAAACTATTTCCCTTTTGTGTAGATATGTTCCTTTTTTCAAAACAAAAAAAGTTAGAAATATACACAAAAATCACTGTACATTTCTTTTTGGTAATGTTTTATATAATGTTTTTGAAAATAGTAGTTAAAAATAAAAAATAAAAAATAGGTAAAAGAATGATGTTTAGAAAGAAAAAAGATAGGAAAAAAATAATGTGGACTTTGAGGTTACAAGAATAATGAAAATATAAGAATGTGATTACATCGTATAGTCTAAAAGCCAGATGAAAATATAAGAATGTGATTATACAATATAGTCTAAAAGCCGGAGGGTAAGAGATGAGTAATAATACCTAATTTTATTTTTATTTTTAAAATATTAAAAATGTAATTTATATGTTAAAATAAATTCAAAATTAGAAAAATGAATAAATGCTATAAGAGTAATTCTGTTTTTTAAGTAAACCAAAGATAATTTGAAGAAAAGTTTTATACTTTTAGATTATTTGCAACGGTCACATTCATCATACTGTTACGTCAGTTTTGTAACTTTATCACTTTTCACTATATCAAATTTTAAAATCCACCATAATTATTAATTTCACACTTAATAAAATTCGTGAATTATAAAACTAAAAAACAAATATAAGTGGATCCAAAATATAATATTATTAGATTTATTGGCTTGACATGTGTCACTTTCTCTTGTCACTCACGTGGCTTTGGAGTGAGGGAATTCAAAATTCATTATCACTCACGCAATCACGCGTCTTTCACTCTCCATTTCATTTTCTCTTAGAGTGCTTGTAAGTTGTAACTCTCGCACATCAGGTTTTTTCTTATCATCATCACTTAGTTATGTAGTGATCACTTTATACCACATCAAATTTTTGGATCTACCAACATCCCACTACCAATTAAAAACAACAAGAGAGAGTCAGATAGAAGTAATTTGATAGACCCACAAAACACTCACCTTTCTATGTGATAATCACCCCACACACCCTCATACCATATGTGCATGGTGTAGATACCCCTTCACCCCATCCTCACCCCTTCCCATACCGTTTACTCTTAGTAGTAAAGGGTTAACCCGATAAAATTTAAACCATAACTTAGATCTGTAATTTAGTTCAAATCACTTAAGCTAAAATTATAATACTATTTGGAAAATAATTAGTACAAGCTAACATTTATATTTATACTACTTTATAAACCATATAACATTTCCTCTCATAATCAATTTTAAAAGTTCTTAATTTTCAATCAATACTACATCCTAACCATTCATTTGATCTATAGTAATCACATATATCCACTTATTAAATTTCTAAGTTAGATTAAAATATATACTACGATATAAATCATACAACATTTCTCTTCATAAATTTTAAGAGTTCTTAATTTTCAATCAATACTACATCATCCTAACGATCCATTTTATCTAGATTAATCACATTCATCCAATTATTAACTTTCTAAACTAGATTAAAGTTTTCTAAAAAAATAAACTAATTTTCTATTTGGTATGCACATTACTCTAAAATAATTTAAACACATTTTAAATTCGTTATGCACATTTAAAATTATCTACTATAAAAAAACTTTTTTTTTCCATATTTCAATAATCATTTAATTTCACTCTTTAAAAAAATATTTAATTTCATAGTTTTTTAAAACATTTAAAAAAAATTATCATCTTAGAGAATCAAGATAATAACTACTAAAGAGGAGTTTAAAATATTTTTGTTAAGTTTATATGTACAACACCAATTTTAATGTAAACATAAAATGTGGTTATTTATTTTATGTTTCTAGGAGGCAAAGAGAGGGGATCAAGATGGTGACAGTGGTGGTTGTATTACGGTGACTCGGTGACTATAGTTGTTGGGTTTGATAAGGATGGGGGTTATTGTTTTATTTATTTATATAATAATATTTAATCGGTAATTCATAAATAAAACTTTAAATAAAATAATAAATTAAAAAGAAAATGGTAGTTTGGTCTTTTTTTTAGTGACCGAAGACTGTATATGAAACAAAATCCAAATAATAGGGATGTTAGTATAACTAATGAAGTTCAAGATTTTCAATGTAATTGTGACAAAGCACATGACCAAACAAGTAATTATCCAAGGTTTTAAGAGCAAAAACTTATTATCTTTAAATTTCAACATCTTAATTCTAAACGTCGTTTATTTGTATAATTTCATATTGCTTTAAGTTAATGTGCATAAATAATATTGTTACACCATTAAATTTAAAGTTTCATAACGTGGTCGAATAGTACCATCTACATTACTTCAAATTAGCTATAACATTATTTATTACTATCCGACACCATTTGTAACTATTATGATCTTATCCGTCATCTCTATTGCTAGCCACCACAAAAAAACTCACCACCATACAATTTCACTATCGTATCTTTTTAAATACCACCGTATTACACAAACATCCTGCTAGTTAACTTATAACGTGGGATTAAAAACCCGGGTTTTAAAATATCGAGGAGAAAGATAGAAAGGGACAAAACAAACCGTGACACCGAGGAATGTATATGTCATCGCTGTTGTGGCAGAAAGCTGTTTATAGATCGCCACGTGCGAAAGCAGCCATGGCCATACTCCACGTACCCCGCTTTCTTTATCCACTTTCTTGCTTCTTTCTAAAAGTTGAACTACCAAAAAGATGTGGTTCAAACATGCAAACCCTGTTACCAAAATCACACACACCATTAATGAACAAGTAAACACGATATGTTAGTTTGCAATCACAGATTGACAGTACAATACCTGTTAATTACTCTGTTTTTTAAAGTTTAAACCCCAAAATTACACACCCATCAGTGAGAAGAAATTGTGGTGCAATCAATTCTGTATCGAGATTGATTATTAAAATGAAAGTACCAACAGGGTTTATAACTAAGCTATGGAGCTTCGTTTCATTCCTTCCTTTCTTCCTCCTCCTCCTATTGCTTGGCATCCTAAAAGGTATTTGGCCAAAAAATCTATCTTTTATGTTCATTTATAAAGAAATTTACAATCACCCGATTAACAAATAAAGAATCTTTGACTTACAGGGGTAATAATTGGCCCCATTGTGGTGGTGATGATGGCGGTCGGAAACTCATCGGTGGCAATCGGACTTTGGCCGGCGCATTTTATCTGGACGTACTATTGTGTTCTCAAGTAAACACTTATTCTATCGATATGATTAATTACTTGTTTATTCGTCTCAACATTTTGAAATTGATTTCGCAGGACCAAAAGGCTTGGATGGGTTTTAAAGATGCTTATAATTCTGTTATTGCCTCTGCCTCTCATGCTATGGCCGGCTGTTGCCGTCGCCGGCAGCCTCCTCGGCGGTATAGGCTTTGGGTTTTTCGCCCCGTTGATTGCAACTTTTGAAGTTATTGGCACCGATCATAAAGACAAATGCTTTCATTGCTTTGTTGTAAGTACGATAAGCATCAAACAGTGAACACTTAAAGAATTAAAATCGGTTTTTCATGTCACTAAATTTCTTGATTAATCTCAATCTAGGATGGTTGTTATTCAACACTTGAAGGAAGTTGCACAGTGGTTCGAGATTTTACGGACTTCTGCTTCCATTCTTACTTCTCGTTCATGGATGATCTCAGTGAAGAAATGCCCACCGGCGAGAAACCAATCGACATCAGGTCAGAAAATTCCAATCTAATGTAGTTTTTTAGCCATGCTTTTCCATAAAGATCAACACCCAGATCATAAAATTCATGAATTCACAAAATATTGTCAGTTCCTTGTGTGTTTGTGTTTATGGCCCCATGATTCTCAAGAACTTTGTAACTTGTAATGATGCCTTAGATTGTCCAAGTTGCCGAAGTGTATATTCATCATTCCGGTTGCCATTGTTGTTGATGTGACTATGATAACCGCTGTGGCTCTGTGCAAAAGTCCATATATGTTGATCATAGGATGGAAGAGGTTATTAGAAGATTTAATTGGGAGAGAAGGCCCGTTTCTTGAAACTGTTTGCGTGCCTTTTGCCGGACTTGCAATTGTTTTATGGCCTTTGGCGGTTGCTGGAGCAGTGATCGCTGCTTTGCTCTCCAGTTTTGGTCTTGCTCTATATAGTGCCATGATCATCCATCAGGTTTGATCCCCACACTACCAAAAAAACGACTTTTAGAGGCGATAAAATGTCGCCGCAAAAGAGCAAAAAGTCGCCAAAAAAACTCTTTTGAGGCGACAATTTTAACTATTGCGGCGAAAAATGATCCGCTGCAAAAAAACTTGCCCAAAAACTTATTTGCGGTGACAATTTTAACAATTGCGACGAAAAATGACTTAACATTTGGTCTTTTACCGGATCTTTAGAGGCGACATTTGTTGCCGCAAAAAAGTGTCGCCGCAAAAGGCTATAATTCTTGTAGTGCCACCTCATATCCTGACTAGAAAACTGGTTGCTAATTGCAAATCCTGACCAGGAAGTAGCCGGTAAATCTGGTTGCAGAATGGTAGCTCCAAAATCTATCTTACAACTCCATTTTTCAGGAAGATTCGGTTAAGTTTGGACTTGCATACATTGTGGCTGTGGTTTCATTGTTTGATGAATACACAAATGACTTGCTCTATTTGAGGGAGGGTTCTTGCTTTCCAAGGTATCATCGCGGTTGTCCCGTGTCATACTTCATACCTTATACTAAGCTAGCAGAAAATAAGTGGGGCAAACGGGTTGAGTAATGGGTCAAAACGGATAACGTATTCCATGAGTTGGGTTGGTTGACCTGCAACTTTGCAAGTGCTGCTTTTTAAAAAAAGTTTTATGTAGATACTTACTCCAATACATATGACTACTAAAACCATGTCTTATGCAGTTATGCTAATAAAACAGTTTAAGAGTGTGCATTAGAAGTCTGAAAAAGTGAAAATTAGGTTTTGGATGACTGTGGACTGATCACCCATTGACAGTTTTTCTTTGGATGTTGTTTCATTGCTAGACCGAGATACCGTGAGAACATGAAAGCTTCTGATGGGCTTGAGAGAAGGAATTCAATTGGTAATGATTTCAAAAATGAAAAGGAAAGCTCTAGAGGTTCTAGGTTGATTTCACAGCGTTCCAAAACTTTAAAGCAGGCTCTCCAACAGTACACACCAATACAAGTACGTTATAGGTCGTTACATTATGCATTTTGGTCTTTTTTCAAATCAATCGGGTGTTTGTTTTATGATATATGTAATGTAATGTGGCAGGTATGGGATTGGCTGTTCAAATCATGCGAGGTGAATGGAAGAATACTTTTTCGTGACGGTTTTATAGACGTTAAAGACATCGAGGAATGCATCGTGAAGGGAAAATGTAAAAAGTTGGGCATCAAATTACCAGCATGGTCTATATTGCAGTGTCTTCTTGCTTCAGCAAAATCTGATTCTTCTGGTTTGGTTATTTGTGAGTTACGTTCCCTAGCCTTTTGAAATGTGCCAACCACCCCTTCGAGACCCACAAGTTTCTAGTGATACTCACACATGGGCCTCTCAAATAGTATTACTGGTGACATGGATTGTAGAATTTTCATACGAACAAAATGTTGTTACTTAGTCGAGGTGGAAAAATGGGTGATCCGATGAACCGGACAACATGGGTTTGGGTTATACTAGCAATTCGGCATTGGTTGAATATACTCGGAAACAAGCCAGTAGGGTTTGCCCGATACACTTATGACTTATGTCTTGAACTTTTTCTTCGTTTTAATTACTAATTAGTGCGTATATGATTATAAAAATTAGATTATACCAATAATAACCCAAAAGGAGGTTTTGTTCATTAAAACAAATACAAGATGGGTTTCCATCCATTTGGCATGTTTTATTTTTCATTTAACCGGTTAGAGATTGAAGCTTAACCAACCATAAGTAAATGGTTTCATCTTTGCAAGAAGTGTTGGTGTCTCAATAGATATTGTTTTGGTCATACATTGATTCTATACAACATTGTTGCTTTAGCGGACGAGGTGGAGCTAACAAGGAAAAACCTACCGAAGGATAAAGTATTCGAGTGGTTCATTGGGCCTCTCTTGGTCATGAAGGAGCAAATCAAGGGGCTTGAATTGAGTGAACATGAAGAGATATGCTTGCGAAAGCTCGTGATGAGGTACAAGAACGAGAAACCTGAAGACTGGGATGAG
Organism: Dittrichia graveolens; assembly: GCA_038502395.1. Lineage (NCBI taxonomy): Eukaryota > Viridiplantae > Streptophyta > Magnoliopsida > Asterales > Asteraceae > Dittrichia > Dittrichia graveolens. The sequence continues at coordinate 17,265,514 of JARJIL010000006.1, forward strand.
ACCGGCTTTCCGTCTAGTGATCATGTTAGACGTGCACAACTACAAGCCATCATACGAAGGTACATCACCATATCTCATGTCATGTTTTTCTATTAGTAGAAAAGTGTCCGACAAGAATCGAATCGTAACCTTTCTAAAGTATTAGTTAGTGTGATAATATCACTACTAAACATGCTTTGGGAGAATGAAAACAAGTGTTCTTGATTGCAGGTTGCAGGGGATAGTGGGGTCGATGTCTAGGATGCCAACATTTAGAAGGAAATTTAAGAATTTGGTAAAGGTTTTGTATTATGAGGCACTTCAGGCGGGGATTATAGCGAGCCAGGACTGCCGGGGAGGTTTGGAAAGTAAGCTTAGCAGTCAGGGTTCAGTTGGAAAAACGGACCCAAAAGGCCAAGCCATGACCCAAGAAGAGAAGATGCGTGACACCGAGGTTCCTGAAGATGTTGTATGATTTGTTTCAATTTGATGCTCGTGAGGCTTTGTTGATCCATATTTGCTAGATGGTGCCCATTAGAACCACTTACATTCAAGAGTATGTACGTCGTATGATGGGCCCAACTCTAAGTAGCACATCGTCCGTTGAACCTTGAACTTCCGTATGACAGGTTTGAACGGTCCGAGTGCTCAGTGATTACTGAGTAGATGGAAGGACATGAGGCCATGAGGGATTGAGGATCATGGCAAATTGTAAACCGCTTTTTAAATAAAAATCACCAATTTGAGTAAATTTTTATAAAAAAATTAAATAAAAAATCGTTGAAATTACTTGATTGTTTTCTTCCAAGTGTGACGAATCTAGGTATGTATTTGGCATCTTATGATATGAGTATCTTCTTTATTTTTTAATCAAATGAGATGAGATATGCACATCTAATATGATCGTTCCGTGTCAAAATCTAACAACAAAGTAGCGGTTTCTACTTCCAACTATCGATACATATATATGTGTTAGGTTCTTTTGACATTTTGTAGTAACGGACTAACGGGTATCAAAACCAAGGAATCAACAAACTGCATTCAGCACGATTGGATGTTCTCGCAACCATGTTTCTAATAAGAGGACATTTTTGGTGATTCCGCATTTACAAACCATCTAGATTATTAAATAGTTATCTATCTATACTATATAATATAACATTTAGACATTTTTGCTTAAACACTTAAATTTTAAGTAAGTTGAAATGATCTTAATACCTCTCTTAACCCTTTCACAAAGCTACATAATGATTGGACTTGAATTATGCGGTTAAAGAAACTACATATATTGTTAGTACTACCTAATTGTTAGAAAATCGGAAATTTCAATTAAGGTAGTTAATTATACACTCTGATTATTACAAAAATAATAGGGTTTAGTTTCGAAAGTGTATCGAAGTTGTTAATTTTTTCTATTGTGTATATCCAGTTTTAAAAGCTACAATTTAATATATTCAACTTTCTAAAATTACTATTTAATGTATTATGAAACTTGTTGGATAGTAGCAAGTAACTTTCTAAGTTTTAATTTATTTTTAATACTAAATTATTAATTAATTATTATTATTATTATCATTATTATTCAAGAACATCTTCAAGAACATGAAGATGATCAAGAACATCTTCTCATGAAAAACACCTAAAATTTTTAACTGGAACCAAATCAAAAGCCAAAACAAAAATAAAAAAAAATGTGTTCAAGATGAACTGGAATCGATCGAAACCATCACAATTTTGTGAACCAAAATCGAATATTCAAGAACAATAGTTGTATCAAGAACTAAGAACCCATAACTAAGATTTGAACGAAAAACGAGAACCCTAACTCAGATTTGAACCAAGAACAAGAACTCGGAATGTGATGAACAAACAAAATTGCATATAGAAATCGAAAGCCAAAACAAAACCCCTAACTCAATTTTGAACCACAACTAGCAAACCAATGTCAATTATGTTCTTGAAGATGAATCGGATCTGGAATCGCAAATCGAAACCATGGTTTATAGATCTGGAATTGAAACCTGACTACACACATACCTTCCTAAATCAAACATCGATCTGGATTTGAAACATGAAAAACAAGATTAATGTTCTCGATCTGCTGAGTTTGGCAAGAAATCAATCCACAAATACCTATAAATTAGTCTCTACTTCTAGTCAAACCTACAAACCCTTAAGCAGATGAAAAGTCTAGAAACCAAAATCAAAAGTGTTCATTTAACACCCTCAAATTTGCAACTAATAACATCACTAAAATCGAAATTAGTGAAAAGTCCAAAAACCAAAATCAATAAATAAACCCTCGAGGAGAAAAAAATCCATAAGTCAATGTTCATAAATAGATCTGGAAATTTGGGATAACCATTATTATTATTATTATTAAAATGGTATTTATTTTAATTTTTAATTAATCTAAATCAAAATGACCTGTTGTAAGTCTTGTGACCTACTATTATAGGTTGTCATACATCAAATAGTAGTTTTAGAAAGTTAAGTGTATTAAATTGTAGTTTTTTAAAGTTTGATATACACAATAGTAAAAAATAACAATTTTGATATACTTTCACTAACTAAACACAAAATAATATCAATAGTATTAAGGATAAAATATAATTATAAATGTCATACTACAAATTGAAGAACTATCCAAAAGCTGGTATTAATTAAATTATGAATTAGATTAAATGTAAAGAAAAAGTAAATTATATTATTATAGCATTATAAACAATATAAATTTGTAAAAGAATAAACATAGGAAGGTAAAACGGACTTTGTTCTAATTTATATAATCTAATCAAATTATAACATATTTTTATAAATAAATTATATTATATAAACAAATATCCCTGTAAAAAGATGAACCCTAGATGTAATATCATGAACAAAAGATTATAACATATTTTTAAACATATCTTTTTCTTAGGACGAGATGAACTCGCAAAACAACACCATAACACCATCGTTGCTCCAGTTATACTCAACTAATAAGTTGAGTTAATGTAATGAGATATCATATATTTTATACAATTAACAATACACTCTTCTCTCATCATAGACATCGATAGTCACCTTTGACATAGATATCGATAGTTACCTTTGACATCGTCCCTGCTTGGTGCGGGTAACATACTAGTATAATTTAAATGCTTTTATTTTAACTGTTAATTTAGCTAGTTGCATGCATATTTATTCAAGCATGAAAATAATAATGACTAGTTCATTAGAATATGCTTATGATTGATGTTGTATAGGCTTTTTCGTCAAGGTTATCAAGATCGGGATTTTACCTAGAATCGCTTTCGTCTTTATAAGATTGATATTGGAATCTTAAGTTCCTACCACAAGTCACTAAAGTTTTTTAATCTTCTTATATGCTATAATATTTATCAAAAACCAATTATATAACCTTTTACAAGAGAATAAAACATTACATTTTAAAATACAAACATTAAACTGCTTAAATTTTAAATATTAAGAGCATAGATAAAAAGGCACTACAATTCATTGGTTTACATTTCATAATAATATTTAATATGTGACTTTTAAACACAATTAATAAATCTAGAGCACACTGTGCACAACATTAATTCCTTATTTTATAAAATATATCTTTTGTCGTAAACCTCCATCTCTTATAATAAAAGAAAAAAAAAGGTGACGTATGTAAAGTAGAAAATTGCGAACAATTATTTTTAACACAAGGTTGTCCGCTTAAATAATTAAATTTTTTAAAAATAATAAAATAAAATAATATTAATAATCAAAAAAATGTAAAATAATAGTAATAATTAAAAAATGTAAAAAAACGAAAGAAAGTGGGATTGTACGTAGGATCATATAGCAATCATACGACATGCGATCTTAAGATCCTAAGTACGATCCTACCTATTTGCCATATTTAGTACGATCCGGCTTGTTTTTAGTTGTTGGGATCGATCCTACGATCAGGAATACGATTTTGATAACCATGCTTTTCGCATTTTGGTATAAGAGTTGGAAATTTGGTATAGATTTAAAATTGAGAGATATTTTCAAAAAAAATTATGTACAAATAAATATTAGTATTTAGTATATCCTAGGGTGTGTTTGGCGAAAGTTGCTGATAGCCGGAGCTAGAAGCTATATCTTTTATTTGTATATGTGTTTGGCAAAATAGCCGGTAGATGAAACTAAATAGCATAAAATGATAAAAAAAGGACAAGTCACAAAAATAGAAGGATTTGTAAAGTAATTAAAGACGATATTCAGGTAATTTTATACATAAAAAACTTTCAACAAGGTTTAAAACTGACTTCAAGAAGCCTTTTATTTTAGAGTTTTATATTTAAAGAAAGTTTTCAACTTTTTCATGTGAACAAAACTTATAACCTTTTTTTCAAAACAAAATACTACCGTCTCTCAAAAACTGCATACCAGTTAGGCCTAGAGGTTAGGCCTAGAGGTGAACAAATTCGGCCTTGGACTTTTTCGGGGTCGGTCCGGTCTTGGGCTGCTCGGGTCCTTGTGTAAGACCATTTGGTTTTTGGGTGGTTTGGTTTTTTTTTAACCGTTCTCGTCCGGATAGGTCCGACTTTGGTCCAGACTGTCCGATTTTCGTTCGGATATTTTCGGTTCGTTTTAGACATTTCCAGTTTTGTATTTTAAGTTTCGGTTAAGACATTTCCGGTTTTCAGTTTTCTTTTTCGTAAAAATTTTTTGACAATTAAATTGTAAAAAATCGCAAGTTATAAACATATATAGTTGAAAATATATGCTCATCTTATTGATTTCAATGATTGTGCACATGTACGAAATAAAATTACATATTGTTGAAAATAACTAAAATGTTTTTCGAAATTAAACTACATATTGTTCAAAATAAATAATGTTACAAAGTTGAGAGAATAATATAGAGAATATGTAGAAAGAAGTTTGGTGTAAAGAAAAATGAAAGAGGTAGTGAGGTATTTATAGAGTATTTGTTAAAAAAACTAGCCTTTGGGACCGGTTTGAACCGACTCGTTTTGTAGGACCTGTTTAGACTCTTGGACCGGCTCAGTCCGGACCGATTTTAGACCTTTCGGATGGTTCGTGACAATCCTCTCCTCCGGACCAGTTTGAATCGTGAACTGGAACTATGGTCTTGGACCGGTTCGATCTTAGTGGTCTTCGTCGGACCGATCAAACTAAAACCTTATAAGGTCTTGAAACACTTTGGGCTTGGGCCTAGGCCCTAGGCCTAAAACCACCAATTGAATTAGCCGCTACCTACCAAGTACCAAAGTACCAAGTAGCAACGCTTTACCCCTTTACGGCTTTACCCAAAAGCGGAAACCCGAAGAACAAGATAGCAATGAGGACCGCAGACAAGGTAGTATTCATTTTCGACGACGTCGACGGCGGCTTCGCTACCGCCATCATCGACGGTCTTCAACCAGGCTCCCCCTCTCTCCTCGAAAGATCGTTAGCTTTCGACCTCATTTTTACTCTGTGCAATTACTGTTTCGATCCGATTTGTCAGCTAATAATCTATGATCTTTTGGTTATCTGTTTTACAGACAACAGTCGTTCGATCTGTCACTTGATCGATATGGAATCAAGGATACTAGAGCTTCTGGAAACATTACTCACTTTGTTGATGCCAGTGGAGTTCCTCATGTAGGTGACGCTCTTAACCGTGAGATGTTAATAAAATTTGGTTGTCTAAATTGAGAATCCGTGTTAAATTTATGCCTTACGCACGCACTTAAAATTTAAGTCAATCGAGTTCTGAGGATGGATATTAATCAATTTATTATGTTTATTCAGTCCAATCGTGCTCTGGATTTGTGTGGCTATATTTGATTTCTGTCCTTAATATAGAAAATGTGAGCTTAATAATTGGAATACAATAATGAGATGAATGTTGAACTCATAATGCTTGGAGAGTAGTTTGTTTAAGGATTAGAACTAAAGATAAGGCTTTTCTTTTGCTTAGTGGGATACGAGGACCTGAGAGTAGTAACCTAGAATAACTTCCAACGTCACAAACTTAAGCCAATTTATGTGTTTAATTGTTTATTAGGTCACCGTTTTAGTGGGTAAGCCAAAGCTCTCAGAAAATGATTTTACTTCCCCCTCTGCAGGAACTTTCTCTATTTTTCCTCTTAATTTTGTTCCTACGTATGACAATTGGGAATTGGTTCCGTTAAGCAAACAGGCATAACTACAATCATATGTGTTTTTACGTTTTGGATTACAAGCAAACAATGTTACACATAATTGAAATTTTATCATACGGAAGTTCTCATAGAGGTCCCCGATTCAGCTGGAGCAGAAAGGCAGCTGAAAGAACTCCAACAGTAATATGCAGAAATCATTCTTCATTTTAAGTGTCATGCACCAATACACCATTACTTGTGGATGACAATATGCTTTGACCTTCTACTTTCATCAGGTGTCCATCTTGGTTTTGCAAAAGTATGATTCTCCAGTATTGGCATGTGCCATCAATGAAGTATTGTCATCATTAGTGGGAGAAGACACATCAAGCATGCCATCATTGATTTTTCCATTTATCTTAGACTCGTCAAAGATTAAGCTGGAAAGGAAAAAGTCATCGGATGAATGTATATATGGCATCCAAATAGGTCCACAAACTGATGTGATACGAGCCTTAGCCAGCAGACACGAAAAGGCCCCCTCATCGATGCAGATTTATGATGAACCTCTGTCTTGTGTTCTTCAATTGGTCCGTGTTCTCAAGACATCGACATTTATTCTCATTGGGCAAAATGGTCAACATAAAACTCCTAGGGATGACCTTGAGGTACCTATTCTATCTTTTATCTTCTAGGAAAATAATGCAAAAGGTTGTAGCCTGGTTTTTGTGTCTCTACAGGTTTTGATTGTTATATGGCTCATTTTGCTACTCCTAAAAGAGATTTAACCTAAAACTAAATCCTGCAAAGCACAGACAAGATTTACAGACCTGTGTTAGAAACACTTCTATATTTCTATGCTTCTACGAGACTTTATGATACCTCCTAATATAAAGCTCTTTCCTCTTAAGTGTTACCCACTGTCTATGTATGTTTTTGATAATTTTCTTCAGACCATTTGTCCATCTTTTACAGAACTTCTTTATCAGACTTAAGTCAACACTTCTATGTTACTGCTTTTTGGTCTAACTGCACTACTGCAGCTGGCCTAGCTAGTTTTCTCTGTGTTTTCTTAGCGATAAGCTGTCAAATTACTAACTCAAAAGCTCTTACCTATAAAAGTTTAAGCAGGGCAAGACTGATAGGTTAGAACTTTAACCACTTTCCTTTATCCTTTTTTTATTTCATTTTTACAAGTAATTGAAGTTTCAATTTGATAACAAAAACTGTTTTATTATAATAATGTTCTAACTTTTTCTTAGTAAACTGATTTAGGATGTTGTTTGCATTTGAATACACTTAAGATGACTTTTGACGCATTTGATCAGTCCCAGTTTCTCTTTAGTGAAATCATTTAACTTAACCCGTTTACCCCACTAAAGAGATAACACATAAACTAAATCAAGCCTTTTCTAAGTAATAGATTGAGATTGCCACTTATTTAGGAGCATATTATAATATTAGCAGCTGGCCGAGCTGTCTGGTGCGAGTACTGCCTGACAGTAAGTAAATGCAGCTGCAACATTGACATTGTGGTGGCACAAACCAGCTCTTGACTGTTAAAGCTTACACAGGATCAAGATTGATGGTGCTGTATACAACTATACATATTATGCATATTAGTATTCCATTCTTCAGAAGTCTAGTGTTGTATGCACCAAGCACTAGTTGATCTTGTGGAACAAATCCATGCTAAACACACATAGCTTGTTCTGCTAAAGTTGGCAAAACAAAAAGGACGGGGTGGGTTACGGACTTACGGGTCCAAAAGGGGTAATTATTTTATCAGTCTGAACGGTGTAATAGTTTTAGTCGGGTTGAAAGGAGCCAGGTCAAGTTGAGTAGATCGGAAACGCTTTTCAGTTTCTTCTTTTGCTCTCTAAAAATTGCATGTAGACTATGATTAGTGTAGCATTTTTTTTAACTGCATGATTAATGTAGCATTGTTTCAGTAATGGTTTAAATATTTTGAATAAGACAGTTTGGAGGTTGTTTGCGTTTTCACAGGTTCCGTTCATTTTCTTCTTTGGCTAAGTTACGTATTAACCCATTCAGTTAGAGATAAATCACAACCCGAACATGAACCAGGTTCAGTAAGAGGCTATTGACCTTTTGACGTTTTGATTTTGTTTCTCATCCCAGGTAGTATGTAAGATAGGAGAAACATTGGGTAGCTCTTTATCCATGCAATTTGTAAAAGAAAAAGTAACCTGGAACCCGAGCAGGGTGTCAAAACAACAAGAGAAAGAGCCATGGCGTGCATTGTACGGTTGAAATCAGGTTCTTACAACACTGAGATACATGTTCATGTGCAGTTCTTAAGAATGTATTCTGGTGCTTTTGGTAGTTTAAGCTTCTTACGTTTTTTACTAACATCAGAAAAGTAACAATGCTTATATGCTTCGTTATTGTTTGTGTACTATTGTCATCATAATGGAAAATTCGAAACTTCATGCTTGCTTTGACTTTGATCACGTCCTTCGCAGCTCTAGCAGTTTGTAGGAATAAGCCGAATCATTGGAAACCTTCTATGAAACATTGCTTTATTATATCTTGGGAGTCTGTAAAATAGTCCTAGCATAAACTTTGGGGTGATTAATGACTCTACGACCAGTGAAGCCTCCATGTCGTAGGTTTAACCGTATGGGATCATTACTAAGATATCTACCAACTGCGTTCGATTTTACATGAATCAGTGCAAGGGGAACAAATACATGAAGAAATTAAGTAATCATAACAACATATTCAGTAATCATTTAATGGACTGTGATAGGTTAAAAGAGAGTGAAAAAGGGGTGGGGAATACCAGTTTTTGGTTTCATCCAAATGTTGTTTCTCTTCTTAAAAAGATTCAAGAACAGAACAAAAATGACCGAGAAGTGAAAGTGGAGGCTATGAATGAAAAAAGTGGAAGGGAAAGAGTGAAGAGTCGATGGTTGTTTATAATCAATCCCAACATATGTAAGTAATGATCGTGCTTTTTAGAACGTTGGATGCTAGGGGTGTGTTGATGTAAGTAATGATCTTGCAGTGTAATTTTTTAGAAAAAAGGATGTGTTTTTTTACATGATACTAGTTTGTTATAGGGGTGTTAAAAAACCGAGGAACCGAATTGACCCATATAATCTTATACCCAATCAATCTGTGATTTCGTGACTTGAATAACCCGAAAATAAGGGTACCCGTTGAGTGACGGGTTAGTTCGGTTCTTTAAATTTATTACCTGCGTGTACCCGGCCTGCCCTGTATATATTTAGTTTATTAAGAAAAAATATATTTTAATATTTCATTATAAAAAGTTACTAATCTTAAGAAAATCTCAATCACATACCGTGTTTCTTTGTTCACCTTCACTGCCATTTATTTTATTATCAGTTTCTTTGAAAACCTTGATTGAGCTATTGGGCTACCACATAGGCGATCAACGATTCTGATAAGGAGATATTCCTAACAGATCAACGTATGGCGAGTCAAATCCTCCATACTCTTTAGTTGCATATCTAGTATTTCTTTAGTGTTAATTTTTTTAGTTTTGTCACATAATACTTTAAATTTTAGTTTTTTTGTGTACATCATAACACACGGCAAAATGCGGGTGATCGCTGGTATTTGGTCCTTTTCGGTTAAGTTCGGTACGGGTACCCGCCTTACACGGTTTAGTTTATGATAGTTAAAATTGTTACCTGTCATGTAAATGCGGTTTTCAAATTTCTTTACTACCCGTCCCGCCATGGCGGACCTACCCTTGGTCCGGGGTGGCACGGGACATCAGTTAATTTTGCATGCGAAATGAAAAAATTTAACTTTTTTGAGCTGATGTCACAAATCAAATTTTTTAGTGTCTTTTTATGTTATCAAAATCTAATAAAAAATAAGATATAGTTCAATATTCAATTTATACCTTTAAAATACTTTAGTTTACCCTAAAAATAACAATTTAATTGAAAGAGCTTCATATGAGTTGTGTTTTATTTTAGATTTGGCCCTAAAATACCCGAATAACAACTGAAACCTCAATAACCCAACCCGATTAACCGGAAATCCGAAAAAAACCCCACACAAAATCCTCAATCTTAATTAATTTTATTTTTGTTATTATATAATATTACCGGTTAACAAAAATCCTAGGTCCTTCCTTGGATCCCGCCCGCCCGGCCCCTTAAACACCTTGTATTATATGCAACTCTTGTCAAAGTGCTCCATAAGTTTTTCTCTAATACCGTCAAGAAGATCTAGCACCGGTCTATAACGCATTTCACCGATCCAAGAGTTGAAAGTTTCTGAAATATTGTTAGTAATGTAATCACATTTAACCGTTGTGCCAAACTTACTTCTACTCCAAATCTTATGATTCTGATTCAAATACGTAATTGCTTCCACACGTACACTAGCAATCTCATTTAACAGTCTATCATGCTTAATAATGCTATAGGTATTTGTAACACCCCATAGTTTAGACATAAAGAAGTCACCTCGAAAATGTTTCTTGAAGTTGCTATATAAGTGTCTCATGCATTCTCGATGCTCAACATCAGGATAAACTTGTGTGATAACTACCTCTACCTCTAACCCTTTTTGCATGTCTGAGGAGATAAGAAGACCATGTGGTGTACCAATTGCTTTCTTTAGTGACATAAGGAATCAAGTCCATGATTTTGAATTTTCTGCTTCAAGCACAGCATATGCTACCAGAAACATGCCATTGTTACCATCAATACCTGTGACACTGTGACAGCTGCTAGAACACCATTAAACTTTCCTTTTAGATGACAAGCATCAAGTCCAATGTAAGGACGACAACCAGCGATAAACCCTTTGAAGCAAGTTGATAGTGATATAAAAAATCGCAAGAAATGTTTTTTTGTCATTTTTTGTTTCAAAATCAATTTCAACCACACTCCCGTGGTTTCTCCTTTGTAATTCCTCTTTGAAATCATTTACTTTTAAGAAAGACTCGTCCCAATTGCCATACATATCGGTGTAAGCTTGTTCTTTTCCTCTAAAGACTCTCATATACGGTACATTAACATTGTAGTTCTTCATAAGCCATTTTCTGAGCTCGGCACAAGAGACATCTCCGTCAGATTTCAGTTTGTCTGTTACTACATCTGCAATCCATCCTTGAGTAGCATGCTTATTACCACACTTGTTGCTTCTAGTACAAGAATGCGTGTCCACAAATTTTGCTAACCTACATTAAATGTATAAACTATGTTAACAAAATTAGCATGTTAAAGAAATGTATAATTTGTTAAATCATATACTTACTTCAAAAGTAACTCCATCTTGAGTAAGAGAAGCATGAATTTTCCACTCACACTTTTTATCTCCGCAATATGCTGTAAGTCGCGTGAGATCACTTTTCTCAAGAACATATTCAAACTCATTTGTTAATGCATAATGGTTCAAAGCCCTTCTAAAAGAAACTACGTTTGCAAATTTTGAATTCACTTTTATAATTGGACTTTTCTTGTTATAAGTATAAGTTTTAGAATCATAATCTACAACCTCGTGTTCATCATCAGTACTATGACGACTATGATAACTTTCTTCACTTGGACAACTTGAGTCTGAATCATTTTCCTCATCACATTCATCGATATGTTCATGTTGACCACTATACCAAAAATTATAATTGAACTCGCATTAATGATTAACACCACTAAAGTAATGTATAAAATACATAAATTAAACTAATCTAGAAATTACCTTTGTTGGATAAACTTGTCGGTCGTCACATAAATGGTTGCCTCTTTCTCTTCCTTATACATGTTAAGCATCACCACGAAGTTCTCATCAGAGTCGAGGTCAATAAAGGATTGTCCTTTTGCATACTTATCGACAAAAAGTATGGACAACTGTAGATCATTGTTTGATTGATAATGTTTCTTCACCTCTTCAAGTAGATCGTTCGAGTTGTATGAACATGAGTTGATGTAGATAGCTTTTCGAAAGCCAAAGCAGTATACTTTCCTACGTGAGTTTCTTGCTAAACGAAAAAAACCTCCATATTTAAGCTTCAACTTGTAATTAGATGCTACTTGCCTGATAATGAAGAAAAAGACATAACTAAAGTAAATGCCTACTGAACAACAATCATCTCCCATTGTTATATTTATCGAACAAACTTACTCAATTGTTAGTGAGTCGGCCATTATCTCCCATCTCGGTGTTGAAAAGTCATGAGTAATTTCAGCCATATCATCCATCATTCATATGCTCTAGAATTCAAATTTATATGAGAAATAACACAATAATTTCAGCCACTTGGTCTGTTGTTATATGATTAATTTGATCCGAAGAATCAAACCTTAAAAAAAGCATATGTATTTCTCATTCACTTGAAGTCCCAATAATTAGCTTAATGCCTTAAAATGCACATCAAAACAGCCTTTTTAACTTGTAGAGCTGTTTTTAAATAGACATTTTGGGTTTGTATGGAAAACCATTAATCAATAGCTTAATGCAACCCGACCTATCGTTAACTCAAATTTTAGAAATAGGACAAAGAATAAGCATATTTAGATATACCACACAAAGAGAAGAATAAGGAAGGTTATACTCTGTTTTTCTCAGCAAGAAACAAACCATAACCAGAAAGATATACCACACAAAGAGCAGAATAAGGAAGGTAGAAGCATAACCATAACCAAGAATTGAATAAGAAATAGCACAAACAAGGAAGGCAGAAGCATACCTATGTTGGAAAACTGCAACCCCCTGATGATCGCAAATGGCAGATTCTCAATCGCACATAGCAAATTCTAAGCAACAAGTGATGGTCGACCAAACAGTAGGAATCGCACAGTGATGATCGACCTTACAGTAGGAGAATGAAGAAGATGATCGATGGAACAGTAGGAGAATGAACCGTCGCTTCAATTTGGAAGATACGCACGGTGAAAACTCACGAGGGCATGGTATCTGATGGTTTATGATTTGGGGGTAAAAGATGAGGTTGAGGTTAAGTAATTTAATTTCATTCAAAGGTAAAATAGTAAATCCCTAAATAAGTATATAAGATGATTAATATCAGTTCATTTTAAATTAATTAAATAATAATAAAATAGACATTTGGATATATATGAGAGTTTAGAGGTTTTAGGAGGACATACATGTAATATTAAACTTTAAAAGGATATATACGTAATAATGGAAGTTTAAAAGGATATATACGAAATTATCCCTTTATAATATTAACACCTTGTTTATATGCAACAATTACAATTTTATAATCCTACAAGCTCTATTTTTAACCCTATTTTCTCGTTCATACGTCGTTGTATAGCAAATGTTTTCTCATCCCTTTTAAAAATGTTTTCCCGCACAAAATTGTCCTGTCAACGCTCCCCAATCGTTGTAGATCAATCCCGCTCAATTCTGGTTAAATCCAGTCATATTTCCACCGGAAAAGCCAAATGGCGTCACCTGTGACCGCCGAAGACCACTCTAACACGAAGACGGAGGAAGGAACGACTGCCTTCCTTAAGAAAAGGTCTCGCCGCGTGAGCTTTGCCGAGAACACTTCAGTTCACATATTTGACCGTGATGACGAGATTGAAACCCCCCCGGACCCTGAGCCTCCTAGTCCGCCGTACGAGGGCCTAGGGTTTACTGAACGAGATAGCAACTCGAGGCAATTTTTTGAGAACGAAGATGATGGCGATATTGATGAACTCGGACCCAGGAGTCCGTTTATTCGGGTAATTGGGTTTCCATCCTCCAGTGGAAGCACTATTGCTTCTGCTACCTCGAATGACGGCAAGTGTTCGTGAACCTCGTAATCTCCTTGCTTAATCCGTTAAATTCTCGTGAATTTCTTGATTTGTTAGTTTATACTATTTCATGTAAATTATTGCTTGCTTTTGAAAAAATAACGCCTTCATCTTTCGATAAAGAAGAGGTACGCTGGTAAAATGATGACTTTAGGACGTCTATCCACGTTTCTCGTTTAAGATTTACAAAACATGGAGGAGACCCATTTATACCTGGGGTGACTATTGCAATTAGGTTTATCGAAACTTTCTCACTCTTCAATGTATATGAACATTGAACAATAATAGTTTTATGAGATATGTCTGATTTCACTTCCATCTGCTTGGCATGATTCTCGTTTGGAATACCTCATATTATCCTTGAGGGAACTTCTTGTGATTATGGAGATAATATTTATTTAGAAGAGGTTGCTAACTGAATCCTAGTTAACTGGCTTGATGCATCCTCCTCCAATAAGCAGACTTAATATGTTATGCACAAGATAGATTAGTAGACTTTTTTTTTATCTTTTTGGATAAGCTGACTTAATATGTTATGCACAAGATAGATAGACTTTGTTTTGACTTTTTGGATATAAGAAGATAAAAACTTGGTTAGACTGTACCCTTGAATGATTACTACAGCATGGGGCAAAGACTTCACTACAACATGGTGATTTGTTTCATTAATTAGTTGGATTAGCACAAAAGAAAGAAGAACAATACCAAACAACTCCCCTGAAAAAATTATATCGTAAAATGAGTTGAATCGGCTACACTACTACACTCTTGCAATGTCACTCTCCCTTGGGATGGGATAATCACAGTCACACACAATCATGGGCAATTCAATCCCTGAAATCACTACAAACATGACTCTTTTTGCATTTAATAAATGATACAGGCAATACACAACTAGTACATTGGATGCTGTTGATTGTATGTGTGCGTCTGTCCTTGTGTGTGTGTGATACACTTCACAAATTCAGAACGCTGCTAACTGTTTGTTTCCGAATAAATTACCCTCTTGCAGAAGATAACTTTTTTGGTCCTGTATCAACAAGTTTTATTAGACAAGATTTATCAAACTCTGCTGCCTCTGATGATAATCTTGACCAAACCATGGATTCAACTGCATTTTCAATGTATTTCTGTAGCATTGCTAGATCAGACTCAGAAGGAGATTTGAAAACTTCCACAAGGACTCACCTTTTATTTAAGGAGAAAACCCCAACTCCAAGTTCTAAAACCTCTGATACAAGAAGCTCCATGCTCATGACACTAGTAAATAAGCCAAATTCTCAACCTGATGTTTCTACCTCTAAGTTGAGCACTGGTTCTCAATCAAATGACATGAGTCTTGTTGGGGAATATCATGGTAAGTATGACTATGGGAAATTATCTCCTGCATTGGATCCACTCTTGGCAGAAGACCACAATGATTTGCATGTGGTCTCCCATGTTACTGTTTTAAAGTCACCTATAGAAGCTGGAAATCCAAAGGAAAACAGGTCTGACCTTATGGATTTTAGTTATGCTCAAGATAATAATATGCAAGGCACAGGCACTACCAGGCATGAGGAGCTGGACGAAGTTGTTTCTGCTGAATATAATGAGCTCTGTGTGGGAGATGATGGGTCTGAGCTTCTTCCTAGTAACAAATTGCGGATGCTGTTTTATCTAATACGTGTGATTTCCAGGCTTTTAAACCTCTGTATCCTGATCAATCTATCAAGGTAAGGACCCCTAACTCAAATAAATTGGTATTGCTGTTCTTTTTGCTCTTGTTTGGTTGTTTTTTTATTGTTAGTTGTTACTTTGTTGGTTCTAGCTTAATGCAGTGTGACAGTCTATATTCACCTCCATCCACATGGACCACATTAGTGAACATGCATGTCATAGTGATTTGTTATTTATACTTGAGTTTCAGCCAGGCCTCCATCCCCCAAAAGTTCAATACTAAAGGGGACAAATTTGTCCTAATTCGGGTTATGTATTATCTCTAATAGGTCAAATGGGTAAACTAAAAATAACTGCTTGAAAGGAAAATGTCAAATGGGTTGAAGTTCATCCGAAGTTATTAAAAACATAAACCTCCTAAATCAATTTATTAAAAGAATCAGATGATTATTGAAATGATATGATTTTTGCACTATATTCAACACAGTTATGATCTACAAAAACTTAAAGATTTAGCACAAACGTGTTTCAGGTCAACTCAACCTGACTTGGACCATATAGTTACCCTGTTTTCACTCGAACCATTTTGATTCAAACACGTATTTGACTTGTTAACAAACCCGCCTGACCTACATGTTTTGCCACACCTATTCAAATTGCTTAAATTATTATTTTCACTTTCTTCTAGATATGGGTATAGAATTACAATGAGTAACTTAACCTTTGTGAAATCGGATGCCATTTACTTGGTTAGCGTTTCTCGAATTTTTTTCTCATTCCATACCGAATTGGTAATCCACATGATAATGGCTTATCCTTATTATCAGTTATGCGAGATGTGCATATGGTTCTCTCTAGACTGGTTGAATTAAAATTTTTATTGTATGTTTTTTCATTGACATGAAGTCTTGAATCTGTGTGTAAAATATTATGTATAACATTACCATCATTTGGAATGTATAGCCGTGAGTATATTCTTGTAGTTATTTTTTTTACAGTATATTACTATACTATGTTTATTTTACATTACTTCTGATTTAATGTCTGTTAAAACAAAGGAGCCTGTCAAAGATGCATTTGGGATAAGCTCTAGCTTGGAATTCCTGGCTACTGGTCAAGGCACTCCCTTAAATCATATGAGTATGGTTCATCAATCAGATGATATAATGGACAAGGAAAATAGATCTCCTTTGGTAAGGCCAAGTCACATGCTTTTAAATGATGCTAGCCAATTTAATTCTCTAGGAACTGTGACTCCTTCAAATAATCAAGCAAGTGCTCTTAAGACAAGAACTATTGTTTCATCCTTACGAAAAAGCATGTCTAAACTAAGAATTCTAGAAGCTTCTCCGTTTTCTGCTGCTTTGAATGCTAAACTTGAAGATTCAAATTCTAGATATTTAGTTGGCCTCTCCAACATGATTCCCTTGGGTGATTTGTCAGGGAAAGAACTGGCATTTACAAACATGGATGGTAATAAGACCACGATACAGAAGAATCTCATGCCTATAACTCGTAAGGAAAATTTTGCTGAAGTTGCAACACAATTGGTTTTACCATCTGAAAACACATGGCCTGGGGAACACTTGCAACAAAAAATTTCAAAATCTGCGGATATTGGATATGGTTATAAAGACGATGAAAAGATGGATTCCTTTTACATTGAGGGAAGAGAAAATATTATACCACTAAACATTGCAGGCTCCAATATGGAAGAAATGGTGCATGAGCATGGCAGAAAAGATTTTCTTTATGATGTACACAATAACTCAGAAACAAGGTGGAACTCATCAGATGATTCAGAACATGAAAATTTTCAATCAATATCTAGAGGAAGTGGTGTTTTCATAGGACAGATGAAAGCGTCTATTGTATCAAATGGCAGGGTGGATGAAAAATCTTGTCATAAGGTCAGCACTCCTTTTTTGTTGCTAAAAGCTCTTTGTTATGATGGTAATATATTATCTGTTCAAGGCATTATGTAGTCTTTAATATATATAATTTGACTTTCGTGTTGCATTTTCTTTAGAAGTTAGCAGATCTGTTTGGTAGAAGTTCATCAAATAAAGAGCTGTACAGTGTGTTGCACAATGAAAGCATTGATTCATTTCATGCAGAAAATGTACAGTCTTCCTGTTCAAATCAGTTGCCTAATGAAGATGTAAGCTCAACTGAGCGAAAAAGAAAAACTGAACACGCGACTACTGACAAAATTGCGAAAGTCAAGAGGAGTTCTGATTCTGCTCTCAAACTCCCAAGTAACTCTGGGATGTCAAGTACTGGCTCTAATCTGAAACATTTAGCTGAGGTTGTGTTGTTAACTTCTAATTTGTGCTGTTTTTTAATGGCTTTCCTTAAATGGAAAACTCCAGTATTGCTAAGAATTACCATATTTGGTTATATCTTAGTGTTTATCTGACATTTTATTTTGCAGCTTCATACAAGATTCTTTAAAGAGACAAAACTTCTTCCACATTCAGTTGATAAGATGAATTTGCACGCGGTATTCTTTATTCATTTATATCTCTTGCCACAACTATAGGCTACGCCTATCTTGTGCTTCCTTCCCAACTCTTCCTATTTACTTGCTGGCTTTACATTTTTCTCCCTATTTTTCAACTCTGATTGAAACCTGAAACCATGAAACTGCACATAGTAAGTGGAGATGATTATCATGTGGTTGATACCTGTTTAGTATATGTCATGCTTGCTCTGTAATTATAGATTGATCATCTGGTTGATATTCTGGGGCAGCTTCAGAGGTCAAAAACATATCAACTTCTTTCTAATGAATTTCAGCCTCAGGTTGACATGTTCATAGCTTTATCTTATCAAATTGAGAACTCTATTTTACCTGCTAAGACTGAGACCATTCTTTCCTTCATACAGGCCTTTGTAGATCCTGGTTGTAATATTAGAGATAAAAGGTAAATTATATTTTATCCATCCTGCGATTGGTTTATTTTTTGTTTCAATTCCAATAATTCTTTATCTGGCAAATTGCAGAACAGCAGAAACAAAAATTATCTTGGTGAAATTTGTGCATGAGCAAGCAAAGTTGCAGCTAATGCATGTGAAGCGAGAGAGGTTACTGGTATCTAATACTCCCATGTATCTTCTTTAGTGAAGTCTCCCTTCTTTATCTTCTCAATTCTGTTTCTATATGTAGAAAAATGTGCAATCACTTTCCTCCGGGATTCAAGAGTCCGAAGAATTAAAGCTGAATCATTCACCAAAAAACTCAGTGGATATACAACTCATGCATCAAGTGCCCTCATTAGACAGATTTAAGGACATCGAAGAGGTATTGAACGCTACTTGAAATCTGCTTTTAGCCCACCTTATATTATGCACTGCAAAGTATAAAATAGAAAACATTTTGGCTTTTCTTTTTCAATTTGTCTTCTTTAATTTCCTACGATGGTGCAGACCCGGAGCAACAATACTTCACTAGAAGGGGGTTCTAATCCTGATCAGATTGCTACACAGCTTGCAGCCATTGCCTCACGATTGGAGTCCTTTGAAAGCTTGAAGGATGATGTTGCAGCTCTCAAATCACACGCCAATCCTAAACAGAAACCACGCATCGATTTAGCCGCTATGATGATGGAGGGATCGAGCAATATGAAGAGGGGGAGAGCTCCTGGAGGCGTAATCACCGGTATAGGCCATCTACAAAAATTGTTTTCCCCACCTTCAGTAGCGGTGACCCGCGCGGCTGGATTTTAAAGGCAGAAAAGTTCTTCCGGTACTACGACACTCCCGATGAGGAGAAAGTTGATGTTGCTTCAATGCATTTGGAAGGAGACGCACTAGATCTCTATTCATGGCTTTCTGCAGATCAGCCAATTACTTTCTGGGAAGAATTGGTCAGTGCCTTCACCAAAAATTATGGCCCTACAGAGTTCCAAAACCCTGATGAGTATCTATGCAGTATTAAACAAAACGGGTCAGTCCAGAAGTATAGGCAAGAGTTTGCTAAACGATCATCTCGGGTTTCAAACTGGCCCGATCACTGCCTTTTGGGAGTATATTTAAACGGGTTGAAGGAGGAACTAAGGGCGGATGTCCGAATCCATAAACCCCGTACAGTCTATAGTGCTATGAGTTTGGCATTAGAATTCGAATCAAAGGCAGATTACAACCGATTCGGGCAGAATTCGAAAACCACCGCCACCGCCAAAACCTCTTCATCAGCCATGACTTCTTTGGCCACCAATATTCCAACCAAAACTGTTTCCCCTCTTCACATTTCTGATGAGGAGAAACAGTCCCGATTCACAAAAGGGTTGTGCTTTCGATGCGGGGAGAAATATGGCCCGACACATCGTTGTAAGACAGGGGATTTCAAGCTTCTTGAAGCTGCTTTTGAGAACGATGACCAGGTTGATTCGGGGAATACAAAACATATCGATAACCCTGGGGACATAGCCGAAATCGGCCTCCACGCGCTGATGGGTACGACACCTAATCCAGCTATGACTCTTCATGGCGTCATTCGCTCTTCCAAGGTCTTGGTCTTGATTGATAGCGGATCGACCCATAATTTTATAGCTGATAACCTTGTTCGAAAAGCTAATCTCACAACGTCTAATGTGGTCCCTTTTGGCGTGCGAATTGGCAATGGAGATATCCTCTGATGTAACCAGATCTGTAAGGATGTTATATTACAGCTTAATGACATTCAAATCATACAAGATTTCTATCCATTTTCTTTAGGGGGGGTTGAGGTGGTACTTGTCATTCAATGGCTAGCCACCCTAAACACGGTTCAAGCAAATTGGGGTAAAAGATTTATGGTATTCACTATCAATGGTCGCGAACATAAGCTACAAGGACTGCAACAAGAAGCTCATAACTCTGCTACCTGCCACCACCTCGCCATCGAACCATTCGAGGAACAATTGACGATTGAGACACACCTGTTTTCGCTAAATCGACTTGAGGACAAGTCGTTTTACCAGGTGGGAAGTAATGATAAGAACTGAATTGAAAGGATCTGGAAGGATCAATGAAACAGCTGATCATCTCAATCAGATGCACAATTACCTCCCTGCCTAATTTAAGCAATTATCCCAAATTACCTCTATGTCTAATTTCAGCAGCTATTTCAAAGGCTAAAATAAAGGAAAACTTCCTGCATTCCATAGAATAAATAGGCCTAGAGTCATATCTTTTTCTTTGTCTAAGTTTTTGATTATTGTGTTCTTACATTTGGAGATTTGCCTATCTCGAATCAGGCCAACTATCCCTTGTTTTTCCTATTCCAATTAATCAAATTTTCTAGTTTCTATCATAGTCCCAAGGATTTCCGTTTCTATTATTTTAAATCAAATGAATATACAGAGGGTGAAATATTATATTTTATTATTTTTACTTTGATGAATTCCCATGTCTTGTCAGTCTATATTTTTTAGAAAACAACCTTGTTGCCTTGTAGAATTTTAAAGATATGGTTGCTTCAATTGCATTTGGTTTTGTCTTTGACGCTGGATTAATACAGAAGCATGTCAGTACTACATGCTTGGCACAGGAAACTCAAGTAAGTATCTAATCAGAAATAGGTAACAACTTCTAAACCTCTTATAGTTAAACAGTAAATTTTTTTCCTTGATAGAGTATTAGTTCTCTTTTGGGCAATTTGGTTGATGTGATGGAGGAGATACAGTTTGCAAGAATAGAGCTAAAGAATTTGATTTATGCCAGATTTCGCACATCCTTGGGTAATATTCGCTAAATGTTCTTTTATTCTAGTTTTGCTGCAACTCTGCTGGTTAGGAGTGAGATTGAAGTTTATCAATAATGAGGGCATCAGTGATTAGAAAATCATATGATATCACTTACTCAAAAATTAGATATTTTTCTTTTGTATGTATATTATTCTATTTGAAAAGTGAGTTTACTTGCTGATTTGCAGATGACCGCCTTGAGCTGCAGCTATATTTTTGTGATTCAAACAGCCGCAAAAAGGCAGCAGTAACTCTAAATACATCATGTCTTAAAAGGTGACTTGCATTTTAATTATTTTTTATTTGACCGTTGAATTTGATGCACACTAAAAGGAAAACTAGACGCATTCATGTTTTTGTGAAGTATGTATATGTTCATGCCTGTAAGTCTATTCCTATAACGTTTATATGCTTTTGTTGACCTCTGATAGTTAAATTGTTATACACTTGCCGACTTAAGTAATGAAATTCATGCAGGGGCATCTACCCATCAGAGATTGTTGCATGCCAGATTGACATCCCAGTGGATGATGGATCACAAATTCTATCTAATGAAAAACTCTCAGCTGATATTGCAGCAGTACTTCAAGATCTAAGAGTGGGATTTTTTAGGATCCTGCGGTTATGTAGATGCATATCACAGTTAGTCAGTCTTCAATGTAATAACTAAACAATAACTTGAGAAAGAGTAGAGCTTGTAATGATGAAAAAAATAATTAGTGAAGTCATGGTCAACCAGTTGTTGAACCATCTGTTCGCCTGATCGATGATGTAGTCATAGAGTTGCTTACTTGCTTGTGAAGAGTGGCTTTAAATTCAACTTCTTCAAGAAAGGTTTGTTCTTTCTATGATGTAGTCTCATAACATTTAATTGAATTCCCCTGCTTACTTTTAGTCTTAAAAATTTCATTTTGCAATGTCAACAAACTTGGCTTGCTGAACAGTATGATGAATGCAACCTTTTTCTTTGAAAAGCAAAAATGTTTAAAAAAAAGTATTTCGAGCGGGCCGGGTTAGGTTTTCCTAAATATAATTATATCTACAACATTAGAGGTGGCTAAATGGACGAGCAGGTTGTGTAACATGTGCAAGCGTTTTAGGTCTAAATGGGCCGGGTTAGGTTTTCCTAAAACATTTAAATGTTCAATTATTTTATAATAATGAGTGTTAAATACGATTACAAAAAACTATTTTAAAGCAATCTATTATTTTGTATGCATAAAAAGTACACTTTGGATGACTTTTGGACCGTCTATCCTTAGTCCTCTTTAGCTAAATTTTCGTTAGGCTCATTCGAACCGTCAGAGATTAAATGTAATCTAAATTGACTTGCTCAAAGCGGGTCAAAATTGACACATCTAACAAATAATGAAGTGCTAATTAAACCATTGATTGATGAGTCAACTCAACTCAACCGTGACACTGACAAAATGCAAATTTGTTTTTGTTAGGTTGATAAGATGTAGATTTTGACCTTTTTATTTTATGTTTGTTGATCAACTCCAAGTCTCCAACTACTATTATCAGTTTATCACCTTCGCCAGATTGTTTAAAATCAGTACTACCTAGTTGTTGGATTTACCTCTCCTCATGTACATATGTAGTACTGGCAATTGTGACCCATTCGTTTAAATTTGGGCCATTTTGGGTAAAAAAAAATATTATATACAGGCCTAATTTAGTACAGTATATTTTATATAAGGTTGAATTGGGCTGAAGCTTAATCATTTTTATAAGATGAACGGGTCCATATGGGCATAGTAATGATGGGTGACGGGTCATTTGGGTAAAAGGAAAAAAGATTACGGGTTCATTTGGGCAGCCGTCTACGACAATATGACACTACGAACTCCATTGAAGCCGATTGCGAATCAATAGTTGTGCCCTGGATTGATCGACTCCTCCATTGAAGACGATTGAGAATCAATAGTTGTGCCCTCGATTGATCGACTCCTCCATTGAAGCCCTCGGCCCCTCGATAATCGACTCCTCCGTGGAAGCCCTCCATAATCGACTCCTACTTTGAAGCCCTAGACAATCAACTCCTCCATTGAAGCCCTTGATAATCGATTACTCGATTGAAGCTTTCGATCAATCGGATTGATACTCATCTAGTTGAACCCTCGATCACTTGATTGATACACAACCAATTTTACTCTCTGTAAGTTCTAGAACAAAGCCTCATACTTGGCTGCTAACACAACTACTTTAAACTTATGTTGCTTCTTATCTTGGTGCTCAAGCATTTTATTACTTTCCTTTCACTGTTATGTAATTTAAGTGACAATGCCTTTGATTTTTGTGGAGTTCAAAAGGGTTTACTACAATCTTATGTTTGAGCTGCCACTCTTGCTGATAGGCTCTTTCAATATATATATCAATATGTGTAGTAAACTCTTTTTACACTTTGATGTTTTAATCTTCACTACACTTCTTCACCTCCTATTGGCATCTAATTCTGAACTCCTGTTGCTACTCTATAGTTCATGCTTTTCCTATGAAAACAGAATTAAAGGTGATTGCAATTCATAAAGTAATCCACCATTAGAATTACTATATATATGTTGTATAATCAAGAGGGGCAGTAGTATGGAGGTTAAACTGATTGCAAAGTGGTGGGATCCTATTACTTTTGTAAGATACTTTGCTTATCTCCCAAACACATTAGTCAATGCTAAAAACAAGAAAATTTGAGTTATATGTTTTGGTTTTGTGTAAAGTTTCTTTTGTTTTATGAAAATAATAGATTTATATTAGTGTCAAATTTTGAATATCACCTCAGAATGTTTTTAAATTAAACCATGTAAACCACTGTTTCTCATGGATCCTAGCTAACCATATGTATCATAATTGTTGATTAATTGATGCATATATTCAAAATATATTGCATCACCATTGAATAAAGTTAAATGAAATTCAAATTATACCGTTGGGATATTAATGACTTGACTTCTTTTGCTAAAATGACTTGACTTCTTTTGCTAAGACTAAAGCAGTAATTAACTATTCTCAATTTTTCATGTATTGCTTTTAGTCAGTTCACTACTTGGGAATAAATTCTAATGAAACACTATAGTGATGCATTAACAAGTTAGCTTCATACTTAAGTAGACAATTGCCAAGGTTATTATTAGCTAGACAGAAATAGACTTCTATTTCTTGTCTTGTCCTTAAATTGTTCTTGTGTTGCTTTTCATATGGCATATTGGAGTACATTTAGTCTGTAAGAATGTTTGTTTGTGAGTATATCAGATTAGAAATTACACAAAGCCGGCACGGGTGGGGTATGGTTGACCTTCCAGCAATATTTTGTTTTTAAAAGTTAATATTAAATATGTATAAAGTACTTACAAGTAAAATAATGGTTGACCTTTTGGTTTGTTAGAATTGGATGGAGTTTGTTAGAAATTTCATATATCTTCAAGTTGTATATATATAATAGATTTGGACTTAGTGCTCTTCATATTGATTTGGACTTACTGCTCTTCATATTGGTTAATTATTTGTATCCTAATTTTGATTGACTAACAATTCTCCCGTGTCTTTAATTGTAATGTAGATATGTCGAGCAACACTCAACGACAAGATATAGGAAAAGTTGAGGAAGAAATTGAAGAAGACATTGAAGCGTTGATTCCACTTAATAGCGGCAATTATTAAGGTTTTTTAAATTAATTTAATTTTTTTTATTCCTTTTATGTTTATAATATTAATCGATAGGTTTTTGTTTGTCCTTTTACATATTTAGGTAAAGACGGAATGGAGGAAGAAGGGGAAAAATAGGTTTGTATTTGATAGTTTTGTGGTATTTGATATATATGGGTTATTAGTCTTGAAGTCTTGAACTTTTGATTGTTGTTCTTACAAGGTATTTTGGGGTATGAGATTGATGTGCAAATGTTAGGATTTATGATTGAGTGGCAATGATTGAGTTTTAATATATTTATAATTGTTAGTTTATGAGATTTATGATGATATCTTCTTAATCGTAGTGAAAGTCAAGTTTTTGTTAGCATTTTTTCTTAAAATGGCCCGTTTTGACTCGAAACCGTTTGATACCTTTTTCAAAATTACCCGTTTGGACCCGACTCTGTTCCGATCCGAACCCGTTCCGACCCGTTACCCGAACTGACTCGACCCGCCCGTTTTGCCACCTCTATACATATGCATCATCTTGTCAAATGCCCCTAATTGTGGGGAAAGCGTCTGGTGGGACTATAAAGCCATTATTGCCTTGGTTCTTATCTAGCTGTTAATATACTTTTCCACTAGTTTTCTTGCAATTTGACTTATTGTATTACAAGAACCATCTCCTGATGGTCTAGTTGGTAAAACACTTGTTCCCGTATAGGAAGTCAAAGGTTCAAGTCCCACTAGGTTTCAATTACAAGAACTATATTACTACGATATTAATCTTAGATTTTTTTCTAATAAACTATTGTACTTGAGAGTTTTAAGCCATTGAATGTACTTTTAAACCCGTCCGACCTATTTTCTTTTTGGCTTTGCTAGATGTTAGATCCGTATTACCCAAATTCACCGCTTTAAAGGTGATCTTGACCTCTAGTTATGAGCGTTGGTGTTCCTTTAATTTTGGGTGCAAGCTAGAAAACAATACACAAGTGATTCTACATGTGTGTGTAGTTGAGTTTGTTGGTTGTGTATGATTGTATGAGTTACTGGGTTCCTTCTTCACGGGTTCTTCATTTGTTATTCAAAGGTGGGTACACATAACACATCACATATTGATTATGTGGCTAAGTGGCTTGTCGTCTGTAAGTGATTAGTCATTTACAAAGTGAGTGGAGGAATTGAAGAGGGGCAGATATGACAAGCATCCAAAGTGAAGGGGACGTAAGGCAAAAACAGGTTGGATAAGGTGACCAAGACATGTGAAGTCTCTTCAGAAGAAGACGAAATTAGACCCACTAACATCCGTAATAGGTTTTGGCTGTAGGTAGGGTTAGGCCTAGGGTTATTTAAGACTAGGTTTCGGTTTATGTTTATGTTTACGTTCGATAAACCTATTCATGTCTTATATAAAGTTTCGGGTGTTATTAATGGCATCTCACCGCTCTCTCACAAGCATAGAAGCAGTATCACCGTTTAACATTGTTTTTAGGATGCTCGTAAATTTACTTCATTGTCTATCGTAGGATTTGGACACTCAACCTCTTGGGGAGGAACACTTATCACCAACACCTCGTATCGCCGGGCTACATGCTCTTGTATGCACCATTATTAGGGTAGTTATTGGTACTTAATATGTAGAGTTTGGTGCACCATAATGTATTTATATATTCATATTTTGCTATTATATATATATTCAATTTTAAAAGTTACTATTTAATTTACCGAACTTCCATAAGTTATCATTTTATGTATTAAACCTAGTAGCATGTTATATTCTGACGTGACACATGCTTGGTTGATGTGATGATAACTTGGCAATGACGTCTCTACTAACATAGTTTTTCTAGTTATAATATAATTAAAAATAAAATCAATACAATTTTTAATTATTAATAAATATAATTATATTAAAAATAAGTTGATTCCATCGTGTTTGCTGAATCCATCTTCTTTTATTAGTATGTGATTTAAAAGTCATTCACTCGTTCTTTTCGATTGAGTGTGACAGGTTGGATTTTGGCTAATAACATGGGTTTGGATTTTGATTTTAGGAATGAAGATGGGTTTTTGTGTTAAATAATACACAGTATTTAAACAAAGGTACCCTATACTATTTACAGAAAGGTACCCTACATTATACATTATTATTATTTAACACAGTTTTGATTTTGGGTATGATCATAGGTCTGTATGAACGAACGGATCTGTTAAACATATCAATTTCATCTCATGTTGTGTCAATTTGGGATTTTGGTTCATGAATCTTGTATGTTTTCAGATGTGTGTGTTTCACTCAATTTAGTTCATGAATCTTGTTGATGAACAACAAACAACAACAATATGTAGTATAACAAATAAATTAGAAATCAAATAATTACTTGTAACCTACTACTCAAGTTAGACGTTAGATACATTAAATGATAAATTTTAATGTTTGATACACATAGTAACAAAATATCGATATCTTTGGGTGACCTAAACACATATATTTGGGAACATTTCTTAATTCCTTTTCAAATAGAATTCTTCTTTCATATTTTTTAAACAACTAAGCGTGTGATTTTCTACACAAAATTGATCTTACAATATAAACAACACCACTTTGAGGCTTTATAATCATCGCTCAGATTCTAAATATGATATTCTTTTATTGTTCTTGTTCTAAGATTCCAAGTAACCTCCTTTAGATTGGATTTATTCCAAGATATTGGAAGTTTGGAACTAGACTATAAATGTTAGGGTCATGATCACTAAAAAAGACCTTGAATATGTGTTCTTAAGATTTTCATTGTTTAAGCACGACTTGTAAAGTCGTGCTGAACAAACTTGCACCATCAATGAAAGTCATACTGCGAAACCTTTGATACGAATAGTTGTTTGTCATATAGTGGCACTGCCGCACTCGGGTGTCATATTGAGTATGGTCATGCTTCGTTCTCACACTTTTTAGAAAAGGTATCTAGGAAATCGTTTTTCCATCATAGTGTCTTGGGTGACTGCTTGGTTTCGCCACTGGGCACCGGTCATTAAGAGAGAAGGGAGGCCATCTTTAAGCATGGCACCTTAAGTCCTTCAACGAAAACAACATATTATACCTCTTGATTATGCGAGTCTTGAGTATTTTTTTTACTTCCATCTTTATACGTGTTGGTGATTCAAGGATGAAGGCTAGGTCCTAGAGGTTTCTTGTATGGAATAATGATATTGAAGAGTCGTGTTGGTTTCTAACATATTCTACCATCTTGTATGGTATAACCACCATTCTCTTATTCTCGTTTGTTTTTATTATTTAGATTGCGTGCATGGATCCACTTAGGGGTTGAAACCTTTAGCTTAAATCTTATATTCGTTATGCACATCTTTTTTTATATGGCCCCTTCAATCCCATCATTGCAAGGTTGGTGAAATCGTGAAAGGGTGCTTCTTACTTAAGGTTATATGAGGAAGAAATATAATTTTGAACAAAATGCAGGTTATTTGCAAACGACTTTGTAAACCTGTTCTTAAAAATATGCACATGTGCATAACGTGTATGTGGTGTTTTTCTTTATGATTTATGGTGCATATTGTGCAAATGAGGCTTTTCTTTCCCATACACATGTTCAAAATCTTGTGTTTTCTTTTCCAAATCAGCCTCACTTTTCCTTATATGTTTTCCATGCACATTTGCTTCTCCTTGGATGTGGCATTTTGGCGTTTTTGTTTTGGAAATCACACACCCAATCTATTACCTTTGCTTCATACTAATCCAAAGACCTGTTGATAACCTATACAAAAAAGCAAAAGTAAAAAAACATTATTTGAAACAAAAACAATGTTTATGACTTGAAAAGGAGAGTGGTCGCTTTTAACAGATAATTTATACTCTTTGTTGGGCAATTGGGGACTACCGGAACAGCAAAAATCCTGCTAATGTTGATGTCTAAGGTAACAATATTATCGGGAGGATCTAAAGCTTGTCATTTTATTGGATTAATGTAAGGGGGATGTAACACCCAAGGTTCGATATTCCTTTAATCATTATTTAATAGGAAGGGTTATACGTTTATACAAGTTGTCTTTATGTGTTTAGACGTAAATATAAAACTAGAGGGGTTAAAACCATCGAATTATAAGTTGATATAGTTCAGGGGGCTGTTATGTCAATTGCTCAAACTATATTTATATATATGTGCCAACTTTGACTTAGAAGTCAAAGTTTACCCATTTGCTTCCTGCCATTCACGATCACAACCATAGCAGCTCATAACCTCTCCATTTTAGAGATCAAACCAGCAGAACTAAGCGCCTATAGCCAAGATCTAGCAAGTGTATAACTTGAGGTAAGCATTCAAACCTTGTTTTTGAAGCTTTATATGTTTAATCACATGGTTTCAATGGTGGAATCATGTTATAGTTGTTTTGTATAGTTTAGATCATATATATCAGTTGTAGGAGGTGTAGGAAAACACCTCTAGTCGTTTTATGATAAAGTTATGGGATTTCTTGGTGAAATCCAACTGTTCTTGGCAAGAACAGTTTGCTGGACTGTTATGTACACGGCCCGTGTAGCGGTACACGGCCGTGTAGTAGTTATGGCGGTCACAGGGCGATGTAAGGATACATGGTCGTGTAGCATAAGAGGTACACGGCCGTGTAATAGTTAAGGCGGTCATAGGGCCATGTAAGGTTACATGGTCGTGTAGTATAAAAAGTATACGGCCCGTGTAGGGTGACTAGACCACACTGGCCATGTTGCCAGCTTAGGTCGTGTAGTATAAAAGGGACACGGCCCGTGTAGGCCCTATTTCAGATCAGAATACCTTATATACAATTTATGCATTGTTTATATAGGAGGTGATTTACATAGTACCTGTATCAGTGATCTGTGAAGTATTGCAATTACAGTTATAAGGTGAGTCTTCTAGACTTCACTTCATATCAGCAGCATGTGTAGTTTCATATCAGATTGCTAACATGCTATGTTATACATGTGAATATGTAAGCTTACTGCTATGTGCAGTAGTGCTCAGATGCGGTACAGTACTGTGACCTACGATGCTGCCCTGGGTTTAGAACCAGAGGCTAGCTTTGATTGCCAGACATGCGTGTATTGTCTTCATGTGATTGTATACGTGAGCTCATATGATGTTGTGTTTAGATTACTCACTAAGCTCTCGTAGCTTATCAGATATTGTTTTTAAAATCTTTTGCAGGTTGCAGCAAAGGCAAAGGCAAAGCTCCTGTTTGACTGTTTTTTAGTTTTTAAACAATAACTCTTAACGCCCAGTTGTGTAAATATTTTAATTTGACAGTACACTACATTTGTACTTAAGGATGCATCTTTTGTTGCTAGCACGGTTTTATTCTGAAAACGTTTCCGCTTACGTCTTTTCAACCAGATATGTGCTTTTATGAAAAATATCCTACTTTTATATCTTTTATTGAAATTGGGGCGTTACAACTTGGTATTAGAGCCACGGTTTGAGAGATCTGGATTGTGTGAAGCACAGTTTGGAGTTGAACCATGGTTTTGAAAATTTTGTCAAAGTGGAGGCTTGTACTTGCAGCTTAGTGAGTAAACTAACAGTGATTATTTATTATACTTTTTATAGATATTGATATGTTATATGCAGAATCTTTATGACATACGTGATATTATGATATTATAATGATGATACTTGGCCTAAGCCTGTGAATCGGGACTTTTTATGATAAATTTAAGATCAAACGTGTGTAGTGTGTTTAGAATAATATAGGGCCCATATTATTACAAACACATGATACATGTTGGAACTTAGTGGAATCATGAAGGATCTTGTGAATCGGGTGAGGGGTACTTGTAATAGGATAGTATACCTGGTGTAGTATATCTAAATAGAATACCTTGGTATGTATAGAAATACCTTGGTTTAAATATAAGGTATACTGAGTTGTTAGATCTATGAGTGTATAGTTATTATAGAAGGTGGTGTGATAGAGCTACCTATATCTTAATGCTTTATCTATACTATCAGGATGGTTAACACTAGAGGGTCACGAGCAGCCAATAGACAGACAGGTGGTCCCAGCCATAGACCAGAGGGTATAGCAACCAGTGTTACTGGTGAGTAGATTCCGGTTAGGAATCAACAGGTTGTGAATGAGGGAGCCCCAGATCTGAACGAAAGAGTAGTGGAGCCTACGGTACAGGAGACAGTGGCAAGAGAAATTAGCCGAGCATTAGAACAGAGCATTCCCTTCATCGTTACCCAGGTGGTTGAGCAGATAAAAGATCAGAATCGTGAAACGATCAGACAAGAGCTGGCAACCAGATTTGCTGCAGGTGGTGAAGGATTTAATCCCCAGCCACAAGTGATTATACGTGATGCCCCTAAGATTTCCACGTTCAAAGATTTTTCCGCATGTCAACCTCCGCTGTTTCAGGGGTCTACAGATCCAGTTATCAGCCACAGATGGATCTCAGAGATAGAGGGTGCCTTTCACACATGTTCTTGCGCACCTGAGTTTAAAGTGAGGTATGCTACCAACCAGATGCGTGGTGCTGCGAAAGATTGGTGGGATATGGAGGTGAAGCAGAGGGGTTATACTCAGATTGAGACTATGACTTAGGAGCAGTTTAAAGAACTGGTGATAGAGCAGTTCGTTCCTCAGTCCGAGATAGACAGGATAGTGGATGAGTTTCACAGGTTGAAGCAGACAACAGAAACGGTTCCGGAGATCAATGCTAAATTTATGGAACAAGCACGCTTTTGCCCAGATTATGTTGGAAACGAGAAGATGAAAATGTACAGGTATATGATGGTACTTAAGCCCAATATGAGGGAGTTTATTGATGCCAGTAAGCATCAAACATTGAAGTCCATGATTGACGCGGCCAGAGCAAGAGAGTTGGAACTGGAAAGATAGGATAAAGAGAGGAAGGTGATAGAGAAAGCTGCACCAGCATATAAGAAACAGAGGGTTGAGCCATCAGATAAGAAGGTGGTACAGAAGACTTATCCGTTATGTCAGAAATGTAAGAAGCATCACTTGGGTGAGTGTAGGCTTGGGTCTTCTGCATCTTATAAGTGTGGTAAGCCAGGTCATGTGGGGAGGGATTGTAAGACTCTGTTGCGGGTATTTTTCAATTGTTATCAGCCGGGCCACCAGAAGTTTGAATGCCCGAAACTTGCATCAAATGTTCAGTCCACCGGATCGAGACCCGCTCCAGCACTACCCCCACCACGAAGCTCTGGGGTGAAAGATGTGAAAAAGGAAGAAACTTCCAGACCCAAGGGAAGGGCTTTCCAGCTCACGGCTGAGGAAGCTAAAACCGAACCGGATGTAGTAACAGGTACATATCTTATCAACAACTTGCCTGCCCTTGAGCTATTTGATTCTGGTGCGAGTAAATCATTTGTATCTGTTTCTTTCTGCAAAAGTTTCAACCAAATGTGTGAAAAGCTAGATTCTCCCCTTGAAGTTGAAATTGCTGATGATAAAACTGTTATTGTATCTGATGTGTATAGGCATAATGTGTTAGAAATAGATACAGTTAGATTCCCTATAGAACTTATACCCATGACTATGAGAGAATTCCAAGTAGTGGTTGGAATGGACTGGTTAGGTTATAACCAGGCTACCATTATGTGTGGGCAGAAAGTTATACGAGTTCATACCCCAAGTGGGGAAGAACTATCTATATATGGTGATGTCAGAAAGGGAAAATCATGTGTATGTTCAGTGTCTAGAGCCCGAAAGTATTTGCAGCATGGGTATACAGCTTTCTTAGCCTATGTGATAGATACGAAACTAGAAAAGAGACAGACGAGTCTAGATGATGTGAGGGTAGTATGTGAATACCCAGATGTCTTCCCTGAAGACTTACCAGGTGTGCCACCAGACAGACAAGTAGAGTTTAGAATTGATTTAGTACCGGGAGCTTCATCAGTTGCCAGAGCTCCATACAGACTTGCTCCACCAGAGATGCAGGAATTGATGAAACAGCTGTAGGAACTGTTAGACAAGGGGTTTATTAGACCTAGTAGCTCTCCCTGGGGTGCTCCAATATTATTCGTTAAGAAGAAGGATGGTACCTTTCGTATGTGTATTGACTATCGTGAGCTTAATAAGGTGATCATCAAGAATAAATACCGTTACCCAGAATAGATGATCTGTTTGATCAGTTGCAGGGAGCATCGTGGTTTTCTAAAATTGACTTACGGTCGGGCTACCATCAGTTAACAATCAGAAAGGAAGATATTCCTAAAACCGCATTCAGAACCCGATACGGACATTTTGAGTTCGTGGTGATGCCGTTTGGTTTTACGAATGCACCAGCAGCATTTATGGATCTGATGAATAGAGTTTGCAGACCGATGTTAGATAAATCGGTAATTGTCTTTATTGACGATATACGATTTATTCGAAGAATCCTGAGGATCACGAAAGACATCTCAGAGAAGTTTTGGAAACATTGAGAAGAGAACGACTATATGCCAAATTCTCTAAATGTGAATTTTGGATTCAAGAAGTACAGTTTCTGGGTCATTTAATTAATCAAGATGGGATTAAGGTGGACCCTATGAAGGTAGATGCTGTGATGAAATGGGAACCGCCAAGGAACCCTACTGAAGTCCGAAGTTTTCTGGGGTTGGCAGGCTATTACCGGAGATTTATTCATAATTTTTCCAAAACCGCCGTTCCTTTAACCCAATTAACTAAGAAGAATGCCGAATTTATTTGGGGTAATGAACAACAGTCTGCTTTCTCAACTCTTAAACAAAAATTATGTGAAGCACCAGTTCTCGCTTTACCAGAAGGGGTTGAAGATATGGTAGTATTTTGTGACGCTTCATATCGTGGATTAGGTTGTGTACTGATGCAGAAAGGCAAAGTTATAGCTTATGCTTCACGGCAGTTGAAGCCACATGAAAGTAATTACCCAACTCATGATTTGGAGTTAGCAGCAGTAGTCTTTGCACTCAAGATATGGAAGCATTATTTATATGGGGTGAGGTTCACTATTTATACAGATCATGAAAGTCTAAAATATTTTAAAGATCAGAAGAATCTCAACATGAGACAGAGGCGTTGGCTAGAATTGTTGAAAGATTATGATTGTGATATACTCTATCATCCAGGGAAAGCAAATGTGGTAGCTGATGCTCTGAGCAGAAAATCAGGAATGGTGCTTGTGAAGAACCAATGTCTAAAAATGACAGTTACGACGCCTATCATTGATGTCATACGAGAAGCTCAATTAGAAGCAGTCAAAAATGAAAATCATAAATTTGAACGAATTAAGGGGCAGGTAGCGAGTTTTGTTAAAGACAGTCGTGATGTATGGACTCGTTACGGTCATATATGAGTACCGGTTTATAGCGATGCACGACAGACACTTCTGAGTGAAGCTCATCAGTCCAGATTCTCCATTCATCCAGGGGCTACTAAAATGTATAAGGATCTGAAGGTTGATTATTGGTGGCCAGGCATGAAACGTGATGTAGCCAGATATGTAGAAAGATGCCTTACTTGTTTGCAAGTGAAAGCTGAACACCAGAAACCTCACGGGAAGTTGAAGCCGTTAGAAATTCCAGTCTGGAAATGGGAAAACATTACTATGGACCTGATTACCAAATTACCTAGGACTCCACGTGGTTATGATGCTATATGGGTAATCGTAGACAAGTTAACCAAAAGTGCTCATTTTATTCCCATCAAAGAAACTTATCCTTCAGAAAGGTTAGCAGATGTTTATGTTAAAGAAATTGTGACTCGCCATGGTGTACCAGTTTCAATTGTATCAGACAAAGATACCAGATTTACTTCTAGATTCTGAAGTAAATTTCATGAAGATCTTGGAACTAGATTACATCTCAGCACAGCGTATCATCCTCAGACAGATGGCCAAAGTGAAAGAACTATTCAGACTCTAGAAGATATGCTGCGGGCATGTGCTATTGATTTCGGGGGAAGCTGGGATTCTTATTTGCCATTAGCAGAGTTTTCATATAACAACAACTATCACTCCAGTATTGGGATGCCCCCGTATGAAATGCTTTATGGTAGAAAGTGCAGAACTCCGATATGCTGGGGTGAAGTGGGTCAGAGAGAGTTGGGCAGTACAGAAGTGGTTCAGCAAACGACAGAACAGATTCAACTTATCAGAGACAGATTGTTAACTGCCCAGAGTAGACAGAAAAGTTATGCAGATAGACGCAGATCACCGCTTGAGTTTCAGGTGGGAGACCACGTATTGTTGAAAGTATCGCCGTGGAAAGGCGTTATCAGATTCAGAAAGAGAGGAAAGCTCGGTCCAAGGTTTATTGGACCATTCAAGATTGTTGCACGTGTGGGAAAGGTTGCTTACAGATTAGAGCTACCAGCTGAATTGTCTCAGATTCATAACACCTTCCATGTATCGCATCTCAGAAAATGTTTAGCAGACGAGTCTGCAATCGTACCGTTGGAAGATGTTACCATTGATGATAGACTGAATTATGTGTAACAACCTATAGCTATACTAGAAAGAAAGATTAAAACCCTACGTAACAAGCAGATTGGACTGGTCAAAGTCCAATGGAAGCACAAGAAAGGCTCAGACTTTACTTGGGAGCCTGAACAGGAGATGATGTGTAATTATCCAGAACTTTTCAACGATGAAATCATTCCAAGTGGGGAAGAGTTGTAACACCCAAGGTTCGATATTCCTTTAATCATTATTTAATAGGAAGGGTTATACGTTTATACAAGTTGCCTTTATGTGTTTAGACGTAAATATAAAACTAGAGGGGCTAAAACCGTCGAATTATAAGTTGATATAGTTCAGGGGGCTGTTATGTCAATTGCTCAAACTATATTTATATATATGTGCCAACTTTGACTTAGAAGTCAAAGTTTACCCATTTGCTTCCTGCCATTCACGATCACAACCATAGCAGCTCATAACCTCTCCATTTTAGAGATCAAACCAGCAGAACTAAGCGCCTATAGCCAAGATCTAGCAAGTGTATAACTTGAGGTAAGCATTCAAACCTTGTTTTTGAAGCTTTATATGTTTAATCACATGGTTTCAATGGTGGAATCATGTTATAGTTGTTTTGTATAGTTTAGATCATATATATCAGTTGTAGGAGGTGTAGGAAAACACCTCTAGTCGTTTTATGATAAGGTTATGGGATTTCTTGGTGAAATCCGACTGTTCTTGGCAAGAACAGTTTGCTGGACTGTTATGTACACGGCCCGTGTAGCGGTACACGGCCGTGTAGTAGTTATGGCGGTCACAGGGCGATGTAAGGATACATGGTCGTGTAGCATAAGAGGTACACGGCCGTGTAATAGTTAAGGCGGTCATAGGGCCATGTAAGGTTACATGGTCGTGTAGTATAAAAAGTATACGGCCCGTGTAGGGTGACTAGACCACACTGGCCATGTTGCCAGCTTAGGTCGTGTAGTATAAAAGGGACACGGCCCGTGTAGGCCCTATTTCAGATCAGAATACCTTATATACAATTTATGCATTGTTTATATAGGAGGTGATTTACATAGTACCTGTATCAGTGATCTGTGAAGTATTGCAATTACAGTTATAAGGTGAGTCTTCTAGACTTCACTTCATATCAGCAGCATGTGTAGTTTCATATCAGATTGCTAACATGCTATGTTATACATGTGAATATGTAAGCTTACTGCTATGTGCAGTAGTGCTCAGATGCGGTACAGTACTGTGACCTACGATGCTGCCCTGGGTCTAGAACCAGAGGCTAGCTTTGATTGCCAGACATGCGTGTATTGTCTTCATGTGATTGTATACGTGAGCTCATATGATGTTGTGTTTAGATTACTCACTAAGCTCTCGTAGCTTATCAGATATTGTTTTTAAAATCTTTTGCAGGTTGCAGCAAAGGCAAAGGCAAAGCTCCTGTTTGACTGCTTTTTAGTTTTTAAACAATAACTCTTAACGCCCAGTTGTGTAAATATTTTAATTTGACAGTACACTACGTTTGTACTTAAGGATGCATCTTTTGTTGCTAGCACGGTTTTATTCTGAAAACGTTTCCGCTTACGTCTTTTCAACCAGATATGTGTTTTTATGAAAAATATCCTACTTTTATATCTTTTATTGAAATTGGGGCGTTACAGGGATAATGGGAACTAAGTTAAATTTGTGCAATTGGTGTGGTAATACTAATCCATCTTTTGAAATGATGGTGTAAACTTGTAATTTCTTGTTTGTATCTTTCTAACTCTTTGCTAGATTTAAATCATTGAACTTTAAAAAAATTAAATATAGTTTCTTTTTTGTTTTCAGGAAATAATGTTCACAACAAATAATAAAGTTTTTCTAGCTAGTAAGTGCTCTCTAGGTTGTTCGATGTGTCAAAAACTGGGTTGAACTACACTGAAGACCGGAAAAGGGCTAAACAGTAGACCAAAGACCTGACCATATAATTATAAAGGAACAAACCGGTTCCAGTTCACACGATTTTTTAATCACGCAACTAGTCAGATCGTTTGACAAAAAAATAAACTGTATTGCATATTACATCTCTTTTACCTAAAACCAACCGACAACTGTTATTAACACTGTCAAAAAAATCAAAAGTTAGCAAACACAAATTAGCAATTAAATTACCTAACGTTATGATCCCGAGATATCTTAAGGGAGAAAAGAAAAGAAAAGAAAATTAATGAGAGAAAAGAAAGGATAATAATTTTATTTTTCGTGTTCCCGAGCTGGAAAGAAAAGAAAGGAAATCGGAGAGAAAGTAAATAAGTTTGTGTTCCTTGGTTAGAGATGAAGGAAAGAAAAAATGATCATTTTACAGTAATACCCTTACTTTTTAAAATTATTTATTGTGAGTAAAGGTAATTTTTTCACTTATGAGAATTTATAAACACTTTTCTTTCCTTTCCTTCCAAATTCTCTCACTTTTGGGAGGAAAGTTTATAAGAGAAAGTTAACCAAACTTTCCCTCCGAATCTTTTCCTTTCTTTCGTTAAAATAACTCCGGAACACAAAATATTTTTTCTTTCCTTTCAATTCTCTTCTTTTCTCTTCAAAATAAAACTCGGGAACACAGCGTAAGTGGCGAAGCGTATTTAAAGCAAATGCGCATATCGTGTTTGTGTTTATTAATATCACCCTGTGTAATGTTATGGCATAGTCATGATTTTTCTTTTAGTTTGGCCAAATAAGGCTATAGTAACCTCAATTATCAATTGAAAACACAAATGGAAAATAACAAGCCTAACTTATTAGATAAAGGATGAAGGCTTGTTGTTAGAACATCGATTTATTTATGGGAGCTGATTTATACATAACAGAATTTGTCCATACATAATATGTATAAATAGTTAACAACACATGGTATAAGTCGATAATACATCAAATTGTTGTGTATAGACAATTTTATTATGTACAGATTACTGTAATTTATTTATAAGCATATTTCTCACTTTTTAACCTTATCAAACTAATTAGGAAACCAAGATTCGGACAGTTAGTATCAAAAACAAATTGGGTAAAATAGTAAAGTACACGCAAAATGTATTTTAGTATATAAATCTTGTTACACAGTTTAAAACTTACATTTTAATGTAACCAATGTTCATAAATCATAACTCATTTGAAAAAATCAAAATATTGTATTACCATAAAAATATAGTATACAACTCACCCTATAAGTTTTAAAGTGGAAATACAATACTTAATGAGTGGCAATTTCGTGTTAGTTTCAGGTTATCATGTTTCGTGTCAATCCAATTATTGACATATTTATTTTCGTGTCCTGTTGACCCTGTTTTCGGTTACAGATGTTGGACAAGATTTCTTTCTTTCTGTCTTTGAATTTGTAGTTAATCAAATAATGTAATGAATTACGAATGACAAATGTAAGTTATATTTATAGTTTTGACAACTCTAATAAATCACTATGAAATTGTTCATGTGGTCGAGCAATCCACGTAAGATAGTAACGGAGACTGTAACAACAAAAAAGCAACGCCAGCCACAAAACTCAAGACCGACAAATGAGTGACAAGAGAGAGATAGTACTAGCAACGTCGATATTATTCATTTTGAGAAATGAGAATGAGAGGGAAAGAAGTCAAGAAACAAGTAAGGTTTTAAGTTTCAATGTAGATGTCGTCCCAATTTCATTTCAAAAATTTTACGATTTTACCTTTATCGTGTCATTCGGGTCATTATCGGGTTGTAGTGTTCGTGTCACTTTTTATCGTGTCGAGTTCATGTCAACCCGCTTTTTTTATTTTTTCTTATTCGTGTTACTTTTTTCGTACCAGATTCTAGTCATGTTTCATGTCATGTCAAAAATTGCGAGCTCTACTTTTGACCCATCGATCTTGCAACCTGATGTGGAGCTGTCATCCCGTCCAACCAATTTATCTTTTATCTTATTATTTTTTTACCCTCCCTTTAAGCCAATAAAATAATAGCAATTGTATATCTATAACTCATATTTTGGATGTTAGTTAACTTTTTCATTTGGTCTTAATATCTATATGTATCTGATTTACATCATTTTTACTATTATATATACTCAAGTAACACTAAAATATAATTTGAAAGTTTAATTAAATCAAAATGTAAGTTTTAAAGTATAATAAATATTTTCTTTAATGACAAGAAGAGATGATTTCATAGGAAAAAATACATAAAAAAAAAAGGCAAATGATTGATACACCAAGAAGCCCAATTGAATATAACACCTAAGGATCGGTTTTTGAACGAGTAAAATGACATGCCTGGACTTGAGAACACACTAATGCTTCTTTGTTCTTGGTCACATTCGAGAAAACCTTCTCATTTCTTAATTTCCAAAACATCCAAAAGAAGGTGTACACTAACCCATGAAAGCTTTCAACTTTTCAACTTTAAACTTTGATAGATGCCCCCATTCAAAGTAGTACAAGTCCAAAATGCACTCCAGGTTTATATTCCACCATGAACACATATCACCTAAAATCTTCCTAGAAATTCGATATTCCAAGAAAAGATGATGTCCATTTTCATCCATATCACCACACAAGGGGCAGACAAGCGGCAATAGAATAACACCTCTTTTTCGCATATTAGACAATTATAAAAAATCTTTATCCGGGAATTTTAACTTACAATGACACCTATTTAAAGTACAATACATATAATAGTCAAATATGTATAGTTGGATAATTTTAGTATATATCACAATGAAAAATAGTAACCTATGACTCAAATCACCATTAAGTTAATCTAATATAATCATGATTTTTGATGAATCTAGTGAAGAAGTGGGTCACTAGTGTCCTAGAAAATGAAAAGTTGAATAAGTGGATTGTTAGTAATGAACCTCAACTCTTCAAGTGTTGACTAAGACCACTTGTAGTGGTAAACAACGAGCTCGTCAAAAACAACTAGTCATCGCCATTTTGCTCGTCATAAGCTCGTTGTTCACTAGCCGGTGCTTGTCATCAGCTCATCGTGGTTTTGACGAGCTACAACGGTCGATTATATATATATATATGTGTGTGTGTGTGTGTGTTTTCTTGTTCATCATCATCTCAACGGTACAAATTCAAAAACTTTGTATATATATGCACATTTCACAGTTCACACTCATTCAAAATTAAAATTCATCCATTCAAATACACCTATTCAAACATGTCTAGCTCCCAAAACAACTCCAACAATGACCCATATTTTCGCAAATGCTAAACTACTCGTCAGGTGCCCAAGTACAAACTCGAGCACCACCTCTTTGGCACAACCCCGACAAGAACTCACAATGCAACACTTTTACAATGATTGGTATGCCCAATTTGGTGCCCTGTATCATCACAAACGACCGGATCTAGTGCCTCCACCGAACCCGTACTCCACATCCTATCCCCCACCACCACCACATAATTGGAATTCACAGTATCCACCTGACCCTAGTTCGCAGTATCCGACTGACCTCTCTTACTACCAATGACCTGTGCTCCTGCGGTTATGGAGCAACATGCCTTCATCAAGCCCTAACCCGATATCAACATTGAGCCCAAAGTCATAACAGTTCTAGAAACGCAACCCTCAAGGCAAAAGAAAAGAGGGAAAAATTGAGCTCATTCAATCTACTGGAAAAAACCGATTGGATGCCCGATGAGGAAAGGTGTTTAGCGGAATGTTGGGTGAACGTCTCTGAGGACAAGAAAGTTGGCAACTCCCAAATTGGAGACTCTTTTTGGCGCCACGTTCAAGGGCAATACAATGCTATTATGACCAGGAACACCCATAACTATGACCATGCGGACAGAGAAAGGATAAGATCCAACGTCGGTCGTCGGCTTCGGACACGTCTTCGCATAGTTCTTCGGTCCAAGTTGAGCGGCTTGAAAAAATCACTATAATTCAAAGTACTATGAAAGAAACAGAGTAGTTAGCTCTCAAAGCCATAGAAGAAAAGAAAAAAAACTGTAAGACATCGGACGACTTCCAAATTTTATTGATTCTCATAGAGGGTATCTCGGAGGAGGCTTGACAAGCTATTGAGTGGAAGAAAAAAGAGATCCTACAAAAATATTTTCCTGAACAGTCGTGAAACTAAGTTTGTATTTATTTGTGTTTTTATTATTGTAGGATTTTAAATTTGTGTTTTTTTTTTATTGTAGAATTTTAAAGTTTGTATTTTTATTTAACTTTTATTAATTTATATTTCTACTTTTTGAATATTAATTGTAAGTTATAATTTATATTTGAAGAAAACTGAAATAAAAAATAGGTGATGATGTGAAGGTTAATCATGCATGTCATGACTCATGATTAAAATTATTTAGTCATGACCATATTTTAGGCTAAAAAACTAATGTGACATTCAGTTATGCATGACATAACTAAAGATTATTTAAAAATTAAATTTACTTGGATGGGTTAAATTGTTACCCTACCTAATATAAAGATCTATATATTAGGCAAAAGTTCAAATGAGAACTGTTTTCGTACGAAAACCGACTCCTTCAATTGGATTGTCCACCCATGAATTCCTTACATGCACCATGCCACACTCAATCCCCCCAAGCTCTTCATCCATGAATTCCATTATCCAAAATGAACGACCAAGATTGATTTTCGCAGTTCTCGTACGAAAAACAGTTCTCGTTTAAACCCTCCCTTATATATTATATATATGATCAGGACTTAGGAGCATGGTGAGAACGAAACACGAGAACTTATATATGATCTCCTAAATTTAAAAACCATGTACCACAATATTTATCATAACATTTAATCATTTAGGCCCAAAACACTTTGTGTTTGCTCCAAATAGTTTGTAGTTAGATGATAAAAACAAATTATTAAGATTATTTATAAGCTCTAAAAAGCTAGTTTAAAGAGACTTTTGTCTTGAGTCTTTCCTTTTAAAATATTGAAGTTTTTAGCTTCACGTCCGAATGAGACCGAAAGTTTTCCTTGTAAAAAACTTTGTACCGTATGTACCCTATATACAATGATGGTGTTGAATACTACTTTGCTTTCTTTCAAAGAAAATTTTACATTTTTGACCTTTAACTAGTATTTGAGTCAATAGATTTGCTTAAGATATTTACAAATATTTATACAAATTTTAAGTTCTAATTATACTCATTTTTTAATCTTCTACATAAAAAAATAGGCTACAATTAACTCAAGTCTTTTAAAGTTTTTATTGTACGAATCCTCTAACAATCATGATTTATATACAACATAAATATATTATACACGACAATTATAACTTATATATCCTTATAGAATTTTAAACTATTTAAATATTACAGTAACAAACGTTCTTTGACCTAACAGTATTAATATGTGATTTTGCCCATCCCTCATAGAGGTAAAATTCAAATCATCTTAAGAATGTAACCTAGATTAGGTGTGTGTTAATTGTTTACAAAAAATTGGATATTGCAGTATATTTGTTAAAAGAAAATCTAAGTAGAATTACACGTGTGCCGTTTATGATTATTAATTCATTATAATAGGATTAGCCTTTTAGTTCATTTAAATTGCCTTCATTTATTTTTGTACAAACAGATAACAAAA
Organism: Dittrichia graveolens; assembly: GCA_038502395.1. NCBI lineage: Eukaryota > Viridiplantae > Streptophyta > Magnoliopsida > Asterales > Asteraceae > Dittrichia > Dittrichia graveolens. Next base: position 17,308,433 of record JARJIL010000006.1, read on the forward strand.
CAATGCAATCATTGTTTTGTCCATTTTCAGTTTTTCACTTTTTCTTTTCCCAATCTTTTGACTCTTTTTGAGTTGATGAACCAAGAACAGAGAAACTTGCATGAATAACAACATTATTTAGTAATAATAATGTTTAAATAAAATTTAATCGTATATTTGGGTATATCCGAATATTAAATAATCAAACCAAATTTAATTATCCAAGCAAAATAACGAACATGAACTAACCGAAACTCGATAACAGGTTGGGTTATCCACATAACGAATAATTTTAACGCCCCTACTTCGTGTGTGAATTGTGATGGGCCTCCTCACAATTAACTCTGAAAAGAAATAAAGAGAAGATGGAGAAGGAAGGCCTAACTTTTAAATGTGATGAAAGGGACAAGGTCCTACCTTCCAAACCAGCCAACACAGACCCCCTCTTATTCTCTCTCCTTGCACTTTTTGCCCTTTTTGTTATATTTTACTTTGGTATTTTTGTGTTGTCAAGAAATCTTGCAAAAACAACAGTAGACCAACACCTACCTCACAACACAGATATTAACAAGAAAAGAAACTCTTGAAACTTCTCACACTTTTTAGGTTCTCAAAGCCAGCAACAGAACCTATTAGCTTTCATCTGAATTTACAAACTTGGTAAGCTTTCTCTGGGTTTTGTTTATTTTTGTTCTACCAAAATGGGTTTTAGTGGGATTTCTTTGATTTCTTCGTAGTACAAATTTTTTTAGGTTTGATTCATGTCTCTTTCCTCGTGGAAAAATCTGTTATTTTGGCAAGTTTTGAGTCTTTATATGTGTTTTGCTATCTCACCTGGTTTTGTTTTGATACTTTTTTTCTTGATTTTGCTGGAAGTTTCTGCTTAGATATGATCATATGAACAAAGTTTTCTTTTTTTTTTCTTCTAATCTTGATCTGCTACACTTCATATTGAATTGACTTCTTTCATGAAGTGCCTACAGTTTCTTAATGTTTATCTGACAACATATGTGTATACCTGGACTCTTCAACTGATGTTTGAATTCTAGATGCTCAAAATCCATTTTAATCTTGTTTTTGGAGTAGTTAAAAGATGTTAATATTGGAATCTTTTCTTTTTTTTGGAAACCTTTTCTGTTGATAAATTGTTCTTCAATTGACCATTATCAATGCAGTAGAACATATTCAGAATCAATAAAGTATGTGCTTTATCAGTCAAATCTTCAAGATTCTAAATTCTTATTCAGTTTTTCATTTGTTTTATGCAGATTGCTTCTTCTATAAGGAGGGTTCTTTGATTTTTCTTTAACATTACTAGATCTTGATTACATAGGATTTACTAATCTGATTAGGAATTTGCAAGAAATGGGTTATAATTGTGATTATTGCCGTGAGGCAAGATCGATGGTGTACTGTCGATCAGATGAAGCTTACTTGTGTTTATCATGTGATCGCAATGTTCATTCTGCAAATGCTCTTTCTAAACGCCATTCCAGAACACTGGTATGTGATAAGTGCAATTCACAACCAGCATTTGTAAGATGTGTTGAAGAAAAAGCATCACTATGTCAGAATTGCGATTGGGAGGGCCACAATGGATCTAATTCGGCTTTCGGTTCTCATAGTCGGCAGACAATAAATTGCTACTCTGACTGCCCTTCTGCAGCAGAACTATCTTCAATTTGGTCATTTATGTCTGATTCTCCATCTGCCATTGATTCCACTTGCGAGCAGGAAATGGGCTTAATGACCATTGCTGATAACAAGAATGGTCAGTGTTTATCAGTGTTAATTGAGAATAACGATTTGCACAATGTAATTCAACAAGCAACTCCAAAAGATTCAACTTCATTCAAGGTAAACTGAGTTGGATTTCGAACTTTTTTGCAGTCTTGAATTCAAGATTGTATGTTGACAAAAAAAATAGGGGGTTTAGTTTTATATTGATTTGTTATATTATGCAGATTTCTGGTACAAAAGGGGGTGAACAATTCATCGATGACGGATTCTATGATGACTTTAATATGGATGAAGTTGACTTGAGTATTGAAAACTATGAAGTACTCTTTGGTGTAGGGAATAACGATCCAGATCATCTTTTTGCCCAAGATGGGATCGACAGCTTATTTGGCACTAAAGACACATCTGTTGCAGAATCTGTTTGTCAGGGCGCATATGCTGCAAAGGTATCATAATAGTGATTGTTAATCGTATAATCTTGATTTTATCAACAATATGAAGGGTACTTTCACAAGTGTTAACTGCTATATTTATATAGTTACTTGTTACTTAAGAAGGATAAGATAATCTGATTTTACAGTGACCATCTAGTAATTCCCTTGGCTTTCCTTCAGGAGCCTTCAACTGGACATGGAAATGGGGTTCATGGAGCATGCAGTAATGCAGCATCTGTTGATTCTTTACGGAGCTGTAAAACAGAACCAAACCCATGTTATGGGAAGCAACTTTCTAATATTTCGTTTTCAAGTCTCACGGGGGAGAGCAGTGCTGGTGATTATCAAGACTGTGGAGCTTCATCTATGCTTCTTATGGGCGAGCCGCCCTGGGGCACCTCAGCTCTTGATGGCACCACTCCCTCAGGTATCAGGAACGACGCTGTCCTTCGTTACAGGGAAAAAAAGAAGACCCGCAAGTGAGAACCTATAAACTTTCATGGACGTCTTGCAGACTACTTTTTTACTTTTTATAGATTATTAATCTATAAAAGGGGATTGTCAAAACAGGTTCTGGTTGGAACAGGTCATTTTTACTACAGTTTAAGACAGGCCCCGCAAAAACTTTTTGTTGTACATATAAAAACTCTATAAATAGTTAATCTGATTGAGTACGGTTACAAAACGATATTATTACAACAATAATCTCTCATTGAATAAAAACGATTTAGAAGGTTGGAATTTGGTTGATCTTCAACCTGTTTGACCCATTCCGCTTATAGGTTAATTTCTTGATGTGACCATAAGACACAACCCAAATCAATTAACTCGTAATTATATGGGTCGAAATTGCCATTATATTGCAATTTCTTTTTGTGTTAGGTTTGAGAAGAGAGTAAGATATGCTACTCGAAAGGCAAGAGCGGATGTAAGAAAGCGTGTGAAAGGGCGTTTTGTGAAAGCGGGCGATGCTTATGACTACGATCCCATGAGTCAGACCAGAAGCTACTGAGACTACATGTATTTCTTGCTAATATCTCGTATGCATGAGGAAAGTAATGATATATGATGTATATGCAACTAGTCTAAAAAAGATTACTTTTCTTAAGCAATGACAAACACTTTTATTGTCGTCTCTCAGGATCTTTGCTTGTTGGTCAGCCGGACTATAGACGAATGAACGCTGATCACACCAACAGACCACCCGAAAATCAAGAGTTTCCTTTAAAGATCAGATCTTGACACCATCTGCCAACAAAAAGGAGTAAGCTTTTCTAAAAAATCTATGAGCAAAAACGCCATGTCAATCTGTTTCTGTTCTTGGAAATACGATTCAATGGTTGAATCTTATTCTCCGGAAACTAAACAATTATTTCTTGGCATGGCTTGAGATCGACAAAGATTATTGAAATGTTTGCATGTAATTATTGATGTATCTTCATAGGCGAAGAAAGATGTGATGGTAAACTGTTCCGCTTTTTTCTTTTTATAAATTGGGATGTACAACAAGAGATATCGATATCTTTGTAAACCACCCTCGATAGGGTCTTGCAAGATTTGATTGCAGACGTTTTTGTAGTTTATCTCTTAGATTGTAAGTTTTGTTCTTTGTAGCCATTTCGAGAATTTGTCTTTTCAATACGTTATACCTTTTTTACATTTTTTTTCAGCCCTGAAAGTGAAAGTAATATTTATGAACAATTTGTCAATGTGGCCTCCTTTAGATTTGTTGTTAAACAAGCTACACTCCCATCAACGAGTTGTTCTTGAATCCATTAAACTCGTTGGACCAGTGAGGAGAAGATGGGATTGTCATACGCAGCTGAGTACAAGTTCAAGGTTGTTGGGGGCAGTGGCAAGGTCGACAGGGAAGAGTGAGATTGGAGTTTTTAAAAACAACCATAAAGAAGTTGGCTGCTTCTTTTTCTTGTCCATGCTTGGGCGTTTCAGTGGAGGAGGCGGAGCATTAGACATTACAAGGTAAACGAGACTTATTTTTGGAATAAAAAAAGAGGTTTAAGGTGAGTTATGGTTCTCGACAGAATAATGGTGAAGCAAACATGCTAGCCAAGTTGGGTATATTGAGGAAGTCGAAATTGATAGTGGCCAAACGATCAAAAGCTGTGATGCTATTCCAAGTGCGTGGTTTTCCTTTCGTGAGTTCAGGGAAAAAGGTAGTGTCATTTTGGGTTGGCTTTTGTGGGTGGGGTGTGGGCTAAATCCTTTGTAGCTGTGTATGAATATTCTTGTTTTATTTTTATTTTTTTGGAAAGGGGGGGGGGGGGGGGGGGGTGTTCTTGGGCGATAGGGTCGAGCCTTTGGATGCTATTGTAATTCTGTTTGGGTGGGTTTGGGTGGGTTGACGATATAAGAGGGAAATCTTTTCCTGCGGGTTCATTTTTGTTGATAAAGGCGATGTAAGGTGCACGATACTCACACTTGCACATTGTGACTCGAAGTCTTCTGGACCGTAGGACAAAACTGGAGGAGTTTTTTATAGAGCAGGGGTACTGCTGTTGTTGACAAACCAGGAGCTCCAAGCTGAAAATCTTTCATTTGCTGTGAGGGTGGTTTGATTCTCTAGAGCCCCAGAGTCTTGGAAGATTTGGTCAGGTGTTTCTTAGCAGGCATTCTGTTGCCAACAAACAGGTAAGGTTGGGTCAAGAAAAAGATTTGGTTCCCCAAAGAAGACTGTAGCTTTGAGATGGACGTATTCATTTCAGAAGCTGATTGTGATCAAGATAACATGGCAGAGGTGAAAATTGAAGGTTTCCTGAAGCTGATCACATACGTGCAGTGAAGAAGAGGAAGAATAATGGAGTGGATAAAGGAAACTTAGTATTTTTTATTATATGTGCATGATGTTTTGAGCTGTTTGTTTGTCTCCTAGGCTCGTGTAACAAATGATTGTGGCCGTTTTTCAGTTCAAATCGAATAAAAAGTTTCACTGTTTAAAATAAATAAAAGAAACTACAATCAATGAGTATTCATTCAGAGATCTAAGACAATTTGGTTAACATTTACTTAATTTCCCTTGGTATGCTGACATTGTTATTGACCATCAGGTGATCAATGTAGAAAACTAGTTCAGATTTGCAATCACCAAAAAACATGTTAACTTCAAATTTCAAACAATGCATATTCTTATACTGGCTTACAGCCTCTGTTTATTGAAGCTCAAATTCGAAACAGGGCCTTCTTCATTAACAGGCTTGACAGCGAAACGAACACAAGTGGCTTCCGAATTGAGAGATAACATCAACCACACCACCATAACCAGCAACCGAAGTAACACCAGATGGATGTAAGGATATGGAAAATGCCGAGCGAGGTACACATTGTATCTGTGAAATCACAACACCATCAATGTCATACCGACTCAACACTGGTTCTGCTCCCACAGCTAATATCTGATTACCATCAAAGCATATATCTTGGATGCAAGCACGAGTCGATATCCCTGAAATCTTTTCAGAAGCCGAAAGATTCCACACAGATAAGTTCCGCGCACTGCCACAAGCCAACCACTTCTCATTAGCATCAAGAGCAATGCAACTGACATATGAAAACAACTCAAACTTCGCTTTATTATCTTTTCCTGGCTCAATTACCAGATTACACTTTCCAGATCTGCAATCCCAGATTCTTACTGTTCCATCCTCTGAGCCGGTTATAATCTGATCACAAGAATTCCTGGCGACAACAGAATGTAGATATCCAGTATGACCTTTGAAAATCATTTTGATTTTAGATTTTTCAACATCCCAACAATAGGCACAAGAATCACCAGCAGCTGCATATATTGAACCCCCATGAGTATTAACAGCCATAGCATTAGTTTCAGGAACAGGGGAAAGAGAACCCCAAGGACCTTTATGTTGAGGATTAGCCAAATCAAGCTGCGGCTTCAAACTATCATGATCTGCTTCCAAAACATCCTTCCATTTCCATCCTCGAATTCGACCATCATCGCCACAGCTCAACAACAAGGAATCTTCGTTATCGCCATAGAACTTGACATCATACGCAGGCCCATCATGCCCGCGAAGTAAACAATTTGGTTCGGGTGTAAATAAATTCTGAGCCTTAGAATTACCAAAACCCAATGGGAGGGAGGAGATTAAAGATGGTAATGAGTAGGATGAGACGGAACCATCGCTAGCGGCGGCGACGATGAAATTAGGGTTTTGGTTTGTAACAGAGGGGGAGAAAACCGTTCGGAAGATGGTGAGAGAATGCGATTCTCTCTCCTCAACTATGCTGTCTCTGTAAGCTTCTGCATCCCAATGCCTACAGTCTCCCTCCACCATCGCCATTTTCCTTTTCCTACAATCTGGCGGTGGTATTTTGCAGCGCCGGAAAGGGTGCGACGGCTTAGAGAACTGTTCCTAATCTTGTTAGTAGTTTTTGTGTAATATGTGCATAGAGTGTTTCTACTAAATGAGTAAATAATTTTAAGATGTTTCATTTAAAAAACAAATTAAAGTAAATCATAAAACATAGGATCACAGGTAGTGACTAAGTTTTTAACATGCCCAAGTGCTAGCTAATTTAGTAATTTATTGAGTTGTTTGAATGCAGCCCTCATGATAACTTTACCAAGAAACACGTACACGAATTTGAAAAGATAATATCTTGAAACAGAACTCCTCTCGAATCATTATATGCTCGTAAATCCTTCAAATTTTGACATCATCGCAAGAATTTTGGTAGCAATACGAGGAACATTTTCCACACATTCCCAAGTAGAAAACCTTGAATAAATCATTGAATCAGCTTTCTACATAACATCTCATGAAATTTCCATCAAAATTTTAGTTGCCAAAAACAAATAATAGTGATTTGAAATTACAAATGCACATTTAAAGGAAGAACCAATAGACGAGCAACATTGGCTTACATATTGATAATTGGCTTAAGGTAAGCATTCTCGATACCTAATGTTTGCAAGTGATTGCACAAATGTAATAGGAATCATGTAAAAGAAGGTGAGAGAAAAGAAGGCGACACCCATGATAACCTTTTGGATAGTTAGTGGACATAAGAATAACGACGTTTTTCTTGTATACATCACGTGTCTCAAGGGCCCATTTGGTCAACCACAAACTTAAGTTTCTAGCCTGTTGTGTCGGAGCAAATAATAAAGGGAAAGAAAAAGGGAGTACATATATTACATCTATATAAACAAGTGTGTATCATCTCCTCCGATTTTGATCGTCTTGACCTTAAATATTTAATATATGCAACCTTTTATAATTACATTCAATCAAACACTCGAAACTAATTAATAAAATTTCACCTTGAAAACAGGCTGTAACATCCTCAAAACGGGCTTAAATGTATGCGAACGTGGTACGTCGATTATTTAATTTAATTAAATATATATATTTTAGAGAATGATATAAAATATGAAAAATAATAAATAAATGGGTTATTAAAAATATAAAAATAGATAAAGATTATAAAATATCGAACGGTTTCAAACGAGGATTCCAAAAATATCCTCGTTAGTTGAAACGGGTAAACGAGAGATGAGTTGTAGGTTGAAAAGAGGAACAAAATACCAACTTGTGGATAATAATAACCCACAGGTCGGTTTTGGATTTATCTCTTCATCAGACTCATACACACACACGTATCAATACACACACACACACTTACTACTTGTAAGCTGCAAATCAAGGCTTAAATCAGCCCTAGATCATCACCTTCTTCATTGTAAGCTCCATCTCCATGTCTCCATCTCTTGTTCTTCATTCTTGAATTTTTGGGTTTTGAAAGAAAACTCACAAATCCTTGTTCCAGCAGTGAATTAAGGTTCAAATTGGTCCTACAAGTTGTTCCCAATCATCCTTTGATCATTGTAAGTTCATATTCATCCTTGTTCTTGATTATGTTCTTCAAGACTTGAAATTCTAGGTTTCAAGTGGGTTCTTTGATTTAGCAATCAAGAACTGAAATTGATGATTGAAATAGGTTCTAATATCATTTCTAAGTACATAGGAATCAATTCCATGAATTAAAGTAGTGATCTTGATGAGTTTTGAATTTTGGCTCAAATGGGTCAAAATTGGTCAAATACGGGTCAAACTGATTTTGACCTTCAAGAACTGAAATTTAGTGTTCTAATTGATCCTATAACTTGTTAGAATTGATTAGAACGCATATGGTGGATTAGAACTGGTGTTTTTGCACAAATCCAATAATTAGCCTAAATGGGTCAAAATGACCAAAATGAGCTAAATCTGTTTTTACACATCAAGAACTAATTTTTAAGGTTCTAATAGGTTCATATGACTTGTATGAATTGATTAGAACATTGGTTTTGAATTGAAATAGTAGTTTTGCTTGAATTGGCTAAAATAGTGATTAATAGGCCATAAATAGGCAAGAAATTGAAAAATGGTATCAAACAATGACTTTAAAGGTTTTGGTCAGTTGCAACTCCTTCGATACATCATATTAGGTGTATATGGTGTGTTGCAAGTGTTAGAATTGGTTTATACCAAGTTTTGGCCATTATGCGCACTTCTTTGTCCATTTAATTGAGATTTTCGTATGAATTAATTGGATAGGAGTTTTTGATGTTAGAAAGCTTCCACAAGTGTCAAATGGTCTTATGAAACACTAGAATTTTACTAAAATTGATTTGGAGTTGAAATGAGCAAAAATGGCATTGCTGTGCACAAAACACCAAGCTGTTTGTGCATTGCAGGAACATCGCGGCACGACCCATAAGGGTGTCGCGGCGCGGTCCCCCTGCACACAGCCTACAATGCTGTTTTGTGCTATTCATTCGTGTGTTGTTGCTTGGACTACTATACTAAGTTAATAAATGGTTAAATAACATCATTAGGGTATTGTTTCAAGTATCCTAGATGTTCCTTACGTGTTCAAATGATTAATGCGTAAGCATTGGTATTATAGGTCAAGTTGACAATCCTTGAGTGCCAAAGCAAGGTCTTTGCTTATTATAGCTTATCAGGTGAGTGTCGAATAACATAACAATTAATATATCTATAACATATATTAACAAATGATTTGGGAATTGTATACCATGATTTGTACACACACTTGATTAAGTGTAGGTTACATGATGATGCTAGACTTAACATGTTGACACAATGTAGTATGCACTTGAATAGGTGTATATTATGATATATGATTATATGCGCGCATTGAAGATCCGATTGGATCAAATATTTGTTTGTGAATGGCCCGGATCCTAAGGACAAAGTTGTCCTACAATAAGAACAAAGATGTTCTACTTTAAGGACAAAGATGTCCTCTTTGGGTATAGCTTATGGTTGTACACAGAGGAATCGGTTGATTCCAAAACGCAATGGTGGACCGCTTTACAGCTCACCCACCGGAGTGGTTGATGTGTCTGGTACCCCAGTTTGGTGCATTGAGCCGGGTTAGCTCCCCTACGAGATATGTCGCTTTCTGACTACGCCAGCTCATCGCGAGATGCTAGGATAGCACTATTTGAGCATGATTGATGATATGTGATATGTTTATGTTGATTGCATGCTATTCTATACTCACTAGCTATTATAGCTAACAGATACTCACTCTCACATGTGCAGGTGATCCTTAGTAAGCTTGGGAGCCTGCGGGTAGTCTAAATGCTTTGGGAGGAACACTATTATGTTAAAAACTCTGTTTTTATTATGTTTGTGTTTGTTTAAAGATAATGGTCGTCCGGTTATGTATCCGTAACACCAAACATTGTTTGTGGCAACATTTTGACTGTTTATATAATTTGCCACGTGTTTTTACTTCTGCTGCATTTTTAAATTATAAGACAGGTATAAATGTTCTATTTACAGTCAAACCCACGCAGTTTGAAAACTTAAATTGTATTTTAAAAAGAAAAATTTGGTTCTCAAAAGCACGGTGTTATACAAGCCACGGGCTTTTTCCTTCAAGAAACGTCAAAAAGTCCAAAGATATTATGGTTATGATATGGAGAAGCAATATAGTGTTACTCTTCATATATTGATAATGACAAGGTCCATCCTTGTGGTTATTTCTGATCCCTGTCGTTTACTTTGGAAGCATCATAACACAATGGCTCTTATATCTATATTTTGAGGTACAAGTATGCTAACAGTTTTTATGGGGAGATTATCTTCATTATTGAGGTATCATTAATTGCTTTTTAGTGCTTTATTGAGAAAGTGAAATGAGGATGAAATGGACTAAATGTGTGAATTAGGCCTTCATCAACTATTGAACAACGTAATCATTTAATTGAACAAACCATAAACAACAAAAAGAACATTATTTCTAATAAACAAATAAGAAGGTAGCATGTAAATTAATTAAGCAAATAGATTGAAAAAAGGCAAAAAAGAATGAAAACAGAATGAATTTCAGAACTAAAACCTAAAAAAAAAGAAACTAGTTTATACATGGCGGAGGCTACGGCTTAGGCCGGCAGTGTTGATTCGGTGGTGGGCAGCAGCGACAATAGATCCGGTGGTGAGTAGCGACGACAATAGATCCGATGATGGATAGCAGCGGTGGTAGGCTGAAGAAATTAGGGTTTTGAACTGCATGTTTGTTGCTAGATGGAGGTTGGCGGCAGAAACTCACGTAGTGGTGGGTGGTAACTTATGGCGGTGGCGCACTATGACAGCGGCGGTGGTGCACTATGACAGCGGCGCTCAGATTAGAGAGATGGGGAGGGGACGACAGTAGACGGACGGGACGGCGGTAGACGTGACTTCGGCCGGTGTAAATGACGGTAGATGGGGAGGGGACGACGGTAGATATGACTTCGGCCAGTGGGCATCCTCTTCGCCGATGAGATTTAGAGAGAAGGGGGAGGTTTTCTTAGGGTTTGGTTTAGGAAAAAAGGAAGGGAATGAGGCTTATATGAGGGTTTGAGAGAGAAAGAGGAGATAGGAGGTGGGTGTTTTTTATTTACCATAATACCCTTCTTATTATTATATTATACCATTTAATGTCCAATTATTTACAAACCTATCATACTTAACCATTAATTAAATCATCTAATGATCAGGATTGATTCTCGTATTTTTCACAAATAAACCACTTTTTGCCCAAAACCTCTCTCTCTCTCTCTCTATATATATATATATATATATATATATATATATATAATTGAAATAATTTAAACAAAAAACTGTGACATTGTTTTTTAGTAGACAGTGTTATATTAATTTTTTGGTGTTATTATGGTCATTATTAAGTTTAAGTCCATCGTATTGTATTTAATTTTATATATTTTGCTATTGTATACATTAAATTTTAAATCCGAAGATTCTATATTTTTATAACGAACAAGAATTTCATAAGTCACATACATTTTATTTATTCATTTTAATAAATTTCAATAGAAAAGATGGGTGTATTTATATTTACTTACAGGTCGTTTGGTTTGTCGATTTTTTTTCTGTAGGACTTACATTTTGTCATGGGATTTTCATTTGGTAGGATTATGAATGTTGTCTGGTGTTTGGTTACTAAAATCTGTGTGAAACCTTTTTTGTTTTGTAAATCGGTCAAATGATTTGTATTGTTTATGTGATAAACGACAAAGTTGTCATTTATTAGTTACATATTAAATAATCTTGTTGATTTAATTAACTATTTGATAAATAAATTATACTATCATAAATCAAACAAACAAGTACCCTATCTAGACTTACATAAATCAAGCATACTTTCATCAAGTAGATGAATTTAACCAGATGACCGATAGAAGTAATTAGAACTAGGGGTGAGCATGAGTACCGAAAATACCGAACCGTATCGGCACCGTACCGGTACCGGTACCTAGTTAGAGATTTCGGTCTGGTACTCGGTACTTGAAATAGTGCTAAATCGGTATTCGGGATTCGGTATTCGGGACTAGTATCGAAAAAATTACATAAAATAGGTACCGGTACCGTAGTATGAATACTTGGTACGGTATTCAGTACCATCTTTAAACCAAATTCGGTATTCGGTAAAACCGGTACCGGTACCGGTCGGTACCGGTTCCGATACCATGCTCACCCCTAATTAGAACATGTATCATTCACATGAACCTTTCACATAACCAACACAAACATTACAAAGAAAAGTCATTGTTGTAATTTTGCAAGACACAAACTCACAACCCCAAACAAAACAAGCTAACCCCAACTAGAACATAAACAAAACGAGTAGGACTAACAAGCAAAACAAAAGGAATGCAACAACAATATCGAGAAATCGAAGATTGAACAAATAAATTGAGGTCGTATAAAATCGAGAAATCGAAAACTCAATGAAAAAACGAGAGAAATAGAGAGTTATCGGGGTCGCTGCAGTAGGTGAGGTCACCAGAACAGAAGCAACTCTCATTGGGGTCATTGACGCAGGTGAGTGTCATCGGAGATGGAAGCAGCTTTGCCGTGGTCGTCGCTAGAGACAGAAGCAGTGGTTAGTGGGAATTGTCGGCTAAAGTGTCGATGGATGGAACTAAGAGAGTGTAGATAGGGTTTAATTGATGAAAGGGTTAAAGGGGCAAAAAGGTAAAATAGTTAAATCGTTTATGTATGGAAGGATTTGGTGGGATTTTAAGGAAATTCTATTATTCAAATCTCATGTCTATTTTTCAAACGAACACATAATTTCTCGTTATTTTAAATGCAAATTCCAGAAAATTTCACGAATATATTTTTTTGAACATCAAGAAAGTAACTTTATTAAATCTTTGTTGGTAGGTTCACACGTACTAGTATTCCAGCACAGAGTACAATCTTAATTGCATAACACATGATTGTACACCATGCTATCCCCCATCTTCCAGTAGCTTTTCATTGCAGATTAACCACATTCTTTATTCTTCAAAATCCCATACCACGTTGACTCCCAGATGTACATGATATGGAGGTCAACCCATCTTCAACATTTCGAAGTACCACAACCATTCATCGTTTCACACACCGCTGAGTTGATTTACTGATCATGGTAATTTTCCTTTTGCACCTGCAGACTTCTTTTTTTAGCATATCGAGCCTACATTTCATACCTTCATGTTCTCTTATGCGTTTCCACACCTTGCGATCATGAATAAATAACCACACATCATCAAGTCATTTAGCTCCTACCTTTTACGCCATTGCTGCTGCTTATCGACTTCACATTAGGTTTCTTGATTCACACATGTCAGCGATGCTTATTTGTTACACTCGAGATTGGGGAAATAAGCATGACAACTGACCAAAAACTCTGAGGCACAACGGGGAGACCTAACAACTAGGGATTTTAGCAACCTTCCCCCACTCAAACAAACTACATAATCACTACACCACAACACTATAGCTATAATATAACAAAAACTCAGTGGCTCGACAGGTTTTAAAGAGGTAGGAAACCCGATTACTCCCAACCCGACCTCCAGTTCTTCCTGCACCAAGAGTACTCCAACCCACCCCCTTATTTCACCTCAACTCATAAAGTTTTTAATTGTTTCACACAACCATTCATCGTTTCACACACCTCACCTCAACATGAATATATTATTTAATTGTTTGGATACTGTAATTTGTTTAGGATATAGTTTGTGTATTTCTGGACTCTAAAGATTGTCTACCAAAAAACATTTTGTAAGACAAAAAATAATAGCAATACACAATACACAATTCTATTTGACACGATATAATCATTAAGTAAGGTATAATGTAAACATTCGGAACTCTAATCAGATTAGAGCAGGAAAAAAATCCTATAACTTATATATCTGGTTCATTGTATCCACATACATACATACTTTTTATTTACGCATGAAGATCTTAAACCTTAGGCTGCGTTTAGCAGGAGAAAATTTTTCTGTTTTTCGTTTTCTGTTTTTCTGTGAAAAATGGTGGAGTTTTCATTTTCTGAAAAAAATAAAAACGTGTTTGGATAAAGGGTTGGAGTTTTCCTTTTTCAGAAAAAAAAAATGAAAAACATGTTTGATTGAAGTGTTTTCTTTGAAAAGTTGTTTGAAAAAGTATGAAAGTTTGGAAAAATAAAATGTGAAAAAGTAAGGGAGTTTTTTGAAAAAATATACAAGTAAACATCTTTTCTGATTTTCAATTTTTTTAGAAATTTTTTTTTAAAAAATAGATAATTTTTCTGAAAGTAAACGCATCCTTAATTATTGAGTTAAGAGTATCTTCTGTGAAAAAAAACACATGAAAAGATTTGATGCATTGTATCTAACCACTTCGATCTCTTCTTATTTAATAATAATAATTTGATTTTTAAATTGTCCCTTTTCAACCCTACACGCACAAAATCACATGGATAACATTTTGATTGATTTAATGTTTATTTTATTTTTTTAACAAAAACTTTATGAGTTGGTTATATTAGATTCATTGTACTTCTTTTCCTTATGACGAAATTGAGACCTTAAAATAAAATTTTAGCCCATTCGGAAGTCACGTGGTTGACTATATATGCATATATACATGCATGCATGGTAAGTATATATATTTTCCCACCAAAGTGGTCAACATGCAATGAAGTTGATATTATTGAGACCAAATAGTTAAGTCATTCTTAATTGTAACTTACCATTAATTAATTATTAGTTTCTAAGTTTTAGTTAAAAAAAACTAAAAACATCATTGAATCTTCTTTCAAGAAGTTTCGTATTTAGGGGTTTTACTCCATAGCTTAGCTCTTGGTTTCGAGTCTGGGCAGAGAGGGTTTTCTATAAAATGGCGAAGGGTATTACTCCCTCATGGTGTGTAGTTTGGGGCTCACATAATGCCCTATATGAATGTCACTGCGGACCCACCCACTAAATTTGTTATTTAAAAATAAATAAATTATCATGACAATTTATATTTCCATAAATATGTTACCAGTAAACTAGTTAAATCTGGTTATATTTTAGGATTAATATTAGAAAAAAACTATGCATATATAAAACGTGTACATATTTACTGATTTAATCGATCCCTAAACATTTTCTTGTTAACTGAATCTTGTGATCTATATATGTACGTTACATTGGAATAAAGAAAGATTGTTTTCAGTTATTAATTTGAGGTAGCGAGAATACAAGGTTTAGTTTCATATATATTGATTAATTAATTAATACTAGTCTTAAAATTTAATAAATAATTGTATGCGAGATTTGAATTTACAAGTCAAACAATCAAAGTCCAAAACCAATATTTAGGAAGCAAGGAAAATATCATGAAATTAAGTCATGTAGTGAGACCAAATTATATTATATCTTAGGGTGTCAGGAGTTTAGTTGTATATATATAAGATATACAACATTCATATACGGTTTATTGTTATTATTATTATTATTATTATTATTATTATTATTTGATGGGACAAATTACATGAAAATACAAATAAACTATGTTAATATTGTTGTTATATGCAATCAACTTTATTTTGTACCTAAAAATACAGACAATTTACAATTTTGTTTCATCGTATACAACTGTTAACCTATTTATCATGTTACAGATTATTTCTTGGATTTTTGAATTTTTTTAATAAGTATTATTCATATGTTCTTATATTTTTTGAAGATTCATGTTCTTGAACCAGTACAAATTCATAAGCTTGAACTACACGATGAACCATAACCCTAATCAAACCCATATGAAGACCCCAAATCAAACCTATATGAAGAAACCTAATTAACTTTGCCCAAATCATTGACCGGAAAAACAGAAAAACCCATATGAAGAAACCTAATCAACTTTGTCCAAATCGTTGAATGGAAAAACAGAAAAACCGATATGAAGAAACAATGAATACCCTAAGTTTATACCTGCACTTTGTTTTCATCTAACCCCATGTTTGGAATCACCAATTTGTAAACCCAATAATCGTAATCGGTTCTGTAAGCCAAATTTGGAAAAATCGATGAACAACTAAATTGAAGATGAACAAATAATTAAATCACAAATTAAGAACAAAGAAAGAACATGTCGATATCATTAAGAACACTAACCATCGTCTAGCCTCCATCCGGAGAACCCTAATTTTTGAAACAAAAATCTTAAAAATCCTAATCCCAAATCAACAAGAATAGATTCGATATAAAACAACTAGATCTGAGCAGCAAAAACCCAGTGCCAAATCCATTGAACACGTAACCATTATCTAACCTCCATCATCGATCAAATTAACTATAACATAGTACGCAACTTCCATCTAGCCTACATCTTCAAATATGGTCAGTTTTGGGGTTTTTTAAACTCTTGTAAGCTATATTTTGATCCATATGTTCATATATTAATAGCACAAATTAGAGAAACAACAAAATAAATAAAAATTTAAAAATCAGTGAGACCTGTGATAACAGTTAACTTGCATACAATTAACAAAATTTATAAGTTATCTGTATTTTTAAATACAAAATAAAGTTTGTTCTATACGATGACAATATTAACATAGTTTATTATTGATGTATCATCTATTCAGAAATTTGGATTGGGTTAATTTATGTGGCTCGACCCGTTTAGGTCTTTCCCTAGACACCTCATTCAAGGGCACCTCTCCCCACTCCATCTCATGTACACTCTCTCTACTTTCTCAGTTGGAATTTCACTTTTCCTCATCACCAAGAACCGGCTAAACTCGTCACCCTTGATTCTTGATCAAGGCCAGGGATTAGCCACCATGATGGGAGATGAGCATCACGACTCTTGACCGGTCATTTTTCACACTTGTGTCAACTAACCTACGCACGATCATCATTATTATCATTATTATTGTTATTATTATTATTATTATCAAACCAAATTATCCGTCTCTACTTTCTATGTTTGTTTCATGCATTGACCAGGTTGATAAAAACGATATGAACGTGGGATGCAAGGCTTCAAGCGAACTGTATGACCCGTTTTGTGTGTTATTTGAGTTCTGCTCGTATGAATTAGCGACACGTGGGCGACAGGGCATGGCCTGGCACGTGAATGTGATATGGGCTCATGACCCAGCCCACTTTTACCAGTTCAATGAACTTACAAATCTCTCGGTGTTTGTCGGATTGTATAAAAGAAAATAAAAAATCTACATATTTTATTAAATTCTTTTGTTTTATGCGTAATATATTAAGAAAAATATCATTTACATATTAAAAAATATATTTTTTTATGTCAAATGCATACACCACAAAATATTCAAAGCATAGCGAATAATGTCAAAAAATTATTAAAAAAAGATATATTAAAATAGGTCTTACATATATGATATCTCACGTTAAAACACATATTTTCTCCTAGTTTCATGTTTATTCCTTCAACTGCAACTCCGAGTTTATAAATCTAAATCACCAACTATTTATTAAGATTAGTTAAGAGACGTTTCATTTATAATAACTATCTAATTTTAACTGCTTAACGTTGAATACTTTTTTTTTCTAAGAATATATATTAATCCAAACACGTTTCAGATAAAATGAGTTATTTCAGAGTGACTAAGCAATACAGTCTAACCCGAGCTTCCCTCTTCTCTCTACTCTTTCTTTTTTTTTGAACGACTCCTAAATTTACTCTAAAAAGGAAGGTAATATGACATAATGTGATATATATATGTATATAGGCAAAAGTTCATTTGAGAACCGTTTTTATTGCGAGAACTGCGAGAACCAATATTAACCGTTCAATATATATATATATATATATATATATATATATATATATATATATATATATATATATATATATATATTAATGGTCCAGCGGGAAGGAAGGAAACAAATAACAAAAAACAAAAAATCTCAACGTGATCAATGGGAACAAGCTGGAACCTTCACTCTCACTTTAAAGGGGTGGGGGCGATAATGTTTATGAGTTTATGACCCTTACTCTCCAACCAGTCACCCCATCAGCTCGTTGGATGCTCTTGGTCTTAGCAGGCAAGTTGTTGAATATATGTAAGCCGCTTGCATGACTTTAACCCGGGCATGCAATTATAGATTAGATGGCGTATGTGAATCATGGTCGCATATTTAAGCTTGCATATTAAAACTTAAAAGATAATGTTTAAGACATCTTCAATGCTAATTATGAAAGAAATGATTATTTCAGCACGTAACAACTAACAAGTTTTTTAATTTTTTCATAATAATCCAAACATGCAATAAAAAATGTTTCTAAAACTTAAAAGGTACGTAGTTGACTACATTCTTATTTACGTTGACGATATATATTGACTACAATGGTGGATTATTACTTATTTTAGCAATGAGTTAATTATGTTTCTATAAATGATTTAAGGCCCGTGTATTTCTCAGTTGGTATTAAACTTCTACCACATGGAATGGAGTAAAGATGACTTATTTTTGTGTCAATATGCGTGTGAGATTCTTGAGTTTGCTCATATATATGTTGAACTGCAAACCGAGCCTTACGTACGAACACCTGTTCATACGCGATCAGTCTAAGCGCGCATGGGCTTCATGGTTCACTATTTATTGATGTGGCTCTTTATCGTAACTTGACTTGCACTCAATCTTCGGTACTTTTGACGTTTACTCATCGTACTATATATATATATATATCTTATGCAATCCATCGATCATGTTTTCTCATTTCATGATGATCGATCATTGTGAGCTACGTACAAAATATTATGAGAGTCCTAAACTACGTATTATGAGAGAGTAATACTCTTCACTAGTTTTGGATTAACATAAATTAAGTTATCATAGGACGTTCATATTCCCTCAACCTCCATCTCATCTTTATGAAGGGTCCCCCTCCCCCTTTTTTCTAGCCTGTTCCTTAATTTTAGATCCAAACCTTTGGCATCCTCCCTCATTCGTAGTAGGAGAGTACTGTATTAACCTTTATATATTTAGATAGATTTTAGTTATATCCGGTCAAACCCATTAGCGTAAATTAAAGGACCGGTTAATTACATACCACCACATTCAGTATATTATCACGTCAATTTTTTTATCCTACCGTTTAGTTTTATAGTTATCACTTTTCACTACATCAAATTACGAGACCATATATTATCTAACTAACCAATCAAAATTTTAAAAAATATAAAAATTCAAATGACCCCACCTTCCCTCACCACACATCCTCTCCACATGTGGTAAACACCACACTTCCCTTTCATCACACCTTCATGGAGTGATATCACACTCCACCATCAACTGGTCATCCTCACCCCACACTCACCACACCGCCACTCATTTCACTCTTAGAGAGAACAGTATGGAATAGGGGGTTGGTGGGAGTCAGAGCACTGCATTGTAGTCCAATAGGCAGCCACACCATCGCGCCTTGGTGGTGGCGATGGGGGATTTTAACCTCCCACACTACAAGAATTATAGCCTTTTGCTGCATCCATTTTTTGTAGCGACAAATGTCGGCCCTAAAGAGCCGGTAAAAGACAAAACGTAGTCAGACTTGTTGACTTTCAACACAAGGCCTTTTTGCGGCGTCACCTGTCGCCGCAAAAGGTCTAATGATATTTTATATTATTTATTTTTTCACAAAAAAAGCGCGATGTTTTCCCTCCGAGTGAATTCATTGTCGCCGCAAAAAGGTTATTATTATTTTTTATTTCTTAGTTTTCACGGATTACATTTTTATATTTATTTTATAAATAAAAAATCATGTCTTATCGCAAAAAAACTTTACGGGATATATGGTTTCTTTTCCTCTATTTCTTTCATTTCTACAAACGTTACACCGTTCGTTCTCCGATCCGATATTTTCTTTGACGATCTGCGCCATTCGTCTTCTTCTCGCCTTTCGCCCTCGAACATTCGACTCTCTCTCCGATTCTCTCTCTCATTTACTCCTTGAATCAAACCCCATCTTGGTTTTCCTCCTCCTCCACCACACCGCCTCTGCTACGCCGCCACCGAAGCAAACCTCACCTTGAAAGTAAGATTTTTATGTGGTTTATCTTTGTTTATTTTGTTAATATTTGTTATTAATATATATGTGGTTCTTTTTGTTGATTTGAAGGTTTCTTCTTCTCCTCCTCTCCTTCCGTCGACTCCCTACCACCGCAGCCACCGTTTTTGGAGGTCTACGTCTCCCTGCCATTGTTAGCCCATTCAAGGTATCTTTTTTTTAGTTTTAATATTATTGTTTGATTTAATAATTTGTTTTATTTGATTATGTTAGGTTACAATTTTAGTTAATTTAATGTTAGATTATATTAGTTTTTATTGATTTTAATATTAACTTGATTTACTTGTTAATGTTAGATTATTGTTGATAATATTAGATTATTGTATATAATGTTAGCCTTTAATTAGTGTTAATAATGTTAGCTTATTATTGATTTGTGTTAATCTTTAATTATTGTTAGTACACTAATAATGTTTGAAATTAGTTCATTGTTAGAAAAAAAATTCTATGTATTTAATTATGTGTTAAATAGTTTACTTGATGATTTTAGATTATTATTAGTGTTAATAATGAGACATTATTGTTAGTTAGTGTTAATCTTTAATTGATGATGTTAGCTTATTATTTAGTGTTAGTAATGTTAGATTATTGTTAGTTAGTGTTAATCTTTAATCATTGTTAGTACACTAATAATGTTAGAATAATTGTTCTATATATTTCATCATGTTGTAAATCGTTTATTTGATGATGTTTGATTATTATGTAGTGTTAATAATGTTAGATTATTGTTAGTACACTAATAATGTTAGAAAATAGATTCATGTTAGAATAATTGTTTATTTGCGTGTGTGAGCTTAGAATACCCACTTGAAATTAATTTAGAAATTAATTTCGGTTTTTCTCATGTTGGGGCTGCTTTTTAAATACTTTATTTCATTTAGGATGTGAATGCTTTTTAAATGGTTGGGTGTTTATAAAAGATTCGGTTCATTTACTTTATGCTAGCTTCCTAGGTATATATTTATTTATATACTTGGGAGCTAAGGGTAAATGCTGCCGAATTTTTCTTAAACAACCGATCATATAATATGTATTCATATGTGAGATAAGGTATTCAAAAAGTAAGATAAGACGACCACCCTGCTACAAACCACTCACAATTCTATATAAAAATTTAATACATGATTTGTATTCTTAATCAATATGATATGCTTTGAACGCACGGAAAGAGATGTGGTAGGTAAAATGAGTCAATTCCTCCTTTTTCCTACTACTGCATCACTCATGCGTCTTTTCCTTCTTCCTTTCTCTTTCTTTTTTTTTCTTTTTTTCTTTTCTTTATTTCCTTTTCTTTGGTCATATGAGAAGTGATCATTAGAAAGCTGAGTAGTAAGTTAAGTAGTGAAAGTGAAAAACTAACACGGTAAAATAGTATGTATGGTAGAAAGTAAGAGTTGCAAACACTCATAGTGTATAATAAAGCATGTTAAGGTTTCTTAGCATCGATGGATCCTTTAATTATTTATATATAGTTGATCAACGGTACACGAATGATTCACGGGAAATATACCATCTTCACTAACAAGATTCAAACAACTTTTAACATTGATGAACGTACGTATAAGAAAAGGAAACAATTAATTAAGTATTGTGAAAGAGAGTCGATCGAATATGCGATTTTACATAGATACGAAACTTCATGTATCGACTTGGTTCCGTAAGGGTAAGTATTTGTTAATTAATAAGCTACCAAGCTAGCTCGGTGCTTTAATTACGTTACACCTACGTAGTCGACATTAATAATTATCTTCAAATTTCAATATATTTTATTATTTAATTTCCGCCAGTTTCTTGATTTGGTTCTTGTCTTCATCGTACGTATATATATATAAACTTAATTTGAACTTGATTCAGTGATCGATGGACTTCTTAATTTCCTTAGCTAGATCGAGGACACGTAGTGGGGTAAGCATTTGATCACATTCTTCATCCATTACGGACCCTGAGTGACAGTGAGTGATGGTGACCACCCTCAATGAGCTAGGTAATTTGTTTTTTTTTTCATTTATGTACCTTCAAATTTCGTGTCATGTTATGATTGAGTAGAAGTCTAGTGTGATGTTTAAACTATGATAAGTCTAGCTAGTAGATAAACAAGTAGACATTTCACAAAATGATTCATAAATGATCAAATAATTCAATTTAATTCCCCGCGTATATACAGATTGTTGGTAATTTTAGTGTTATCAAGCCATTTATTATAATCGGGATTGATATGAGACTAACTGATTTTAGACTTAGTTATAATTCAGGTTTTGGGGCGTGGAATGCACACTCGAATAAGCTGAGTTGGTATCGGGAATACAGGGGTCCGGGGGCTGGCCCCTGGTGGGGTTTCAAGGGGCATCGCCCCTTAGCGGCTGCCGCTCCAAAACCGCCGTTGCCGGGTAACCGCCGGGTAACCCCCAGTTTGATTGCCTATAAATAGGCATTACCGAGAAGAGAGAAAGGAAGGATATACGATTTCATAGTCGATATTCTGTCAAAATAGTCACTGGAAAACGAAAATCAAAGCAAATATATTCCGTGTTTGGATTTGAATTAAGCATGTAATTCAAATCAAGTTTCTTGAATTATCCCATATCTGAATTCGTGATACCTCAGTCATAAGGGTCGAATTACAGATTACGAAAAGTGTATTAAACACGATCCACAAAATTATCCAAAAGTTTATTATTATTCTTAACTATGTTTCAAACTCATTCCTCGTGATTGGCTGTCCAAATAAAGAAGTTGATGTAATTATAATTTCTAGATTATGTGAACATGAATCATCACTCCTTGGTGTAAAGAAAAAGCTCTAATTTCCAATCGATGTTTTACAACCAACTGAACACGTCTAATATTGTGTGAGTGTGTGTATATATATACACAATTACACACACATAAAAGATATATGTTTGAGTTTGACCCACGTTCGAATTCTCCAGAAGAAGTCGTACCTCGGTCATCAACCACTTCCTCCAATATAAAGTTGTAATATTTTTCGTCAAAGATTTGATATCAAAATAATTCATAACTACATCCACTTGTGTTAGTGACACTTTGCTCAAGTCTTTCTTGGTGTTTTGTTCGATTTATGTAACTTCTTAAAGAAAATAAAATGTAACAAATAATTAATTTAACAAAAGCAGTATATATTTGTGTTTAGTTCCCGAAAATATATTCAACTTGTTACATTTTGCTATTGTGTGTACTGAACTTTCAAACTTACCATTTAATGTATTGAAGATTTGAAAGTTACCAATTAGTGTAATTAACCTGATACAACAGGTCACATGGTGATGTGGCACCGGTTTACATGACGTGGCAAGTGACTTGGCAAGTGACATGGATTTTCTTGATTAAAAAATTGCTAGAAATAATAATCAATAAAATAATAACAATTTTTACAAGAGTCAGGGGCATATAGTTGAATTTAAGGGTTTCATCTTCATCAAGATATACAAATCTTACAGTCTAACACCGTCGATCTTCACCTCTTACATCATCATCATCTACGAAACCTTTTGCAACACTGGAACCATAAAAAGTTAGGTTGAAGGCTTCAATTTTTCGAATGAGATCTGCACTCCATATGGTTTGTGTTCATCGTCATCATCATCTGCAGTTCAAACGAAATCTGCATTCCATATGGTTTGTGTTCATCATCATCATCATCTGCAGTTCAAACGAGATCTGCAACTTTCGGTTTCATCATCATCTGCAGTTCACACGAGATCTGCATTCCATATGGTCTGTGTTCATCGACTTCATCAAGTTAGGGTTCACCGATTCAAGGAAAGGTATTCATCTTCACTTGTTCAAAGGTGTGATTTCAGTTGGGTTTGCGATTTAGGGTTTCGATTCTTGAGTTTCAGAACCGATTGGGTTGTTCAGATTTCAGATTTGTGGGTTTCGGTTTATTTCGATTTATCTGTGGTTTGTTTAGATCCGTGGGTTCAATTCTTGTATATGTATGTTCCAGTGTTAGTATCTTCATATTTGATTGCAATTTCAGGTTAGAGTTTACTTTAATTTTTTTCATCTTGTGATTTTAGGTTAGAGCATACTTCGATTTTTGGGTCATGATTGGGTTTTGATCGATTGTTAATATATTCACATTTCGTTTTTCTGATTTTGATTTTTCATTTACGCAATTAGGTTATGGTCTAGTTGCTTGAATCATTCGTTTGCATAGGTTTGATTTTCTTTGATCTGCTCTTGTTCTTTTGTATCATCAAGAAGATGATGAATGTTCTTGAAGATAGAAGATGAAGATGAATATCAATACATGAAATAATATTCTGGAAATTAATTGATGAGGTGGATTAAATTTTAATAAAAATAAAAAGATTTACTGGTTACCTGCTATGTAGGTTACATGATACATTAATTGGTAAGTTTCAAAACTTTAATACATTAAACGGTAAGTTTGTAAGTTTGATACACACAATAGCAAAAAGGTGACAAGTTGAATACATTTTCGTAAACTAAACCCTATATATTTTCACTCATACATATTTTGCTTCACATTAATTAATTATGTACATACTTGATACTTGCATATCATTTTTTCTGTTCTCTGGACGTTTTATGACATAATTACTATCATAATAATTAAATATAGTAACACATAAATAATTATCAAAAAAAATAGTTCTAAAATCATATATTATTGCAACTATTTCTTTCCCCACCTAAATAACGTAACTTAAAAAAAAGTGTTTTGTCTTAACCATATCATATATAAATAACAAATACTTATAAAATTAAATTTGTCTATATGCCTGTTTTGAAATGATGGTGATATCTTTCGTAAAAAAGAAATTAATGCTTTTGGGGATATTTTTGGTTTATCTCGTTTTTTCTTTTATCCATTTTGGTTTAGTTTTCGTCTAAATAAATATCAAAATTTTATGGGTAAATGATACAGTTAATTGTACTTAATTTAAGTATAGTTATATTTACATATCACTTAAATTATTAAAACACTCGAATGACTAAAATACATCTTGTTTAAATGATAAGTGAGTATAACTACACCTAAGTTTGTGTAGTTAATTGTACACATCATTTACCCAACTTTTGTTATGAGCTTTGTTGTTATAGGTGTGTTCGGTATGTAGCTGTTTGAAGCTTAAAAGCTAAAAGTTTTATTTGGATAATTTTAAACAAAAAACTATAAAACAAAAAGGCTTTTTGAATTAATTTTTAAAACTAACTAAAAGCTTTTTATATACATAATTATCTAAATATTCTTTCTATTTTTATTATTTATCTTTTATTATTATTTTACATTATTTAGCTTTAGCTAACATGTATTTTATCAAATATATATACAAATAAAAGAGTCGGCTTCCGGCTACTACTAGGACTGAGCATGGGACGGTTTTGACCCCAAACGAACCATAACCGTTAATATCGATTATGTGTTTTTTCAAACATTGGGTATCGATTTCTAATAGGGCGATTAAAGGTTTTTGATAGCGGATCGGTTTTTGTTATCGGTTTTATTGGTTAACCGTTATACTAAGTTAGGTCAAACTTAATGGGCTTCGTAATTTCAGAATATGGACTTGAGTTATATTTTTTATTGCTTTATAGTATCCACAAATTTGGGCTAAATAGTTGATTATTTTCTATCAGTTAATGAAATTTAATAAACCAAACCATCGGTTTTCATTTGATTTGGTTTTAATGGTTCAGTTTTAAAAGTTTTATCAGTTATGGTTCGATTTTTCAGTTAAGATGCTCACTCATGGTTACGACCACCCGTTATTTATGTCAAACACACACTATACGTGCGTTGTGTGTTACTGTGTATATACATACACACATTGAGGTTGCCCATCATCATCCATTATCGGCAATACCCTACCCCTCTGTCTCTCTCTCTCCCTCTCCCTTCTGCTTACCTTCTCACCTATCTTTCTTTTTTTCTTGGTGATTTTTTTTAAAAACCCACTTCAATCTTCCATTCAGATTCAATTATTCGAAACACCCACTTCCTCTTAAAGCTCACTCTGCCTCTAGGTACAGCTTTCATCTCTATTTATTGCTTAATTTCTCCGATTCACTCTGAGTTGGAAAAGGTATTGCGATCTGTTATAGATCTAATCTCTATATTTCAATTCAATTCATGGTATACCTGTTTTTTTAGAAGTTCTATTGTTGGATCTCTTGTGGTTTTGGATTCGACAAGTGGGTTTTACTTGGGATTTCAGAGGAATTTGGTTTTTCTTAAATTATGTTACGATCTAAAGAAGTATGAGCTCTCTTCCCCATTTGAAATCAATTTTGAGCACCAGATTCATTTATATCTGGTTCTTTCCTTTTGAACCAGGAACAAGAACTCATTTTGGTCCTCAATCTTACTTGCCCTCTTTGTTTTTCTGCATTTTTTTCTTATCTTTTTATGCTATTGTTACGATTATCGAGATTAGAGAAATGTGTGCCCTCAATTTTGTGTTATTTTATTCAGAAAAGGAAAGTGGAAGTGGTTCAATATTCTTCTTCCATTTTACTTTTTGTTCACCTCTTTCCAATTATAATAATAATCTTGAATTGAGATTATGTTTTGGTTGTTGAGGGAGATTCTAGCTCTATTCAACCTCTGATTTACTCATAATTGAGATTAACTTTTAGGGGCTCAATTTAGATACAGTTTTGAACTTGATGAATTGTAGGTGTAAATCTTTGAACCCAAGAAGTAATTGTTATTGTGATTTATGTTTTTCTTGAATCTTGTGTTCTAATCGTGTAATTGTGATGACTTTGCAGGGGTGATCATTTGAAGCTTTCAAAAAAACGTTGAATTTATCCATTTGTTTCGTGATTTTACTATTCTAAAAGGTAATTTTGAGTAGAAGAATTTCAATCTTTTTGGTGCTTGACCACCTTGAACAAGAACAAAAATAAAGGAATTGGTTACAAGTTTATATTGATATGAAGTTTGATCATGTTTTTGTTGTATATATATCTTCAGGTTAACAAGAAGATGGGTCTCTCACCATACACAAGCCCATCGGATGCTGGTGTCCTGTGTGTGATTCTGGTGAACACAGCTATGTCAATATCGATCATGAAGGAAGTAGTTCGTTCCATCCTTCATCTGATTGGCATCCATGTAGCATCATGGGAAGATTACTCGAATCAATCGCTGACAGAATCAGTTGAATGTAGAGGAACCCCCTCAGAAACATACATGGAGGAGTTTAGAAGCCGAACACCATCAGTCCTTTATGACTCATTGTGTCGTTTCACCAAACAAGAATGCTCAGTTTGCTTGGTTGAGTTTAAACCCGAAGCAGAGATCAATCGGCTTACATGTGGTCATGTTTTCCATAAATCTTGCGTTGAGAAATGGTTAAAGTTGTGGAATGTAACTTGCCCGCTTTGCAGAAACCACATGATGATGCCAAAAGAAGTTGAAGAGAATACCTGCCCGATGTGAATGCGAGGTTTTTGGTTTCTTTAGTTTGCTAGTTTGGTGCACAGTTGTTTGTCCAGACTCGAGTTTTTGGATGTTTTTTAGTAAGCACCCGACCTGTGTTGTGTCGCTACACAAGTGCAGTTGGTGCAGTTGGTGTCGATGACTTGAAATTTACCCGCTTTGTATATATCAATTGTGAAAGGTTTCCGGTGTTTGATGCACCTGAGAAACTGTTAGCTTTCATATTTTCTGTTTGGATTATACAGGAATTCGATCTCCTTGTTGTATTTGTGGATTATTTTATTCAAAAAAAGCCTTGACAATTCCCCGACAGTCGCTAGTGTTACTCTCTCTAAACGGGTCAAGCTCAAGCTTCATATATCTTGAACGATTTGAGCTTGAGCTTAACCTCACAAGCTCTAAACTAGCTAGGCTGGCTAGGGCTCGACTCCTTTACATCAATATTCAAAACCACACAAATGGCTTTGCCTCTTGATTTTGAACTCTCATTCTCTGCGAAAGCCTCGTATCAAAGTGTGAGAGGATGGGTTGGATGGATCGAAAGAGAATGAGTATTGGTTGAGGTCGGTTTATAGTCGAAGTCGTGATCACTGACTAACGATGACACTAGCATAGGAGGTCATTGCACAAATATTTCTTCGGAAAAAAGTGAAAGCTCACAACGCGTCTCCTTTTTAAAGTATATTAAACAATAAAACACGTTTTTTTTCCTTTCTAAAATGAAGTTAGAAACTAGGGAAGACTTTTCTATAAATAAGATGAACACGTTTTCAATTTTATCATTTTCTATAATGCCCCTGCAAGCTAACAAGGTAAATGACCTGCAGTTCAAAAAAGAAGTTATTTAGTTCTTTTGAGGTGGCAGTCATCTAATTGTTCTTGTTCATTTCCTTTATGTTTTACTTTGTTTTTGTTTATCTAGCAATACTAGTAACGTCTTTAGGCACTGTGTTACAGTCCTTGACGATTTATAAAGCATATATACGTAATTACGTGAACAAAATATCCCATGTGAGACGCTTGTAAATTCAAGAATAAGAGCTCACATTAAAAAGACAATAGTTCATATATCGAATTTCTAAGCAAATGAAGAGGATCGGCTGAAAGAATAATATGAATTCAATATGAAAATTTCAGGTTTTGAGAAAAACAATATGTGCAAAAGAACAAGAATGCATACAAAATAACACTTATTTAGGTAGAAAGAGAGTTATAAATACAATATTAATATTATCTCGTATTTAAGAATTATATAGCAAATAACACGAAAAGCTATTAACTTTGTCAATATCAATAATTAATTTTAATATTAACTTATAAATCAACAAGAAAAATATTGAACCAATATTGAATTGAACATATATCAATTGTTGCTTTTCACAAGTTATTTCTTTTTTTTAGAATATATCAATTTTACATAGTTGATTTAGAGATCACAGTTATATGATTGCTTTTTTCAAGAAATTAATTATTATAGATTAGATTTCATTTATAGAAAGAGATTTAATATAGTACACTTTAATGATGATACATATTAAATGCTTATTTTCTATTCTTCGAAGCTTGCGGTACAAACTTAAAAATGACCTCTCTTTCTTGGATAGAGATCATCTCAATTTTTGGACAAACATAACCGGTTATATTCTCTCACAGAAACGAGAATGAGATCTACAAAGTAGACCGAATTTTGATTTAAAACAAGGAATTCACCCTTATTTATATATGAGAACATAATTGGTCGTGCTTAACAAAACTTAAGAGGATCTCAATTCATATTTCTTCACTAATTTTTTCATGATTTTCCTCTGTTTCAAGTTTTCAACATATACACTTTATCCATAACATATCACATATTCTGGTAAGAGGTAATTAGTCTTTAAATACTACAAGGTATCACAAAAAGATTTATAAATGATCTAAATAGATTTTATAATACTAAGTGATACTTGGAATATAGCCCGGTGAGAGTTGATCGAAGTGTTGGATACTTGGATCTACTTTCAAAGGTGAGGTCTAAGCCAAAGGCTTAAGTTATATACCGCCTGCTCAGTACCTGCCATTTTATGATGAATGCAGATGTATTTCAGATGCCACAATCGCCATGGCCTTCTTGTCAACAAGAAGATCAGGTTCGCGACCTCTGACTTCCGATTCCACTTCTCCTTTATCTCGTGGCTCGAAGGAGGGTGATATTGTTGTTGGGGCTAGGGATCGGTCCCATACTTATGAGCGACAAAGGCTGGGTTTTTAGCAGCAGTTAGGTTGTTTGACGACAGCATTGTTCTTTGGCGATTTGGGGCAACTATTGTTTTGTATTTTAAGGCTTGTGGCTTTGAAGGAAAACAAGTAAGATGATACAATTCAAAAGGGTGAGAAGAAGAAAAGATAGTATCCCTCCAAACCATGTGCAATTAGCCGACAAGGCCAAGGGTGACTTATATTTGAATTTATCAGGAGTTATAATGCATTTCAGTTATCGCGTGTTACACTAGAGACATTTAGCTAAATGCAATTAATCATTATATCAACAGAGTTCAGAAAATTAGATAAACAAAAACGCATTTGTAAGCCAATTCAATCATATACCAAACCTTTTGCCCTCCTGTGTACAATTATTGATCCATCACCCAACTCCTTTACCTTCTATTTTTCCACACCTGAAGTCTAATATCCTT
Organism: Dittrichia graveolens; assembly: GCA_038502395.1. Lineage (NCBI taxonomy): Eukaryota > Viridiplantae > Streptophyta > Magnoliopsida > Asterales > Asteraceae > Dittrichia > Dittrichia graveolens. The sequence continues at coordinate 17,338,599 of JARJIL010000006.1, forward strand.
TTCTGGCATTAAGAATGTATGCATGCAAGAGTCTTGATAAACAAACTTTTGGCCACAAATACAACTCAATAGCTTCCTACAATTACAAAACAATATCCTGTGGGAAGTTTGAGTTGAACTCGGAATAAGACTGAGTAATGTGATGCTACAACATATATGGTGCAAGATAACAGTGAGCAAACTTAAACATAAGACAAAGTAGCACATAATGTATAATGAACAACCACATCAATTGGGAAAAATAAAGTACTTCTGACTTGCTACTTAATATCGAACTATCTATTTAAGAACAAATGTTCTCAAAAGTGAAATTTTTTAAGACGGTGAAAATTTTCACATACAAACACAAGAGAGATCTCATGTATGTATGAAATCAGCTAGCTGAGGAACTGCATGTATTGATGCCATCCTTGCAGTCTCTGGTGAGATCATTGAATGTCTCGATTTGCTTCTTTCCCCTCAAGAAAACCTCTGTATCAACGGATGCCCGCATGTACCCATCAAACTCAACCGGAACACCCTTATTCAACTTTGTCATCTCACTATACCACTCACTATTCTCATCCCAAAGATATTTGTATTCATCAAGAAAATGAGTGGAATATTTGTCTTTTAAAGGGTCAAAGAAAGAGGTATCGGGTTCATCTGTTGCTATATATAAATTCCTTCCATCATCAATTTTATCTTGCAGGGATGAAAGAAGAGATTCAGGTGAGGTATCTGCAGCAAGATTTGGCCATTGTTCCGTGTTTTTTGCCTTCTCACCTCTCACAACATGAACAGAGTCAAAATCCCAGTTCAATTTTGCTGCTATTGCTGAAACTACGTCCATCAATCTTCTGGATTTCCATATCATATGCCATGGTCTTTGGATAACAGATTCTGATTCACCTTCACATACTCTATACCAGTAATTATCAGGCTCCACACTCCCAAACTTTCTCATTATCAATGTATCCTTCACACCGGCCATCTTCATTGGGGTGACCCTGAAATCCTCCACGAGCGAAATACTTAACCCAGCTTTCTGATGCCACTTGTTCCAATCTGACCAGAACTGACCCTGGTCTAAGACAGCTGCAGACTCCTTCAAATGCTCGAAATCAAAGTAAAATCTGAAATCTTTACCTTCTTCATCTTGACCTGACTTAGTATAAACAGAGGACAAGCAAATGCTCAAGTCCATTACAAGTGTCCTATTCAAGTATTGAGCTTCACCTAATGCACACATAAAACTCCATAGATAGTGATCCATGCTCTTGCATCGATCCCCACCACCATTATACAATAAATACCTTCCCTGATCAAACGATTTCTCTGATTCCACAACAGGGAGAGAGTCGTTCACGCTTTCACCAACCACTTGGATACCACTAGGCTTATCATCTTCACCCATTGGGGTTTTCTCAAACCCAGGTTTCTGATGCTTCTTTCTCTTCCTAGCATTCCCACCCGAATGGTAATCTCCTATACTAACAACACTAAGGGTACAATTCTCCGACCTAGAGATCACAAAGCTTCGATAATCCTTGTACAGTGAAGCAGTCTTACCTTCTTTAGGCCTGAACCGCCAAGCCATGTGACAAGAACTATCATTCATCCCACGAACCGGTTTCCCAAACCTATAGAAATGTATGTCCTTAAACTGCTCGATAGCAGCACTCATCATCAAATGAAAAACTTCCGGGTCAGTACAATCTATGGGTTTATCAATTTCACCACTACAATCACGAGGTAATTCAGCAGCCTCTCCATCTGCCTCCGCGGTGACCGTATTTATAACATCGGAAGCATTGATAGAGGTACCAAATGCGGTCTCGTTGGCGGTCATAAAGTCCTCGCCGGTTTTCACGACGGTGCTATCGGATACAAACGTGGCATTGGATGTAGAAGTAAGGAAGCTTGTGATCTTATTTGAAGGATGAAACAAAGGATCTTCAGGCTCATAAGTAGCGGCGATAATTGTGAAGACTAAAACACCAATTACAAAAAACGTGAAAAACACGTTTCCAATTAAAACTAAAGCATTTTGACCTAAACTCTCCGGTCGGAAACTACCAGATCTTGACGGTAAACCCCGTCCAAGCATCATTTTCCTTGGATTCAGACAAACACAATAAACAAATGCAGTATTTCTAAATTCACGCAACGAATAGATAGGGATTTCGCAGATCCGAAAAGATGTAAACCTAACCTAAACAAACAACAATCTGGATCAATAATTTTGACTAACCTTTATACAATTGAAGTGTAATCGGAGTACACATGCACAGACACTACGTCTCTTCTTCAAATCAGCATCTTGTTTGTGCAGATTGCGATTGATTGATGGTGAGCTTGGAGATTGTTTTGAAATCTAAGTGAGAGTGGAAGTCAAATTGTGAGGGAAGATAATAACACGTGTACGGTGTAAACGTGATCGCGCACTGTGCAAATGGCGCAAGTTAACATTTATGAATGTTACTTATGCTAACCTAGTCGCACGATTAGATCCACCGACATACGATTTTAGTTTTTTAAGAAAGGGTCCCACACGGTAATCGTTGTTTCTAATTTTCTATGAGCTTTTTAAGGGGGACTCGTCACAACATTCACGTATCGTCTCTAACTAAAAATGTCAATGGATAAACGACTAGGCAACGATTTTATAATTAAAGCGGCCTTGGGGTTAGCATACGACCCGATAGACCGAAAAAACCGACGAACCGGACTGGACCGGGACTGGTCGGTCCGGTCTTCGGTCCTTTTTTTTATAGATTTCGGGTTTCGGTCCGGTTCGGTTTTGTTTAATACGGTGTATAAAACAACCAATAGACCGAAAAAACCGACTAACCGGACCGAGACCGGTCCGGACTAGGATTGGTCGGTCCGGTCTTTGGTCCTAGTCTTTTATAGATTTCGGGTTTCGGTCTGATCCGGTCCGTTTTTTGAACCGATCTCACCCCTAAACCGGACAGCGAAGCAATAGCTCAGCCGCTCTCAAGAACCAGATAATCATCATATTTATTGTTATTGTTATTATGTTAAAGTTAATGAACACATTTGGTTTCACATATTATTTATAATGAAAATCGAGGTCATATGTGGCGAATCAAAGCTTTGATCCATCCTTTGAAGTTTGAATGGTGGAACATGTATCGAGACAGCAAGGAAGTTCGAATAGTGAAGGGTATGAATCATCACACTCCTCATCCTATGATGTAAGTGAGATAACTGATTTATTGATGTGATATGTGTACGTAATAGGGGGAGAAGTACACCCAATGACACTCATAATAAAATTGGACATAAGCTTTGATCAATCATTTGAACTTTGAAATTCAAACAGAGACGTAAGCTTTAATTAATTGTGGGTCGAGGAGAGGGTAGCTACAACGAAGACTCGAGGACACAGGGAGAGAATCAGAAAACAAAATCATTGTATGGCTTTGCCCTCGTTGGGTCATCACACATAGATTAAAGTGCGAATTTCATCGTTGGTCCTTTATGTTTACACCTAGTCGTAGTTTTAGCCCTTTAGTTTTCAAAGGACACTCTTAGTCTTATTTTTTTTTAAGTTGCACACTTTTAGTCCTTCAAATGGATCATGGTTGTTCATTAAAAGCAGCTATTAGTGCCATCACATGACCTGCACAAGGGCAAACTAGTTATTTTATATTTATATTCACAAAAAACAGTTGTTTTAGTACCAATAATTGTCAAAAACTAGTTACTTGTAGTTATTTAACGATTTAACTTATTAGGATTCTCTCTACTTTTTTGAACAGCTTCACCTCAGCGGTAGCGGCACAGGATCGAAACCGTTGATCTAATACGGGCCCCGGTTTCGAACCACTCCAACTACATCTCCCTAATTAATTCGGTAGGGCTGCTTTCACCAACGAGAGAGTGACCCTCAGCTACTCCTAGGAAGAAACCCTCTAAAGAGACTCGAACCCAATACCTCTCCTTTACTGAGAAAACTCACTTACCACCAGGACAAGCCCTTTGGTTAAATTAAAATTACCTCATCATAGGACACAAGTATTTATGTTCTAAAATAGTAATTTACATAGTGGCCCCCGGAGTTACAGTCAACCCGCAACCTTAGTCCATCAACTTTTTCTCCACTTTGACTTTTTTTTACATCACTATATAAGCTTATGTTATCAAAGGGCCAATTAAAAAATAATAATATTTTCAAAACATGGAATGTAATGTTTGCCTAAAACCCTACAAGAGCCAAACTATGAAATCCATTTCTTGTAAGGCAGGTGGATGAATCAAAATGGGAGGGGATGTTTGCATTTATCATATTCCCATAACAATATTTCAATTCATTTCACTTTACAATCCCTATTTATAAGGTTAGTTAAAATCACCTCATTTTTAGGGTGTACAAGATGAACCCCTGTTCATTCTTCTTTGAACCATATCCTGCAACAATATCTTTGCGGTTTCCACCGTTTTTCCAGACCCGTCAACTTGTGCTGCAATCTCATGAACCATTTTTTCTAAAACCGACGAGCTTAGTCTCTTTTCAGGAGTAGAGTCCCTAAGTAAGTCCAGTAGCATTCTAGCCTTGTTCTGGGCCTCATGGGTTCCATCCACGGTTAACCGTAACAGACCCGGGATCGCACCCTCGTTCAGAATAAGTTCTCTATATTTACTTCTCGAGCTCATACACAATTCAAGCAGAACACCAACCGCGTGTTCTGTGCTAACCAATGATCCATCTTCAATTGTTTCTACTAGTGTTAGTATCCCATCTTCAGCTTTTGTGATGGCGAGTATTCCTTCATTAGATTTAGATATTATGTGGATCAAGCCGGACGTTTTGTCAGCAAACTTTGAGTATTTTTTGCATTCTTTGAGGAGGTTGATGAGCGGCAGGGCGGCGTTAGCATCAAGAATTATGGTGGGTTCTTCTTTGGAGGTGGTTAGGTTGTGGAGGGCAGTGACTGCATCGACTCTTCCTTGAACACTGCCACAGCTGAGGATTTGAATTAGAAGGGGAATCGCTCCTGAATTAGCTATTGTCGGTTTGTTGTGTGGTGCAGCTGATAAGGTTAGAATTGCAGCCGTAGCCAATTCTCTTAGGTTGCTTGTGTTTTGGAACTTTAGAAGCTTCACAAGAGGAGGGATGCCACCACATGTCACGATTTGTTCCTTGTTTCTGTAATTTAAAGCCAAGAAACATGTTTCAACTATACATTCTAGCCCCAATAAGTTAAGAGAAATAAGTTTTGGCAAAAAGCAACTTAAAAACCATATTAACAGGTGTTTGGATATGTGTTCTGGAAGTGAGTATATGATATTGAATAATCAAAAATTCAAAATCATAAGATCAGCTGCAATGAAATGAGATGTACCAGATGTTTTGATGTGCTTTTGGGACATGTAAGTTGTAATAATCTGATGATCAATTGTTTGATTGTTATAAAAATCGGATAAAATTACCAAAAAGGATCTTATTGTTAAAAAACAAGACATTTTGTTATAAAGGGAGTAAGGTTCTCTCAAATTACCTTAAAAATAATGGGTAAAGAGATAATACTAATATAACTCTATACAACTAGTTTTTTTGCAGCTAGTATGAAACCGATTCTATGATGAGAGAACATTCAAGATCATCAGAAGCATGATCTATTTCTCCAGACACTAAAAAGTGATTAAGGCAGCTTCAATCGCAATAGTAAGATAATAAGTTCCAAAACACAAATCTAAACACTCCCTAAAGGGAACATGATTCTGATTTTCCACTTATTTCATATTTCGAGAAAAGCATGTAAGGAAGTTGATTCATGAAAATTGCTATAACATAACTGTAAGATCACTTACCTATCCCTAGGTTTAATCAACTTTTTTATCTGACTCTTTCCTCTTTAAGTCAATAATCACTTCAAAAAACACATCCACTTACCCACATAGGTAGTTATTACTCACTAATTTTGACAAAGGGAATAATAAAGCTAATAGGGTAATAAAGTTTTAACTTTTGATCGCATCCTTATTACCAGATACAACTCGTTTGATCAGTTCTTTCTTGACTATTATAGGTTTCTAATGTGTGTGCTGTTGTATCCTTCTTTTTTGGATCCCTTACTAAATGCTGGCTGCTGCAATCAGGGATTGTATCAAACGTCCCAATAATGCCCTTGATGATCAAAGATAAAAACCTAAATGTGTCCAAACAACATGGAATAGAAAGTACTATGCACTCTCTCAATACAAAACAGTAAGTTTAAGTTTAAAATATCTTCAAGAATTTGCTTTGGAATATCACTATATGAGGTTTTACCTGAGATTATAGGACGGAATAACCAATTTAATGTTCATAAGGAAAAAATATGCAAGCATAATCATATAGACACCATATATAAAGAGACAGCGTCCAAACTCAACTATCCCCGTCGTCATTGGAACTTTTGAAACAAAGAGCTTAACAGATTGAAAAAATATGCAAGCATAATCATATAGCCACCATAATTACTAGTCCCGGCAAATACACCCCAAGTGTTCAACTGTGGGCTTATTTGAGTAATCAAGTTACATGTCTGGGTTGTTATGGGTTATGAACTTTTAAAGGGTACGGGTCCATTTGGGTGGAGAAAAAAACATCACCTGGTCATTCGGGCGGGGATCGGAGAACTGAGAACCCAAAGTGTGTGTGCATTTGTTACTGTCGGTGACGAGGAAAGAAAAGAGGGGCATCCCTCTTCGTTTTTGGAACCAAAAAAGAAAATGAAGGCAGACGTGGATTGAGAGAGATTTCAAGAAAGAGGAGTGTGGGGGCTGGAGTTTTAATCAAAGGCCTGCAAAGAGATCAAAAACCCCCATCTTCATTAGCTTTTAACCCATTTGAGTATGTAGTTCAAGAAAACGATGGAGGAACCGAGGCAGGGAAGCAAAGCCGAGCATAGGAATCGGATTCACAGGTCTGTATCTCTTTCAAACCTTTTACGCACACAATTGTTCATGGCGATTTGGAAACTCGAGAACAACAAGAATAGAGAGGTAGATATCGATTGAAAAGGGTAGATAGCTGCTAAATTTAAAAAACAGAGGTATAAAACTAGAATTGAAGACATGTAATTGTTTTATTTTTTATTATACTATTTGCCCTAATTGGTAATATATGGTTCTTGAATGACTAAGAATTTATATAACAAATTATTTTTTACTCCCATTTGCATGAATAGAGTGATGAACTCGATTTCACAGAGCAATAGTGGAGGTTTGTTGATAACTCTAGGCCTTGATCATGAATTCATGGTTATTACAAGTGTATGGTGAGAAATTCAGAATAGCTAATTGAGTTGGCAGGATTTTTGAAGAACCCGTTTAAACCCGAGCCCATTTTGCCAGTACTAATTAATTACAGCTAACATTGAGAATAAATTTTAAAGCACGTACCTTTAAAGTAAAGGCCCCTCTTTTTTTAAGTTTCATAAACCTCCATCTTGTCACTCTAATAATCACTCATAAAAATTATGCCCAAAGGTTTTATCTAATCTTTAGCATCAAGACTAATCCAGTTTTCGAACTACAGCGGTTAGAATACATGTCTTCTGTACTCGAAGTCTCTAATAATCCTTCCTCTCAACTAAATTTAACATTCTCTAGAACCCTAATTTATGAGAAGCACCTAAACCAAAGAATTCTGATTGATATCAACTTGTATACTCAATTCCATGATCTAAACAGCAATAACAAAGATTTGAAATCTTCACACAAACCCTAACTCGATTAATGCTCTCTAAAACCCTAACATAGGAGAATTCCATCTTTCCGCTTGAAATCAACACAAAACACCTATAATAAACGTAAAAATTAAACACTAACCGTTCGTTTCTGGAGGCAAGATTGAGGAGTGCGAGAAGGGAAACTTCACGAGCATCGTGGTGTTGGGAGCAGAGCATAAGAACAAGGGGCTGAATGACGCCGGCGGCAGCGAACTTGGCGCGAACGTTGCCGGAGGAATTACGATTGCGGATTATGCTCCTGATCTCTCTGGCAGCTTGAATCTTAGCTGGGAGGTCTCCTTTGATCAATTTATCAGAGATTTCATCGATTAGTGTTTGTTTCTTGTGATTCCATCTGTCCTCTTCCTCCCCCATCGATTTGGCTTTGTTGGTGGGGATTTCTTGGAAGGATTTAGCTCAAGTCGACCATGGAATGGTGTTTGTGCAGAAGTTTAGATTGAAAGTATTGATGCGCAGATACATACTTACAAAAGCTACATGATGAAAGAGGGTCCGATATACATATATTATTGGTTGCCATACTTGATTTTCTTTTTCTTTCTTTTTCTCTTTTTGTGCCAAGTGTTCTTGAATAACATCTAAAATAGCCCATTTTATTAGAATTGGCATCTTCTTTTTCCCCTAAGGTCCATGAAGGGACACTCTTAATTCAACACCTATTGTTCATATATGGGCTAGGGGGAGGGTTATTATGAAATTGAATATTTAGATAAGATTAGGAGAACAAATTTTAGTTATTAATTAGATGTTGATCTATTAGATTTAACGGTCTTAATTTACCCGTTTTAATTCATGGCCGTTGCATTTCATGGTTGGATAATGAATAAAATGAATGGCCAAATGTAGATTATCTGATCAAATCAAATGAAAACGCAAGATTAAGTCTCTCATTCTCAACTAAATATTCGTTTTTATTTGAACCTTTCACTATGAGCTAGAACCTGTAATTTTAAAATTATGGCTAGGTAAAGAACCTTTGATAAGATTTTGTAGTCGATTAGAAAATTATATTTTCTTAAATGACCAAACACGTATTTTAATCCTACTTTTAAATCTACAAATTATTATCAAATATCTATAGAGTTAAATATCAAAAGTTGTTTTATTTTATATTTATATCCTGTTATGATTGTGAAAAGAATTATTAGGAAAACAAATGCAAGTTGTAGAATAGGTTGAGAGCCACTTATTATATTAAATCTTTTGTTTTAAATTCAAGAAAGTAAAATTTCAACAATTTGAAGATATTTTCAAATAATTGTATCTTTTAGCCCTGCCCTAAGATGTAATCAAAATGGCTTTGGGTTTGACCCTTTTCTTTTTATCAAACAAACAACATTTCATCCTTTATGGTTGTCCTATTATTCAGTGCAAAATCAGAGTCAAACTCATTGCTTTTCTAAGGCCATGCGTATGGCCTTCGGGTAAGGCCTTCGGGTTGATTCAGGTTTGGCCGGCTCCTTCGGGAGCACTGCTACAGTGGATTTCGGGTTCCGCCTTCTTTTTTCATTTCGGTTTGGTAAACCTGAGCAACCCGGCCATTCTTTTTTTTTTTGGTTTTGTAGAGAGTGTAGGAGAGTAAAAATGTTTGGGTTGATTGGGAATGGAGCTACTTGAGTTTTGGGTTGGGAAAGAAAAGTAAAAAAAAGCTGATGTGGCATTTGGGTTGATTTGAGAAGGGGAAAGGATTTACGCATGGACTAGCAATCAATGCTTAAAGGAAATCTTGAGAAATGAGCACTGTTCCTATTATCAAATTTATATGCCAGGTTGAGTAAATAAGGTTTTCTACCGGTATACAATATAATTTCCAGGCCAAGCAAGTAGATGTGTTATGAATGTGGCATTTAAATAATTATATACAAGTATAAATAACATTTCGGTACATCGTTTGAATATATGAATAACGTCTCTAGGGTAAAGACGATGAAATGATCAAATGAGGCAAGACAAGAGATTTACGGGCGTCAAAGATCCGAAACAATATCCCCAAAGCCAAAGTGACAAAAGTGGGATGAAGAGAGAATAGGACAACTGTCAATATACAATCCGACCATGATGCAGCCATCTCAAATTTTAAAAATTTCAGAATCAAGATCTTTATGCAGGCTCAAATATATTAATACTAACCAAATTTTTGGTGCTACCTCCCGTATAACTATTTTTGTTAATTAATATAATAATATTAGGCTATGAATATTGAATAATATTTCCAGTTCAAAATGGTCAACTCTATAACAAGCTCATGGTCCAGTTTGGGACTAAAGTGGTTTTAAATAATGACCAAACCCGGCTTCAGCTTGATCGGCTTATTGATACAACATTTCAAACTCTTTGGTTTCGAACTGGATTGGACCCGGTGAACTGGCTAAAACAGTCCATACATTCTAGACCAGTTATGACCTGTGAAATATAATAACTAAAAAAGCAAGAGGCGCCTTCCCTGTATTTGATGAACCCTGGCTGCAGTTATAGATTTTTGCTTCTGAATGCACACATATATTTGTCTACTGAAACATATTGAATGCTGCTTCTTTGCTTATACCAATTACCAATTACAATAGTTCAAGTACATCCTTTCTTGCTATCAAAATTCACTTTACAGGTAACATCAAAAATAAAGAAACCCTCTAAAAACCCCAATCATACTCTCTATAAAACCTTAATTTTTCAAAGGAAGACGATAAGCCAGAGACAGGAATAAAGAAAGTCAATTCTCATGGTGCATCTAATACAAAATGCTTACAACTCTCAAGGGGAGAAACGCGCATAACGATATATACCAGCACCAACAAAGAGAAGAAGACTGCACGTACCAGGCTCAACTAACTTAAAAATTGTCATAATCAGCGTTACATGAGGACTTCACCTTTTATATCCTCAAAAAGATACCAAATATCCAATACTCCAGCCTCCTATAAATGCTTTACACTCAACTCTGCCCATTCTTTTCATCTTTATCATGAGTTTTCTACCATTTTCTCAACCCTGTGCTGGAACTCCCATAAATAAATAAAAAATAAAAAACGAATCCAGATTCAGGTATTGTCTCTAGTTTTTTGCTGGTTTTTTTAAAGATTGGACATATCTTCAATAGTTGTTAGGCCAGTTGATATGAGTGGGCTGGGGTGGGGACTGCTGGTAAACACTAGATGGGGGTCCCACTATTTCAACACTGCCAGCCATTGTCTGTGGCTGTTGGAGAAGTGGGTGAATGGGTCCGGTGGTCACTGGTTGTGCAGGGTGATACATACTAGCAAAACTTCCATGGGTGGCTTGTGTTGGTGTATATGCAACTTGACCGCCTTGAGGAAGATTATAAAAAGAGCTTGCCTGCAAACCAGAAATTTCCCGACCAGGTGCAGCTATCCATACACCAGAACCTTCACTCTACAAGAAAGATGGAATATAACAGGTTATTTCTGCAAAATCATGATGATAAAATAATAATAACAAGAACATCAATAATGATATGAAAATAAATAGAACATATGATTGTGAACATGCACAATACCACTCAAAAAGCACCAGCCGAATGATATGGGTCATGATTTTATAACAATAAACACTGTTTGAGAGAAGTATACATTTCTAAACCATAGGGCGCATGGTAAATTTTTCGAAGTACAGAACATATTCTCAAGTGTCAGATTACGATAGAAAAACATTTTAAATAAGTTATTATTTTGATTTTTACTATATATATAAAAGGAAATTAATGAAGAACAATCTGGGTCAATCAATCTTCATGCCAAAATTCTGAACGTTGACTTCAGATGTAAACAACTTCTGTCTCTAAGTCATGCTTTCCATATGATATTGAAGCTTTGAATTTGAAGATAGCACTACAGATGCAACTGAAGATACACATGCACACGTATGCATCCACAGATACCCACACACACATATAAACAAGATCAAATAAAGAACCGTAAGAACTAAGCAATTGGATCTCGTGTATCTACAAATTCACTAAACTTATCATTGTCATCTTAATTAGAGTGTTATAAGAGTTTTCGAAAAATTTGAGTTGAAAGATGTCAAAATGTATCAAAAGCATTCGACATATGTTTAATGAATTTGTATATGCATATGATTATGGTTATTACCCATAATAAAGATTTTTTTTTATCCTGATTTTACACAACACACTATTTTAGTGAAAATTTACGAATATGGTTCATCATACATTAGGCAGTGTGTTTAGTATTGTCATTATATTACATCTACAATTAGACCTGTCAACAGTCTGGATTTGGATCAGATTGGTCTATGATTTGATATGGCCTGTGACTCAATAAATTTGATCATGATTAAACCCATAAGCACAACCCCTTCTTTACTTTTTTTGGTTTTTGTGATTTATATATTATACAATTATTTTCTTAAATATATCAAGTTTTATCACAATAACTTCATTCTTCATGACACAACTATAAAACTATTCAAATACTAAATCAATTCGTCATTTCAAAACGTGTTGTTTTAAGATATTTTCCATGTCAAGAGTTACGTTAACTTCATTATTACACTCCTACTTTCACTTTCACTATTTAGTTACCTTTTTTGGTCCCTATAGTCTATAAAATGACAAAATAACTTTATCTCAAACCATCACTTGATAGCCCTACCAGGTAGAGCACTTGCCCCACATAGGGAAGGTCAAGATTTCTAGTCCCATGGAGGTTTCAATTAGAAATACCCAGGGGAGGCTTTAGAAACGGCATATAGCGGTTAGGGCGTGTACATCCAAGCCAAAGGCTCATGTAACCTGAACAGGGAACACCCTCCCTTACCCGTTCATTTTCAAACTCAAGAACACAAACTTAAATTCCATAAAGCTTAATCTCAAAATCATAACTACTATTGATATCAAACGATAACATTTCATTGAACCCAAAAAATCTTCACTCTAATTTAAACAACAATAAAGAAGCATAACTTTCTAGCGTAGTGGCGTCATGCGCACAGGAATATTGCTCGTTCTACCCTTGACACGTGGCTTTGCTTTTGGCGATAAAACGAGAACCTCTATGAGGCACACATTATGGTAGTGCTGCAACGAAAGCATGCTTAATTACAAAATTTTGATGGGAAGTGTTGTGTTTGGGGCCCAAAACACCTCGTTTCTCCTAAGGGTCAAGGAGACGACGATTGTATGTTGGAGGTGTGTTCATGAGTTCTATCAATTATACATACCCCCATATTTTCAACAGGAATCAACATCCTTGTCGAGTGGTGCTACATAAGCACTTCTAGTCCTGCCCACCACTCAATGAGCACACAAGGGCTTTTCCAAGGATCATCATGGTACTCTCATCCAAACACGCTGACGCTTACTATAAAGTACTCATGTATTGGATTCACTATAATTGTGACCCCGAAATCATTGCGTCAAGTAAAATCACGACTACTTAATAACCTAGCATCTCCCTTAGGTATTTGCGATGTGTTGTAATCCCTAGGATAGTGGGATACACCCATATTTACTTAATTAGAGTATGCAAGAGATTGAATTTAGTTACATTGTCTTGGCATATTAGGTGCACAAAAGCAAATCACAACAAAAAAATATTTCCCGTGTTTCCCCATCATAGCTTCTACGAAGTCATGCGTCCTAAAACCCATCTTTTAGTATTTACTAAAAACCGTCAAAATTTCTAATATTGTTACAAACACCATACTCGATTATTCATATTGTAGTCATCCCCATAACTTAACAAAACCATGCCCATCGCCAACCTATCATGTGACACATTTCATGGATCATTGCATATTTCTATCAACCTAACAAGTAGATTTGGGTGTTGGGGTGATAGGAGTCGAGAAAGTTCGCATGCGAAAAGGTCCTCAACCATAACCAATTCATATTCAAGTATCGGTTGGCTAGAACACAAAATCATATATATAGCATCTTTAACTTTTCTCCAAGAGCCACGATTAATCTTCAATCACCTTTAAGATAGTAAATAAAGATTTAGGCAAGTTGGTACTCGTGATAAAGACGACCGGTCCTTTTCATCAAGTTGTGCTGTTTATTAAGCAACAAGAAATACAATATGTGATCCAAGGTTTACAAGATCTACTCCTACACCTTTAAAGGACGGACTAAAAGGTTGTTGGGGAAATTTGTGTGTTTAAAGAGAGCAACTCAACTTGAATGTAAGTTGCAGGTTAAGCCAGTTTCCTCTCAATCACCCCAATTATCTATGTTACATTGTTACCACCACGGGTACCACCACAACAACCTTCCATTCCACCTTTAAGGCTAAATGAGTAGGAATGAGCATAAAAGCCAATTAACCGAACCACATTAAACCGACCTAAACTAACCGAAGTTTCAAAACCGTTGGTTTGGTTTCTAAAGTTAGCATAACCAATAAGGGGGTTCGGTTACCGTTAACTACAAAAACCGCCCTAATATAACGGAAGCGCCCTAATAAAAACTTTTTGTAATTTTATACTTGTATATATTAATATAAAACTTTTATATGGCTAGTATATGAAAAAATAAAAAATGTAATTTTAGGTATTGAAATTTTAAATTTTTTGGAGTTTTTCTTATAATCTTAAGTTTGTAACCTTTTTTATATTATAAATCTTTCATACAATTGGTTAACAATTAACCGATATAGAAACCTATAACTATACCACTAAAAGTCTAAAACCGATAACCGCCCCTTTTAAACCGATAATAATTGTTCGCACAAAAATAACCATTAATCAAAATAAACGGTTGTAGTTTTGTTCTAAGTCAAAACCAACCCATGCTCACCCTTAGATGATAGTGAGAAACACTCTTTAAGTACGCCAAGTATTGTATCTAGAATTTGTTGTTCATACAAAGTGATACTTCAAGATTTATTGGTTATGGTTGCAAACTTTTTTTGCACACGAATTTTCCCGGCTCCCTGCATTCAACTATGTGCGTTGTGTTGATTTCAACTTTGTATGCAATTAATCAAGAAACGTGCAAAAAGAAAGGTGGGTGTTAGCACATAGTTTTTATTCAATTATGGTCGATATGATTAAATGGGTATGGTTTTTGCTATGGTGGTAGCGTGGTACAATGTTGAAGCTTTTGAGTAATATCAAAAGATAGACTTGTAACAATGATATTGTAGTAGTCGTGGCCTACAAGTGAACATATATAGGAAAAAGTGTTCTACCAAAAGGCTTGATTAGTGGCCGCAAAGAGTAAATTTAACTAGTTCATAATATTCATCGATTAATTGAACCAATACATGACATATAGGCTTAGGTAAGCCACTAGTGCCCACATACAAATGCCACATATCCATGATGCGATAAATGCGTAACTGAATACGTGCTTGATAGGTATAAAACTATGGATAGCGTAAAAGCATACACGAAACTGTTAGTCCTGGTTGTTTATAACACGTTAGACCTAAAGACCTTCGAAGAAGCCTTTAGGAGTCCGAATAAAGTACCGAAGCACTAAAGACCGTGTGTTGAAGAACTTTAGGTCGAACCTAAAGTATGATATTGGATTTTAGAGTTAGTATCCTGAAGTTAAATGGTCCCTGCAATGACGTCACCTTGTCACTTCCAACGTGAAAGATCGTGTGATCCAATTGGTTATAGCCAAAGCTCTCGTTATTGGTCAAAGGAGTGTGTTAGTTAGTTACTACACCTCTCAATAGGATCTTTACACGTCATTGTTTAAATGGCTACGATCAGTTCTGTACTAGTATAAATAACTAATCTCTATGTGAGATGAGTTAATGAGCTATGCAGTTATCTCGGTCAGATATCAAATATCGGTCAAGGACCGATATTTGAAATCGCTGATATTGCGGTGTGATATCAGTTTTTTATATTTTGTAGAATATATATATATATACATATATATATAAGATTAAAATCATACAAAATTAAATAAAAAGTATAGCATAAAAGTTAATAGATATTAATATGGGAATTTTTAAAGGCTCGTAGCATGCAAGGAATACCGCTAGTCAGTAGTCGCTAGTTCGATGGAACAGTAGAGTCGCTACTGCTACTTCGATGGAACAGTGGAGGAAGAAAGGTACTGTAGTTGATGGAAGCAGTGAGCCGATAAAAGTGAAAGGTATTTAGGGCTGTTACTTTTTCAGGTTTAATTTAAAAGTGGGTTGGGCTCTAATTTAAGAAGTGGGTTGGGCTTTAAATAGGTTAACACTTAACAGACCAAAAAAAAGTTGCACTATTCAAAAATCGGTTAAAAACCGATATCTCGTTTTGCAAATATCAGCCGATATCACCGAGATTCTCGGCTCCGATATAACCCACCAATATTTTGCCTACCTCCGATATCCGAGATCTCGGCGAGATATCGCCGAGATTGACTGCATAGTTAATGAGTTAACAAGTTGACGAGTTATTTTGTAAGTTTCGAATTTCTCTGCAAGTCATTGCCAAGTTTGTACTTAAGCAACTGACCTTACTAAGTTCGTTCTTGTGATTATCAAGTTTGTACTTGAACCCTCTTTGTTGGGTTTTAATATAAACAAACATCTAAAATTAAATACTCTGTTAATCCCACACTTAAATCCATATTTAATTTTATATATACATCTCAACAAGACAAACAATAACTATTAATGCCAAGTATGCACAACAATAGTAAAGTCTATCAACTAAAATTTGACACTAGATGTTATAAATTAGCAGTAAAGATAAATGTCTAAGCATAAATGAAGAAATATTCCCGGGAATCCCTAGTCAACAACCTCAAGTAGGTCAACCTAGTAATATGGCTACCCCAAGAAAGATGTGGGGATAGTAGAGGCGGTCATGCTCAATCCACAAGTATAAATTGAGAGGATGGAATCGTTAGAGCCATACAAACCATTGTTCCATAGATGTTAGGTAGCAGAATAAGAAAGAAGTTCTAAAATCATTAAACCTTTAAAAACTATAGACCCAAATGAAAGTGAAGAAATGTTCTCACAAAGAATATGCGGGAATGAAGCCACCTAACTATTTTCAATGGAACTAGAGGGTCATAGCTACCCGATTGGTTTACCAAAGTAAAGATTTCATTTGACACTTGTTGGCGTGCCTCACATATTCACACCTAAAAGTCGTGTATGCCTCCACTTTCTTCAAGAATGACGTTCGGTGTAATAGTGTAAGGGCTCTGCTTATGGAATTAAGGTGAAGTAAACATGATGTGAGATAACTCCTAAAAAGTGTTAATGTGTTTTACTAAAAAAATATTGTTCGGGGTTTAAGGGGGTTTAAGTTGACAGCTTAGAGATTGTTTTTATCATACTAGAACAAAGAAATGAAATCAAATAGCTAACCAAGAAAGGAAGGTAGCCAGGTTAGCTAGCTTCGTTGAGGGGTGATAAATTTATAATGTACAACATTTAAATTTCATTAGATATAGAAATTCTTACTCTTGGGATAGAAGCTTAAATCTACCATCCAAAATGTATCCTTCTAAACGTGTTGGGGATATTATAGTTAATTGTTGTAAGATAATGTGATTGGATACTTTAAGTTCACCTTTTAACTCTTTCTAAGATAATTTAGCTTTATTAAATTGTTTTAGATTTCAAGTCAGAGAACAAGAATGACATTAGCCACCCCCATTGTCATTCCTATAAAAGCAACTTAGGAATATACAATAGATGGGAAGTCTGGAGCCACTCAACTAGGACTTTCAGTCCTATTGATGGAATGATAATTTGGGTGTACCATAGAGAACCATCTACACATCACCACCACGCAAGGGAATATTAGGTTCATAAGTAAGCCCCGAGTCCTCGACCTTTCTAGATACGTACTATGAAGCCTCAAGCACGGCACAGCAAACCCCATTAGAACTCCATACTTAAGAGTGCTTATGATGTGAATCACTAGGGCAAGGTTTACACAAAGTTCGAGGGGGTTAAGTGTTCAAGAGTCATAATTATGGTTTAATTATGTTTATTTTATTAATTATGGTATGTTTTGCTATTTAAGAAAGGAGATCGGCTATATCACCAGTCCGATCACCTTAGGATTGGTCATTGAGAAATTTGTTCTTTTCCTTCTTGTTGAACTTGGAGATTGCTAGGTCTCGAAACTAGATTATTCGTAATCATAAAAATAAAGCATCCGACTACGAGTGCGTATTATCATGCATTTGTTTACCGGTCTGATTCATATCGGCTTATTAGTACAAGAGTAGGTGCGACCCAAGAAGGTCCTCATATGTGCTTGCCAAAAAACAAAGTTATGTGACAAGAGTCAAACAGGACAAATTGTGGTTGTGGTGTGTAGACGTTTTCATTGTCGACAAAAGGATTTTCACATATAATACATTGGTTAATTACAAAATAAAAGGAAAAAAATAGGTGGATGAAGCAACTTGGTCTCATCCAAATTGACCCATCAATTTTGTTAGTACTAACATAGAAAATTAGAAATTCTCACCAGTTAGAAAGTCACGTGGTAAATAAGTAAATTTCAAACAAAGAATTGCTCGACTAGCATTGTTCATCATGGAGTTCACCAAAACTAAGAGAATTAATTGCTTCAAGTTGACTTTCAGGGTTAAAAAAACTAGGATTCTTGATTTTAGTTTAAACTAGGATGAAAATGAAGATTTTTGGGTATTGGGACTGCTTTTTATTGATATTAATTTTTTGTTTGAAATAGATTTAAGATTTGATGTGAACTTTGAAGAAATTTAAGTTTGTACTACTCAGTTATACGTAGTTGGGCACAAAAATATACAAATAAGTTCATCAGAAATTCATAAGTGAAGAAGATAAGGTATTTTTGTCACCTTAACAGGGACTAAAAAGGTAACCAAACAGTGCAAGTATAGACAATAGGCATACTGAGGGATGAAAATGAAATTTATTTTATATGATGTTTTAGATCAATATGTAAAAGAATTTAAAATACAAAAAAAATATTAAATGAGAACAATGGAATAAGTTTTATCTGTGGGAAGAGAGGAAGGAGGCAGGTTGGGTTGATGTTTCCACATAAGTGCTTGGTTCGAACAAGTCAAGTTGATTTACACAAAAAATGAGATGACTGACTTGACTCGTGATTTTGTACCTGACTCGTTTCCCACGTGACTCCACTCACATTCAACCGACTCGGGAGAAAGAACACCTAGACATCACTGGTAGTACCCCATTGACCATCGTTGCTTTACTTTTCGTCGCTAGCATCACTCAAGTCAAGTCACTTCACCTCTGTATGAGTATTCAATTCTAAAGTTGCAAAGATGCAGATCCTTCTATTGTGAGAGATTGGTGTGAGAGGGGGAGTGGGGTAATAATGAAGAGAAAATTGAGGGTTAACGTTTTAGAGGTCATTTTTCTTATTGAAGTCAAAGAAGATTTACTTTAACAAAAACAAGTACAATAAGGGTTTTGTTTTTACAGGTAATTTTCTTTTTCTTCTTTTTTTAAATTTTTAGATTCTAATTTTATTTTTACTATTTCATAGTTTCTTTTCATTTTGTTCTATAATTAAGATGTATCTTATATTTTATTCATACATGTCTATTACAATTTTTTATATGTATATTTTTGGAAAAGCGCATTTTTTATATGTATACTTGTTGATATTCTGACCGTTATAAATTGAGTCGTCAAAAAATATAGAATTTCTAATCGCGAGTCAACAACTACGGTTAAGTGAGTATGTTTAGAAGTGAAAAATGAATACATTGATCGATCCAAAGAGACCATGAAGGCATGAATCAACTGGAGTAGTGATCCATATAAAAGGGGAGAAAGATTCGATTGATAGATCGAGTTTTTGACATTTTAGATCATACAAATGGATATGAACCAGATCATATCTAGATCAAAACCCAACCCACTAGCAGGTCGTGAGAGAGAGACAAACGGTCACAGGCAAGCAAAACGTGCACAAAACATGGTCTTGGAGAAAGGGATAGTAAGAAGCGAACTTAAACTTATCTTAGAATTCTAATGGAATAGAGAATCTTGATTTAAAAAGTTAACTCTAAAGTCACATAACTAAGGGTACCAATTGGATACAAAATGTACCCCATTATACTTCGGAGCTAAATATTCAACTTCAACCCCTCCATCTCCCAAGAAATTGCTATAAAGGTAGATCCAGCCTCATATTGGCCAAGTTACCTCCTAATATAGCTTCATTCCAAAAAAAATTGCTTCTACCTGGTATGTATAACATTATAATAGTTGCTCAGTATATGGTGCTCCACCAAACCTCCTAGCCTCTTTTAATTGATCCCAAAGTCAATTCAGTAAGATCTCAACACCTTTTAAGTGACCCGTAAACCGTCTATAATAAAACTTTTTGAATATAACATAGATTTAAATCATAATTGATGGAAGCAAAAACTAAGAACATGACTAATCTAGATTACAAACTTCTAGTAAATTACACTACACTTGGGTATATTAACTTCCAACCTCCTATTTGCTTTCAAGCTAAAGAGCAATCAGCACATAGATTGCACATAAGTTCCTTAAACGATAATTTCCAAATCGTGTTTCAATGATTACAGAACTACTACAATAAACTCCCCTGCTAAAAGCTTCATTCATATTACAATATGATTAATCTTTTAATCAGCCCTAAAGTCAATTTCAGCAAGATACCGACACTTTTTAGGTGACCCGTAAATCATGTATAATACAAATTATTAACCCAAAACATAATGCATCTTTATATCATAATTAACAGAAGCAAAAACTAACTTTACTAATCTAGATTACAAACTTCTACTATGATTACACTACAATTGGGTGTTATTAACTTCCAACTTCCTATTTGCTTTCAAGCTAAGAGCAATCATCACATAGATTGTTGCACATAAGTTCTTCAGACCATAATCATGTAAATCATGTTTCAAAGATTACTAAACTACTACAATCGACTTCCCTGCTAAAAGCTTCATTCATATTCCAAATGATGAATAATCTTCCTGAAAATACCACATCGTGTATTGTGGTTTCTTAAACCCAAATCATAGCAATACGTAAGTACCTCAAAAGAAACTTCTCATGGAATGCCTATCTAAAAAAGTCATATAGGTGTTCACAAATCACAATCACACTGTTACCCTATATCACCTCCACTAAACTCATTGTCCTCCTGAGTAACTCCTAAGGGAGCCAACCTTTCTAGAATGCAATGAGAACAAATATAAACCAAAAGATGAAATGATATAGGGATCAGTAAAGTAAATGAAACTAACCTGCTGTCCTGTTATGTAAACATTATTATCCTTGAACTGAGATCCACCAAGCTCTTCATTAGAAGTTGAATTACCAGCTGTCACAGCTGGACTTGGATTATAGCCTGCTGGGGACAGCCCGTAGGTTCCCTGGACTCCAATATGACCTGAGTTCACAGTATTACTTCCAGGCTTGTATTGCGCAAGTGAATATTTAGGAGTTGCTACAGGTGGGGCCGGATACATACTGCCAGCTTGAGGTTGTTGGGGGAATGCACCATTGCTCAAATACTGATGAATAGCAGGTGAAGGAATGTAAAATGGAGAAAAATATGGGCTATAAGGGATATAATTTGGAGGATAATGTGGTAAATGTAACCCAGTTGGCTGCCTGAACACAGGCAGTGGTTGCTGAGTCACAGCTATGGAGCTCTGCATTACCCCACCTGCTTGTGTGGCTAATGGTGTTGAACCAGAACCAGACAACACTGAAGAGTTCCCAGCCTGTAGTTCAAATTTATGAACAAGCAAGTGTAAAAGTTAAAAATAACTATTCAGGTAATCTACAATGAATAAGTAAGATACAAATGCAAACCTCTTGTGAGGCTTGAGAAGCCTGTGGAGATAAAACTGGAACATTTCCATTGAACTTGGCCGCGACGGCAGGTGGGTGGAAAGGTGATATGTGGCCATCACTATCAACACCAGTGCGATAAAACTGAGGATAATAGCCAGCTGGGTCAAAAGGTTGCTGAACCTGTATGTAAGAAGTACACATATATAAATATTCATATAAACGACCAGAAAACTTGCACCAAATACTTCGGTAAAAAAATGTTAGAAAAAAAGTCAAAATCGAAAATGCTTCTGAAGTTCAACCATATCATGTAGGTGACGACAATTTTGGCACATTCACAGATTCACTTATTAATGAATCAATTTGGTTTACATTTTATCTTATAACAACAAAAATGGGTAAATAAAAGAATTAACTTGAAAGAAAGTGGGTTGAAAGTCGCTCAGTGTTTCTAATGCCTAAAACCTCCTGATCATTTATTCAGAAAATTAGTTTATTATTAAATTCATATAACATTTGCCATTTTGCCACCTCTAATTTCAGGATAACTTTTGACCTACCCATTTTGCCACCACTAAATTCAAAGTTATGATTCTTAAGGATACATCTTATACCGCCTGTTACTAGTTCTTATTAAAAATCTTGTGCAAGAAAAAAATGTAAGTCTGGTGTACACTGTGTCCAGATTAATCTTATCAAATACTTACAACAAAGCTTGGGACACGAGATGCATCACGGGCTTGAGACTCATTGCTTTCAAAAGGTGCCAGCTGGCTTCCTATTATTGGGGGGATGAAGCCAAAACTTAAGTTAGAAGAAGGATGAACCACTGGATACTGGTGACCTGGAGTTGGGATTGAAGTTTCTTGCTTGGACTCAGTGTGGTCAGGGCCCACATTAGAAGAGAAGTCGCCCTCAGGTGACACATTTTCAGGTACATTAGAAGAGGATGAGGGATGATCAGGATCATCTCCATCATTACCACTTACCAACACATCTTGATTCCTGAATCCAGTAAATTGATGGATCAATAAAGATGACAAGGCATTACATTCAAGCACTTGTTTTAAGTAAAAAAATCATTTAAACCTGGTGGACTGTTCTTCTATATGGTCAGTGATCTCCTCAGAAAGTGATGGAGTCTTGTCATTCAAGGTGATGGAATTAAAATCAAAACTTCCAAACCGGAACCCAAGTTTCTCAGCTTCGGGAACATGAAGGTGATTAGGGATAATCACATGTCGGCCATCTAATATGTGTGATGATTTCTTTTCTAGCTTCCTATCCTCTAAATCAGGAATACTGGAAGTCGGCTTTAATGAGGATTGACCCTCAACTAGAATGGTTGGCCCCTCATTCCCAAGTCCTTGAGCAGGAATTGGATTTGTTGGTTTTGGTTTCCACTCCTTAACAGGACCACCGACTGTAGAAAAAGCACAAAAAACATAAAATAATATCAGCATTTCAGGTTAACTTCTCTTTGGATACTAAATTGTAAAAGAAATACGAGTTTAATACCCTTTTGAACGGACCCAATCGCTTGTTGAGGCCTGTTATTGTAATTTGAAGGTGGCCTGCCAATCAAAGAGGAAACATGAGTAGAAGTTGCTGGTTGTGAAGACTCTGATAGCGAAGTACTGTTCCCCTCTCCCTGAAACATATTCCCTTGCATGGCGTTTCCAACCTCAGGGCCAGCTGTTGTAGAATACATTTAGAAAAAAAAAAATGAACTTCGCTAATTGCTAAAAAATATAATCATGTCATATACAATAATGTAATTTGTTTCTATTTTGAGTATGAAAAGGTCCTCACAGGTGGTTTTAGTCTCAGCAGGGATCTCTTTGACTTGTTCAACAGTTCTTTGACTTCCAACTTCACACCTAATTGTACCAACAGGAAGTTGGGAATCCTTTGATGGCATAAGAACAGGATCTGAAGCAGACAAAGCAGCAGCTGGGATTTTGTTTGCCTCAGAAGGAATTTGTGGTGGTGTACCCTCCAACTTACTACTTGCGGTAGTTGCAGTTGCTTCAGAATGATTGGAAGAACTGCAAAAAACAGGGTGACACATGGAGTTTGTGAGGATTTGACGTGTGTATATTTTATTAATTTCAACCAATAGGCCACGTTGTAATTAATAATACAGGAAATTCAAGTGAATGTACCACCTTGCAACCACTGATGTCTCTGTAATCTTCTTATCCTGAGGTGCAGGCATCATTACACCATCATCAGCACCTTGATTAATTTCATTTTCCTTTCCAGATAGAGAGTTCCTGCTACTGCCTGCATCTAATGACTAGCATACTTCAATAATTCAACTATGAGTGTTCAAATTGTAAACCCTTAGCATAGCATGTAAAGCTTAATATAAAAAGCAATCTTTGATTTCAACAAAAAAATGAAAACTTGAATGTAAAAGGCATGTAATGATTGTCTTACCCCCAAGGGCCCATTTTTTCAATAACGACACTACTAGCATTAGAGAAATCCTTTAATCATGTATTCTACGGTTCTACCTTCTTATAGCATTTCAAGGGGAAGTTAGGAGTTGTTTGGATGTGCTGCAGAATTTATCATTGCAACTTTAAGGCACAATAATTAATCCATTAGTTAAAGGTAAAACTAATTTGTAACTTTAAGTTTCTGGTTTTTAGGACCAAAATAATCAAACATTGGAGAAGCGGGTCAGGAGTTGCTGCAAGAAAACTGGTTAGTGAGAAGAAATGCAAGACAATCTAATTATCCCTAACTTAAAAAAATATTTAACTGATTATCTAATCTGATTCTTGAAGTCACAATAATCCATTTGAAAATACGCATCCAAAGGCCCCCTTACTTAAGTTTCGACGAAGAATGACAATGTTATTAATATGGAAAGTGAAGCAACTTAAAATATCCATGAACACTATGCTGTCAAGAATGCAATGCATTCCAACTATTGGATTACCATGTGAACTGTGGCGAGATGGGTAGTTCCCTCGACCAGCCCAGTTCCCCCGACCCTGAATCGGAGTTTTCCATCTAGGCTCGGTAGAGTCTTTGCTTTGATTCTGCTGAAAAGATAATAACTTAGGTGCATGAATAAAAAAGCTTGAAACTGTTTTCAGGAACACAAGTGTAACGCATATCTCAGTGACATGACCCTTAAAAGCCCCTGAAATATATGATAAATGAATGATGGCTCTATAGTTTCCATAACAATTTACCATATAGTTACCGAATTCATCACTTAATTCGGACCTTATATCTCTTTTACACTCTTATCTTATGGTTACAAAAAGAAAGTCTTACCTCTTTCTTGCGGTCACGCTTCCTCCTTACTTCGTGAAATGGATCTGTGTAAGAACAAAGTTAACATTTTTATTCTTCTTGACTTCTTGCATATTAAGACATAGCATATGACAAGGACATTAAGGAGAGACATGCTCAAATTGAATGCAGGTGACTGAGTCTTGTAAACAGGCTTCTCTTTTAAGCGTAATTATATTTATGAAATATCGACTCTTCGAAATTATGTAAAAGATTAAAGCATGATCAATGCAGTGACTGCTCTACTTGACAATACTAATTCCATCCTTACCAAAGAATGGTTAAATTAGCTCTAGCATAAACAATGAATATAGATCTAATTGTTGACTGAAGCAGAACATTCACTAGTCCTTCCCCCAAATAAAAGTTCGCTGCAAGCCAAATCTGGTCAAGTGGCCAGCCTTACACATGACAATCTGACAAAGCTATAAACTAAAAGAACAAAATATAATCCCAGTTTGATGATGATATAGTAGCAACAATCGTAGATAAAAGTCAAATTCATATGGAAAAACAAGCCAAAAAGAAGCCAATTTGAAGACAATGCACCAAATCGAATCTAATTGTTATAACAGCCAGAAAATTGCCAGGAACATCACTGCTCAAAAAAATTGAGAAACTTTGCTGGATGCAACATCTGTAAGATACCATACAGAAGACCTCACTTTGAAAACAATACTTAATACCAAAACATTCTAACCAGAAAGAATGACAACAGATAAACACCAATTGAGCTGTGGGTCGTAATGAGATATTAAGACAAAGCTTCAGAAACCACTCTAACCCTAACGAGAAGTACGACATAAGTTGCAAAATAAACAAAAACAGTAAATTGTCGCACTAATCACATAAAACACGCAATCAAAAACAGTCGGAAAATCAAATCCATCAAAATGACAGACACGTATCGTGGATCTCAAGACGAAATGAATAGACCAGAAATTACCCTGCGATAGGAGCTTCTGACAAGTCTCGTTTGGATCCATGGAACACTCTTTGAGCATTGCATATATCTCATCTTCACTATGATTACCCGTGATCTCCTTAATGTTGTGGATCGTCTTTCGTACGCTGTTTGGAATGGAAACCCTACCCCCACTATTCATCTTTTTTCCTTGTTTGGCACGAACAGTAATAATCCCTCTTCAATCTATCTCTATATATAAATAAATCTATACATAAACAACTTACATATAGATATAGAGAGAGAACAGAGAATGATCGAATAGAAGAGGGGGTTGAATGAATTATACAGATATCAGAGAAATGGGGGGAGAAAGAAGAAGAAGAAGAAGGGGGGAGGAGAGAAAGACTTTGGTTAAGGGTTTTTGAATTGATCTAATTTTGTTTGTGTTGATATATATACATATATATGTATATATGTATAGAGAGAGAGAGGGGCGGGGGAGCTTTACCCTGTGTTTTTTTTTTCTTTTTTTTTTTTCCCCCTCAATCACTTTTACAATTATTTCGACATGTTTTTTTTAGTTGGTATTATTGCTGGTCATTTTTGGTCTTATTGAATTTTGACTTTTAACATCAGTATCCTTCCCATATAATTGACGACGATGTTCTTTAGGTTTTTGTTAGGAATGTAAACGAGCCAAACTGAGTTGCGTTGTGTCGAGCAAGACATTTATCAAACCGGTCGTTTGGGCCTTTTTAAGCCTAAGCTCGGCTTGTTTAGAGCTTATGATGTTAAGTTCGAGCTCGGCTTGTTTAATATTTATGAAGCTCGGACTCGACTCGTTTAGGCTCGGGTATTATTTTGATATTTTTATTAAAATGATATATATAATTATTAAAAATTAAACATATAAAGTATAGATTATATTATATATATGGAGCTCGTTTAGACTCGTTTAAGCTCGTGACCCACTCTTTGGAGCTTAAATTCGACTCGTTTATTAAATGAGCTTTATTTTAGGCTCGAATTCGTTAAGGCTCGGCTCATTTCGAGCTTTTAACGATCCGAACTCGAATAACTCGCGAGTAGCTTGGCTCGTTTACATCCCTATTTTTGCGTACATAATTAAGTGGTGTTTTTTTATTTGTTTTAAAAGAAGCGTGACTTTTCTTCGAACTGAAATCTTTCATTAATAAAAATTTTAAAATTTAAAACTTATTAAAGAATATTTTAAAAGGTATTTTTTTAAAAAACTGAAGAATGTTCAATATAGTCTGTAATTAATTCATAGTTTTAAAGGATTAATTGTAGCCTTTGGATCAATGACATCAATGTACAGATTAAATTTTAGAAATTTGGGTGAAATGGCATTTTCGTAATTTTTCGTAATTCACATGTGATGTTTTTACGAATCACATGTGATTGTATACTGAATCACCCTGTAATTGAATATTAAAAAATTAGAACTATGTTTTTTAATGGACTTTATTGAACACAACTCTTTAAAAAGTTTGTTTTAATTGTTCTATGATTTCTTTGTTGTTACATTTTTTATTGTTTTATACTATTAATTTATAGCTACAGCTACTCTACAAAACTCAAATATATATATATATATAAAAGCTCTAACTATCAGCTTTCAACTCCGCTTACATACTACGTACCACTTACTCCTCTCAAATACACCCAAAACCATTTCACGTTTTAATTGCTTCGTTTTTGTTTAAAAAAATATAAATGACTACTAATTAAGCTAGAGTTTTACAAATTTCTATCGTTCTTTCCTTTAACTTTGGCTTTCTTTAGCTTTTTCGAAATTTTAAATGGTGAGTAATTTATGCATCTTTCGTATTACATGTATGATATAACTATAAGTCTATAATAATAGTTAGTCTCGATTAGTAATTGACATGTGTGTTATTATGTTTTATTACATGTAGTCTTGATTTTTTAAGTCTTATTAATCTATTCGAGTTGGCTTTGGTCGTCTTAGTCGTTGGTCATCTTCTTGGATTCGTGTTTAGGGTATGTTGCATAAACGGTTTATCATCTTTGTTTATTTGTCTTTTGGTCACTTTCATTGTTTATCATATTCACATACATTGTTGATTTGTCATGCTCACATCTCCAAGTTTCAAGTTTATGATGGTTGTGTTTGTATTTGTTCTGGATTTCAATTTGCAAGTTTAAATGAGATCGTGTTCGTGATTCATCATGGTGGTCGAATGTCAAGTTAGCAGGTTCTCTAAACTTTGTGATGACGGTGATAATAATAAGAACAACAACAAACAATAACAATTCGAATGAGTCAAACAAATTATACAAAAAAACAAATAATGACCAAGAGTCTACAATTCGTAGTTGAGGCAAATTTGAGGAGACATATAGAGAAGGAAAGTCAGTTCTCTCTGTCCAGAGCCGACCTTGCAAATAGAACAGAATCCACTATTGACTTCGACAACCACCGTCATATAACACTCAAATAACGCATTGTCAAACACTTAACTATAGTTAATTAAATGCATCGTAAACAAACTGGACTCCCTATATGTACACAAATTTGGCCCCCACTTGAATGAAACTTTGTCATAATGAGGAGGATTCTTGGGGGCAGATTCTGAGCATCTTCGCTAGCGGCTGTGATCATTAGGGTTTTATTTCAAGTCTGAATATGAGAGATGAGCTAACTTCTCTGTCTTTATTTGTGTCTTGTTTTTTTAATTGTTTTAATAATATTTAGATAGTGTGCTTGTTTAATATATAAACAAAGTGATGTGACAAATTTTTTATGATGTGGCGGCTTGCATGTATATTCACGACGTAATAAAAACAATAGAAAACAAAAGTAAAAATCAGTTATATGTTGGAATTGTAACTAGATGCGTAATGCAGTTTTTGAAAGTTTAATACATATAATACATTATTTTTTGGTTCATTGTGAGTGAAACAAAACAGTACAACATTTGATGCATCTTGCAATTAACCCTTAAAACAATTGTCGTTGACATTGTGGATACATTTTCACATACATGCGTTTGTAACAAATTACAAATGTAGTCAATTAAAATGTAACTTATTTAAGTTCACAAACACGCAATAACAAAATATGTTCAATTTAATACATATTTACTAGTTTGTCTACGTATTTTTAACCTTTTTTTGTTATACGTGTTTACATCTATCCTTTTTATTGTGTTATTTTATAAAACATAAAATTGAAAATGTGAAATACAAAATAAGTTGAAACCCTTTTAAGTTAAACAAATTAACCATTTTACAAAAGAAAAGCCAAAATGGAATTCCTTTTTTGAATCAATAAAATAACTTTGATTTGAAGTGTTGGTGTATTTTTATTAATATCTTCACTACAATTCTTAATATTGACGTTGATAAAAATCATAAACAAGTAATATATGTCGCGATAAATAAATATGTATATATGTTGACATGATAAATCGTCGTAGTATATGTTTGTGTATGATAAATAAACACATGTATAAAACAATGATGAATAACTAGTAACCATTGATCGCTGGAGCACAAAACTTGCCATTTTGATTGTTTATGTATGATAAATAAACAAATGTAAGGGTTGAATGGAATTAAACCCGGTACATAAGTCTATGAGGTTAGATGGCAACAAAGTAGGGTGTGTTCGGCAACGGGTTTTTGGGAGATTATAAAGGATTGATATTTTAATTTTTATAATCTCCAGCCCTCTAGCCTCGTTCAAGTGTTAAAATCTTGAGCAGATTATTAATAGCATAATCCCTCATAATCTTCCAAAATAAAGGTTTTTTCAAGTAACTTATGGTCCTTATGGATGAAACTTGGGATTATCAATTAATTAGCATCAGCCCCAATTCCAACTAGTTTTACCGAGCACACCCGTAAAACGCTGAGGTATATAAAGATTTTGAAGGGGAATAATTGCCGTTTTGATACATTTGCTTTTGGAGAAGTCGTGTGAGAGCGAAAGAACGGTAGATATTGTAGTGATTAAGACTTTGATTTTAAATGGAATGATACGGACATTTATTGCAATCCACTAACAATCATTTAGGTAAGAGAAATGGCAATTTTCAAAATCAACTTACAAGTTTTAATGGGAAAGATTATGTGATCAACAATCATACAAACTATAAAGACGAATGCATATAGTTTTGAGACCAAAAGTGTTGTTATTTGTAAAATTTGTTATATAATTATGTTTGTTAGTGATATCTAAATGCGATGGTGTCATAATTCATGAATTTAATTTAGTATTTGAAGGATTTGTTGTTAATATGAGTGTCCTTCTGGAATTGGGTGGGAACAAGGTTTTAATTGAAAAATTAGTCGTGTTTATGGGTATAGTTTATGTTAGAAC
Organism: Dittrichia graveolens; assembly: GCA_038502395.1. Classification (NCBI taxonomy): domain Eukaryota; kingdom Viridiplantae; phylum Streptophyta; class Magnoliopsida; order Asterales; family Asteraceae; genus Dittrichia; species Dittrichia graveolens. Next base: position 17,368,695 of record JARJIL010000006.1, read on the forward strand.
CAATTGATAACGATGTTATGGTAAAACTTGGATACAATTATACTATACATCAATTGGCAAAGTGAATTGCCAAACTCTCATGAGATATTGAAGGGTAATATTATAATTTTGTCATTATACCATGATATTTTTTTTCTCATGAGATCATGTTATCTCATGATATATTCATTGTTCTCATGATATTTTGACTATTCTATCATAGGCTTTGCATTAATTTAGACCATGAGTAGTGATTTTCCCAAACCAAACCCAACCCAAATGTCACATTACTTTTTCTTTCTTTTCTTCCTCTTACCCGAAATCCAAGTAGCACATAACCGAAACACTTCAAATATTTTCTCTCTTATACACTCACAAAAAAAGGAACTCTCTTATACACTTACAAAAAATGAGGATTGAGAGGGTGAGCTCGGGTGTGGAAAACTGATGGAGAGAACCCGAAGGGGGTGGTAGTAGTGATCCCAATCTACCCAAAGGGAACCCGAAGCCCTTCAGGCTTCCCAGTACATGTGCCATAGTATCTTGATGGGAAACTAATATATATCGTGTGATACATTTAGGGAAGTAAAATTGTGAAACGGTAACAACCCTACGCGTTGCTTTTTAAATTGAAACATGTGGAAACATTAATATATATTCAACAATATTTTGCAAAGAAGAAAAGTATATACAAAGATTAAAAAAAGTAAATGTATGGCATATTTTTTTAGTTTCCTTTTCATATATTTCTATGCTATATGCCTATATTAAATTAAAAACTTATCTATATTTCATTGTTCAAACTTTAATGTAAGTAGTAATTCATTTTTATTTTTAGATGAAAAATATATCATCAAGTTTTCATCCAAATTTATTTTATGAAAAAAAAACATATTTATTTAGAATTAGTTCTTATTAAAATTTATAATTATATAATAATAAATCTGTTTCTTTTAGGTTTTATCCCTCGCAATAGCTAGGGCAATAAAATGCTTGTAAATATCAATTCAAGAGTTCAAATGGATTTTCATGAAATACCAAACTGATTGAAAGACAGTACCATTTTAGCTTCATACGTATAAGGTTCAGAAAGCATCCAATGTCATGTGGAATGACTTAGGATTTTTCTATATTATGTTTAGTGTTACATGTGTAACGTCCGTTTTTTTAAAGTGTGTAACAAGAAAATAACAATAATTTTTTATTAAAAATGGGCAACAATCGGCTCAGATATAATATAAAACAACAAGAATAAACAACAAAAAGAATAAACTAGAAAGCGCAGTGAGTAACTTCACAAAATACTCAATTGATAATAATAACATGTAAATGTATGTAACACCCAAGTTTCAGAAATTTCTGTAATTAGTAACATTTCGACTTAATGCGTTTTGGTATTGCCTAATTGAGATTATGAGGTGTTTAGAAACTTGGGGGACTTGTGTTGTAATTTTTGAAACTAGAAAAGTCCAGGGTCCAATTGTGTCACTTTTGAAAGATATGTATATATATATATATATATATATATATATGGCTAGCTTTGACTCTTGAGAGTCAAAGTTTCCATTACTTCTTCTGCATCAAACGAGAGAGAGAGAGAGAACAATGTTTCTTTGAAGATTTTGAGCAATATAAACAGAGAACAAGTGATCTCCATCTGATTCTAGTAGGCACAAGCTAAGGTAAGACTTCTTGTTGGTTGTTCTTGAGGTTTAAGTTGAGTTTTAAGGTGATTCAATGGTGAATCAAGATTTAAGCATGTTATGGCTGTTTTTATTGGTTTGTATGTTGTTTGGGGTGTAGGAAAATGTAACATCCTCAAAACGGGCCTAGACGTGTCTGATTATGGTACGTCAATTATTTAATTTAATTAAATAATATATATATATATATATATATATATATTCTAGAAAATGATATAAAATATCGAACGGTTTCAAACGAGGATTCCAAAAATATCCTCGTTAGTTGAAACGGTTAAACGAGTGATGAGTTGTAAGTTGAAAAGGGGAACAAAATACCCACTTGTGGATAATAATACCCACAAGTCGGTCTAACCCTTTTGAATACACAGACTTCTCTACACACACACGTAACACACACACACACTCAAGCTTTCTTCTGTTCTTGCAAGATAAGAGAAGAATATCAAGAAGAGATCAATTAAGCCAATTTCCAGCAGCAAATTGAAGGCCAAATCTATCCTAGAACATCATCTTCTTCATCTCTAACCTAGTAAGTTCCATATCCATGACTTGTTCTTCATTCTTGAATTTTGGGTTTTTGAAGAAAACTCATAAACTCTTGTTCCAGCAGCTAAATAAGGATCAAAATCATCCCACAAGTTGTTTCTAATCATCTTTTGATCATTGTAAGTGTCAATTCATCCTTGTTCTTGATTATGCCTTTCAAGACTTGAAATTCTAGGTTTCAAGTGGGTTCTTTGATTTAGCAATCAATAACTGAAATTTATGATTGAAATAGGTTCTAATATCATTTATAAGTGTATAGGAACCAATTCCATGAATTAAAGTAGTGTTCTTGATGAGTTTTGAATTTTGGCTCAAATGGGTCAAAATTGGTCAAATACGGGTCAAACTAATTTTGACCTTCAAGAACTGAAATTTAGTGTTCTAATTGATCTTATAACTTGTTAGGATTGATTAGAACTCAATTGGTGCATTAGAAGTGGTGTTTATGCACAAATCCAATATTTAGCCTAAATGGGTCAAAATGGCCAAAATGGCCTAAATCTGTTTTTACACATCAAGAACTGATTTTTAAAGTTCTAATAGGTTCATATGACTTGTATGAATTGATTAGAACATTGGTTTTGAATTGGAATGGTTGTTTTGCTTGAATTGGCTAAAATAGTGAAAAATAGGCCATAAATAGGCAAGAAATTGGAAAATGATACCAAACAAAGAGTTTAAAGGTTTTGGTCAGTTGCAACACCTTCAATACATTATATTAGGTGTATATGGTGTGTTGCAAGTGTTGGAATTGGTCTACACCAAGTTTTGGTCATTATGCGCACGTCTTTGTCCATTTAATTGTGATTTTCGTATGAATTAATTGGATAGGAGTTTTTGATGTTAGAAAGCTTCCACAAGTGTCAAATGGTCCTATGAAACACTTGAATTTTACCAAAATTGATTTGGAATTGAAATGAGCAAAAATGAGCCTGCTGTGCACAAAACAACACCAGCTGCAACTGCTGCACACTGGTCGCGGCGCGACACCCCTGCACACAGCTTTCTTTGTTGTTTTGTGCTACGTGTTCGCGTGTTGTTGCTTGGGCTGCTATAGTTAGTTAATAAATGGTAAAATAACATCATTAGGGTATTGTTTCAAGTATCCTAGACGTTTCTCGCGTGTTCAAATGATTGATGCGTAAGTCTTGGTATTAAAGGTTGAATTGCCAATCCGTGTGTGCCAAAGCAAGGTCTTTGCTTATTCTAGCCTATCAGGTGAGTGTCGAATGACATAAAAATTAATATACCTATAACACATATTAACAATGATTACAGAATTGTAAACCATGATTTGTACACGCACTTGTTCAAGTGTAGGATTGCATGATGATGCTAGAATATACCATGTTGACACAGTATAGTATGCACTTGATTAGGTGTATGCTATGATGAGTATTGAATATATATATATATATATATATATATATATATGCGTGCATTAACTGATGATTCGATTGAATCAATTGTTTGTTTGTGGTTGATCCGGATCCTATGGACAAAGCTGTCCTGCGAGAACAAAGTTGTTCTATTTAAGGACAAAGCTATCCTCTTTGGATATAGCTGCGGCTGTACAACAGAGGAATCTGCGGATTCCAAAATGCAACGGTGGACGCTGTATAGCTCCCCCACCGGGGCGGTTGATGTGTTTGGTACCCCAGTTTGGTGCATTGAGCCGGGTTAGCTCCCCTGCAAGATATGTTACCTCCTGACTACGCCAACTCATCGTGAGATGCTAGGATAGAACTATCTGAGCATGATTGATGATATGTGATATACTTATATTGATTTCATGCTATTTGGTACTCACTAGCTATTATAGCTAACAGTTGCTACACTCCACATGTGCAGGTAATCCTTAGTGAGCTTGGGAGCCTGCGGGTAGTTATTGCTTTGGGAGGAACACTGTTTTTATGTTTAAACTATGTTTATGTATGTTTAAGATAATGGTCAGCCGGTTATGTATTCCGTAACATCAACTGTCGTTTGTGGCACCATTTTGAATGTTTATATAGTTTGCCACGTGTTTTTACTTCCGCTGCATTTTTAAATTATAAGACAGGTTTGATTGTTCTATTTACAGTCAAACCCACGCAGTTTGAAATCTCAAATTGTATTTTAAAAAGAAAAATTTGGTTCTCAAAATCACGGTGTTACAGAAAACACCTCAGTAGTGTTTTTACGAATTGTTAGTAAGTGTTTTTGAGGTTTTAATCGAGTATACAGCAGACAGTCGGCGAACTGGAGTTGTAAGTAGAAAGGCACAGGCGTGCCTTTGAGGGGTACGGCCGTACCTCATGGCTGTGACCGCCTCTGTTCTTGAGGTCCGGGCGTACCTAAGCACGGGCGTACCTGAGTAGGGTACGTGCGTGCCTGGGTCCGGTCCAGGGTGTACATGACCCGGTACGCCCATGCTTGTTAGGGCCTGCTTTTGGGCCTTGGGCCTAGGGGCACGGGCGTACCCTGCCCCTGGTCAGTTTGTTTAAGTGCTGGTTCGATAGTATCTTGATACTATAATTGTATATGATTATAGGGATTACTATCTGATATATCTGTGTGTGATATTTATTGCTGAGGTGAGTTTTCTAAACTCCGATTCATATCTATGATATGTGTGTGGTACATTGCAATGTGATATATCACCAGAGAGAGAGCTGTAGCACACTGCTTTGTGCAGTAGTTGCTACGGGCAGCATTTTAGCCTTCTTGGCGGATGCTAAGATGTTGCAGTACTGTGTCCATAAGAACTGTTACAGCATTCGTATATGTGTATGCGCATGCTTATATGATTTACAGTTTAGTTTTCTCACTAAGCCTTGTGGCTTATCAGATACTGCTTACTGTTGTTTTGCAGGGCGTGATTCCTCCAAGGGCAAGGCCCCAGTTTGACAGAGGTTGTGTTTTGGGAGTAAATTTGTATTTTGAAAACTAACGCCTGGTTGTATTTTGTGAAAACAAATCTTTGTTGTAAATATTTAGTTCTACTTTTGTAACTGAACTAGAGGATTCGGTGATAGCTTTAGCTTCCGCTTTGTGTAAACTTACTTTTATTTCTAAAATACTTCTATTATCAGAGTTTTACTTTATTTAAGAATGTGGGGCGTTACAATGTAATCCCATCAAAGTATGTCTCTCAAGCTATTAAGTGCCACACAACTCGGATATCACATACAACATATACAAATAGTTATATTCGAACATCACAATTAATTATATCATCGTCATCACATAAGTGGTCCCACCACTCGTAGTCCGCGACTACTGGAAGTCACATCGTCTTCTCATCATTATTATCACATATGTGGTTCCACCACTTGTAGTCCCTGACTATTGGAAGTCACGTCGACTTCTGAGATCACATCGGTCCCTATATGTTACATCAACATCTAGTCATTCGTAATGACTGACAATTACCGTCACTCAGACAGGTTGGCCGTCTGCCAACGAGCCACTTGCTCTCATTGCCACACAGGCAGGATGAATCACCTATTCAGATAATATCACATAACATCATCTTTCATATACACATACCACACGTCTTGTCAACACACACATAATCACATTGATAAAGCCACACAGATAATGTTTATAACACTGGTATGCTCTCGTTGTCTGCTTACTCTTGCTTTGTTTAATCATGTTGCGAGCACACATATATTATCACATATTTACACTTCTTTACATGACCCATTTATAATCCATTTGTTTCATTCCACTTTTCCCCTTTTTATGAATATATATACACATATCCATATATACTTAGGTACATAAACCTAGTCTATTGAATCCTCTCTCGTCTGTATTTACACATACACGTATGATTACTTTTATATTTAATACTCTGGTACGTACCTCACAAAGATACAACTATTCACAACTACCCACGCGTACTCGTACCACATATAGATATGTATTTAAAACATATAACACTGTAATAACGCACTCTCTTTAATTACGTATTTATACTTATCAACATCGTTTATTTAAACCATCATATACTCTTTACATTTGTGAATCACATAACACTAATTATAGTTGCACTTTAAGGTACAGGATTAACTATTAAATATTGATCCCATCTTTTTATCTCTTTATTTATCTGGGTTTCACTTATTATTTAATCATTCACAATAATCTCTCGTCATCTAGTATAGTACCAGAGTATTCTTATCTTTGGCTCGCGTCTTTTACTACAACTATACTTATCTCTATTAATTATGTATTTACTTCTATACTTTTTAATCAACAATTAATAGCAGTTTACTTGATATCAACATATTATAACAGTCATGCAATAATTCTTACTTTAGTGTTGATTGCGTACAATTACACGTATTTAATATCTCTAAGTACCAGGTTGAGGTACTCGCCTCAGCTGATCCGTTACGGCTTTGAAGTGTGTTCAACCTATCACAACACACCCTATCTCTCATTTACAATTAACTGAAGTCATTAACGATCGCCTACATAATGTATATATCGAAATATATAGTTTTAACTCCACTTAAATGTTAAGTAAAGACCAAGCAGCTCCTTCTACGACCTTAGGTTTCCCTTCTACAATCTTAGTAGGTACCCTCCCTTCTACGGCCTTAGGTTTCCCTTCTACGGATGTAGGAAGTACTTCCTCTTTCTACGATCTTAGTTGTACTTTCTATGGCCGTAGAAAGTATACATATCAGGTTTCGGGATTTCAGTTCTGTTTTTGCGGGAATTCAAACCAAAACACTCCAAACTCAATTTTACATGATACCAATCATCAAGTATGATCATAGAGGATTTTATAACATCAAATATCATCATTTTTAGCAATTAAAACTCCCAAATTCAAGGTTTGATTCCAAAAACCCATTTGTCCCATAAAACCATTCAAGAACAAGAACACCAGATGAAGAACACTTAATTAATTCTTGATTGATGTAATCTTCCTCCTCTAATTCCAAACAAAGCTCCAAGATCTCTTTTTAATATCTTAATGGTATGTGTGTGTGTGTTAACTAAAAGAAACAAGAAGAAATGAACGGAAGAAGTAAAAGAATGAAAGAGGAGAAAAAACAAAAGGAAGGGGTTGTCGATTCAAGTTGGTGGTCCCCTTTTTGGTGGGTATATAGCTCCATAGACCGACTTACAACTCATCCATACTCTATCCATAAATCCCAAGGAGGATATATTTGGAATCATTATTTTAAACATTTAATAATTTTTAACTTTTATCCGTTTTCCTCAACTTTTATTCACAACTCATTTTAAATACCTTTTATAAAATCTGGGGTGTTACAACATGGTCCTAGGTGAAGTTCATGTAGGTTTCGATTAGGTCTCGATAAATCTCATTCAGAAACTTAAAAGGTATCAGGTCTTATGCGTTGACCAGATGATAAGACCATATCATTGCCAATGTTGGCAAAGAGGTTTAGTTGCATTCGATTTCATATGAATCTTAGTCAATGTTGTCCAAACTTTAGGAATTTGGCTCGGTGTGTTTTTAACCTATTTACCGTCATTTTTTGTTATGTATGGCTTTAAGTTGTTGTGCGTGTGTTTGATTAGTTGATTGTTACATATATGTGAGTTACGCTAACTTGATCGTAAATAGCAGTATATGTGCATGTTCTAGTGTGAAACTATAACAACGTATGACAATTATACGTGACAATTCAGTTGTGACGGCCTACAGAAGTGGTGCTACTTTAGCTTGAGAAAGCGACAAATAAGGTTCATATAACTTGCGAAGACAATGATTATATCATACAAACTAATTTGCAATGCTAATAGCTCGGAAACAAAGCATGGGAACCACAATGGTGTTTACACTTCATTGGTAGGTTATGTGTTATATTGTTTCATGAACATATATGTATATATATATATATATATGCGTGTGTGTGACAACAGGCATGAATAGCATAACATGTTAAGTTTTGTGCATTAAGCTCTATGTTTAACACTTCAAATTTACATGTTTCATGTTAGATAACTCCAACTCAATAACCCGCTCAACTTAGTATAATGCTTCTGATAAAGGCCCTGCTGCTTTCTCGTCGTGATTGATATCAGTTATGAATTATAAGACAATGTTTTGACAAGCCTCGTGCGGATGTTTTTAAATATAAAATGAGTAATTACTTCGGGTTATAAAATGAATGTTTGTCAAATATTTTTAATGAAATCAACGCCCAAATAAAACATTAATTTAATGTTTTTATGATAAAAATATAAATATTAGATAACAACTCGAAAGACAATAAAAATTATCTCCATCTCTAAGCACACATGTGATAATTCAAAGCTACATTGTAAAGTGACTATTGAGTTGTTAAAAAGATAAATCAATTAGATAACAACTCAAAAGACAATAGAAAAACAAGAGAAAGCGAGCTTCATTTGTTCATATACTCGTTCCTTGTTATATATGTCGAGGGAAGATTATTTGTATCCACTGTATTGGTGTTGTATTCTTAGTGTTTAGTTCTTGGTGAAGAACTATATGGAGAGGAGCTGTTTAAGGTGGTCATTATCTTGTGAAACTATTGATATAACTATTGGATAAGAGTTGCTTAAGGTGATCACTATATTGGGGAAATAGTGATACATAGTTGAAGGTGCTCATCACCTTGTGAAATTACCGAGATGTTGTAAAGGTTATTTCTACCTTCATAGTAAGCCGTTATGTCGGTGATTTTTTCCTCCTAAGAGACATTGACAGTAAAGAGAACTCTTGGATTGAAGACCGGGGAGTGAACGTAGGCTTGATTCGTTAATATTTAACAAAAAACTATACAACTAGTACCGTCATTTCTTTTCTTTTAACTCCTTACATTATTGCACATTTATATTCTCGCACCTTTATATATTTACTTCAGCTGTACAATTGATTATTTAAAAAGATTTCAAGAAGAAAATAACTTAAATTTTTAGAAACTACCATAAAAACTGTTAGAACCTAGAGGGGGGTGAATAGGTTATATGCCCACTTTTTGAAGTATTTAACAATATTTGCAATTAATTAAAGAGTTTAGGGAAGGAAGATATCACCAATGAAGTAGTTTGAACACAATGATTTATAGTGGTTCAAGCAAGGGTTAACAACCTTGCTCTACATCCACTCCTTGGCCTCACCCACCAAGAGTTGCTCCACTATCTTCTCTCTTTGAAGGTAGAGATAAACCTTTTACAACTTCTCTCTTTAGCTTACAAGAATTACACTTCACTCTTGCAAACAAGGTTAAGATAAACCTCACTTCACTCTAATTGGAAAGGCTAGAGTTGATCCTCACTTCTCTCTAATTTTATAGGCTAGAGATTATCCTCACACTATTACAAATGTATATGGTTGTAATGAAGTATATGAACTTGAAGACTTTCACTCTTGCTTGATTCTTGATCTTGAAAGATTGAATTATCAAGGAATATGAGCTCACAAGATTTTTATGTATTCTGTGTTTTTTCAGATTGCAAGAGGTGAGTAAAACACAAGACTTGAGTTGCTTTAAATAAGGAAAAAGTTTGATGCTCAAAAAGTGTCCAGACGATCCACGGTCGACCGTGGCATCGACCGTCGGCCTGCTAGAGATTTTTGAGCTTTGTGCATATAGACGTTGGGCTTTTACCAAAACCACACACAACCCATTTTTACCATAAAAATGCACTGAAAAGAAGCTTAAGAAAAGTTGGGTTAGTGTCATACTTCTTAAGTTTGAATTTAATCATAAAAATGGTAGTTTAGAAACCAAATGCACAAAGCATGTTGGAAGTTTACCTCTTTGAGAGATTTCTTTTGCTAAATATGGTTTTGGCTTATTTCAATAGAAGATTATGTTTAGTATTTGCCAAAATAGGAATTCATTTGCTTTGACTACCAAGCTTGTGATTTTATAAAAATTTCTCAATTTTTGTAAAAGTTTTTATAGAAATTATTTTATAAAAACTTGAACTCATTTAATTATTTATTTTGTAAGCTCATAAACTTTGAACGTTTATTTGTAGGAGGCTTCAACATCGGCTTCTACTTGAACTCGGATCTTGACGATTGGAGCTTGGCCATTTGATAAAGCTTGTTTTGTAGATTATAGATGGGAATATATTTGATTGAATATATATATATATATGTATATGTGCACATATGTTAATGTTAATACATACAATTATATAAACAAGTTGTATATTTTTGTGTCAACAAAAGAGGATATATTTATAAGCATATTTTTCCCAACAAAAACTATTTAAATCATGCAAAATTTCTACATATATTTCTTTGGAATTTGAGTGCATAGCTTGGTTTAGATTTTTTGGGGTGTTACATGTTAATATGACCATTAGGTAACCTACAACATATTTAGAATGTTAAAACCCCATATATATCCCACTTTGAACCTCCATCTATAAAATATACCTTATTTCAGTCGCGATTCTTGATTACAATACTTCATATACATATTCAAAATTCTCAACACATACAAAAAATCCACATAACATGATCGATTTTGGATTGTTTTCGAACTTCTACGTTTTGTGCTATCGGTTTTATGCAATAGAAATAGAGCATAAACAAGTGCTGTAATTACATCAATTCAGTTTCCCGCTCTCAATTGTTCGCCATTTGTCTTTAGATTTCTTTCAACAACAACAATATTAGTGTTTCGATTAAATTATCACTTTTGAAGTCTGAAAGTGACGGATGATGATTAAGGTAGGTGGTAGGGAGTATTTGTAATAGAGAATAAGTAGAAGATGAGTTTGACTTGCTATACCCTCTTAAAAACAAGGAAATGACTATATTAACATGTTTTTTCCATGAATAAGTATATCTGTAAAAATTACTTGACGTACTATATTAATATACTAGTTTAGATGTTCGTGTGATATATAAGTTAGTTTAACAAATAGATGGTTAAGCTTAAGTAATTAAATTTATTTTAGTAAATAAAAAACTATAACTATTTTAAAAAATTTGATACATATTAGTCGTTTATTGTTTATTTATAATCTTCTAGTATAAATAAAAGACTAACTATCATCAATTTAATTAAAAAATCTTGATATTTTATTTAATCAATATTAAATCCTATCCATCTATTTTATCAAAATTAAAACTTAAAATTTGATTTTAAATAGTCAAAATTGAAATTCAATTATTAAAACTCAATTTGAATAATCAATCAAATCTATCAAAACTTTTGGTAGTTGTTTTCAAAATTTTGGAAGTTATCATTCTAAAAGAATTAAAAAAATATTAAACCCAATAAAAACGGAAACCTAAATAAACAATAATGATAATTATTTTCATATGGTCTCTAATTGTAATAATAATAATGATCGATAAATAATACATAAAAAATATAATAATGACCGACGGTTGATGTCATCTATTAAATTATTATTTTTAGTTATATAACTATTTAACTTCTTTTTAATAATATTTAATATTTATAATTTTTAAATCAATCCGTAAAATTAAAAATAAAATATCCGTAATTTTTAACTTTTTTTTAAGTCAATGCAAGTTAATTTTCAACCTATATGATATTAAATAAAATTAAAAATTAAATAAAAAGATCTTCATAAAAATAATAGTTTAAATATTTTATTATATAAACATATTTTAATTTAAGTATTAAAAAATACGTATAACTAGAACTTATAAATTTAATAACATGTAACCTAAATTTATAAACATTTTCAGATTCTTAAATGACTCGTGTAATTAAAACAAAAGGTTTTATTTATAGTATATTTAATATTCTTTTTGTTTCTCATTTTATTGTTTTAAAAAATTAATAAAAGAGTTATAAAGAAAAGAGAAATAAAAGAAATGGAAACATGAGAAAGAAAATAGATACATTACGAAGAGTTGTGTTCAATAAAGTCTATTTAAAAAATATAGTCCTGAAATTTTAATATTCAATCACATGTGATTCAGTATATAATCACATATGAATTAAGAAAAATTACGAAAATGCCATTTCGTTCAAATTTTTAAAATTTAATCTAGACTATTGATGCCATTGATCCAAAGGCTAAAATTAGTCCCTTGGGACTATGAATTAATTATGGATTATATTGAACATTTTTCACATTACGAACGAAAATTGTTCGATGTCATTATAATGCGTAATATAATAATCTTAAGTTATTAAAAACAGATATATTATCGAGTAAGAATAATTATAGCCGCCGCATTACGCGGGTACTATGCTAGTATATATAAAAAAACAAAAGGGTTATTCTTAATTTTCCCCCTTATCACCGTTATCTTGGACCCTACTAAAATCCGGCGACCAAATGCTTCCTATATTTTATTGTTTTGCTGAATCCTCAAACCCGCATCTTATTTGTAAAGCCCTAACCCTAGCTAGACGTTCTCAGGCGTCTCATTCCTTTAAACCCCATCAAGACCACCACTTTAAACCCTCAAATTGTTAGAGAATCTTGATTTGAGATATCATCTCTAATGGGCTCCAAGCGACCTGACTTTGGAGACGGTGCTAGTCCAGGGTTCGTCTCTTTCACTTTGCGCTAGATGCACTTGTATTTTCTTCTTTTTATTGATCTAGATATACTTGATGATATAAATTTGAAATTTGTTCATTGGATTTGTACAGGAAGATTTTTATCGGGGGTTTAGCGAAAGATACTACCATAGGTTAGCCGCTAATTTGTCGTGTTTCTGTAAGTTATCATGACGCCATTGTTGGTATCCTGAGTTGATATATTTTTATGTAAATAGATACATTCGTTAAGTACTTTGGAAAGTATGGAGAGCTTACGGACTCAGTTATCATGAAGGATCGACAAACTGGTCGCCCACGGGGTTTCGGGTTCATCACATATGCAGATCCTTCTGTCGTTGACACTGTGATTGCCGAGACTCATGTCATTAACGGGAAACAAGTGAGTGAATTTCTGTTCGTTTAGGTTACTTTTGTTCCTAAACGAGGAATCTGCATGTAGGTTTATGAATTTCTTAGGCTGTTACATTTTTCGCAAAGCATTGTCATGGCCTAATCACCAGAATCAATATCAATTGAAAAAGTTAGTCTGATTACTCAGGATATTATAGGAGGGGTATGTAATTAAAAGCAATTAGGAATAGGTTGTTATTCTATCGAATGAGCTAGAGATTTTAAGAGAATTCAGATTACAACTCAAAATTCACACTTAACACTGAAACAAATACTTCCTATTTACAATGTGTACAAAGGAAGTCTAACTACTTGACACAGTCACTCTTTTCTTCTAACCTCTTTTTCCACCTACTGGTTAGATGCAGCCACATGTGACATTACCTGTGATCTGATCTAAGGACTGTAACAATTCATAACCCTTTGAAAGATTCTTGTCCTCAAGAACTCTTTTTGACTTTTTCTATGCAAGAATTTGATCCGTCTTCATGCAACTTGCTAGGAACATCTCCATTAAATTCAAGCCAGTTCTTTGATTCCATTCAACCATAGCAATAATATATGATCTTTTTTGATTCTCCAAACCTTGCCCAAATGAGAGCATCTTTAAGCACACTTGACATTCATATGATGACAACATGTCAACATGACATTGATATGATTACTACATGAGTTTATTCAATCTAGTAGAACCCATTCATAAGCAACACCTGATTGGCCTTCTACCATGTTTTTGAACTTGAAACCGAATCTAATGGAACTTGTCAATATGCTGTAATCAACTTTTTAAAGTCGGTGGAAGTTTGTTGAAATGACTCAATACTACCTACATCCTTACAAAGGTTTGTCTAAGTTGGCAACTCCAAACAATTTTTGTTCTTCACTTCATTCGACTTATCAAGGATTTCTAAACTATTGTTGCTGACACTCATTTCACTTGAAAGCCTGAGAGAAAGTAGCAATGATGAATTAACCTTCTTCTTTGTAGATTTGTTAGTTGATTCTTGCAACCTAGCTAAACATTAAGCATTCAAAAGGGTTTTGGTTTTGAACATGCCAAGCCCCTTTCTCAATTCAGGTGGCAGCCTTCAAATGAAGAGACCAACAACATTCAATTGCTTCGAATCCAACTCACCAATGAAAGAATTAAATCCTTCCATCCTAATATCCTTGGACCGTGCCTTTGTGTTTGAAACGTTGAAGCTTGGCATTTCATCTTACACCTTATGTGCATCTTTTCTTTTCTCAAATTTCTCTTTATCATTACTTGTATTTATCATTAAACTTCCTGAATCTGTAACAAATGTTGAAGTAGAACTTGAATCTTTAGCATCAAACTCGAAAATCGGGGACATTCTAATATTCCATTAGCCTCTATTTCCACCTACTTGTTAGATGCAGCCACATGTGATCTCACCTGTGAATTGATCTATGGACCATAACAATCCATCACCCTTCAATAGATTCTTGTCCTCAAGAATCTCTTTTTTGATGCAAGAACTTGATCTACATGTTCTTGCAACTTGCTAGTAGCATCGTTATTAAATTCAAGCCAGCTCTTTGATTTCATTCAACCTTGGCAATCATACATGATCTTTAGCATTAATACTTGAATATCGGGGACATTGCAAATTCCGTCTTTGACGTCCCACTAAACTGTGAATAAGATAGTTGGGTTTTCTACATTGAATTTCTTCAATCATCCAACAAAATGCTGTTGATTGTTTGCAATTTTTGCTAGCCTTTTGTTCAAATCTTCTGTTGATAATTGGATAGCCCAAGTTATTGCTTTGGTGATTAATTATTTATATCTTCATCCATAACCGTGCTCCTCATGGCTGTCACCATTGTTGATTAATGTTAGAAATTGAAGTCAATTGGGTGCCAGGAAAGTGGCTCTGTACAAAGTTTCACCGTCTAATTTCTATAACCAAGGTCTATTGAACATATTAGGCTAATTACTCAGGATACTCTAGGAGACTAGGAGAGAATAGAGAACTGTAGGCAATCGTGGGAGGTTGTTTACTCTTAATTAAGACGGTTTGAGAGAACAGATTACAATTCACAATAAACACTGAAAGGAATACTTCTTATTTTTAATGTGTAGAATGGAAGTCTAACTACCTGACACAACCGACTCTTCTTTTTCTAACCTCCTTTTCTGGTATTGGTAGTTGCAGTTGCATGTGACCTCACCCATGAAAATATGCAAGGACCATAACAATTATGAACTAAATATAATATTTTGTGAGACTACATTGTAAACAGTGTCACTGTGAATCCGTATGTTTTTTAAGAATAAGCAATGGTTTGTGTGATGTCAAGTTTGGTACTGATTTATCCTTTATGAAGCAAATAATTCTGTTGTATGTATGCTTGTAATTTGTAACGTATATGCTGTTGTTTTCTGGCTAAAGAAAGTCATAACGTTTTGAGTGGCATGGATATGTTGTGTATCTTGACAAACAGAATTGAAATCTAGTTGACTATCTTAGAGTTTTTGAAGTCTGGACATTGGAATCAATATAGTCTTTTGGTTTCATCTGGCACCTAAATTCTAATAACAAGAATCGTGGTAAATCTACACATACACACTGATATGGGTCATTTTGATCACATTAGAAGAATTAGTATTCCACTTTTGAGAAAGCTGCTCGATGCTCAGCTGCACCGGAGTCATAAATCGAGATCAATGTAAAACCTGATCCAAGGGTTTCTAATATTTACTCTGGCAACACCCCAAACCACCATCACCATCATCTCACACCACCGCCATTATTAACTTGTAACCACCACCAACGCCCACATAACACGCATGCACATCCCCTCGGATACGTGGCTGTGGGGTGCTTTACTAACAGAAAGAGAGAGTGAGGATGATAGTGGGGATTAAGGGAGAAAAACACTCACAACAAAACACTTGCCGCTTGCGCACCCTGCAACCACTGCCGGTGACCCTTGCAACCACAACCTCATGGCTCCACCGCCTTTCTTCTTTCACTACTGCACTAAATTCATAATACCCAAGGTGACCCTTGCAACCACAACCTCATGGCTCCACCGCCTTTCTTCTTTCACTACTGCACTAAATTCATAATACCCAAGTGTGTACCCGAAATCAGACCCAGAAAACATGAAGTAAGTTGGTGGCACCTAACTCCAATAACAAGAATTTCGAAGAATCTACACATACATTCATTGATATGGGTCATTTTGATTACATTAAAAGAATTAAGTTTTTCTGCACTGTTTCAGTTAATTATGGCCACTTGATCAGCTACCTAGAATTAACCATTCTTGAATCGAGCCTATAGACTATAGTTATAGTTGATGTTCAGTGGACTATAATTAACTTGAGTTCATCAGCCAGCTTTCCTCAACTTGGGTGTTCTTATCTAACTAATTGTATGAATGCAACAATGAACTCATTATATCATTATAATTTGGTGCCGAAATGTTAGGTTTCATGTTCCTACTTAATCTACAAAGTTAAATGCTATATTTTAATAAATGAACCACTTATGCTTCTACTTTAGTGTCATTTTTATCCCCAGATAGGCGCTAGAAAATCAGTCTACCTCCTAGGTTTGCTTAACATACTGCGGAAAGCTACAGCAGACTCTTGATATCTAGTTTTTGGTTTATATATTAACAATATTGACACTGACTGCTAGAATAAATGCTGTGCAGGTTGAGATCAAGAGAACTATTCCAAAAGGCTCTGGTGAGTCCAAGGATTTCAAAACAAAAAAGGTTTTTGTTGGTGGAATTCCGACATCAGTTACTGAAGGTTAGCATTTGAAAACGTCTAAAAGTTCTGATTATTATATTTATGACACTTTCGTTGCTTAATGAACTTCTCCAATTGTTTGTTTTTATATCTTGGTGTGTGTGTAGATGAGTTCAAAGGTTTCTTCTCAAAGTATGGGAAGGTGGTTGAGCATGAGATTATTAGAGATCATGCAACAAAACGCTCTCGTGGGTTTGGATTTATTGTATTTGATAACGAGCAAGTCGTCGATACCATTCTTGTTGATGGAAATATGATTGATATGAATGGTACAAAGGTGAGTTCAATCCGGGGTTTCCATTACTACTATTTGCTTGATTTGTAATTCACTTATGTCCTTTTAACCATTCGAAATAAGCCTTGTATTTAGTTCCTTGCTATAAATGGTTGTCATTGTCATTGTCATAGGTGGAGATCAAGAAGGCAGAACCAAAGAAATCGTCAAATCCAGGACCTATGTCATATGGTGGCGAGCCTAGGGGACGTGGTTATGGTGATTCTTATGGGGGATATGGTGATTCTTATGGTGGGTATGGTGGTGGTGGTGGTGGTGGTGGCGGCGGCAGTGGTTATGGTCCTCCTTACAGGTCACTTGGAGGACTTTCCAGTAGATATGGTGATTCTTATGGTGGGTATGGCCCTAGCGGCAGCGAATTTAGCAGTCGTTATGGAGATTTTGGAGGTGATTACGGTGGTTACAGAGGCGGCGAGCCTCCACTTGGAGGCTACTCTAGTCGTTTTAGCTCCTTTGGGGGTGGAGGGTTTGGTGGAGGCTATGGAGGGAGTGGGCTTGGTGGATATGGGCGTGGAGGAGGTGGGGGCTATGGGGGTTATGGTGGTCCAGGAGGTGGTAGCGGTGGTGGCTATGAACCTGGTGCTGGTCCGGGTTATGGTGGAGCAGGAGGACCATATGGAAGCAGGACGGGTTATGGTGCTGGTGGTGGCAGTGGTCGTTATCACCCTTATGGCAGATAGGCACTATTCTATCGTCTTGAGTTGCAGGCACTAGAGGTCAATTGACGTGATTCCGACCGCTGTTCTTTTTTAGCCTTGATGAAATAGAACGACTTATGGATGGCCTGTGGATGTGTAATTTCTGTATGGGATTATCTTATTTATGTTAGATGTTTGTTAATTCGTTCTTATGATCGACAAAATTGATTTTTTTTTATGACTTGGTTCAGGTTTAGTGTTGCTGTTAGTTTCTCGAACGTAAGGGGTTTTGGATTTTGCTTATTTTTGTTTTACAAACTTTTAAGCATAAAAGTGAGTACTTGTATCTCCCATAGTGCTTATAAAGAAAAGTCACTTTAAATAAGCTAAAGAACACTCATCAGATCATTAACATCTATCATATCATCCCGTGTGGCATATTAACGTCTCATCATTTTTCCCTTCCATCTTTTTTCAAACTCTCAAACCCTCACGGCTCAACTCATCCTATGCAGCCTTCTCAATTTAAAAAGAATTTTAAAAAGGTTGAGATAGAAGGAAGAGAGAGAACGAGGAGACAGGTTAGGGGTTACATGATCGGTAAATGATTCTACCCGTGCGTAAAGGGGAAGAGCGCGATGGTGTTCCGACTCAACCTGTGGCCATCCCATCCTCTCCCATGGGTTGGAATGTTGGATGCACTTGGTCTTGGCTTTCTATATTCAAAGGCTTCTAAGTTTGTTGCTTGATTGTGTGTAGTAGGGTTGTAAATAAACCGAACGAATATGAAATGTGCTCGTTTGTGTTCATTTGTTTAGTTTTAGCCGAGCAATTAAAATAACACGAACAGATAAACAAATGAATTTTTGTGTTCGTGTTCGTTTATTTAAGCCGAACAAATAAACAAACGCGAACAATAAACGAGCGAGCTTTAGTGTTCCCTCTTTTAGAAGATTGGTTAGTTCATGTACATTTATGTTTGTTCAATTAAATGATAAACAAACGTTAACGAAGGAACACACAAATACACACAAGCATACGCACAAATACATATAGTATAATACAAATCCAATATTACTAAACATTATATATACAAACGAACAGATAAGTCAACGTTCACGAACATAAAGGAACGAACAAAACCATTGTCCATGTTTGTTAGTTTAACTAAACAGACAACATATTGTGTTCGTATTCGTTCATTTATTAAATAAACGAACATAAACGAACTTTCTGTCGAACAGTTCATGAACATCGGTTCGTTTATAGTCCTAGTGTGTAGTGTAGGTATGATCAAATATGAGCACATTCTATTTAAAATTTACAAATCTGCGCGGATGTTTGGTTTATTTATTAAGGGTTTATAAGTTCAGTTTATTTTAAAAAGCTTATTTTTTTTGATTTATTTTCTAATTTACGAGTTTATCATAACCCGAATAAGAAAAACAAGTTAAACTTATAAATAATAATCCGAGAAAAATAGGCTTAAAAAAAGCCGAGCTTATAAATCTATAATGATATAAAACAAAAATAAACACCTTAGAACTAATATGCATTCTGAATAAAGTGTAAAGTAAAAATAATACTTACAGTTAATCTTAATTTGCAAATATAAAATATTGATCTAACAAGCCAAACAATGCACAAGTATTATCATCTATTTATGTTAACGATTGATATAATAGAAAAATATACAATTATACATAAATGTTTATGTTATAATAAGTAAGGGTGTTGTTCCGTATACTCCTTACTTTTACATACACATATTAACATCAATAGGTTAATCATCTAACATACATCATAGGATGGAGTGTAATCATCCATACCCAATAATTAATTATATTATTCAATCATTCTCGTTCAGAAAGATATATACTTAGAGCCCCCGTAGTGATTAAATGTATAACTGTTATCACTAACTATCATATCAGCATTACTAACATCACACAATAATAATATGCGTTGCTAGACCCACACATAATTGATAATTATTTATCTTAATAATTACCGGTTAAAAAAAGAAAATAAACAACCAGTGATAAACTCGTGACCATTGTAAGAGCATCTGTAATGAGTCTTCGTTATGCCATATAATGTTTCAAAACGAGGACAAAACCTCGTGAAGACCATTGCCATTGCCTCGTTTCCATATCGTTGTTGACATGCTCGTTGTTGGGGTGACAAGGTTCGTTATGCATTTTCTTTCCTTTTTTTAACCTATATAAATTAAAATAAATTTTTTTTATAAGTCCAACCGATGATTATTGATAAATTAATGATGCTAATAACTCTAGCCGCATATTTCAGAACCTCGTTGTTGGTTAGAATTTGGTCGTGATACGGGTTAGCACGAGCTCAAAGCTTTCGAAACTTGTCTAAAACGAGCCTCGATTCTCCCAAACTGTATTTTGAGTTTTTAACGACGAGCCTTCCACAGGTGACGGTTTCTGCTGTGCTTCCAAAGGGAGGAGTAATCCCCAAATCGATTTCTGGATGCCCATGGAAGGATCGAAGCGATCCGTCTTCCATTTTTGCAGACAATTACATACCCTAACCAAAAGTAGCCCTAGCGATGCTTTTAAGAAGAAGATTGCTGATTTAGAGAAGGATCGACGAAGGAGGAACCCTAAGAGGAACCGGTTGTTTGTGGAGACACCTGAATCTTTGTCATGGCTTGATACTGCCAGTATGCCAATGTTTGCCACTGTTGCAGGAATCGCACTATTCGCCAAGCTCCTAATGATGGTATGTGATTCCTTTTTCTTTTTGAACTCAAACAATATGTTCATGTTTATGAACGTTGCGATAATAGATAGAAACACAATTGTATTCAGATGTGTGGAAATTGGATGTGCTGTCTAATGCCTAAAGCTCCAGTAGCGTTTATTGATGATTCCTGATGGTTTTGACTTAGTAGAATAATGGTAAAACATGAGAATTCAACTTAGAATTGCTTTTGTATGTTCAGACTAATCATTATTTTAGTGAATGATTTGATGAAGAATACAATCAAATACCTTTCACAGGTTTAAGCTAAATATAGAAGTCTAAAATAAAATAAAATAAAATAAAATAAAATAAAAAATTATCTTGACATTTAAAATACTGAAATTGATTATCCAGAAATAGCACTGAATAGAAAAACTCACACTCCCTGAAATCAAATGATCTGATTGCTAAAACAAAACAAAGAGAAATTGCCAGAACTTGTGAATTTTTGGTCATCTCATTTACAAAAATTACTCCAAGTTAAAAACTTTTTAGGGTCTTGGAAGATATCATTTGGAGCTCGAATGAGTATGTTATGAACAGTGTTGCTCATGATCACTCACAAATGTAGGTGAGGTTTATCTGCATTCAGATGAGATTTCATCTGAAATAGTTGAAAAATTTAGCATTGGTGTTTGAATCCATGTGTATACAAGTGAGAACTCTCTGGTGATGGATTCCAAACATTCCTCATATTATGATTATTTTTTTTTACTAAAAATGACAAAGTCAAATGCTGTTAATCTTTCAATTAAATTCCAGAGTTAATATGTTTTGATAAGTATCAAGGGTTTTGGTGGAAGAGGCTTATTACTAATTACCACTACTAGAATGGGAAATTTATACGGTATGCTTGCAGTATGATGATGCACATTCACAAGAAAGGATAGAGAAGAAGATTCAGAATGCTCCTCCAGGTCAAGGCACAGTTAGGATGCTTACCCGAGAGGAGTGGGAAGAATTTCGACAAGTCAGACCAAGGACTCCATTTGAATCAAAGCTTGCTCGACCCAATGCACGCATAAGAACTGGAGACCCACTACACATTGTTAGAACCTACCTTACTCTTTATTTACAAATTGAAATATTTCATGTTTGACTTCTTACATATGTTGCAATAAGTCCATTCATAGTTGTAAGTTTGCAATGCTGATTAACTTTTGTGCATGTAATTTGCAGGATGATGTGAAGGATTGGACAATTGATGTGCTGACAGATGCTCTTACAAGGGCCGAAGAATGTGTCAAACAGGGATCAAAGTAGATTCAGTTATCTGATTAACTA
Source organism: Dittrichia graveolens (assembly GCA_038502395.1). NCBI lineage: Eukaryota > Viridiplantae > Streptophyta > Magnoliopsida > Asterales > Asteraceae > Dittrichia > Dittrichia graveolens. The sequence continues at coordinate 17,390,606 of JARJIL010000006.1, forward strand.
GAAATATATAGCACCAGACCTCGTGGGCATACAACTCTTTAAGCATATATGGGTTAAATACACAATGTGTTCTAGCCAAATCATGAACGTGTTATCAGTGATTCTTTGACTCGAGAGATCTCAAAAAGTTTTAAGCTAATTTGATGTGATTCGGGTGTTTACCAATAAACTATTTTGGCTCCTTGAGAGTTTCAGTTACTCTCCTTTTTAGAAAGTTTCATATTAAATGTATGTGATCAGTTTCATATTTATCATTTCAGCTCCTAATAGCTGATTTCAACTCGTGGCAAAGGGTGTTGGATGCACGTTTACAAAGTGAGTATTGCGATTTCAAAACTTAGAATCAAATAGTCATTTGGCTGTCGCAAGAGATAATCAAGTAATTTACATTTGTTCTAGAAAACAAATCTCTTGCTACCGTATTCGTTTGCCGCTCCATATCTAATCATTTTTGTACAAAAAATATTAAAAATGATTACAGCACATTACAAAACTTATTATCAAAAGTTCATTTCTGGAGTATGTCATAGGATGGATGTGGGTTTGGAACAGTTCATATCATGTTCTACATAAATCCTTCCAAACAACCATTTATGCTGGTTTTATATCTTTGTTTACCCCATTCTAGATCCATTATTTGTCTTAGAGAAAAGTAGATTAAGGGAGTGTTTGATAGAGAGAAGAAATGGAGAGAATTGAAAATGAGGTGGTTTCTCTTGTTTGGGAGAAATACTTTTGATTTTGGGCGGAGAAATGGTTTCTCCAACCATTTCCCTTTCTCCTCTTCTTTTGTATTTTTATTTCTCTACAAATTGTGGAGAAACGGCATCTGGTTGCGATGTGGTGACCTAAACTGTCAACATCTGGTTCGACTGAACCCTAAACCGGCGAGGCGATGACGCTAAATCGTCGCCCGATGCGATGTGTTTCCGACGAGGCGGCCAACGCCGCAGCCGTCGTCGTCGTCTGTTGCAATTGAACCCTAATCGCCATCGTCGCTGTTCTATTGAACCCTAATTCGTCGTCGTCGTCTGATGCGATGTGTTTCCGGCTTAGGCGGCCAACGCCGCAACCGTCGTCGTCTGTTGCGATTGAACCCTAATCGCCACCGCCGCTATTCGATTGAACCTTAATTCATCGTCGTTTGTTGCGACGTGTTTTCGACGAGGCGGCCAACACCACAACCGGTGTCGTCTGTGCGATTGAACCGTAATCTAGTTTCTGGAAACGATGAGTAGTCCGGCGTCGGCAAGGTGGTGTCGCCGCCGCCCCCGTCTGGCGACCTGAGTCACCATTTCTTTTTTTTAGTTCTTTGAAGATACCAAACAAGAGCATTTCTCACTCATTTCCATTTCTTCCCCATTTTCATTTCCAATTATCTTCATTTATTCTCTCTACCAAACATCCCTTAAAAAGAGTCAATTATATGGTTTCAAAACCTTTATATAGTTAACTGATCTTTGGTGCAACAGAGGTTAATTAGGAAATATCTTAAACAAGCACATTCAGTTAAATGATCAAACATGTAATTTACTTATTCTTTTGTCTTTGTTGTATCTAAGAGGCAGCAGTGTGGTCCAAGTCATTACACCTTCACGTTAGTAGCTTCTCCATCATATTGTCTATTGCATTCATCATGGTAAACCTTTTATGTATTGTCCTATTATACTTAAATCCGAGATCTACATACGTCTTTAATATCACTTTTACATATTTTTTGAGTTAGTTACATATTTGGTCCCTGAACTTTGCCACTTATTACATCCGTAGTCCCTAAACTACGTTTATTACACTAGAAATACCTAAGGTAAGGGCTTTGTTACACTGGTCGTCCTTATGGCAAACGGACTTTGATTTTTTTGTTAGGCTTCACATGTGCCCCTCACGTGAGGGACATAATAGTCCTTTTACATATCTTTTCCTACCGTCAATGAACACACAAAAATACCCTAAATCGATGAACATCAGAAAGGAATAAAAAGAAAAACAAATCTATATAAACACAACTAGATTTTGAACTTGGATCTTGTAAAACACAATAACATAATAGATCTTTGACCATATCTTCAATCAGAACACACGCACAAAACCCGATAACCCTTCAATCACACCACTTGAATACACCTCCAGCGACATTTACGCCTTCATTGCACCACCATTGCTCCCCTACCGTCGATGCTCCACTCCATCTTGCCATCTTTGGTCCCGAAACCACAACCAAAGTATCGCTGCACCATCCCGCCATCTATGTTCCCCGTTGGTCGGCTTTATTAGAGAGAGAATGAAGAGAAAGATGGTTTCAAGGTTGCAGAAGAGAGAGTTCGACATAAATTAGTAATAAAGATTTCTTTATATATATATAATTTAAAACTAATTAAGAATTAAAGAAAATAAATAAATAAATAGGCTAAGGTATTTTGATCATTTCAAGCTGAGAAGCTACCAATTATGTAAGAATTTTGGGCCGAGTGGGATTAAACCTGTAAAAGATTCGGACCCAGGAATGAAATTTATAATTTTTAGCAACCACATGGACAAAAAATGTAATTAACTCTAACCTTTAATATAAATAAAGTGTCTAAAGTTCAGAAACATTACGGAGCGTTTGGTACCTACTAAGTATTGAAAGATGGAATGATATGTTTCATTTCGACGTAATAAAAAACACGTTTATTAGTGAAGTAGGAACGAAATTGACCATTACGTACATGATGCAATTCCCTGTTTTAAGAATTTTCATTCCTTGGGAGATAGTGTTTTTTTTTCATTCCTTTAAGAAATAGAACAAAAATTAACAATTTATTATCTGTTTCTTAAATTTTTTTACTAAAATTTAATTCATTTCATTCCTGTGTCTAATTCTCTCAATCAAATATCATACAACAATTTATTTTGTTTCGATAAATCAACCAAATATGTCGATGTAATGGTAATAACCAATTCCATTATATCCCCTGTTTCATTCCTTTGTCTATATCATTCATTTGTCATTCTTTTCCATCCAAACAAATCCTAAAGGAGTTGTATAGTTTTTACTTTTTAGAGTTAATTGGTCAAATGGTCTTTTACTTAGTCATTTTTGCCGATTTAGTCTTTTAACTTTAAAAGTGGTGAAGACTGTCCTTTATGAACTATTTTGTGACGAGTTTGATCATTTCTAACGTTGACCGTTAGTTAGTTCTGTTAAATTAATGTAAAATGATTTTACCCTTATCTTTATTATTTATTGATTAATTTTAATTTTATTAATATTTATTATTTACCACAACTTTTAAAATTAACAATCTACACATTCTCTCTCTACATCTTAAAACAACCACTAGATGCCACCATCACTTCTCTCTCTCCCTTTCCGCTATTTCCGGTCACCACCACAATTATAATTTCCAGTTACCACCACTGAGCATGCGTGATTCGAGGACTGAGGTGAGTGAAAGGTTACTCACGCGTGGTATTGGTGGTAATGTTATGAATTGAATGATTTAAGGAGTGTTTGATTGCAATGTTTGATTGTGGTTTTGAGTATGTGATTATTGATTGATGAAGTTAAATATGCGAAGATAGATTGATTGATATGCCATGATAGACTGTTAAGTCTGCTATTTGTCAAACGAGAATTATATGTTCATATATGTTATATGTGATAGAGTTTTGATTGTGATTGTGACTGGAAGTGTATCTGGATTGTTTGAGAACCAACTTCAGTGTAACGGGTTGGTAGAGATCAGCTTCTGTGTAAGGGCTGGTTGGGGTCAGCTGCTGTTGCAAGAGCTGAGCTCACTTGCGGTTGGTTGAGCAGTGGTAGTCCTCCTGATGCATGCGTTGTATCAGAGGGGAATTTCACTGTGCCAATCGGCAGGAAGCTATCGGTAAACCTTTGTTTTGGCCAGCTTTGGTTGTAGGTTCGGCAGAACCGCCGGTCCTCGGGATTGAAGAGATTGTTGAATTGACGTATTGATTGATGTGATTGTTGTTTTGAGGTTCAGTTGGGAACAGGGGTTGTTGTATGCTTGTCTGTAGCTTCCATTCACTTAGCTTTGTGCTAATCCCCCACGGTTGATTGGTTTTTATAGGTTTTTGTGTGTAGCTATTTAGCTTTGTTGTGGAAAGGGGAATTTGACCAATACTTTGATATTGTGAGAGACGAGCCATGTTTTATAATCTTTTGTAACACAAACGGATGTTGTAATTTGTAAAAATACTTTGTACTTTGTGGATGTTTATGATAATTGAAACTAGAATATGCGTCCACAGCATTTTAAAAAAAAATGGCTTGAGATTTAGGTGTTACACCGCTGCCGCTACATCCCACCAAAGCCAACCACCATAAAAAAATCTCTAAAAAACGACAGCGAAAAAACACCCTTTCAGATCCAAAGAACAAGAAGAGAGAGACACACACACTTATATAGACACATACACACACATACCCACCACCACCGCACACCACCATAGTTTAAATTGAAAATCTTCGAAGAACAATCAACGAAATCTTAAGATCAAAATTTTAAATGGTTTGAACAGATCTGGTGGTGGCAACTCAAATCTGGTGGTGGCAGTGCTCTTAAATAGTATGAACAAATCTGAAAATAAAATCAAACACAACTCAGATCTTAAAAAAAACCTTAAACCGACAACTCGAATCGAAGATCTGGTGGCAGCGGTGCTCTTAAATAGTATGAACAGATCAACAACTTCAATTCTTTCAGGATGGCGATGCTCAAGGAACGATGGTGATGGTGCTCAAGGGACGGTGGTGGCGGCGGTTTTAGGTTAGTGAGGAGAGTGTAATGGTGGTCCTTGGAGAAAGAAAAAGAGAGAGAGAGAGTGAGAGCGGGGAGTGTGTAGATGGTGGCGGTGGACGGTGGTGGAGGCGGCTGTCTAGAGAGGGAGAGGGGAGTGACCGAGAGAGGGAGAGTGATAGAGTGAGAGATGGAGAGAGAGAGTGTGTTGTGTGTGTAGAGAGGGAGGTATATATTTTTTTATTTAAAGAAGATTATATATTATTTCTCATATTTCAATTAATAAAAAGTTAGAAAAATCGGTAAAAACACCAAACTATCCTTAATTTAATAGAGTTGACTAATAATCAACGATAGAAAGGACAAAACTCGCTACAAAATGGTTTATAAATGACCGTCTTCTAACACTTTTAAAGTTAAAAGACTAAATCAATAAAAATGACTAAATTAAAGGAGATATTTTCTACACGATATAAATTTATTATAGGGAACAATTATAATTTTTATACTTCTACAAACCTAGTATCAATTACTCTAAATTACTCCCATCTACATATTTAATGCTACAATGATTGGCAAAATATTGTTAGTTATAGACGCAATGAAACAATGTCTCTGGGAAAAAAAAGAACTTCCTATCCACGCGGAACGAACATTATTGTAAACGACAAGTTCGAGTTCTTACAAAAGTAGTATCATCTTTCCTTAAAGCCGACGGTAGTCACGGTAATAAGCTCTTAATCCTAAATTAGATCTCCCATCATTCCCTTTTACACTCCGATTAATCCAATCTTCTTCATTGTTTGAGTCGATTTCATCCTCATAATGCGTATGGCGATTGGGACATTGAGATTCGACAGAATTTTAATGATTGCTGTCGTTTCGTCGATGTTATTGAGGGAGGCTGTCGGGATTAGATTTGTGATGGACAGAGAAGAGTGTCTGTCTCACAACGTTGAATACGAAGGCGACACAGTTCATCTGTCTTTTGTTGTAATTAAGGCGGAAACCGTCTGGCATTTCACAGAAGACGGTGTTGATCTTCTGGTAAATTTCTTCAAATTTTGACTCTTTGCCTGTTACATAATATCATCGTATGTTTTCTTTGATTGATTGATGTTTGTTGTCTGAAAGCTTTGTAACTGTATATATGAATTCCTTTTCCTTGCAACAGCACATATGATCTCCCTTTGTTAAAGTTATATGAAATGCTTTCATTCATGTTATGGAAATAGATAATCAGATTAACTCTAATGGTGAGGGACCCTGAAAAACTGAGAGCTTTTATCAATGTTTTATCTGTCATCAAATGGATGAAATCTGTTTACAGTTGAAAAGTACTCTATTTGACTTTTACAAGTCAAAAGTGGACTTTGATTTCCTCTGGCTTTAAAGTTCAAGAGTATTGTAATTGACTGTCTAAAGTCAATCCTGGACTCTGGTTTCGGAATGACTCGAGCAAAAGTGAGATTGTGCGTTGTGTTAGCTAGAAGCACGCAGTGCTTCTTGTATTCGATGATTTAAGGGTTTAGTAGGGTGCGCACTAGGTTCGAGTTCAATTATATCCTTAAAATGAATACAGAAACTACATGAAAGCATGTTTAATATAGCAGGATTGAAGTAGTGTTTTCTTACTAATGCATTAATCTTATGTTGCTGTTATCTAACTACTTGCACTTAACAATACCAGATAAAAGGCCCTGGAGATGAACATATACATGAACTACATGACAGAACTAGCGAGAAATACGAGTTTATGGCTCAAAAGAAAGGTGTATACCATTTCTGTTTTACAAACAAATCTCCATATCATGAAACCATAGACTTTGATGTTCAAGTTGCCCATTTTGCATACCATGATCAGCATGCCAAGGATGGTAAGTGGTTCTTAAATCTTAAAAGCAATTTCTTAAGCATTCTGCATATTTTATAGTGGTTTTGTTTGACATTTGGATTAAAAACCATGTAACAGAGCATTTTAACCCGTTATTTGAACAAATATCAAAATTAGAGGAAGCTCTTTACAACATTCAGTTCGAGCAGCATTGGTTAGAGGCTGAAACCGATCGCCAGGCAGTAGGTATAACTCCTACACTTCTTTCTGTTTGACTTTTGAGGTCAAAGCTTGTTACTTCTCTATCATTTAGTTCATAACAATTTTGTCATGATGTTTTACTGATACTACGTTTTACTTTTAGAAGGATTATAGACATTTTTCAGAGATAAAAGTTTCTTAATGATCAAAAGGATGTGCATCAATTAAGAAGTTTTATATCGTTTATTTTTCTTCACAAGCCAACGATATAATTTTCTTTTGTTGGTTTGAATTTGAGTGCAGTAAATGAAGCAATGAGTAAGAGAGCAGTTCACAAGGCGATAATCGAATCCATAGCGCTGGTAGGTGCTAGTGTCCTCCAGGTTTATCTTCTTCAACGTTTATTTGAGCGCAAACTCAGGACTTCTAGAGTTTAACCTAATTATGTGGCTGGATTTCATGACCATTAGGGAGCTGGTATTTCACCATACAGCTTTGTACAAGCAGAAACATTCTTTGATAGTTTCCCTTTTTTGTGCATTTTAACATAATTTTTCAAATTTTATGGCTATTAACCATGTGGATGTATGTCAAGAACGAGTTTCTTAACTTATTCATAAGATTAATGAAATACAATACTTACCCCCGATAAGCCGGTAGTGGCTTGTAGAAGTAAATAGGACGAGGCAAAGCATAAAAGAGATGTCAGATTATTACGAACGGAAGTGATACATACTAAAATTGCTTCGTGCACCACATTCCTTACCGTGTATTGTTGTACCAATATGTTATACGTTATGGTGTACAAATCAATTCCCATTGGGAATGACTAGGCCGAATGAAACATAAGATGTTTTGAGTTAGAAATTATCATAATAGAGAGTAGGTGAAGAGTTCATCACAAATTCAAATTAAATGAAAATAACAGGTTTTGAAACTCTAAAATAAAATAAAAAAAATCCCTTTTTAAGTAGGAAAGAGAGAACAAAGGAAATCACAACATATAATTGTTTGTTCAAGGTGACATTATCATCATTAAAAATAAAATCAAAGCAGAATAAACTCCAGCAGCATGATCCTGCTTGGAGTTTTGACAAGCAATAAGATACAAGTAGTCTCTCATCACTTCTATGCCATGCAGCAGAACCATTTTTTCTGCAAAACAAACTCTTCCATGTCACCAACTCAAGAAAATGGGCACGTCGGGTAACAGGTCAAAATGTATAAAATAGAAAAAAAAACTTGACAAGTGAAAGAATAACTTCATGGTATTATTTTTTTACAGGGTTAAAATTAGGGTGGGAAAATCGGTGGGTCTGGGTAACAGGTCAAAAATGTCTTGCGAATCAAAATGGAAAATTTTTGAGTTGGCCAACAGAAACACTTTCTTTTAATTAGTGTGTTAAATAAGCTTACGAAACTATATTAGGATAACAATAATCTAACCTTCTTCAATAAATTGATTTAAAGGTTTTATGCATTCGTGTACATTTCGGTTTTCGGATGACCCATGAGAGTTTAGAACATAGCCCAAGGCAACCCATTGGTATATGAATGGGCCAAAGGCCACTTGTTAGTATGTTTGTAATCTAAGAAAGTAAACAAAAAGCATAACAGCTTACAGATTGAGGCTTCCCAAGAGTGGCTGTCCCAGGCTTGTTATATGTTGAGTCGTTTTTAGGTGGCGAGTCTGATGTTCCACCTGTCTTTTTTTCGTTCCTAGCCTTGTTGAAAATAACTGTGAATCCCTCGGCTGAAGCAGGGTCGTTCACATCCCAGTCACCAAACTTTGGCAATGGTGGGCCTTTTTCCTGTAATTGTTGGAACCTTTAATTCATATTCATGCATTTCCATATATGGAGGGGGAACACATATTAGGATAAACTATAATCTAAGTTAGCACACATGTAAACATGTTGGAGTATTTATAAAAGCCATGTTAAATGTATCTTGAGAATCTTGTGAAATTAGGTAGTGGCAGTGTGCCAATGTTGTTAAAGGTGACATGATGGTTGGGACCTGTAACGGACTAACGGGTCAAAAAAGGTACTGATTCAATAGGTTATTTTTTAGCGCAGGCTGAACTAAGTCAGGGTTGGGCTTGACCCTAATAAAGCTTTTGAATCAATAGTTTAATGTTTTTAAATAAAATGTGCTAACTATAATTACATAATTATTATTACAATAAGAATAATCTAAATATTTGAATAAAATAATTTAAAAAGTTGTATTAATTATAGATAAGACTTTTTGGACAAATTTTGACCCGTTCTCCTTTTGGCTAATTTTTTCTGTTTAAGTATGCTCATTCAAGATAAAATACAACCCAAATAACCCATTCTTAGGTAAATGTGTCCAAATCGCCACCCTAAATGTTACACTTGAGGATGCTCAGATTCTACCTGCTAAAGAGAGCCTTGGGAGAAGTAATTTATCCGAAGAATTGACAATGGTCAATTTCTCCATCAACATGGTGTTTCAAGAAGTTTCACATACATAGACACACAAACATGCTTCCTGGGAGGCTAGGATACCTTTAGTAAGCAACATGAGGTATACCACTACTGGGAGCAGTTTGACCTTTTTGAAATTGACAACCATGAAAATACAACAAATAAATCCCTTGTATCCCAAACTAGTTAACCATGCAGCCCAATAAAAAAAGTAAGAAAACTTTATGTGGGGCTTGTCAACTTTAATATCATTTGGAAAAGTAGAACCTTCAAACATAACTACAGTTTTTCTGCCCCCTTCAATATGTACTTAGCAATTTAAAAACTAAACTAAAAACACTATAATACATCATCATATCGAATTAAAGTCATGTTCTACTCCTATATTTGCTTAATTTTCCTCAAAGGTAATTGACAAATGACAAATCAACTTGTAATGCTTTGGTGGAAGACATCAGGTCCTCCTTCCTAATGTAACTTCTTACTAATTTCTATTAGTAACCAATGCGTTTAACAACTTACATCAACTAATCAAACCTGACATGATATACAACTTACATCATGTATAGTAACTACTAGAACTCATTTATACAACCCACAATAAAAGATAATAAAAAAGGAACAAAGATTGGTGCTAAGACTGTAGTAGAGTTAGAATACCAATATAACCACAGGATGTGGTTGGTCTTGATCAATCAATTATGACATATACCATGCATTTGTATTCTGTCATGCAGATACAAAGATGACCATGCAATGAGAGCATTGAAATTAATTTATCGGTACTGGTAATATCTCAGAAGTGTTAAAAGTTGGTATAACATCATTTTGGGTAAATCTTAACTTAGAAGAATGATTATTCTAGTTTACTGGAAGTGTATGACAATCTCAAGCGCACTTATCAGTACAACCGGAGCCAATAAGGCAACACGTTCTAGTTTGTGTACATTCATGTAACAAAGAGCAGCAAATATAGCAATCAGCTTAAGTTGCTCAAGATTTGAAAAGAAAAGTTAAGGATTAACAAACTAATAAAGTAAAAATAACTATACTTTTATAAGCAACTGTTGTGAAAGTCCAAAAGGAGGGTTTACCAAATTTTAAAGTAAAATCTGCCATTGGTAGTAGCTCTAGAGTAAAAAGATTAAAGATAAGGAAACAAAAATAGTAAAACAACTTAACTATGTTGGGAAAGAACCAAAAGAAGGTTACTACAAAACTATAAATAATAAAATGTGCCGTTTAACTTAGAAGTCACAACTATGGGTTGATGCTCTAAATGAAAGGGCCAGTATGAGAGGACCACCAAAAGTGCTATATAAGCTAGAGCCATTGGTAATAGGTGGCACCAATGGTAAGGCATTTTTTTGTTATATTAGGTTTTTGGGACATTTAAGGCTTTTTGTTTTGGGGACGTAAGCGTTGAGTTTTATTATCACAATGTGGATAAAAAATCAAGCCTATAGGTTGTGTATTGAGTGAAAGTGTAGTAGTAATAATCCATGCGGGCATTATTTCTTACTAATACATCGCGGAAATTCTACTTTGTAGGCAAACCCAAGCCCCATAGCTGCACAGGCAGAATCCAACTTTAGGTATAATCAATAGAAGTGAGAGGAAAACTGACCCTACCCTTAGCAAAAGAGTATATACATCAGACCCTTAACATTTTCATGCTAGCGAAAAGGGAGCTCTCTCCTTAAGACAGCTTTAATTGAAGTGATGACAAAGCATGGACCATGTTGGTGATCATCACATGCAACTACAAGAATATGAAATGACATATCTAATAATTTCAATACTTCCATTAATTAATTTTTTCTTTGTGGGGGCATCTGCTAGTGAGTTGGTGGTGGGGATAGGGGGTTTTCTGTACATTGCTCTTGGTCCTTTCTTATGAATAATCCAAAACTATGTCCCCTCCTCACCCAAAACTAATAGAGACTATTGTCAGTTGTCACAAATGTAGGATAACTCTAGCTCTTGATTGAGCCAAGATTTTTTACTACAATGAAAATTAATCACAAAACCAGAGCTAAAGGCCTAACACAACAAGGTGAAAACATCGTGTCAACAAATGATACAATCTAGTAATCTCCTTGAATAGTCTTTCTACTCTTGAGAAAAAAACATATCATCTACTTATATACACCAAAACGGGGAAATAAGAGACCTGTTTTATAAAGCAGCAGACCCCTTTGACAAAACTAGTTAAGATTATACCAAGTCATTATTCCTGACTGACGAAGAGTTTTAGAATGCATCTTTTTCCTCCATAGATTCTTAAGTGACTGATGGTATGTATATGTCCTGCCAGACTGCCAATCTACATGTAATATGTAACTTTTCATAACTTAAGCAAAATTCACATTAGCAACACATGAAATAAGTTCCCTTTTCTTCATACTCCCATAGAATAATCTTGAGAAGATGTATACTTTGTAAATAGGCAAAAGCTAATTCCTATATCATATGTTATGCTCTTTGCAAGTCTCCAAAAGCAGTCATGCAATCATGGATCAACAAAGAATAGCATCCATCACCGTTATTCAGGAATCAGGAATCAAAAGATGAAGGATTAATAGTTAGTATCAGCAGTTAACTACCAAAAAAATGAGCCGCACTTTAACTTTTTATGTCAAGCCTAACACTTAAAGAATGTGCAAATTTAGGAACTATTTCTACAACATAAACACCAAATTTGCATTTATGATACATGCTGTAAATTTTGATCCAGCGAAACCATTTCCCTATAGAACATATGAAATCCACATCAAATGTAAAACTGAAAAGCAGCGAGTTCGATTCATAAAGTCAAAGTGTGGCTCAGTACTACCAGACACCAGAGATGATTCTATTCCATATACATAATTATTTCCATACACTTGCAACCGATTTCACTTACTCATCGACTCAACGCATTGGAATCAAACAAATACAATAACAAAACCGATCAACAATCAGCAAAACATCTTCCTCCAAATTAACAAAAACAAGCCACGCAACTGGAAAAGCAAAAAGTACGAATCTAGACAACTTATAATAACCAAAAACCACGGGCAAAAGATGCGAGGTGTACATTGAGATGAAGATTTAAGTAGTAAAAAGCAGAGAGATTAAAACATACCGCCATGATTTGAGCTGAGCAGAGCAGAGGTGGATGATTGAGAAGTTGGTGTTGGTGCTTGGGGTTGAAGCTCGATTTGATTTGATTTGATTGAAAGCTTTTTGGGAATTTAGAAGAGAAGAAGAACCCAATACCTAACTTTTTAGAGAGAAAATACAGCTGGCTTTTTGTGGGTCATATTCTACATACGCCATCTGACATGGTCTAAAAGTAAACGGCCTCTAACGCCGTTCTTTTTTAATCTTTAACTTTTTTTTTCAGACTTTTTTTATTTTATATTTATTTGAAGTTTTGCATATATAAAATATATTTTTATTTTCTATAAATTTAAAAAAAGGTGAACTACCTCGAACAACAATTAGGCAAATGTGCCTTTGTTGTTTTACGCCTTCACTAAAGGTTTACGGGAAGAAGGCAAGAAGCTCACAAATAACAAGTATCTTCTAAAAATGAGTGTTTTAGCCATTTTGACATTTAAAAAAGATAAGGAGCTTAAGCGCTTAACTTACCTTTTGATTCTAGAGTGAACTGTATGGTTGGAGCACGGTTCAGGATGGGGTGTAAAGGGATCTTGGTACTTGTGATGTTCATCACCCCGCTATCTTTTATGTCGTTGATAAAAGAGTCCGGTAGGATAATGTGATAAGTGAGAAGATGTGGTGACCATCATTATGTCTATGTACATATCATTATGGGTATGTTTGGCGGAAGTAGCTGGTAGCTGTAGCTGGAAGCTGGTAGCTGATAGCTGGAAGCTGTATCTTTTATATGTATATGTGTTTGGCAAAATAGCTGGTAGCAGGAGCTTAATTGTGTAAAATGACAAAAAAGATAAATAATAAAAATAGAAGGAATTGTAAAACAATTTTAAAGAGGGTATTTAGGTAATTTTATATATAAAAAGCTTCCAGCTAGTTTTAAAAGCTACTTCAAGAAGCTTTTTATTTTGGAGCTTTTTGTTTAAGAAAAAGCTTCCAGCTTTTTAATCCGAACAGAACTTGTAGCTTTTTATTTCAAAATAAAAGGCTACCAACTCCAAAAGGCTGCATACCGAACATACCCTATGTCTCAAATTTAAGTTATACACACGTATAAGTCTTACCTACTTAAAAGTTAAGCAAACGAGAGCGTAAAATATGGATGTTAGCCTGTTGAATGATTGTTAAGGGTTATTGACTCGGTGTGAAATTTGAATGCCAAAAACAAACTTTACAGTGTAAATGAATGGATGAATGAACTTTCGCGAGTGTAAAAGTGAACAAACGAGACCATTGTTCATGTTCGTTCTTTACTAAAAAAATGAAATAACTTATTCATGTTAATGTTGATTAATTTATTAAATAAACTAACAATTAATAAATTTCAATCAAATAGTTCAACTATCTCATTTTACAAAGCAATATAATAATAAAGCTTTTATATATATATATATATATATATATATATCGATTAGGCATAGTGGTATACACAATGGTACAAACTAATGAACCTAACGATGGTTGGAGTATTATTGTTCACCAACCAAATACTTGAGTGAAGCATCTTGAATTGTACATTTTTAATTCATATACTTTTATAAAATAATTGTCATCACATGTTTTATAATTAAAATACAACCATAAAATTTGCTAAAGAGAAAATAAGAAAAAATTGCTTTTCAAATCGTATTGCCTACTTTGTAATATTTAGTACCTACTAAAATATTGAACATTAAAAGAGTATTCGGTTGACGTGTATGTTATAAGATGATGAATCATGGAAGTCTATAAAAATCAAACCCATGGACATAATAATTTAAAGGTTAAGTGACTCACTTTATCAAGATCTACAGGTAAACTTTGATGTTGTGAGTATTTCAAAGTGGCTACTTTTCAATGATAATTAGGTCATCAGTAGTACTACTCTCAACCTAAATTAACCCAAATATCATATTAACTATCATGCTAGCTTTTTTTACCTTTTTCTTTTCAACCAAAATCAACCAAAAACTCAAGTAGTACTCAACTCCTAACCTAAATTAACTCATTTTTTTCACTTATTTATTGATTTATTTAATTATATATTTATATATTAAACAAAATAAAATATTTAAGCAATTCTATAAAAATAAAAATATAGCAAATAATAAAAATAAATTTTCTTTAATAATAAAATAAAATAAAAATTATAAAACTCTAAATCGAAGTTAATAAATAATACAAACATCTACTCGTCCTTGTTGTCAGAAATTTGGATACGTGAAATATGCTCGACTAAATCCGACCGAAGGTTATTATGCGTCTCTCGGTTTTTGACTTCTCGTACGTTTATCGTGCGTGCTTGTTCACTTATTTGTGTTTCGATATCCGATAATAGAATGTCGTTTGGGTATAAACTACAAATGACACTGTCTTATTCGTAAAATATCATATTGTGTAAAATGATACAAGTGTACGTGATGTTTCCTAATCTTCGTGGATGCCATCCACGTACCGGATTATGAAGTATGTGCCAACGCTGTTTGAGCACGCTCAACATCTTTCTGTGCCGAAATGAACTTTTTCCGCTTATCGTCTTGTGGGCACGTAAATAATTTTACAAATGTAGCCCACTCCGGATATATTCCATCAACTAGATAATTTATGTGCTTGTAGGTGTCTCTGTTCACCTCAAATGGATACTTGGGTGCTTTTCCATCATAGATATCGTTGAAGATTGGTAATTGGTTGAGAACATTGATATCGTTGTTGAAACCCGCAATGCCGAAGTATGCGTGCCATATCCATAGGTCATGTGAGGCAAAAGCCTCTAGCATTATTGTTGGGTCCTCGTGATCACCTCTCATGAACTGACCCCGCCATGCAACCGGACAATTTGCCCACACACAATGAGTACAGTCTACGCTGCCAAGCATGCTGGGAAATCCGTGGTACTCTTCATATTGCTCCTGAATATTGGTATAAGTAGGTTTCCGTAAATAAACCCTACCATAAAGCTCAATAATACCTCTGCGGAAATTTTGTAGGCAATCCCGTGCCGTCTTGTCTCCCATCCTCAAGTACTCGTCAAGCGAGTCAAAGGCTACCCTATACGCCAATTGCCGAATAGGGGAAGTACACTTTTGTATCAGAGAAAAACCTCTTTTCCCTCTAGTGTCGCAAAGCTCTCTAAAATACGCGTACTCTGCTTGTAGATCGTTAACTGTTCGTTCGAATAGTCGCCTGCTCATGCATAACCGCCGTGGCGCCGTCTAAACATCTCCTCTGGATAAACAGGGTTATCGCCAAAATAGTCATTTAATAACCGCTCGTTTGCACCTACCTGACCTCTTTCTATGTTTCCACTTCTGATTTTGGTTGACGACTCCACGGTGCTACCAAAAAGCAGGTTTGCCGCCTCTCGAACCAACCCTATAAAAATTATTTCTTCCTGCCAAAGCTGCTCATTGGTTGATACAAAATCCAACGAACCGCTCGATGAAACATGTGGTGGTGATTCCATATTTTGTAAAAAAAAATTATATTTGAAAGAAGTTGTATTGTAAAAATATTTAAACGGTCATATAGCCGTTTAAAGTAAAAAAAAATTAATTTATTGTAAACTAGCCGTTAAGTAAAAAAAGGGGGGAAAGGCTTGGTTTGGCTGATCCGATGTGGAAAAGGGAGGGGCGAACCCGATACCCCCGTAGGGGTGTTCCCCTTGGAACCCAGATGAACCAAATCCCAACCCGAGCCCCTCTACGCATGGCCTTATAGGGTTTAATATATTTAGACTTACCACTTTATGAATAAGAATAAACTCTTAACTACATACCACTATATGATTTAAGAAGATTAGAATAAATTTCTAAAATCTTTCACAACATATTTATTGGATTGTTCATTAATTTGACAAAAAACAAGTTGTTCTTTTTATGCATATATAACCACAACTAGTTTGCCCTACAATTCTTTACAACGTATTTAAAAAAACTCTTGGGGAAAGGAGACTCGAGTAATTGAGCATTTTTTAGATTTTTTTTTAAGAATGGCTAATCACACACACTTCCCACATTTAAAACTATTTATATATTATTCTGGGACTTGAACTCAGAACCTTACGAGACATCAAGAACACAATATATTGTTGGCTATTACCCTTTCAGTGAGCATTGTTTCGGTCAATAACTGTTGCGGTAGATTTTGATCTTCGGTCCGATGAAACCAGCCGATATCAGTTTTGAACATTGCACAGGCATATAGCTATGTGATTATAGGCCATATGAGGCTTTTAAAAGATCTTGAAATACTATCATGAAGCCCACTAACAAAGTTGGCCCAAGGGCTTCGTCTGAGCGAACCCAAACGGTCAAACGCAGTGCGATTCCAGCCCCTCCCTACCTCCCTCTGCCGTCTCTCCCAACATATCCCATGAACAAAGCCCTAGTTCAATGTTCCACTTCACTTCAAGCTTCCATTCAATCAGGTTAAAGAAATTATGGGATTCTGTAAAACTTTTGTGTTCATCTTGCTATTGAATGCTAGGGTTATCAATCCACTGATCCGATAATCATCACTTCTACACATACTCACCTGCACTACGAGTATTCCATTAGCCATAATGCGGAAACTCTTACAGAAAAACCAAAAATATTTGCTGGGTGTTCATCAAAATACGGTTAAAAGATCAATATCTTCATCTCCAAGATCAAATTCCACCCAGCAGAATCAGTTCCTGGTCAGTAAAATCAAAACAATTCTTCAGTCAGACAACTGGGAAAACATTCTGCCCCATTCAAAGGTACCCAGGAAGCTAAACCCTTACGTAATTCAAACTTTGCTTCAAGAAAACCATGTGGGTATACAATCAAATCCCAAAATGATTGCTCTATTAGCCATCACTCTATGCAACTGTAATTTGTATGGATGTGTTAGTCTTCTTATTGATGCAATGATTGCAATGGGTTTGTCTCCATTGTCAATTTTCAATTCTTTTGTAAGCTGTTACAAAGAAAATTTTGCTTCTTGTGTTGATTTAAATCCCAAGTTTTTTGAGGTTATTGTTGATCGGTATAGAGTAAAGGGTTTAATAAATGAAGCTGCTGAGATTCTTTTAAGAAATGATCAATTTGATCCCAGTCCTCTGTTATTCAACACGTTGTTAAAAGATTTGCTTAATGGTAAGAAACTGAAGCTTTTCTGGAAGGTATGTGAAGCAATGTCGGAAAAAGTTGGTTTTTTTGATGTCTTTGCTTATACTCATATGATAAAAGCTCACTGTATGGTGGGAAATATTGAGAAGGCGAAGGCAGTGTTTGATGAGATGAGTGTAAAAGGGTGTGATCCTAGTGTCGTCACGTATCATGTAATCGTTGAAGGTTTGTGTAAAGCAAGGCGTCTTGATGAATCCATTGGGATCAAGAAAACCATGATTGATAAGGGGTTAAAGCCTAATGTGTTCTTATATACTACATTGGTTCATGGTTTTTGCATGATGAAGAGATCAGAAGATGCAAAAATGGTATTGAATGAGATGTGTGACGCCGGTGTGGAGCCAAATGTGGCTACGTATAATGCTTTGGTTAATGGGTTCATATCACAAGGTGACTTAGAAGCGGCGTTTAGGATTAAGGATGAGATGATTGCTAGTCGAATTGGTGCGAATTTGGTTGTTTATAATACGCTTCTTCACGGGCTGTGTAAGGAACGTATGATGGGTAGAGCAACTAAGTTAATAAATGAGATGAGGAGTTTGGGGGTGAAACCAGATTTCAGAACCTTCACTTTGTTAACTCAAGGTTATTGTAAAGTGAGACAAATGATTGATGCTTTTGCAGTTGTTGATGAGATGAAGAAGCTTGAGCTTGAGCCGGATGCAAAAACTTATGGCCTTTTAATAATTGGATTATGTCATCAGGATCTTAAAAAGGCGTATGCGCTTCTTTCAGAAACGAGTGCGAAGAATCTTAAACTAGAAAACATAGTATATGAGATATTTTTAGGCGCTTGTTCAAAAGAAAATGATAACACAAAGTCGAAAAAAGTTTTGGAGATGATGAAGGAGCAAAGGATAGCTCCAACTGAGATTTGCTATGGCAGCATTATAGGAAGCCTTTGTAGAGGTGAGGAAATGGATGAAGCAAGATCTTACATGAATGAAATGATTGAGAACGGTTTAGAGCCAAATGCTCACATATTTGGAGCATTAATTAATAGCTATTGCAAGTTAAGGGAATTAAAAGTTGCAAATAAGTACTTTTATGCAATCATAGGTCGTGGTTTAGCACCGATAATTACAACTTATGCAGTTCTTATAATAGAGAACTGTAAAAGTGGTAACTTAATTGATGCATTCTCTATTTTTAGATTTGTACTTTCTAAAAAGTTCTTTTCCGTCTCTCATACATATAGAGTCCTCATTGATTGTCTCATGAAGTATGCAAAACTTGAAGAGGTTTCCGGGCTTTTAATTGAACTCCGGAACAAGGGTCTCGTTTATAATCTTTCATCATACAACTCTCTTGTATTCGGTTTGTGCAAGAAAGGAAAAGTTGAAGAAGCTTGTAAACTTGTTGAAAACGGTGTGTTTACTCCAACTATAATTACTTATAACATCTTGGTGAAGGGTTTTTTCAAGGTTGGTAACACCAGCAGAGCAAAGGAACTGTTTGATGAAATTAAGGAAAAAGGTTTGAGTCCAGATGATGTCACGTATGGCACGATGATCATTGGTTTCTGCAAGTGTAAGGATTTAACCACTGTCTGTAGATTGCTAGATGAAATGGTACAAATGGGGCTATTGCCGAATAGCTTTTTATATAATGCTATTGTAGATTGTTGTTACAAGAGTGGGGATTTGGAGAAAGCTAAGGACTTGAGTCAACAAATGATTGAGAAGGGTTTTGCGTTGACTTCTTCTTTCGACATGTTGACTTTTAAAGATCAAGAAACCAAAAGAAGCCAAATGGGATGATGAAGGAAACAGATAGCTCTTTTCTGCAGCCAAATGGCCAAATGAGCCAGAACTCGAGAAGGGGAATGGAGAAGGGCCAGAACCTGAAAGCCTTGTGACTGAAAGGTAACACATTAGTCTTTCTATTGTAGTGCTAACTATTAGATGTGTCAAGATGGTAGGGTTGACTAATGGGACATTTAAATAATAAGGGTTGATCCGGGTCAGCTTCACACACAGTATTCATTTTTAAAATCTTAAACACATAAGTGATGCAGCAAATATGATTACAAAAACAATATCATGACAATAATACTCTAAATCCTTGAATATTTCACATTAAATCAGACATTGGGCAAGCCGTTTGATCTGCTCCCCTTTTAGCTAATCAAGCACTACCTGGATGGACTGATTCGTATGTAAATAAGTCAACTTCCACCTCAACTAATTACAGAAAGTAGCCTATGATTTGACTTGATTTGATGACAATTTTACTCTGCTCTGGTCAAACAATCAGGGTCAACATTTTCTGGGATTGAAGTCTTTAAGCTTTTTGCAACCATGATGAATCATGATGATAGCCAAAATGATGATGATAGGCCTACCATTCGATAGTAAGTGTGTCACTTTTTTGGTAACTGATTTCGATAGCGATATATGAGACATGTATTGAGATAGAAACCTGCACAAATAGTAATTGTTGGTCAAACTTCAATATGTTAATAAGTATTTGAGACCTGAATTCAGGTAAATCAATGTCAAAAGTTTCTTGAGATCAGTCTTTGAACTTTCACTATTACTTTCTCTTCGTTATGTAGTATAGCCCATTGTACAAAAAACTATCGATATATTCGAGTTTTGCTAAATGTTGGGTTCTTTATCTTTTCTTCTATTTGCATTTGTGGGTTTTCTATATACCTCCGGGTCGTTTCATTATAAAAATGGTCCGGATTATATTTTATCCCTAATGGGTCAAATGCGCAGGAAAGCGAAAAATTAACTAAAATCTGGTTGAAAGTCGTATTTTGTTGATTGAAAAAATTCATATTTATAGTTAAATTTATCATGTTAAAACGCATACGAAGAAAGAGAAGTTATTGTAAAACAAACGTAGTGGTAAAAAAAATAATAAATATGAATTACGGATGAAGAAAGATTTCGAAAGAATATGCAAAAATAAGATAAAATAAGGTCTTATGTCTGCGAAAAAACAAACAAGCTTAGTAGAAACGTCTATGGGCGCACAAACGTTTCTTTGAAAAAACAAACAAGCTTATTAGAAACGTTTGCGCGTCCGCAGGCGTTTCTTTAAAATAAGACCTTATTTGAAAAAAACAAAGCCTTATACATGTTAGACATTTCTAAATGAATTTTGCAATCAACCTCTTCATTCTTGGCCATCGGGATCCATACTCTTCCGTTGAGTCTTTGAAATTACATCGTTTCCCTCTGCTAGCAAAGTTAATCTACGAATCGTTCTTTCTCCTTTAACTTTATATTCTTGTAGAGCTTTTCTCTATGCATCTCTTACCTGATCAATCAACTCAACCTTAACATTCTGTTTAACGACTACATTAGCTTTACCTTGATGATATTGTATCTCGTAGTCATAATCCTTTAGTAGTTTCATCCATCTTCGTTGCAACATATCACACATTTATTGGATTCAACATGTTTTGTGGTGAATATGAGGATATATCATTTTTCGAAAACGAAGAGGAGATAAAGTCAAAACTATGAACTAAATAAAAAAATCGTGAATATCTTGTTAAGTATTTAAGAAGTTAAGATAACTATATTATTTTACCTTGGCTTAGATGGATATTTTTTTCGACTATAACTACTTTGTTTACAAGTACCACAAATGCTAGTATTTCTCCTTTCTCTAATGTCAATTTCATTTTTGTAGGCTTATTGAGCGAAGACGACCCGTTTTATTTCATGAATGATCTATGAACGTAATTTTGTAGATGATGATTGTGGTCAATATGCTTCAGTGAGGAACATAGGAAAAATTCAAATGTTCAATAGCAAAAAAGTGTAACAAAATTCGTGTACCAAAAAAAAAGTCAACATTAGTTCACACAACCATTAACATGCAAAAAACAATCATTCATCTACCAAAAAAGAGCCCAAAGTTGATCACAAAACAACCATTCTCTATTAGTAGCGATGGACGTAAAAAACAAAGTCAAAATTCTTACTTGATGCTTGATAAAGTTTTATATTCCATGAGACGTCCATAAATCAATAGTAAAACAACCAATAACACCTAAAGTCAAAATTCTTACTTGATGTTCGATTTGCAACAAGGTGGGCTCGACGATTCTATTAGGGCATGCCATGAACCTGTTAGGGCTTGATCTTGTTTAGGGTGGCCGATGATAGTTAATTTTTTGGTGATACAAAGATGGAAGGGTTAGAGACAGAGAAAGACTGATGTGACGTTGATGTGGCAAGTGAGATGGAGGGGTGGAAAGACACTCCCTCCATCTTAAGAGAGCTTAGCTTATCATTTAGAGTGTCCGCTATGGTGTTCTTGAAAACCATATAACAAGCCTAGAAACCTAATAACTAGCCATGACGCCATGTAGCTTGTTGCAACCATTGCAGGTGTTCGTGATTGAGCTTGTGAAGCCTCATCTCGTGATGTGTGTAACAAGTCAATGGGCTCGTTAAAATTTCTTTTTGGTTTTTTTGTTCAATTAATAGTTATTAAGATAAATATTTATGTGTGGTCCAGTGTATGTAATTACTGCGTATTGTTAGTGATGTTGACGTGATTGTTAGTGATGACAATGATGACTGCAGATGTTTTTACCAAAGGCTTCTAACCTAGTGGTATTAGGGTAGATTAGGTTTGGTGTTGCCTATGACCTAAGGTCATAGGTTCAAGTCTGTGTGGACAAACTTGGGCTAGATTTAGGCCGTTAAAAAAACTAGAGTCAATAATAGTTTAACCATCAAAATTTAAATTTAGTTTCAGTTTAGTCATCAAAGTTTTTTATTAAACAATTTTACCATAAAATTTTAAATTTGTTTTGATTTAAACCTTAATATTTTTCAAATGATTTAAACCTTGAAGTTTTCTATAAAAACTGATTAATCACTTAAATTTTATATGATTTTTTATCTTACCCACTTTATTTGATTATACTTGTAAGGCTTTTAAAAGTTTAACAAAACTTAAGGAGTTAAACAATTTTTTAATAAAAATTTAATTGTTAAATAATTTGAAAAAAAAAAAACTTTAATGATTAAACTGAAACTAAACTAAAATTTTAATATTTAAATAATTTGCGATACGTAGCTGCAAGAACATAATCTAACCAAAAAATTAACTTAGTAAATAAGTACAATTTTGCACACATTGTCAATTTGTCAGTTGACTCTTCAAAGTTGACTTAGTTTCTCTTTACGTGACTACCTTAACTTTCTTTAACTACAATCACAGTGTCACACAAGATATATTTACTTTATAAGCTTACTCCCTAGCAAAAGATCAAGGTTTACAGAACTATTTAGTTAATGAACTCGCAATTTCTTTGCAGAAACCCTATTGGTAGATATATCTACACCACTATCAATATTGACTTTTTCTGGACTTCCGTTGACTTCGTTAGTAAACCCAGAAATATCAGAGGTTTTTGAAGCTGATCCCCCATAGAGAGCAATGTTCGTTGCAACGGCGTATGTAGAAATTGTTTTCCCAGAATCCGAAATGAGGTTTCTGTCAATCATAGATAACTGCCCACAATATTCGTATTCTTTCGCCATATCTCTGAGCTGCTGAATCACAATATCCTTGTCTTGGCTGATGTCATCCATTGATGCCTGCATAAAGAACAAATTTGACAGAATGGAGTTTAATGATCGTATGATTTTCCATTTCAATAACGATTTCCTAAGTAAAAACTTGGAGCACGGGACAAATAATTGCAAGAGTTACTTACCTCAAAATCAACTGGAAAATCAATGCTGACAAATCGGCAACCACAGCCTTCACTGAAATTAATCCACAGAACCATGTGAAGTGGTCTTGATTTAAGTGTTTCCCTGCAGTTGCCAATATGCTTAATAATTGAGGGGCTTGCAGATCAAAATGGGAAAAAAATCATGGATAAAGAAGCCAATTTGAATGTTTGAACTTTGATTCAGAGTTGGATGGCCAAAATGCAATTATATCAAGTCTCAAGTTATGTGGCCAAGTAGAAAAGCAAAATAAAGTTCAACACAAGGGGTTCTATTGAATTTTTAGAAGAACAAGGGCATTATTGCAATATCGTTGTACAGGCGAAGTGATTACCTTTTAAGCAAAAATGGTTGCTGGTTTAGGACAGCAGTTTTCAGCTCTGGCCTCTCTGGAAAGGTAACCTGGGGATTAACATATATATGAATCAAATAAATTAAATGGAGATTTTCTTTTGTTCTTTTTTAACTAGAACGCTGCAAAACTTGTGTTTGTGAAATATGCAATTGAATAACAAAATGGGTCGAATCAAGAAACTTGACAAATGACATTAAATAAGAAGAATACGGTTAATTAAAAAAATACAAAAAGCATAAAAAAGCAGATTAGACCTCGACTGATTCGATAAATGGCAGTGGAGCTTTTTCTCCATGAACACTAATGACTCTAAGGGACCATTTTGCATATTTTGTCTCTGCAATTTATGTTTTGTGAAAATTGTCATCATGGGCACAAGTGAAACCAATGTAACAAGATGTCTCCCAAAGTCTATGAACAGAATGCAACAGATGGAGCAATCTAACATTATAAAAAAGGGAAACCGACATGAAAACATAAGGTAATATTCAACTTTTACCGATATATGCAACGTACTTTTTCTAACCATTTACCTTTTTTTTCCTGTATCATCTAAAGCAGCAAATTACAAACTTTGGTAAGAAATGGTAAGTTTGTTGCACTAAGTGGTTACAAAAACTGTTGCATATATCAGAAGAACTTGGATAGTACCCTGCTTTTTTTTCCTTCCATCTCTTCAAATAATGGTGGAAGAAACCAAAACCATAGGTACCTGAGGCACATCGGAACTGATTAAATACTATCTGGAAAAGATCCACCCGAACATATGGAGGAATCTTCATATTAATAAAATGCAATGCCCCTGCCATTACCTGCTTGGCCCAAGGGAAAAAGCCACATTAATCAAAAAAAGATAGGCAAAAATTAGTTCACGGTTAACTCCTACCATCAAATGGGTTGAACTTGGTCAAAGGGGATGTTTGGCATTGCCTTTTAAAGTAATTACGTCATATGGAATAACCAGAATCGGATAAAAACTGCAACAAATGAAAGTGTATACCTTGTCAACAAAGCCACGAATGACCAGACTTGCTTTATTGTCTTTTGGAGTTTGCTGTTAAGGTTTAAAGCAAGTTAAGTCAACAATAATACAAATTAAAGAACAAAAAAGACGGAGTCAGGTTTAATTCAGATAGATGCATACTATATTTTTCCTGTAACATGAAAAGATAAAGAGTGAATACAAAATTTATTATTTTCAAGAACAAGAAATTTACCCCTTCTAAAATGAGATTTCGACATAATGATAGAACCTTTTATTGTATTAAAAAAATTATTGAAAAGATTCACCTTTGGCACACAAGGGGTACACAAAAGATAATATCTATCACTTATAAGTCCTGCGAACCACATCCTTGAGTTTTATTTTTCTACATTAGACAGATGCTAATGGGAGGATTTAAAAACATGTATGAATAACTAAGATATCTTTTAATCCATTTGGAACATAAAAAATGGCTTAATCAATGAAGAAAAAAAATACAAAATATTCAGTTAAAGCCAAATTTCCCATGTTAATAGTCCATATTATTGGTTGATAGATTATCTTAAACTGGAGAAAAACTACTTCAAAGATAGAGAAACTCCCAATCATTTGTCAAAGAGCGTTGACAGCAATGGTGGCTCGTTATTATATTACTAAACTCTTTCCATAAAAATTGCAAGAATTTCCATGTTGAGATTTTCCATGTCAATTGCAAAATTCCCATTATGTAAACAATTGAATATGCTAAAGTCAATCTATTGGCTTCAATATGGACGGCCTAGAAAAGAGACTAAGAAGTAAAGGTGGCAATTTCGATCCATTTACTAATAAAGAGGTAGGTTCTGGTTATGCTTTATCTCTGACGGGCAGAGTTGACTTAAACAGTAAACATATCAAATGGGTTGAACTTGGTCAAATTTCTCTAAAATTGTATTTTCAATGCATAAAACCTCCTAAATCATTTTATTCAAAATATTTGATTATTATTGATTTATTGAAATAACTTGTAACCATATCCAACAAACTAATTAATTAATTATTTACAAATAATAGTAACAATTTGGGCAAAAAAGTGGTTCAGGCCAACCAAACCTGATCCAATCCAACCTGCCTATTTTGCAACCTTTGCCAAGAAGGAAACATGACATACCTGAAGGTTGACGATTACCATCTTTCCTCCCTTGCGGACAGACTTCAGAGGGAGGTTGCATGCAGGGGTTATCTGCAAACTGCAGTCAAAATCAATATCCATAAACGGGAGACCGAAACCCTTTCAAGATTTTCAAATTCCATCTTTTCCTTTTGTCCATTTAAACTTTCTGAAGTCACACACAAATAAAGCAGTAAATTTTGCATACTATTCTTAAACAGACATAATAATGTTACCTGGTCCCTAAACATAAGACAATATCTGCTCTTCGACAATGATTTTCTGCTGCAGTCATCTCTGCGGGAGGTAGTTCATCCTATAAGGGACAATGGATGAAGATAAAGTTGATTAATGTATCCATAAAATTAACATGAAGAATAATCAAAAACGGTTTGTGGGTTCCTTTGCAAAGACAGAAAAGAAATAAATATATATATCAAGGCATATTTTATTATGTATGATTAGTACCTCCCAGTCAAGAACCGAATCCCTGAGTTTTGCCCCACATTTTGCATCACTGCAACGTCTTGATGTCTCCTTCAAACCTATTGTCTCCACCTCAAAATCTCGCAAGTACCTACATGACGATATAATAATTGGTCCAAAAGGAATCCTTGTCATACAACAAGTGATAAACAGAGAATAAAACAAACATTTAGGGGTATAAGTGTATTGAAATTAAAAAAGTATTAATAAAGAAAACTCTTACTCTATCCCACATGAAGGGCAAACCTCTCTAAATGAATTTCCATGCAATTCTGAAAGCTTCTGCCTTGGTATTCCAGAACGTAAATGAAGGCTATCCACATTCTACACAACAAGAAAAATAAGGTTAAATATCAATATCCAAATTTGACATTAGCTTAGATTTGCAACCGATAATCTCCCTTTTCAAACAAATGAACTCTTCTTTTTATCTTATTCTTTGGTTAGGCAAGTCGGCTTGTAAGATGATTAATCCAAAAAAGGACAACACTAACCTGGCTGATAACAAACTTCAGAATCCCAACCCTTTCCAGTTCAACCAGAGCCATATGAGTCAAACTTGGTGCTGCGCGATGGAATGGCAACGATGCTTCTGGCACACCTTTGCCCTCACGCTACGAGCCCAACAAAAATATGACATTCAACTAAAGGTGTAATCTAGATCCAAATGGGGTGAACTGGGTAGTGTTACTTTTATTTATAATGGGTTAAGCTTTAGGTTTTAACCAAAAAAATATGTGTTGAACAAACCATACAGATCGGGTCTCATCTGAGGTGTATTCACATGTATAAAAACCTCCGAAATCATTTAGATTATAGTAAAATTAGTGTCCCTTGTCAAGTTGGTTTCACAAGACCCATTTGGACACGCACTCGTTGATCCATTACCCGACCCGTCCAATTTGCCATTTCTACATGAAATCATCAAGGAAAAGGTGATGAATGCTAGTTATTTGTAGCTTTATTATCACTGCTTTTCTTGTTCTTCATTCTCCCCCTTTGTGGAGAGTGGGTGTGAAAATGGTATTTTTTTATATAATAATGATGACATTACCTGAAGAGTCCAAACTCCTTTTGGGCCTCGAAAATCAGGTATTCCACAAGAAGTTGATATTCCTGCACCTGTAAATGCCACTAGATGCTTACTCTGCAGGCACAATTTTATGATATATAATCATATCAAGCTTTATGCTTTTCTGAAGTTAATATGAACTTATGAAGAATAAAAAAATCAGTTTCTAACTTAACCTTTTTAATCATCTTTGCAAGTTGTTTGATCTGAAAAGGAAAATAAAATTGTAATATCAGTGGGATTAGAAGAGATTCAAACCCCATATCAACAAAATTCAGATCCCATTACCTACTCAAAGGTGGTAAAAATACAGAAAACAAGAAGCTGAATGCAGGATTCAGTAATGTTAACACTTAAACAGATACCATTTGGGCAAAAAATCAATGAGACCTTCTACTTATAATCTAAAGACCATTTGATCGCCGGAGGCGCAACAAGATCAATTGGCCTATTTTTAGGGTTGATTAAACCTAATACAATGCGCAAATGGAAGCAATAGCTACAAGCCTACAATGATCATCTCCGGAAACAACTAGGCATCATTAGAAGTAAAACAAATAAAAATCATCTCAGCAAGCCAACGAAATTCATCAAAAACATAATCACTAGAAGTAAACAATAAAGTGATCACGAATATGACTGCATTCATAACTAGGGTTTGAGGAAAACAATGCTTGGAACACATTAGCGAATTAAAAGGTAAAGAAAACAAACTTTTTGTTGCAAAACATCTTGGGAGTCAAAAATCTCGGACATTCCGACATCTCCAACATCTTCTTTGTAGGAGAGCTTCTCTGCATATCCCAGAGACATTTTCTTTCTTAATAGTCACCCTTACGCACAAGATTCTTGAAGGGTTTTTAACCAACAAAACAACCAAAGGCGATTAAGCTGCCTTTGAATTGGGGTTAAATTGGTTTAAGATGTCCCAATGGGCCAAAAAAGGGCTTGCCATTTACTGTTGATACGATACTATGGATGCCTAGCTAAACAAATTTGAACAAATTCATTTACAAAAATAGATGGTTTGTTTATACAATCAGAAAAAGAATTTTGAAGATTTTTTTATATTTATTTTTAGCAGAGATATATCATCCTTTTTTTAAAATAAACATTCTCACGTGTATATTTGTAAGTAACTCTCATCCATGATTCTCTCTTTACAACTCTAATGTTTTAAAATCCTAGTATTTAATTTACCGGGTATGGTGAGCGGATCATTGTTTGATCAATTTAACCATTGGGTCAACCCGATTATACACGTACATACATGCATACATATACACACACATGTACATATTACATACATATATATACATAGGGGAGAGTTCAAACGAGAACTGTTTTTCGTACGAGAACTACGAGAACCAATCTTGACCGTTCATTCTGGATAATGGATTCATGGATGAAGAGCGTGGGGGATTAAATGTGGCAGGGTGCATGTAAGGAATTCATGGGTGGGCAATTCAATGGAAGGAGGGGAATTGGACGGCTAAGATTAGTTTTCGCGGTTCTCGTACGAAAAACAGTTCTCGTTTGAACTTTTGCCTATATACATACATACATACACACACATATTATATAACATATGTACGCACATAGCCACATACACACATACATATCAAGGTATAGACTTTTGTTAGTTTTGTTGATACGATGGTGGTCCGTCTTATGTTCGTATTCATTTAATTATCATATAAAAATTAAAGAACCTCAAAACCGGGTGTTTAAAATCGAGTTTGTATCGATAGTTGTACAAAAGGAATGGATTTTCTTCAAGTGTTTATTAAAAATAATTTACAATGTAATGTGATATTATTTTGAATAGTTTCTTAAGTTAAAAAATAAACAGTTTTCTTGATGCATACTGTAGACTTTTAGTCCACATATTTTTCTGTAGACATGAAAATAGACGAAAACATAAATCAGATACTTTATCTTTGAAAAAATAAATAGCACCTACGACATAAAACCCGTGATAGTCTAGTAAAACATAACTAGATTAAATATTGATATGATACATGGAATGGTTTGAGAAATTGATAACTATTAATAAAAAAATAAATAGTTATAAAACATAAAATAAATGAGAATTTTAAAAAGTAGCGACATACGACGTCAACACCACAACCAGGGTAATAAGGTCGAGTTTTTATTAGTTATAACAAAAAAAGAATTTAAAATGATTATAGATATTGTAAATGATAAAGCTAAGAATTTGGTTAAATAAGTTATTTTGAAATTTTATAAAGGTTAAATATGATAATTGTAAATTATGATGAATAAATATAATATTTTAAGGTTTAAGAATGATATATATGAAATTTCTCTAATACTTAGATTCATTTTTTACCAAGAAAAATCAAATTTGGAATTTCAGTTTTAATTAAATGGATGGTTAATTTCATTTAATAAATTTAATGCATGTTAATCTTTTATTTATATTAGAAGATATCATGGTATTATAAAAGTGACTTAGGTATCATCAAATTTTAAGTATGTAATTATGATTTAATCAAGAGTTAATTACATTTTTGTCCTCGTAATCTACTAGAATTTATGAATTTCGTCTCTAAGTCTCACTTTTACAAGTTGCTTAATTTTGACCTGGCTTTCTTGTATCTTTAGTCCCTACTTCACATGAAAAGTCCAAAAATACCCTTATTGTAATAATTTGTTTGTTTTTCTTTTATTATTAATATTTTTAATATTAAATAATATCTAAAATGTTTCCTTTAAACCCACACACCCCAACTTCAACTTATCATATTCTTGTTTTCCTCACCGTCTTTAGGCTCTACTGCCATCCCCGAGCTCCAACCACCATCTCTGCCCCATCCCCCTCTTTCTCTCGGTATTGCTTTTTATCTTATCCCCTCACCATTTATAGACCTGCATGTGTGGGCGTGTAAGAAAAACACCTCCGTCACTATAGAAGCAGGACATCACCATCATATACGCACAAGAAGCCACCTTCTTCACTACACTTTTCTGATTTGGGTCTAGGGTTTGATTCGGTTAGTGTTCATTAGGTTTGTTGTGAAGTTAAATTCTGAGTTGAGGGACATAAGAAAAACACTTATGTTGCTGCATTTTACGATTTTGATCTAATGCGTTCAGATTACGTTTTAAGTTCGATTTTGAGCTATAAGTTGGGGGTGCTTGTTGTCGATTTCTTGCACAAACAATGAAGGTAGTGGGCGACGGAAATTGTGGTGATAGGGGATGAAATTGGTGCATGTGGCGATGATGGTGGTGGTGGAAGTCGCTGACACGCACACATAGTATGAGATAAAAAGTGGCATGTAAGAGAGATAGAGAGGTGGCAATTGTTGGAACTCGTGGTGGGCACAAACGCAGCGGAAGCAAACAAGAAAGAAGCATGCAAGACATAAAAAGAAAGCACACACAAAGCCCACACGAAGTTCCAATGGTGGAATACACTACAAAGCAAATTGCAACTCAAAACAAGAAGAAGGAGGAAGAGAGTATACCTTCTTCCAGCTGGAAATCGAGCTCCATGTGTGGGGATGAACTTGAGGAAACAAAATGGCTTCCTCCTCCATTGCTAGTCCACACCAAGTATGCTTAATCCCATTGTACTAGCAATCCATAGATGAACGTCCACCATGACTCCATCATCTGGAACAGCCTTTGTAGATCTCCTCTTGCACCATGGAACACTCACCATCACACTCAAGAATACCTCACTTAGTGTATGTGTATCTTTTCCTTTGGAGCCAAGAGAGAACTAGTGTCTAGAGAGAGTTCTTCATGTGTTCTCATGTGTTCATCTGCCTAACCAGCCTCAAGACCCTCTTTTGGCCGGCCATAAAGCAAGCAACTTGATTGGACCATCAAATGGTCCAATAAAACACAAATGTCACTACAGCTAACCCCTTCACGACCCCTCACGGGCTCTCACGGGCCGTGAAGCCTAAGTGCGCCACGAGGGGACTTAGAACTCCACGAGCCGTGCCGCCCGGTCGAGACTCGTGAGGGCATCTCCTTCACGACCCCTCACGACCTCGTCACGGGCCGTGAAGCCCAAAGGCATCACGACGCGTGCCAGCCGTCGAACAATTGTTAGGGCAGCCTGCTTCACGACCCGTGGAGCATCCTTCACGGTCGTGAAGCCCTAAATCAAAACACTTTTGATTCTTTGACATTCTCCTTCCACATTAAGCTGTCAGGATCAATCCTTGGCGTGTGACCCAATAGACTCGCGCTTCATTAGCAGTGATACCGGCATACGTGTGTCAGTGGGCAGATTCCAACAGCAATGTTATTGGTGTTCGTGGTGGTCGTAATTAAGAATTATAGCTGGAGGTGGTGGCGATTGTGGGTGATGGATGTGATGATGTTGTAGTTGGAGAGTAGGAATTAGCCTTTTGGCTGAAAATTGAACCCAAATTCGGTTGGAACCGGGTTAGAATATTCGGTTGGGTTAACAATTCTCCCAAAACTTTATTTTCGGTTTCTAGTTAATTCGGGTACGTTTCCACCGGTTATCTGGTAATTCATGACTAAAACCGATACCGGTTGATTTTGTATATGTCATATGATTGGCTATGAAGTATGAATATTTTTTTTGGTGATATGGTTGGTTATTGAATTATTATTGTTGGCTATATGGTTTAATTGTTATGGTTTGTAACGAACTATTGCTTATTGATCACATGCTAGTGCTGAAGATGTATGCATGTTCACTTGTGATTTTAAGTATTTTTAGTATTATCATTAAACTTTTTAGTTGTTAATCTTTAGATGATTTTAGAAACTTCAGACCTAAATTTTTGTGTAATCACCTAAAAATTCAAACATAAACATAATCTTAGTTAACCTTTACAGGTAAGAAACCAATTAATATAACTGTATCACATTTGCCTTTAATAACAATAATATTCACTGGTTATCAGTTATTTTTTATTCTCACACTTGAAACCAATTTCAAACTAAACTTTCAGTCTTATCCAGTTCCAAACCTAGAATAACCGAAACCAAAACCGTTTCCCTTATATCGTTTGGTTTTCTATTCTAGTTTTTATCATTTTCGGTTATCGGTTCTGATCCGGTCGAACGGATCCCAAAACCGAACACACCCTTATTAGAGAAAGAGAGGGGGAGAGAGGTAAACAATAGTGAAGATAAACTTCATTTAAAAAAATTATAATTTTGATATTCTTTATATTAAAAAGATAATATTTTAAAATTAGTTAACAATTAAAGAAAATAAAAAAAATTATCAGGAAAGTTTTAGTCATTTAAGTACAAAAGAGATTATACATGTAAAAAATTTAGGTCAAGAGAAACCAAAACTGTAAACAACCAAACCCGCTGATCAAATTCATAATTTTAAACAAACTACGTAAACCAAAAAATGTAATTTACTCTTTATACGAATCGAATTGGATAACAACTTCGTGGATCTGGTTTTTGTTTGACCAGGCTTTAGTCAACCGTTTAAATATAAAAGTGATATCTGTATCCCAACCGGAGCTCGACATGTGTTATGATAGCTAGACATTCATAACTAGTTGTAAAATAGAAGACCGTGATCGTTAATAAGTTTCTTAATATCCTTAAATATTTTCATAACCTGAAAACCAATTATATATATATATATAGGTAAAAATTCAAACGGGAACTATTTTTCGTATGAGAACAAATCTTAGCCGTTCAATTCTCCTTCTTCAATTGAATTGCTTGTTGGAGGGAATGGTTTGTAGAAAGTAAAAATAACAATATAACTTGGATAATTTCATGGATCGTGTTCAATACACTTTCCGTAATTTGTAATAAGACCCTATTGATTGGGGTATTACGAATTCAGATATAGGATAATCAAAGAAACTCGATTTGAATTATAGGCTTTATTCAAATCATAAACACAGAATGTTTTTGTTTTATCTCTCGTTTATTTGAGACTGTTTCGTCAGAATAACGACTTGTAATCGTATATTCTATCGTATATCGTTTGTATACTTTTGCGTTCCGTATTTCCGTCTTTCGTATATCGTATGTTTTCCGTGAATGGCACATAAACCGAGGACACCTATATATAGGCGACCAAAGTGGCGGTTACACGGCGGTTACAAGCGGGTGGCGGCGGCTATCCAACGGCGGTTACGGGCGGTTGGCGGCGGTTATTCATATATAAATATATAAATAATTTTTGCTATGGGGCGCTGCCCCTCGGACCCCGCCAAGGGGCGATGCCCCTTGGAACCCCGTACCGTATCCCGATACTAACTTAGTTTATTCGAGTGTGCGCTCCGCACCTCCAAACCCGAATTATAACCAAGTCTAGAATCGGCTAGTCTCAAAGTCAATCCCGATTATACTAAATGACTTGACTTGATGACACTAAAATCACCAACATTGCCCACTCATGAATTCCTTACGTGCACCCTGCCACATTCAATCCTCCACACTCTTCATCCATTAATTCTATTATCCAAAATAAACGGTTAAGATTGGTTCTTACCGTTCTCGTATAAAAAATAGTTCTTATTTAAACTCTCCCCTATATATATATATATATATATGTGTGTGTGTGTTAAAATGAGAAAACCAGAATATTAAGAAATTTTTTAATATAATGTAAATAATTACTAGCTATGTATGTAAGTACCAACGAAGAATCTATGGGACTTAATTAAAGTAATGTTTGTTTTCACATCATCATCATGTATATATCTTCAAAAGAAACCGCATGCTCTGCGCTGCATTGCTATTTAAATAACTTTAAATTATTGTCAAACTGGGTCCCTTATGTACTTATGTTTCATTAGCTTGTTTAAGATAATACTCCATCCAAATTAACTTAAATGTCATATCAGTTTTTTTTCTTCTAATTTAAATTAGTTAAAAATTCAAGTAGCACTCATCTTAAATTAATCTAATTTTTTTTACTTTTATAATTTATTTAATTATACATTTACATATTAAACAAAAAAAATATTTAAACAATTTTCTAAAAATTAAAAGATAGCAAATAATATAAATAAAATTTACATTAATAATAATAATACATTTCATTCGCTCAACAGTATAATTCTCTAATTCTTTTTTTACTAAAGTTGCATTTAAAATAGCACCCGAAAGGTGATCATACGGGCTAAAGTAAAACCCGAAGTCTTTGTCGAATTGTTGTTGTTTTTGTAGTTTGATCTCGTTTTGTTTGACCAACAACGCCTTTTCCTCGACATCAAGTTTCTTCATGCTATATGTGATATTTTGATATACCTGTTGGTTATACATAGATATTTGGTCCACCAATGTAACACCCGGAAATTCTATTATTAAGTTAACGCGAGAAATACGAGTTACTAATGGATATACGTGATAGTATGTGGTTATGAACTAGAGGGGCTAAAACCGTTAAAACGGAACTTGGAAAGGTTGAGGGACTAATTATGTAATTAGTCCATAGATATTTATATATATAGCCATCTTTGAC
The DNA here is from genome assembly GCA_038502395.1 of Dittrichia graveolens. Classification (NCBI taxonomy): domain Eukaryota; kingdom Viridiplantae; phylum Streptophyta; class Magnoliopsida; order Asterales; family Asteraceae; genus Dittrichia; species Dittrichia graveolens. The sequence goes on from JARJIL010000006.1 coordinate 17,425,354, forward strand.
TATTTGAAGTCAAAGTCTTCATTTTGCAAGAACCAAACTCACATATTCTTTCAAACACCAATATTCTCTGGAGATTTGGAGCAGGAACAGCTAGAAGCAAGGTGTAACAATAGAAGCTAGTGATCATACAAGTGGAGGTAAGAGTTCTTGATGATATACTTTGAAGTTTTAATGGGTTTTAGTGATTCAATGGTGAATCACAGCTTTTAGATTGTTATTGTTGTTATTTATGGATTAGAAGTTGTTTGGGATGTAGGAAAACATCCTAGAAGCGTTTTTATGTATTAAAGTTGGGTTTTTATGGTGTTTTGGCCGGAGACAGCAAGTAACTCGGCCAAACTGCTGCTATCAGTTGAAGGGCACGGGTGTGACCTTCAAGATCCAACCGTGCCCTTGGCCGTACCTAAGGGGGTACGGGCGTGACCTTTAGGGTACGGGCATGCCCTGTTCTAGAAAGGCCCAGAGGGTGCCTATAGACCACGGGGTGGTCTGGGTGTAAGGCACGGGAGTACCTTGTGTAAGGCACGGGTGTGCCTGACGAGGCACGGGCGTGCTTGACGAGGCACGGGCGTGCCTAGTGTTTTGTTCAGTTGTTCAGTTCAGCAGATGTAGGTGTTGATGTATTATCAGTATTATTTCATGTAGAGATTTACCAGAGGCGCGTTCGCTAGGTTATTATTGATTGTGGACTGTTATAGCATCACAGACTATAAGGTGAGTCTTCTAGACTACTAGTCATATATACGGCATGTATGTTATTATATCAGGTTATTGGTATGTTAGATCACTCAGATGTTGGTGCTATGCTCAGTAAGGTTCAGTAGTGTTACAGTAATGTTTCAGTATATATATATATATGTGTGTGTGTGTGTTAAGCTTACTACCATGTACAGTAAGGCTCAGTTAAATAATAAGCATGCTGCTTTATGCAGTAGTGGCTCAGAAATAGCACAGTACTGGGGCTCAGTTAATTAATCAGATATCAGAAAGCATATTGTCTTGTGCAGTAGTGGCTCAGTTAATTAATTATGTGAATCAGTAAGCATACTGCCTTGGGCAGTAGTGGCTCAGTAAATTACTCAGAGTTTTATATCAGTTATTATCAGTGTTTGTCATATGATTATATTCATGTGTTTATATGATTGACAGTCTAGTTTACTCACTAAGCTCTCGCAGCTTATCAGATATTATTTCTAAAATGTTTTGCAGGTTTTATCAAAGACAGGGGCAAAGCTTCAGTTTGACGGTTGTTATGTATTTAAAGAAAACAGTTTTTTAAACTTAACGCCCAGTTGTTTAGTGAGAAAGCATCTTTTGATGTAAATATGTAACTACCAGGCTTTTATATGAACCTGAGGGTTCAAAACAGTTTTGTTGCTTCCGCTTATTTGTAAAATAACTCTTTTATTTCTAAAAGAACTTCAAGTATGGTTTTATTTATGTTTTGAAAATTGGGGCGTTACAACTTGGTATCAGAGCCACGGTTTGAGGGATCTGGAGGTGTGTTATGCATCGTCTGGACTTAAACCATGGTTCTGCGGAGTTAGTCAAACTGGAGGCTTGTAGCTTAGTGAGTATACTAGTAATTATATTGATATGTGTTATGCGAGCATTATGTGTCAGTGCATGATGTGTTCAGGACGGATATGATATGTGTGCTTACAACTATTAAGAGTTGGTGTTACATGTGTAGCCAGTATGAGATAAATTATGACATGAGTATGTGATATATTTTATTAGAGATACGTGGCCTAAGCCCGTGAATCGGGACTTTTTGTGGTAAAGTTAAGATCGAACGTGTGTAATGTGTTTATAATAATATAAGAGCTCATATTATTACAGACATATGATACGTGTTGGAACTTAATGAAATCATGAAGAATCTTGTGAATCGGGTGAGGGGTACTTGTAGAAGTAGTACACCTGAGATATTAGATATATAGAATGCCTTAGTATATGCAGAAATACTTTGGATCAGATGATAGGTGTACTGATATGTTAGATGTACTAGTAACTGTTTGTTATAGAGGATGGTGTGATAGAGCTACGTTTTCCTAAATACTTTATCTATACTACCAGGATGGTTAATACAAGAGGTTCAAGAGCAGTTAATAATATTAAGGGTGGTCCCAGTCGTAGACCCGAAGGGGTAGAGACCAGTGTGACAAATGAGCATGTTCTGTTAGGAACACAGTATGATGGGGAGGGAGGAGCCCCAGAGATAAATCAGGAAGTACCAGAAGCTGCAATCAGAGAAATTGTAGCGAGGGAAATTAGTAAAGCGTTGGAACAAAGTATTCCTTATATTATAAAACAGGTTGTAGATCAGGTAAATGATCAGATTAAGAAAGTGATTGGGCAGGAAGTCGCAGCTAGGTTAACTGCTGCAGGTGTTGGGGTTAATCTTCAACCTCAGGTTATTATACATGAAGCCCCGAAAGGTTGTATGTTCAGAGACTTTGCAGCTTGTCAGCCACCGTTGTTTCATGGGGCAACTGATCCAGTCGTCAGTCACAGATGGATCTCCAAAATTGAAGGTGCGTTTCACACCTGTTCGTGTGCACCTGAGAATAAAGTAAGATATGCGACCAATCAACTGAGAAGTGCAGCTAAGGATTGGTGGGATATGGAGGTAAAACAAAGAGGTTATGTTCAGATTGAGGTTATGACATGGGAAGAGTTCAAAGAAATTGTTTTCGAACAATTTGTACCACAAGCAGAAGTTGATAAGATTGTGGATGAATTCCACAAATTGAAACAGACAAAGGAGACTATACCATAGATTAATGCGAAGTTTATGGAGAAGGCTTGTTTTTGCCCAGATTATGTTGCAAATGAAAAGATGAAGATGTATAGGTACATGATGGTGCTCAAGCCTAGTATTCGAGAGTTTATTTATGCTAGTAAGCATCAAATAGTGAAATCCATGATGGATGTTGCAAGGGCTAGAGAGTTAGAGTTTATCAGACAGGAAACAGAGAAGAAGCCAGTGGAGAAGGCGACGCCAGTGTATAAGAAACCGAGAGTTGAAACTCAAGAAAAGATGGTGATGCAGAAGACATATCCAGTTTGTTTGTTATGCAAGAAACGTCATTTGGGAGAATACAGGGTTGGTTCCTTGGCGTGTTATAAATGTGGGAAACCTGATCACTGGAGCAGAGATTGCAAGAATCCGATCAAAGTGTGTTATAATTGTTATCAGTCAGGTCATCAGAGGTCTGAATGTCCCAATCCAACCGCAATACCGGCGCTTACCGATTCCAAGTCTACTACAACTTTACCGTCCACACATATTCTAAGATGAAGAGGGAGAAGGAGTATAAACAAAGCCAGGTGTAGTTCCAGGTATATATATCTTGTCAACAGTTTGTCTGCTCGTATGTTATTTGATTCTACTACAAGTAAATTATTAGTATTTAGTTATTTAGTAAAGATTTCAGTCAAGTGTGCTAGAACTAGATACAGTTAGATTCTTTGTTGAAACTATAGCCATGATTATGAGAGAATTCCAAACAGTAATTGGAATAGACTGGTTTGATAGTAACCAGGTTACAGTATTATGTGAACAGAAAGTGATATGAGTTCATATCCCAAGTGGGGAAGAACTAAATATATGTGTTAGTACCAAAAACCAAAAATTTATATGTGTGGTTAGTTTATAGAAATAGGAAGTATCCTCAGTGTGGATATACTATTTCTTTAGTTTGTGTTATGAGTATTAGTTAGAGAAGAAACAAATGAGTTTTGAAAATGCGAAAGAAGTATACGAATATTCGACGTGTAAACCGAGGAAGTACCCAGGGTTACCATCAGACAGGCAGATTGTGGTCAGTATCGTTATGGGATTGTTAACAGAAATTTTGTGAAACGACAGTTTTTGCGCTACCTGAATTGATTGAAGAAATGACAGTAGTTTGAGTTTGCTTTGTACAGCGGCAGGGATTGTGTCTTAATGCAGAGGGGCAGAATTATTGCTTACACTTTTAGACAGTTGAAATAGGATGAGGATGAATACATCGACTTGCACTTGATAGTAGTATATGTGACACGTTATGTATATGATACATGATGGTTATACCCCGATAGTGGGTGGATATGTGGATGTAAGACTATTGTAGGTGCGCTGCAATAGCATTCATAGGTGATGTAAGACTATCGTCAGTGCGCTGCGTTAGCATTTAGAGATGAGTAGATGTAAGACTACCGTTAGTATGTTACAGTAGCATTCAGTATGGTATGATGAGATTATGTGTTTGTATGTGAAGTGTTGTTTACACTAAATTATAACAGTTGGGAATAATTGTTGAGTAAGAAAGACCTGTAAAGGGGACAGAAACAGTGGTTAGAATCAGTAGAGGATTATGAATAGAATATTATGTTATTCAGAGTAAGGCTAATGGTATAGCCGACCGTTTGAACATGAAATCAGAAATAGTACTGATGTGAAATAATTATCTAAATGACAGCTACGGCACTCTTATTCAGAGGTGATAAGAACAGTTCAGTGACAAGTGATCAAAGGAGGAAAGTATTACAACGAAGGGATAAAAGGGGACAAGTAGTCAATCAGTTTAAAATAGTTATGATATGTTAATTGGATATAGTGGTATATGAGTATCAGGTTATGGGGGTGTGTGTAAGACACACCTATATGAAAATTCATAAGTTTATAGTGATCATGTAGCTAGAAGTTACTAAGAGTATGAATACCTAAGAGTGAATTATTGATAGCTGGAGGTGAAATGAGATATAGTCAGACAAGTGGGGAAATATCATTAAAGATATATAACTTGTTTTCATTAGAGAAAACTTATTATTCATAGCAGTTAACAGAGGTATGTGTGAAAGAAATTGTATTTTGTGGTAGTACATCAGTTTCTACTGAATCAGACAGGGATGCGAGTTGTGTTTTCAGAATTTGGAACAGATTTCAGATTGAGTTGAGGGATAAATTTTATCTCAGTACAGTCAGACTAAAAGGAATATGCAGTTGATGGAAAACATATATTATGATTGTGTTATTGTTTCAGAAGGAAAACCGGGGGTATAAATTTGTTTGATAGAAATTTGTGTTATAACAGATACCAGTCCAGCACCAGGATGTTAATGTATGATATTAATATTGAACTTCAGTGTATTGGGTGATGTGAGTCAGACAGAGTGGGGTAGTACATAAATAGTACAGCGAAAGACAAAACAGATTCAGAAGTTATGTAATGGATTGTCAGATGTTCAGAATAGACAGAAGGGTTATACAGATAACCAGAGATCACCACACCAGTTTTCAGTAGGGGGTATGTATCATTGACAGTGGCACTGTGGGAAGATATGATCAAATGCAGAAAGGAGGGAAGACTAAGCCCGGAATTCAACCTGTTATTCAGAATTATTGTACATGTGGAGAGGAGCAGTTTATAGATCAGAGTTATCAGAAGAGTTGTTATAAATTCAGAACACCTTTCGCGTGTTATATTTCAGCAGATGTTTAGCAGTTGAATCTAATAAACAGAGTAAAAGGGTCAAGGAACCGGTAAAGGTATAGAAGAGGGGTCAGAATATACATGAGGGCATGTACAGGAAATGATGATATTATTCAGAACTTTATGGTAGTTGATTTCGGGGACGAAATCATTTCAAGTGGGGAAGAGTTGTAACACCCGGAAATTCTATTATTAAGTTAACGCGAGAAATGTACAAAGTGGTATACGAGTTACTAATGGATATACGTGATAGTATGTGGTTATGAACTAGAGGGGCTAAAACCGTCAAAACGGAACTTGGAAAGGTTGAGGGACTAATTATGTAATTAGTCCATAGATATTTATATATATAGCCATCTTTGACTATTTGAAGTCAAAGTATTCATTTTGCAAGAACCAAACTCACGTATTCTTTCAAACACCAATATTCTCTGGAGATTTGGAGCAGGAACAACTAGAAGCAAGGTGTAACAACAGAAGCTAGTGATCATACAAGTGGAGGTAAGAGTTCTTGATGATATACTTTGAAGTTTTAATGGGTTTTAGTGATTCAATGGTGAATCACATATTTTAGATTGTTATTGTTGTTATTTATGGATTAGAAGTTGTTTGGGATGTAGGAAAACATCCCAAAAGCGTTTTTACGTATTAAAGTTGGGTTTTTATGGTGTTTTGGCCGGAGGCAACAAGTAAGTCGGCAAAACTGCTGCTACCAGTTGAAGGGCACGGGCTTGACCTTCAAGATCCAACCGTGCCCTTAGCCGTACCTAAGGGGGTACGGGCGTGCCCTGTTCTAGAAAGGCCCAGAGGGTGCCTAGAGACCACGGGGTGGTCTGGGTGTAAGGCACGGGAGTACCTTGTGTAAGGCACGGGCGTGCCTGACGAGGCACGGGCGTGCCTAGTGTTTTGTTCAGTTGTTCACTTCAGCAGACGTATGTGTTGATGTATTATCAGTATTATTTCATGTAGAGATTTACCAGAGGCGCGTTCGCTAGGTTATTATTGATTGTGGACTGTTATAGCATCACAGACTATAAGGTGAGTCTTCTAGACTACTAGTCATATATACGGCATCTATGTTATTATATCAGGTTATTGGTATGTTAGATCACTCAGATGTAGGTGCTATGCTCAGTAAGGTTCAGTAGTGTTACAGTAATGTTTCAGTATATATATATATATTATGTGTGTTAAGCTTACTGTCATGTACAGTAAGGCTCAGTTAAATAATAAGCATGCTGCTTTATACAGTAGTGGCTCAGAAATAGCACAGTACCGGGGCTCAGTTAATTAATCAGATATCAGAAAGCATACTGCCTTGTGCAGTAGTGGCTCAGTTAATTAGTTATGTGAATCAGTAAGCATACTGCCTTGGGCAGTAGTGGCTCAGTAAATTACTCAGAGTTTTATATAAGTTATTATCAGTGTTTGTCATATGATTATATTCATGTGTTTATATGATTGACAGTCTAGTTTACTCACTAAGCTCTCGCAGCTTATTAGATATTATTTCTAAAATGTTTTGCAGGTTTTATCAAAGACAGGGGCAAAGCTTCAGTTTGACGGTTGTTATGTATTTAAAGAAAACAGTGTTTTAAACTTAACGCCCAGTTGTTTAGTGAGAAAGCATCTTTTGATGTAAATATGTAACTACCAGGCTTTTATATGAACCTGAGGGTTTAAAACAGTTTTGTTGCTTAAAGAACTTCAAGTATGGTTTTATTTATGTTTTAAAAATTGGGGCGTTACAACCAAAGAATCATATCTCTGGGTCGACGGTACGCTGGTATTTCTAGTACTCGTCAATGGCCTCTTTCCTTTGTTCCTCCCAGTGGGCCGTTGAGGCTCCTCTATTAGGATCTGGTCGTCCTCCTAATCATCATTGAGGCTACAGTTAATGTTTGCATCGGATGATGGGGTCGGTGGGTTTGGGCTCAAAGACGTTTTACTACGTTTTGTGGGCCCGAAAGAAGGAGAAGTCATCGGTTGTACCGTGCATCGTTTTGGACAACTTTTAAGGATGCTCCACGCTTGACGCTTTTTTGTGAGTGAAAGCAGTCTTGTTGTTATCCTCTCGATAATGGTAGTGGGCTAAACTTAGAATATCAGCCTCGATTTAACCGCTACATCTTGCATTTAATAGGTTGTTGTAGATGTCAGCGAAAGTCGTTATTTTTTTTCAGGTCTTTGAACTTCGGTGTCACTTGATGGGCATTTCTATATGTTACATGTTGCATCTGAGTGTGGAACAAAATCTCGATTCTCCTCCAGAAACTATCAACACGTATATAAAAAAATGGTTAGAATAATAATATAGGTAATAATATGTATAATAATAATATATAGTAGTAATAATAATATGTATAATAATAATATATAGTAATATTAATAATAATATGTATAATAGTAATATATAGTAATGATAATAATAATATATAGTAGTAATATGTATAAAAATTATACCATTCGTTTGCGCGTTTTCGACAACGGGATTCTCTGAAACATTAACCCAAGCTTAAACCAACGCCACCTCTTCATCGTCCGTCTATTTATTCGCTTTTGCTCGATCGTCAAATTTTTTCTTTCCCGTTCGTGTTGTCGGGATTTCTTCTTGGATTGGGTTAGATTGTTAGGTTGAAATGGATTGGGGTGTCTCCGGTAGTTGAGTTTCCGACACATTGTCAATGTCGTCGGCGTCATCTTCAATCCGGTTTCTAGATTGATATGACAGGTTTGGAAGATTGAATGGTGCCGGAACAAAACCCGCTTGTAACATCCCTTGGTACGTCAATTGGGGAGAGATGTAAGGTTGAAAGCCGGGTTAAAAACCGGATGAAGATTCGTGTTGTGGGTTGTAACCTTGTTCATAAAATTGTTGAAACTCGAGCGAAAAACCGGTGGAATTTGGTGTGTTTGAATCCAGGTTACGACCGTGGTTGTGATGTGAATCCATGTTGAATTTTTTATGAGAAGTTTGAAAGATTGAATGAATTTTGGATGAGAATTTTTTGTAGAGGAGAAGTTAGAAGTTTGAAAGAATTTTGGATGAGAAGTGTTGGCGTATAGTTAGATATTTATAGGAGAATAATATATATAGATGAGAGTTCAAACGAGAACTGTTTTTCGTACGAGAATTGCGAGAACAAATGTTGGTCATTTAAGTGGTAAGTGGAATTCGTGGATGAAGAGTGTGGGGGGATTGAGTGTGGCAAGATATATGTAAGGAATTAATGGGTGGGCAATCCAATTAAAGGAGGAGAAATTAGACGACTAAGATTGGTTCTCTCCGTTCTCGTACGAAAAACAGTTTTTCGTTTGAACTTATATATATATATATATATATATACTAGCATTGTACCCGCGCAATGCAGCGGTTACAAATATTTTTTTCTCGATAACTTATCCGTTGTTAAAATAATGGTGATATAAAATTTTACATGAATGATAAAATTCAACAAGAAGTTGGCCTTTTAACTCTAATCTATTTTAATTATATTACTCATTAAAAAAAATCCAACAATTTTTTGTAAATTAAGGTTGATGTTATTTAGATTTACTATTTATAGCTATACACAATTTTTAATAGTTAATTTAAAATATTTATTATATGATAGAATTTTTAATATGAAAAGTTTAATTATTAAGTTAATTTGTATTGATTTAATTTTTTAAATAATCTTTATTTTAGAAGGTTTAGTTATTAAAATGGTATATAAGATTGTCATTAACTCTATCAAGTAGTTGCTTTATTTAATAGTTTTCATTAATTGTAATATTAAGGGTAAATTAGTAATTTTAAATTACTTAAAATTAAGAGATTAAGAACACCTAAATGCTTTATAATATAGTATAGATATACACACACAACGGCTATATTATCGTTGGGATGATTTTTTTTACTTCGCTAGCCGTTACACACATGAAATAATAATAAAAAAAACCTTCAGGTGGACGGAACCGAGAGAGGCAACCCGAGGGGGCTGGGTAGCAGTGTTCCTGAAGGAACCTACCCGAAGGCAACCCGAGCCCTTTGGGTCTGGCTATACACTCAGCCTAGCATAAAGCTTGAGCGGCATGAACCAATTCGGTATTCAACAAATATTAGGAAAAAAATTGTGTGAGGTATTCCTTTCTCTTTGAAGTTAAGAGTTCAAGTTTTTTTCTATTCTTTAAGACGACGATGTAAAATTAGAGAGTGTTTGTGAGTTTGTTGTACAAATAAATACAAAATCAATTAATAGTTTTTGTTCTATTCTATTCATCGTTTGGGATATAGAATTATAGATTACATCTTTTTTTTCTCTGATCAATTTTTTTGATACATTATATGTTTCCACCTTGTTAGGCATATGTTTTAGTCACGTAAATCATTTTTTAAATAATAATCTAAGAAGATGTTAGATGTTATAAATTTCTATTTTGAAAAAGTTAGCATTGTTAGCAAAATTATGTTTTTTTTAGGTTTTTTGGTCATATATTGCGAATTTTTTGTCTTAGTCTTCTGCGAACTTGACAACTTTTTTTTAGCGAATACGGATGCTATTTAGGTGAATATTTTTACGATGTTAATAGGTTAAATAGTTTCTATGCGTTGTCTTTCTAACATATGTATTAATTTTGGGTTAAGATTCTCTCACGTTTGTGTCAAATATAACTCATCTTATTCTTTCACATATAGGAGAGTAGATTCCTTATTTTAGGTTAAGAATTGGTCACTTTATAAGGTCCACTCTCATGTTTGTGAATCAACATGATAGATCATCCTTAACCAAATATGAGAGAATCTTAACCTATCAATTTTCTGATCGAGTATTTATTTGCTGTGCACAGAGGCTCTTCAAGTATTAATTTTGGAAGCTTGTAATAAGATTAATTTAATGAGCTATGGCTTGTTAATGAGCAGGAATATACATATTTGCTCAAGAGATGTGATATATTCTTTTATTATTATTTTTTACTTATCTTTCTATTTATAAAATGAATATAAATATCAAAATCAACAGATAAGGTGAGAAAAGAGAACTAATAAATTATATATATCATCTTATGGTAAGTATGAAAATAATAAATAAAAATTTCCAACGCTCACTTTTTTCATAAGTGGTCCACTGGTAAATGCTTCGAAGAGGCTTCTGAATTGGCAATTAACTTGTTTAAATCTCGGCTTTATCTAATTGTTGTTGATGATGAGGAGGATTGCAATAGATTGTATTCATCTAGGGTTGTCATGCGATCAAAAGACTTAAATACCCCTTTGGTTTGTTGCTCTTTATATTTAGTTTTAGTGGAAACTATTGAGCATCTCTTTATATATTTATAATATGTCATTTGGTCACATCGATCTGTCTAATGCTGCAAGTTGGTAGTATCCTCAAACTTCTTGTTTAGATCATGTGTATCTATCCTCTTTATTCTTATTGTCACGTTAAGTCGTTAACGTCACATTATTTTTTCTTCCTATCCTCCTTAGTCCACTCCTATCACTCTAATATTCACATTCATCCCCCTTAACAACCTATATATATATACACACACAGTCAAACAAAAAAAAACTTGAATCCAGCGTGACTTTAAGCCGGCTGGAAGGGTTAAATTAAAGGGGGTGGGCGCAATGGTGTTGAAGTGTCTCACGCACCAACCAGCTCTCCACCAACTGGTTGGATGCGCATAGCCTTATGTCTATCAATCGTTTTTTTAAAGATATGCTCTTATTTTTAAAAAACGTCTACAAACGCACAAACATTTATAATAAGCTTGTTTGTTTTTTCAAAATAACATCTATGAGGCAGACAGACGTTTACAATAGGCTTGTTTGTTTTTTTCGTAGACATAAAACCTTATTTTATCTTATTTTTTACTCATCCTAAGAAACAAAAAATTATATACATTTTTTACAAACTTTCATAGACTTAAGACCTTCTAACTCACATAACAACATCTACTTTAGAATACATGAAATAAAACATAAAAAATAAGAAATATATGTCTTAAAAACAAACACCACCTAAATTCTATATCATAGTTAAAACTTAAAACTCTTGGATTTTTAATCCAAACGGATTGCTTGGGATGTTGATTTTGAAAAATTCAACTTTAAGCTTGTCTTCTTTTACGCTTGTTTGTTAATTAATGAATAGTTTGGTTAAAAAAATAGTGTTATTCAAGATAAATAAACCGCTACAACGTCACTTTTTTTATTTTTGTATAAGAACATACATGTCAAAATCTTCTAATATTTTAATAATATAAATAAAAGACTAATATGTATCAAAATTATTAAATGATCACAACCTTCATTTAATAAACTAAATTGAATTACTTAATCTTGTCCATCTATTTAATCAAAATTGTATTTTCAATTTTGACTTTTCTAACTTAAAACTAAATCAAAATTATTGAATTGAAATTTTTTAATATATGTCCTTAAACTTAAAATTTTATATTTGTCCATCCTAATTTATAAATATTATATTAAGTTATTAACCTTTTATAACATTTCAAATATCATCTCTAACCAAATATTTAATTTTATCATTTTAAATTATTTCATTATAACAAAAAAATATTTAACCTTATTGTTTTAGTTGTAAGAGTAATGATCAATAGTTTATACGAAAAATACAATCATGTCACTTATACTTAACAAGTTATCAAGCCGAACAGACATGATCTCAACAATAATAATCGATTGGTTATCCAAGAAATATAGTCTCGTCATACGATGATCCTGCTGTCACGATGCCCTCTTCATCGTGTCTTCGTTTCATCGCTAGTTTGGATGTTGACACCGTTTGTCGTTATTTTTTTAAATTCTTATTTTTTAAGTTTTATAATCATTTAATATTTTTTATTACCATTTAATATTTATTATTTTTAAAAATAACCCTTATATCACACGGCTTATCTAATTCTTTGTGATATATTTTGTTTGACTAACCAACCCATTAACCTATTTAAATATAGAAATTAAATATTAGAAAATAGAAATTCTATATGGCTAGCATATTCTACGAATCAACGTATCTATATCCTTTATAATTCAGTAAGGATATTTTCTGACGTGGCAGTGTTAATAATCTATTTAGGCACAAATTCTGTGATTCTACATATGTTGATTTGATTACGTGGCATCCAATTGCAGCTAGCGATTAGGTTGCTCGATTGAATTATTTTGCTTCTTCGGTTGTGAAAGATGAAACGATTTCCTCTCATTTTGATAATGCATCGCTGTATAAATAGTTCCCTGTTCTTGTCTGCTTGACATCTTCGATCGATGAGCCATTGAGGCCATTAGAATGTCTTCTAATGGGGTTTTGTATGCCTAAAAAGATGGTTCGACTGTGTTGATGAGTAGAGACCTCAAAGTTGCAATTGAGATCATAATGATTGTTGTCGATTGGTGAATGATCTACCAAAGAAACTTTTTGCATCAGTCCCAAACCTAATTCCATGGTGCACATTGGTATGTTTTCTAAACACTTCACCAATTTGAAATTTTCAATCACTCGATTGGAGTCCATCCTTCTTCCCAAGTCGAATGTTGGTGAGATCATTACTTATTAGGGCTTCGTGGATATTACTTTCTGATTAGTTGCTTCTACTGCACTTTAGGTAGTTGATTGTTTAGTATTTGATAAGCACGATATTCAAAACGACACGAGCGCTCATCAAATTGAAGAAGAAATCACATGTTTGATTTAAATTGTAAATGGTGCTACGAAATACTCGAATCAGATTTCCATTTTTGGTACAATGGACCGGTGAATTGAAGCAAATAACATGAGTTAATTTAGCCCCATTTTAACTCTTTTTTTTCCTCCATCACATTTATTCCATGGTTCTTGGCTGGTTTTTGACATTTTTGCATAAGACTATGAGATTATAATATGTTTTAATCATTTTTGTCAATGACCAAATCATTGTAAATTTTGGCACGCCACGTGTTCGACAAAATGTCTCGGCCAAACTTTGAAAGACATCATGTTCTGATGAAGGTAATCTTTGATTTTTGTCCATGGTTTTGATTTTGTGCATAACTTTCAACTGGTTATGAACTCCTATGTGTGGAGTTGATGCAACATTCATATGATGAGAGAAGGAACAATGTGCCAAGTATACTTTTTAATAATGCATTGAATAATTCTGCAGATTGTAATTTTCTGGTGGAGTTTAGCCCCAGCAAGCCCTAGATAAGTTTCATAGGCAAATGGTTAATGATGATTCTTAAAGAGTCGCCTTTTTTCTCCTCAAAGTATGTTTAGTTTTTGATAAAATTATACGTGATTGATTAGATTACTAAGATATATTCAGTTTCATAGCTTCTTGATTCTATCAAGTTGTGTGCTTTTGTTGAAATTAAACACGATTGAGATTATTATGAAAGATATGCCTTTGTACTAAGCATTCAACTTATTTGTATATCACAACTGGTGGAAAGACATATCCATTGTTGATCTCAACTTGTGGGGAAGGTGAACAAAGCTCATGGTCTTGTCACTTTTCTAAGTTCAGTGACTGGTTTTGTTTTTCTTTTTGTTTTTTAAACCATGTCAAATTATTTTTGTTCTTTAATTTGAGTCATATTTTCAGCCATTTGCTTATAGTTTGATTTCGGAACTCGGTGATTTATTCTGTTTGGCAAATTGTGAGGTATGAGGATGTGAGCTTCTTATAAATTATATTTGGTTTACAAGCATTGCCTTCTTCCCATCTTATGATATATCAATAATCTGTAAGTGGACACATGGATGAAAATATATCATAGGTGATTTACATACAATTGTTGAAAGCTTGCAAGACAGGGTAGCAGGTTGGGTGGGTTGAAATGAATCAGATTCTTAGTAGAGTCCAAAGCAGGGCTGCAAGGGAGCTGTTCCTACCTCGAGCTCGGGAAGCATGTGTCTTCGGTCACCAACTATAGGCTAAACCTTGAGCTTGGAATTGAAAGGTCAACGATTACGATCCCAAGCCAAAGCCTTTAGTCTTCTCATTACTTCATTAGGTTGATTTATAAGTATACTTATAATATCACCTGCTTTCTTCATCATACTTGCATCTTCTTTTTTCAAAGTTCATTTATTTTTATACCAATGACTTTACATATAACTTTGCTTATTGCTGTTGATCTTAACAAAGATGGTTGGAACATAAGGATTCATCTTACACGCCTTTGACTGCACCATTCTTCTTTGCTTATTGCCACGTCTAATCATTTCTTGATAGCATTGTTTTATTTACCATTAAATCTTGATAGCATTGTTGGTTACTTAGTTTCACTTATCCATCCTCAATTTCACATGAATCTAAACTCCAATCCATATTTCACAGGGTGTAGTCTATGGATACAGTTACAATTTTAAGCATAAAGTAAGCAATATCTATGTGATTTGATTCTTGTATTACAAAGATAGGAACCTTAACTTGAAGCTTCTAATGTCATGGAGATAGGATATAATTCTATAAACCAAACTTGATTTAACTCTGTTGTTTTTTAGTTGTTATGAAAGACTTCCTTTCTCACTTGTTATTTGCATTAAATATTGATAAATATCTTTTTAATTTTAAATGGTAGTTATGGGCGCATTACTGTTTGATCTTTTTTTTCCTTTATATTCTAATTCAAAATCAATGTAATGTTGTTGAATGCTATTAGTTTTGATATTTCTTTTAAGAATTTCATTATCTAATTGTCTTTTATTTCATGTGCCTGATATGTTAACTGTTTATGTAATTAAAGCAAGCATTTTAGAAATGATATATATTGCTAAGATAGTATGCAAGACTATTAGTTGTTTTATGGACAAGTAGATCTACTATAAAATCAATAACTTTTTTTAAGAAACAAATGTCAAGAAATAGATTTATATCTTAACCTACGTATGTTACAATAATATAAGGAATATTTATAAAATGAACACATGTTACATGTGACATATAGAGGTTTCCACTTGAGTGTTGCAACCAAGCATCAACAAGTGAAACTTCAAACAAGGATGTAAGTTGCAAAATATATGAAACTATGGTATAGGGTTTTTCAGATTTATACCCTCACATGAGAAGATTTTTAGTACTTGAGCTCATGAAGTCTCGGAGGAAACGGTGCGAAATAATTATTTTGTTTATTCTCCGCACATAAGTATTTGATTAACAAGAATACAACTTTTTGTAGTTAGCAAAAACACTACTTACCCAAAATGGCAAAACTGAAATCAAATCACAAAACAACACAGTTAAACATACAACACCGCAAGCTTGAAAAAAGTTCAGCTTTTTATGTATGATTCATGATATTAAAGCCAATCAACTAAAAAAGTCATTATTATTTCTTTATGCTTACTCCATCTTATTAGCCAGGGAACCTTGATTTAAAGGACTTTAATGTTTAAGCTACTTTTAACTTCACTCAAAAAAGCTACATGACAATCTATTAATAATGTTTCATCAAGTTTTTAAACAACTTGAATTCAAATAAAGCACACGTTCGATCACTTAACACTTTCAACTACATCTACATACACTACTCATTGAGGTTTTCTATGATATTTATATTTTCTTAAACTTACAACACAAATTTTTTACCAATAAAATAATTTAAAAATATTCAAATATAGCTTTAATTCACATGGGTCTTCCCGACATATTCACAAAATAGATTACAACAAATTCAATATACCAAAAAAACAAAACTATTATCCTTATACTTTAGCCCCTAAAACCTAGTTTAAATAATAAAACTGTATACAAGGATTATATATATTCTAACTTTTTGTTTATAAATACTATATGAAACTTTAGTTAAACATATATATATATATATATATAATAGTAATAGTAATAATAATAATTGATTAGTGGTTTCATACGTCACATAAAACCTCAATAATACAAGTGAATAACTACTCCACCACGTAATTTCAGCCCATTTAGATTTTTATCCCTTTTGTAATATAATGAGGGATGTAGATCTATGCTTCGTAACGGATATATGTTATAAAGACTTGTAGGTATAACTCTTTTTATACATTTATAAAAGAAACAATTTATAAATAGATTATCTTGATTAAGAGTAATTAAAAAAAGCATAACGAATTCTTTTTTTTTTCCAAAATGTTACCGGTAACATTGGTAAGTCTTACTGAATTTTATAATAGATTTAGTTTTGTTTTCTAAAGTGTAAAAATAAAATTTTAAATAAGTTTTTTTTAAGAAAATGAGCATTTAAATAATATATGAGAAAAATCCTCAAGTGTGCAATTGGCCCACTTAATGCATAGAAATAAAAATGATTATACTTAGAAGAACTAAAAGCATGAATCAAACCTTAATCTAGCATGACACATTAGTTTAGCATGACAAAATGAGTTGTACCTTACCAACTTCGTTGTAGCGCATTTGGTCAATTCTCTTTTAAACTATGATATATAATAGAGATTTCAGTATATTAAATGATAACTTTGAAAATTTAATATACGTAATAACAAAAGGTGATAAGTTAGATACATATTTATGGACTAACCCTATATAATATGCTAAAAGCCTAAAAGTAAAAAATCTTCTAGAGTGAATAGTTCAAAACGACAATTTTCAGGAGTAAAACAACAATTCATTTCTCACGATTATATATATGTATAATATATATAAACATATAATATAACAAAAACATCTATCAAATTAATTATTTTCTTTTAGAACAAATTTCTTGCTTTAATTAAATTTTTATAAAGTCAGATTTAACGTAAATGAGTCAAATCCAAGACTAAGACTTATCAAGCTGACTCGTTTGTTTTTTAAGCTCGAGTACAACCCATGCTTATAATGCTAAACTCGAGCTTAGCTTGTTTAAGTTATACAAAACTCAGACCGAGCTCCTTTAAGTTCAGATATTGTTTTGAAACTTTCATGAAAATGCTATATATTAGCATAAATATTAAAATACATTATAATATATAAAGCCTATTTAGGATCGTAAACATAAACAAACACATTATTTAAGGCTCAAATCATCCTATAAGAATTGAAGCTTGGATAATTTGTAAAATAGTAGGTTTGTTTACAACCTAAATTTATATTTTATTATATGCGGCTTAACAATAATTAAAACTAGGGGCCTTCTGAATAATTTAATCTTTCCAAACCACCTACCGGCCGATGCTTCTATTATATATCTCGCCCCAATTTGGCACCAAATGGACACTAGTTCAGTCTAACAGAGATAATTAAACTTACAAATCCTAAGCAACAACAATGGCGGTAACGCAAGGCAAATGGGTTAAGGTTAGCTGCTTCTTCTTCTTCGTCTTCTTCTTCTTCTTCTTCTTCTTCTTCTCCAACGTTATTATCATTTCCGTCTTCAATTTTGTGCATGTTCATCGTTTTTCTGCTTGATTTGATGATTTATCTCAGTCGTTTGTTTTGATTCATCAATCGGATTGTTTTTGGTGACCAGTTGACAAGTTTTGAGATTTTGATCAGTGTCTGTTCTGATTGCTTGTTATTTTTTTAATTACTGACCCGTTTCTGAGTTATACGGATGTAGGGTTTTAAGAAGAAGTAGTAGTTGATTATGATTTGTGTACTTGAAGCATGTCACTTTGAAATTCTGTGAAAATGGTAACTTTAAGATGTTATCAACTGATAAAAGTAATCGATGAAAAATTAAACTAATCTGTTTTGTTTGAGAAAAGTTTGAAGGGAATTATGTTAGGGTTAGGTTACACCCTGTTCTCCAGTAGAAGCAAGTTACAATTTCGTCGAGATGAAAGTGATGAATGTGGGATTAGTCATTACTGAATTAAAATTCTTTATTTCAAAGCTATATCAATGTCAGAAGTGTCAAAATCATATTATATGATTCATGGACAGACCATGTGGATCCCATAACCAGCTCAGATTCCTACTTGATAGCTATTTACCCTTGTAAATTCACCGTTGATTTCTTATCAGACTGTTGTATATCTTGGATATATGTGCACCCAAAAGCCACAGGAAATAAAGGTCTTTATGTTAGTGTTTAGTGCAATCATAAAGCAACAATTGGTGGGACATGATGAAGCCATTTTGATAATAATCGAGTCAATTGATGATTAATGATTCATGATTGTAGTATAACGGTTCCTGGTTTAGTGATTTGGTTCATTGTTTGACTACAATGATCAATATAAGTTTAGGACAAAATAATCTTTCGCTCCATGACTCTAATTGCACCAAAACAATACTTGAATGAACAGCAGAAGCAGAGATCCTGCTTGGTGATCAGTTATTGTGAGTTCAGAAGAGCTTGCAAGAATTTGTCACCGATTGCAAATAGTTATGATTCATCATCCACGGGGTGATTTCGTAGTAGTATATTTTCTTTTCCAACTGATAGTTAATACTTTATTCCTTATTTTTCTTACTTTCCAATCTCTATCCTGTATAAATACTTTCAAACACTTCACATCTTCAATCTCTTCCTCTTCTCAAACACTTCACATCTTCAACCTCTCTTCCATGGCTTCTCAAAAGATAACTTACTTGCGGCGATTTAATGTTTAGTCCACTTAAATATGCAAACCGCAAAATGTACACTATAAGTGATCTCAAGGTTACTAGATGGACGCTTTTGGATTTTGGAGTCATCTAGCAGTGCAGGTTCCAGTGTTCCACACTTCCACAAGTGTTCAAATATGTTCTTTTGTGCTCCTTTTAACTTTACAAATGAAGGAATAAAACTACTGATTGATGAACGTGATTATGAAGCAATGCTATGAATTGTGTCTAGAGTTGGCCAAGTAGATCTTTATTTTAGCTTCGTGGATGAAGATGATTTTCTATTTCATGTTCCATCTTCTCCTAGTATTAGCATCACTTCAATTTCTTCGTAGTTTTATTTTAATGTAGTTTTAATTAATGTCATCTTTAGTTATTTGATGTAATAGTTATAATATATTAGTTATATAATATATTTTGGTGTATTATTTGTGTATTTAAGATAAGTAAAATAAACTAAAAAAAGTGGTCGGGGGTCACGACAAACCACTACAGGGCATTCTTGGTGTGGCAGAGGTAAAGAATGGGGAGTGAAGTGTCGCTTAAGTGGCAATTAGTGGCATCCGGGGTGGTCTGGTGTCTTGCATCCACTCCTGATGCCCTTAGACACAAACTTTAGGGGTTTGACTGCTAGGTCAGCCTCATGGAGTTTAATAGCTTTTGAATTTTCTTACTCCCTTATTTTGACTTTTGAGAGTCAAACATATTATAGAGATTGATATCAACAAGGTACATCAAGATCGTGCGTTGTGTCAGGTGATATTCAAATAGTCATATTCTTAGTAATTTAATTTACATATAATATAGTATATAAGATGGTTGTTCAAAGTTAATTTACATAGACAAAATTTAGGTTAACATATATCTACTACTTTTGCTAATTACATTATGTACATGGGGCATTACCTAGTAATGTTACGAGGTTAAATGTAACATATACAGATTGAAGGGTAAAAAGTAAAAATTTGTTTAAGGGTTCAATTGAAAAATTGAAATGATGTATAATATGAATTGAACCCTTAAGCTTAAAGTGGGAGCGATACCTTAATACATCTTGATATCGTTAGGTCAAAGATCATTTGATTTGTAAATAAGGGTAAGTAATTTTATTAGATCAAATATAACTTATATAAACTTAAGGGTACATAATGAAAATTGTAATGGGTTAAAATTGAAAAATTGAAGTGAATAGTAACATTACTTTGTGAATTGATTATAAAGGGAATTTGTCCTTTTTATCTTCTTTATTTCCTTCAATGGGATGTTTAACGATATTTTTGACCTTGCCTTAAAATCAAGATAGAACTTTCATCAGTACAGAATTTGAGAAGTGGTTTATTGACTATAGAAATAAGACTTTTTGTTATTAACACAGGACGTATAATTTGCAGTTGAACCAAAAAGGCACTGGTCCTGGTGCAAGAAGTTCTCATGCAATCACCATTGTTGGAGAGAAAGCTTATGTCTTTGGTGGCGAGTTCAAACCCCGCGTCCCTGTGGACAACTCCCTTTATGTATTTGACCTTAATGAGCTAACATGGTCTGTTGCCGAAGTATCTGGCGACATCCCCCCGCCACGAGTCGGTGTGACCATGGCTTCTATTGGTGAAACAATATATGTGTTTGGTGGTCGGGACGCAACACATGCAGAGCTCAATGAGCTGTATTCGTTTAACACATGTACAAACAAGTGGACCCTACTCTCAAGTGGGGACACTGGTCCAGCTCACCGTAGCTATCACTCGGTAACCACGGATGACCGACACATGTATGTATTTGGTGGGTGTGGTGTTGCTGGTCGGCTCAATGATTTATGGGCTTTCGATGTTGTTGACAGAACATGGGCCAAGTTTCCTCTACCAGGAGATAACCTCAAAGGCCGAGGTGGGCCAGGGCTTGCGGCAGTTGGAAAGAAAATATGGGTAGTCTATGGTTTCGCGGGTATGGAGGTTGATGACGTGCATTTCTTTGACCCGGAGACCAAAAAGTGGGTTGAGGTCGAGACAAAGGGCGAGAAACCAACACCTAGAAGTGTTTTCTCAACTGTTGCTGTTGGGAAGTATATATATGTATGTGGTGGTGAAATTGACCCAAGTGATTTAGGTCATTTGGGTGCTGGAAGGTTCACGCATGAGGTCTACGCATTGGACACAGAGACGTTTATGTGGAAGAGGGTGGAGGATGGTTCTGGTGGTGGAGATCATCCTGGTCCACGAGGGTGGTGTGCATTTTCTGGTGGGAGGCGGGATGGCAAAGAGGGGTTGGTGGTGTATGGCGGCAACTCGCCGAGCAATGATCGGTTGGATGACATTTACTTTTTCATCCCTTGCTTGGACTGAGCATAGAGGGAAACTTTGATGCTTGGTATCGTAGCGAACGTGTGTATAATGGTAAAATTGTGGAAGGGTGCTCTTTAGCTGAATGCTGAAGAAAGATTAGACCGACTTTTAAAAGTCCTAAGGATCCATGTAATTTAGTGTAAAAAAGAAATAAAATGTGATTAGTACTCGTGAGTGAAAATAAAGATTTGATCGTGGGGTTTAAGTTGCTTGACAACTTGAGACTAGTCTTGCACGGTTAATTCCTTTTTTTTTCCCTTTTGGTTTTGTTATAGTAGCTTATATCTAATTATTATGGGTGTTAGAAAACTTGGTGTTTTCAAGGTATACATTATTAATGTTTGGATTATCAATTTATTAGACTATGAGTAGCGGGTTTTTTAAACCATTCCAAACTCAAATGCCACATTACCTGTCATATAACTTTTTTTTCCTTCTCTCTCTCAAACCCAAATAACATTTAACCCAAATACTTTCTCTCTTCTTACTATCTCTTATACACTCATAAAAAACAAAAAAAAAAGAAATCTCGGATGAAGTCGGGTGTAGGAAACCGAAGGAGGAAGATGGAGGGAACCCAAAATGGTGGTAGTGGACTAGTGGTGAACCCAATCTACCCGAAGGGGAACACGAACCCTTCGGGATTACCACTACGCCTAGCCTTATGTATATCACACTTCTCTTAAGTTGTATTTTTTTTAAATATAAGAAGTCAAGTTTAAGCGATAATTTAAAGATAATTTTCTAAACAATCGAATATAAGTTTCACCATTTGTAGAAGTTATAATCATATTATTTTAACGTTAATACCTACCAAAGTTAGTTACTGTTATGTAAATAGGTCTTAATTACTTTGTGCGCGTTGAAAACTTAGTTTTAGCAAGCACTTAACTATAGCGTCAACAAGTTCTTAGCTTGAGATAGAATCTAATGCGTGTTTTCTTAGCATTTTTTTAAGGTTTCGGGGTGCTGCCCCAAGCCATCCAAGAGGTCACCTTGACTTGGGCCTATTGATTGGGTAGCAGTTTGTAGTACATGCATGTTATGTTGTACTACCTAGTTTAATATTATTATTAAAAAAATGATATAATTGAATTATAAAGTAGTAGACATAGTTAACTAATAATTAGTTTTCTATAAAATTTAAAATACAACCCTAACAAGGGTTGATAATCAACAGAAAGTGTTATTAACGAGTCAACTTAATCCGGTATGACTATATATGAGATTCAATGTTTGCCTAGTAGATCAACCATTTTTGGCATTTTCTCTTGTAATATATTACTTGAGAGATGATTTATATGCAAAAATATATAAATCATATATTAAAATAATAATTTTAATACCCATATATGTTTTTTATCCGTATTTTTGTTCACATATTTAATAATATAATTGTTTAAACAAACCTTTCTGTTATGTATGTCAAATACTTATTATACAAAAACACGTGGCTATAAATAATTTATTTTGGCGCATATACTATTTATGAATTTCGCATATAAAGAAGACAAGAAAATGTTATTACGAGCTTTTGTCACTTCAGGTGAGCAGATTGGATTTTATTCTTATTTCGATAAACGAGATAAAAAACGATTGTCAAATAATAATAATAATAATAATAATAATAATAAAAAATTAATAATAATAATAATAATAGTAGTAGAGTTGTGTTTAATAAAGTCCATATAAAAAACATAGTTTTAAAATTTTAATATTTAATTACACGTGATTTAGTATATAATCACATGCGATTTGTAAAAGCATCACATGTGAATTACGAAAATATCACTCTATCCAAAATTTTAAAATGCAATTTAGACTATTAATGTCATTGATCCAAATACTAAAATTAGTCCATTAGGACTATGAATTAAGTACGGATTATATTGAAATAATAATAATAATAAATAAATAAAGCATGAATATAATTACGTTTTCCCAAGTATCTTGAAAAGGCTAGGTTTAAACTCATTATATGATTTAATTTAAAGTGTAAGATATAATATATTGCACTTTTTATAGATCGTAGATTTTGTTCCATATCCTTTGCTTACAAACTATGCCTAGCTAATTGCCCATACAGCTTTGACGCATCTTGTGCCTAGCTTCAATATACTTGCAAAAAGAGTAACAACTTCATGACTCGCATTCAAAGGATCGGAGGATATATATAAAAATACTAGTGTTAAAGATTTAATTTTTAAGTAGATATACATATTAGTTTTGAATATATAATTACAGATAATATAGATTAGAGTTTTAGTATATGATAACTTAGTCTGATTGTAATATAGATTGACTAGGGCTAATTATGGTTTATGATTAGAGTTTCTATTGTACATTGTTTATACTCTATAAATAGATATCAATATAACATATAATGCCTATGAATAGGGATGGCAACGGGCCGGTTTCGGGCCGGGGATTGGTCCCCCCGTCCCTGCTTAAAAAACTGCGGGGATTTAAACGGGGATCCCCGTCGGGTAACCAGGGAAAACCGTGGGGAAACGGGTATCCCCGTTTAATGTGAACGGGTAATTTTCACCATGGGAATACCCGTATAAAGTTAAACGGTGATTTTTCACCGCGGGGATTCTCTTCACTATTAAGATTTTGTCACGAGTTTTAAAAAACAATTATACTAAAATAATACAACATTAATACATTCTCCACAAATACATACAAAACGATCCAACATAATGATTAAGTGTTCATATGTATCCAAACAAATGTTTTTAAAACATTAAGTGTTTAAGGACGATTCAAATTATAAATTATATCACTCTTCCAACTTCATATGAATATAATATATAATTAAAAATAGAATATAAATATAAAAATATAATATAATCGGGTAATCGGGACGGGTATCACCGTCCCCGTCCCCGCTTAAATTATTCGGTTTTTCACCATCCCCGTCCCCGTTTAGCATCCCCGAAACCGCCCCGTTTAACTCGGTTATCAGTTTTCCCCGTCGGGTTCGGTTTTTTTTACCATCCCTACCTATGAAGTTTTCATCATTTTTAAAAAATATTTAATCTTCCTCGGTTCCTAGAACTTTATTTGTTTGTAGATACGTTGTGATTTGTAAAATTTGTGATAGTGTGTTTGATTTCAGGTGTTAAAATGTTGAATTGCTTGCTTTTTTGATCATGGATTTGACACATGCATTTATGAGAAATTTATGGGATTGAAGAATATTGAAAAACTCCCTAGCCATGTTGAAACAAACATAAATTAGGGTTTGTTATTGTCTATTTACTTATCAAGTTAGTGTTGGTTATTCAAGTGGCAACTACTAGAGTTGAGAGATCTTTTGTGGTAATAACTTTTGTGAATAATAAGTTATCCCATTAAATGTTATATGATAATTTAGTTACTTTATAGAAAAAGACATGTTTTTCAAATCGAGTGATAATGTCAATGTAGATTGATAGTTAAAAGATCGGCGAGAAGAATTGTAATTTCAAAATTATGTAAATTTAGCTATGTTTTTTTTAGTAATTTAATCTATTTACATTAATTATCGAGTATATGCTAAGTTGATAATAAACCGAAAATCCTAACCCAATATCACAAATCAAAACACCAATATTTATTGAAATTAACTTGTTTAAGAAATATTTCTACCATACAATGCATACATTCAAACAAATTCCTAAATCCACTGCTCTCAGAAGATAGATGTTGGATAACATAAAGGGTAAAAATCGTTGAAACACAACATTGCTTCACTCATGTACTAACTAGGATGCCTAAATTTATTTGTATGCAGATGGTCGTTAACGTTTGAGTTTACGTACGAATGGTATTTTTCATGATCGTACCGCCACTCATCAGTTCCAACGGCTTACCATAGAATGATGGATTATTGTGTATATGATATGTCAATTTGGAAAGGTGGAAGAATGCTTAAGAAATCACTAAATGTATCCCCTTAGCAGTGAGGCTACCATGCGTGTGCGACAAGGGCATATGAGGTATGTTAACTCTTCTAGAAACTCTTATTGACGAGAACTTTGAGGATGTACACTAGCAAATCAACCTTATAATAAGGAATATACGTAATAGGAATTGTGAGTTTTGTTGTTTAAATATGTCAAAGAGACTTGGTTCTTTGTCAAGAAATTTGCTAGGCTATTTAAGTTCATTGTTCACTAATAACTTTACCTATGATAACCTATTCATTGATATTTCAATGGCGATTTAAGTGTAAAGGACAAATTGTCAAATTTCGAGTGATCATTTTACATCACATTAAGATACTTATTTCCTTGAACTGCTTCACCTAACATGTAACATCCTGATTTCGGGCCTAGTGGTTACGTAGGCTAAGGTACGTTTTTACGTGATTAATGTTTGATTATTTGCTTGTTAGCATTTAATTAAATGATTTTAATTAAAGTTAGTAAATTAACTTGAAGAAATAATATGTATATGTGTGTACGGATATATATATATATATATATATTCAATTGTATGTATGCAAATATGTGAAGATAATTGCATGCGTATGTGTGTGTATGCATGGACACCTCCTGTTTGTGTTTCCAACACCTTTATACGTGGGTTTACTTCTGATTGTTTGCTTCCCATTTGCAAAACCGACAGTGTGTGTGTTGTGTGTGTTTTGAGAGAAAAGCAAAGAAAAGTTGTATACTTGAAAAGTGAAAGTCAAGATTTGTGGCTTGTTAATTCAAACAAAGGTATGGTGATACTCTTTGCATGATTCTGATCATATTGGTATGCTTTTCTAATGAAATACATGTGTATATGATGAAACACCATGAAAGGAGCTTGAAGCTCCATACTTGACAAATGGGTTTTGGTGTATATTGGTGTTTAAATGGCTATAATGTGTTCTTGATGTTGTTTACATGTTATAATATGTTTATACATGTTTTAGAAGTGTTCATATTGGATTTCAAGTGTTTAAATCGGATTTGGAAAGTTGTAAGTCGGCTGGAAAATGAAGAAGATGATGCAGGGTCGGTCGCGACGCGATGCGTCCGGGAAAAGAACGCGACGCGTTCTTGAGAAGTATCGGATTCTTGTGTGAATCCGAGAGGAAATCCGGATCCAAAATCCGACAGTGGAAATCCGGAATTTGAGGTCCGGGATTTGAAATCCGATACATGGGACTCAGATTGTGGAAATCCGACAAATGGCTCGACACGACGCGTCGGTTGTTTGGACGCGACGCGTCCGCGGTTGTAGAGGATTTTGATGTTTGTTTGCATTGTTTAATGCTATGTGCTATATGTTTATACATATGTGAATCTTACATGTTTATGTTTGATTGAAAGGATATAAATATATGTGTTTGGTATATATTTATGAATCGGTTACTAATTTCAGTTTATTCTTATCTCAGGAAAGGACAAGAATCAATAATATTAGACCACTGAGTGGGAGTTCGAGAACTCGAGGTGAGTGGATGTTTACTCACGGGTGTTATTAGTTGTAACTGGCTCGGGTTGCAACTGTTATCGGATTGACGCATGGATAGACTGTTTGTCTGCTAATTGATTAACTGTGATATGTTAATTGATTGAACTGATGCATAGATAGACTGTTGTCTATTAATTGATTAACTGTGATATGTTAATTGATTGTTGCGCCTATTGTGAAGTCAGCTGACGGCTGGGCATACCGGGCTGGGTTTGTTTGCTATCAGCTAATCAGTATTGTGGTCTTTTGATGCATTCGTTGCAACTTAAGATAATACTGTGTGAGAATAGCAAATAGACTATCGGTAAACCTTTGCTTGGCCGACATTGGTTGTAGGTTCCTGCAGAACCGCCGATCTTCTCGTGAGGCAAAGGGTGATTATGTGTTTACTGTTGTTGATATCATGCGGTTATTTGCTAGTATATCTGTGTTGGTTTATTTCCATTCACTTAGCTTTGTGCTAATCTCCCACCTCTCACTACTTTTACAGGTGGCTGGTGAGTTCTGCGGTTTAGTCGTGAGGGGGTGTAGTTTGGGGAATAATTGACAGGCACTCTGATTGGAATTGTGACGAGCCGTAGTTTTTGTAATACTGTATTTTGAACTGATTGGTTTTGTTAAACAGTGGTTTAACTTCAGTTGTAAATACTTTTATGTTTTAGCAAACGCTTCCGCAGTGTTAATTTAAATGAAAATTTTATGGGTGAAAATACGGTGTTACATAACATCCAAGTTTACAACTCATGTTGTGAGGATGCAATATTACCCTTTTTACTTATGAAGGGTGAGATTTTCCGGTGCCAAAAAAATAATGAACATGATTAATTGATGAAAGTTTTGCTTTTAGAACAAAGTTTAAGGGAAAGTGACCGAGAGCCGGTTTAGCATAAGATTGTAAGGTAGTACTTGCGGGTTGGTTTTGAGAGGTATTTTCCTTAGCTTTGCTCTGTTTATGTATCATATGAGTAACCTCCATTTCATGCTGAGACAAGATGTTACATATATCATCCCCTATCTCATACAATTGTGGTCTTTCATTTATTTAGCATCTAAATCTTAGCATCAAAGAATCAACATATATATGAAAATAGATTTCTACTTTCTTATAGAATGTGTTGCGCTTACACACTTCATGTGTTACATGTTCATTTGACTAACCACTTACAAACATTTTTACTGAAGCATTACCCTCATAAAAATTTATAAAGTTTAGTCTCCTTTTAGTATTTGGAAACCTCGATCTTTGACAATAATGTTAGGTGTAACTTGAAATTAACAATACTATTAGAATCTAATTAAGGGGGAGCTCGACGTGAAGTCAACGATGTCGGATCTTGGTTTGATCAAGATGGTTCACGGTGTGAAGCATGAGTGTACAACGAGGAGTAGATTGAAAACATGATTTTTGGATTTGGGATGTTTGGAGGGTGCTCGGCATGGGTCCAGGCTTCACGGTGTGGTGCCACCTAAATCAACAATTTGTATTGGTAAAAGATCTGATCGGCAACCTATTTATATTAATTAGGGTTTTTTTCCCTAGTTTTGTATTTATAAATATCGTAGCTAGGTTTCATTCAACCAATGCATCTTAGGGTGACATCTTGTAAACCCTTTCAGTCATAATAAAGAAGTCTCTGGTTCCTATCAGAGGACGTAGGTAGTGACCCTGACGACTAACTACGTTATATCTTGGTGTTTGTTTATCTTGTTTTTATTATCCGTATCTTCTAAGGTGTTCATGTTAAGGTTTTAAGTTCGATCCTTACAAGTGATGGATATGTTAAATACAAATCGTGTACAAATTGTTATTTAATATATGTTTATCAATAACACCAAATGCATATAGTATAATTAAGGGTTGTTTTGTAATTTAAAACCATTGTGCTCTAATCTAAGTATTAAGATTTTCTAATGTATGGTTAAACTTGATTTATCATGTTTTTCTTATAAATATGAGAGTGAAATTTATAAAGGATCCTATTCTAGACTTAAAATAAGAGGTTCACTCTCATGTTTGTGATAGAACATAATGAATCATATTTAATCACAAAATAAGAATATATGAACACTTAATCTAATGATAATTGTATACACACTAGATTATAAAGTAACAAGTATTTTTACTAAAAAATTCACTGTTTGAACCGGTGATAAACAAAGCTAGAGGTTTATATGTGCCTAGAATACGAGTCAGTTTTACATAATAACAAGCCTTGGAGGTTACATACAAACAACTTTTTTTTTCTTGAAACCGGTCACCATTGCAATTTTACAACCGGTCTATATCGCTGCTACCTTAGTGTTGTTACTAAATAAATGCATTTGTTTCAACATTAAATATTAAAAAAGAGCACGTTTATAGGTTTCTTTAATGAACAGTACTTAATTATCCTCGTTAAAAAAATTAAGAAAAAAAAGAGGGAGGGTCCCTTAATCAACGAGTCTAGACGATGTGAGTATGTGATGTACCCCATGTTTGGTTTTTCTCTTCCTTCAATAATTTTTCAAAAGACAAGTAGACAAGAAACTTAAACACATGCTTGCTCTCTATGTTCGAGGCTCATTGTGGGGGGTTTTTCGGAAACAATGAAGGAGGGTTTATTCCTTCATAGCGCGTAGCTTAGAGTTCGCATACTGCTCTATATGAATGTCATTGCGGACCCAACGCACTAATATAACTTCGTTGTTAAAAAAAAAGAGGCTAGCTATCTCAAATGCCTCACATTAATTAATTAATTAATTAATTAATTAATTATAAGCTGTATGTACAAAGAAGATATCGAGAGTATGTATGTATGTATTCGTCACGTACGAATATTCCTTTACACGTTTTTAATTCCCGTTTTTACGTATGTATATATGAAATAATAAATATACAAATTTAATTAAACGTACACCAAATTGTTTTTAACAATACCTGGTACGTAATTAATAAATTTTAACTTTTTTTAAAACTAAAGGGTATTTGTTGTTGCTAAAATAAAATATTTATAATGTCCACAGCCAGTTGGCAGATTCTTCAAAAAAAAAACAATAATAAAATAAAAATAATAATTAAAAACCTTTAGCGTAGTGTGTATTAAGCTCGGAAAAAGATTAATATGTGTATTCTACTGTTAAGTAGAAACATCTTTTAAATTTTGTAACATGTTTTCTTTTTCTGTTTTTTTTTTTAAAATTTTGGTTTTGAAAGCATGTCAAATTGTTTTTGAGTAATACATTATAAAAAATAATAACTAGTCTTCAATTATTTGTTGGTAAAAGTCATTAGTTTTGGCAGTTAATTATTAGACATATATATAATAATAATAATAATAATTAGAACATTTAATAGATAATCATAAAAAAAGGAGAGTAGTAGGTATATCGTACAAACATTTTCTATTTTGTGGCATAAAATAAGTAATTACAACGAGATGACCCCATAAAAGAAAGAAAAAAAATGACTCTTTATTTTTTTTCTGTTTTTGATAAATAAAACCAAATAAATATCTTTTAAACATAAATCGAAAGCAAAAAAATATAAGACAATTCTATTCCCTGCGTGAAGAAATCTCGTGGGAGACCCAAGATACCCGCTGTCACTTTATCACACCGACACCCCCCAAAAATAAGAAAAAAAGAAAATCAAACGAAAGCCAACCACGAAAAGCAAAACGCCATAACCACCGACGCCACCAACCTTCCACCACCGCTAGCAGTCTGATCCGCGGTATCATCATCACTGTAGTCCGAAGAATCCGGTCCCGGTGCTTCCGCATCATCCTCCGTCGTCTCGCCCTTCTTCGCCGCCTTCTTCTTCTTCTTCGCGGCCTTTGGCGCCGGCGCTGGCTCGTCGGCCTCTACTGTACCTTTAAATAACTCTCTAGGCATCAAAACCTTGTCAATTGTGTAAATCGCGATAGGCTCTTCGTCGACGACGGTTCCGCTTATCGTCGCCGTCACGACTTTCGTCTTCAACGTCACATCGTTGCCGTCGTTTTGCACCGTGAAATCGTACTTCTTCTTAGCTCCTTCCGTCGCTAACGTGTTCATCAATCCATTGCTGGATCTGAGCATTCCCATGGAGTTGTAAACCGGCACGCCGTGGTAAAGCAGCAACGACGTCTTCTCCGACGCCGTTAGGTTTTTGTATTTGGGCGCAAACGCAGCAATTGCGTCGTCTCCGGGACAAAACACAGTTACTCCACCGTCGGCACTGCTTAAAAAGGTTCCGATTGCTCCGGAGGTTGTTAACAGATCGTAAAACGCTTGACAACCGTCTCGCTGTAATAAATTGGTTAAGTTCAGATCTGGAGCGGCCGTCGGAGCCTCTGCCTCCGGCGACTGTAGAATCGCGCTAATTTGAATGACGGAGATGTTGTAAGGCATTTCCAAAATCGATTTGACATAAACGGTGTCGGTTTGAGATGGATTGTCTTCAGGAGTGAACCGGACTTTACCGCCCTTTACGTCGGTGATGTGGACGTAACCAGCGGTTCCTGGAGCTTCACCAGTGGCCTGATACATGGTGGCGGTAGATGTGGAGCCCTTGGTAACCTGGTGGAGCTTCTTGGAACCGAAGTAATCGGCGAAGACATGAAGAGAGAGAACATTCTTCATGGTCTGAAGGGAGAGACCTTTGGAGATCAATGATGACATTGCCGCATTGTCAACGGCGCAGACGGTGATTGTCTGACGGCGGTTGATTTCATTGGCGAGGTGAGTGAGGGTGAGGTAGTGGTTGAAGGTGGAAAACTCAGGGTGCTTGGCGAGGATGCGGGTGATATTGTGGCCGTGAACGGTGGCGGAGATGGAAAGGAGGAACAGGAAGGACAGAGAAAGCGCCGACACCGTCTGCATTGCCGGAGCTACGATGGTGGTGGTGGAGTTGAAAGATAAGTGAGTGGAGTGAATGGTCTGTGTTGAAAGTGTCGCTATATATATCCATGAGGAATACGGGATTGCTTTTCAACAAATTTTTATTTAAAACAAAATAGAAAAAATATTTATGTTTGATTGCTAAAATAATTATTCCATCAAATAAACGTTCCATGATTCTTAGATATCGATATTTGACATAATTAATAATGATTAATAACTTACAATTCTATTATAATATCTAAATCACATTAATAAATAATATTTAAATAAAGTACTTTATCCCTAGGGTGCCCGTAATAATTTTATTATTAGTCATATAACGAGCAAAATTTCCTCATCACGAGGTATATATCGTTACCTCTATTGCTATAGTTTTGTGATGTGTTTGTTATCTACTAGTTTTGTAACGTGACGGTTAGTGATAACAATAATTTATGTTATGATTACGGATGTACTTATGCAACAAAAATAAGTATTCTATTAATCCCTTCAAATGTAAATTATCTAGTGATGCATAATATCACTACAAGTAGTTAGAATCCTTTCAAACGAAGGAGAATATAATCGACTACGTTCTACTCAAATTAAGAGTATCCAAATTGTTTTCTAACAAAGAAGAAAAAAAATCAAAACCATAAGTTAATAGCTTAATGTTACAAGTGATAATAATAATAAGAAAAATTAAAAATAAATAAACTTAATTGGAAGGGTGTGGCGAAGTGAAGTCCAGACTGTCGATGAAATTATTTGCGGTTCATCAATGCTAAAATATTTTGTTGTGTTAAAATATTTACATGTCACCCAAATATTGTGGAATATTGATTATTTAAATCACGTACACCTAATTTTGATTAATTATAGTAAAATATTTAATAATTTAAGTCGGTTTAATAATCTCGGTTAAATAGAAACAACCGTATCACTGTCATATTGTCCACATCCACACCCTCCCACTAATTTGTCTTTTCGTTATAGCCCTCTGTTTTGTTGCTCAACGACATATGTAGTCCTCACTCTAATCCGAGTTACAAAATCACCCCCGACTAATTTTGGTACTTTATTTTTATACTTAAGGGAGAAAACCATTGTTTCAACTTTCAAACATCATGGCATTGGCTTCCTGGCGCTTCTTTAATAATAGACCCCAGCAAGATTCGTATTTTTATAATCTCAGTTTATTAAGTATAAAACTCTTCTTAAATACAGAATTCAAAGAATAATTATGTGCTTTTGGACCACATCAATTAAGAATTTAATTAAATCTTCAATTTTTTAATCTTAAAAAAGATACTAATGAGATGAATATAGATTGATAAGGATAATTTATGAATTGAAAAAGAAAACCCAGCCCTCCCTGTAAATATAATAAACACTTTCTATCTCATAAAGGTTGATTAAAAACACCTCCAACGTAGAAACAAAACATTACCGTAAATACCCTCCTTATGCCTCCATCTCTGATCGTCGACATCCTCACTTATGCCTCTATCTCGGGTTGCAAACAACATCCTTGTGCCTCCTCTATCTCTCTCTCTCTCGATCTCCAGTTACTCAGTTTTCTATGTCCGACGAAGTCACACAAAAGTCGATTTGTTTGATGTCGCCACTGATTTTCCATTGATCAAGCCATTACCCGTCGCACGAGACTATGATATCTCCCCTTTTCCCTTGATGATGCTCTCACACACCATCATGGATTTGAATCACCATCGTTGTTTCATATAGTTTAAGGGTGTAAAGCGAACCACTATATACTTAAATGACCATAGTTACTCACCTCATTAGTTTAGGGTTTAAATTGAACTTTTTGTGCTAGTTGTGTGCCCTTAAAAAGGAAATCATGGGTCCAAATAAGTGTCGGTTGCTATATTAAAAATTCCTTTTTTTCAATGAAATTCGTAGGTGTGATATTATCATCAAATTTAAATATAACGAATAAAATAGAATATTTTAGTACTTAGTTGGTACAAATTAATGAGAGTCGAGTCAAGGGTGAAAGAGCCGTAAGGGATTGTTTTAATTTAAAGATTTAAAATTTTCTCCTTAATTATATAGAATTGTCTTTTAAATATACGTATAGTTAAAAGGTTTAAAAATTATAAAAATAACACATTGAACTATTAATTACTTAGCGTATTTTAGCTCTTAAAAGCTACAAACTTATATTTCAACGCTAGTTTAAGTAATTATTTTTTAGAGTGTATTTTATTAAAATTCAAATTTCCCAAAAACTTGTAAAAGGTCAATGTCAACGTACCTGTTATAAAGCTAAAATCGTTAAAAAGAAGATAACGATACATGAAAATATGACTATTTAAAAGAAGAAAATGACCAAGTTAATTTGAATAAAATTTATTTTTAAGTTGATTTATTAAACGTATATAACTCTAAGTGTTTTTTTGTTGACAATGATGTTTTAAATCTTCTAATCTATATAAATAAAATATTAAATGCATTAAATTATTAAATAATCATAGATTCATAACCTTTCATTTAATAAAATAAATTTAATTACTTAATCTTTGACAATTTATCTAATCAAAATTAGAGTTTCAATTTTGACTTTTATAAGTCAAAATTGAATCAAAAGTTCAAAACTATTAAAAAAATTTCATATATGTCTTTTTTAAAACTTAAAATATCATATTTGTCAATCCTAATTTACAGATATTATATAACCCTTTATAACAATTCAAAATATTATATTTAGCCAAAATTTTAATTTTACCATTTTAAAATAATTTATAATTATTCAAAAAAACACAATTATGTCTCTTTGTATCATGATACCTTGTTTTTCTGTCACGTTTGCCCTCAACCTTACGTTGACGACTTGACGCTTTTACCGCTGGTTTAGGTTTTGACGTCGTATGTCGCTATCTCATTAGTGTTATATAATTATTTAATACCTTTTTATTAATAATTAATATAATATTTATCATAACAAAATAATAATAATAATAATAAAGGATTTGACGCAAAATAAAAGTAAGCGAGTCTTGTATGTTCCCGTTCTTGAATTATCGGGCTTTCACCTATTGCCTGGCTGTAGGTCCCCGCGACCCAACCGTTGGCATAATAGACCAAAAAACTCAAACGTTCCATTTCTAATTTACTCGTTAAAATACAAATAGAATAATTTTTTTAAAAAAATGCACACACATTGTTTTTTGGGTTCAAATTTATTTACTTTATTTCTAGTAAATATAGTGAATAGTTTTTTTAGTGTCTCTTGGGGTATGTACCATATTAGGCTCAGCCGGATCTCATGACTATCTGACCAAGAGCTCTGACCAACTAAAGGAATAACCTTCCATAGCTGAATCTTATGATCATCGGATCAACAACTCTGAGAGTTGATCCATAACTGAATCCTATGACTATCGGACCAACAGCTCCGACAGCTGATCCACAGCTGAACCTCATGACCTTCGACCATCTGAATCTTACAACCTTCAGCTTGAGAAAGAAAGACATACAACTTACTAAATATGTCATCTAATAATACATAGGACCACTGCTCCAAATAAGACATGCACAATAACCAAAGGAGGACCATGACAGAAGGTCAACACCTATGAGCCCTCAAGATCAGTCACTTCCAAATAGACTGACTGCTGGTTGTCTGGTGCAGAGGTTTGACCAGGCAGAGGAAGTGTTGCATGAACTATTGGATAATAAGAGGCATCCTCAGACCTCCAGCACTTTATATAACAACCACCTCACCTCAGGTAAGAACACATTCACTACTTAACCTCTGATATTAAACACTTATTTCTCCATATACATATCTTTAATCCATATACTTACTCTCCCACTGGAGCTTGGTCACGAGGTTCTACCCTCGTGACGAGGCTAACGGTAGTCTGTTTTGCAGATCGTTCAAGGATTACAAGTTCCAGACGAGCCTCCTCCCTCTTACGTTGACCTCAAGAAGATCCTTGTTTCAACAATGTCAATTAATGAGAAATATAATATAAATATTTAAATTTGTTAATAAAACTAATGTGTACATTTTCGGACGGAGAAAAGATTTTAAATTTTAACTATAAAAAAATCATGAATCTCATGTTGCATAAAAATAATTTTAAATTTCATTTTGTTTTTAAAAAAGGTATCATGATGTGATAAAAATTACACGATTTTTGTTTTTATAAGAAATTGAAACTTACAATTTTTTCTTATATGTTACTTTATTGTCAAAATTTGATTTAAATGTTATATGTTCCTGACAATTTATTCAATTTTTATTTAACTTCATTTTATTAAGTATTTATCAATACTATATATTATAAAACATTTAAGTCATTAAAATCTCTTAATTTTAAGTAATTAGAAATTACTAATTTACCCTTATTTAACCATATAAGAAAACTATTATATAGAGTTAATTAGATTCTTAAATACCATTTTTATAACTAAACCTTCCATAATAAATAATGTTTAAAAAAGTCAAGTCAATGCAAATTAATTTTCAAACTATACGATATTAAATACAAATTAAAAATTAAATAAAAAGGATTTTCATAAAAATAATAGTTTTAAATATTTTATCATATAACACATATTTTAATTTAAGTATTCAAAAATATGTATAGCTAGAACTTATAAACCTAATAAAATGTAACCTAAATTATAGAAATTTTCAGATTTTTTACATGACTCGTGTAATCAAAACAAATTTTTTAATTTATAATATATTTAATATTCTTTTTGTTTCTCATTTTATTGTTTTTTAAAATTAATAAAAGAAATGGAAACATGAGAAAGAAAATAGATACATTGCGAACGAAAATTGTTCGATGTTATTATAATGCATGATATAATAGTCTTATGTTATTAACAACAGACATGTTATTGAGTAGGAATTATTTCTAGGCGCCGCATTACGCGGGTAATATGGTAGTATTTATATTATATATCTATTTATATGGAACTATTTTGTTATCAGAAAGCAACATCTTATAAATAAAAGAGTAAACTTATATTAGATTATGTGTTTTTAATAATCAGAACCAGATACTCAACTGTAAGAGAACGTGTTACTGAATAAGTGTTTGGATTTGATTATGCTGCCTCATATTGCAATAATCAGATAATCACCTTTTTGCGTGCTTAGCAAAGTAGATTAATGGATTTTAAAGGATAAAAACACAACAATCAAATAATCAGTTTGAAAAAGCAACTCAAAAGTAGATTATCAAAACTACGTTTTGTAGTCTCGAAAACACAAATAATTGAGTTTTGAAAACATAACCCCAAAAACTTTAAACTAATTATTTACGATTTCAAATTATAATAATTAGATAATCAATATTTAAACGCAATCCTAAAAACCCTCTTAGTATACAGAAAAGCTCTAAAAGATTAAAACAGCTATCAATGCCCATGGGCTTTTCCCCCAAAACAAACTATAACCCAGCCTTTATTCGGCTCTTGGAAGTTGGGCTTGAGCCCAAACTTTTCAGACATATATCTTTCTATTTTGGTAAAACTGAAGGCGTTTTTGTTTAAAATTAATTAAAAGAGTAGTTATTTTTTAAGTTCGACAATTTTAATAAGATTAACGATGTCTTAGTTATCTTTAACGATTTCTTTGATCATTAAAGGATAAACATAGAATATTTTTTGTCTTGACCGAAAGTCCTTCATCGACTAATATATCAAACCTTGTTTGACCGGTTATTCTTCTTCTAAGTCGTTGACCAACCTGATTCTCCATCCATCATCTTCTTTCTACTCACTATTACACTATTCCAACCATCGTAACTCAGACAAGTACTCGTCTGGGACTCGCTAATTGATCCGTGACCGAGGTATTCGAGAAAAATCGGCCAAATAAATGGTTTTGGTCAGACTCGAAGCAAGTCAGCCTGGATAGGAAGTAGGAAGTCAAACTCAACCAACGATTTGTAATAACTAAAAAACTCTACATTTGATCCAACTCAAGTCTCTCGATCTCCCTTTCTCCGTCTCTCTAAACGAATGCCTTTTGTGGAAGTACCGAATGTCGAACGCCGACCATGCAAGGTTAATTTTTCTAACCTAAGATTTTTGTTCTTTAAAACGTATCATTATGTTATAATTAAAATTTAATTTAATGTTCATATGATACTTAACGACGTAAAAAAGTATTTATGTTTGAATTAGTTAACTATTAGAGCATTTTATTTTTCTTTGTCTACTTTGCTATGTAGTTATAAATATTTAGCAATTTTTCATTTATATGATTTTGGGAATGTTCTTAAAATAACTCAATCCGAGAACTCTTTACCTAGCCCGTTACTCGCTAGCCCCATAGTCTACTACTCAAGTATCATCTAGCTAGTTTTACAACATTGATTAGGTTCAAACCTAGCTAGCTTCGTGACCGAAGCAATGTAGGTGGAAAACATTCAATAAATCTTGAATTAAATAAAGGAAACGAAGGATGAAAGCAAGCACACATATGTTATACGTTCACATACATCACATTACATAGGGTTAAATTAGACAAATTAGAGGTTCAAATAGAAACACCCTTTTATAATATATTTTATTCCGCCATTCAAACAAAATCACATCTTTTAAGCTATTTCATTTTTCACCCATCAACTCTCTCTTTCTTTCTGCTACAGTTCCCAATAATATTATATGATCCAAACTCTCAGAAGATGCTTAACTTTATTAAGTGCACAATATATATGTGCTCCACTTCAAAATTGGAATAATAGAGGGTGAAAAGGCCTCACAACCCTGTCCTAATCTGTGTGGTCCATTAATACAACATTGTGGGATTGTTTGGGCTTTTGTTAAAAGAAGGAAAAATGGAAAGGGTAGAAATGGGCTTCTACAATTGTTGTGTTCATAGCATTTTTTAAACTTTTGACATGAGTATGGTGTTCTTAGATTGCACCTAATTTTACATGAACCATACCACCTTCAAAGATTAGCCATATGCCCATACTCAAATAGCTATCTATACCAGACATGATATACTATATGTTTCACATCTCATCTCGAGTAAAGTTCACCTGTTGGATGGTTCCGTCGAGCAACATTGAACAGTATGCGATTTTCAGCTTTATAAATTCATTTTAGATACCGGAATTCTCGTATATGTCAATGAGAAGCTAAACTAATCATGCAAATAGTTGGATCACTTATAGAGTTGGTAAAAAATTTAAAATTATGATTTATTTTATTAAAAATTAAATTTTATAATTCTCTATCGACACAAAACAAATACAAGTTAATCTTCAACAACCCAATTTTGATTGCTTAAAGGCTATCTCGATCATTCTTGGAAACTCAAATGTAGACAAACCACAAAAAAAAAATTTTGATTAATTAAATTTTAGATCACGATTTAATTTTGCTAGTTATATTTAATTAATTTTAGCCTACTTATTTTTATTTTGTTATGTTGTTATATTACGTACACTGGTTATATTTCGGACATGTGAACATGTAATTGTTATTAGGAGAATTTATTTGATGTTATTTAGAGTACTTAATAATCAAGAAAAAGAAATCAAATTGGCAATTTTTTATGTTTTAAAACTTTAATAAAAAAGATTAATTAATCCAACAGTTATATTATTCTCAATAAAAAGGGTATTAACTATATCATTATACAGTTTATTTAACAAAAAAAAAAAAAACAACAACAAGAATTACTAGTTTCAGGCTTTATTTAGATAACAAGGGTGAAATTTGTTTTTAAAGAGGTAAATGAAATTACTTGTGTCAAGTTCACTGTTTACAGAAGAAGAAGAAGAAGATATGACATATAGATTATAATATGGCCAAAACAAGTGATGGTTTATTCACTTCCAAAAGAAGATTATAAAAATAAGACAGAATTTCGTATATACCCTTACAAAAACTGATAATTACGTATATATCCTTACAAAACTTAATATTACTTCAATATCCTTCTAAAACCTTAAAACTCTCAAATATACCCAAATCATTATTTAAAATCAATTAATTAAATTTATAGTAATAACTAATTATCTAAAAACCTAATAAATATCAATCTCCTAAACTATCTCTCTAAAAACTCACGCCCAAACTCCTTCCAGTCCATCCTATAGATTTCTCAGCTTCACCATTGACGATTTGAAGCTCATCTGCAATCAGGAAATTGACATCTCTTACCATAAATCATCATCTCTTCCCCCATTTCTCACATGTTCATAAAAAGCATGCAAGACCATTAGGACATTTAGGCTGTAATTTAAATGCTGCTTGAAGGTTGTTCTAGGTTCGACTTCAACCGTTGCTTGAAGGAGGTTGGTAGAAAAGGTGCTGAATTTTTTTGCTATTAAATAAGGAACCATTTGAATATAATTTATGTCCAAATCGTGAGCTTTTTTCTCGATGTGTAAACAAAATATGTTGAGTTCGAATATGCCTACAAGTGTTTGACAATATGTCTCACAGAAACATTGAAATATATTGAGAATTTATGGCATGCCTAATGGTTGTGATACATGCAAATGAGAAAATCGTACAAGGAATGAACATATGAAGCTGAAACGTGTGATAAACCTAATAAGCATGTGAGAGGAGATGAGTTGTTTAGGATGGACGTGAGTTAGTCATGGGTATAACTAATAGGAAGTTTGTATTTTTCAAGTTATTAGATAATTAGTTATTAATATAAAAATTAATTAATTGATTTTAAATAATAATTTTGGTATATTTGAGAGTTTTAAGGTTTTAGAAGGATATTGAAATAATATTGGGTTTTGTAAGAATATATACGTAATTAACAGCTTTTACAAGGGTATATACGAAATTCTGCCTAAAAATAAAAACAACAGATCCATAGTGTTCGATCTCATCTAGCTAGCTCCATTGGTGCAGTGATGGGTCAAGCCCTCAATATTACTATTTATTCTTAGGTTTCTCTAACGTATGTCGTATTTATTACATAATTGATATGCTGAATTTTAATTAATTGACATTGCACCCGCAAGTGGTGGGTGGTTAGCAGTGGGCGGTGGTAGGCGACGGTGGTTTATCCTCCTACCTATACTCTACATACAATATTATATGATTATATGATTAACTGATAATTAATTGAAGTTGCTAGAATTGGGGGTGGGGTAGGGTACGGTGGGTGGGGGAAATATTTGATATATAGCAGAGTCAATTACATCGTTGGTCCTTTTAGTATTAGGGTTATTTCACCTTCGATCCTTTAAGCCAAAAGGTTACAAAATATGTCTTTTAAATGAGTTTCTTGCACATCATTGGTCCTTTGACCGTTAAATTTAATAATGTTACAGTTAAATTTTTTAAAATACCTATTTTACCCCTTTCCTCTCTATCTCTTTCCTCCCTATTTAATTCAAGCATCCCCCTTTCCGCTTTATCTCTTAATTGACCCACTGTTGCCACTAGACCATCGCCGGACTGCCACTACCACTAGACCATCAGCAGACCGCCGTCTTTACCAAACCACCACCACCACCTTAATACTGTGACAACCATGAGACCGCCACCACCATAAAACCCTCATCCCCTTACTGGAGCACAAAACTCCCTCTTTACCCTCTCTACTACAAAGGGCTCAATCGCTACAGATTTGTAGCCTTTTTTCGTCAATGGAGAACTTACCACCAATGGGAACTCGCCGCCATCGGTTGCATTGAAAACTTGCCTCCTTTTTTTTGTTTTTCTCAAATCTATAGCGTGTTTGTAACATACCGGTCGACGCCGACCGGGCCTCTCCCGGCGCTACCCATTCCGGCATGTTAGGTCCGCAGCCCAATACACCCCAACCCCTCTCGTAGTCCTAAGACATCACCCAAATTGTTGCCAAGATTTGAACCCTTGACCTTTAATAGCGAGCTTTCCTGAGTACTATCACCAGTTGAGCTCTTTTTTGTAACATACCCGTCGACGCCGACCTGTCGGCGCTGACCGGGCCTCTCCCGACGCTACCTATTCCGACGCCATGTATTCTGGCATGTTAGGTCCGCAGCCCAATGCACCCCAACCCTTCCCTCTGAAATAAATCCAAAGTAGGTTGTTGGTGAGGCTTGAACCCAAGACCTCACCCTTTAATAACACCCTTTCCAGAGTGCTATCATCATTTAAAAGTACCAACGGTTTAAATGACCGAAAGTAAAATACACCCTATGCTAAAAGTACCAACGGTTTAATTGACTTTATATATTATATAAATAATAATATTAAATGAGTCGATCCGGGTCAAGATTCATTAGTAATTAGTGGATCCGATCCAAATTCAATTAAATGGATTTTGATATTAATGGATCAGATCAAAATAAAATTAAATAGGTCTACGGACCAGAATAGATATTTAAAAGATCCAATCCAATTTACCCTATTGACGTCAAAGTGAGTAAGCACTTCAGTTCTCCTCTAATCAGTGGTGGCCGGAGGAATTGAATGCAGTTGAATATGGATGATTGAGAGCCGGCCACCATACATGCATACATGTATAATGGAGTATTACGTACGTACTGGTAATTTGTTTAGGGATCCGATTAATATAAGTTAAATTAATTAGCAGATATATATGGGGCGCGCGACAATGGAGGCGAAATTCCGGTGGCCGGTGGTGGAGTTTCCCTAGCTTGTCAAGCAAAGCTAGCTAGGTTGTACGTACTGTTTGCCGGCCAGTTTGCTTTAACAAAAAATAAAAATAAAAATCAAACGAAAATAAAAAATCATGTTTTTTGAGTAAATTTTTACCATTTAGCCTTCAACAGACGGCCGCCGTCTTCATCCCGTTTTCCCCCTACTTGTGATAGACAATCAATTGGGAAAAATGTGTTTTTCATGTTTTTGTACACAATTGTGTGTGTATATATATAGGGGAGGGTTCAAACGAGAACTGCGAGAACCAATCTTGGCCGTTCATTTTGGATAATGGAATTCATGGATGAAGAACGTTGGGGGATTGAGTGTGGCAGGGTGCATGTAAGGAATTCATGGGTGTACAATCCAATTGAAGGAGGGGGAATTGGATGGCTAAGATTGGTTCTCGCGGTTCTCGTACGAAAAACAGTTTTCGTTTGAACTCTTGCCTATATATATATATATATATATAATTAGGTTACGGTAAACTTTCAGGCAAGTAGATCTTATTCGGCAGTACACGTCGCTTTGACCGTTGTACACTGGGAAACACACGTTGAATTTGTTATAAGAGAACTGTACGTGTCTAACATGGACCTCGATCGATCTCCCCGTTATTTTTTCAAGTCTACTTCATTCTTCTGTTGTTGTAACTTGCGTTTTAATTAATAGAATCAATGTTTTCCCATCAGCTACTTAAAGAATTTTGTAGGTAACCATAAACTCGGAATATATGAAATAGAAACACATATGCGTTAATCTTTTGTTTGTCACCTTACTTACGGAAATATAAAAAATATGGTCTATATATATCCATATAAGGTTGATGTACATAATTAAGCTTTTGACTAATAACATTCAACGTACCCCTATGTGACAACTGACACGTACCATCCAACCATCACGTACGTACCGGTGATATATGCCATCTTAACCGTCATTACCGACGTATTACGTATACCCCGACCACCACCGACTCTAACTACCTTACTACTACCACGTACTAACCTACCTCAAAGGAACAATAATTGATGATTTGGGTGAAGAACTTAACAACGTACCGACATAAATCCATCTGATTTTGGGTTCATAGGAACCAGATATATATAATCACCATGCATGCTAGCTACATCCGTTTTGCGTGTTTTGGTTCAAATTAACGTCTTTATCCGTGTGATAATCCTGTGTAGGCTTTATTAAGTTTGTAGGACACATTTGATTAATATAAACAAAGGGCGAGGGCCGCGAGGTACAAGGGAAAACTCCTTTAAGATGCACAACAGTAAGAACATGAGTAAACTTGTAATTTAGCATTTCTCCTTTAAGTTCATGTTCACCTATATATAACTACCCAAAAGTTCAAGTTTACAATCTAAATCTTAAAATCAAAATTATTTTTATAATATTAATAATTTAAAATTTTGTATGCATTAATGCATCAAATCAGCCATATAGACAAAAACTTTTGTATGCATTCATGCATCAGGTATATAGTCAAACAGGAGATCAGAAAACGTGACAGTTTTTAAATCATCCGATCAATCAAATCAAAGACCCAAAAGTGTTCTCTCTGTTCTTATTTTAAAGATATTCTCATTTGATCCTAGTGTTTAGTGTTGTCTCTTCTCATTTTAAAGATGTTATCATTTGATCATAACTCTGTAAACAAAACTAACTTATTTTTGGGTACAAGTAATTAATGTTTGACGGTGATTATTTAATTTCTTGTAATTTATATGTGAATATGATTCTGATTATATTAGAATTCAGCCGCGATAAACTTATTTACTTGATTTTATGATATGATACTATTAAATTTGCTATGATTGATAGCGAACCATTATGAAAATGATACGATTAGCGTATGCACTAAAAATGACTTTTTTTAACAACAAAAATTTTATATTTATTTCAAAATTCAAGTGTTCAAGTACAGTCTCTAATATTCCGTCATGGAGATCACAAATGTAAGAGACACACAGAAACTGAGGGCTAAAATCATAAAAAGCAAAACACCTTAGTCTATATCTTTATAAC
This sequence comes from Dittrichia graveolens, assembly GCA_038502395.1. Lineage (NCBI taxonomy): Eukaryota > Viridiplantae > Streptophyta > Magnoliopsida > Asterales > Asteraceae > Dittrichia > Dittrichia graveolens. The sequence continues at coordinate 17,469,653 of JARJIL010000006.1, forward strand.
TCTTGATTGGTTATGGAATTTACTTCTTATATTTTAAAGTGATTTTAATATTATTAAACTATAAAAATAAATGTTCAAAATCATAAACTATAATGCATGTATAAACACCCATAGAAAATTAAGCACTAAAAAACTATGTAAATGAAATGATTGCGGTACATAGTAATGATTGATTATATATGCAATCAAATAGTAGGATAAGGTAGTACATGTATGTTTAGATAATGCCTAGTGCCATAGTGGGTTACGATTATGGCCTTCTAGGAAACATGCTACTATGCTAGCCAAATGTAGGTTGGACGGACCCATGATTTCGATTGATTGGTGGCATATATAATGATAAAAATAAAATTAATTAAAATTGATAGTGTTGTTCATTTTTTTTTGTTTCTAGTTAATCGAATCGAATTAATGATGTTTCAGTTATTGTTTCGGTATATTAGGACCAAAATTTAAAACAAAACACAATTTATATGAAGCAATGTTAATTAAATTGTTATTTTTAAGGTAAGCTAATGTACTTTAAAGGTATAAATCGAAGATTGAACAATATCTTATCATTTTCTTAAAAAAACATTTCACTTATTATTAGATTTTGGCGGCGCTAAAAAATCACTGGTGGCATCCCAAAATTTGACTGGTAGCACCAGTTCGAAAATATTGAAATTTTCCACTTCGTCTACAAAATTGACTAGTGGCCCTTGCCACCATCAAACTATATAAAGGTCCGCCCGTGTGTGCTAGAGTGATATCTAGCTAGCAAATGAGGCCATTGCATGCTAACATCACATAGGTCTTCGGAGTGTCATGCGGATGGGCACTGTTATTATCTTCATTTAAACGACACCATGGTGCATGTTGTGTACGGCATAGTTAGAGCAGCAAAAGCGGACAAATCTTAGCAAATGATGTACAAGTAGGAATTGTGGGCCCATTTGGTGAATGGATTACTTGGATAGATCTTCTCTCTATGATTTATTTATTCTTTTAAGAAAATTGAGAAGAATTGTGTGAAATGAATACGGAGATTTGAGGGTTGAAAGAGAAATAAAAGGAGAAGATGATACAACACATTAAAAAAACATAGGTTGTAATGTGATAATCTTACAACCTTTGGAAGAGAAGCATGGCAAGAGTTGACTTATGGTCACCTCCAACTTTCAAAAGGTTGATGACGTTATCAAAATATAACATCCATAAAAGAAAACCTACAAGTATTTTCAGTACAATAAGAAATTATATATAAATATAGATGTTTATAAATGTTTTTAAAAATACATATAAAAGAAATAGAAAATTTCTAGTTACAAACCATATTTTGAACACAAACGGGTTAAAGACCAATCTTTAAAGCGTTTGGAGTGATGAAAGAAAAGGCCAACATGACAATATGATAACGAAAGTCACTGCTTTATTTATTTAGGAAACGCGTCTAATTTTAATTTTTTATGCGGAGAAGTTGTAAGACAAAATAAAGTAATAGCCAAAAAAATAGCCGATATTAGAGTATACATATTAACAAATCTAAATCTTAGGTTATTACAATGACACTAATAAAAATAAAAATATCATAAGTTCACAAGAACCTTAATTTCACAAATATCAAATCCTTTTTTTTAGGGTTGAAGGTGTACGAATCCATTTAGGCCTACAAAAAACCTTTAAACCCTTAAGGAATACACAACATCATCATCATGAAATTTTGATTACTCATGCTTTAATTTCAAATCTTGAGCACTTGATTGACCCCACCGATATGTCAATTTCTATCATATTTTCTTCCTCATTCATCTCCGGCCACCATAACACAGATTCCGGCGACCTTTGCCAGCGACAGAACTTGGGTTCTTCATCCTTGTAATGTTTGTGCCCAACATAATGGCCACCGGGGAGTTCAATTTCTATTAAACTCTCCTCGTCGGATATCGAACCGTCGGAGCAGTCGGCTCCACGGAATGTCCGGCCAGAAGATTGCCACCCATCGAAATCGGAATCTTCTTCAGTTATACATGAAAACTGATCAATGATTTCGCTTTCGGAGCAAGAATCCGGCGAACCCACATCTAAAAATCCTTTCTTTATTACATCTGCGACTTGATTTGAATCATTGCCATCATCTTCCTGCTCAAGAACTTGTACGTTGTGCTTTGAGTGTGTCAAGAACAGAAATGCAGAAGAACCCATGATTAAACTTGTGATGATGAAAACAGTGTAATTCCCACAAGCAAAAGTGAAAATGGGGATTAAAAAAGATACTATCCATGGGTTTCTGAGGGAAAAACCAGAGGATTCCATCTGATCTGAAAACTCTGTTCTTGAGACTTATAGTTCAAGAAAAAAAGTAACTAAACTTTAAGAAAATAAATAAAAAATTTAAACAAAAAAAGATGGGGATTTAGGGTTGGTTGAGCAAGATTCAGGGAGAGAAGAAAAAGAAACAACAAGCTAGAGAGTCTAAAACTGAGTACACAATGTGTGCAGTGGTGAAGAGATATAAATATAGACTTCGAAGTAATAAAACTTTAAAAAAAATGGAAATCTTTATGGTATAATAAAGATGATGAGAACTCAAACAAGTTTACACACAGTTCCCTATCAAGTGTGTGTAAAAATTTGGATAAAAAAATTGGCTACCAATGAGAATGGTGTTTGCTGCTTCCTCTGCAACTGATGATTCTCTTGGAAAACCCGAAACTCTGATGGTCTAAAGCTTCGGAATTTGGGAAGCCATGTGCAGACCTCTGAGCTCACCACATGGCAATTCTCTTCTTCTTAATTTCTCCACTCAAACAATGACATACTAAACCATAAACAAATGGCACACGGATCCGATTTGACTATATTTCCTTTCCGGATATTAAATCAAAACAATTTACCATTTTAAAAATTATTTCATTGTGCTTTTTTTTAACAGCAGCAAAAGCTATATACATCGTTAAACGTTTAAATTATTCGATATTTAACGTGTTTGATTCTTGTTTCCAAATAAATATCGTGTTAAATAACAAATAGTTGTCGTCAAATCGTTTAAGTTAAAAACATCACGAATCATTAAGTAATTATTTTAACCAAATGTTTCATTTTTTGCATGTTTTCATATTAAGAAAATCATATATTATTGTGTATTTATTCACGAAGAAGGTTTAAATGATAATTTTTACCATTCGAATTACTAATTCAAAATCTTTATCAAACAACTTGTCACGTTCATACAAAGTCTTTAAAATGTTTAGGCTATTAACTCATTACTCATCCGATGCTAAATTATTTTGTGTTATCAAACCGCCTAACATATTTTGCTAAAGGTATTCTGGTTAACAAAACAAACATTAATTGAATTAATGTTCAAAAGCTTTTTTTTTCTTTTTTCTTTTTTTTTTGCTTTTCAAAAAAAAAAATTATTAAATAATATTAATACTATCACGGGCAATGTCCTTTTATGGGTCAAAAGGGGCATTTCTTTTTAAAGGTCAATGCAAAATGTACTAGAAGGACCTTTGGCTCTAATCTGAAATTCTGAATCATATATTTACCTTTTACTTTAGTTTCTACAGGATCAATCCATTGGATAGACATTTTTCTATTAAAATAATAGAAGATAATTTTTTTCATAGAAGAAATTATAATTCTTCTCCATAAATTAGAACACCTTGGAGCAAATGTATAAGCTAGTGTATGAGTGACTCTCGTAGTCTTATGTGAAGTTTTTAGAAGTAATACTTTTTTTAATAAAAATAAGTTTTACTTCAACGTACAAGTGTAAACTTTTACTTTTTCTTAAAAAAGAGATGATCCTATATGATCCTAAATAAAAATATATTTTAAAATGTTTCTAGACCTTTTGATAAACCAATTAACTTAAATAGCATTTAATTGGTTATGTTTACTATTTAGGGTTATATTTTTATGCCATGTTATATTTTTAGCTGTAGTTGCAGCTAGTTACCAAAAAGCTTGATGCGAATAAAAACTTTAGTTTCCAACTCTTAATAAAAGTTCCAGCTTTTAGAAATTTCAATCGACTCCGGTTCCTATTGATCTTGAATTTAGTGGTCAAGTGAAGAAAAGTTAGCATGCACTAGAACCAAGGTTTTCCCTTAGATTAGTTGAGGGTGTAAGATAATTCAAAATGAGGGTGAGACCGGAACCGGACGAACCGGTATCGAAATCGAATTTTTGGTTTTTTGGAACTAAATACCGAAAACTAAACATGTACTGTTATAAGACCGGTTCAGTTCAAGAAATTTCATACGCTTGAAAGAAAGCGAGATGTTCCCATTGACATGTTTGGTCCCTTGATTGCAAATAACTTAAATAATGGACTACTAATAGAACGTAATTTAGTACTTTTAATATTATGTATATTTCAACACATTCTTGGAGAGCGTGGAGATTGAGCGTGACAAGTTGCATGAGATGAATTCACGAGTGGGTTGCTCAGATTGGTTCTCGCAATAAAAAATGGTTCTCAAATGATCTTTTCACTATATATATATATATAGGCAAAAGTTTAAACAAGAACTGTTTTTCGTAGGAGAACTGCGAGAACCAAATTTTAGCCGTCAAATTCCCTCTCCTTCAATTGGATTGCCCACCCATGAATTCCTTACATGCACCTTGCCACGCTCAATCCTCCCACGCCCTTCATCCATGAATTCTACTTATCAATTGAACGACTAAGATTGGTTCTCGCAGTTCTCGTACAAAAAACAGTTATCGTTTGAACCCTCCCATATATATTTAGGGGAGTGTTCAAACGAGAACTGTTTTTCGTACGAGAACTGCGAGAACCAATCTTGGCTGTTCATTTTGGATAATGGAATTCATGGATGAAGAGCGTGGGGGGATTGAGTGTGGCAAGGTGCATGTAAAGAATTCATGGGTGGACAATCCAATTGAAGGAGGGGGAATTGGACGGCTAAGACTGGTTCTCGTACGAAAAACAGTTCTCGTTTGAGCTTTTGCCTATATATATATATATATATATCTTCTAATATAAATAAAAGACTAACCTTCATCAATTTAATTAAAAGATCTTAACATTTCATTTAATCAAAATTAAATCATATCCATTTATTTTATTAAAATTGAAAGTCTAATTTTGACTTTTGGTAGTCAAAGTTGAAAACTCAATTTTTAAAATTTAATTTTAATAGAAGATAAGATAATTAGCAAAAAAAATATTATTATACTTTAATATAATAGTATTATTATAAATATTATTTACGTTATTATAAATCAAAATATTTGTGAATCATATAATATGATTAGAAAAACATGTATACTAATTTAATATAATAATACTAATTAGAGTAACCATATATGATATTTAAAACCCGAAGTTCATACAAATTAATTTTCTAATTTAGTTTTGTTTTTAAATTCCATTTTAATTTAAAAGTAAATTTAATTTGTGTTATAATTATTATCTAATTCAAACTTTTAATCCGCTACATTAATTTAGGAATAAATATTCAAGTTCTTTAATATGAGAATTTCTCGAAAACTAAAAGAGTTTTATATTAAAGTTAGTTGACATATAAAAATAATTGATGATAACTTCAAAAATAATAAATATAAAATAACAATTTTATAATTAACCGTGTATTTACACGGGCATTTAAATTAGTGTATATATATATAGGGGAGGGTTCATTTAAGAACCAATTTTATTGCGAGAACCACAAGAACCAATTTTAGCCGTTCATTTTGGATAATGGAATTCATGGATGAAGAGCATAGGGGATTGAGTATGACAGGATGCATGTAAGGAATTCATGGGTGGGCAATCCAATTGAATAAGCAGAAATTAGATGGCTAAGATTAGTTCTCGCAATAAAAATGATTCTCAAATAAATTTTTCAATATATATGTGTGTGTGGCTGACTAATTGGCTAATTTAGTTAATTTCTTGGACCCATCATATTTATAGTGTAGCAATGCGAAGATGAATGAATTAACAACCATAGAAAAAGGTATATAAATAAATGACGTCATCTTTTAGTTATTTACTCTACTTAATTTCTTTTGAATATGCATCCATGCGTGTATTTATGTATGTATGCATGTTCGTGTAATTATGCATTTTTAATTAATTAAGTCATGACCTTCTGATTGAAAAATAAATCTTGTCTTCATATTTAATTATATAAATATGCATCAAGCTAGTACGGTCATATCGTAAAATTATTACCCAAGTAAACTTGTTGATTATTCTTTTAGAAGTTACAAGTTAGATTACGTGAAATGCACACTAATATTTTAAGTTATATTAAATTTCAAAGCCTACATCAGTGAGGGTCAAAGGGTGAGCCGAGTAACAAGCCTTAGTATGAGCGAGTTCGATCTTGAGCTGACCGTCATGTTTATTTTGAGTCGAGTGCATGATCTGGCTTCCCCGGCCATCTATCTAGCCATCCTTAACGACAATACGTATCTATTCATCATTTCACAAAATCTTTAAACGACTACAAGTAATCATATACGTACATATACGTACTACTAGTCAAGTCGACGTTAATATTGGATCTAGCTATATATCCCCGCAATACTATCTTCATCCGATAACATATGATATGATGCATCATTATTTTATCCACAGCTAATTAATTAAACATATGAATTTTTTTTGTCAAATAACTTTGTACTATATGTACTACGAGTCAAGTTGACGTTAATACTGGATCTATCACTACAACACTATCTTTATCTTCATCTTCATACGATAATATATGATATGATACATGATTATTTTATCCATTGCTAATTAAACATACCGTGAACTAAAAATTATTAACAATATCCTAAAGTGTTTGTCTCTTGATTCAATACACATACTTCATAAAATAATATTAAATTGCATAAAACCAAGAACATTCATCAACACTTAGATATGGTCCCCTACAACCTTTGTAGAATCAAAATGCACACTTTAATCTTTAAAAGTAAAAGGAACACGTAACCCCATGTTGGTAGGCTTTAACATGTACAACCTCCCCAAAGCAATTTCTTTTTTTAAATTTTAAAAATTAATTAATTAATATAATAGTTTTTTCATATATGTTTGGTTGTTAAAATGAGGGGCAAAGTGATGGTGTGGTTGAGGTTACAATGAGGGTTTTGTTGTGGGCAAGAAAAGGAGAGCCATGATTGAGTGACAGGTGTAAGCTACTAATTTTCTTTACTCGACACATCATATTTACACTTGTTCCCTTTGAGGATGCAGACTTCTATTTTCAAACTTTTATTCATGTCCGCTGGGTTTAATTCAATTCAATCCATATATATTATATATATATATATATATGCTTATGTCATTTTATATATATCTGTTCTACGTACTCAAGTTCTTAATTGGGTTTTACAACGTACATTAGTGTACTGCAACACTTGGTTCGGCATTTCAAGGAATTAAATAGATAATACCTACAAGTGCCATTTTGGAATTAATCATACATACATACATACATATATATATATATATATATATATATATATATATATAGATGCATGCAGGAGCAAAGAAAAACAATATTATTTTAGTGAACAAAGAGAACGGATGTAAAGCCCTTGAACCGTTGAACGTAGACGTTTAATGTATTTTTTTCGACTCTATGCGAAAAGAATAAATTGGTTTTCTTAAATACACACATATAAAAGTAAAATCAAATTCACTCATACTATGATATTCATTATATCAATTAATGAATGGTAAAATTCTCCCTACATTCCTTAAAATAAACAAGAGATATATACACCAATTAAGTTCCCTACAAAAGAAGATCCTTTTCTATTTCTACAAACCCAATCATAAAGGGATATATATGTATACTATAAATCAATTGAAATATATATATATATATATATGAAAATATATTATGCTAATATCAATAACCAGAACAAAACAAAAAACATTAGTAAAAAAGTTTATTACATAGTTACATGAATCGTTAAGTTGTCATATCATTATTAAAAGCAAAATTAAAAATCAACTTTTCATAATCAATATACTCTTTGAGATTTGTTCTCAATATTATATATATAATTATATACATATATATATAGAGAGAGAGAGTGTGTGTGTGCGTGTGAGAGAGAGAGAGAGAGCGAGAGAGAGACCCGATCAAGGAAAAACATTTATTTTAGAGAGAACATATCTGAGATCTTGAAAAACTAATACAATGACAAAAAAACTAGATGTATAGTGCATCTGCTAGATGCAATAGACATTTAGTATATTTATCTAGTTTTTGTATTCGTTTATTATTTAATCAAAAGTTTAACTTTTAAATAAAAAAATGAGTACTTTTGTTATTTTAAATGTAATGGTTGTTGGGTGTCATATGTATACTTTACATAAGTATACATATGTATCCTTATATCACCTGCATTCATCTGCGGAAGGGTGCTGAACTGGATACTGAAATAGGGACGGGAGAAATACCTGAACCAAATGGGAAAATTCGACCCCGGAACTTTTGAAACGGGTTTTGGGCCAGGTAAATGGTTATGAGATTGGATATGAGATTTTTTTTTAAATATGCGGGCTTGGGACAATTATGGTTTTAGTCAATACCCGCCCACTTACCCAATCTCATTTATCCGACCCCAAACCATTTATCATTTTATTATTAATATATAAGATAAGATACATTACAATTTTATTATATATATAAAATAACAGAAATGAAGGATTGGTTTTTATCAATATATATAAAATATATATGTATTTTTTCAAGAAGATTAATAGTCACACTTGATACATCTCAATTGACACTTCGTGCACAAACATCATTTCCCTTTCCTATTTTCTATTTGAATTTTCATTCCCTTTCCTCTTTTCTATTTTGATTTTCATTTCCCTCTCTAAGCCTTTACATTTATAGGAATGGCTAATACAAGAGAATGAAAGAATGAAGATTAGTGGTATTGTTTTAGAATCTATGTACTCATTTAAATTAGATTATCATGACATTAGGATAGTTTAAACTTTTTTGGTGATTGTATTTATCTTACATTTATTAAACATTGAACTTATTGAATGTTCATGTTGCTAGAAAATGAAAGTTAAAAAAATCGAACTCATTGTTTGACGTGTTTGCATAAAGTTCTGGGAAATGAAATATTTATTTAGTGAATTTTAACCAGGTAAGAATATAAATGGGATACCAAATACCCGTGGGTATCTCACGACCCCAATGGTTATTTGGTAATTGAATACCCGACGGGATGGTACAAGGTATGGGACATGATTTTAAAATAGGATTTGAGACATGATTTTAAAATATGGTATGGGACTGGTATTACCAATATCCGTACCATTGTCATCCCTATACTAGAAAGCTAGAACACCATCGCCCGTGACTCTCTCTCCTCTTTCTCTCTCTTCCTTCCACAACAACAAATAACTTGTTTCTACACATTTTCTTGATCATTTCTACACATCTAAAAGCATGTAAATTTATAATCAGCGCACTTCATATAACCCCGAGGAAAAGTGGTGCGAAGAATTAACTCTAAATATCTACACTCATGAGTGTGCAAATTTTTGCTTATTATGCACAAATTTAAATGCAAAATAATAACTAAATTCTACGCACTTTTAAGTGAGAAAAACTTAATTGATTTTTACAGACTTTTATACGAGAATAAGTTAGTTTAATGCATATACGTTAAAGTGCGAAAACCGAGTAGATTTACACAATGCGAAACCGATACTTGAGTGCATATTGCTTCTAGTGCAATCATGGCCAAATGACGTGCATTTAAAATGCAAAAATCCAGCTAAAACACACATAAAAATACAATCAATATATATAATACTATGAATATGTTTCATTACAAATGTATAATTTAAGAACATTGTTTATTGGAATGTCAATCTCGATCTTGTTATGTTTCTAAATCTAAAAACAAGCTGGCATTCCATAGACTATGAAGAAATAGTAGTCTCTCGTTACTCTAGATCTCAATTATACCTGTAAAAAAGGAATAATAGATTAAATACATATATTAGGATACCCGACCCATATCTCCCAAATCTGCCCTTTTGGTCTAGAAGTATATATATTTAGGGATTGTTCAAGAATTTAGAGCAGAAAGCGTTAAATCCTTTAAATTGTGTTCAATATATTTTAGTGAAGCTTAATTAACATATGACATTAGTCATAGTTTAGAGTATTTTGTATAAATACCGTAAATCAATAAGCAATTCATATTAGGTTTCACAGTTCTTTGTTCTTGGCTCTATCTACGTTCATACACATAGAAACCGAGTTCATATCACTTTGTTGATTGCTTCAATCGTTATACTTGATACAATTGGGTCTATAGAAAGCAAACGGGTCAAATTAATAGCTCAAAATACACTTGCTTACCATATGTGTACGTATGTGTGTATAAAGAATGTATATGTACCAAAACGGAAGCAGTTTAACGAATATCTTGCAGCCTACTTATGAATTACGGGTATCGAGTTCGTTTATTGGTAAGTACCATCAAACAACATGCATTCGCGGTAGAATTACTATGTTAAATAGTAGTTTTAATTAATTTAGTATTACTTTTGATTCGACACTTTTGAACTCGATTCGATACTTTTAAGTTGGGCTTGACTCGATTGAAGTAAAATTTATTATGATTATGTAAATATACATATAAAAAGGGGGTAGATATGTAAAATGGCATAAGTTCCATAAAGCTCGCGAGCTTTATGAGCTAAGTATTTTATTACTCGAGCTTGATTTGATAGCTTACTCGGGTACTCGAGCCCTAATCAACTTAAACGTACCGAGCCTCTTTCGAGTATTTTCTGAGTCGATTAGTTTACGAGTGGTTTCAACTCAATTACGCCACTAATATATAATAACAATAAAGGAGACAATTTATCAAGAGTATTCATGTAATTTTATACATTAAAAACTCTTAAAAGCTACTCCAAGTAGCTTATTATTTTTGAATCTTAATAGCGAACATGCCCGATATGATAAAACTACATTCGAGCCTCTTTGATGCCATCAAATTTTCCAATCTTAGGTGGATCATGCTGACATTATCCAGATTTACGGGTAAGTGAAAAGACAAGTTGAAGAAAAGATCAAGAAGAAGTCTGTTGTATTATTATTGGATGGGTCGAAAAGACTCGATACAGAAGCTTAAAGGTCATAAAAAACGGGCCCATATAAGTAATGTATAAGCTTCTAAGGTCCAAATGCTTAGACTATTTATTGCTCTGTGTGTGTGTGCGTGCGTGTGTGTGTGTTCAATTTTAGTTTTGACTTTTGACCACCACACTGACCTAAACTATTCTCTCTCAGCTCGATCACTTCCTGGTAATGTCTCGAGTAACAAACTTTGAAATCATTATTTCTCTAAACATGTCACCACTCCTACCTGAACCATACTGAAATCATTATTTCTCTAAACAGTGCAAACTTTATATATGCTTTTGGACCACCTCCATTTTTGTTTTTAAAGGTCAACCCAACCACTCAGCATTCTCCGCAATAAACTTGGGGACCGTCTAAGCATTAAATTCTCAAACTTAGACCTCTGGCAACTAGCATTCAGTTCCAAGGGGTCATCCTAATCTTTCTTGCAATATAGTTCCATAGCATATTAGAGGTCTGGAAGCAAGACAAAGATGAACCTTGAGGACCAGGCCTGGAAGAACAGATCGAAGTGTTTAGATGATCTAGCTAGCTAGGGACCTGAAGGTCCTGGGGAAAGGAAAATAACAATGTATGTACATGATGTTCGAAAGAAACATAGAGGAACTCATTATAAGGTTTTACTTAATTTGACTAATAACTTAGTGCCAACCATTTGTCTTGTATAATATGATATTATGTAAGCAAACATTTAGGCCTTCCGTAGTGGTCTTCCTGAAACCGATCGGGTTGCTTCGGTTCCCACGGGTAGCTTAAATTTGACCGCTACGCCCCCCTTCAGGTTCCCCAACCCGAACTCACCCGTTGTTTTTTTACTGTGTAAGAGAGAGTAGGGAAAGGAAAACTATTGGGTTGTTTGGGTTATGATATATTTGAGTTTCGGATAAGAGAGAGAAAAAGATAAAAAAAATAATGTGACACTGATATAAAATTTGAATAAGAAAGAGGTGATAGAGATGTGCTACTCATAATCTTAATAACGGGACCATTAAAAATATATGTAATAAAATATGTAATCTTTGTGTAACGTGTCACATATTGATTGGATGTGTATGTTGCTACTAGTCGGTGTAAAGAAATTTGTTCCCATTAGTTTTATCAAGTATATTAGTCGAAATAAGATTAAGAGTTAATTATAAAATTGGTTCTTTCAGTATACCATTTATTTCACTTTTAGTCCTTTAAGCCAAAATCTTACAATATTAGTCCTTTAAATGAGTTTTATGTACACAATTGGTCCTTTAACCGTTAACTTTTGTCAAACTTTTTTAAATACCCATTTTACCCTTTCTAACACACACTCACATGATGTTTATTGTTTACCTGCTAAAGAGCTTACATATCCACTTTTTGTGCCAAAGAGCCCCCGGAAAGAGAATTATTCGATAAATCAAGATAGAAAAGGTTTGGAAGTGTCGATCTGTAACTAGCCAGGAATAGTGCCATTGAAATTATTTTGAGATAAATCAATTACCCCCCAGACACGTTAGCAATCTCAACCAAGTTGGAATTTGACCAAACAACTTGCAACCACCTAACCCCATAATCTTCAGTTGACCAAACCTGGAAACACCTCCATCTGGAAGGGTTTCATTGAAGAAATTCTTGGAAAGGATCAAAGTGGTGAGCTTCTTATGGTTGCTAAGAATCTTAAATGCTTGACTGATATTCTTGAGGGTGTTGTTTGAAAGTGAGAGGAAGGACAAAGATGGCAATCCAAGAACATCAGTCAAGATTTCCCCTTCAAGCTTATTGTGGCAAGTCGAATTACGGTTAGTGATTTGCAGGAAAAAAGGGTTCTAGGCAGCACTCCATTGAATTGATTTTCCCAAAGATCAAGTATTCTCAATTGACTGAAATTAGAGAAGTCAAAATTAGCAAGCTTTCCAACTAAAGAGTTGACACTCAAATTTAGCAGTTGAAGCTTTGTGCATTTCATTAATGATAGGGGAAGAACTCCCGTGAGACTATTAATGTGAAGCTCCAAACGCTCCAAGAACAACAAATTTCCAATATTGTCGGGAATAGAACCAGAAAGCAAATTACCAAACAAGACAAGACTCCTAAGATTTGTGAGATTGGTAATGCTTTCATTAATCTTTCCGTCAAGATTATTTCCACGTGAAGATTATCCTATGAGATTGTTAAAACCCAAATCAAGACGCGAAGATTTGAACAAGAACCAAACTTCGGTGGGATATTTCGGGAGAATTCATTCAGAGATAAATCAAGATCCATTAAACCCGGTGAATTTATGCATATAGAGTCGGAAGAAATTACAAGACAAATTGAGTAAGAAGAGAAAGGTGAGATTTTGAAGAGAAAGAGGGATGATACCATGAAAGCCTCTCTCTTGGTGGTGGCGATGATGATGGTGGTGGTGGTGGTTGTAGGTTTTCAAGCAGGGATATAATGAGTGTGTTGGAAAGGGTAAAATGGGTATTTAAAAAAGTTTGACGCTAATACTGTTAAAATTAACGGTTAAAGGACCAATTGTGTGCATAAAACTCATTTAAAGGACTAATATTGCAAGATTTTGGCTTAAAAAACTAAAAATGAAATAAGTGATATACTGAAATTACCAATTTTGTAATTAAAATTAATAATAAATCTAACAAATTTTTTTAATATTTATTTGGTGTTTGTTTTAATTGTTCAATCCGATTCAAATATTGTTTGTTACCTCACAGGCTCGCATAATAATAATTTATCATTTTTTTCAACTACCTAAATTAATATATATATATTATTACGAGAACCGCGGGAATCAATCTTAGCCGTCCAATTCCCCTCCTTCAATTGGATTGCCCACTCATGAATTTCTTACATGCACCTTGCCACACTCAATCCCCCTACGCTCTTCATCAATGAATTCCATTATCCAAAATGAGCGGCTAAAATTGGTTTTCGTAATAAAAACGGTTCTAAAATAAACCTATATATATATATATATATTAAAAAAACATATATAGTTAATTAGTTTATACACAAGATGTACTTTGTGTCATAGAATTGCCCCTACCTTTTTGCATTTATGGATTATATTATTTAGTTGTGGTATGAATAATTGAAAAGACATTTTTTTGGGTATAAAAACTTAATGTAAATAATTAAACATTGAAATAAATGAAGTAATTATTTGACCAAATGTAACCCTAGTCACATTCTTGTTTCAAATAAAATTGAAAACCCAAAATTTGCATACAATTCTTAAGATTATATCATGCATTTATCTATAAAATTTAATTAATTAGGGGTTCCATTTTCGTTTTTCTTTTCTTTAATATGTAGTAAAAAGGATAGGTATGTTAGTGGTCACTGAAAAATTATGGACAATGAACACTAAAATGATGATTTAAAACATATATAATATGTCTTAAGATACAAGTTAAAATGATTACCAAACCGATAAATAATATATTTTTTTTACTAATAGTTGCTTATGGTTGCTTCAAAAGTTTCCATCGACCATGAATAGTTTGTGTTAGAAAGTTTTGTAAAATTATTTATGAACTTTGGACACATTTAAATTTATACATAAGTATTGTTTATGTTAAATTTTTAGTGGGTTTGTATTCTCTGTTATGACCCAGTTTCAATTTTTGTAATTGAAACGTATTGAAGAAGAATAAATGATAATTAATTCATTTAATTCTTTCTGTGGTTTTCGTAGGCTAAATTTGCCGAACTTGTGTGTGGGAACGAATGTAGCTTCGTAATCTCGATGGTTTTGCTATTTTTCCTTATGACCCAGTTTCACTTTTTGTAACTGAAACGTATTGAAGAAGAATAAATGATAATTAATCCGTTTAATTCTTTGTTAATTACAAAATTAATTATTTCGGTTTCAATCTTCACTATAAAAGAGATCAAGTGTCTCATTTTATAGACATTTAACACATAAGTCACACTGCTTCTTTCTTGGTTCTTACACTTGAGTTTTTCCGACGACATTTTCATGCAAGTAGTCATCTTCGGCAGTACATCTGTTTAGGTTGTTGTACCCTGGGAACAGACGGCAAATCTGTTTAAGTAAAGCGTGCTAGACACGAGCCTTAACAATTCTTTGGGTCTTCATTTGTTGAAGTTACTGAAATTTAGTTTTCAGGATTCGTTCCTGAAACTAAACTTTTCAAGACATATTCCTAAACTTGAACCTTTTCAGGATTAGTCATGAACCTAAACCTGAAACTTCAAGATTCATTCTTGAATTTGAACTCTTTCAGGATACATTCCTGAACCTGATGTTTTCCAGGATTCGTTCTTGAACCCGAATCTTTTCAGAATTCGTTCCTGAACCTTTCAGGAATCAGTTTTCTGAATACCTTTCAGTTTCTGTTCTTCAGTTTTTAGAACAAGAGTTTCAGGAATCAGTTTCCTAAACTTTTTCCGATACACGTTTTCAGACCTCATTTTCCGTAAATTATTTTACTAACAGTTTCATTGGTGTTGTTTCCCTCTTTGTTGTTTCCATTTTTTTCCTTTGGTTTTTTGTATGATGTTAACTTCTTGCTAGTTTGTTTTTTTTAATTAATGATATTGTCATTCTGTGTTAAAAAAATATCAACGTTGTCAAAATAAAAAAAAATGAAAAACCATGTATAAGCAAAATATTTAAATTATATCGCCATATTGTAATGATGTTACAACATAAAAATGATTTTTTAAAGGAAAGTAAACAAAAATAAAAAACAAAGATGTGTGAATGGATTAGTTACCATATAAGCCTTAAATTTCTTTAGAATACATTACAAACTTAGTTAAATTATTTATTGATTTTTATGGATTATGAATTTGGATACTGCATGGATTTGAAAATTTACATGTTCGATCGATCTTTTTCTAACACGATTTTCTTTTACTATTGGTCTTTCCTTGACTTGGATCAACCAAATTATCTTTTTTTCTTTATTTATAAATCTTATTTTTATTTCAAACTAATTTTATATTATTAAATAATATTTACTTCTGTAAAAAATAATTAAAAACACTCTTTGATCTCATGAACACTTAACAAATATCCATCTCTCAGATTCATCTCCACTCTATAACATTCAACTTCAAGTTACTCTCCACTTCAAATTCTTGCACAATAGCAAATCGATCTGACGAGTCATATCCAATTGTTCGACGACGACACTCTTCACCCGCACCTTTGAGGACACACCTTAGCTACACCTCCGACTACAAAGCACACCTGAAGCACATCTCTGTTGACTTGGGCACTCAAACAGACACGATGCAGATGTAGAGAAGGTGACCAGAGATGCGGAGGAGATGATAGCCGAGATGGTGGTAATGTGAAGGTTGAAGTAGGAAGGATTAACTACACTAATTACGTAATTAATTTTTATTATACAATCTATAAAGTGTTTCTTAAAGGAATTACAATAAAAGGAAACTAGTTTAATACACCACGTATAAACAATGAGGATTATTAATTAAATTTTTAACATTTATGGTGTGAAACCTTAAAGATATAAATCCATGTATCGATAGCAAATCAAGAAACATCTATGAAAATCGGAAGATGAAGAAATAAATTTGATATACTCACAAATTTGCGCCAATAGTTGTTAGTAGAATTAGGAATTAGGAATTAACATTGGATCCGATAGTTGTAGGGGAAATTGTCCAACGGATTTGCGATAATAGTTTAAGAAAATGCTTTTAAATGAAATGGGATTTGATTACAAAAACGAGTAACCCATTTCTACTTAAGATCTGCCACACTGAACTTAAAATTCATTACTTAAGGTTTTTGACGTAAGAAACTATTCATTTGTTAGCTATTTTAGAAAATAAAGAGAAATGACTAGGAAATAAAAGTAGAATTATAACATCATAATCCCTTTTTTTTATTAAAGATTAAAGATTAAAGATGAATAAATAAAGAAAAAGAGTAATTTGTTAATTTCCATTTTGAGGAGGGACCAAATAAAAATGAGTTGGCTTGGGATAAAACCCTTTTGCATCCACAAATAAAAAAAGAAAAAAAGAGAGAAAAGTTTGGTGGATTTTGCAACATGTACAAAATAGGAGTTTGATGGACTTTATGAAGTCCAGAAAATGTTTGAAAGAAGGAAATATTTGTGGTATTTGAAATGAACATTTGAAGACTTGTGATGATTAAGAAAAGGTTGAATAAAGAAAAGGCCATAGGATTGCCATCAATATAATGGTGGAGCCAATGAAGGTGACTCCTTAAGAATCTTTCCACCTATGTGATGCTAACATCTAACAACCAATTTAATCTCTTTGTATTCTATGCAAATATTCTACACAAACAAGAACCCTTTTTTTCTTTATTCAAAGCGATTTATTCTTAGATTTACATTTAGGGGGTGTTTGGTTGGAGGGATTTTATGGGAATTAGAATCCAATTCCTATAAATTCTAATGTTTGGTTCACCATGGAATTGGAATTTGAAGGAATTAAAATCCATGAGGGAAGGAATGTAAAATTCTTCAAGATGAGGAGGGATTTTAAAATCCATGAGGGAGGGAATGTGGTTTATTACAATTATACCCTCCGCCTATCGTCGCCGGTCACCGTTTGATGTTTGTCGTTCGCCATTCGTCGTTCATCACTCCCCGCCGGTCGCTGTTTGATGTTCGTCGTTTGTATTTCATCTTTTGATGTTCGACGTTCATCAGTCCTCGCGGGTCGCTGTTCGCCGTCCCTCTTTTGCGACATTCGGTGCGTCCCCGTCCCCGTTCGTTGTTCGTCGTTCCTCGCGGGTCGCCGTTCGCGGGTCGTCGTTCGGTGCATCCCCGTTCGTCGTTTGTCAATCCTCACGTGTCGTCGTTCGATGTTCGCCGTTCGTCGTCTTTCGCCATACGATGTTCACCGTTCGTCTCAATTCGCCGTTCGCCATTTTTCTTTCGCCGGTGTTCGTTTGATGTTCGCCGTTTGCGGGTCGCCATTTGATGTTCTCCATTCGTCGTCTTTCACCGTACGATGTTCACCGTTCGTCCGTCTTTCTCGGGTCATCGTTCGCCGTTTGTCTTTCGCCGGTCATCTTTCGATGTTCGCCGTTCGTGGGTCGCCGTTTGATGTTCACTATTCGTCAATCGTCGTTCAGTGCATCCCCGTTTGTTGTTCGTCAGTCCTCGCGGGTCGTCGTTCGCCGTCCGTCTTTCGCGGGCTGTCGTAATGTGCGTCCCCGTTCTTCGCTAGTCAGTCCTCGCGGTTCGCCGTTCGCCGTCCGTCTTTCGATGGTCGTCGTTTGGTGCGTCCCCGTTCGTCACACGCGGCCCCGTTCATCGGTCCTCACGGGTCGCCGTTCACCGTTTGTCTTTTGCCGGTTGACGTTCGGTGCGTCCCCGTTCGTCAGTCACGTCCCCATTCTTTGTTCAACTACTGGTTTGTGGGTAATTGATTTTGTTGCGGTTAAGAATGATGTTGGAAGTTGTAGGAAGGGTAATTCTGTCATTTTACATTACTGAAATCAAATTCATCTACATTATATGTGAACCAAACAAAACATGGAAATGGATTCCAATTCCATTTCCTGCCAACCAAACAGATTACAGATTCAGATTCCAATTCCTGACAGATTCCAATTCCTTTACAGATTCTAATTCCTTCAGAAACATTCCGCGAACCAAACACCACCTTAGATTCTCAATTGTTTGAATTAATTGTGTATTCTTGATATTAAGGATTCCCATTTTTCTATTGCTTTTGAGGTTGTTACCATCTATTGGAAGAACAAAAGTGAGATGCCCACTTTCTTTAACACATCAATATCTTGCATCATATGTCACTCTTTGACAATTATTATTTTATTTTATTTATTCTTTCCCCTCCTGTATTTACCTCTTGATACACATAAAGATATAAAAATATTTAGCCATTTTATAAGCTTTAGCAAAAGCATAAAAAAAAAATTAGATTCTTACAAGTTGTAGATTCCCTTTTTGTGTACTAATGCAACGAAAATGCAACATGTGGTTTTGTTGTCTTCATGACTCCCAACCAACCCGGCCAATTCGCTCCTAAACCTGGTTTAGAGGCTTGGTCCTTACCACTTGAACCACACACGTGTAAGATTTATGTCTATTGAGTTCACGGGTATTAGTATATTAAAAAAACATTCATTCAAAAGAACATGCTAACGTTAATATATATACATATATATAGAAAATTAGTAGGAGTAAATAAATTGTTTTATATATAAATAAGCAAGCATATTTTCAACTAGGTCGTATTTGTTTTTTTGATAAGTTCCTGTTTAATTCGTAGAATTCAAAAGAATAGTATTGAATTTTTTAAGGATTTGAATCTTTAAGGAATTAAATTCCTAAGTAATGAGATTACTTATCAAATTTATTTGTCAAAAAAGGGAATTGAATTTAATTTCATTCCAATCCTATATTTTGTTTGGTGGTCGGTGTTGATGGGAGTCGGTGACAGTAGTCGATGGCGGTGGTCAGCAATGGCGGACGGCAGTTGGTGTCGGTAGTGGTCCTCGATTAGTGGCAGTGGTAGCTTGCAATGACGGTTGGTAGCGGCTGGGTCAGCGGCATTGGTAGTTGGTGGCGATCAACAATAGCAACGGTTGGTAGTTGATGTCGGTACGGATTTGCGGTGGGTGGTAGCTAGGTCAGTGGCCAGCAATAGCGACGGTTGGTAGTTGGTATCAGTAGGAATC
This sequence comes from Dittrichia graveolens, assembly GCA_038502395.1. Classification (NCBI taxonomy): domain Eukaryota; kingdom Viridiplantae; phylum Streptophyta; class Magnoliopsida; order Asterales; family Asteraceae; genus Dittrichia; species Dittrichia graveolens. The sequence continues at coordinate 17,489,477 of JARJIL010000006.1, forward strand.
CGCGGTTGGTGGCAGCTTGGTCAGCGGCATTGGTGGGTGGTGGTTGTTGGTTGGTGGTAGCGGGGGTTGGCAATTGGTGGCAGCGGTCAATGGCAGGGACGGTCGGTAGTTGGTGAGGGGACGATAGTAGGTGGTGGGGGACAGCAGTGGTCATTGATGGCGACTGGTGGAATAATTGATTGAGATTGTTACTGTATATATCGAAGTTTAGTTCTAAATAATATATCAAAGTTCTCAGCTTTTATTATTGTATATATCGAACTCTCAAAGTTATCATCTAATATAGCAAACTCTTCAAACTTATGAGATGATGTATCATGTTACTTATTTATCATGTAACTAGTAATTTTTCTGTTCTTCATTTTTTATAATTCCACTTTAGCAATAACATTAGTATTTTATTTACAAAACTCAGAAAATAAAAAGACAAAGGGATAAACAAGAAGAACATTTAAAGAACATTATTTCATCTTCATCATAAATAATCAAACTCTGATAAACAAATCTAAACATGAATCTGGCACAACAAATTGAACCCAAATCAAATCAAAACCCAAATCAAGAACAAAATCTGAGACAAATTTAGAAGCCTAAACCAAACCGTTGAGCAAGAGATCTTAAGCAAAAACAAAACCCCAAATCAAGAATCTAGCCATGAACAACTGTAAAAACGGAAACTCAATCAAAGTAGCAATAGCAAACCCTAGTAAACAGATCTGAAGCAAAAATGGAACCATAAATCAAAACCTATGATCACTGATGATGAACAATTGTAATCCCACATGGTGAAGAACCTTACATTTATGAGCTGAAGGTGATGAAATCCCTTGATCTCTGGATAGTTTTGAAATAGGACGATTTCTGAAATCCCTAAACTGAAATCAATAATCTCTGAAGAACCCTAATCGAAGAGCATGGAGACGAGACATTGATGAACTCTAATATGAGAACCCATTTAGATATGTTAGATGAACCAACGATGAACAAATGGATTTGTGGTTAGATGGATCAATTAGTTGCTATGGATAGATGAACAACTGGATCACTTTTCATAAAAAAAAGATGAACAAATGGATTGGTGAAGTATGAAGGAGATGCAAGCCTTCTAAGACAATTTAGGACTATAATAATAACAATAATAATAATAATAATAATAATAATTGTTAAATTGTTTCTTATTTTGAATTATTTTTTAAAAAAAGAGGTCACCAGCCATGTCATCGTCTACATCATCTTCTGTCAGTCAAATCGGTGCTATATCGACATTTTATCTGATGGTAAGGTCAATACATTTCATGACAAGTTTGGTAAGTGAAGCACATTAAATGGTAAGTTTTTAAAGTTCGATACACATAATAGTAAAATGTGATAACTTAAATACATTTTGGTAACTAAACCTTATATTTTATATCTGAAATCAATATACTAAGTTGTTAGTATACATACATTGATGAAAGCTAGCATCGTACCCGCGTAATAATGCGGCGGTATATAGTTTATAATTTTATATTTTACAACATTCGCTTTTAAGAATGTAATGATATTTTATTCGCGTGATTCAATATCATGAAAACGTTTTGTACGACAACATGTCCATTCTTTTTCCAAATTTTCTTTCATTTGCATAAACTATTTTATTAATTTTAAAAATAAAGTCTAAAAGACATTAAAATTAGAAAAAAAATTTATATTTATGAAATAATGGGAGAGATTAATAAGATTTTATAAATTATGTTGATATGGGTGAATAACTGTGTTTATATGAGAGAGTGTGTTAGTGTGGAAGAATATATTTTGAATGAATAAAAAGTTAAAACAATTAGGAGAAAGAGTGAAATTATTAAAAATTGACTGAATGTGATTAATTTAAATAAAATAAAAGATCAAGATTTTGTGTTGATTGAATTTTAAGAACTCTTAAAATTAAGAAGGAGAAAGAATGTTAAATAATTTATATAGTAGTATAGATATAAATAATCTATTAATTTTGCTATATAGAACTAGCATGCCCATTATTTAAAATGATAATTTTCTACTTAAGTATAAATAAGCAACTAATAAGTTTTAAAGGAAATAGTAACATTCCTACGGTAATATACAATTCAATAAATAAATATACGGACAAAAGGATCCTCCAAAGTCATTGGAGAATAAACACACTTTAGAATACAGTAGCCTTTTTCTCCATCAAGAACCAGGGTTTTAGTGAGAGAAAAAAACCCAGTGTGTGTTTTTGTGTGAGAAATAAAGAGGACAAAAAGGGCCTTCTATCAATCATATCAAAGCTGCTAAAATCATGTTATCTGCTCTCCCAATTTGTGATTAATTATAAATGGGTATCTGTCATTTTCCCTTTTCAAAAAAGAAAAACAAAGACATGGGTATGTATAAAAACCCTTAATCACCACTTTCTGACTCGGGTTTTTCCGTTCTTTCGTTCTTCATTGCTTTTAATGATTTCTTGAGTGTTAAAGTTGTGTTCTTGATTGGACCAAGATTAGGGCTTTAGAGTGGGTGATAATCTGTAACAAAATTTTACAGCAATGGGTAATGTTAGTGGCAGAGAAGAAGAAAGGAGTAAGAAGTTTGATCAAGAGGATCACTACATGGAATGTGGCCATGGCCAGGCGCAAGTTAACAGTAGCAGCAGCTATCCTGCGCATATGCTTCACTCCAATAGGGCTTCTCAGTCCCCTATGATTATCACTCCACAGGTAACTCAAGCTTGTGTACTTATGTAGTTATGTGTGTTTTTTTTCTTCTTTTTATTATTATTATTATTATTTTTTTTTGGGGTGGGGGGGTGGGGGGTTTCCTTACATTAACATTCTCAAGATTCAGCGTCTATGGTGGTTCATGGGTTGTATTGCAGGTTGCAAAATTGGCTCTTTAATGGGGTAAAACTTTATTAGAAAGGGAGTAAATATCTTTATAGAATAAAACATGTTCATATCATAATTGTTGGAATTCTATCCTCTGTTTGCTACAAGTTCAATAAGAAGGTGAGCACTAATAGTACTTTTATGTCAAAATGGAAATGCAAAAAAGCCATGGAGCTTAGCAAAAAAAAAGAAGTTATCTAATTGTTAACAGATTGTGTTCTTTTACTATTTTCTCAAGAATGATTCTTTATTGTTAAAGAAATAAACTCCTATTATTATGACAATCTCGAAAAGCTTGTAGAATACTAGAATCTGCGAGTACAAATGCATTGGGTGAAGGGGTGGATACTGTGTTTACACCACACATGCAAACAATAACATCTCATATGTCAATCTTTTCAGGCCTCTGTGCATCCTTCTCAATATCCAAATCAGATTATGGAATTTCAGAGAGATGATGTAAGTCAAGCAAAGAGCATACCTGCAGTGATCAGTTGGATTCATGGTGGCACACATGTTGCCATTGAGGGATCATGGGATAACTGGAGGACAAGGTTCACATAGAATATCTCCTTTTGTGTTAAAGTTCCCTTGTGTTTTCTTGATCCAAAAATTGACTTTTGTGCTTGATCAGGGAGTTATTAGATGGTTCAGGCAGTGATTTCTCTATTGTGAAGGTGCTAAAACCTGGTGTTTACCATTATCGTTTTGTTGTTGATGGGCGTTGGACTTATGCTTCTGATTTGCCGCACGAGCATGACAATTTAGGGAATGTTTTCAACATTTTGGACTTGAAGGTATGCTGCATTTGTTACACTATGTAATGCATCTCTGCTTCGATTAATTTTGCCGAATTTAATGTCCCATCTTTGTGGATCAATTGCTTCATGATTAATAGGATTTTCATCTTGCATCTTGCAGTTTCACATTCTTATTCGTATAGTTTCTTGATTACAGCTAGGATAAAAAAAACTTGGTCAAAATTAAGTACAATGGAAGGGTATGCAAGTAAAATCCTCTTGAAAAGGAGTTTGGAGTAGGGGTGGCAGTTCATGACACAACATAAAAAACACGAAACATAAACCCGACAAGAATCATAAGAGTTTTGGGTTTGGGTTATGGCTAAACTGGTTTGGAACATAGATGGGTCGACATAGTTAACCCATTTTAATAGACGGGTTTGGTTAGATGTAAAAGAATTATATAAACTATATTTTAACTTAAAAAAAATCCAAAACTATTTTATGGTTGCGTACTTTCAAATTATTCCGGCACTCACCTTCTTATCGTTACCATTTACCTTTTGATTCTAGTTTAGGTCATAACATGTCCAATTTAGGGTTGAACTTTTTGAAAGTACCAATTAAATGGATCGGGTTAGGGTTGAGGTGTATGCACCTCTTAATTGACCAACCAGAATCCACCAACACGAAAATCCCACTAATTATCATTCCTACTTTAAAGTGTTTCTAGTTAAAAAGCATCTTCAATCATTTGACCTTGGGGTACTTGTGTAATACATTTTCATTGTCCAGGTCAATTAATTCAATTATGTGATTTTTGGTCCCATTCAGTTAATTTAATGATAATTCCCACAAAACCTAAATAACACCCTAGATTATATTCACATTCATCTTATGATTATCTGACTATTGAACAAATAGTTAGTTTTATACAAGTGCAACAAAACCTTAGTATATAAGTGATTATTCGATTATTATAACTTCAAACGTCATAAACACATCCAAACACTTTTCATAACATAGTCTTGACGTACATGAAATGTTACAAGTTTTGAAATGCCATGTTTGAGATTCGTCTTTACTCAAAAAGAAAAATCCAAACACCTCTCTAATGAAAAATGATTTCGACTTTTTTGTATTTTAGGAAAATTACCCCGAAAATGGTGGCAGAGATCAAGAACCCGAGTGTCCTTCTTCCCCGATATCAAGCTACAACAATGCAGTCTTCACGAAAGAAGATTTTAGTGAGAAATTGCCTGAATTGCCCCTGTTGTTACAACAAATGCCTCTAAATCAACCATCTTCCTCCAAGAATTCCCAAAGTGCTCTTCAGAAGCCTTTATCAGCAAATTTGAACCATCTGTACGTTAAGAGAGACAGTAACAATCAACCTGTTGTTGCTCTGAGTTCATCTCAGCGATTTCGCACCAAATTTGTTACAACGGTGCTTTACAAGCCATTCAAGAAAGTAAGAAAGTAAACAATCTTCTTCTTCTTCTCTTATTTTGCTTTTCAGATGATAAACATCATTTTGGAGCCAATTGAGTTTATAGTTTAGGAAAAAGATAAAATCTTGTTTTATAAAGATTATTATGTGATTTAAATTCGTTCTGCAATTGGAACGTTCTTGGCTTCTCCCTCATCTCATCCTGAAACATAACCGAAAACTAATGTGTTGTAACATAAAGGACAAAGGATCAAGTAACCAAAGCTAGGGGAGTTGGGGTGGGCAAAACCGATCTACGTCAACCAGTCAAAACAACTTGAACCGTGTATATACGGTTTTGGTAGCTTTTAAACCCTTTTGGTTTGGTTTATAATCAAACTCAAAACTGGTTTCTTTCTTTCCTTTCAATCTTGAAACAAGTTGTTTTAGGATTTCTCTTTAACTTTTAATTTTGCTCTTCTCGACGGGTTAATATCTTGTCTGTGATGACATTTCTGTTTCATATTGTTACTGATTTTCGGCATCCGGTGTGGTTATGTTCAGCATGTAAGAAGATGAAACTTTTGTCATTTTGGTAATTCTGTCAATTGAAAAAACAGGACACAAACGTAAGCTCCCGAGACCTTTAGGTTCTGCAGACCTTTAAGCATAAAACGTGTTTTCTTAACCTCTTTTTTGGGGGCATGGCATGGAAATTTATCATCATTTTTTTTTCTGTTTTTTCTAAGTATTTTCTTTTTTTTTTAACAGCGAATTTAGTAGGCTGGGTCACATCCATATAGGGTAGTATGCACCATGAGGGAGTAATACTCTTCACAATTTTATAGAAAAACCTCCACTGCTCAGACTCGAACTCAAGACCTTTGTTATGACTTATGGGGTAAAACCCTTATACCATTGGGTTACGCCGCAGTAGTTTTTAAGTATTTTCTTGATTTTCTTAAGTTTGTTTTGGTATATCAAAATCATTCTTACAATCATATCTTTACTTTGCTTTGCTGGCGTATTTTTCCGGGTAACCCATCATACGGGTCTCATACATAGCAGTCTCACAGTTAATTTGTGTAACATTTTATTTTTTTTGTAAGTAAACCTTTTCAATTTGTGTAACATTTTTTCTAACTTTTTCAATAATATTTAATTTTTTCAATATTAAATAGTATAAAAATTAGTATTCATATAATAATACAAATTATAATAACTATCATTACTATTATTTTGTAACTATCACTTTTAGGCATACAAAATTTTACTTTTACAAATATTATTTGAGTAATTGTTTTATCTTTTATTTTACTTGACATTTTTTTTATAGTTGTTGGTGTTTTTATTTTTATTAATAAAAACTGTATGAATTAAAGAATTCAAAAAAATATTTACAAAAGGTATAATATAGGAGTAAATAATATTTTCTACAATGTAAGAGGAAAATAAAAAATTATCCCACACTTTATATGTAAAAATATAGTATTAGTAATAATAGTAGTAGTGATGAAATAGTTATAGTTATTATTAGTAATATTGAAATGCCCTAAAAAAATTTAAGCAAACAAAAGTAATAATTCCAACACATTTCAACCATTAATTGCATCCATATCATTCCATAATTCCCAAACTAATTTTCTTAGCAAAACATTTGTAATACTAAAATCAAGAGTTAAAGCGGAAGTCTTTTAAACAGTGAGTTGTCCACGGTCATTTTCTGAAAAGAATGTAAACAACACTAAGTATAAAGCTTAGCGAGCGCAATACTTATACACGATATCGGATACTTATTTTATCATTCTCACATCACATAACACCTAAGCCTTGTATCATTCATAGCATACGTGCCATCGTTGTAGTCGGTTATAACGTATTTGTCCTTCTCGAACAGTCTTATCATACCTGTTACTGCAATAACAATCTAACGTACCCGATACCATAGTAATCGGTCTCATTACAAGATTCACATAGTGTTAGTAACTCACATAATATAATTATCATATATTTACATGTACTTACACTTTATTATCCACCAGTGACGCTTGCATAGTATATAAGTAAAGGTACTCACTTGATTGCAGTTCAACGAAAAGTTATGCCAAGTCGGTATTTATCCGAAATTGTGCGTCCACCTATGAAAACCTGCATATGTAATTACCACAATATCAATTTTGCGATTCAGTGTGGCACAACTCTACAATTTTACGTACTCGCTAGACTTGCAATTTACATAATTTACGTACTCACGATATAGGGTATTCTACAATTCACTAGACTTGCAATTTTACGTACTCACGATTTAGGGTCATGGGAGTCCCATAGATACTCGACCCAATTTACAATTTCTTGTAACTTTAGTTTACGATTGTATGAGTTTATTAGTTTTCAATTTACTACCAACCATGATTTATGATTCAACGTTAGGTGCGTGTGTTTACATTGTGACTTGAATCGATTTACGATCCATTTGCTATAGCCTTGATTTACGATCCCCTACCGGGTTCAATTTACGATTCATTAGTCGTTTTGTTGAACCTTATTATTCCTTTAACAACAATAATAAGGACACATTTAATCGGTTCTTTGTAAAACCATCTCATTCCCTCACTTTCCTAATTCAACAAACTAATGATGATTATGTCCCTTTTGTTGTTGTTCTTCAAGGTGGTGCTGTTCTTTTTACAAGTGAACATAATTTTTATATATTGTTTTTGGATATGGTTCAAATGAGATTGTAGTTGCATGCTCATAAAAACCTTTTCCTATTGTAAATGATATTTTTTTCACTCCACTTGTATTTTTTTTATTATAGTACAAAAAAGCATAGCCGCTCTTTGATATTTGTTGTTCATAGGTAACACATATATAGTACGTTTGTTGTTATTTGTGAATAAGGTTCAACTAAGATGTTGATGTTTGAGAAATAATCCCTTGTTGCAATCATTATTTTTGGTTTTGTTGGCATGGAGATTATGTTTTTTTGTTGGTTGTTTACAATTCAACATATATGTATAACCAATGAACATTTGTAGCTATTTCTATAATGTTTCCAAGTCAACATCCATGTTTCCTAAAAAATGTGTTTGTTTAGTCATATCATGGTTTGAATTAGTACCGGCAATTGTGGCCCGTTTGTTTAAATTTGGGCCATCATTTTGGGTAAATAAATATTGTATGCGAGCCTGATTTAGTAGAATATATCTTATATGTGGTTGAATTGGGTTGAAGCTTAATTATTCTTATATGATGAACGGGTCCATATGGGCATGGTAATTGTCGGTGGCGGGTCATTTGGGTAAAAGGAAACAAGTGTACGGGTTCATCTGGGCAGCCGCTACGAGACTATGAAGTACCAACAATCGAACAGAATAGAACACATTGCTGATGCGTTGTGGACCTTGTGGTTTGTGACGCGAAGCCGATTGATAGTAGATAGTCGATAGTCGATACAATCGACTCCTTCATTGAAGCTGATTGAGAATCAATAGTTGTGCCCTGGATTGATGGACTCCTCCATTGAAGCCCTAAGCCCTTCGATAATCGACTCTTCCGTGGAAGCCCTCGACAATCGACTCCTCCAGGGAAGCCCTTGATAGGTTGATCTTAAACTGTGTTGTAGTAGATAATGGGGTTCGTCTAGGTTAATCGGCTTGTGGATAGGTTGATCTTAAATTGTGGTGTTCATGTACTAAACATAATGCAATACGTAATGTTGTTTTAGGCTATTTTACTATGTTTTATCACTCTTTACAACAGTTTTGCTGTCATATAAGTTGGTGTTTACATGTTTTACTGTTTAATGTACTAATTCTGATCTTAAATTGTTTTAGGTTGTATAATGCAATACGTAATGTTGTTTTAGGCTAATTTACTCTGTTTTATTACTCTTTAAAGCAGTTTTGCTGTCAGGTGTTTACATGTTTTACTGTTTATTAATGTAGATAGTTATTTTAATGCTACTTTCTACCAAACATGAGTTACTTTATGGGTTATAATTATACGGGAAATCGTATTCAACTTTAATTTCAAGGCAACAAAGTTACTAAACAAAGTTCCAGAACTAGTCAACTACCATTCATTATATGCAGTAATTTTACTTTCAGAAGCACCAACTAAACATGAGTTACTGGAGTGTGGTAGTTTGTTCTGGTGTTGCTTATTTCTATTTTAGTTGGAGATCTAGGTTGATGTAGTGTTTTGTTTTTTTGCTATTGAGGTGTGCTGTGGGCTGCGACTTGCAAATAGTTTTGTAGGGAGTTTTCTTATTTTTATATAATTTTGCCTTTCATTTATTTTGAATGAAGTTATAGACTTTAGCCTGTAATATATAATTTTTTTATATACAAGGGTCTTCAACTCTATTAAAATGTTATAGACGAGGACGAAGTTGAAGATGAAATTGGAGAAGACATTGAAGCATTGATTCTGACACTTAATAGCGGCAATTATTAAGGTTTTTTAAATTAATTTAAATTTTTTTTATTCCTTTTATGCTTATAATATTAATTGATAGGTTATTCTTTATCCTTTTACATATTTAGGTGAAGACAGAATGGAGTAAAAAGAGGAAAGAATAGGTTTGTATTTGATAGTTTTGTGGTATTTGATATATATGGGTTATTAGTCTTGAACTTTTGATTGTTGTTCTTACAATTCTGGTATTTTGGGATATGAGATTGATGTGCAAATGTTAGATTTATAATTGAGTGACAATAATTGAGTTTTAGTATATTTATAATTGTCAATTTATGGGATTTATGATGATATCTTCTTAATTGTAGTGAAAGTCAAGTTAGATGTTGTTTGTTTTCGAATATATAAATGTCTTGTGTCTTATTTCATGTCTTCAGGAGAAGATGTGGTTTGAAAGGTCTTAAGATTGAGAAGGTCTGCGAAAATAAGCTATAGATTTTAGCTTCTCAAAATAAGCAAAAATAAGACAGGATAAGGTCTTATGTCTGCGAAAAAACAAACAACCTTATTAGAAACGTCTGCGGGCGCGCAGACGTTTCTTTGAAAAAACAAACAGGCTTATCAGAAACGTCTGCGCACCCGCAGACGTTTCTTTAAAATAAGGCCTTATTTAAAAAAACAAAGAAAGCCTTATTGTTAGTTTTTTTTCTCCCTAAAACGACCCGTTTTGATCCAAACCCGTTTGATAATTTTTTCAAAATTACCTGTTTGGACACGAGCCCGTTCCTACCCGTTACCCGAACTGACCCGACCCGACCATTTTACCACCTCTAGTTTGAATAATAATGAGAAATTGTTCTTTTGTCATTGTGCATCGTGAATTACATTAGAGTGGATCGTTGTTAATGAGTGGGGATTGGTTTTCCCAAAATCCCTTTATTAATGAGTTTTTAATGAGTTCTTAAACCAAAATTAGTTCTCATATATATCTTACTCTTATATAATGTATTTACCACCTAAAAAACTCTTAATTTTAAGAAGAGTAAATTTACTAAAATACTCCTACTTTATACCCGTCCTTTTAAGTCCACAATTAATGAATTTAAATAAATAAATATTGAAAATATAACCGACAATCAATGAATTTAAACCAATAGTTATAACTGAATTATTTCTAACCATATATTTTTAATATTAACTTTTGATTCATGAGATCACCATACTTATAACTGAATTAAGTCTAATCATATATTTTTAATATTAACTTTTGATTAATGAGATCACCTAAATTCATGTTTTCAATCAATTACATAATAATTGGAACTATGAAACATTACACACATATATATACATACCTATATATAATCAGCAACTTCATGATTCAGCCATGCGACAAAACTCTTCTAACAAACTGAAAGACAAATAACTCAGAGTTAGCAATTTAATTCTTAATATCATAGTGGCTCTCGCAAAGAATCTTCACAAACTCATATTAGCTATTTGTGAATATTCTTCACAAAACTCATCACAACCTCCTCTTTATTCGTCGCCGTCGCATTGCACGGGTACTCCACTAGTATCTATACTATTATATAAAGCATACAACATTCTCTCTCCTCTTACTTTTAAGACTTCATAAAATTCAATCAACAATACATCACCACCATTTTTTATCTCAATTAATCTTATCTATTCAATTTTTAACTATTTCACTTTCCTAATTTACTTAACTTTTTATTTATTTAAAATATTCTTTCTCACTAACACACTCTCTCACACAAACACAATTATCCACTCATATCAACATAATTTCCAAAATCTTATTAACTTCTCTCACCTTATTTCATAAATATAAATCTTTTTTATTATTTTAATGTTTTTTGAAATTAATAAAATAGTTGATACAAATATGAGAAAATTTAGAAAAAAATCGGACATGTTGCTGAAAACTTTTCATGACACTAAATCACAAAATAACATATCATTACATTCTTAAAAACGACATGTTGCAAAACAAAAACTATTTACCGCCGTAGCATTGCGCGGGTACGATGCTAGTATATATATATATATGTATGTATATAAAGAGAGAAAATATATATCTATACTACTATATAAACCATTTAACATTCTCTCTTCTCTTAGAGTTCTTAAAATTTAATCAAGACAAAATGTTGACCTTCCATTTAAATTAATCATATCCACTCAATCTTTAACCACACAATTCTCTCTTCTAATTTACTTTAAGTTTTTATTTTTGTAAGATATATTCTTTTACACTAACACACTCTTTCACACAAACACAATTATCCACTCACATCAACATAATTTCCAAAAACTTATTAATTTTTCTCTACTTAATTCATAAATATAATTCTTCTTTCTTATATTATTGTCTTTTGAAATAAGGTTCATTTGATGGGATTTTGAGAAATGGAATCGACTTCGTCGGTGATTTTGTTTTTGAATGTGTTGGTTCGTGCGGTTCCTATTTCTTTAAACGTGTGTTAACTTAAATTAGGTAGTTGGGTTGGGCCATAAATGAACCTAGAGACTTTACATATGCATAAGATGTTATCTTAGGAACTTGAATATTAATAACTAAACTCTTGGGTTGGTTTCAGTACAAACACCTAGTTGAATTTACAATCAGACTTTTACACTTCATTTGAGTCAGGTCATAAATCCATTCTAGTCACCATACAATTTCAGTCACATTATAACATATTTGAACTTCAATCTTACGCTCCATAAGAATATAAGATGAGATAGAAAGGTAACGAGCCTTTATGTTCATTAAATATCTAATACTTCGGTCCTATTTGTTCGTGTTTGCTCTCATACCATCTTTTAACTCAACTAGCGAATTTAGAGCACTTAATTGGACTACTTGGCAATCGCTATTGAGAGGAACACTACCCTCATAGCCTCGGTACCAAAAAAAATGGGGTGGTAATCAAATGCAAAGAGAAAGAGAGAAAATTAGGGGTGAGATCGGTTCAAAAACCGGACGGAACCGAAAAAAACCGGACTGGACCGAAACCCGAAATCTATAAAAAACTAAGACCGAAGACCGGACCGACCAATCCCGGTGGTCTCGGTCCGGTCAGGTCCGGTTAGTCGATTTTTTCGGTCTATTGGTTGTTTTATACACTATATTAAACAAAACCGGCCCGGACCGAAATCTATAAAAAACAAGGACCGAAGACCGGACCGACGAGACCCGGTCCGGACCGGTCTCGGTCTGGTTCGGTCCGGTTCGTCGGTTTTTTCGGTTTATCGAATCACATGCTAGTAGTTGATATCAACAATGCAGATGAATTTGATTTCACTCATGTAAAATGACAGATTTACCCTTACATATCGGATTCAACATTTTAGTAGTTGTTGTCAACAAACTAGTAGTTGATATCAACAAATCGGTAGTTCATTTCCATTGCAATCAACAAATCAGTTTTCCATTACAATCAACAAATCAGTTTCAACATATCAATAGTTCATCTTCCATTGCAATCAACAAATAAGTGTTCACATAACATATTAAATTCATATCCAATCAACAAATTGAATGACGAACTGTGGACTCACTGGTGTCGACTAAGAAGGGGAGAGAGAGGAGACAGAGAACTTACCGGCGATCGATGAAGGTGGCGGTGGACTGACCAAAGGGGTCGATTGATGAAGGCAACTGGTGACTGAGGGAAGGCGATTGATGATGGCGATCGACGATTGACGAGGTGACGGCGATTGGCGACTGACGAGGTGACGCGAATGATGACTGCGGATGGCGACACAAACGATGACGCGATCGGTGACTCAGGATGGCAAACGACGCACTTCGACCGGTGACGCAAAGACGGCGATGCGAAGGGAAGAGGAACGAATACGGGTGTTTGTGGCCTTGTGGGTGTCTGTGGTTTGAGAAGGTTTTCTAGGGCTTGAGGGTTTGATGGTAAAAAGCACATTCCTATATCCACATATTATACATTCCCACCTATTATTGAAATGATTTTACTTTCTCTCTTGTAAAGGATTTTAATTCCTTAACATTCCAATTTCAAGGAATACCAAACATTGGAATTCCTAGAAATTGAATTTCAGTTCCCACAAAATCCCATAAATTTAATTCAACCAAACACACAATTTGGATCCTCTTTGAGTTCTTTTTGTGCAAAAATTGTAATTACTATTTACTACTATCAATTGACCGAAAAAAAAACAAAAACAAAAACAAACCATAAATTTTGTCGTGAGATTTTCTAAGGTAAGTCTTTTACCTATATATCGATATATTGATTTGGTGTTTTTAAGGCTAGTAAACACACAAATATATTGATGGGGGGAGGTTGTGACGATAATATACGTCTTCTCGAATCGTGAATCATATATCTAAGAATCGATTAAACCCAGAGCTTTAGAGAGGATATAATCTATTAATTAAAATCTATAATATAAAATTTGTATAATCAATAAAATTAAAACAAAAAATTCAACTAATTTCTAACATATAATCTTCTAATATTATTTATTAAAAGACTAATCCGAATAAAGTATATTACATAATATTAGTTATTGATTTAAACATAATTATTCAATCCGAACTATAAGATTGAAAATACATTTTGATTTTTCTTAGTTAAAATTTGCTTCAACTTTGAAATTAATTTCAATTAAAATTATTAACGAAAATTTCACATATGCCCTCTCTAAATTTAAAATATTGTATTTAATTTACAAATCTCATATTACTCTTTATAAAATTTTAAAATATTATATTTAATTAAATTCTTAGCTTTTAATGGTTTTAAAATATTTTTTAGTTATAACCGTTAAAGAGTTGACCTTCTTGTTCTTAATTGTAACAATAATATTCGATGACTTGAAAAAAAATACAAGCACGTCTCTTCGTGTAATGCTACTATGTTTTTGTTGTCACGTAATCGTCTCCCTCGCGTTGATGATACTAACATCTTTTATAGATATTTAATATTTTTTAAATCAACCCGTATATTACACAAACATTTAATCTAGTTTTTATTTTTTAATATAAATCACTCTTCCCAACAGAAAAACCTTTAGACCATCAACATCCAATCTAACTTACTCTATATCACATCAGCATTCACATTATCTTTCACCCTCAACCTATCAAACCTACAAACTCTTAGATCCAATTTTATTAAATATCACATTAAATGTTAATAAAAAATATATATTAAATAAGAAAGAGAAAGAGAGAAGAAGAAAAAAAAAAGAAACCCACAACAGGTTCAACTACTCGAAGGGCTGGGAACCCGCCATCACCCGGGGGCGATGGTGTTTCCACGTTACTCAACACAACCCGCCATCGGGTATAGACACCGATGCGGGTGGTCTCGTTAAGTTAAATCTAACTTTATCTAAATACAAATTATAAAAAATACGTGACACAATGTTGATAAAAATACAAATTACTACTTTAATTAATTTAATTGTTTTATAATTAAAAAAGCTACATGCCTCTTCGTCTCCCGGTAGTACAGTACTCCTATAAAAGAGAAATTGCAGCCAACCCCTCGTTCCCCACACATCTCCCGTGTCTCTTCCTCTTCTAATTCCCTCCCTGACCCTCACTCTTCGCTCTCTGCTGGAAACACGCCAACTGATCCACCGCAGTACCGCACCACCTCTGCCTGCTCTGCAACCACCATCACCGCGCACCACCGCCACCTAACGTCTATCTAGTTCGTCTCTCTCTCTCTCTGCTAGTCTCTCATCTCTGGTATCTGTATTTCTGTTTTAGTTTTTATATATGTGTTTAGATCTGTAATGTGTGTGTGTTTGAATTGATTGAATTTGTTCGTTTGAAGATATTTGGATTCATTTTAGGTAGATCTGTGAGTTCTATGTGTGTTGATTATTGGATTTAGAAGATATGTATTTCAAGTTTGTTTTAACAGGCGGTCATCGTTGGTGGCCGGAGGTGGCTGCTTTTATGTTTCCGTTTGATTAATGTATCTACACTCATTCAGTCAACTGCTATTCATAGGCCTTAATTAGAAATGCCTCTTAACACTATAAATATCTAGAGCGCCATGAAATTACTAATATAAGTTAACCATTCTTATCAGAATAGTATGTTTTGTTCTCAGTTGATTAATTCATGGAGGACTTACCAACACATCTTGCTATTGATATTCTCTCGAGACTCCCAGTTAAAACAGTCATCTATTGCAAGTGCGTAAGCAAGAAGTTGCTGAATCTGGTTTCAGAGTCTGAATTCGTCAATCTTCACCTCTCGAGATCACCCGCATGCCTCATGTTTCTTAATGTCACTATAGTAGAAATGCACAATGATGGGCTAGGAAAATTAAAGCTGGTGGAGATTGAAGATGAAATTGATCACCACCATTTACAACATGACCCTGTCATGAGCCTTGATCTTAGTCTTTTAAAAGGTGTTAGAAAAATCCCAGTGGGCTCTGTCAACGGTCTGATCTGCTTGCGTGAATTTGGTTGCGGAAATGACAATACTTACATATGTAATCCAATCACTAGAGAATACATGATGCTCCCGAGGCATCATTTCTTAGCAGATTCTTCGAACCCTACGTTCATGGTCGTTTATGGTTTTGGAGTTGGTTCGTTAACTGGGGAATACAAAGTGATTCGTACTATGTTAATACATATACCCCCAAATAGCGAATCATCTCGGCTAAGTTTATCACAAGCCGAAGTTTACACGCTTGGGACAGGCCAGTGGAGAGTTCTTGGCCATGTTCCTTATTGGCTCGATGGATACGAGGGTCCATTTTTGAACGGCCATATTCATTGGGTTGTTCGTGATCAAGATTCACCTGAAAAGCTTTGTGCATTTGATCTGGATAAGGAGACATTTCAGTTGTTCCCTTCACCTCCTTTTGATGCTACGAAAGAGCGCAAGATCAATCTTCACAGTTTAGGAGTCCTAAATGGTTGCCTAAGTCAATGTGATAGTCGTTATACAGATGTTACAATTTGGGTGATGAAAGAATACAAGATCAAAAAATCTTGGCATAAAATGGTTATGATAAGGCAGAGTATTTGCCCAGATTTGCTTATGTTTGAACCCATATCTCTTATTCAGGTTTTTAAAATGGTGGTATTTTGATGGTCCATTATGAAGAGAAATTGCTGGCATATTTTCCTGAGACAAATGCTGTTCAAGACAGAGATTTTCAATGGGCACTTTGCTGGAATCACTTATCGTCCTAGTTTTCTTAAACTCAAGGATTTCGAATCAGACGGAGTTCAAGTGTTGTAAACTTGAGAATTTCGAATCACAGAGATCGTGTTCATGTTCACCGGAGATCGACGAGTTAGTTCAGTTGTTGCAACATTAGTATGATGCATTACCAGGAGAAAGAAGGAAAGCACATCAAAGTTTGAAGGGTTTGGTTTTGGTTTTTGCATAATCTGTAATATGTTATCCTATAATTTCTATCGTAATCTTTCTTTATAAGAAATTGTTTTTCTAATTTGTCTGGTTTTCATGTATTAAAGGTTCGAAAATTATAAGACTAAAACATTAGTTTTACGTTAATTGGTTATAATTTTGTTGACTTGTCACATTTACTTTTTAAACTTTTTATGAACAATTAAAAAATATTTTGGCATATTTTTATCAATAATAATAATAATAATTTAAAAGATGCTGCACTAGTTGTATTGAGAATATGTTTTTTTGGCATTAATATAATTCTTGATCCATATGATATTGGTAAAATCCTGACCCGAGGATTCGTTGATATCCACTTTCGCGACCAAAAGGTTCTACTTACCATATTTGTTGAAGAATAGATTACAAAAGGGTTCGCTGTCTAATAGGGTTCTTCCTTTCATTTACAAATCACTTATGCTTCAATCTCCTTTTGTTTACAGATGTGTTTTTCTTCTCTTTCTTTTAGAGATCAATATTTCAACTTGGAACCCTAATTTTGTAGTAGGGGCCGAGGTGAGAAAAAAATTCGGAAGCAAACCATCTTATCTTTAGTCATAAATATCTCCGGTCCACCTCTTATTCTATAGATACAGAAAAAAAAAATAAAAGACCTTATAAGTCTTAAAAAACAAACAACACCTTTATTTATTTATTTGGTTGGTTGGTTGGTATATTTTTTTATAATTTGCACTATAAATGGCCTCTTAGTGAAATCTTTGTGCTTCTTAATAGTTAAAAAATATGTAGCTTATAGGTTGTAAAATGAATGAGTGAAAAGAATTTGGTAATTCCTCAAAGTAATTATTTTAAATGGAAAATTATCGAGAAAGGTAACCTAAATATCGAAAATTGCCAATAAAGATAACGTCTGATTTTTTTGGCCGACAAAGAATTATAAATTTTAATTTATAACAAAAATTAGTATAATAAACTCTTTAACCTAACAAAAAAAAGGATTATAAATTTCAATTTGTAACAAAAAAAAGGTATAAATTTCATACATTATACTCTTTTTTGTTACAAATTGAAATTTATAATCCTTTATAGACCAAAAAAATTTGACATTACCTTTATCGACAATTTTTAATATTTAGGTTATATTTCTCGATAATTTGACTCCCGTTCTAAAGAAAGTCAAAAGAGGTCAAGTTGACTTATAAACCTCCTTATCCTCCTGAAAGGCTGATATACTGAATTACTAGTTTATATAACATATTAGTGACAGAAAGACTGAAGTTAGCCTCCTGATTTTTGATTTTGGAATTTAAAAAAAAAAAATCCATAGCCCGTGTTTAAAGGCAAAATTAAATCTATTTAAAACAAGAAATTTAGCAATAGTTTTACATTAAAAATTAATTGTTGGATTTATGTTGGTCGTCGGAGGGAGTCGAGTTTGACCAATCGATGACTCAAACTTCATTCTTTCTCTCATTATTCTTATAAATTCTGCACATCTCTTGTTAAATTCCTCTGTTTCTGCAGTTTCATTTGATTCCCCTGTTTTTTGTTCTTCAATAACAGAAAGACTGAGCTCAGCCTCCTGATCTTCAATTTGATCTTTGATAACTGTAATAGTATAATAATGGTCACAAATTACATACGGACTTCCATTTTGCCAAGTTTCAAATTCAACCTCGTCTTCTTCGATTTGTTGTTCTTGCTTTTCCATGGCGGGTACTTGTTCCGTGGCTGATGACATCAGCAGAGATGGATGTTTAACTGCATGTGTGATCACTGATTGATTCTCTTTTGGTGAAGAAACGTGGGTGGAATCGAAGTTCATGATGAGGAAAAGAAGGATTCCATTGCATAATAGGAAGATGTAATGTCTGTCGAAGTAATTAGTGAAGATTGTGAAATGGTGAACGTAAGAACAGAGAGATAAAGAGGACGTGATTAAGAAGATGAAGATGAAGGTCGAGAAGATATTGTTGAGTGCGAGGAAGTGGATTTTTGGCTGAGATTTGATGCCCTGTTTCTTGATTTCATCTGTAGTTTTCTTCATTGTTGTAGGGGTGCACAAAGCAGAGAGGGAAATGATTAGCTGAAGGTTGAAGATGAATAGATTGATGATGTAATAACGGGAGGTCATCAATATATAAGTTCAAAAATGAGCGAGTTTACAATAATGCCCTTAATCACATAAGTAATGTAAAGGTTGAGTGGTGCCTAGTGAACTATATAAGGCTATAACGCTTGTTAAAATGAACTTAATTAAGGGTTAAAAATTATGATTTAATTCATATAAAAATTATGATTTAATTCTTTTTTAAGTATTAAAAAAAAGGATAACAAAGTGAAATCTAAAGTTTTAGATTATAGATAAAGAAGCTGTCTTCTAAGTTCTTTATTGATCGATATTACAATGAATATGAAGGGAGTTAAATCGTGTGACTTAAAATTAAAAGACATGTTTCAGGATTTGATTCACGAACCTTTGCTATGAGTTTCATATCCTTAAATGTTATGCTATCATTGTGGTGACGGATCTCTAGATATATTTTCAACTTGTTATCGGAACAAATTGTATTAAGCTTTCGAAATATAATTTATATCTTTTAAATTTTATTTTGAATTAAAGATTAATAACGTAATTGAACTTATAAAGATATGACATTATTAAGGGTCTCAATTCTCAAATATGCATAGAAGTCAAAGTCTAGTCCAAGTCAACTAATAAATTAGGAAAGAATTTCTCAATTTCACACACAATTGGCCCCAATGGAAACTTCTCTAGAAAGTGAGAACCCAACCAAGCCCTACCCCGCGTCCTCACCCTTGCCCACCCCCAACAACCAGCCCAACAAAGACGTCGTGGTTTTTACTTTTTAAACACAAGGAAAAGAATAAAAAATATTTTTACGGATGTTTGAAATTACTTATTTTTAGCTTATAGTTTATAAGAAGCTGTCAAAAATATATGTTAGAAAAAGTGTATGGATCAATTAATAATCTTAGTAAAATTACTTATTTTATTTATTTTTTATGTTAACCCCTATGACCAATTCACCATAGTTGCATGTTGGAGGTTTGACCTCCTTCTCACAACACGGTCAAAGATGGCATTTTTGAACAAGTACTGGCTGGCCAGTATTAACTTTCGTGTATTTAACTTTTTAAGGAGAGGGTTTTTCCATTTATAAGACACACAAACGCACACACATAGACCACAAAAAAAATATCCATATCTACAACCCGGAACACCACCAAAACCAAAATACACGGCTATTTGGTTCCTTGTCAATAGTAATTAGGGGTGTAAACGGGTCGATATTTAATTATTAAGTAACTTGAGTTCGAGCTCGGCTTGTTGAAGTAGAACCTTATTGAGCTCAAATTTGAGCCAATAAACAAGTTCAGGTTACATAACGAGTTGAGCTCGAGCTTCGAAAAGTTTGACTCAAGTTTTTATCGAGCTTTCGAGCCTTGTATAGTATGTGTATATTTATGTGTGTAATATGTATACATGAGGACTAGTATTAAAATACATTAAAAATATGTAGTTATTGAAACAAATCTATGTTCTAAACGTACTATTTATAAAAAGCAATTACTAAAAGTTTTTAATCTTGAATTTTATCTATATTTTGAATAATTTGTTTTTTGAATTTATTTTTTATATTACTTTGAACTTTTCAAGCGGAGCTTGGGCTAATAATATACTTTATTAAGCTAAGCTCAAGCTTCAGCTATGAAAACTCGTCAAGTTATTGAGCCGAGCTCAAACTTAACATAAAATTCTCGAGCTGAAGACTTTTTAATAACTAAGAATTTTTATGACAAAAATGGAAAAATATACACGTAGGGAAAAAAATTAAAGCAAAGGCTTATAAGAGGTGTTTGTTTTAAATGAGCTTATCTTTTATAAATCTATTTTCTCCTAAAAATAAAATAAAAAATAAGCCAAGAATAATAATATCAAAACACCCCATTAGACCATGAGTAGTGAAGAAATTAGGGAGGAAAGATCTTTATATATTGTTAAAGAAAATGGTGTATATATATAGAAAAAAAATGATAAGTTTATATATATATATATATATATATATATAGAAAAGAGATAATAAGTTTATATATATATATATACACACTCAAACGGTAATATTACCGTTGTGTTTTTTTATTTATTTTTTCGAAATCATCTAGGCCGTTATTAAAAAAACAAAAAAAATGGAAAAATGGAAAAAGTTTTCGGATGTCTCAGGGAAACCAAAGGGAGAGAGGTAGATGGAACCCGAAAGGCCACGTAATGATGTACCTAGTACCCCCGAACCCGAAGGTCTACCTGATGACCGCTACGGGTGGCCTTAGGCCATGAGTATAGCAATACTCAACCCAAATTAACTCAAATTTCACATCAGCTTTTCTTTCTTTTTCCTTCCCAACCCAAATTAACCCAAAACCCAAATAACACTCATCCAAAATCAACCCAATCTTTTTCCTATTTTTTTAAATTTATTTAATTACACATTTATATATTAAACAAAATAAAATATGTAAACAATTCTATAAAAAATAAAATATAACAAATAATATAAATAAAGATTTTATTATTATTAATAATAATAATAATACATTTCATTCGTCCCAACTATATAATTCTCTAATTCTTTTTTTCTTCGCCAACGTTGCATTTAAAATAGGACCTGTAAGATGATTATGCGGGCTAATGTAAAACTCGAAGTCTTTGTCGAATTGTTGTTGTTTTTGTAGTTCGGTCTCGTTTTGTTTGACCAACAACGCCTTTTTCTTGACTTCAAGTTTCTTCATTCTATATATCATATTTTGATCTACCCGCTGGTTGTACGTAAACATTTGGTCCACCAACGAACCATATCTTTTGGTCGACGGTACGCTGATATTTCATGTACTTGTCGATGGCTGCTTTCATTTGTTCCTCCTGATGGGCCATTGAGGTTCCTCTATTTGGATCTTGTTATCCTCTTAATCATCTTTGAGGTTAAAGTTAATGTTTGCATCGGATGATGGAGCTGGTGGGTTTTGGCTCGAAGAACTTTTACTACGGTTTGTGAGCCGGAAAGAAGGAGAGGTCATCGATTATACCGTGCACCATTTTAGACAACTTTTAAGGACGCTCCACGCTTTTTCGTGGGTGAAAGTAGTCCCGTTTGTTATCATCATGATAACGGTTGTGGTTAGAATATCGGCTTCACTTTGACCGCTACGTCTTGTATTTATTAGGTTGTTGTAGATGTCAGCGAAAGCCGTTATTATTTTGTTCAGTTCCTTGAACTTGGAGGTCACTTGATGAACATTTCTATATGTTCCACGTTGCATTTGAGTGTGAAACAAAATCTCGACTCTCCTCCACAAACTATCTACACGTATATACAAAATGGTTAGAATAATAATAATATATAGTAATAATATGTATAATAATAATGCGTATACGAATAATATATAGTAATAATAATAATAATATGTATAATAATAATATATAGTAATAATAATATGTATAATAGTAATATATAGTAATAATAATATGTCTAATAATAATATATAGTAGTAATATGTATAAAAATTATACCACCCGTTTGGGCGTTTCCGACAGTGGGGTCCTCGGAAACATCAACCCAAGCTTGAACCAAGGCCACCTCTTCCTCGGCCTTCCATTTATTCGCTTTTGCTCGGCCATCAAATTTTTTCTTTCCTGTTCATTTTGTCGGGATTTCTTCTTGGTTGGGTTAGATTATTGTGTTGAAATGGATTTGGGTGTTTCCGGTTGTTAAGTTTCCAGTACATAGTCAATGTCGCCAGCGTCATCTTCAATCCGGTTTCTAGATTGATATGCCAGGTTTGGAAGATTAAGGGTGCCGGAACAAAACCCACTTGTAACATCCCTTGGTACATCAATTAGTGAGGGATGTAAGGTTGTTGCATAAATTATTGGAAGCCAGGTTGGAAGCCGGATGCAGATTCGTGTTGCGGGTTGTAACCTTCTTCAGAAAATTATTGAAACCCGAGCGGAAAACCGGTGATGTTGGTGTGTTTGAATCCAGGTTTCGACCGCGGTTGCGATGTGAATCCATGTTGAATTTTTTTTAAGAGAAATTTGAAAGATTGAAAGAATTTTGGATGAGAATTTTTTATAGAGGAGAAGTTGAAAGTTTGAAATAATTTTAGATGAGAAGTGTTGAGGTATATTTTAGGTATTTATAGAAAATAAAAAAAATAAAAAATATATATAAGGGCTATATTATCGTTGGATGGAAGAACTATTTTTAACAAATAAAGCCGTTAGACCGGGCGTATAGACGGTATAGCCCATCCCGAGACCCTTCAGGTTGATTTGGGTTTGTGTGGGTTCAACGAGAACACCGCTACGTTACCCTTCGGGTTCCCTCACCTTTTCCCTATCCGGCTCCGTAGATCCGAGTGCAACCGAAGGATTTCTATTTTTTTGTTTTGTAGAGAGACTAAGGAGAGAGAAAATATTTAGGTTTGTTTGGGTTGATTTGAAATTAGTGTTGAATTTTGGCTTAATTTAGGTTGAGAATAAAAATGAAGAAAAGTTGATGCGACAACCAACGTGGCATTTGGGTTTATTTGGATTGAATATTGCCATACGTTGATATGCACGGCCTTACACAGGAAAGAAAACGAAAGGTTCGTGAGTGCGGAACCGAAAGAGAAACCCAAGGGAGGATAGTGGTATTTTCGAAGGAACCTACCGTCCGAAAGGAACCCGAGCTTCCGGAAGGCAACCCAAGCCCTACGCCATACGTTTGGTCTATCGGGCTTTACATATTCAATTTGTCGCCTTGTGTTCATCCCGCTCACCTCCACCTCCACCTCCACCTCCATAAACAGTTAATTATCCAACAGATATACAATCTATCCAACAATAGTTGCAACTAAACCAGTACAACTAATATTACCCGTGAGCAAACATCCACTCACCTCTGATTCTCAGCTTTTTCGTGGGTGAAAGCAGTCCCGTTTGTTATCCTCCTGATAACGGTTGTGGTTAGAATATCGGCTTCACTTTGACCGATACGTCTTGTATTTATTAGGTTGTTGTAGATGCCAACAAAAGCCGTTATAATTTTGTTCAGGTCCTTGAACTTTGGAGGTCACTTGATGAATATTTCTATATGTTCCACGTTATATTTGGGTGTGAAACAAAATCCCGACTCTTCTCCACAAACTATCTACACGTATATAAAAAAATGGTTAGAATAATAATAATAATATATAGTAATAATATGTATAATAATAATACGTATAAGAATAATATATAGTAATAATAATAATATGTATAATAATAATATTTAGTAATAATAATATATAGTAATAATAATAATATGTATAATAGTAATATATAGTAATAATAATAATATGTATAATAATAATATATAGTAGTAATATGTATAAAAATTATACCACCCGTTTGGGCGTTTTTGACAGCGGGGTCTTCGGAAACATTAACCTAAGCTTTAACCAAGGCCACCTCTTCCTCGGCCGTTCATTTATTCGATTTTGCTCGGTCGTCAACTTTTTTCTTTCTTGTTCGTTTGTTGGGATTTCTTCTTGGTTGGGTTAGATTGTTGGGTTGGAATGGATTTGGGTATTTCTGGTTGTTGAGTTTCCAGTACATAGTCAATGTCGCAGCGTCATCTTCAATCCGGTTTCTAGATTGATATGCCAGGTTTGGAAGATTGAAGGGTGTCGGAACAAAACCCGCTTGTAACATCCCTTGGTACATCAATTAGTGTGGGATGTAAGGTTGTTGCATAAATTATTGGAAGCCAGGTTGGAAGCCGGATGCAGATTCGTGTTGTGGGTTGTAACCTCATTCAGAAAATTATTGAAACCCAAGCGAAAAACCGGTGACGTTGGTGTGTTTGAATCCAGGTTTCGACCGCGGTTGCGATGTGAATCCATGTTGAATTGTTTTTTGAAGAGAAATTTGAAATATTGAAAGAATTTTGGATGAGAAATTTTTATAGAGGATAAGTTGAAAGTTTGAAATAATTTTCGATGAGAAGTGTTGACGTATAGTTAGGTATTTATAGAAAATAAAAAAAATAATATATATATATATATATATATATATATATATATAGGCAAAAGTTCAAATGAGAACTGTGAGAAACAATCTTAGCCGTCCAATTCCCCCTCCTTCAATTGAATTTCCCACCCATGAATTCCTTACATGCACCCTGCCACACTCAATCCTCCCACGCTCTTCATCCATGAATTCCATTATCTAAAATAAACGGCCAAGATTGGTTCTCGTACGAAAAACAGTTCTCATTTGAACTCTCCCCTATATATATATATAATATGTCTATATTACCATTGGAAGGAAGAATTTTTTTTAACAAATAAAGCCGTTAGACCGGGCGTATAGACGGTATAACCCATCCCGAGACCCTTCAAGTTGATTTGGGCTTGTGTGGGTTTAACGGGAACACTGCTATGTTACCTTTGGGTTCCCTCACCTTTTTCCTATCTGGCTCCGTAGATCCGAGCGCAACCGAACGATTTCTATTTTTTTGTTTTGTAGAGAGACTAAGAAGAGATGAAATATTTAGGTTTTTTGGGTTGATTTGAGATTAGTGTTAGAGTTTTGACTTAATTTAGGTTGGAAATAAAAATGAAGAAAAGTTGATGATACGCTGGTACACATGGCCTTACATAGGAAAGAAAACGAAAGGTTCGTGAGTGCGGAACCAAAAGAGAAAACTAAGGGAGGATAGTGGTGTTTTCGAAGGAACCTACCGAAAGGAACCCGAGCTTCTGGAAGGCAACCCGAGCCCTTCGGGTTACGCCATACGCTTCGTCATTCGAGCTTTACATATTCAATTTGTCGCCTTGTAGTCCCCAGAGTGTTCATCCCGCTCACCTCCACCTCCACCTCCACCTCCACCTCCACCTCTATCTCTGCCGGCGTATGTCACCAGTCACCACCACCATCGCCACCTCCGTCGCCGCTGCGCACGTCGCCACCACAATTGCTGCCGGCTCCGTCACCTCTCCTCTCTGCTCAATTTCGAACCAGGTACTAAGTTCTAACTTATTACGTTTGATTTTAATTTAAGATGCAAATTGCTTTGATTTTGACTTCCTGTCTGCTCAATAGCTCACCACTAAACCCTATGCACCACCACGAGCTTGATTTTGATCTCCTCGGTCCTCAATTTCAAACCATATAATTGATTCTCGGTTCGACCGATATCACGTTTGCTTATATTTCTCTCCTATCTACGCTCAATTTTGCACCAGACGTGTTATCATTTAACTATCATGTATGGTTTTGTCAACCTAATTTAGTCATCTTATATCAGATTTAACGCCCTGTTCTAGAGTTTTTTTTAGAAAGGAAAGGAAAGGATTTGAAAGGAAAACATTAAAAAATGTGTTCTTGAGTTTCACTCAGGGAAGGAAAAGAAATGAAATGGAGGGGTTTGGAGGGGGAATGAAGATTTATTTTGATGTCAAAACTATCCTCCCAAAATTGGGATGATTTGGAAGGAAAGGAAATCCAATCCTTTCTTTTCCTTTCCTCCCCTACTTAAACTCGTGAACAGGGCGTAAGTGTGTTTACAAATTCGCTGTGTAAATTGTCGATTGATTTTTCCCAGTATGTGTGTGTTGTATATGTGTGTATTTTAGATACGTATGTAATGTTTACACTAATTCTGTACCCTCACTTGGTTTTTGACTAGTCAAATTTGTCTTCTTCACCCCCATTCGTTGTGTAATGGTTACAATCTGGCGTGATGTGCTGATTTTGAAGTATCGAGTATCTTGTGTTAGTCCATGGTTTATTTTTGTTCTTTTGGTAGCAATCATGAGTTCATGTTGAGACGTTTTGAGTTACGTAAGAACTTAAGGTTGTCTAGCACTGTGTCTGTATCAATTTTATGAGTTGGTGGAATGAAAGCTTATTATTGTTTAGAAAAAAAACAATTGTGTTCTACATTGAATCAGGTTCACTCTCTCCAATGTACATAGTTTTGTTTGATTAAAAGATGGATTATGATTTACAAATGTAAATAAAATTTACATAATTAGTTTCTTGCAAAATGCATTTTTTTCTGATTAATCTGCCAGAAAAGTCGAAGTATAGTGGTTCAAATGGCATGAAACTTATACCTGGATGCAGAATGAATTAAAGAAATCAAATAGTCTTACAGACAATTACAACAATACCTGAACCATACTAAAGACTAGGATTGAAAGACTCTTGAAGGAAAGAGAATCAAGGAAAACCTTGAAATCAAATAGGCTTACTGACCCACGTTCTGACCCATATCTGTCTTAACTTATATCATGTATTACCCAGGAATCTGTCTTGAGTTCTGTGAGAACCACAATCCACCAACTGCCCATAGCTTTTCTTTCACAATTATAAATGTATTATTACAACTAGCAATTTGGCAATTTATGTAACCTTCTTTACCAAATCATCCAGGTCATCCTTTGATACATAAAATTCTAATTAAAGACATAACAGCATTTTGATTTAAAACTTGCTACTATTCTGTCCTAGATTACAATACATGAAATCACTTAGTGGCACATAATATATTACAATTCAAGTATATATTCATAGAACTCACAATTTACTTGTATAATATAAGAGTAGATTAGTAGATTACTCACCTTGAAAGTGTTGTAAACTTGTAATTGTAGTCCCACTGTAACTCCTTTATCCAAGACTAATTTTCACCTAGCATTTCATAATAATTTTAGATATAATGTTTAGTTAAACACTATTATCACTAGGTACACCTGAGTCACCTGACTCAAGTTAAAGATGCAGATAAATCGATCAGCTGCCGGCCTAACTTCATGTCGTGACCGCAGCTGTGCAGGGGTCGCGGGTTGAATTGTTCTCTATCTGAATTTAGCCTTTTCACAGCTTACATATTGGTTCAATCTCCGACTAATTTAACATTTCTGTTATATATATTTGCATACAAAGTCATATAATTTCATTTTAAGCACTTAACGTTCATGAAATATATACACAAAGTTTTGGGTCTTTTATGAACCCACAACATTTGGTTGAAGGGACATACTTGGTACGGTTTGGGTTGTACTCTGCTTGTCGGAACTGTTTTCTTATCTGTAGCATTTTCCAGGTACTTGGATGGCCAAAACTGTCTTTGAACTTTATACTAGAAACATCATTGGTGATATATGTTAGTTAATTTCCAGTTAAATACTTGTTGGTGTCTGATATACTTATGAGTTCTACTGAAGATGCTTACATACAATGGAAACAACTTTCTCTACCCACTGTTACATAATTTGTTTTTAGGGAAACATATGCTTAATTGCTTATTATGATCTTCCCTTTTGTTCTCTAGTTAATTCTTTCTTGCATGTATTGGTTTTTCTTTTATTCTCTTTTGCACTAATTGTGACTTCTCCATTCACCTTATTAGTACTCAATTTTCAGAATGATGTAGTAAATATGAGAAATGCCCTTTCATTTGCTTTCACCATTCAACCGTTGATTTTTTTGTGATATAATAGGCAATTGATATATGTACTGATGCACCGTCTTAATGTAAATGCGATCTCATCTCGTACAAGTCAAAAATCAAAATCACATTTCTGGTAATTGTGCATCTTAACTCATTAGTTCTTGCTATTGATATATGTTCTAACACATTAGTCGAACCACTTGTTGAGGTATACTTGTAGTTTTGTATGCACTTGGACAATTCCAAGTTCTTTTACATGTTGGTAATTTGGTTCTTGTGATGATACCCCTAAATGCTTGCCTTCATGTTTCGTTGGGCACCGGCAAGCGACATGGTCTTGTTTGACCTTTTATTGGGTCAAAATTGATATTGGTTTGAACATTTAACCTTGTTAGTTGGTAAACTTGATGTATACTTTAAGTGTGTCGAAATGTGTCTCCATCCCTCTTAAACAATTGGAGATTATGTCTTGCAGTAATTGAATTATTGTTTGCGAACTGTATTCAGTGTGTGTGTGTGTGTGTAACTCCTAAAAATGTGATTATTAGCTTATCTTTACATTTCCCTCATGCATTTCCAGATGAAGGGCTTTATTTCTATGCCGACTGACTAGAAGAATTCTACCATTCAACAATCTAACAAGCTTCACCAAGAGCTGGTACATAGCTTTACCTAAACAGTTTAGTTTATGTCTTACCAACTTCTAAAGCTTAATCCATCATATACATAGTTATGGATTCTGGAAATCCATCAATTGAAGATTTGCCATCACTTATTATGGTTGATATTCTATCACGACTTCCCACCAAGACAATCATCAACTGCAAGTGTGTATGCAAAAAGTGGCGGAATCTAGTTTTGGATCCTTACTTTGTTCATCTTCATCTCTCAAGATCACCTGCAGGCCTCATGGTTCATCATAGACCTGAACAAAATTGGTTCGTACAAGATCCAGGCATTTTGAAGTGGGTCGAGATTGAAGACGAAATTGATCACCACCGTTTACACCATGATCCTGTAACGAGTCTTGATCTTGGTCTTGCATCCGCTCTCCAAGATGCTAAATTACTCCAGGCAGGCGCAGTTAATGGTTTGATCTGCTTGTGGGAGTTTGGTCCTGGAGTTGATAACACTTACATATGCAATCCAATCACTAGAGAATACATGATACTCCCTAGGCAACAATACTATAGAGAAGGTTATGCCATAATTGTTTATGGTTTTGGAGTCGGTTTACATACAAAAGAATACAAAGTGATACGGATATTTCAAGGGGATATACCACCAAATCCTTATCAAAAATCTCGTCCAAGTCTATTAGAAGCCGAGGTTTACACCCTTGGCACAGGCCAATGGAGAAGTCTTGGCCGTGTCCCTTACTGGCTTAATGGATTCCACGGGCCATTTGTAAACGGTCATGTTCATTGGACAGTTCTTGACGAGGATTCCCCTGAAAAACTTTGTACTTTTGATTTCGACAAGGAGACATTTCAGTTATTTCCATCTCCACCTTTTGAAGTTATAGAAGAAAGTACGATCCATTTTCAAAGCTTGGGAGTCGTAAAGGGTTGTTTATGTCAATCCGATACCTACGATTCGCAGTTCTCGATTTGGGTGATGAAGGAGTACGGGATCAAGAAATCTTGGCAGAAAGAGGTGGTGATCAAGCCAAGTATTAGCCCTGATCTTGATTGGCTGATGTGGGAACCAACATATCTGATACATGGTCTGAAAGATGGAACAATATTGATTGTCTATTATGAAGACAAATTGTTGGAATATTGTCCTCAGAGGAACACAATTGAAGACACAGAAATTTTTAACCGCTACTTTAGTGCTATGGCATATCGTCCTAGCTTTGTTAAACTCCAAAGCTTCCAAAATGAGAGAGTTGATACGTTCTAAAGATCGAAAAATATTCAGATTCACTACCTGTTTTGTATCAAACGATCTTTTCTAGCCTAAGAAGTTGCTATTGCACTTATTAATATACAAGTGACTTCCTCCGAAAGTGAACTTAGGGACTGTTTGTTAAAACATAATGATTAAACACCGAGTGATTCTGTGGTCTGAATAATTCAAAGGTTCTTTATGAATCTACCTATGAATGTGACATGCTGTTTGGTAAAAATCTGAAGAAACAATCTGAGTGATGCAAATTACCATGATGTATTATATTATAAGATATGATTGTTTAACAAGACAACTTATGAAATGAGTATTAGGGTAAAATACTTGGTGCTTAATGATTCAGAACATGTATTAAAGTAGAATGATTCAAGAGTGTTTTTCTGTTTCATTTAGCACAATCTTCATTCATATGTAACAATCAAACACGTTGAATGTTATTTAGCGCTGAATGATTTCATTGAGCAACAAATAAGCAGCCCCTTACTATTGCATATTAGTTACTCACATATTTCAAATAAATCTAAAGGTGGCAAATCTAGAGATAAAACATAATCTAAAGTGACTCATTCATAACTAAATGAGTATAAATCATCACATGTTTACATCCAATACTTGACAAATATAGCTCCTAGTGATCATCCATCTGTTCACAGCATGTCAAATGCACAAAAGCATAGTTTTTTTTTTTTATATACATGGAAGATAAATGCAGGGTTGGAGTCAAACGGTAATATTGGTGCACGTACGTCGGTCAAGTTGGAATGGATTGAAGCAAAACACTTTTTGTATAGATAATTAGCTTCTCAATCATGCTTATATAACATAATCTCAATGGTAATGTAATTTTTCTTTTTGGTAAGATTATCCTTAGAGGTTTTGTGCACTAATATACGCACTTTGATACTTTGTTATTTTGACTTGTTTATTATTATTGTTATTGTTATTTTTATTCTTATTCTTGTTATTGCCACCATCGTCGGTTGACCACCCTCGCTGCTGCCCAGATCTTTGATCAACAAATCAGATCTACTATTGCCGCCATCTTTCTAACACATAAGCGGTTGTAGGGCACGGTGGCGAAGAGATCGTTTCCCCATCAAGCCACCACCGCCATCATTGGTTGACCACCCTTGCCGCCGCCCAATATCCGAAATTTTGTTAAATTATAAAATATACATATAAGTTGTTTGTGTAACATCCCGAAATGGGCTTAGTTGTACACTATGCTTGTAGGATTGTATTCTCGTGAAATAAATAAGAATTTCAATTTTAAATGATTTTCAAATTAAGAATTTTAAACCAATTGGGAAGGGGACTAGATGAAAATTGTTAGGGGGTTTTATAAAAAATGTGAGGGGCTTTTAAGAAAATGTGATAGAGTTTTATAAAAATTGTATATTAATGTAATTAATTATAGGTTATTTATAAATTATGTTTAGTAACTTGTGATATATTTTGTTTAGAGAAAAAAATAATTATATATTTGTGACTGTCTCATTTTTATGTACGTTTTGGTGTAAATTTTATTGTAATATGACACTTTTTTAAAATTAGTATATTCTTAGTTGTTTGTTATCCATTAATAGTAGTGGGTAGGTAATTTTTTGTTTAGTTGGGTTTTTTTTGAGATTATGGTGATGAGCTGAGTGATTAACTTGAATATGCTATTCAAAGTGTTTAGTTATTGATTTTAAAATATCTTATCTTATCTTATAACCTTATTAAAAGAAAAGAATGATGATATCAATATCTTTTTCAAAACTAAATTTTCATCAATCACAACATCCCATTTAAAAAAAAATTAAAAAAATTGTGTTTAAGAATACAGTGACGTTGAGAGAATTGAGAGATTGTTTATGTGGAGACATTGAGAGAATTCACATACCTTCCTTTAGTATAGTTCTACGGTTGATGAATATTCAAAATGGAGAGGGTGGCTGGTGGTAATCTCGTATATGGTTTGAGCTAAATTAAAAAGGTAAGTAACGATTGAAGGAATAAGTGATGAAGAAAGAAACCCACGAGTTAATAACTGCACGGGACTTGGAGATTGAAATCATGGAAGCTTAGGATCGATAAGAAAACTGACCAGAGAACAGAGAGGGAAGCGGGGCGTAACTTTTTTATGAAGAAATGACGTTGTTTGAATGGTTCTACACTTAAGCTTGGGTGTGTGACAGCCGCATATTCCCTTTCCCCTTTATATATCTATATATCTATATATATATATATATATATATATATATATATATATATAATATGTCATCTGCTCGATCTATTGGAAACTGACCCAAAACTTTTATATTTTCTTATTTCTTGAACAAATTCTTGTGAGAAGATGACAGTGTTAATAACTAGGACCTGTCCTAGTGGTATGAAAGGTTTTATCTCATTGTGAGGTCTCGAGTTCGAGCTTTATTGTGAGGGTTTTCCGAAACAATGGAGGAGGGTTTACTCCCTCATGACGCGTGGCTTGGGGCTCGCATGCTACTCTATATAGATGTCACTACAGATTCAGCCCATTAACATAACTTCGTTATTAAAAAAAATGTATTCTAAATTACGTACTTTGGATATCTGATGCATATATGATGGATGGACGTATCATCATTATATACATGCATACCTGTCAAGAATCATATATCTCATTATGCACTTAGGTACGGTTACCTGTATATCCAAATTCAAGTTGATTTTGGTTTCCATTTTGAGTTTGGGTTTAATATCTTATTATCCATACACCATTAATTACATTTCCACTAGAAGCTATATATATTTGTCAAGTGATATATATATATATATATATATATATATATATATATATATATATATATATATATATATATATATATATATATATACTTGAAACATGTCAAAGCACGATAGTAAGTTACCAACTTACCCGTTCTTTAGAAGGTTAATCCTTATCTAATTGATTTCCAATTAAGACCTCAAACTTAATTAGAAAACAGGTCATGTATCAAAAAAAAAAGAAATTAAAATCCAAACGGTAACATATATATAAAAACAAAAACTATAATTAGCGGTTCGGTGTGAAATTGTAAAACTTTTCCTAACCTTTAATTAAAAGAGGTGAACTCTAGCTGGGTGAAAATTCTCAAGTTTAAGAAAACTAGGACGATAATTTATTACTCTGAACAAGTTGTCGAATATCGTTGTCTCTTCAATTGTATTTGTCTCAAGACAATATGCAAACAGTTGGCAAGGCTCCTCTTCTCCAACAGTGTCCGTGAAAAACACAATACTTCTACCGTTTAAACCATCAATGACGCTTTCAGGATACCCTTCGGGAAATGCAGAAGGGATAATGGTTTGTTTGATCTCTAACTCTTTATGCCAAGATTTTTCAATCCCGTTTTCCTTCATCACCCAAATCCTAGCTTCACTATTAGACTTAGAAAATAGACCGAGGCAACCTTTTAAGACTCCTAAAGATTTCTGTTCAAGATTCCCTTCAAGAGAAGAAGGTAGCGGAAATAACTGAAATGTCTCGTCATCTAAATTAAAAGAAAACAGCTGATTACTAGCAACAATCCAGTGAACATGGTTATTATAAAATAACCCGTTGGAGAAGTCCGGTGGGTGGTAAGGAACTTGGCCTAAAGTTCTCCATTTGTCTGTGCCAAGAGTGTAAACCTCGGCTCTAAATGGATCCATCCTCCAAAATCGTATCACTTTGTATTCTCCGGTCGCTGAAACTCCAAATCCACACTGTAAATCCCAATAGGTGTCTACATCGAATTGTTGTTTGGGGAGGATCATATATTCTTTAGTGATTGGATTGCATATATAAGTGTTATCACCTTTGTCACCAAGCTCCCACAAACAAATCAAACAGCCCACTGTTGATAATAAGGATTCTGGAAAAAGATGTGCAGTATCAAGGCTCATGAAAGGTTTGCGGAGGAGATGATTGTGATTAAGTTCGTTTTCAATCTCCAACATCTTCAAGTTCCTGGAGGCATACACGAATCTATGTACTTGAATTGATAAATCAAGATGCAGTCAGGTGATCTTGGTAATTGAAGATGAACAAAGTGAGAATCCAAAACTAGATTCAGCCACTTTTTACATACACACTTGCAGATGATGATTATCTTCACGGGAAGTCTTGATAAAATATCAAACATGATATCTTCGGGTAAGTCTTCCATGGATATTGGACAGCATGGGGAAGACATAATTTTTGAGAAGCTGATCCTTAGTTTCAGAATGCAAATTAAAGAACAAACATCAAAATCATGCCCTTATGAAAATTTTAAAAAAAAAACAAAGAAATTTTTTTATCAAGCTAGATGACTCAGCTCGATCTGTCTCGATATCGATTTTTATAAAAGAAAAAATCATGTAACTTAAGGACATAAATTTGAATACAAGTTTAATACTAATCACCTAAATGATGTACATACTTAATTGAAGAAAAAATCATATATAAATATATGTTGGGGTTCATGCGTCAAATGTGAGTCGCAAACTAGAGAGATTTATTATAATTAATAGTAGAAATTATTAATTTAGCTTGTTAGCTTTTATTTCTTATTCGTAGATTTAGGTTATATTTTGATTATCTACGTTGTTGTAACCTCTTTATTTTTTCTCACATATCGGTTATACCCGTGGAACCGCAACCGCCTGACTAAGTCACTGATCGCCGCATGCAGCATCAGTACTCATGATATATGATCGACTGACTTCGAGACTCGGACTTAATTAAGTCCTCTCTTAATACCGACTATGGTGAGACGTCGATGATGCTGGCAGAAACGTACGTACAGTAGAAGAGATCATCAAGCTAAATTAAAGCCCAGACTGCGGTTAATTTTAAGTTTCTACGTGCGTGATCTTCTCCTATATATATACGTGTGTGTGTTTTGGTGTTGTTTTTTGTTTTTTTACTACTTTTATAGGTCGCTAGCTAGTATCTACATCTAATCTTTATATATGTCCATCAAAACCCCGCCCATTAATTAAAAGTTATAATTAGTTAATTGGAAAATATATCTCATAAATTGATGAAAAAGATTTCTTTAATTAGTTAATTGGAAAATATATCTCATAAATTGATGAAAAAGATTTCTTTAATTAACTAGTTGGAAAATATATCTCGTAAATTGATTTTTTTAATAAAAAAAAAGTTTTCTTTTAATCGGAACATTTTTTGATAGATTAATACCGAGTATGGACAATATATACTATTTTTTATGTGATATTTTTTTAATAAAAAATATTTCCTATTTTGGTTATGCTAGAGCCGGATTTGTTATATATATTTGATTGATGAATCTTGGTTATATATATATATATATATATATATATTTGTTACGTGTATAAGATGTTATGACAATGATTATGTTAACTTGGAGA
The DNA here is from genome assembly GCA_038502395.1 of Dittrichia graveolens. Lineage (NCBI taxonomy): Eukaryota > Viridiplantae > Streptophyta > Magnoliopsida > Asterales > Asteraceae > Dittrichia > Dittrichia graveolens. Next base: position 17,525,164 of record JARJIL010000006.1, read on the forward strand.
TATTTATATATTTGTTTCAATTCAATGATGAATTATATTTTGTTATCTTGATGAAATTTTTATGTTTGTGAATAGGTTATATATTTATGTTAGGTTGATTTTATACGTCCAAGATATCAAGTATTAACACAAAAGTTAAAGCAACGAACAAGAATAATATGCTCTTGTACATATGTATGCCACACGGTTTAACGTGAATTATGAATGCTTGATTGAATTGAGGTTAACCAAGGGTAGCTTGTTAATGCATAAATGTGTATTGCATATGTTGTAGTTACGTTTATTTCATGTTTACACAACTCATAGCACACTGAAAATCAATTACATGTGATTATTTGAATCGTTATAAATCGTGTGTGTTTATACTCGTATGTGAATTTCATGTTTATACTCGTGTGTGTTTGGCGTGATTATTTGAATCGTTATAAATCGTTTTGTTTATGATTTGATTAATTACGATTTTATATATATGTAGTTCGTCTTCATTGTGGTTTACCGAGCAAGTTGAGGTGGTTGATGTTTAGATTTTTTATCAAGACAGACCCCCCAAACCCCTTCAAATATTATCCAATCCAAGAAGGTACTATAATACCAGCTCGTAAATGATCTAGCCATGTTCAAATATTTCCTGGCTCTGCTCGATCTTATTTATCTAGCTTGGTTGTCTTTACTATGTAATGGTAAATATGATCCGAATTTCAAAGACGGGCCCAAGCCCATATCTCATTAATATCTCATGGTCTTTATAGCCTAATTAGTTTTTAGGGTTTAACACACAATATGTGTGTGTGTATGTTGGGGTTGCCGCGAGTGTGAGTCGCAAGTTTAGGTAGAGAGGTTTCATTATTTCTTGGTTTTATGTTTCGTTTGTATATATGCCTTCGTAATAAAACGGGTTAGGTTATGTTTTGATTAGCTTCATTCTTATAACCTTCTCATATTTTTTCTATATAGTGATACCATCGTTTGTATCCCTGGTTTTTCCATGTTAAATTTTGGTGTTCTTATTTTCTATTATTTATTCATATTTTGTTTTTACGTGGTTCGCTATATTTATTTTACAACCGGTAAAGTCCTAAAGATGGAGTTTCAAGAATAAAACAATGGCTATTTTCTAATGAAACATAATCAAACTCTTATTCTAAATTGGAAACATATATAAAGAAATTTAAAGATCGAACAAGTTATCTTTTTATCCTTCCTTGACTCGCTTTAGTTCCTTTTCTTAATTTAAAAATTAATACTCAAAACTTTGAAATTGGACATGAAAATGTAAGTAAATCTCAAATTTAAGTCTTGGATAATATTGTATGATAAGGTAACCGGACACATCAACAGTTACCTATAAAACAGGTCAAAATTACACAAATTTCAACTTTTGGATAGTTTAATGCATTTTAGCGAAAAAAGTTTAGTTTGATACATACAATATTAAAACGGACGGGATAGTTCATTACATTTCGACGCACTTAACCCTTAATTAATATAATAAACAAAAGTACATTGCAACGTGTTCTATAATGCATTGATTTCTTTCCTCAGAAAGTGGACAAAGGGCAAACCAATGAACCAATTGATTCCACCACAGCTAGCTAGCTAGGTTCATGGACAAATTAAGGGCAAACTGCATGAGAGAATTGTTGTATTACGTACTAAAGAACACTTTGTAAGCAAGCTAGTAAAATCAATTTAATTGACATATTCCATAATATATATATACACCTCCGGATTTATGTCTACCTCCTTGAAGCTCTTAATTGTACTGTACAAAAACTTCGTAATAAAAGCTCTTTCAAGTTTGGTCGTCGTCCTTGTTGACCGATCGACTGAACCACATGCATTAAACCCTTCTGTTCTTGTTTCTTCTCTCTTTCTTGATTAATTGTTTACGTAGAATCTTATATATTGACCTTTAAAACACATGGACTCTTTCATATTCAAAGTCGCGGAGTTTAAGAAAGCTAGGACGAAACATCATTCCGGTTAAGTAGTGGTCGAAAATTCCAGTATCTTCAATTGTTTTCTTCCTAGAACAATATGCCAACAATTGATCATTACAAAAGACCATCAAAACTGTGCCATCTTTTAAACCATGTATCAAATACGTTGGTTCCCACAGCAGCCAGGCTCGATCAGGGTTAATACTTGGCTTGATCACCACCTCTTTACGCCAAGATTTATTAATCCCGTATTCCTTCATCACCCAAATCGTGAAATGAGAATCATAGGTATAAGATTGACATAAACAACCCTTTAAGACTGCCAAACTTTGAAAATCAATCTCACTTTCTTTTATATCTTCAGAAGGAGGAGATGGAAATAACTGAAACGTCTCCTTGTCGAAATCAAAAGTACAAATCTTTTCAGGGAAGTCCTGGTCAAGAACAATCCAATGAGCATGGCCATTCAGAAAAGGCCCGTCGAATCCACTACGCCAGTAAGGAACACGACCAAGACTTCTCCATTGGCCCGTGCCAAGGATGTAAATCTCGGCTTCTAATAGACTTGGTCGCGATCCTGAGGTAGGATCTGGTGGGATATTCCCTTGAAAAGTTCGTATCACTTTGTATTTATTTGTCAGTAAACCGACTCCAAAACCATAAGTAATTATGGCATAACCCTCTCTATAGTATTTTTGCCTGGGGAGAATCATGTATTCTCTAGTAATTGGATTGCATATGTAAGTGTTATCAACTCTAGGACCAAATTGCCACAGGCAGATGAGACCATTGACTGAGCCCACTGGAAGTATCTGAGATTCCTGGAAAATGGGTGCAAGATCAAGATCAAGCGCCATGACAGGATCATGGTGTAGATGGTGATAATCGCATTCATCTTCAATCTCCACCAACTTCAAAATGCCTGGTTTATAGCAACCCCTCGTATCTTTTTCCGGGGTATGATGAATCATGAGGCCTTGGGGTGATCTTGAAAGGTGAAGATTGGCAAAATATGAGTCCGATACTAAATTCCACCATTTCTTGCATATACACCTGCAGTGGATAATAGTCTTGATTGGAAGTCTTGAGAAAATATCAACCAGAATGTTTTCTGGTAAGTCTTCCATGGATGCATTGATAAAAGACATAATCGATCAATTAATATAGATTAGAAAATTAACTAAATAATATGTGTATATATAGTAGTACGTGGATGTGTGTACATATGTATTATTATGTGTTTATTAGTATTAATGGAGAGACACGGAAAAGTCTGTTACTTGGAAGACAAGTGAAGTTGACTTCTTCATCTTTCTAAGGTGCCATCTTTGAACAGGAGCAAGTCAGATTAGAACCTAGCTATGTACCTTCTATATACAATGGCGGTTGCATAAACTTACAAATTTGAAGGCCCAGTGAGCTAAGTGGGTTGCATCAGAAAGTCTTTGAATCTGATTTCTGAAGCCCAATAAGGCATCCATGGACCAAAGGAAACAGGTTATAAGTTTCAATCACATATACAGGTGCGGGTCTTGTTGTAATTTCTAGTGATCTAAGGAGGTTAATTCATGGGTTAGAGGGTTTATTATGTAAGGCATGAGTTTATTTAGAACTCGTTTAGTAAATCGTTAGGATTTTCCTTTTCTGTACCATTACTTCTTCCCGTACCTCAGCTCACGACCCTCATATCCCTCTTGTTATATCATATCAACGTCACATCATACTCTTTTCTTATCCCTCTTCCTTTGTAATGAGCTGAGCCGATTGAGCAACTCGACTCACACTCCTGGCAAATAATAAAATACAATTTATAAAGTTGAACTTAAAATAGCTGTCATATAGACTCCAAACCTAACTGTCATTGAAGTAAAAATAACTCAGTTTGTTTCAACTAAATGAATTAGAACTTTTATATCTTTTTTAGCATTGAGTAGTCTTCTTCAGTCTTTAGCAAAAGATAATGGGATTTCCAGATTTCTAGTTGAATTGGAGTTAAATATTTGGCTTTGGATCCTTGGTTTCTTTGTTTACCTTTTTGCTTCTTGTTTTGTTCTTTTTGTTTACTCTAGAAGCTCATTCATCACAACTATCTCTAATTTATTTCATCTCTGACTTTTTCTTGTATTTGCCTTGTTTTTTTCTATTTTGGGATGTTATGTGAAAACTACATTATATACTAATAAGCTATATATCTTTTCAAAATCAAGAATTATCTAGCTGTTTCATCATATCCTTGAAAGAAAAATATTTAATTGTGTTTTCTTGAGAGGTTTTTATTGAACTGTGTTCGGTATCTTACTGTCCTTACGTACCGAGCCAATAATAAAAAATAAATAAGTTGTTCTAAAAGTATAAAACGAAATCAAAAGGGAACCACACAACAAGTAAGGTACCGGTACAGTCCAACCGGGAATCGGATTAGGAGCTTGTTTTTAAAAGCCGGTTGAGCTATAATGAACCGGTCGTCGAACCAAGAACCCTTAATAGGTGAACGTGTGTTGAATCAGTTTTCATTATTTTCTTGCTTTCTGTGTATTTTGCAGTTTTATAGTTTTATGTTCATGTTTGGCATATTCTGTATTTTGTGTTTATCTAATTTTCAAACTTATTTCATATAAGAAATAATGATAATAGATATTTGAGTTTTTGGTTATTTTTAAGCCATTAATATAATATAATTTAAAAATATTCTAATATAAAATGTTTGGAAATATTTTTCTATTTTTATAATTTATCTTTTGAAACTTTATATATTTTATATAATTATGATATCATTCGGTTCCAAAAGCGCTATGACCTGTTAAACCCATAAACTGATACAATGATATATTGGTTTGATGACCTGTCTAGTTTCAAACCCACATGTTAGAAACAGAATCGTTGTGTTCGCTATCTAAACCCTTATTATGTGCGCAACTCTAAAATTTTACATATTAGTATTATACTATATATCAATTTTCAAACTAAGTTGGCATTTTATCACGATATTTTCAAGGACAATTAAGTAAAATGCTATTTTTTCATGAGATATTACTCTCTTCAATTTATCATGAGATTAAGAGTGGTATCTCTCTCTCTTACGTGTCAAATGAAGCTACAACCAATTGTACCCCTTTCGTATTGCATTATTATATTTTTGTTTTCTTTTCTAATATCAACATTCTCATGATTGTTTTTCTTTTTTTTTTCTTTTTTTAGTTGTGTAAGAAAAAATGATGTTACATTCGAGTAAGAGATAAGAGAAAGATATATGTTACTCATTGTCTAAGTTTATACTAGATTTAAAAAAAATCAACTACATTTTTAATTACTAATTATATCAGTTATGTTGTCGAGTCATTTTTGGGTTTTTTATTTTGTATTTATTTGTACATAAAATTATTAAGCCTAATTTTTTAACACATTACAATCACACTTTTTTATATTTTTAGTTAAAGTCTTAGACAACTGAAAACTAAGAAAATAAGAATAAGAGTGGTACAGAGATGACGATACGACTAAATTAATTTATATAACACATTATTCAGCCTAATTTTCTAATACATGAAATCTATTTTTTATATTTTAATCTGAATCTAGACTGCTAAAAATTAAGAACATAACGCATCTAGACAATAGAGAGACAGTGGTATGATATAATACATAAGGTATTCGTCATGCATCTAAATGAAAATGTAAGAGGGGCAAGCGGGGTGATTTAACTGTCAACAGGTGATGAAAATAGGTGGGAGCCACTGCATCGGCAATAGATTTTTGAAACAATAGAGCGAGAGGGAGAAGAGTTAGGATTTGAAGGGAAAATAAAATTTCTTTGAATAGTAACACTCTTTAAGATTTGTTTCCACAAAAGCAAAATTCAAGTTTTAATGTATTTGATAGTTGGTACAACTTATTATAGCATGCTTAATTGACTATTTTTGGCTTCATATTTTAGTCCAACAGAAACACGTACAAGTTTTTTATTAATATGATTTTTCTTAACAAATATTTATCTGATTCCTCCTCATATCATTATGAACATTTTTCATGATTAAAGTTCACAATATCCTTCAAATTTTGTATATACTTTTGACATGTTTCAAATTATAGAATCAATGCAAAGGTTTTTTATTCTTTTCCTTAATTGAATAGTACCGCTTTAAATGTATATTTGAAAATTTGAAATATGTAATAGCTTTCAAATTATAGAATCAATCGGTTTAATATTTAACAATCCTTGATTGATATTTTTTTTTTCTTTCAAAAAAGCAAGATTTATACATATAAAGATAAATGTATTAAAATGTTTGTATCCCGGTGCAATTCATGAACTATTAAATACTAGTATATATCAATTCATAAACTAAAATGACAATTTATCATGAGATTATCAAGGGTAGTTTAGTAAGTTTATAAACAAACGTGAGAATTTAACAAGGATAATTAAAGGAGTAGTAGTTTTTAATAAAAAAATTAATAAATGATAATTTTTTTGTTTCTCTGTTTCAAACTTATGGTTTTAACAAGCTAATTAAAATATATTTTGTTCAGGATGGAAAATCTTATCGCAAAAGAATTTTCATTCATTTAGATCACTTTATTTTATTTTCTTAATTTAGATTATTTATTAGTTCTAATAATAAATTTACTTTTTTTTAAACAGTTTCGCCTCAGCGGTAGTGGCACAGGATCGAACCGGTTGATCTAATCCGGGCCCCGGTTTCGAACCACTCCAACTACACCCCTCTAATTAATTCGGTAGGGTTGCTTTTACCAATGAGGGAGTGACCCTCAGCTACTCCTAGAAAGAAACCCTCCAGAGAGACTTAAACACAAGACCTCTCCTTCACTGGGAAAACTCTCTTACCACCAGGGCAAGCCCCTTTGGTTTAATAATAAATTTACTTGACATTATTATTTCCAAGATGACTAAATTAAATTTAATATATTTCACATAAGAAAATTGTTATATCCTGAGCAAAAAGCAAGTAATTCCAACCAATCTAAAGGTCAAAAATCTTTTGAAGGGAATGTAAGAAATACAAGGCATTTTGTCCCTTAGGATTTTGTAGGGCCCAAAATCTAAGGACTTGTGAAGTGAAAGCAACCTCACCATGCGCCCTTGGTTTTCTTTTGTTTTGGTTGGATCTTCACCAACATTATTCTCCTATGCCTATTAACTTCAAATTTGTTTCGTCAGTCAGTATATATAGTAAAAAGATTATATACAATTATATATACATATCTCTCTCTCTATATATATATATATGGTAAAATATGTCACTCATTTTTCGGTTTAACCATCAAAATTATAATTTTAAATGATATAACCATAAAGGTTTGTTTGTTTTTCGTTTAAGCCTTTAAGTTATTTTTTTTACGATTTAACCATTTTGTTCGCATTTAATCTCATTAGCAAGTTAAATATATTTTTTATATAACTTTTATTTTTTAATTCATGATCTTCATCTAAAACAACAAGAGCAAAAACATATTCAATGATTGAACTATTGAATCCGAACAAAAACATGTTCTAAGATTGAATCTGTAATCATTTTCATAAACAAAAAATATGTACCCTTAAAATCAAGTCAAGGCACAAAAACAAAAAAAAAAATACCCTTAAAATATGTGTTCATCTGTGTGTGTGTGGGACTCCATCGATTCAAGGCACAAAAACAAGAAATCCCTTGAAGATAAACACTTGAACACAAATTAGATGTACCCTTAAAATTAATTTATTTCCATAAAAAACAAAAAAGAACAAGATGAACCTTGAAATCAGAAATCAGAAACTGATTACCCCCTGAAACTCAAATTCAGAGCGTTGACGGCGATGGTTAGCATGAGTTAGGCGGCGGCGGTCGTTTGTGTGGCAGTAGCTATCATATTCTTATCTTCAAACCTCCTAAACTCAAATTCAGAGAGAGAGAGGAGACTTTGAGTTGGAGTAGGTTTTTAGGGGGTGTTTGGTAGAGAGAAAAGAAATTAAGAGAAATGGAAATGTGTGGAGAATTGGAATTGATTTCCTTGTTTGGTATCAGGAAAGAAATGAAACAGAGAAATAGTGGCTCAAGTCGCCAAACGGCGGTTGCGGCGTTGGCCACCTAGCCGGACGTCGACGATGATGATTAGAATGCCGGAAACACATCACAATCGGACATCGACAATGATGAGTAGACATTGGCTGTCATTTCTCTCCATTTCTCCACAATTTGAAGAGAAATGAAAAATATAAAGGAAGGGGAGAAATGGAAACCGGTGGAGAAACCATTTCTCCTTCCAAAACTATAACCATTTATCCCAAACAAGAGAAACCAATTCTCCCCATTTCTTTTCTCTCTACCAAACACCCCCTTAGGGAGTGTTTGATGCATAAGGTGTGTTTGGGAGGAGGTTTAGGGGCGTTTTGGTGTGTTTGGATGAGGGTTTAAGAGGTGTTTGCCTGTTTGGATACAAATACCGGTTTAGTGGATAAAAATGGTTAAAGTGAAAGGTAAATAAAACTTTATGATTAAATCATTCAAAAAAAACTTTAATAGTTAAACGAAAAAATAAGTGAAACTTTGATGATTAAACTATATTTGAGCATATATATATAGGGTTCATGCGAGAAGCTTGTATTTTACGAGAAACATTTACAACCATTAGATTTTAATGCTTAAGATCTTATTCAAAAGAGTATTTATGTATTTTTATCATTATTGTAATTCATTCATTCAAAATTTAAATTTGGTATCTTCTACTTTCTCACTCTTGTTCGTGCTGATGGATTCTAAAATCAAATTCGATTCTAAACAAAAAAAATTTGTTTTATCTAAACGCGATTTGATTCGATAAGAGAGGGTGAAGAGTAATTATAGGGTTGTTAATTAGGGTAATACAATATTATTTTTGTGGCAAATACCTATTTTACCCTTTTTGTTTCATTTAAATATCCTTACATATGAAACTTAATTACTGAAATGTCATAGTTAATTCTTGCCTTTGATTAAATGATCCAATAGTTCTAAAGGTATCTCGTAAAATACAAGCTTTTTGCATGAACCATCGTATATGTATATATGTATATGTATGTATATATAAGGATGAGATCAAATAAAAAAAATTAAAGTAAAAAGTGTAAAATGGATGATTATTTGATCATTTTTTGGTATATATATCAACTGATAATCGTTAGTTCATCATCTTTATTGATTAAAACTAGTCTTCATCAATTTCTTTTTGATTTCAAATACAGATTTTGAAAACAAAATTTGGAATAATTTGTTAATGAACAATATGCTTTCATCTAAAAAGTGATGAATATGTTGGATTCATCAAAAAGAAATTGATGAAGAACTAGTTTTAATCAATAAAGATGATGAACTAACGATTATCAGTTGATATATATACCGAAAAATAATCAAATAATCATCCATTTTATCCTTTTTACTTTAATTTTCTTTGTACTTGATCTCTACCCTGTATATATATATATATAATTTTATGTGAGAATCATTTTTATGACAAGAGTCTTAAGAACCACATTAATGATGGATTAATAGGGATTTTAGTCATTTTACATATTACCTAACGGTGAATTATGTGTGGGGAAACCGTTGTTAAGTAGTTATTTAATAAGGTTTGATTTTCTCAAAATATCTTTTGTTAAGAAGTCATTAATGGTGGTAGGGGTATGATTCCTTGTTTACAATCATGTCATTAGCATTATGAGTTATTCATTTATTTTTATCAATTGTCGGTATTGATTTTCATGTTGCATTAAGAATAGTTTTGAAATGAATCATCACATATATGTCTAAATAAATATTATACACACACTTATGTTGTGGTTAGTGTTGAGCTCACCGTGAGGCATGATAGAGCACAGTCACGGCGTACGTGAAGTTGTGCCTATCCTCATGTGATTGATGTTGTGATGAACCCAGTGTAATCCATATCATGGTGCCGTAATAAAAGTTATTTGACGCTTGATTTCTTTTATCTTTTTTATTTTTTATTTTAGTTTTATCTACAAATGTAATAAGGTACGAATCTAATATGATGGGTATGTAAATAACTAGTGTAATTTTAAAAAGCTAACGTGACATAGTGTAATTATGTAAAGGGATATATATCCCTTATATGAATTCTAAGCATTTACTTGAAAGATTAAAATTTCAAAACCAACCCAATTATGATAAAAGGAAAGGAAACTTACAAGTTACTTTGTAAAACCAAAGTTGAGACTTGAGAGTGATGAGACCATACAAAGTTTGCACTTTGCATGAGCCATTAGCATAAATCTTTTTCAAATTCTCTTTGAGACTGCGAGTGTAATATCCGAAAATGGTTTTTATGACCTAAGCTTGAACCTATAAGTTTTTCCAATTGAATCAAGTCGATGTCTCATTCGTTGATGGATTGAAACCGAGCCTAACATCTTGTGCTTGAGACATTAAGAGTAAGGAAGGTAATCCTTGCATAACAAAAGTGATCATACATAATAACTTTTGTTTTTAATGTTAATTGAGACAAATATTGAAAATATACTATTTTATTACCTTTTTTTTTACTTTGACTTGGGATCTAATTAATATCTTACATGGGGTAAAATATTGAAAATTTGAATATCCTTGGTTTTATTTATTTATTTTAACTATTCCAAAATATGTCGATGGTATTGTTGTTAAATAGTATTAGGATGTTAACGTTGTTTATCTCACACTCACACACACACACACACAAAAGACATAAATATATTCAAACAATGGTTTTCCTTAATTTTTGAGTCGTCTATATGCAAACAAAGTTTCACCCTAACGGATCTAAAACAAAGGTGAGGAAACCTTGGGGTTAAAATGAAAGAAAAGAAACAAGTAAAGAAAAACCATGAAAAACAACAACAAACAACCAAGATATCTCCTTTCCCCATAAACTACGAAATTGACTATTTTCTTTATTCTAATTCTTTATTTCTTTACATATATAAATAAAATAAGATTGCTAAATGACAATTGACAAATGTTCATAAGTCATCATTTTAATTTAGCATTTTAGTAACAAAATGATAACATTTGACAAAATTCAAATTATTTGTGCATTTCATCATCACTATATATATATATATATATATATATATATATATATATATATATATATATTTCCTTTATTCTATCATGTTACCTTATCTAGAATCTGCTTCAATGATAATTAACCCATGTCTTAATTCATCAGATATTTTGTTTGTGTTTATAATAGAAGGAAAAAAGATAGTATATAGTCATAATCACTTGTTATAAATACTCACATATTCATAAACAATTAAAACACTTAAAGAGTAAGTGTTGACTAACATACATCTCATTTAAATATTTGTAAGTATAGAAACACGTGTTGCAATAAACATACATCTCCTATAACATAATGTGTTAATATATCTCATACCTTCTATAACTTATGATATGTAGAAACTTGACTTATAAAGTTATTTTTTCATCTATCTTTAAATTTTGACGACAAGGGTCAACCGTTGACATTTTAATTCTTTTTGTCCGATGGTTAAGCTGACCGGTTCGAGAGGTCAGAATAATTTCTACCACGTCTGCGCATTAAATGTTCTTGATTGGAGGTGGCCGCCTGAGCATTAAATACGTAATAAATGCGTGTCTCCTAGGCGTGGCCTGGAGATATCCTTGGTAAAGGCCAATTATATTATTTTATTCAGTACCCGTAGTCGTCTGAACCTTCGGATGGTCTAAGCTCCGGACTATACGTCATCAGCTTTTAACTCCAACTTTCAAAGATTTCCCATCGGATTTGTTGGGTTTATGCGTCTCATCGTTTCATCGGGCCGGTCAAATCTGCGACTCTTAAACCCATCGCTCATGTAGCAATGCAGGAGCATCACACATCGGTGAGGCAAGGTGGATTATTTCTCCTTATAAAGAAGTAGAATCTTACTCCTACCATATGACGCGTTTTAAAGCCGTGTGAAGCAATCCAAAACGAACAATATCATTGCTCGATTTTCTAGATACGATCCTAACAAGATCCTTCACATAACTTTTTTTAAAGTTGGGACAATTAACATTACTTTTAAATTAACATTACCTTAGGTCGCATACATGTAGACATGTAGTAGACTAATATTTATTAAAGACACCCCTAAGCAATTGTCACTGTTCTCTCACGGCCCCTTGGAATTTTGTGGGTTGTCATTTTCCACCTGTCCCGTCGATACCCCAACTCAGACCTTACCTTCCTCATATCTCTTACATATACCCTCCAGTCCACCCTCCATCTTTCAATTCACACATCATAATTTTCGCTTTAATTTTCCCTTGCTTCATTAATCATCAATGTTGCAGACTCACGACAACGGTGATACAGAGAGAGAAACCCAGACAGAGAATCTTCATTTTCCCATAAACGATCACGCCGATTTGTTAATTGAAGTGTTACAGAGGCTCGACGGACGGTCGTTAGGTACGGCGGCGTGTGTGTGTCGTCAATGGTGTTCAATCGTTCGAAACGACTCGTTATGGGAACATTTATGCTTCCGGCAATTGTCTCCGCCGCCGTCTATTGGAGTCCGGTCGGTGGTTTTGGCGCTGGGTGGATACCGGCGGCTGTACATGGTGTGTGTGCGGCCGGTGGTGAGTCGATTAATGAAGAGAAGGAGAATCAACGACGGCGAATCGGAGGTGGTGCGGCGGGTGTGGAGCCGGCAGGAGGTGGAGCTGTCTTTGTCGTTGTTTTGTGTGGAGTATTATGAGAGATTGTTGGGTGGCGGTGCGGTGGCCGGCGGTGAGTCGCCGCCGAAGTCGCTCAAGTTTTTATGCAAGGCCGTGAATGTTGTTGGTCTCTGACTCTGTTTGCAAGGAATGTTTCGTAAGAAAATGCAATGAAAACGACATCGATTATTATTTTTTTTTTCCTTTTTATCCAATTTTTCTTTATTTATTTTTTGTCTCCTTTGGGAATAATTAATTATGAGTTCACCTTACCTTCTTATATGTATAATTTTTGAAATTGAGGTCCAACTTATGTATAATAACTTATCTATTCTTTTATGAGATTATTATTATTATTATTATTATTATTATTATAATAAGACATATATTTATCTCTATCTTATTTTTATTGTTTGTTCCATATTACTTTTACGGATAAATAATATATGATGTTAACGTTATCTTGCACTTATATCTTATTAAATGTAAACATCTATACAAAACTTTCAAAGAACTATCGAAAACAGGCTCTAGAGTTTTCGCGATTGCGTTTGAGGTACAATTTCATTGAATTTCTACCCAGTTAAGAGGGTCTTTTTAATCATTTTGTTATTATAAAATCGTTTCTAGAATTAATAAGGGGTGGAATAATGCGATGGATTCTCCATTGGGTTGTTCAGTTTGTTTACTTTACAAAACTAAATGCGTATCTAACATGTCGTTTGTTTTTAAGAGGTTTTTGGTTTGAATTTGAATATAACCTCTTAATCTTAAGATATGGTCCTGACGTCTTGATGTTCATTTACATTTTGGTTTTTACAACATCTGAATGTATGTAATTATATATTTTATGATTTTTCATATTTAAGTATTTTATTCTAAAGAAAATTTAAAAAATTTCTAACTGTAAGATATAATATTTTGATAACAAGTATCAAGCCATAATAATATAGTGAATCAGAACTAAAATATATAAAAGGGATATGTGTGGCGGCATAGGAAGGCAGGTTGTGACTATGATAAGGAAGGTGAAGGTTGGTGTACATAGTACTAGAGAAAAGGCCATGTATGTTGGAAAGCGGAGAAGCAAATATTAGCGTGAAAGAAGAAGTTCAATTGTAATTTTGTTAAGAGATAATAAAAGTTAAATTTATCTGTAATTTATTAAGAGGTTTTAAGACGATTTTAAATCTTAATGAAAGAAAACAAACTTATATCTTAAAACCTTAATCTAAATAAGTTAAGATGTTTTAATATCTTTTAAAAAACAAAACGAACTCTAATTTGATTGTAGTCCATTCTTTGAGAAAAAATAAGATGACATGACATACTAGCTAGTTTTGTTAGAGTTCTTTATTCTGATACATAATTAAAAATTTTACTCATTTTCGTATAAGAGGTTTTTTATATATTTTTTACTTTGTGTTTCTAATCCTCAATCTCTAATGGTTTTGGATTTATTACTATTATTACGTTTAAAGGATTAATTTTATGTGTTTTTTTTCTCTCAATATATAATGTTCAGTGTAAATATTATATAGATTTGTGATAGTCTTATTTGTATCTATATTTTAACATAATTTTATTGTAATATAATAATTATTTAATGTTTGTATTTTTCTAGATATTAAGGAAAATTTTACTTCATCATATTATTATTAATATGAAGGCTGTTAATTCGGATTGTGTTTGAATTATCAGGTTTCATGTAGTTTGCGTCCGTATCAATTTCGTGTTACCTATTTTTAACCAATTTATTTTCGAGCTGTGTCATTTATTTATGTCTCGCCTTTATGACATGTATTGTGTCAACCCATTTCAACAAAATTTGTTCAACGTGTTGCTTTTTGTTTTCTACTACATTTAATGTAATAACCAACAAGCCCCTTGTTATTAGCAACAAAGTCATTTTAATGTAATGGTTAAAGTATAAGGAATTCTTATATCTATCAATTGGCAAAGTAAAATGCCATTTTCTCATGAGAAATTGAAGGATGCTTTGGTAATTTTTCATAAAAACATGAGAACTTCAAATTCTCATGATATTTTAAAGTATAGACTTAAGAGGTTAAGAGGGTAAGTGGATGGTGTTTTTTTTCTCTTTTTGGCATTAAGAATTTCTTCTTTTTTTGGGAACGGATTATTTTTTTAAGATTTTCTTATCTTTTTTAGTTATATTATTTATTTGATCAATAAAAACTAAAAAATCAATACGCATTTGCTAAGCTTCGTAACTAAATCAATTTATTACTATTTAAAACTTCATAACTAAAAACACAGTTACTAGATTAAGAGTGAAATAGCAAAGCAGTTTTTAAAAATTAGTTAAATAATTAATGAAAGAGAAAAAGAAAAATATATTCTACAATTGGTTACGGTTAAAGCATAATTTTTATCATAAACATACATGTAAGGAATTAATATTAAAATGTTTTTACCCCGTTGCAACGCTCGCGCTATTAAATACTCGTTGATATCAATGGTAGTAAGTTTTCATGTAATGGTTAAATTATGAAAACTATTTTTGACTTATTTTCTTTTCTTTTGCATTTTTTTTCCTTTATTGAGTTTTAGTCCTCTTGCTTTTTCTTAATCATCTTTTATATTACTAATTTTTTCTTAATTTGATATTTATTTTATTTGTTAATTACTTTTCGATTTTAGTTTAAGAAACAAATATTATAATGAATATGTGTACAATATATGACACTAACTTTGAGTTACTTTTTTCTTCTATGTATTTTTTCGTGTTTTTTTTTTTTTTTGAGATTTATCTTTTGTGGTTTTTTTGTTATCTTTTACATTACTAATCTTTTTCTTTCTTTAGCATTTATTCATTTTTTTACTTCATTTAAATGATAGTTTTTGTATTTAGTTCATCTTAATTTTTATTTTCTGTCGCAATATACGAGTTATGAGTACCTAATTAACACACAGTTCTCAACAACATAAAATATGGGCAAAATGCGTGAAAATAAAATAAAGTTTACCAATATTGTCATTGTATGCAATTAATTTTATTTTGTACCTAAAAATACATAAAACTTACAAATTTTGTTCATTGTATACAATTGATAAGCTGATTACCAAGTTACCGGTTATCCATTGTATACAATGAACAAAATTTGAAAGTTTTTTCTATTTTTAGGTACCAAAGTTCTTTTATTTTATTTATGTTACCGGTAAGTTACCTGCTATAATAGGTAACTTGCATACAATGAACAAAATTTGTAAGTTTTGTGTATCCTTAGGTACAAAATAAAGTTTGTTGCATATAATGACAATATTTACATAATTTGTTGTATTTTCGTATAATTTACCCTAAAAATATTCTCCCATTTTAACTATAAACTAGTTATTTTGACGGTGTTCTGACAAAAAAGTTTAAATACTTGAAATAGAAAATACTTGAATTTTATTTTAAGTATTTCGTTTAATATTACATCTTTTGCAACCGAATAAAAATATTAATTGAAAGAAAAAAAGAAAACTCTAATAGAAGTATTCTAACTTTTTTCATCCAACAGAATCCTTAAAATTATTCTTCTTTTTTCTTAAAGAACATTAAAATTGACATAAACATTAATTTTTAAAATAAAATTATACATAAATTATTTATTAACATAGGAGAAAATTAAAAAGAAAAAACAAAACAAAGTACATAAACATAAATAAGATTGTCAAAGAGCCCCATTGATGTTGAACTCTTGATAGTAAAAAAATTGAAAAATATGTTTTAACACTTTACCAAAACAATAAAAAAAACTAATTTACGTATTAATTGTTTTTTTTAGTTTTAATATATAATTATTGTTTTCCTCTTGTAAGCGCTATGCAACTAGCCGGTCCATCAAGTAGACATTAAAAATGTATTCCTTCATAGTCACTTACAAGTGATTATCTACATACACCAACTATCGGGATTTGTTGATCCCAAGTATCCTCATATGGTCTTAAGAAGGCACCACTGGCTTGGTACCAAAGATTCACGATATTTGCTACTAGTTTTTCTTGTAGTCATCTGTTGGTGATTTAGTGTCATCAAGCTATGAACGGAATTAATGTGAAACTAGCGAAAATTAGACTTGGCTATAATCCAAGTTTGGAGGTGCGGATTTCAAATCCCATGGGAGTCGACTCACATTTACAACTTGACTTGCTCGGAGATGGGAATGGCGGAGACGGTGGAGGCGGTGATGGTGTCGTGTGGCGGTGATGGGGGAGACTGGGAAAGGCGGAAGCGGAGAGGGTGAAGGGCTATGGTAGAGGAGGCGGAGACAGTGGAGGGCGGCGGCGGAGGGAGAGACGGTGATGGAGAAGACGGTGAAGGGTGGCAGCAGAGGAGGCGGGAGACGGTGAAGGGTGGCGGCGGTGGAGGCGGAGACGGGGAAAGGTGACGGGGGCAAAGGCGGAGACGCCGAAGGGTGGCAGCGGTAATGGAGACGGTGAAGGGCGGCGGGGGTAGAGGCGGAGACGGTGGAAGGTAGTGGCGGAGGAGGCGGAGACGGTGGAGGTTATGGAGGTGGCCGATTGGGGCAGCGAGTGAAGTGTCTGTTGATGTGATGAAGGCGATAGTGAATTCTTGGTTAGATAGGTCCTGATTTTGAAATCTCACATATGAGTGATTTTGAAATACCACCACTCCTCAAAGGATTTCTTATTCCTTATTTTCAATTCTCTATCACATGAAAAGAAATGAAAATTTGAACTCTTCGGGGAATTGAAAAAATACATAGAAAATTGGAGTCTTGACATAACGTATTTGCTTCTCTTTGCTTCTCTCCACCAAAACAACATTCTCTCTTTCTATTTCTTCATCCTCTTCTCTTCGTCTTCTCCGACTATGTAACATCCTCAAAATGGGCCTAAACGTATGCGAACGTGGTACGTCTAATATTTAATTTAATTAAATTAAATATATATTTTTAGAACAATGTTATAAAGTATGAAAATGATAAATAAATGGGTTATTAAATTATTAATAAAAATAGATAAAGATTATAAAATATCGAACGGTTTCAAACGAGGATTCCAAAAATATCCTCGTTAGTTGAAACAGTTAAACGAGAGACGACTTGTAAGTTGAAAAGGGGAACAAAATGTCCACTTGTGGATAATAATTACCCACAAGTCGGTCTCCATCATCAAACACACATGCACACGTATTCAAACACACACACACGCTTATCTTTCTTCTTGTTCTTGAATCCTTCGAAGAAGACAACAAGAGATCAATCAAGAGACAATTTCCAGCTGCAAATTAAGACTCACATCAGTCCGAAGATCATCATCTTCATCATCTCTATCACTAGTAAGATTATTCCATCTCCTTGTTCTTCATTCTTGATTTTTGGGTTTTGAAAGAAAACTCATAAACTCTTGTTCCAGCAGTGAATTGAGCTTCAAAATAGTCCCACAAGTTGTTCTTCATCATCCTTTGATCATTGTAAGCTCAAATTCCTCCTTGTTCATCTTTGTGCTCTTCAAAGCTTGAAATTCTAGGTTTCAAGTGGGTTCTTTGATTTAGCAATCAAGAACTGAAATTTATGATTGAAATAAGTTCCTATATCATTTCTAAGTACATAGGAATCGATTCCATGAATTAAAGTAGTGATCTTGATGAGTTTTGAATTTTGGCTCAAATGGGTCAAAATTGGTCAAATACGGGTCAAACTGAATTTGACTCTCAAGAACTGAAATTTAGTATTCTAATTGTTCTTATAACTTGTTAAGCTTGATTAGAACTCATATGGTGGATTAGAAGTGGTGTTTAAGCACATATTCAAGAATTGGCCTAAATGGGTCAAAATGGCCAAAATGAGGTCAATCTGTTTTTACACATCAAGAACTGATTTTTAAGGTTCTAATAGGTTCATATGACTTGTATGAATTGATTAGAACATTGGTTTTGAATTGAAATGGTAGTTTTGCTTGAATTGGCTAAAATAGTGAAAATTAGGCCATAAATAGGCAAGAAATTGGAAAATGATACCAAACAATGATTTTAAAGGTTTTGATCAGTTGCAACACCTTCAATACACCATATTAGGTGTATATGGTGTACTACAAGTGTTAGAATTGGTCGATTTCATGTTTTGGCCAAAATGCACACTTCTTTGTCCATTTAATTGTGATTTTCATATGAATTAATTGGATAGAAGTTTTTGATTTTAGAAAGCTTCCACATGTGTCAAATGATCATATGAAACACTGAAATTTTACTAAAGTTGATTTGGAGTTGAAATGGGATAAAAAGGCACTGCTGTGCAAAATCTGAATGTTGGCACTACAGGCAGAACACGTCTCGTTCAAGGCTTGGACGCGTCTCGTCCGGTGCAGTTTGTGCCTAAATGCTGTTTTTCGTTGTTCTTTCGCGTGTTGGTGCTTGGACTATTATAATAGGCTTATAAATAGATAAATAACACCATTAGGGAATTGTTTCAAGTATCCTAGATGCACTTTGCGTGTTTAAGTGATTAACGCGAAGTAATGGTGTTATAGGTTAAGTCAACGATCCGTGAGTGCCGAAGATATTCGTTTATTCTAGCTTGTTAGGTGAGTACCGGTTAACCTAAGCATGATATCAAGAATATTATATAGTTGTTTGAATGTTAGAAACCAAAGATTTGATAATTATACATGTTAGAGGTTTTTGTAGGCCAATTGATTTATGATTTGATATGTATGCATGTTAAAGGCTTTTGTAGGACAATGTTGATATGTTATGGCTTTGGTAGGCCAATGTTGATATGTTAAATGCTTTTGTAGGTCAATGTTGATATGTTAAAGGCTTCTGTAGGCCAATTTGTTATGCTATGACTTTTGTAGGCCAATTTGTTATGCAATGGCTTTTGTAGGCCAACTGTGTTTATGTTGTGGCTTATGTAGGCCAATGTATGTTGTACCGGTACTTTGTTAGATGTTTGGGGTCAGCTTATCTGGATCTAGTTGGGGCCTTGTGCCGTTAGCTATGGTGTGCGGCGATTCAATGATCACGAATCTTGGTTCCTGCAAAACCTCCGCCCCTCAACACTATTATGGGCTCTCAGCTTCCACTGATCCCGAGTGGGGTATGTTTCCCCGATAACGCAATGGTGAACCGCTACCCGCTTCTCCACCGGCGCGGAGGAAGTATCGGTTTCCGCAATCAGGATCATTGAGCCAGGTTAGCTACCTCGCAAGACGGGATGCTTGCTGACTAACCAGTGCTTCACAATGTCTAGTATGGACTTGTTTGTTGATATGCTATGCATGTGATATTTATATGATATTTTTGTTATGATGCTTCCACTTAAGTGTTACTCATTAGCTATTTATAGCTAACCCTCTCATTTACATTCCATGCTCTGTTGAGAATTGATACCTGCTATAGATGTCATGTTATGTTTTAGGGAACATGCTTTTAAATACTTTTGTTTGTATTTAGTAATGGTTAGCCGTATCGATAACACATATGAATAGTTTTGGTGGCAACTTATTTACAACTATAATTACTTTTATAAAAACAAATTTTGAAATATAGTACTTACAGCATCTAAGCAGTTTCAAAACTCGGACGGGATTTATTAATAAAAAAAAATAAGCTCCTCTAATTTAAAAATAAGCTCCTCTAATTTAGAGGGCGTTACAAACTAGATCTCCGCCGCAACTACTTCGTTTCATCTTCTCCAACCAGCAACAAAAAATATTTGGCAAGCGGATCATTGTTTGACTCATTAAACCACTGGGTCAACCCAGTTATAAACACACGTATGTACATACATAAATATACATACTACATACATATATGTAAGTATCAGCCATCTTTATATATCTTGGTATTTACATCTTTTATGTTTTTACCACTCTACTAACTTGACTTTTCTGTATCAAACATTAGTTGTCACCACCTCTCAAATCATGAAGGGTTTCTATAAAATGAGTAAAATTAACTGTTACCTATTCATCCGTTAATGAAGTCAACTTTACATCTTAATATGTGTATTTATTTTTCAAAAATACTACTATTTAGATCAAACTTTTAAAAAATGTGTTATTGTATGTATTAAACATATAGACGGTGATGAAACCTTAGTCGGCCGCGTGGCCATCTTAATCAACCAAATTTAACATCATGAAATCGTCTAATGGCGAAATTTTGTATATACCAATCTAACTGATGCTCTGAAAATACTAAAAACCGATCTGAAGTTTTTTGCAATAAAAAGTGTAGTCACCGATAGACGCAAACTGCTGTAGAATACAAAACATATTGCCTGGACAGTGACTTGATTTTCTTTTTTATAAGAGAAGAGATTGTACAAAAAAAGGGGGCGAAATTAAACGACCGATTTCATCATATCATCACCTCTTCTCTGGTTATTTTCGAGTATCAAACACACAACAAATTAAGCAAACCTAATGATGAATAAGATGTATGAAGTTCGGTAAGCAGATTTATCGACTGAAAATTAACGACAACCGGCCAGTAAAACTTCTGAATTCATTTAGCTACAGCCGCTTTGGCAATCAAGAGAAAGGTATCAATCGACCTTACTCTTGGTACAATGCAGCAAATTTAATTATTGAAAACTGAAGATAACCCTACTTACTCAGATCGTGCCTGACTTTGATGAAGATGATGAACACGATTACCGTAAAGCTAAGATGAGAAACCCTAGATGTGAGACGACTGTTTTTATAGACCTCTTGACAGGGAAAGTGGTGTCGATCGAGAGATCTGAACCGTACATTAATTGGGCTTCATGGGCTACTGGTTTTGTGAATTTAGTGGTTTAAAATGGGCCTATTAAGTCTTTTTTTGGATCTACGTTACAGGCAATGTTGTGTATTCGGAAGTAATTAGGGTGCGTTTGTTATAACTAGTGGATACTCGCGTAATGCGACGGTGACGAATAAAGAGGAGGTTGTGATGAGTTTTGTGCAAAATAATCACAAAGAGCTAATATGAGTTTGTGAAAATTCTTTACGAGATGAAGATAATATGAGTTTGTGAAGATTTTTTGCGAGAGCCACTTTGAAATTAAGAATTAAATTGCTAACTCTGAGTTATTTGTCTTTCAGTTTGTTGGAAAAGTTTTATCACATGGCTGAATCATGAAGTTGATTATATATATGTATGTATATGTGTGTGTAATGTTTCATAGTTCCAATTATTTTGTAATTGAGTTGAAATGCAATGTTTATAAATTTTAACTCTTTGACTCTTTCATTTGTTTGGTGTTTTTGAATTCTCTTGAACTTGATTTATTGAAAACAGGAATTTAGGTGATCTCATGAATCAAAAGTTAATATTAAAAACATATAATTAGACTTAATTCAGTTATAAGTATGGTGATTTCATAAATCAAAAGTTAATATTAAAAATATATGGTTAGAAATAATTCAGTTATAAATATTGGTTTAAATTCATTAATTGTCGGTTATGTTTTTAATATTTATTTGTTTAAATTCATTAATTGTGGACTTAAAAGAGGTGTAAAAGAGAGGTATAAAGAAGAGTTATTTTAGTAAATTTACTCTTTTTAAAATTAAGAGTTTTTTAAGTGCGAAATGCATTATATAGGAGTAAGATGATTGGAGGCGGAGAAAATGAAATGGAAATTAATCTCTTGTTTTATTTATACAAGTATGTTATTTGCATAATGCGGTAACGATTAATAATTTATACTCGATAGTATTTCTATTTCGATAACGTAGAGTAAGATATTCACGCATTATGATGATATCGAATAATTTACATTTGCAGCATATCCATTTTCTTCCCCCCTTTTTCATTTTATTTATTTCTTTATTATTTATTAACTCATTCGTTAATTTCTAAAATAACTTTTAAAAAATATAAAAGAAGAAAAAAATCTCAATTTATAAAATAAAATGATGAAAACATAACAATGACTTTGGAAATTGTGTTGATTTGAATAAGAAATTATGTAGATACGAGATATATCAATATGTTATATTGTTTGTCACAAACATTTGTTCCATTCATTGAAAAAAATTAGCATTAATTTAAGGAATGAAATAAAATAAATTTTAATAAAAAAATTTAAGGAATTTCTTTTAAAATTTTTTAGCATTAATTCTATTCCTTGAAGGAATTAGGAAAAAACACATATCCTTCAAGGAATGAAAATCCTTAAAAAAGTGAAAATCGCATTTTATACGTAATGACCCATTCCATTCCTACACGACTAGCAAACATTTTCTAACAAAGGAATAGAACGATGGTTTTCCTTTCTTTCCTCATTCCACCCTAACAAACGTAACCTAGAAGAGATAAAAAAATAGAATTAGTGAACTCTACATTTCATTTTATGATAAATAAGAAGATGAAAATAGAGAAAAAAGTAAAATAATGTATATTTTTTATATGTAAATATGAATAGTGTGTTTTGCATTAAAAAAAAGTTTGTTACCATATTTTTAATTGCTATTGGAATAGTGTATGTGATCGGATTCTGGTCGGAATATTCAATCCGACCGACGACTGCCGGAATTCCACAATTTGCTTTTATTTTTGAGTTTTAAATTATCAAATCTACCCAATACCCCTAATATTTATTTTAGTATAAACAATTACAAGGTATATATATTTATTTAAAGGTTAAGATTTATTTTATTTTTTCACTTTTTCTAATTTACAAAAGTTAAGCTCCTTCCATTGATCGTAGATCTGAAGCAAACCTACACGAATCCGCTAACGGATTTGAGATCTAATTGCTGTTCAGTTGCTGTTTGATGCGGATTCAAGTAAGTTTAACTTCAATTTTGTGTTTTGATACCGTCTAATGTTGAAATGAGTTCAAAATTATATAGGGTTTTCATAGTTATTAAATTTTGATATTTTTTTAATTATCGGAGCTGATATATTACTGTTACCTTGATGATTTTGTTTGAATATGGGTTGGGTGTTGTTTTTTGACCTGTACTATTCGTTTTGATTATCAATTTCAGTTAAAGTTGAAATCATGTTGACCTAGATTAACTTTCCTGAACTGGTAGCTGTATTTAATTTGGGAAAAACTATTTGGAGTCTTGTAATCAAACTTATAATTAACCTGTTTTCTAAGTTTTGTTGTTGATAAAGCGTAAGAATGAGTAAGTTTTATCCAAGCTTTCATAATTATCAGCTTGATTTGGTTGATAGTGCAAACCCTTAATTGATGATAACTGAAATTACCCAACGCATGGGACTGAAATGTTGTTTGAATTTTTACTCTTTTTTTTTTTTTTTTTGCAAATGTATTCTGCATTTGCAGTTCTGTGCTACGTAGAGTTTGAAATTGGAATGTTTCTGAAGTTCCTTGCATTGTTCACCAGTTGCAGCTTTCTTGTAGGGCTGACTTTTAAAATGGATCCAACCATAGAAGAAGCACTTAGAGCGAAAGAGACTGCAGAGAAGCTATTTGCTACGAAAGATTTTGCAGGAGCAAAGCAGTATGCTTTAAGGGCTCAAACACTATGCCCTCAACTAGAGGGTATTGCTCAAATGGTGGCTACATTTGAAATATATGCAGCTACAGCCACAAATATGAATCGAGAAATAGATTTTTATTCAGTTCTTGGGTTGGATCCATCTGCAGATAAATCAGTACTGAAAAAGCGTTACAAAAAAATGGCTGTGCTTCTTCACCCTGATAAGAACAAAACCATCGGAGCTGATGAAGCTTTCAAACTTGTCTCTGAAGCATGGGCTGTATTATCTGATAGTGTGAAAAGAAGCTCATATGATGCCAAGCGAAGTAAACACTTATTGGCTGCAGTTTATAATAATACTTCTGGTGTTTCAGGTTCAGAGAGTTCTTCAAGACTCGACACTTTTTGGACTGTGTGCACGTCTTGTCGTGTTCAGTATGAATATCTTCGAAAATACGTGAACAAAAGACTTTCGTGTAAGAATTGTCGTGGGGTTTTTGTAGCTATTGAAACAGGGGCAGCTCCGGTGACTTATGCTCCTTGGTCATATACATCTGAGAATGGATATGCTAACCATACATACACTGCGGGTACCACCTATGTACCAAGCACCTCAGTATGTTTTACAGGCAACGGGTCCTCGGTTGTTCATACTACACAAGGTTACGAGTATGCAGGTTCTGTTTCATTTCAATGGAATACTTTTCCTGGTTCTTCTATTCTCGAACCTAATGGTTTACCTTCTAAACCTTCCAACATCAGTAGGTCAAGAGCAAACAAAAAACACCAGACGAAATTGAACACGGCCCCCAGTGAGACCCTGGCTCCTAGGATGGGTCGGCCTCCTAAGAAAAGAAAGATAGAAGATAGGGATACAGGCCTAAGAACAGAACCAGATTCGGTAGTAAGTAATTTTAATGGAAATGGTGGAACCGACATTTCAACCAGACATTACTCAGTTGCCCCTGCTTTTGATGCCAGAAAGTTGTTAATTGACAAAGCGAGATCAGTAATTCGTGGTAAGTTAAAAGAAATGAAAATGACTTCTGCTTTGAAGGCTGAAAAACACGGAAAAACACTCAAGAAAAGTAGTTCAATGGCAATAACGGTCCCTGATCCTGATTTTCATGATTTTGACATGGATCGATCTGAGGATGTCTTCAAACCAAGACAAATATGGGCCATATATGACGAAGAAGACGGGATGCCTCGCCTTTACTGTCTGGTCTGCCAGGTCATCTCTGTGAAACCGTTTCAGCTTCATATCAGTTACTTAAACTCAAAAACTGACACTGAATGTGGATTCAATAAGTCATGTGGAAGTTTCAGGGTTTCCCATTCTGACATTGTGGATCAAGTTAACATTTTTTCTCATCTTTTGGGCCGAGAGAAGTCTGGCAGTGGTGGGTGTGTTAATATATACCCAAAAAGAGGCGACATATGGGCTGTGTATCGAAACTGGTCAGAAAATTGGAATAAGAAAACATCGAAAAGGGTGAGACGACAGTATGAAATGGTGGAGATTCTTGATGATTATTCTGAAAAGGTTGGAGTGTGTGTGACACCTTTGGTGAAGTTAGAGGGGTACAAGACCGTGTATCAAAGAAATCCTAACAAGAATGCGGTTCGGATGATTCCCAGCAGAGAGATGGTTCGGTTTTCTCACCAGGTTCCATCTTGTTTGCTAAAAGGTCAGGCCCTGAACTTGCCAGATGGGTGTTGGGATCTTGACCCTGCTGCTACACCGGAACAACTTCTTCAGGCAGATGCAGATGAAGACGAAAAGAAGGTTGAAGTTTCATTGTGAAAGGTCATTTAAGTCATTGACTTGGACAAGTGTGTGAGGTTGATAGTGTATAGATCCAAACACATAGTGATGGGGGGCAATTGGTGGGAAATTTAGGTAGCTGGAACCTAGAGGGATCATAAGGTGATCCTAGCGGCTGGAGCTCATACTTGATTTAAAGATGGCTCAAATGTTGGTTGAGAAACTTGTACTAATTACAACATCTTATGAATTAGATTTACTAATTATGTTTGTGCCCCGTATGCATCGATGGGTTGAACCGTCGAGTATTTATGTTGCAGGAAGGAGTGAAATTAGTCTTTCATTTTAGTCTCCTGTTGATGCTCAAATGCATTGTTGGGTTCTACCTGTAAAAACCTACAATTCATTGGAGTCTTTGCAAGTATTATATCCCTTATTCCCTTAACCTTGCAACAGATTTCCTCTCCTAAAGTTTTAATATGATTTTGACTTTTAAATTTTCATATTTTGGCTTCCGCCTTGTAACCACCAATAATATTACATTATTGTATATACACAATTTTACCATTTATTGAAAACTATTTATTCTTAAAAATTACAATTTTTGTGCATATTTACAATTCTCCACCCGAGATTGTGTTGGAGAACATCGCTGAACGTTCCTTTAAAGAGGTTTCATATACAATTTTTGACCCTATGTCATACGGTTAGCCTTTGTCGACCTTCTATTTGCCCTTCACCGACTTGCCTTGACTGTGTTCGATCGGTTCTTATGTTTGTTTTTGGTTTGATTGGTTTTTATTATGGTATTAGGGTTTGATTGGTGTTTATATGGGTTTGATTGGTTAACAAATGCTTCTTGGATTTTTCATACTTGTCACTTAGATGACAAAAATCTTAGTTTTTATTATTGTATATATTTTGCATACACAAAAAAGAAAAAATATATAAGTTTACTACATACAATAGAAAGTTTAATACATACAATGGTAACAAATTAAATGTTCAATACTCACAATAGAAACTTCTAAGGCTTGATATACACAATAGCAAAATATGACAAGTTGGATACATTTTGGTGAACTAGACCGCTTTATATAGAGAGAATTCATACATAAGATCTGATACACAGAAGAATTTACACTCTCTTTTGCAACTAAATTGGTGATCTCTACCAAAGTCAAGATAACTCTTTGACTTGTCTCAAATCAAAATTCAGAGAGATATATGGTCATTGAAATTTAGTACCCTTGAATAGCCTCCCCAAGAACAATGACACAAGGGGATTGTTTTTAGGTGATTTCTAGTTTGGACACTTTGTCAACCACAACGTTATGTAATCAGATCTCAAAATTCGAAATCATAAAACCAATCTAACAAGTCGGCCTATGCAAATTGTCTATCATCAATCAAATAAAGTATCCAAAACCGTCTCAACAAACAACACTTGTACTCTTATAGTATGCATGAGTATAGTATATATTTCAAGAAACAAGTATCAACTTACAACTTGTGAGTCAACATATAAAACAAAGTTCCTAAAGTATCATAAAACAATTAAGTGCGGACAATAAACATACAATTATTCTCTTTCCTTATATATATTTGACCCTCCAACATGAATATAAACAAGATATAAAATGGGAAATAATGCTTGCCTTAAAATCAAGAGGCAACTAAATGAAAACACAAGTATTATGATTATGTTTACATTGCACCCAATAACATTGCTGAACTATGATTGTGCTAAACATGAGAATCAATCATCAAATTCCATGGATATTTCTATTAAATCCCAAGAAAAAATAGGAAACCAATTTCTTTAACGGGTCAATATAGGCCGACCCTACTCGAACGCGTTGAATCCGAATATCGAAATGACCGGTTTCTTACTTGAATCCTCGTAACGCAACTGATTCGACCCGACCATACCATTCTGGTTAAAATGTAAAGTGTTGAACACGTAAAGATGTTAAAGTAAGAGTTTGAATCAGCAAAATTTATAGTCATCATGAAACGCCCCAAATTATATATATATATATATATAGATATGAATATATAAATGTAATCAAAATAGTTAATCCACAACAATTCCACTAATATTTGTGACGAGGTTGGCATCCGGAACTACACGCCATAAAATGTTTAGTCAACGAAAGAGTCAGCTACAAAACAGTTGAAGGTGTTTAATAATGAATTAAATAAAGGTGTAAGACCGGTCCTCGTCCGGACCGATCCGACTTCAGTCCAGACCCGGTTTTCGTTCGAATATTTTTGGTTCAGTTTAGACATTTTCGATTTTGTATTATAAGTTTCGGTTAAAACATTTCTGGTTTTCTGTTTTCTTTTCGTAATTTTTTTTGACAATTTAAAAAGTAGAGAGAATATGTAAAAAGAAGTTTGGTATAAAGAAAAATGGAAGAGGTGATGAGGTATTTATAGAGGATTTGTAAAAAAAACTAGCCGTTGAGACCGGTTCAGACCGACTCGGTTTTTAGAACCGGTTTAGACTCTTGGAGCTGCTTGGTCTGGACCGACTTTCAGACTGTTTAGGACCGGTTCGTGGCGGTCTTCACCTCCGGACTGAAGACTAGCACGGCAGTCTTGGACTAGTTCGGTCTTAACAGTCTTCGTCGAACTAGTCCCATTGTTCACAAGCTACGCAGGTTCCTTTCTTTCTCCTTCATCAGAGAGTGGCTACTATTGTAGCAATCAATGGGCCTGAAGCCCTAATGTAATACATATTCTCTACTAGTATAATGGCGCAACTTCGATATACCATTAGGAAGCCCAAAATGTATTTTTTTTTTTGCTCTCCAACGAACCATTCACTAAATCTAAGTCATCACTCATCAACCATTTTAGAGATGCATAAAATCGGTCCTGAACCACAGCTGGTCCGGTCCTCGGCGGACCGGTCTTTGCGTAAGACCATTTTGATAAATTCGGTCTTCGGGCGGTCCTAGACCACTTCCGGACCGGTCCAAGTCCGGACCAGTCCGACTTCGGGACTGGACTGGACTGATCCGTTTTTCGTTCGGGTTAGACATTTTCGGGATTTTTTTAGTTTCGGTTTAAAATTTTCCGGTTTTCGGTTCGTTTTTTGTTTGAAAAAAAAAGTGACTTGTTAATTTAAAAAATTGCAAGTTATAAAGTATAAACATATATAATTTCAAGTTAATAAAACATATAAATAACATTGCGATACAATTACGAAATAAAATTACATATTGTTGAAACTTGAATTATTTTTTTAACAAGAAAAGGGAACTCTAGCAATGGAGCTTCGGCATGACCATCACCCCTAGTTAGAGACCTGAAAATAACTAGCATGAGTCTTACAAATGAGGTATTTATAGAATTGGAAGAAATTTTTTTTTTTTTGAAAAACTAGCCGTTGGACCGGGGTTTGGAGCCGTTGGAATTCAAAAAAGATCCGTTGGTGACTTGGACCGGTTTGGACCGACTCGGTTTAGACCGATTCACGGACCGTTTTGGACCGGTCTTGGTCGGACCGACAGTTTGGACCGTTTCTGTTGGTGGTGGTCTTGGACCGACTCGACTTGTTCAGTCTTCGAAGGACCGGTCGGATCGGTCCTTTTTGCCCATGTCTAAACCATTTATAGGTTAAACATTTGGGCCTCTAACACCCTTATAAGTACTACAATTATAAGTATAACATAAAGAAACCCAATACTTTAAGGTGTCCGTCCATATGATTTATTTAAAATAGCCAACAGGTATCACACATCAGGTATGAGTATTAGGTGACATATCATAAACAACTTAAAATATATCATCATTGAAACACTAATGATAACATTAACCTAAGACTTTAGTCCTTTACCATGGACATTGTAGATACATCTCTTTGTCCACATCATAGATGGAAAGGCTTTGGTAAATGTCTAATTGTTATTTTTTCAGCGACGATTTTAACCTGTAATATAAGACCCATACAGATGGAAACATTAATTTCAAGACATGGTTAAGTGATACATGACTGTCTTTAAGGTCAAAATAAGAAAAAAAAAGTACTCCTGTTTTATTTGTAAACTATGTAGTCAAATGCATATGCAAACAAAACAATGATTAGGAAATCAAGGAGATTAGTAGTTGCTGAAATACAACAGTTTTTTTAGGAATGAATACTATCATGCTTAACTTTTATCAATCGATTATTTGCTACTTACTTGGAGACATTTGATGAGCACCAATAAATAAAACATAACTCATTTTATCACCAGAAATTAAAATACTCGTGTAATGTAAGCAAGTAAGCCCAATCTAAAGGCGATGTCTTTTCAAATTCTGAAATGGTGAGATGGATCAATTGCCTATCTTAGGGATAACCAGTTGATGAAAAATAATAAAGTAACCACAAATCATTATCTGTAAAGACAATATTCATGAAATTTAGTCTAAAAGTCTTGTTCTTTTTCCAATTTTAGAAATAGTAACTTTGAAATTCTTCTTAAGCACATATGGTTGTTATGACCCTAAAAAATTAGTTTTTGGTGTCACAACTTCTTACTTGTGTCTCAGCATATGATTGTTTTGACCCTAAAAAATCATAGGATCAAAGTGTGGATTGAGGCTATAAAGTGATAATTCGAGCCTGAAGTTGTTTTTTTCATGTAAAAGTGATAACTTCTTACCCGGTAACACTTTTTTTTTTGTTAGCATTGCAAACTGACAACCAAATGTTGGTTATTTTCATGTTAGAATAAAACGATTACAAAGACTCATTGACGGGTTTCATTACAAAAAATAAAGCAGATAGCCAATGATTCAATTACCAGCATCAGATGATGAATCATAAAATGTACAACTTTAAAACTAACAACTGCCTAATTAAACCATAAACAATTAAACCAAAGAAAGCGTTGCCACAACTTATAAACCAAAATCATAGGTAAATTATATGACACGGAAGGTATTTATTTTTCCAAAAAAAACATTAAAATTCAATATGACATTTTAGCAAACACTTGGCGTGCAAGAATGAATTTTGTAATGAACCCATGTAAATAACTTCTTGTGAGAACATGGTAAACTACAATCCCATAAAAAAAGTTGTGTTTTTAAAACGACGCAAGGTCAGGCCATATATATATATATATATATATATATATATATATATATATATATATATATATATATATATATATATCTGTAGCATATCAATTCTACGAAAGTCACCAAAATTCCTAAAAGAAAATGTGGTAGAAGCCATACCTCGATGAATAGGATTGTTTTCACTGTGGCAGCTCTCGAATTATAGAACAGTGGTGATCGGATGTGTTGTAGTCCCTCTCTTACACACAAACACACGGTGAAAAACTACCTTGAAAAATTGAATGTCATTATGCTAAATACAAAAAAATCAACTTACGTTTGTGACACTCTCAATAGTTCATAATCAAAATAGAATTGGGTTTGAAAACCCAATATAAGATGAAGAGCAAAGCATCAACACTTACTAAGATGATAACTGAAGAAGAGGACCGAGAAAGCGTGCAATGTAATGCATATATACTGAGGACCACACACAAGAAATTAAGATTGAACATATACTGAGGTTTGGAGGGGTGGCCGATTCAGGCGAAGAAGATGGGCTTCTGCCACTTACAATGCATTACATTTTACTCAAAAATTTCAAATATATCACATTAGTGTACTATAGGTTAGGGATGAGCTTTTTAACCGAAAAATCAAACCGAAACTGGAACCGGTTGAAACCGGATTAGAGTTTTCGGTCCGGTTATCGGTTCTCGTAAAACCTCATCTTCGGTTTTCGATTCTTTCGGTTCCGGTTCCACCGGTTATCGGGTAATTCGGTCTTAGAACCGGAACCGGCTTGTATGAAATTTTATATTTGTCATATGGTTGGCTATGAACTATTAGTTTTGGTGATATTGTTGGTTATTGAACTATTATCATTAGCGATATGGCTAATGGTTATTGTTTTTAAGAACGAAGTCAACGAACTATTTGTATTGGTCGTATGTTAGTATCGACGATGCATTCATGTTCACTTACGATTTCAAGCATTTTTAGTGTTAAATTTAAATCGTTTAGTTTTTTGGTTATTAGTTAGCATTTATAGGTAAAAAATAACTAATATAAATGTATCATATTTGTCTTTAATAACAAAAATATTCACCGGTTATCGGTTATTTCGGTTCACGTTTTTTAAACCGGTTCCAAAGTAAATTTTCGGTCTTATCCGGTTCTATACCCGAAATAACCGGTTAATAACCGGAACCGGTTCCCTTATATCGGTTCGGTTTTCGGTTCTAGCTTTTACCGATTTTGATTATCGGTTATTTCGGTTCCGGTCCGATTCCAGAACCGAACACACCCCTACTATAGGTGACCTACTAACATTTACTTTGGTAAATATTATTATTTAAATTTGGACAACTCTATTTTAATCTCAGTATTAAACAAATAATTGTGAACAATAAAGAAACAATTATTTCCGTTCATTAGATATATTTGACCCACCCGTATGAATATAAATTTGGACTACTCTATTTCAACTCTCAATATTATATGTGTTGAATCTTTTTGTTAGAATATCTCGATTCTTGAGCATATATATAGTAAGAAAGAAATATTGAATACAAAAACCGATCCAATCAAATTGTGATTTGCTTGGTTAGGTTTGACCGTTTGAATCTTGAAACTGTTTGATGGATTAGATTTTAAGGGTGTGTTTGGTACAGATAATGAAATTGCAGAGAAAGAGAATAAAATTGCAGAGAAAGAAAATTAGTCTGAAAAATGAGAATTGACTTCTGTTTGGTAACATAAAGATTTCAGCAAAAAAATGTAACAAAGATGTATTTCCCTTATTTGGTATAAGAGGAAATTCAACAAAGAATTGTATCAAATTTCTCATTTGCATCCACATTTTATTCACATCAGTCATTTATTCAACAAGATTCAAAGTCTACAAATTTCATAGTTCATCAATCAAGATTCAAACTAATTTTTAGATTTCACCAACCAAGATTCACATACTAGAACTTTCAGATTTCATAAATTGAAAGCAAAATTTAAGATTTCACAAATTGAAAGAAAAAATTCAGATTTCAAATATAGTAGAGTGAGACACAAAGATAGAGAATGCAAGACACAAAAGTGCGAGACAGAGAGATAGAGCATGAAAGACACAAAAGTGCGAGACAGAGAGATAAAGCATGCAAGACACAAAAGTGCAAGACACAAAGATAGAGAATGCAAGACACAAAAGTGCGAGACGAAGAGATAGAGAATGCAAGACACAAAAAGTGCGAGACGGAGAGAGTACTACCTTTCTCTTGTTCACCGCCGTTGAATCCTAGCCGAGTCGCCGGTTTCTAGAGAATGAATTCAAACATGGTGAGTGCAAAACAAGAGAGCAAGACAGAGAGAGAAAGAGAGAGAGAGAGAGAGAGAGAGAGAGTTGTACATACCTTTCTCTTGTGAGACAGAGAGATAGAGCGACACACGGGGGGAGAGAGAGAGAGCGAGGAGTAGTCGCCTGTCGGAGAAGGCGACGAGGACAGAGATGTCTTTCTCACAAAGGGAATAAGGAAGAGCGACATAGATAGAGACGTGTTTTGATTTTATTTTTTTTTGGTGCAGACTTTCTCTCACCAATTCTCCGCCGGTTTTTTAATTTCCCAAATATTTTATTTCTCTTATTTTCTCTTCATCTGGTAGAGAATTGTAAACAGGAAAAAGGAAATGATTTTTTTCTACTTCTCTATTTCTCAGAGGAAAACAAACAAGAGATTTGATATCATTTCTTTTTCTCTATCTCCATTTCCCTATACCAAATAACCCCTAATATTTGAAACCATAATTCAATCGGGGTTCAATTTTTTGAACAAATTTGAACAACTCTAATTCAAATAAATAAATATGAATAAAAAAACAATTATTTACGTTCTTTAGATATATTTGACCCTACCGCATGAATATAAATTTGGACAACTTTATTCTTAATATTATATGTGTTGAATATTTTTGTTAGAATATCTCGATTCTTGAGCATATATATAGTAAGAATGAAAAGTCGAATTACAAAAACCGATCTAACTGAATTGTAATTTGGTGGTTTGGTTTGAATCTTGTAAATGTTTGGATGAATCGAATCCTAATATCCGAAATTGAAATTGAACCGGGTTCACTTTTTTTAACTGCAGACACATATCACTAATCTAGACTTATGTCCATGGCGGAATATCACCTTTGAGAAATGAGAAACATCTTAACCATAATTTGATACATCTAAGTGAAATGTCTTTGGGATAATTGTGTTTATTTAATTGAATTGTATTATGCTTTTTTTTAGAATGACAAATACATACACTCATCCACTAAACCTGCTTCATTGTTTATAACGAGACTTGAACCCTTAACTTTTTAGAAAATAACACCTTTTATCATTACCTAATACCACTAAACTATAAGCCCTTTATTACATCAAATTAAACTGATGTATACAAATAACAAATGTACACCCTAAGTAAAACCAAAACAATGAAAATGTTTAATTTAGTTTAGTTTTTTTGAAGTAGTTTTACCCCTTCTATTTTAAGTCTAAAATTAAAAGTAATTAATTTCACCTACCTTTTTAGGTTTATCCATACACACTTGTTAATAACTTTGGGTTGTCAATGTATGTATCCTTTTAAGACTTGTATTATTGAAGTATTTGTTTGTTACCATAGTTTTAATTGTTATTGGAATAGTGTATGTGATCGGATTCTTGTCGGAATACTCAATCCGACCGCCGACTACCGGAATTCCACAATTTGCCTTTATTTTTAGGTTTTAAATTATCAAATCTACCCAATACCCCTAATATTTATTTTAGTATAAATAATTACAAGGTATATTTATTTATTTAAAGGTTAAGATTTATTTTTATTTTTCACCTTTTCTAATTTTACAAAAGTTAAGCTCCTTCCATTGATCGTAGATCTGAAGCAAACCTACAGGAATCCGCTAACGGATTTGAGATCTAATTGCTGTTCAGTTGCTGTTTGATGCGGATTCAAGTAAGTTTAACTTCAATTTTGTGTTTTGATACTGTCTAATTTTGAAATGAATTAAATTTATATAGGGTTTCCGTAGTTTTTAAAATTTGATATTTTTAATGATCGGAGCCGAGATCTTACTGTTACGTTGAAGATTGTGTTTGATTTTGAGTAGGGTTTTGTCTCTTGACTTGTGTTGTTGTTTGCTTTGATTATTAATTTGAGTTAAAGTTGAAATCTTGTTGACCTAGACGAACTTTCCTGAACCAGTAGTTGTGTTTAATTCGGGAAAAATTAGTTGGGAGCCTTGTAATTAAGCTTATAATCAACCTGTTTTCTAAGTTATATTGTTGATTGAGCATAAGGAGTAAGTTTTATCCGAGCTTTAATAATTATCAGCTTGCTTTGGTTAATCGTGCAGACCCGTACATGGTGATAATTGAAATTACCCAACGCATGCGACTGAAATGTTTGTTTGAATTTTTACCATTTTTCTTGCAAATGTCTTCTGCATTTGTGGTTTTGTCCCGTGTAAATTCTGGAATTTTTTAAATTGGATTGTTTCTTGAGATTGAATCTGAATATTTAAATTTGGATGACCTTTTTTGTGCATTGTTCATCAGGTGTAGGGCTTTCTTGTAGGGCTGAACTTTTATATGGATCCAACCATAGAAGAAGCTCTTAGAGCGAAAGAGACTGCAGAGAAGCTTTTTGCAGTGAAAGATTTTGCAGGTGCAAAGCAGTATGCTTTAAGGGCTCAAACACTATGCCCTCAACTAGAGGGTATTTCTCAAATGGTGGCTACCTTTGAAATATATGCAGCTACAGCCACAAATATGAATCGAGAAATTGATTTCTATTCAGTTCTCGGATTGGATCCATCTGCTGATAAATCAGTACTGAAAAAGCGTTACAAAAAAATGGCTGTACTTCTCCACCCTGATAAAAACAAAACCATCGGAGCTGATGAAGCTTTCAAACTTGTCTCTGAAGCATGGGCTGTATTATCTGATAGTGTGAAAAGAAGCTCATACGATGCCAAACGAAATAAACACTTATCTGTTGTTTCGGGTTCAGAGAGTTCTTCAAGACTCGACACTTTTTGGACTGTGTGCACATCTTGTCGTGTTCAGTATGAATATCTTCGAAAATACGTGAACAAAAGACTTTCTTGTAAGAATTGCCGTGGGGTTTTTGTAGCTATTGAAACAGGAGCAGCTCCAGTGACTTATGCTCCTTGGTCATATACATCTGAGAATGGATATGCTAACCATACATACACTGTGGGTACCACCTATGTTCCAAGCACCTCAGTATGTTTTACAGGCAACGGGTCCTCGGCTGTTCATCCTACACAAGGTTACGAGTATGCAGGGGCCGTTTCATTTCAGTGGAATACTTATCCAGGTCCTGCTGTCGATCCTAATGGTCTATCTTCTAAATCTGCTAACATCAGTAAATCAAAAGCAAATGGGAAACATCAGATGAGATTAAACACGGCCCCCAGTGAGACCCCAGCACCTAGGATGGGCCGACCTCCTAAAAAAAGAAAGGTAGAAGATGGGGAAACGGGCCTAAGAACCGAACCTGATTCATTAATAAGTAATTTAAATGGACATGGTGGAACTGACATTCCAGCCAGGCAGTACTCGATTGCCCCTGCTTTTGATGCCAGAAAGTTGTTGATTGACAAAGCGAGATCAGTAATTCGTGGAAAGTTAAAAGAAATGAAAATGACTTCTGCTTTGAAGGCTGAAAAACACGGAAAAACACTCAAGAAAAGTAGTTCCATGGCAATAACGGTCCCTGATCCTGATTTTCATGATTTTGACATGGATCGATCTGAGGAAGTTTTCAAACCGAAACAAATATGGGCTATATATGATGAAGAAGACGGGATGCCTCGCCTTTACTGTCTGGTTCGCCAGGTCATCTCTGTGAAACCATTTCAGCTTCATATCAGTTACTTAAACTCAAAATCTGACACCGAGTTTGGATTTAATAACTCATGTGGAAGTTTCAGGGTTTCTCATTCTGACATTGTTGATCAAGTTAACATTTTTTCTCATCTTTTGGGCAGAGAGAAGTCTGGCAAAGGTGGGTTTGTCAACATATACCCGAAAAGAGGCGACATATGGGCCGTGTATCGAAACTGGTCAGAAAATTGGAATAAGAAAACATTGAAAAGGGTGAGACGACAGTATGAAATGGTGGAGATTCTTGATGACTATTCTGAAAAGGTTGGAGTGTGTGTGACACCTTTGGTGAAATTAGAGGGGTACAAGACTGTGTATCAGAGAAATCCTAACAAGAACGCGGTTCGGATGATTCCCAGCAGAGAGATGGTCCGGTTTTCTCACCAGGTTCCATCTTGTTTGCTAAAAGGTCAAGCCCTGAACTTGCCAGATGGGTGTTGGGATCTTGACCCTGCTGCTACACCCGAACAACTTCTCCAGGCAGATGCAGATGAAGACGAAAAGAAGGTTGAAGTTTCGGTTGTGGAAGGTCATTTAAGTCATTGACTTTGACAAGTGTGTGAGGTTGATAGTGTATAGATCCAAACACATAGTGATGGGGGGCAATTTGTGGGAAATTTAGGTAGCTGGAACCCAGATGGATCATAAGGTGATCCTTGCGGCTGGAGCTCATATTTGGTTTAAAGATGGCTCAAATGTTGGTTGAGAAACTTGTACTAAGTACATCTTATGAATTAGTCACCTTTTAGATTTACTAATTATGTTTATACCCCTTATGCATCGATGGGTTGAACCATCGAGTATTCGTGTTGCAGGAAGGAGTGAAACTAGTCTTTCATTTTAGTCTCCTGTCGACGCTATCCACTTTTTGTCGAGTGATTCTAGTCGAGCACAGGGTAATCATAAACTGATACTCAAATGCATTGTTGGGTTGTACCTGTAAAAACCCACTATTCATTGGAGTAGAACAACATTATAAGTTTTGGTAAGTGATTGTAGTTGAACTTTCTTAACCTTGCAACAGATTCCGTGTCTTAATGTTTCAATTGTGATTTAACTTTTTTAAATGTTATATTTAGGCTTTGCTTTGCACACTTTTACAGTTTTACCCACCAAAAGTATTACATAATTGTATTTACTTTCTTAGGATTTGTTCAAAGTCATTTGTTCCTACAAATTTACAAACCTCCATCCTAGATTGTGTTCAAGAACAAGGGTTGTCTTTCAAAGAGGTTGCATATTCCAACTCTTGATCCTGTTTGCCATCGTTAACTTTTTGTTTGATCTTCATCAACCTGGTTTGATTGTTTTTGGCATACACCATCACTCTATAATGTAAAATTCTTAATAACATAAAAATCGTAGTTATGGGATACCCTGTCACTTTATCGTTACTCCAAACATTGATGATGTATGTTATTTTCCGGTTAACGGGAGGTGATTTTTTCATAGAGGAATTGATTCTTCTACGTAATATATTCCACCCTTAAAAGCTATCTTTTAAGCTAGTAAAACACGAAAATTAAATTTAAAACATAAAAATACAACTAATAAATATAATAAATATAAAAACATTAAAAAGACTAAATAAATATAAATAACAGTTTATTTATCAAACTTATACATAAAGCGTATTTTCGTATCAAGCTTATGGTTGATTTTACCGACTACATACCAATACCATTATCACCAAATACCAAAAATAAAACATAGGAAACATCACAAAGCATTTGCACCTTGCAAATGCTGTGATGCTTAATCATCCAAAGTCTAAAATACACAACAAAATAAATCTGCACTACAAAGAGTAGACAACAAAACCAAAAAAAACAAAAAAAAAAACATCTACAACTTTAAACCAACAATAGCCGCTAACAATTCTGAATACCAAACCAAAAGACAATAACCTTATCGAAAGCATACTCAAACCTCGACACAAGACCTCTCCAAACACAGTCTTTACCAACATCCTCCCTTGAACACTTTCCTCAAAACAGCGAACTGCTACACCCTCTAATGGCCTCTAACAAAGCCAGAAACCACGACAACTGAACCAAAAGTCAAACTGAAAACCCAACCACCGAACCACACTCGAATTGGACCCGCAAACTTTAGATATTTTTTTCAAGATAATTGAGGTATTTTTGTTCTAAAACTCTGTTAAATCTTCATCTCTTTTATGTAGGGCTACAATCTTTTTTTATTTTTACTCATATTCCTTTCAAAGAATACATCTGTCACTTTATTCAACTCCTCTTGATGTACTCGTGCTTTTATATCTTGTGAGGGGTGTTTCATATGTCGTCAACAGTTATTTTTTATGACTCCACTGCTTCTAGCATTTTAGAACCCTTGTAGTGGATGTCATCCAAGTTTGGCATCCAGCTCGTTGTGGCAAATTTCCTTCCGTCATCTATTAGGTTTGGCTCATTGTCCGGCAGCTCGTCATTCTTGCAATGAGCACCATAGCATTTTTTAATCTTTTCAACCAATCATATTAATCTAAATTAATATTAAGTGGATCCAATAATGATAGTGATAGCAATGTAACAATTAGTCATGACAGTCATGACTAGCGTTGTTTAGTCATAGGATAGTTATAAGCGGAAAAGACTAATGTAGTATTCATTCATTGCAATCATGGATGTCATGACTACAAATAGTCTTACCATTGCCTCGGTTTGAACCCATAGGTTTGGGTGAGTACCTAAGGTGTTTAAAAGTTTTAAACTAATAGAGATATTTGAAGATAGTTGCTTGAAATTATGAGTAAAATGTGTAATAGGCAAAAGTTCAAACGAGAACTGTTTTTCGTACGGGAACCGCGAGAACCAATCTTAGCCGTCTAATTTCCCGTCCTTCAATTGGATTGACCACCCATGAATTCCTTACATGCACCTTGTCACACTCAATCCCCCCACGTTCTTCATCCATGAACTCCATTATCCAAAATGAACGGTCAAGATTGGTTCTCGCAGTTCTCGTACGAAAAACAGTTCCCGTTTGAACCCTCCCATGTGTAATATTTATAGTGTGAATGAGTTTTAAAATTATAAAAGTTTAATAAAAAAGGAATTTAATAATCACTTTTAGGTATTATTTGTTTTCCATAATTTGATAGAATCGGAGGAATTGGAACCCAATTGTCTTGTTTAGGAAACGAGAGATGATATATCCTCCTACTATTTTCTCGTATTTATCCCCCTAGTCACAAGATCAACATAAGTGTTAAAATCAATAAAGGAGATAAGGAAAGAGAATTAGTGGATTCCACATGTCATCTTGAGATTAATAGAAGGATGAAGTGGAAAAAATAGTAAGAAGAAATATTATTTTTCTAAACATGTCTTTAGCCATAACCCTATGCATCGGCCATTCATATGCTATCAATACTACCACCAACTTCTTTGGTGTTGTTCATCTTCGGCCACCGTCTGTCGCACCTTCCTTCGTCAACATGGTTCGATGATGTTCGTATGTTCTTATTTTATCTCTAGGTTTGATTGGTAAACAAAATACTTGTCGATTTTTTCATGTTTCTGGGTTACAAGATATCTTTTCACCTACATCGATTAAGGTGTTCACCTGTTTGTTCATGTGTGGCGCCGGTGATTTGCCCAGTTCATCACCAGCCATCATTACATAAAAACAGATCATGTGCAAATTAGGCAACAGCACATTTGCTCATTTGTGTAAATTCATCTTCATGTGTTCTTGTTCAATATTAAAGCAAATATGTTGTTAGATATGTGCAAATTCGTGTTCTTGTTTCTTCCGATATTTTTTTTTATTTTTTAGTTAAAAAAGAAATAGTAAAAAAGAGAACTAAAATGAACGGAAACTAGTCATTTTATTATGTGAATAACATATTTTAGATTGTTTCACGCTTATAAACATTTTAAAACAAAGGTATATTAGTCGTTTTATTTTTTTAAATACTTCTAGCTGCACACACCATTTTTCCATTTAATTTTTCCATTTAATATAATTCAGATTTTCGTTCCGTTGATAGATTTACAAACAGAAAAGAGTAACATTCTTTAAATTCAAATTTCAATCTGTACAGATACTTTGTCTAATTGTACGTTTTACCTTAAACATTTTTTCTATGCTCTTTATTTATTGATTCTTGTGATCTTTAAAGCTTTGAACTACTAGAATTATTACATTTTCTTGGAATATCAATCTTTGAGTTCACATACATACTCTTTTCAATAAGTTCCATATATTGTATAGATACCGTCTTAAAAGATGATTTGTACATCACATAAATTACATTATACATGACAAGATATAATATCAACAACAGATAATATGACGACATATAAAAATATTTGCGTTGTAAAGAGTAAAATTTTATGATTTATAAATCATTTCTATGAACTAGTGAAAATGGTAATGCTTGATGTAAACTCTGCTTTCTACAATTCTACTTATGTCATAACCAAGCAACACGTTGATGGAGATCTAAAGGAGAACTTTCTTGAAAAACATATAGACTTGATAATGGCAAATGAAATTTTCTTTCTTTTGTGAAGATAAGTAATCATCTTTCCAAGGTATCAAAATGAGTCTAGATTAAAACAACCAAATTTATTGTTACTTCTTTTATATTTTAAACCATTTTCACCAGTTTGTAGATCAGTAGATCAAATCAAGCCATACCCTACTAGCCAAAACAGTGTTTCTAGATTTTTAACATCTCCATACAGGTTGCACCTGCTCTAGTGCCATATAAGAACCGTCCTTACCAGTTACCAGTTGGAAAATCGAAATATTATCCGGTTGATATAACATAATGTTCTGCACAAATATGATGTATATTGTATAAACAAGACCAAATATACTGATATAAACCCAAGTGTAAAATATAATAACTCGGTATAAAAAGCCAACGAGTAAAATCTCAGTATTGCTGGGCCAGCAAGGAGCAAATATGTTCCAATTGATTTCTTAAATAGTAGACCTTTATAATCGACTGACCCTTAAGTAAGAATTTGTAACTCGTCGAACAAAACCAACATCCGAGACGCAACTCCCTTTTTAGTAAAAATGGCAACTCTACATACATGTTCTCTTTTCTTCTTTTCCTTTTAGAATGATAAATAAAAATATAAAATTTAATAACACTAGACCTTAAAGGATTCTGCAGCGTTATTTCTGACTATGGGTTTTAACCGACTCAATCTGCAGGCATCATTTCTGAGAAGTGGTTTCAACCGGCTCAATGATCTCTGCTTCAAGGGTTGGTGGGGGAGCCACTACTTCAGCCTCTGGTGTTTGTGAGCTTTGTGTATCAAAAGCTGGTTGCTCAACTATCCATTTGTTTGACAAAGCCATGTTCATCATTTCATAAATCTTTCCCCCAAGTTGTGATGGATTCTCAGGCTGGATCAAAACAAACACCATAAATGACCACTTATAATCCAACTATATGTTGTTAATCAAAAGATAACTGCAGGTGTCTTAGTGTCTTACCAACTACCCTTTTCAAACACTTAAATATAAAACGCCAAAAGAAAAAAAGGAAATTTTACGTTTTTTCATAGATCACCCACCTTAACTAGAGAAAAAAAAGAGCCTTTTTAGAACTTGCAACAACTCCTACCCCTTATTACCAAAATTAAAAATTTTAAAATAGAATTGGTATGCACAAATTGTTATTATAATGCTGCTGAATAAAAAATATCTATTTTGTCGTCTGATAACGGAATATGCTCCTTACCAGATATCTAGTCATGTTCATTTTTCCCCCAGTCATTTTTTTTTATTTGTTGTCAACCAACCAGTTACTTGTACCATTTCTCAGAAATCTATTTTATTACAGGTAGCAAGTTTGATCAGTTAATGGATAAATAGTTAGGTAGGGGCTATCTTTGTATCTCTAACGGGTCAGATGGGCAAATTAAAAAAAAAAGAAATGCTTTGAATGGTTCATGCGGGTCGAACGTCACCCAAAGCATAATCAGAACGCATAAAACATCGTAAATTGTTTTATTTCAAAAATAAGGTAAAAGGATTAATTATTACAACAGTCAAGGATAGACAAAAAACTTGTGAATGCATCTGTCAACAGCCCAACATGACAATGAACAGCGATAGCTATCTGTACCAAACTCTTTCCCAACCCACCCACATTTCCAAGTTTCAACTTTAAGTCTTTAACACAACAAAAATGCAGTATAGAAATGAAGGATAGATGACTCACAGTGAAACCACTAGATATCAATGCAGTATCATACAGAAGATCAATAGCTCTGAGGGCTTCTTCATCATCACCATTGCTCTTGCAGGCAGCCTGCATCATGCATGCATGGATAGAAAGATATAAGGGAGACTTGTATTAACATTCCTAAATAGAGTAGACTCATGTGTCAAAAAAAGGAGAGACATACATTCAATGTCTGAATAATTGGATGTTCAGGATTGATCTCAAACACTCTCCTGCTTCTCATGAAGTCCAGGCTAGAAGAGTCGCCAACAGTCTGTGCCTTCATCAGCCTGAGGGATTACAAAAAGAAATTTCATGTTAAGAAAATCAAATCCCAAAATCCAAAGTTCATGATAGTGAAGAGAACTCACCTCTCCATGTTAGCAGACCAACCAAACTTTCCAGACACAAGGACACAAGGGGATGTCTTTAGACGATTTGAAATTTGAACACTAGCAACTTTGTCACCCAACCGTTTCTTGATCCAGTCACATATATGTCCAAATTCCTGCTTCATCACTTTTTCCTTCTCTTCATTCTTGTCACCTATTGATTTCAACGTATGGAAAAACATCAGTTGAGAACACCATCGACCTACTACTAGTTTAATAGAAGTACAGCAACACTAGTTTTATTAGCTATGAGTTGCTAACCAATGTCCAAGTCTTCCTTGCTTATGTCAACAAAGTTCTTTTCCTTGTATGATTTGAGATTTGTGACAGCAACTTCATCAATGGGATCAACAAGGAATAATACCTGCAGAGAACCTCATACATGTTAGATAGCAGTCTTTACTAAACAGCATAAATAGGTAGGGAAAAAAGATTAAACAAGTAAAACTAAAAATAAATTGTACTTCAAGATCCTTCTCATATAGTCTCTCCAAGAAGGGAGTGTTCTTTGCACTTGTGACACTGTCAGCAGCAATGTAATAGATATCTTTTTGGTCAGGTTTCATGTTCTCAACATATTCATCCAAGCTGATCATCTCTTCTTCGCTCTGAGAAGAGAAAAACCGAAGCAACGGAGCAAGGCGCTTGTGATTTTCACGGTCTTCAATGCATCCCAATTTCAAATGCTTCCCAAAGTTCTCCCAGAACTTCTCATAGTCCTAAACCAAAGGATAGAAAATAAACTGATTAAGAAATGAGCTGAGATTATTTTTTCTTAATCATATTCGATTATAGCAAGAATTTCAAGCCATTTACTTACTCATGAGGTGATTAGGATTATCTCTCATCTATAACAGGTCAAACAAGTAAGTCTCATCAAGTGAGGTCTTAGTGCTTAAAACCTCATTATTTTATTCAAAAGTCTAGATTTTAATGGATAATAAAAACCTTTGCAATCATAATTGGGATTCTAATCAATTATGGAAACTAAATGTTCTGGCTCAACAGGGTTACATGCCAAAGAATTACTCATTTAGCAACCTATATATTTGAGGTGTAATTTAATTATGCTCAAATCAAGGACTTAG
This sequence comes from Dittrichia graveolens, assembly GCA_038502395.1. Classification (NCBI taxonomy): domain Eukaryota; kingdom Viridiplantae; phylum Streptophyta; class Magnoliopsida; order Asterales; family Asteraceae; genus Dittrichia; species Dittrichia graveolens. The sequence goes on from JARJIL010000006.1 coordinate 17,569,689, forward strand.
GGGGATACAGAATGGAAAAGAAGATGCTTTACCTCTCGGTTCTCACTCACAGATATGCCAAGAATCATGTCAAATGCCTTCCGTACCAATCGCTTCCTCATTATCCGCACCTTTGGAGTAAGAAAATGAGAAACCAAATCCATTTATCTCCAAACAATTTGTGAAAAAAAGGAAAGGAAGACTGTCAGAACTCAGATGTACTTACGATGCGGCTTTCTTGGAGAATCTCACGTGACACATTCAAGGGAAGGTCATTAGAGTCGACAACACCTTTGACAAAGCTTAGATATCGTGGGAACTACTCCAGAAATAGATTAAAGAAAAAAACAATAAGAACTGGTTTAAAACTAACTCACAACTAGCAGGCTTTTGCCAACAAAATACATAGGGACTGATCTTACCAATTCTCCATCAAAGTCATCTGAGATGAAAACACGTTTGACATAGAGCCTTATATTCTTAGTTTTCGGATTGACAATGTCTTCCTTCCCCATTGGAGTAACTGCGGGGACATAGAGAATTGATCTGAACTCAACCTCACCCTGCAAGACAAGGAAAACTGTCAGAATATTATTTGCACGCCAACCTCAACATACACTTGAGGTATAAGTCAACAATCCCGTTCACACAGAGCAGTGAGTTCACAGATATCCATTTATCCCTCTTTTACACCATTATGCAGTTACCATGTTATGACCCGCACCTTCATTTCTCATGTCCATGGGACCAATAGTTGATTTATACATACTGACGCTATCTAATATTATAAAAGGAGCCAAAAGAAACTAGTTTGTAAGGAATCTGATGCTTGTGTGAACTATATCAACTTAAACAATGGAAAGTGAGATATAACATGTCACCTCTGTTGTAAAGTGTGAAGATGCTAAAGGTTCTAAGTACTCATTGAATGTCTTCTTGTAGAATTCATTATATTCCTCTGTCGTAACTTCCTTAGGGTTCCGAAGCTGCAAAAATAAATAACGATTTTGAGATGTACATCTTTACATAGAATCACACAATGTTAAGAGAAACATCACATCACAAAAATTATTTTTAAATAAACTCACCCATATAGGTTGTGTCTCATTGGTGAGTTCCCAATCCCAGTATTTCTCAACAACCTTTTTAGTTTTCTTCTTTTTCTGTTGCAACAAAAGAAACCACGATTGCATGTCACTTAGGTCTTTATCCTGTGCGACTCAAATGTACTAGAAAATACCAACTCACCTCGCCGCTCTCATCAGCCCCATCCTTCTTTGCCTCAGCTGGGTCCTCATCAACCTCAACCTGTTATAATACAAAACTATTGTGAACCAGAAAAAATAACACCTGGCCTTTTCATTATAGGAACAGGTTCTCCTTGGTTAAATGCATACTCAAGAACTTCGTTTTCTCGGGTTTGGAAAGAAAATTAAAGAAAAGTAAGTGAGAAAACAAAGGGCAGCAACAAAAAACTTTGTTTTCCTTGACAATTTCTTGATGAACCCTGTATTATGTTAAATTCGTTAATATAGGTCAGGCACTATGGTCATTAATGAAAAATCATAAAGACGTTGTTTTCCTTTCTCTCCAAATATTTAATATTCCCAAAGAAATAACACAGATGTCACAACAGGAATCTACACTTCATTAGGAAAATGACGTGAGACCCTCTAACACGCTTGATCCATAGAGAAATTTTGAAATTTTATCATCATAAGAAATTCTGGATAGTTTCAGATGTACCTCTTTTGTGTATCCCTTTTCTTGCCATGTATAAATAGGGAACGAGACAAACTGTGAATAATTTTTAACAAGTCTCTCGATTCTCTCTGGATGAGCAAAACCTTTTTCATCGCGCTGAACACAAAGAAAATATAGACTGCTATTGTCATTAAGATTGATAACAACCAAACAAAAGCAAAGTATAGAGATAAATAGGTTGCATGTTTGACCTTGAGATGCAATTGGATGGAGGTTCCTCTAGGAATAAGCTTCTCAGGATCAGTCTCCTCTCGGATAATATATGAGCTCGAATTTGCCTCTCCTTCCCAAATATATTGCTTATCAGACTTGGGGCTCTTTGTTGTGACCACCACCTGTTAAAAAAACATGAACAATGAGACATAAAAAGACCATAAATATTTCACATAAGTTCATGAGAGGAAGCTAAGCGCAGGCTTGAATCACAATGTACTTTGTCAGCAACCAGGAAGGCTGAATAAAACCCCACACCAAATTGACCAATCAAATTGCTGTCTGAACCAGAATCTTTGCTATCCTGACAAATGCAATAGTTTGTGTAAGTATTTGATTTTCATTAAGTCGAGAGAAAATATGATGATGATAATAATAATAAGTCAATAACGACATAAACCTTCAAAGCTTTTAAAAACTTTGCAGTTCCACTGTGAGCAATTGTTCCTAGAGAGTCAACAAGTTCTTGATGAGTCATACCAATACCAGAGTCCCTGAATATAGCATGCACATCAAAGAAAGAAAAAAATGTAAATCTTCAACCAAAATTCTTATCATCGGCTACAAATCTTACGTGAGAGTAACTATTCCATTTTCTTGATCAGTTTGAATGCGTATGTCAAGTTCAGGAGCACCCTCCAAAAGCTGTGGCTCAGTAACACTAAGAAATCGCAGCTTGTCCAAGGCATCACTTGCATTGCTGAAATATATAAGTTTTTTATTAGTGTGAGCATTGTTAGATTATCCACAAAAAGGATAAACAAGATTGCATTCTCAATCTTCATAAATCTTCAGTTTTCTATATATGGTTGTGGAATGTTTCCAAACATTTGCCACCAGCCATTATGCTATTTCACAAACATTGACCAAGCACCTAACCTCTTATCGTTCTTGAAAAAAAATACGGAATGGGCTATTATACAAGTGACATATATCTAATGATGATCACTGACGAATATCAGTTCAAGTGTTTTCACGCTACTAATATCGTATTTGGTCTATCATATCAGATAAAAATATACTTGATGCAAATTCTTCCACTCTAAATAATTAATTGTAATTATTTATTCAACACTGAAAACTTTAATAATTAGAAGATAAAGAATCAAACCAAAAAAGCAACTACATTACAAATTGATGAAAATGTTAAATGGTGCTTGCCTGATAAGTTCCCGAAGGAACACCTCTTTGTTGCTATATAGACTGTTAACAATGAGATCCATAAGCCGACTTACCTGCAGCAAAACATGAAAATCATGATATAGAATACTAAAGGTAGCAAAACACATTTAAACCTTATATTAATAAAGAGAAGCTAAGCTCCATAGTCTGTATTTCCACACCTCCGCTTGATACTCGTGCTTCTCCACAGGTGCATCAGATGTCTGAAAGTCAGAAGCAGTTGACTCATATCGCTTCCCAGAAGGGATTATGCTTCCTAACTTCAAAGGCTTTGTGGAAGCAGGCCCATTGCATGTTCCAGTTGTTAGAACTGAATACCATCTGCCACTGACATCCCTGTCTCCGCCCTGTTCATGTCAAGTACGTCAACAAGACAAGTGACAGAAAAGAGCTAACAGATGACAAAACCCATTTACAAAATCAACGATCGATGAAAATAGACAACATTACTGCATGTGTAACTATACTGCTAACAGTAGCGACTAGGCTACCTTTGCTTCCTCCATTAACTATATGAATCCAAAAGAACTTTTGCAACTACAAGAAAGAGATTGCAAGTTGGATTTATAATGCTTATCCCCTCAGTGATACAGACCCCCAACCAACCAGTACTGCTGTTGACATCAGATATTAAACCCTTCCTTTGCAGAACAAAAGGACTAGTTAAATTATTGAATGAAAAAAGGATGCGTGTTTTGGTTTCTGATGGCATACTACCTAGCACCTTTCGATGCTAACTCGATATGATTGTGGTCACAAATTCAGAGTCAGAATATCTATTTGCACATTTTAGGAGCAATAAGTGTGACATTGAGAACGTAAACAGCTACACCGAAAAATCCTCGAAAGAACAGAGGAAACTACAACCGTGACTCGCCATAATATTGATACCGCTCAATAGTAATACATACATACAAAAGTCGTCGTTGTTGGTAGAGAATGTAAAATAGATTAAAAAGAATCATACCGATTCTTTTGGAGTGGAAGAACCTATGAAGGACGCAGCAAAGGCATCACGGCGGCGATGGCCACCGTAGCGGATAAGACTGTTGACAGATCGCCTAGATAGCCTGTGCATATTTGTGCGATGGAAGCTAGCACAGAAGAAACGAGAGTAATGACAGAAATGTTTTCCGGGGCTGCGGAGGGTTTTGGTAGGGTTTGGTCGAAAATAGGGGTTTAAGGAAGCTTCTGGAAATGGTTTCTCCGATTGTTGTGATTAATCCGAGTGTGCCACAGGTCCACCGGTAGGGGGTAAGCCCTTCTGATTTTGTTTGTTATATCAATATCGGTCATTTTATAATCTTAATGAAAAATTGGTGTTCATGGGTCAGTAAAAATAAGTTAATTTTAACGAGTGAAAATAGTTTTTTATATATATACTAGCTATTTTTTGGGTGTCTAAATTTATTATTAAAATATATATTTACTTTTTTAAAGAAAAAATAAACAGAGTAATTATACTTTTGTAAATATCAAAAAATACACCTATTACTTATTAATTATCGTTCACATCCTGTATACCTTAATAGGGGTGTCGAAAATAACCGATACCCGAAATAACCGACCAACCCGTTTAAGTTTCGGGTAATTCGGGTCGGTTATTTCAGTTAACGGGTAAAGAAATTCGGTTAATCGGGTAACCCGTAACCATTGTGGTTCGGTTAAATAAAAAAGGGTTCGGGTATACCCGAAATACCCGAATTTTTTTAAAAAGTTTTTTTTTCATATTTACCTAAGCCCAAATCTAATAATCAAGTTTCGAAATTCAAACATCCACAACACCCAAAATACCCGAATTGGTATATATATTTGGGCTGAACCTTAGTCGCTGAAACATATTGTTTTCATGTGTTTTATATATATATATATATATATATATATATATTGTTTGAAACTTGAAACATGTTGGTTTATGATATATTTTGTGAAGCTCGACAAGTTTTTATTTTTAAAGTTTGAAATTTGACTTGTCTTTAATATTACGGTGGAAATATAGTAGTTATTTTATTATAATGATTCATTATAAAGAGATATATACATCATTTTAATAAAGATAGCCCAATTATATATATATATATATATATATCATTTAATGAAAATAGCCAAAATGCCTAATTACATACTCGGGCCAAAAAAATTTATAACCTAAAAAACCCAAATAGCCAAATTCGGTTATACCCGAAAATATATTAACCGAACCGTATCCGATTTTAACCGTTACCCGATACCCAAATATTAAAATGGTTCAGTTATCGGTTATTTTTTTAAAAGTAAAATAACCGAAATACCCGACTCGAAAAAACCAATACCCGAAATATTTACCCGAAAACCACCCCTATACCTTATAGCAAGGAAGTATCACCATACTTTTGTTACAATTCAACTAAATATCATCATACATACTTTTGTTCCAGATAACTGACAAAAGTTAATTAACTTTTATTATTACACTCAATAATATATTTAGATTTTGCTGATATACCCTTTAATCTATAACACACAATGAACAACTTAGATGATTCTTAGGTTATGGATTTAAAAATGTTGAGGAATCCAAATCTTTTAACATATAGGTTATTGTTATTTTTTATTCCCAATAATGTTTTTTTAATCATAGACAACAAAATACTTGGTTTTATATTTGAAACAAAACAATAGACATTCAATATTTATATGTTACATAAACTTATTTTCTTACAAATAACATATATGAATCTAAATTAATTAACTTACAAATAGAAATACATTTTATGTGAGTATCATGTGGTATTATATCAAAAATCTAGCATATATAAATTACGTATGTTCACATTTTTTATTCTCATACGAACTTCCAAAAGTTTTTGATTTTATACAATAATCATAAATCTTTAACAAAAACGTATACAAATCACTTCATGCAAGTAATACCCTGATTTCGTGACTAAACCAAATCTCCTATATCTTCTTTGTATATATCTCACAAAACCCTTTATGATATATTAATTTATCAAATCTAATTACAATAAGGTAAAAGATGAGTAAAACGGAAATAGTAAATAAAGACCTTGCACAAAAGATGGAGAATTATGGTCGATGATGGTGATGAATCAACCAAATTGCTTTTTGATAAGGGGAGAAATAAATATTTTTCTAATATGGGTTTAAAACTTTAAGTACATGCACAAAAAGGCAAGAAGTTGGGAAATAAGCAAATGCAAATAGTATGTAACTTCTAGTGTATATAATTTTGAAAGAAAAGTTGATTCGTACACAACAGTTTTTAGTCAGGTTCAAGCAGTTAATATACATGATACAAATTGACAATACATAAAGTTGTTGTGTATGGTCACTTTTGTAATTTAAGATGATCACCTCCCTTTTGAAAGCTTCATCGTACAATTATTTTGGGGCTTATCTTATATCAAGATATAAAGTTATATATATTATTTTAGGTAAGAATATGAGTTTTTTAAAATTTCAAATAGTGTCATACTATTAAAATGGACAAATGTCAATATTATGAGACATGAGCCTTTTTTTAAAAGTAGCTTATTAATTTATAAGTTATAAGTTAATTTAAACACTTTTTTCAATGATAAGATAAAAAAGTTCAAACTCAAAAAATAAGCTTACCATAACGGTGTCACTAAACTAACATAATTAGTCCTTTATCTTTACCTTTATTTCATAGAGTTAATTACATGAGTGATTCTTAAGATTTGTCAAGTTTGTAGATTCAGTTTATTAATTATGAAAATACATAGGTGGTCCTTATTTCACCAAAATATTGCGATGGTAGTCAAAGGACATTTTGGTCCTTTGTCTTGTTATCTTTTGGATTAAATCCGTGAAAAAAGAACATGAAATCCAACATCCAAATCGATTTCCATTTAGGGTGGTTCTTGTTTGAAGATCACAAACACCAATAAATCCAACACCCAAAATCGCAGGAAACACCTAATTGATTGAAAGGGAACTTGTATGATTTCACAGATGAATCGTCGCATAAATGGAACCATAGATTACACATGAACCATCGACTACATATTGAAAACATCACACATGAAAACTCTAGCAATCGATTACAGATGAGAAGACGTCTAGAGATTGAAACTCTAACAATCGATTCCACACTGTGGTAATCCATTAGTTTATGTTGAAATCCAAACCAATTCAAGAACAAATCACGGTGTTTGGAATCGAAATCTGAAGAAGAATCTTGTGAATCCATGTTTAACCATGAACAAGAACATAAATTCCAATAATCAAAAGAAGAAAGAAAACAAAATCATGAATCAAAACCCTACACCCAGACCTCGAAAACTAATAAAGTCTAGTAACAAAAATCACGATTAGGGAGCCATGTTAGGTGCGTCGGTGAAATTCTCGACTGATTGCATTTGGTGAAACCCTCGACTAGGGTCCGATCGTGTGAGGCAGAGACGAGAAAACACCATGAGCCACCGCAAATATGTGACCAGAGGTGTTTACCATAAAGGGTGTCTTCTTCTCTAGCGATGGTGCCAACAGTAGCTATGGCGGTTTACGTGGTCGGAGATGGGTGACGGGGTGGAGGGTGCCTTGGGTGGGGTGGCGATGGTGAAAGAAATATAAGACCATGAGTTATGGTCTACCCGATGGAATTGGGTACCATCGGGTACCATAAGGAACACCAAAACAGGTATATCGAGTAGGGACATCGGGTATAGAAGCTCGATCGAGAAGCAATAGGCGCCACACCCCACCCCACCCCACCCCCCCCCCCCACACACACACATATATATATATATATATATATATATATATAAGGTTTGGGTAAGGAAATGGAAGGTATAACACTTATTTTGGGTAGGGTAAAGAAAATGGGTAAGAGAATGATGTGGCGCTGATGTGGCATTGGGTAAGGAAAGGGTAAAGGGAAGGTATAACTAATGGCCCATCGGGTACCATAAGGAACACCAAAACTCTTGTATCGAGTAGGGAGATCAGGTACCTCCTTCGGGCTTATTTACTCGACGAGAAACATCACACTTCCCCACCCACCCACCCCCTTCCACACACACACACACACACACATATATATATATATATGAAAAAGGTTTGGGTATGAAAAGGAAAGGTATAACACTTGTTTTGGATAGGGTAAAGGAAATGAGAGAGGGGTGATGTGGCACTGATGTGGCATTGAGTAAGAAAAAGGTTTGGGTAAGGTATAATACAAGGCCTAAGGGAGGAGCCATAAAGTAGAGAGAGATAAAGTTGTAAGAGAGGGAGGGGGAGATAAAGAGGTGCAGAGAGATGAGAGGTGAATTGAAAAGAAAGGGAAATGATGTTTGGTAACATGTATTAAGTGGAAATCTTGTTTGGTATTTGGTAACGAGGATGACAAGGAATTTGTGTTTGGAAACAAGGATACCAAAGCAAGTGACCAAAATGTCATTTTGACTGATGGTCAATTTAACTTCATTTAGGGTAAAGGACTGGCATCGCAACATTTTGGTGAAACAAGGACCACCCATGCATTTTCGATAATTAAAGAAATGATTTGCAAACTTGAAAAACCGTAAGGATCATCCATGCAATTAACTCTATTTCATATATGGTCGTTTGAAATGCGGAGTTTTGTTAGTACTCCTTTAAATGGATTGTTGTTTCATTTATGGTTCTTTAGTTAACGGACTGATAAATTTGTCTTATTTAAAAGCAAAACAGTCGTTACACACTTCTTTTAATATTAAAAAACAAAATCTTCTCCCTCACCAAAAACCCTAACCGCCCCATACCCCCTTAAACACACATTCTCACTTACTTACTCACTCGCTCTCTTGTTTTTCCGGTTGGCCATAGAACTGCCCTCACCGGTGGAGACCTCTTTTAAACCCTCGAGCACCGACCACCTCTTTCCTTTTCGACTATTAAAATCGAAACCGACCTTTTTCATATGGATACTATTGATAAACCATCTACGCAAACTACCACGTCTTTCCTCCCCCATAGGCCACCCCTCCCCTTTCACCTTCTATACAATCAACACTACCGCCTACTACGACTACCTCCTCCCCACCGGTCCCTATGTCCATATATTTTGATGGCTCGCACTTATTCGATAATATCCATCACTGTGTCAACATATTTCCGAAATTATCTTTGTCTATATGTCCGGTTCTGACGACATCATTTTCGTCTGTAGGTTCCGTTGACATCGTCTTTGTTTGTAGTTAACATCATATTTGTCCCTGTTCATTTCGATCTCGATTCTTATCTCGTTCGTAGGTTTCAAACAATTTGTGTTTTTTATTGTTTGGGTTTAATCAAGATGTTTTATTAAATTTTCACAAAATTTGGCTTCCATTGATGTTTTGACTTGTTCCATTGGTATTTTCTTGATTGTTCACAAAAATTGGTTTCCATTTGGTGTTCTAATGTTGACATCTTGTTCACAAATTTTCAATTTCCATTTGGTGCTCTGCTTTCTTCACAACTTGTTCTAAAAAATGGGTTTCCATTTTGGTGTTCAGATTTTTTTGATAGATCTAAGGATGGGAGTCGGGTTTTTCTATTTCATTTATGTAAATGTTAAAGAAGTGTGATATGATTGTTTTGCCCTTGATAAGACAATCACATCTAACTGAGCATTAACTAAAAGACCATTGGTGAAACAAGTATTCGTTTAAAGGACCACCAATGTAATTTCGCATTTTAAATAACCAAATAAGAAATAAGAGTAAACCCAAAGGACCAACCAAGTAACTAACTTTAGTAGAATGCGTTAATAGATCACTTTGTATATGAGTCGATTAGTTATTCCTATCAGACGATAAAACAAAAAACATCTTATGTTTTTTATCCCTCAGTGTCCTTCACCAATTTGTTCTTCTCGTTCTTCTAAGCAACGAAAGAACATCGTTCAATACAATAGAATAGGTGATGATCATGGTCAAAGTAAAAATCCAAGTGATGGTGGTGAGGAGATTAGAGAGAGTGCAAGAGATCAAATAATTACAAGATCAATTGTTGAATTCTAGTCTTGCATATCAATATTTGAGGATTAGTAATAAGAATCAAGCATCATTGTCCAGTTTCAACGTGAGTTTTATAAACTACTGGTGTTCTTGATTTATTTGAAGTTGAAACCCTTGAATTATCAGTGTTCTTGATTTATTTGAAGTTGAAACCATTGAATTATTGGTGTTCTTGATTTACTTGAAGTTGAAACCCTTAAATTTTAGGATAGTTGATGATTAGTTTGTTGCATGTTCTAAGTAATGGTAGCATTAGTGTCTGGAAGCATCTAATATGATTTAATACCGTGAGATTGGGATTAGAAATGATTAAATCAAATTTGGCTTATGACCGGGAAACATCTAGTCTGATATATTATGGATGTAAAGTGTAAACCAGGTTTTTTAATAAAAAAACATGTGCAACTCAAAAACATATATAAGTATTTACAACAACTTTATAAAAAGTCATTTGTTTCAAAATCTTAATTCAACGTTACAACCAACAAATTTTAGTGATAAAACAATTTTTGAGCAGTTGAACAAAACTCACGATCTTGTCCACTACAATACTTATAAGTCAAACAACACGAATGAACTAAAAAAACTGGTCAACATCTCAATAAAACACTTATAAGTATAAAATCAACAAGCAACTGTATTAAAACAACACAATTATTGCACAAAGGCCACAATTGTATCATCAATAAGAATGTCACATCAACTCGGATGAAACATCAACGTCTGGTTAGTAACGTTGAGTCGTTGACTAACAACCGCCACAACTGGCAATATCACATCGGATAAATGGTCATATCGACATGGATGCTATAATATTTTAAGATAATATGTCTAATTTAAGAATAACTATAATAACTTGAAGCAGTGTGTACAAAAGGTGGTCGGATTGATTGGCAAAATAGAACATTAACTTGTCCAAAATGGGTTCTTTTTCAAATATTCTGGTATGGTTATGGGTAAAAACCGAAATAAGGGAAATATAGGAACCGAGAATCAACCCAAAAATGTGTAAATTGGTTCGGTTTAGTTCCGGTTCTAGTTCAAGACCGGCTCAAGCTCGGTTTAAGTCAAACTTGAGCTACTTGAATCGGTAGTCGAGTTGAGCTTAAGTTATACTGTTATAGAATTATTACTCTACTCGTGAAGCACAAGAACCTTATCAAGCTTGTGGCATTTTACATTTTTACCCTTTTATTATATGTATAATAATCATGAACTCTGCTGAGTAGAGTCAAACCGAGTTTGAAAGTATGGAGTCGAGTAATACAAAAATTAATTAATAACATTATTTAATATACCAATCTAGCAATTGAGTCGAGTTGACCTCGATAATACCCATTAGCTCATCAAGCTTGAGCTTGAAAATGAAGGCTCGATCGTCGAGTTTTCTAATCAAGTCAAGCTCAAGCTTGACAGTTTACACTGTATCAACTCAACTACTCAAAAATAAAATTATTACAATCCTCATAATATAGAAGACTTGAAAATAAACAAACAAACACCATGAAAAGACCTTTTCAGGCTTCATCTCATAAACAAACAATCCACACAATTGAGACAATATATTAGATTTTGTGAAAATAAACAAACTTCTAATCCAGCGAAAAAAAATATGTATCAACTTTGGTGCTCCTCACAGGGAGATAAATCTTTACAAGCATGTATTATTGCATCTCTTATTTGTTCTATTTACTACTCTTTTTGAGGTAAAACCTACTAATTTTCAACTATGACTGTGATGCGAAATATTCAAATCTTTGGTACATACGAAACTGTAAACCTCTTCACAGTACAAACTGGAAAATTTTGGTGCTGTTTTCATGACCAAATTCGTATCTTCTCAAAAGAAAAAAAAAAAATGTTGAGTTAATAGTTGCATGAACCTCGTGACGTATAAATCTGATGAAGCAGCAGCTGATCAAAATCTCGGGTGTAAGCTATAACTCGACTTTTCCACACATGTTTGATCCTCACGGCGTATTAAATCTAAGAAGATGATTCAAAATTGTTGAACAATAAAAAAATCTACTGTTAAACTATCAGTAAAAAATTCCTCGTTCTACTATGGCCTTTAACGATCTGCAGATATGTATTCTAAGAATGTTTGGGATCGTTGTTGAATGTATTTACTAAAGCAACAAAATTGAGAAACTTGCCTCTTGTTTCCTAAATACTGAGAAAGGCTTCTTGCTATTTAAATGGAACCACAAGCAAGTTTATCCATAGATACGGATTGAACACCAAGCTCTCTCCTTCCAACAAGTAAACTTTTTTTCAAATCACCAAATCCTGCAAAAAAGATTAAAGAAAGTTCTAAATTTTCAGATTGAAATGAATATTTAAATCTTATTTTGGTGTAAAAGATCCAAAACACATATATAAGAATTCTTTGTTTTTATTAATATGCATGAATCAGAAAGACCATTCACAATAAGTGATGAAAAGTTCTGTTCAAACAGTCCAGAAATCATAAATAAATTTGTTCCACAAAAATTAGTCTATCATGTAACCGCAAGCAATTCTGAGCTCACACACCGTTGTATATTATATCTTAACAACTTCATCTTCCTTGTATGCACTAGTGACCGAAATCTTTTACAAGGAAGAAACACTAGCCTCTAACTATACAAATAAGTTTATAATAAACATCATACACGTGCAGGGGTATAAATTCATAACATTCATAGATTTATCTTTCTTCAAAAATAACTTCATCAAGTATAGTCTCATGATTGCTTTATTCTGTACTCAAATTGAATCCCACTGATTGCATTCGAGAAATGGATAATTAATTTCAATTATCTCATAAACTTATTGCAATTACTGGAGTTTTGATCCATATAAGTGTATTATATATTCCTCTTTCTATCTCCATTTCTCATCATAGCTCAACATAAGGAAATAGAAGTCCATATTAATATAGTATAATTACAATGCACTTTCTCCATCCAAACAAAGTTGCAACATCTCCTTTTTAGCAAAAAAAAAAAAGCAGAGCTACCCTAAATGTCATAGTAATCATCAAATATTTTTTATGCTAATTTCTTTTGGTTAGCAAGATTCCCCTGGTTTAGGCTTTTAGCATTGAAGGGTAAATTATGCAGTTACTTTATGGTAAACACTTGTGCTAAACGCGTAGTGGCAGTTTTTTAGAGGATGGAAAATTTTGTCTAGTTCTGATTTTATACTTCAATTATCACTTATTATGTTTCATTAAATACACCAGAACAGAAGCTAAAATGGGGTAAAACATAAAATTCAGCATTTACCTGAAAATGATCATGTTTTATAGGTAGTTCCTCTTACCACATCTTTCCAGAAATAATCAGATGTTGCGAATTTGATGTGCTTTCATTGAGGGAACTCTGCAACAATTTTTAACCACCTGATTAGGTCGTGATCTTGTATGAGCATTGCCAGTAAGTGGAGATACAGTAATTAAACAAATTAATACCTTTATAAATCGAGTATCTTGAAGCATTCACATGGCTGGAAAAAGGTTGCAGCTCAGATCCATGTACAATATGGCAACAAATCCGACCTCTCGAACACATTTTTGATAACAATAAAACCACATTTGACATGGAGAAACTTTACTGTGTTGTCTTCTCTCTATAAAGCCTCAATTTATCAACAACCTCGTATATATCACAGTTCTCATTGCCTGCTGACAATTCTTTTGCCAAAATTACATATGTCTGAATGGTAGGAACTCTGTTCTTCGATTCCATTATTTGTAGAAAATTCATGCATGTATCCACCTCACCCTCCTTGAGAAGCCCATCAATCAAGACCGTCCAAACGATCTCATCAGCATCCCACCGGAGGTCTAGAATCTTCTCCAATAACTCACGAGCTTTACTAATTTCCCCTTTTTTGCAAAGAGCACAAATAAGTGCTTTACATGATTGGATATGCGGCTCAAAGCCTTTTGCAATCATCGAATTAAAGAATTCTAAAGCGGTGTCTACTTGCAAGTTATTACAGTGAGTGGATATTAGAGAAACGTATATATTTCGGTCAGGACTTATGCCTTTTTCTCTCATTTTTTGAAACAACTCGACTGCCTCCTTACTCTTACCTTCTTTACACAAACCTGCAACTATGACACTGTAGGTTTCAACCAGTGGTTCACACCCGTATTCCTCCATTCTAACTAAAAGATTAGCAAAAGTCAACTCTTTCTCATCTGAGTTGTAAAAGTCAACTGTTGCTTCATGTTGGCCTGCCGCCTTTTCTAAAAGTAAACGACCTTCTTTTGTTAACCCTTTCATCAATACTCGAAAAGTTCGATAGTTGGGTTTACAACCCCTCTCGACCATCTTTTGAAGAAGTAAAAATGCATGATCCACTTGATTTAGTGACACGTATCCATCGATCAATGAGGTATATGTCACATGATCAGGAAAGAATCCGTTTTTCTCCATTTCTTTAAGTAATATCTCCGCTTCATCTACCCTGCCTTCCAAACATAACCCGTAAATTAGCGAACTATAAGTTAATAAATTTGGCATGCAATTCTTCTTCTCCATTTCATTAAAAATCTTGAATGCGAGATCAACACTACCATTTCGACATAGCCCGTCAACTAAAGTTGTGTAGGTAATCACATTTGGAGATACGTCTTTTTCTACCATGTTCTCCAATAAATTTTGTGCTTTGCTTAGTTGATTACTTTTTGATAAAGAAGATATGATTGCATTGTAAGTTTCAGTTTCAGGCCTGCAACTATGAGTTTCCATCTTTTCCAGCAACTCGAGGGCAGTTTCCACCTGCTGTTGTTTGCAATGACCGTCTATTAAAGTGGTATAGTGGACCTTATTCGGTGTCAATCCTTGCTCAATCATTTCATGGTAAAAGGTCAAAGCTCTATTAAGATCCCCAGCTTTGCAGAACCCTGAAATGAGTTCCGCATAAGTCCACTCATCTGGTTTGCATCCATTTGCCTTCATTAAACTCAATAATCTCACTGCATTATTTAATTCCCTTTGTTCAATGAATCCAATAATCAGGGTGTTATATGAAACAACCATTGGCAAAGGCCCTGTTTTTGTCATTTTGCTCAAAAGAACCATACCCTTCTGTAAGCTTTTCATCAAACAAAAGATTCTTATGATTTCATTGTATGTTTCTGTATTTGATAAATAACCATCACGTCCCTCCATCCAATCAAAAATCATAAAAGCAGCATCAAACCTCCCTACGCTACCAAACTCATATATCAAAGCATTATACGTAACCGTGTTTGGAATCAGACCATCTTTTAACATCTTATGGTAAAATCCAAGTGCTACTTCAGGTTGCCCTGCACGGAACAGCCCACTGATAAGAGCCGTGTAGGTCTGTACATTTGGCAGGCAGCCCGTTTTCCTCATGATAATTACAAGATCAACAGCCTTTTTCACACGCCCACTTGCACATAATGAAGAAATTGGGACCGTGAATGTATAAACAGTGGGCTCAATGTTTTTGTCCATCATTTCCTTAAGCATGTCCAACCCCTCATCAACCCGGCCCACGTTGCATAACCCATTTATAAGATTGGTGTATGTTGCTGAATTTGGATTACACCCTTCCTTCACCATCTGATCAAATACCCTAAAAGCAGATTTTAAATCTCTATTCCTACAATAACCAAGAATCATAGAACTGAAGGTGTACACATCTGGATACAAATCATATTGAACCATTTGATCTAAAAACGATTCTGCCTCTTGAACCTTTCCTTTTTTACACAACATGTTAATCATGGTATTATATGTTAACAAACTAGGTTTGATTCCACGGTTCAACATCTGCATAAACACATCCCGAGCAGCCTCGATCATTTGAAACTTTCCCATCTGAATCAACAACGTGTTACAGCTGTACAAACTATAGCCAAAACCTTTACTTCTAAGCTCATTCAGATAATCGACAACCCCCATAAGTTCCTCCTCACTTTTACACTCCTTCACCATCAAAACCCTAATATGATCTGTGTCAGCTAATCGGCCTTCACGAACTAACCTGCTTAACATCGCCTTATAACAATCCAAATCATGCTTATAAGAATAGTTCTTGGATATCCAATAAAAGAATCGAATAACTACATCTATGTCTTTATGGAAACTTACAATTCTGGCAACATGAACATGCTGGAGTTTATGGCTAACATGCTTAAGTTCTTTGTTTTCAAACCAACGAGGATCACACAATATTTTGGAAACATTATTGACTAAATTAGGGTAGGTAAACTTGTTATTCTCGGCATAAAGATTGGGTTGTGAAGAAAATCTAAGAAATGTGTGAGAACCCAGCAGATGACAATGCTTCCGGAGATCAAATAGAGATTTGGGTTTGAAGGGTTTTACCATTTCGTGATGAAAGATTGAGAATTCATTCAAGCTGGATGCAGCTGACGTTGAGAAATTATTAGTAGTAGCATCGACGAATAATGGATTCAGATGCCCAATTTTCCAACGCAACGTAACGGTGGCATGATTTGAAGCATGGACGTGGTCAATTGAAGACCGTATCAAATGAAATGGGTTGATATGTATAAATGGACGAACAACGCAAGGGGAATCGCATGCGATATATCCAGAAAGATGATTTTGTTTCTTTTTTACTCGTGATTGATGCCCCTAACGGCTGTTAAAAACCAGCTCCCTAGGGTTTATTTTCAAATTAGGGCAGACGATGCCTTTGATCTGCTTAGTTCCCTTGTTTCATTGGGAGGGTAATGTTTGGGACTGAAATCTTACTCTGTAGTCTGTACAACTTGTTACTTTCATAGTTAGATTTTTGGGGATATAGTAAATTTTTATTTTAATATAATTTTTGTTTTATTTTTTTATTTATTTGATTAGAAAAAGTTTTAAAATTAAAGGATAAGATAAAAAACGATTTAAAATATTACACATGTCAATCACAAAAGCTAGGAGGATGTAGTAGAGTTTTTCTTCGTATGATAGATTGATTATTTACTGCTATTTTACATGTAATAGTATGAAATTTTAAGGTGCTAGACATTAGATCACTACAATTTTAAAATCACATAATTACATTCAAACAATATCTTATTTCACTGGTTTTTTAAAAAAGGCGGTATACCTGGGCAACGCCTGAGTATTACACTAGTTTTCATTGTTCTGACTTCCTTATCGGACATGGGCAAATAAATACATCACTGACTAGCCGACAAACAAGGATCGCACAATAGCTACATAGACGGCGACCCACTAGACACGAGGCCACTACCGCCATCATTGTCACTTAATCCCCCGGACAGTGACCGTTGTTAACAACTGCTCATAACCCACAGTCATGGACTGGTGTGCATCGTATGCAATGTTTTTTTAAAGATGATTAAAAGCTTTCACACGCAAAGTTTTAAAATATGAAATTATAAAATAATACAACACGCACGGACAGTATACCCACGTATGTAGTATAGTTTATAAAACCGAGTATCAAACACATGGAAGTATGGTAACTACTAATACTTAACCATCATCACTGTCTAGTCCAAGCATGCAAGTAGATCATAGTAACAATATAGAAACAATAAAACTAACTGCAATGGTGGTTTCAGACTTAAACACAAATCTCTAAATACAAATGAGCGAAACTAATGTGGTTGGAAATTTACTCGGGCTTCGAATCCCCTCGGCTAATCATGGTATGTTTATATATAACACCCGCAAACCTGGGCTAGTAGATTAGCGGGTTTACGGTATGTGTTTATTTGTGTTTTAATTGCTTTAATTTAATTATGTGATTAATTAAGTGATTTTAGTTTATTAATTAATTTAGAACTATGAAATAGTATGTATGTATGTATGTGTGACCGTGAATATGTATGCATATATTTAGTGGGTTACACGTGGGGGTGTGTAGGAGAAAGAGGACACCTAATCTTGCATGTTACCTTGTGAGTGTGTCGATTCATCTGTTCATTATTTTACAAACAAAGAAGTGTGTGTGTTTTGCTCTCTCTTTCTCTGCCAAGAAACTAAAAGAAGAAGAAGAAGAAAAAGAATCGGGATTCAATTTGTGTTATTATAAATCAAGATTAAAGGTTGGTGTGTTTAAATTTAACATGTTATTATTCATCTTAGATGTGTTATCTGATTTAGAAGGAATAATTTATGTTTAGTTTGAAAATTGCATGCTAAGAACACAATAATCGGTTTTTGAAAGAATATGATTTTGATAGTTTTTGTGTGTTCATATGATTCATGTGTTTAGATGATGTTTCAAGACATGATTATGTGTTTTAAAAGTGTTTAAACATGTTTCTGGAATGATGTTATGAATCTATGAAAGTCTGGGTTTGAGTTATGATGTTTTGAAGATGGCGGATATAATGAATTATGATGTTATCGGATTTGGATGAAGAAGATGGTGAAAAACCGACACTTGTGAAATCCGATAGTCCATAATCCGGAAGTTTGGAATCCGGAAACCTATAAACCGACACTCAAATCCTATACTTGGAATATGAGAATCCAAGTCCGATTGTTTAATCCGGGAATGAAATCCTATACTCAAAAACCGAGACTTAAATCCGATACACTTAAATCCGGATTTATAGAATCCGACACTAGAATCCGATAGCTATGAAATCCTATACTTGGAAAGTGATAATTTAGAATCAAAGTGATGGAAATCCGACAACTCCATATCCGGTGAAGTAAAATCCGAGATATTGGTGAAATCCGACAGTTTGAAGAATCCGATACTTGTGAGTAGCGGATTCTTGGAAATCCGCTAGTTTTGGGAAATCCGACACTTTGTGTTTTGATTTATATTTGTTTATTGATTGTTTGATGTCATGAATGAATTATAAATATATGATCAAATATATTTAAGAGATTTGGACTGATTGGTTGTTATTGTGTTTTCAGGCAATCCAAAGGCTCGGTAACATTAGATTTCTGAGTATTTCATCTGAGATAGAAAGGTGAGTGGATGTTGAACGTGAATGGTAAAGATTATGGTTAATGTTATTGATGTGATGCATGATCGTATTTGATGGAATGATATTGGAACTATTGATTGTGAATATTATTTATTGATGTTTGTTGCATGACTATTTGATCGTTACGCACTCTTAGTATGATTTTGAGTTGCGTTTGGGGAAGTCAGCTACACGTGAAATTGGGCTGGGCTCGTTTACTGGTTGGTTCAACAGTGGTAGCCTTACTAATGCATATGTTGCATCAGAGTGGGATTTCACTGTGCCAATTCAGTAGAGGGCTATCGGTAAACCTTTGCTTTGACCGGCATTGGTTGTAGGTTCTGCGCCGAATCGCTGGTCTTCTTAGATTTGTGATTACATGTTTAGTATTGGCTTGATGTTTACTTTTGGGTTTAGCCTCTACCCATTTAGCTTTATGCTAATTCCCCACAGTTGTTGCTTTTTGCATATTTGTGCTTGTGAGTGTTCGTTGAAGGAGAAGTTGACCTAACTCTAATGTCAAGATTTAAAATGAAACGAGCCAGTATTTTTGTAACACAGAGTTTATATTTGTTGGATTTAAATAATAGATATTTGGTTATGTAAATTTTTATGAATGAAATATATGTTTAATTAATTAAAGCTTCCGCTATGCAATTTTTTTAAAAAATGTCTTAGATTTTATGGTGTTACATTATACATGCTACGATTACTAAATTTGTGATAACTCCAATTTGATTAGCAAAAGTAGAGTAGTGCTATAGACACACACTACTCATACAAACCCTTATAAGGTTAATGCTATAACACACATTAACCACTCAAAACTTTGTTATTTTTTAAAAAAATCAAAAGATAGGTTACACTTGGTTTAATCCATATTCATGAAAATCATAAGTCAATAGAAAACCGCATTGGTCACACGTATTTTAAATTTCAAATGGTTTTTATAAACACGGTATATACCGCTCTGATCCAAGACAAGTAGAAGGACATAACTTGGCCAAATCTCTAACACACCAAATCAACACCCCTCATTTCTAAGATAGTGTCCCAAATGCACATACTCAATATATACCGCTCTGGTCCAAGACAAGTATAAGGCCATAACTTGGCCAAATCTCTAACACACCAAATCAGCACCCTTCATTTCTAATATAGTGTCCCAAATGCACATACCCAATATAACCATAAAGATAACCACCATTACTAGTGAGAGGCCCACATGAACATACAAGTTTGAAATATATATACACTTGAATATTAGTACTTTTCACATGTAGTTGTTCAACCCAACATGATCACAATACCCCTATGACTTGAATATGAAAGACAAATAGTCAAGCTTTCTTTTTCATTAAGACAAGTATTACCAAAGATTCATAGAATCATCATAAATATAATCATAGTAGCACATACAAGAAAACTACTAGCCAAGATTCACCTTGGCCTAAGTAAATAAGTGTTCTTAGCCAATCATGGTAACAAATACAACATCAAAAGCTACTGCGTTACATGGCATCATTGTTGGAAAAGTGAATAAGGAAAGATTATACCAATGACCTGTTAAGCTAAAATGAAAGTAGATGTATAGATGATGAAGCTAGCACCTCCAAATAATCAAATACACCTACTTCAAGCTCTAAAATCGTCTAAGAACCTTAACTAGAGTTTTTAGACTATTAAGGGTTGAGAAGTTGAGAGAAAAGTGTAAAAGGTTGGAATATTGCCCCCTTGAAATTGTCCAAAAAAGTTATTTATAGGGCAGATGATGTACTTTCTACGGCCGTAGAAAATATTCCTAAGGCCGTAGAAAGGAGAAAGTTGGCAAGTGGACCTAACAAGATTCTTTGTAAACACAAGTGGGGTTGTAAGTGGATTACAACCTACGGTGAAGGACATCTGCGGCCGTAGAAGGGGGTATTGAACATGCTTCAGAAACATGCTCCTTCGGATCTGAACAAATGCGTATTGAAGCTCTTATTTGAAGATGTGCATACTGAAGCTTACACTGAATGTGTAGGTACTGAAGTAGTCACCGAACTTAAACTCCTAAACCTGATATCTGACTTATGAGCTTCTGAATGTCTAACTTCTGAACCACCACTGCTGAACAACTGAATCTTAACTTTGGGTTTCAGTTCCTTCTATGGCCGTAAAAGGGAAAACTATGGCCGTAGAAAGGACATGGGTGTAGAAAGTATATTTTTCTCATTTTTTATATTTTAACCTCCGAAATTCGCACGAGATATGGGATTTGGTTTTTCTATTGAATCTCATCGGTTATGCTCTGTTTATTGATATTTTGCCATTGAATGTCTGCATGGTGAAATAAAAACACTTAAGTATCGAAATATAACATTTTCAACGCAGAAAATAGTCTAGACACATGAAAACCTATAAGATAAGCATGTACAATTTAAGAGATATCATGGACTATAAAACCTACATTAAATTTATAACCTTAAGACTTAATTTGATTGAAACAAATAGGGTATAATGATATGAATTCATGGTTGTTGGTTTGTGGGAATGTTATTTATGGTAGTTTTCTAACTTTTTAATTTATATCCCTTAACATCCGAATAAAAGTACTAAACTGTAAACCTTAAATAACTACATTGAATGAAGTTTGTCCTAAATAAAATGGCAAAAAATGTATAATTTTTATAAGATTTTTAAGATTTTCTAAAGCTAAAAAGTAGTTAATAATATCCAAAAAATTGTTAAAGTTAATAAGAATTAAGTGCACCGAAATATAAAAAAGTATCTTTGTTTTTAATATTATGTGTAACGAACTAAACTTTGTCAATATTAATACATTAAACTATCTGCAATTTACATTATGTTTCGTGACCTGCAACCACAAGCTACGTAGGTCGTCTTTCAATTTTTAATACTTTATTCTATTTTTAGTTGTATTATTATTATTATTATTATTATTATTATTATTATTATTATTATTATTATCGTGCAAATCGTTATTACCCAAGCAGGTCTTATCCCCCAAATATTCACCTCATTTTCTACTATATGTTTTCATAAGCTTTTCCAAATCTTATCCCCTAAGATTTTTTTTTTGTTTCTCTTAAGAGTGTTACAAGATCATTTACAACTTTCAAGGAGTTTGACATACAAAAAAGGAACTTCTATAGCTTTTCATAATCCTCCACGCCTCACACCCTCCTCCACTGCCACCTTCATCTTCTACCATCACCACCACCTCCTTTGTCTTCAACCACCACAGTCGCCATCACCTCCTTCGTCTTCAACCACTGCCACCGCTGCTACCTCCGTTTTTAACTACCACTGACGGATGGTTCATCTACTGTTTATATTTCTATTTGGAACTTTGCAGATTGATTAAACTTCTTCATTTTAGGGTTTTCTTGGTTTATCTTCTTCATTTTAAGGTTTTCTTGGTTCTAATTCATTTTAGGATTTTCTTGAAATCGATTAGAGTTTTCATGATTCATCTTCATTTTCTGTTGTGATTGAAATTTCGGTTTGTTTCAGATGTCAATTCAACATCCATGTGGGTTTTATGGTTTAAGGTTCAAATAATGTCTCCATATATATTCACGAAGGTTTACTTTTCTTGCATGTGTTCTTGAAGGTTTAGTGTTTTAGAATATGTTCTAGAAGATGAATTTGAATGTGTTCTCGAAGGTTTAGTGTTAATGGAGATGATGGTGAAAAAATAAGATAATAATAATAAAAAAAATGGTAATAAACACTATAATAAAATAACTAAAGAAACAGATGTGACCTGCTAATCTATGATTGCAGGTTAAACTAAAAAATATTACATTAAAAGTTTATTTCAGGTAGTTTAATGTACTAATATTTACAAAGTTTACTTTGTTACATAAAATATTAAAGCAACGACACTTTATTATATTTCGATACACTTAATATTTTATAAGAATTCACTTCCAAAAAAATGAAATGATTTTAACAATGCTTTTAAATTTTAGATGTTAAGATGTCATTAAAAATATATGATTAGATTATAATAGGAACCTAAGGTACGACACATTAACAAAAAATAGACCTATGATCCATGTATCGTAGTTTATTTTCTATTCGATTTATAATTTATTATTGAATATTATTATTTTAATTTTTTCTATTTTCTATATAATTAATTAAATTTAATTATATAAATTATAATAAGTTTTTATGTAGATCAGGATATAAAGAAGGGTAAAATATGATTTAACGTCTAAACTTTGTGTTTAAAAATAATTTAATACTTAAACTTTTTTAATGAATGTTTTAATCCCTAAACTTATTACACCCAATTGTTTTTGTCACTTGACCTTATATAACAGGTTACCGAACTTTTAAAAAATAATTGAATCCCTAAGGTACTTATCTTAATAAACATTTTAATCCTTAAACAGTAACAACTTAATCATTAAACTTTTTTATCCTAATAAACATATATTAAAAATACAACAACTAGATTTCTTGTAACATTAAAAAAAGAGATTTGCAACGAAAATACATACACTTCCATTAAAATGTAAAAAAATGATAATCAACCACTATTTCCAACAACAAATCCGCTTGATTTCTTGTAACATTAAAAATAATTCTAGCAATTCTAAATCTCCGGTAAATAAAGCCATGATTTCCATTGATATATAACTATATATAGAAACAAAACCTACCACTTAATAATAGGGTTTAATTCACCAGAATGTACTAAACTTGTCATGTGTTGTTATTGTGTGTATTGGATTTTAAAATTTTCTATTGTGTGTATAGAATATTTAATTTGTCGCTATTGTGTGTACTAAACTTATACATATTTTTTTTATGTAAACAAAATACATACAATAATAACAAATTCAAAAATTGATACACACAAATCTTATAAAGTTCAACACACACAATAGCAAATTGTGTCAAATTGGATACATTTTAGTGATCTAAACCCTTGATAATCTCAAGAACCAAAATATGTACCCATTTGCTTAAAAGATTTGAACCTTATTAAGAATATAACGAATGTAACAATGATCAAGTCTATTGGCGTTTGTAGCATTTAACCTGCAAGATTAATGTGATTTAATTCTCTTATGAAAGGTTACATGGTTTCTTTCCTTATTTTTTAATTTGTTTTTTAGTATTCTAAATTCAACTAATGATCGAAAAGCTCGAAAGAAGTACAAGTGATTTTGTGAATTTAGGGCTAAAGTGAGCAGCAAGACCTGCTAAATCATGTTCCATGTGCATGACTGCATGACATTTGAGATGATTGAGCTCAACTGCTCAAGTAGGATGTGAATTTCTCGGGCCATAATCCGGACACTTTGGGCCTTAAGATTGTCAAACCTTAATCCACCATATATGTCGTTTGGGCTTTCTCTCTCTCTCTCTCCAAACACAACACATAATCCACCATATATGTCGTTTGGGCTCTCTCTCTCTCTCTCTCTCTCTCCAAACACAACACATAATCCACCATATATGTCGTTTGGGCTCTCTCTCTCTTTCTCTCTCTCTCTACAAACACAACACATAATCCATCATAATCAGAATCACTCCTAATAATCAACTTCTTTGCCCAATTCTACCGAAAACAAGATAAAGAACCTAAATTAAGGAGCAGTCTTAGAAAAACGCACAACTAAAAACATGAATTGTTTCCACAACCTTTGCAAATTCTACATGAGGTTTACTTGTGAAAGCAATCGAGAGGTTACCAATAAAATCAAAGGAGTTAACGATCGAATAGTGTTCATGCATGGGAGTTTCAAGTGACAGGTTTTTGGAGAACGAATATTTTAGTCGATAGGTTTAATCAAAAGGTTACCGGTAGAGGCAGTAATATGTATTTTGGGCTTAAATTAGGGATAAAAATAATTAGGTAAAATAAGAATAAGTTTTAAATCATTTATTAAAAATAGTTTAGGTATTAAAACATTAGTTAAAAAAGATTTAAGAATTTAACCGTTTTTAAACATTTGTTCATAATAACCTGAAAATAAGTCGGGGCTTCTTCTTGATTAAAATATTTGTTCTTCTTCCTTGAATCCAATGTATTAAGAAGTCAATTAATTATCAATCTCTTTTTCTCTCGACTCTCGGTTAAATTTTTTAAAGAGTTTCTATATTTTTCTATAAAATATTTCTACTTATTTTTTTAAGCGTCAAAATCAATGAAGAGGTAAGAAAAGAATTAGTTGATTACATGTGTCATCTATGATGAGTGGAAGGATGAAATATGAAAAAATAACAGAAAGAAATAGAATTTTTTATTTTCTTTTTCTATATTTTCCGTTTTGAACTAGTAAACGGAGTCTGGAGGCATATTCAACATTTATCTTCAGATCTTCAGCGAAATTCTTTCATATATTTAATATAAGATAGGTAATATATCTTTTTACTATTTTCTCCTACTTATCATCTTACTTACAAGACCAACACAGGTGTTAAAATCAATAGAGGAAGTGGGTAAAAATAATTAGTGAATTTTACATGTACGTCATCTTGTTAGAATGAGCATGATAACCGAACAACCGCCCTATAACCAAATTAACCGATAAAACCGAACCATTTTAACAGAAGTTGTATTAAAACTAATGGTTTGGTTAATGAATTTTAGTTAACCGATTATATCTGTTCAATAATTGTTAACAATGATTAACCGAACCGACCCATTTGAATTAAATACATTTTATTTCCTTAAAATATTTTTACAAATTGGTTAAAACGTCATTAATTATAAGAGCTTGAAAGATTAAATATATCAATGAGGTCGATTGAGTATAATATTTTGCTACAGTTTATATATTTCGAGGTTTAAAGCATTAATATATTTTGTTATTTCTTACGTATTTATTAGACAATTGTATATTTCTATATGTTCATTCATATGCTAGATTGCATTTTACATTGATTTTTTTGACATATTCATATTACATAAGAATGTTTTTTTTACTACAAATATAGAAGGTACCTCATACAAAATGGTTAACCGATATTAATCGATTCGTTAATTGTAACCGATAACCATAACTGCATTCACCGAATGGTTTGGTTTTGGGCTTTAACCAACCTAAACCGACCCATATACACCCTTTAGGAGTGGAAGGATGAAGTAAAAAGAAATAGGATTAGTGCGTGTCATTTTTCTTAATATAATTTAGACGGTAACACCCTGTTTTCAAGTTACTTTTTTGGGAAGGAAAGAGAGGAGAAAAAAATAAAACAATTAAATTGATGTATTATTAAGTTTTTTTTTTTAAAAAGGTGAATAATGGTTTAACCATCAAAGTTTTCATTCAATTTTGGTTAACTATCAAAGTTTTTTTTCTAAACGATTTTATCATAAAGTTTTAAATTTGTTATGATTTAAACCTCAAAGTTTTTCCAATTGGTTTAAACCTTGAAGTTTTGTTTAAAAAACTGATTAATTACTTAAGTTTTATATGATTTTCAATTTTACCTTCTCTACTATATTATGCATTTTAGTTTTATTAAAAACTTAACAAAGCTTAGAGGGTTAAATCATTTTTAAACAAAAATTTAAGGGTTAAATAATTTGAAAAAAGCTGTAAGGTTTAAACAAAAAAGAATGTGTAACTTTGAAGATTAAATCATAACAAATTCAAAGTTTATGGTAAAACCTTTAGAAAAAACTTTGATGATTAAACCGAAATTGAATTAAAACTTTGATAGTTAAATCATTATTGCCCCTTAGGGGTGTTTGGTAGGGAAAGAAATGGAGAGAATTGGAAATGGAAATGGGGGAAAATGGAAATGAGTAAAAGATGTCCTTGTCTGGTACCATCAAGAAATGAAAACGAGAAATTGTGGCTCAGGTTGTCGGAAACTCGTCAGTGGCGACAACACCGCTTTGTCAACGCTAGACTACTCATCATCGCTAGAACAGACATCACAACGGACAACGACGACAGTTTAGGGTTCGATTGCAACAGACTACAACGGCGACATCGTAAAAGACGACGACAACGACATCGCAACACACATCGCACATCACAGAGAAAGGTGGTCCCGCTAGGGTTTAATAACAACCACAAACGATCAAGGGGTTCAATCACAACTAGACGTCGGCTACGGCGTTAGCCACCTCGTCGACGTCAACTATTTAGGTTTTAATCGCCCACAAACACGCCACAACAGACGTCGGCAGCGGTGTTTGCCGCCTTGTCGTACATTGACTATGATGAGTAGAATCACCAGAAACACAACACAACCAGATATCAACGATGATGTGTAGAATCGCCGGACGTCGACGATGATGATGACACATCGCCTCGCCGGACACACATCACCCCTCGCCGGAAACATTGAAACAACAGGTCGGCCACCCATTTTCCCCCCTTTTATAGAGAAATTAAAAAATACAAAGCAGGTGGAGAAAGTGAAATGGTTGGAGAAACCATTTCTCTACCCAAATGAAAACCTATTTCTCCCGAACAAAACAAATGACCTCATTTTCTTTTCTTTTTATTTATTTTCTCTTTACCAAACACCTGCTAAATTCCTATGCTACTTCTCTTAAATCTTGTTCTCGAGTTATTTTTTTGAAAAGAAAGAAAGTGAAAGGGAAGAAAACAATCAATCGTTTGTGTTCTCAGGTTTTAAAAACCATCCTTCCTTAAAGAAAAGTCCCTCCCAACTCAAAAACAAACTTAGTCAACTCTTTTTCTCTTTTCTTTCCGTTCACTTTTATTTCCCCACCATCCTCCGCTACTCAAGAACAGGGCGATAGGGTCCATTCATTTGTCAAACGCACAAGACTTGAAATTGTTGTCGAATTCGACTTGCATTTCAATATGCTCCAAGTCGCAGCAACTACTTCTCTTTCATCAAAATCAAGCCTGTATCCTTTCCAAATCTGCAGAAACCCAATTGAACCTGCTCAATTACACGCGATATCAGTCAAAACCGCTACTTTTAATGACCCATTGATCTCTTCTCGCCTTATATCTCTATATGCCCACTCTAAAACCAACAGCCTTGATCATGTCCGATCTGTGTTCGACCAAATTCAAGAACCAACCTTATTTTCCTGGAACACCCTCATCAAGTCGTACGTCGAAAATGAGCGCTCGCAAGAATCCCTTCTTATGTTTCTTGAGTTTATGTCACGGTCAGGTTTAATGCCTGATGTTTTTACTCTGCCTTGTGTCATCAAAGGGTGTGGAAGATTGATGGCAATGAAAGAAGGGGAGCAGATTCATGGGTTGGTTTGGAAGTTTGGGTTTGGGTCGGATATGTTTGTTCAGAGCAGCTTGGTCAGCATGTATTCGAAATTTAAAGATATTAGTTCTGCACGCAAGGTGTTCGATGGAATGACCGAGAAAGATTTGGTTTCGTGGAACTCATTGATGGATGGATATGTTAAGTGTGGAGGCATCGCACTTGCAAAGGAGTTGTTTGACGAGATGACGGAGAGGGATGTTGTCTCCTGGACTGTGATGGTTGATGGACTGTCGAAATGTGGTAAAGTTGACGATGCCAGAAAGGTGTTTGATCAAATGCCGAGAAGGAATTTAGCATCCTGGAATGCGATGATTAATGGGTATATGAAAGCAGGTGATATTATATCTGCATGTAGCTTGTTTGATCAAATGGAATATAAAGACATAATCACTTGGAATTCGATGATAGCAGGGTATGAATGCAATGGAAGGTATTCAGAAGCTCTCAAATTGTTTACCGAGTTGCTAAATTTAGGATATGTACCAACTCATAGTACCTTGGTTAGTACACTATCCGCTATCTCCTGGTTAGCGCTGCTTAGCAAAGGAAGGTGGGTTCATTCTTATATGGTTAAAAATGGACATAAATTAGATAGTGTGCTCGGCACTTCACTAATCGAAATGTATAGCAAATGTGGAAGCATTGAAATTGCTTTGAAGGTTTTCAATGTCATACCCAAGAAAAAGTTGGGCCACTGGACTGCTATAATTGTAGGATTGGGAATGCATGGACAAGCTAAGCATGCTCTTGAACTATTTCTTGAAATGCTTACGGTTAACATCATCCCTAATGCTATAACGTTCATCGGTGTGTTAAATGCTTGTAATCATGCAGGCTTGGTTGAAGATGGACGAAGATATTTTGATATGATGATAAACGATTATCAAATAGAACCCACAGTGGAGCACTATGGTTGTCTTGTTGACATTCTTTGCCGAGCAGGTCATCTTGAAGAGGCAAAGAATGTGATAGAAAAGATGCCCATGGAACCAAACAAAATTATTTGGATGAGTTTGCTTAGTGCTTCAAGAATCTATAAAAATGTGGAGATTGGGGAATATGCTGCTCACCATGTAACTGAAATAGCTCCAAAAACTATTGAAAGTTACGTGCTTTTGTCTAACATGTATGCTTCCGCAGGGTATTGGGACAAAGTGTCACATGTTAGGGAGACAATGAGGAAAACAGGAGTCAAAAAAGATCCAGGATGCAGTTTGATAGAGCATAAAGATGAGGTTCATGAGTTTATTGTGGGTGATAAATCACATCCTCAGTGTAATGAAATATACCGTAAGTTGAGTGAGATGAGGGATAGACTTAAATCTGCAGGGCACGTACCTGATAAATCCCAAGTTTTGCTGCATATTGAAGGGGATGATGAAAGGGAAACTGAATTGGAAAGCCATAGTGAGAGGTTAGCTATTGCTTTTGGCTTAATTAATATGAAACCCGGGATCCCAATTCGGATAGTGAAGAACCTTCGTGTATGCAATGATTGCCACTCAGTTACAAAACTTGTGTCCAAGCTTTACAATCGTGAAATCATTGTGAGGGACAATAGTCGTTTTCACCATTTCAAAAATGGATCATGTTCTTGCATGGATTATTGGTGATGTGGTGGACTTTTAAATTAAAGGTGACAAGATGGCCCATGCTAGCAAACGGGTGAAGGGTAAAAACATGTTCAAGTTGATATCTGATATCTTTTAGTACAAGTAGAAACCGTTGAGTTGATCCACAATCACTTTTTGTTCATTTTTGTATAAATTATAAATAATTAATACTCTAAGTCTCTAATTATGCTTACAAAAACAAGATTATGATAATCATAGCTTGTATCATTAGTAAAAACAATTTAGCAAGTTGTGTGCTTTAAAAATAGACAATGGATGACTTTCAGGCACTTATGATTTGTTTGACCCATTCCCTTTAAGCTGAAGAATTTAAGTGACCCGTTTGAGATGCATGAAAACCCAAATTGACCCATGGATAAGTAAATGGTTAGATAATGCCACCTCTAACTATTATGATTTCACTGGTAAAGGAATCTATAGAGTTCAATTTCAGTTCAGTTATAAGATTGATCACTCATTTTAAGTCAAGCTGCAGTTTCAGTTTTTACTTGTTCATATATCTATCTGCTGCCGCCTCACTGTGGCGTAGTGATGTCTGAAACTAAGATCTTTAAATACTAAAAGCTAAGATCTTTAAATACTAAAAGCTGCATAGGGTAACGCTGTTGGCCCAAATTAGTATACCAGAACCTCAAAGCAACTTGAAATCATGATGAAAATTATTTGTAGTCTATTACTCAGGACTATCTTTTTACTTATTGATGCTCTGATCATTTTCTTTATTTTGTTTTTTGTTTTTGTTTTTTTTTCTGGTTAAGAGTTTAGCGCGGGAATTCATTTTCTCCAAAATTGAAACAATATCACTATGATCTTTAGCACTTGAATCTTCAAACTTTATGATTCATGTCTTCTATCTTCTCTGATCTTGACAGTAATTTTGAGTCTCCTTGCAACTCTCTGTCAAGAACTTATGAGTTTTTGTGTTTTTGAACCGTCGTTCTTCGCTTGTCTTTGCAAACAAACCATGCTTATTGCAGAAGACAGAGAAGAAACACTACATTTGCCAAGAATGAGTGATTGTGGACAAAAATACTAAATTTCTTATAAATAGCAAGACATTTATGAATATAAAAATTATATTATTTCAATGATATTCTAATTCTTTTGGACAAAATGATTCAGATGATTTTTGCATTCAAAATAACTTGGGTGTCTTGTAATCTATTTGACCCATATCCCTTTTTAAGTAAAGTTTTTTTTATTTATTTTCTATTTAACCCATATGAATGTTAGAAATAGAGCATAACCGAATCCTAAGTAAATGGGATCACTAAGACGATGGAGAATTGGAATATGAAAGCTTTTGCTCATAATATTGCATAACAGTCATCACATTTACAGGTATTCAACTCATTTTCCGGGGACAAAGTTGGTAGCATATGCCCATGCGTTGTTAGCAACTGGGTCACTAAGATGATCAAACAGGTTCTCGATCGGGCCCTTTCCAGTTACAATGGCCTGAACGAAAAATCCAAACATGGAAAACATCGCCAATCGACCATTCTTAAGCTCCTTAACCTTCAACTCAGCAAATGCATCTGGATCATCAGCCAATCCAAGTGGGTCAAAGGACCCACCCGGGTAAACCTTGTCGAGCCCTTCACCAAGTGGGCCCCCACCAACACGGTATCCTTCAATGAGCCCCATGAGAACAACCTGTGATGCCCAGATGGCTAAGATGCTTTGGGCATGGATCAAGTTGGGGTTCCCGAGGTAGTCGAGCCCACCTTCTGAGAAAATTTGGGAACCCGCCTTGAACCACACTGCTTCACCGAATTTAACACCATTCTTTGCAAGAACCTCAGGGAAAACGCATCCGAGTGCACCGAGCATGGCCCACCTAGAGTGGATCACCTCAAGCTCACGGTTCTTGGCAAATGTCTCAGGGTCAGCCGATAACCCGGCGGTATCCCACCCGTAGTCACCAGGAAATTCACCAGTTAGGTATGATGGGGTTTGCTCAGAGAACGGGCCCAAGTACTTGGGGCGGTCTGGTCCATACCTGTCAAGCCAATTATACTTTCAGTTAGCTTTTCATTGTTGTGAATACTTGCAGACTGAAAACAAGAATGTGTTAAAGATTTTTACCAGATGCTTTGTGGTGCACTTTTGACGGTGCGGCGCATGGTGAAGCGGCCGCCATTGAAGCCGACGGTCTTCTTAACGAGCTCGTTTTGTGGCTTTAATGCCGCCTGGCCTGCAAATGCTGATTGTTGGATTGCAGATGTTGCCATTTGTGTAAGGAGGTTGTGAAGAGATGTTAGTTTGTTGAGGAGGGTGTGTATTGATGATGGATAATTGGAGGTTATATATGGAATTTGAATAGATTGTTGGATGAGGATGTGTACAAGTCAGCATCATCTGATTGGTTTATGGGATTTGGTTACTGATTTTGAGTGGGTGAGATGAGGTCCTCCTTCTGCCACGTGGATCATTGATTTCTTGCTTTGATGATTCTTAGCCACCCAAAAAGCAAAACAATAATTAAATAAAAGGCAGTGTTCATGCCTTGTAGTGTTATGGGTTGTAACTCCTCTTTGTTTACTGTAGTAATTTCTCCTTTTGCATTATCAATTGATATAAAATGATCCATAACTCAGACATTTATGTTCTTATGGCTATTTGACCAAACTATTTGACATAAATTATTAGTAACCAATATTAGTATTAATTGCACCTTTTTTAAGTGTATGATGTAATTAAAGTAAATAATAACTAACATCAATATAGAAGACAGAATTAACAATCGGTTATAACCGATGATAAATCTAGAAAAATAGTATGTGTGTATAGTATCGCGTAAATTGGTGATGGATAATAGTTTTTGCTTGGGTCGAGCATTACATCCTTCAACCAATATTGAAAAAGAATGGTGATTGTCGATAACATGTCGTGTTCTGATGGAATAGCTTTATACTCACAACTAGTCCAAATCTTTCTCTGTCTATCTATATCATTTACTATGGTAAGTATTAAGATGAATAAGAAAATGCCTCCAATTTTCTTTTAAGAAAAATTATTTTTCCTCCTACTAAATCTCCTATTTTATCACCCTCTTCGCTAATGATAACATGTGGAATTCACTAATTTCTTTTCTTGATCTCATCTTTAAATTTTTACACTTGTCATGATCTTATGAGTAGAATGGGGATCTATAGGAATATAAAGTAGAATATAGAATCTCTCTTCTTAAAGTTACAAGCGTGTGTGTGCCAATCAATTGAGCTTCTCAATCCAACTTGTTCAGCCAGCAATCTATTGTTGAGACATTTACTTTCTCCATCTAGTTTAAAAGCAATCAATACAATGTATTGCCTGAAAGTCAACTACCAACAAGTACTTAACTTTTATAAATGATTTATCTGAATATATGCACCAGGGCTTCCCTAAAATGCAAGAGGAGACGGACAATGAAGTAATGACTAACTTGAGGCCGAACTAGTACAAATGTTGACTAAGCAAGCGATCTCACATGAATATCCATCTGATTTTGACTTAAAAAATGGCATAGACATCATCATCATCATCATGTTGTAATCTGTGTGAATGGATGGTTTGTGTCCTTAGGTATCTACTCTTTGTCCGCCAGATTTTACAATGTTTTTGTCAATAATGAAAGAAAACAAGCAATCGTGTAGAACGGAGTCCTACAAAATCTAGAAAAACTTTTTCAACTTTTTATCCTTTATAAACACACTTTGCTGGCATCAAAAACTAGTTATGTGGTTCTAAATGCAACACTTGTGCAGTTGTGCCTAAAGTCACTGGCGTTCATTGCAGTGATGCCAACACGTGAAGGATGAATCGATTGAATTCAGCAGCAAAAATGACACTCTAAATCGACAACTCATCAAAATACTCGGGACCAAAAGTTGATTGATCATGCGTTGCAAGTCATTATCATCTCAATCATATTCACCTAAAAAAATGAAAAGCTAAACAAGCAAGTAGGCAACGCTTCACTCCATAGGTGAAGGTCCATCTTCCAATGTGGTATCAACAGCAACACTTCCTAGCATGATTGCAGTCACCATCAACCTATCTGCATCAGGAAAACTTCTATGCAGCATCAAGATTCCTTCTACAGAAGAAGCCATTGATGTCTCTAGACTATCTTGCCTTAAAGGAAGCACTTGTTCAAATACACCTTCATAAGCTTCAGCTTCAGGTCCATAACACCTTCGTGAAGCCTGGAAAAGAGCCGTTTCTCTAAGAACCTCCAACATTTCCTCATCACTCAACCCCTTAGCCACCGAAGTCTGATTTATGGCCTCCCAGTCATCTTGTATCGCGGCATTCTTCCAGCACTCCTCTAAAAGACTTGTATTGCATCTCAGGAAAGAGAGACTGGTCCATGCAAATACATCGAATGCATACAGAGCCAGTTGTTTGTTTTCATACCTGAGGCAACACTGAATAAGTTCAGCTGGTGGAAGAAGCTTCTGTGCAATGTCTTGTGTTTCTTCATCTTCTGGAACGAGTTTCATAATTTCTTCCTGCAAAATAATAAGTTCAAAAACATATCAAGTTAAACAATAAATATAGTTGCTGTCTCTAGGCAATTAGAGGTCATAAGATGGGTAACTTGGTTTTTAAAGGCATAAAGCGCCCCAAAGCGCCAAGGGTCCTGGAAGCCGAAGCGCTAAGCGAAAGTGCTCTAAGCACACAAACCGAAATGAAATTCACAAAGAAATACATAATACTTATATTCTACGTAACTTCTATATATAGTCATAATGTCGTATACTACCTTATAAATACTTAAACACCAAAATGTCAATGCATATATTTAAAACTCAGAGGTAATTAAGCACCAATATATATTTATCAATTTACTTAAAAGTTATAAATACTTGAATACTTATACCATTAAATCATTAATCATACCATGAAGTCGTGAACAGGAGAAGTGGAGAACTGCTTTGCTTCGTGAATTGAATTGAAGAAGGAAGCTGATGATTACCGATAATAACTTAAAGCCCGTTAAAAACTCAAACTAATCAAGACCACCTTAATCGCTATTAAGGGCTGCTTAGCGCTTCACCTAAAGTGAAGCAAAGCGGGCGCTTTTTCTTACTTTATGTCATCATAGTGCTTACGTACAACTTAAGCGCTAAACCTCATTGCTTCAGCGGTTAGTGCTCTTTTGAACCAAGATGGGTAGGTCTGGGCAGTTTGGGTAATGAGTAAAAGAAAGGTAATTTTTTAGTACAGGTAAAAGGGGCTGCACTGGGCTGACCCACTTTAGATTGTCACAACTTCACAACTTTTACATTTTCTAATATATACTTGGTGTAAAATGATAATCAAGAAAACATTGTTACATTTATAGTCTAACTCTTTGAATAAATTATATTAGAGGTTGTATGCATTAAAAATAAACACTGGCTGAGATAAAATCATAAAAATGTAACAAGTTTCAATGTGTTTGACCCGTTCCCCTTTTAGCTAACTTATTTCTTTGACCTGTTTGAGATAAAATGTCAACCCAAACCAACAAATTCCTAAAATAATGACTCCAAATCGATTGCTCTATTAAGTTTGGTCATGATAGTCAAGCAAGTACTAAGAATTACAGATTGGAGGCAACCTACCTGCAATTTCAGAATTCTTAAATCAGCTTCAATGCGCTTCAATTTGGTATCATAATCACCTTGTTTTCCTGCAAATATAAAAGAAACATCATATATAATTAATGAAATCAATGATCTGATCTGAGACTGTCGAAAGCAACAAGTGAATAAGGAAACCCGCCCATTTTGACCAGTTACCCAAACCGCCCCTTTGTCACCTTCAGTGATAATGATCCATCAATGTATTAGTATGAGTTTCAAACTAAAATAGAATTTCTTTATTCCTAATTTTAAGCTACAAGCATAGAAAAACATTAGGATTAAGTTACTATTCTGTAAAGACTTTAGCATAAACAACTGCTTGTAGGCTACATGAAGTTGGAAAATAGTGCTAGAAAAAGGTGTGAGAGTTAACTCATAATTACCACAGGACCATTTAAGCTTCTGAATTGATGACTACTTGACTAGTAAGTTAAGCAAAGAGGTGAAATGCAGGTGTTCAACATAAGTTCAAGTACAGAAGACAGACCTGCTAAGGCAGCTATCTTTGAGAGGTTTAAAAGGCGCCTTCTGTCAGCCAATGTTGGTTCAATTTTAGCCTCATAAGAAGTGGGGGCCTCAGCTTCAGAGATTGAACTATCACCATCTGAAACTGCCAGAAAATGAAGAGTTTCTGAAGCTGATGAAAACTGACGTAGAAATATCTCATGAAGCCAGAGGAGATCTGGGTGCTCCTTCAAAAAGATAGCCAGCTCTTCTGGAAACTCTTCCCCAAGTCTAATAATTTTTGAGAACTCTTTGTTTTTGTACATTTGTTTAAACACGAAGTTACTAAATCCCCCTCTTGGGCCCATGCTATTATGCTGCATCAGGAAAATTTTCAGTTTAGGGGACACCAAAACGAAGACCACTGTTACATAGCAAAAAGAATTAAACAATGTTGCAAAAATCACTAGGCGCCTACTCGAGCGGCCAACCGAAGAGTAGCGAGTACTCAGCCTAGGCGGGGAGTACTCGGATTGGGAATTTTATGTAATAAATTTGAAAATTATACATGTAGTATGTTCATAAATATTCAAACATAAATATAATTATTCATAGGACCCAAGAAATATGTTAGAAACACAAACATAATTGTTAGAAACATCAAATTGCGTCATATAGTCCACAGTCGTGAGAAAAAATGGAAGAGAGACTATTGATTTCATAGTCGTGATAAATAGCGGAAGAGGGGAAATGGATAAGGTTAAGCAATAAAGTTGCATGTGTGTCGTATGCCTTTGAAAAATTCAAAAAAAAATATTTTGACTTAGCATCAATGACCAAGTAGGACCGAGTGGGCACTGAGTCCGAGTAATGCCAAGTAGGACCAAGTTTTGACCCGCTTTGACCGCATCCGAGTAATGTGGCCGCGTAGCTCCGACTCGCCTCGGCAGGTGGCCGATTTCCGAGTACTCGGCCACCTAGGCCGAGTTTTACAACACTGGAATTAAATATGTATATATGTGTGTGTGTGTAGTGAGAGGTTCAAATGAGAATGAGAGACTTAATCCTGGCCCTTCATTTGATTCGATGAGATGGTCTACATTTGTCCCTTCTTTTTATTCATTACCCAACCATGAATTGCGACAACCATGAATTGCAACGGATGATTTGCGCCGTTAGATCTAATAGATCAAAATCTAATTGATGGCTAGGATTTGTACTCCTATTCTCACCTAAATATCCATTTTCACAATAACCCTCCCCTGTAAGTGTGTGTCTCTCTCTCTCTCTCTCTCTATATATATATATATATATAGGGTGGAGTTCTAGTAAAAAGAAAATTAAACTAAAAGGGTAAGGAGGAATCTAAGCCATTGGATTTTTTAAATTTGTCCCTAAAAAAGTGGCTTTTTTCTTTTTCTTTTAATTATAAAAAATAGCAGTTAAGGATATAATTGACCTTTAAAGTTTTAAAAATTCAATTCCCTGATGTGTAGCCACCATTTTTAAATTTATTTACATTCTCCAAAATACTGATTTGTTTTTAAAATTGTTCTCCAGAACTATTTCGGCATGCTGTAAAAAAAAGATGCACAAGACACAAGATCATGCATAAGACACACATGTATACCCAGATTCAACAACAGATGCACAAATCAACAAATAACACATCATGATTTGTTGAAGTCTTAAATAAATTCAGCAATAGATACCCAGATTCACAACAGATGCAAAAATCAACAAATAACATATCATAATAAATAAAGTATCAAAACATAGAAGAAACTGATGAAGCAAGAACATCATACATAAGAAATATTAAAAAAATTGATGAACCAAAAATAGACTAAGAACAAAAGAACTTGATGCACAATAATTTCAGATCCCAAAGCAAATTTTCCAAAACTTCCTCTCCCAAAATCATAATCCTACTTCCACCTCCCAAAATCGATTTCAGAAAGTGAAGAACAAATTGATGAACAACCCTAAATCGAATGGTGACCGGAGATGCAGATGCACAACCCTAAATCGAAAGGTACAGTGTCCGCGGCGGTGGCGGTGGAAATCGTGTGCTTTGCGTAAAAAAACAAAAACATCTCCGATGGCCTTCATCCAACAACCACCAAACCAGAGATGGCAGATTGCCACTAACAGTTTCAACAAAAATGGGGGCGGCAAGGTTGAATTGTGAGACAACAAAAATAAACAGCCGGTGACGAACGGAGGTTGCCACCAATGGCAACATGCGAGAACACGAACTGAATATGAGAGGGGAGAGAGAGAGAGAGAGAGAATTGTTATCAACGTGAGTTAGCAAAAAGTGAGAAGGAGACGGCCGGCTTGGTGGTGGCTTACAAAAGGCGAAAGGGAGACAATGGTGGTCAGCCGACAGTGAGAGGGCTGCAGCTGGTGGTAGATTCCACGGTGGGAGAGACTCAAACATGGTTTTAAGAGAGAGAAATGAGAGAGACATGGGAAGTTAAAGGAAAGAGAAATAAAACATATCTTATCTAAAATACCCTTATAACTAAAATGACATGTGGCAGAATCTCCTTTCTCCCTACACTTTTTAGCCAAAAATTCTTTTTACTTGAACCTAATTCTCTCTCTCTCTCTCTCTCTCTCTATAAAACTCAGTACCTTTTGGTCCTGAAAATTAATGAGAGTTCAAGTTCTAAACTTCTTGTTCGTAATTTAAGATCAGAGGTGGCAAAATAGCCAGATCAGGCAAGTTGGGTAACATATCAAAACAGTTTCAAGTCATACGAGGAGTTTTTAATACAACGGTTCTGGTCAGGTTGGGTTGACTCAAAACCCCTTTTGTCCAAAAGTTTAACTTTTCTATGAATAATTAGTGTCGAACATGATGACAAAATTATATTAATGTAATAACAATATAATAAATGATAAAAAAAAGTAATTTAAATGGTTTGAACCTTTGAAGATACATCTTGAGCGACTAAAAACTTGTTTTCTTTTAAGTTTTTTTTAAAATTCTACCAGGACAACCATTAATAAGTAAATGGGTCAAAATTGCCACCTCTAATAAGAAGTAAATGGGACTTTCCAAAACACACCGGAAGAGTGTGTGTAGTTGTGCTAGGATTAGAAGAATGGAGCAAGTTATAAGGGATGGGAAGAGTTTGTTGGATCTACTAAGAAGTAGTTATGATGGGATTTTCCATAACACACCGGAAGAGTGTGTATAGATGTGCTTGCTTTAGAGGAATGGGGCAAGTTATAAGTGACGGAAAGAGGTTGTTGGATGTCATAACCACACACACACACACAAAGAATGAACGATGGAATAACTTGACTACATCCATACCATTAGGCTTCTGAGAAGTTCCAAATCGCCGTAATTAAAGCTCAAATTCCAAAGAGTTTGGTATCCTTCATGCCGTTTTGCAATAGCCAGCAAATTAGACGAAAGTTTCTGAGTGATCTCTTTGTTTTGGTCTTCCACCACTTCAGTTGAGCCCTGTCAAACACCCATAGTATCAGTAAATGTGTCAATCAAGTTTCAATTATTCAAGCTTCAAGTTTGTCAAGCAAAAAAATTTGCTTTTGTTATTAATAATCATACACAATAAATTCTGAATAAATTTACCTGGTTAAAGCCATTCACTTGCTGATAAAGTGAATCAAGAAGTATGTCTCTCCTATTCCAGTACTCTTCTAATAATCCACCATGTTCTTCTTCACGTTCAACTTTAGCTGTGATAGCACCAGAATATGCTTCAAGTAATACCTTAACCAATACTTCTAGATGAGAATAGAACTCTAACTTTGCAGATCTATCGACGAAGCCCATTTCATTTAACAAATGAAGCATGAAAGATGCAAGAGTCCACATCCCACTCCTTACCACAGTTTGACAATACCATGGGGTCAAGCCTTCTGGTGAGGGGTACCACATGTGATTCTCATCTTTGTAGTTCATTGCTGTATTTATCAAGGTCACACACATGCTCGACAATTCACATGCTCTTTGAAGCTGAAAAGTAAATGGCATCTCTTCACTAATTACGAGACTCAACTTTCTCTCCAAGCAATGAAATACCTCTTCAAGTTCAGACACCTTACTGTAGAACACTTCTGCATTATCCCTATCCATCAAAAGAACAGTATTTTGACGGGCTTTTTCACCAACTAACTGAATTACATCCCAGATGGAACCAGAAAGCTCGTTTTGTGAGTCAGAGTTGGTAAAGGCAACTCCTGTTGAGCTCTGCTGCCTGATCAAGTTCTGGAGCTCCCTGAGTTGTATCATGGAAGCAAGCTTTTCACCATGTTCCATTATAATCTGCAAGGACTGCCCTGTTTACAAAAGAAAATTTAGTTTTCTTCATAATAGCAGAAGCAATGGTAGAAAATACACAAGAATGCATGCTGTTAAACAAAATAGACTATTTTACTTCTTTCTGAAGTCATGAAAAACAGCATGCACATAATCAATATGCTTGAACAGTGTTGTCAAGAGAAAGTTGCACAAAAAGCATGCACTATTTATCTAAAATAACAAGTATGCCTCATTTTTTTCCCTCCGTCCCAAAATAAGTATCCACCTTTCTATTTTAGTTTATTTAATAAAGTTCACTTCCCGAATAATTTTCCTAGCTTCCCATTTTACCCTTGATTATACCCAATCACAAAGCTGCATTAACTGCACTTCCACAGAATTGTGTGTGTTTAAAAGGGTAAAACTGAGTAGCTGACATAGATCTAGTCAAGCCTGCAACAACTGCACACCTTTAAAATTGTGTGACTTTTCTCTAGCAGGCAATTACTTGTTTGGACGAATGGAGTATTTTGAGTTATGACCTAAAAATTTAAAAATCAATACCCACCTGATATATCTATCAACAATCACTATGTTTCTTCTCCCTCCTTTAGTTGTTTCTTGTGTATTCCTAATGCTATGTTTGTAATTGACCCTCCCTTATCTAGAATTGATTTTGTGCATTCGTCAATACTTGTTACCTAAAAGTTCCTAGCAGAGTATTCAATAAAACCATAAAAAATATGAGCAGAACGGATATATATCGATCATAGGCATACTCTGTCGAGAAGACAATTCTTCATGGCATTTAGACAGAGCAAGAAACTGGAGAAACTTTTGATGCTTCTGTTGCTTATCTAGGAGCTGTGTGGAGACAACAGCTAGAGCCAAAATCTCTGCACCCCTAGTAGTCGTCCAATGCTTAGCTAATGTGTCAATAATCGATTTGCTTACCCTAGCAAACACGTTAGTCTCTCCATCCCTTTCAAACGCTCCTGAATTCTGAAGTTTATTCAATGTACCAGTAACAGCTCCAGATTGAAGAAACTCGTGAAAAAACTGCGCCAGCAAAGCTTCAGATTCTTCATCTTGTACAGTGCGGTGTGCAATTCCAGTAAAAACAGCCCTTTGTCTATCTCCAGCATCCCATGCCTCTGAGCTAGCCCTTCTTGGAGCAATGTTTCCTGCAAATGAAACATTTCTTTTTTCCTCTTGTGTGGATCCTTCTTTAGAGCTTCCTTTACGTGACAAGCTTCGTTCTGGAGGTTCAACCCCACCAAGCAAAACCGCCTTTTCAGGGATGGCCCACACCCCAGCTTTCTCAGTGAGGACAGCCCAAGCACCATCTTCTCCATCCTCACAAGGGAAGACTGAAGCATCTACAACTTTCCCAGCATCATAAGGTAAATCAAATTTATAAAGCCTACTAGTGTTTCTCCAGTAACGTGTGACTGTTGCAGTTCCATCACCAGAGAGTATAATTGAAGATCCAGAAGGTTTTCCCCCAACTTTCAACCTCATCGAGAATAGGAAGTCTTCATCTTCTACTCTAGCTTTTGGAATTATCACTTCAATCGGAGATCTTTTCTCCAAGATTTTATCATGTGAACGGTAAGTGCTATCTGAGGATATGTCAATACCAGATTTGTATTGCATGGTCAGAAGAGAGTATTCTGTGTAGCTTGAACTAGTGGCCCTGTCCTTGCAAAAGGTGGCTACTAAAATAGTTATTACTTTCCCGTTACTGTCTATTTGCATGTCAAGTGGCCAAATTTTCTTTTGACCAGCTAGGCCCTTTTGTATACCAACATCACCATCATTCCCTACTATTTCATGAGACCAAATCTTTGACACACGAGAATCTGGAAGAAGAGTAACAGAGAAACATTGAATTTCATGATCTGTCAACAACAGAAACCTCCTTTTCAATTCTTTCACGGAATGATAGGGTGAATGCCAAATCAATGATCTAGGGTACCCCTTGGGACCAGGGACTTGACTTCCTTGAGAGGATACAGTTATGAACTCTTGACACTTAATCGCGGTAGGCGAACAAATGAAATTACAAAGTTGGCCGTTGGAATTACATGCAAGAGCAACGCAGAAATAGTGACCATCAGGAATACCAGATGCAATTAAAGAGTTAAAAGAACTCCGTTGTTGCTGCTTGTTTATAGTGGTTATGGACTCCGATTGATCAATGTAAGTGACTGCCGGAGAGGAAGAACATATGTTGGGCCAGTATACAAGGGCACGAGTTTTCCTATTGCATAAGAGAACACCAACAGAAGTTCTTTGTTGAAGAACGTTTTTTGTAGCGAGTGTGAAGTGATCCCAATCAAGAACACAAAACAACCATGTACTACCTGAATTCTTGTTAACATCTCCATCTTCAAGTATGCTTGAAGGAAGTTCAAGTACAGTACACTTTCTTGAAGCTGCTGGTGATAAGTAGCTCCAGATGAAAAGTCTGCTTCCACAAATTATCCATGCCAGACAGGTTCCTTTGTCCATCCCACCAGATACACCTGTCTCGCCTGTCAAAATGAGGTGAAAATGACATCCCATTAAGTGACATGACATCCCATTAAGGAAACTGAAACAATGAGTACCTACCAGAAACATGTTTCTGCAACAAATTAGCCTGTTCATCACGAACTACTTGGGGGACTTCTCCAACATATACAGGTTGTATGGGATCCACATCATCCACTTTGTCGCTTTTCTTCGCAGTTGGGATTCTAAGTAATATAAACGAAAGGTTAAAAACAAATGGAATGTTAATATCATAGGTGTCATATTAACTAATAGAAATGTCACTGACATCAAAACTCGTCCAAGTAGAACTTTAGAGTCATTGAAGATGGAGGAACATAAACATATACACTGATATTCAAAGGATCATGTT
This sequence comes from Dittrichia graveolens, assembly GCA_038502395.1. NCBI lineage: Eukaryota > Viridiplantae > Streptophyta > Magnoliopsida > Asterales > Asteraceae > Dittrichia > Dittrichia graveolens. The sequence goes on from JARJIL010000006.1 coordinate 17,612,904, forward strand.
GAAACAAACACTTTTAAGTACTTGCACTTTAGACCGAAGATTTAGGTATGATTCTAGAAAAGATGATGGGCGCCCATCGTTCCCCACCAAAATGACATGTTAAATTCTAGCCCTAATTTGAGGGCTCTGGTCTCTATCAAAACCCCTTACTTCACGAGTTACTTATTGCAGCAAACTCAAATTACACTATATATTCAAGCCCAATCCAGATTAACAGAATAACAGGCAAACAAATTCAAATAAAATTACCCTCTCTATCCCACAATAAGCATCCTGAGTAACCTTGAAATGCTAAATCTAGTACTACCCAATTAAAATTAAGACTGTCCACTTCACTACACGTCATATTTTTCTTCAATATGCATAACGTAGAGTTCGATTTGTTGTCCATTTCCTATCCAATTAAAACAAGATCATGATTTGAATTATTATTAGCGGTCTATTTGCCTTTTGAAATTAAATCATGATGTTATCCGCAAAACGAAGATAAATTCTCCAAATCGGCTTGCATTTCGTGCCATTCTACAAACTGTTTCTATATGTCAAAGGATATATGTAATCGACTGAGTTCAGTAGCTTACCTAGCAAGGACAGACAACCGTGACGCCCAGGGAGCGGGGGTGCCGGTAATTGGTCGATCCGGGATAGGATTTTCTGTCACCGGTTTCCTATTCTCGTTGAGAGGAGTGACCGGAGAACCATTACCTACAGGAGGCGGATGCACACGAGCTGTTCGATCCTTTCTAGAGCTGAGGTTGGATTTCTTAGTCCCTGGAGAAAACATTGCTGTAGAATAGTGAAGAAAATGAAAGGATCTGAATCAAAATATTTGAATGAAGAGGTTTAGGGTTTTAAGAAATGGAGGCAAAAGTTGTTGAGGAAATTTGGAGAATGAGATGGCAGAAGGTCTCGGACCTAGCTTTTGTCTTGTATGATGTATAACTATGTTGATCGGTTGATGAAAATCAATAGTCGTATTTTTTTGAATTTGTACCATTCGAGATTATAGCATAACGACATCTGGTATATTGGGTATCGGTGTTTTCTAAAGTTATGAAATCTAGATACGTAATATATAATGCGTAAATTTAAGAATAAGAATTAAGTGTGTGTTTTTAGTTATTAAAAAAATAATAGAAATTATCCTTTTATAACTATCAACATATTGTACATTTGGTAAGTACTATTATTGTACACCTTCAAAACGGTGTTCCCTCCACACAACATTGTCGTTGAACAAATTTAGAGGCTTTTGAATATCATTATGGTGACGCATAGTATTCGTGGTGAGTTGGTGACTATGTGTGATAAGTAATGTCATATCCAGAGGTGGTTCGATGTTGTGTATATTGGTGGTGGTGATGCATGCTAGCAACACAAAGTGGTAGAGATATTTATTATTGAATAACCATAGAGGTTAGGACATAATTCTTAAACACTTGCATTTTTAAATGGACATACAATTAACGAAATGTTTATGTTTGAATGATAACATGTTATCTTTTACCATAATTATTTATAAAGTTACATTTATCCATAAAAATCCATGTCAATTAATTCTTTATGTAAAATAATCCACGAAATATAACTTTAGGTTAAGTTTGGATAACAATATGCCAAAATCAAATGGTTTATTTTTCTTACACCTACTCTAGTTTTCTTCCACACTTTAGTCTATGTAAAAAAAAAGTTTGACACATTAAAACGTTTACATGTCCGGTAATTAAATGATAATAATGATATATAGTAGGGTAAGGTATCTGTGAGATGTAGTATATAAGGGCGTCTAAAGTAACACAATTCAATATTCAACAAGGGTTAATTCAGAGGCATTTAGTTAAAGTACCCGTAGTGATAACTAATATCAGTGTCATCACTAGTCGTCACGTTAGCATCATTAATTTATCACTAACCAGTTACAATGATAACTAGAATTTTATCATTACTAACGGCCACGCCAGCATCAACTTCTTTTTTATTTTCACTTTTCTATAAAAACACTCAATATTTATAAAATAAATACTAGATTAATAATTTTCCTAAACAAATACAAATTAACAAAACAACTAAAAGTACATCAAAATTTAAATACTATAATACGATAATTAACTAAAATACTACAATACGATATAATCAAGTAAAATAATCATACCGAAAACTAAAGCTAAAACGAGATAGATTCGGTGCGGCTAATGTAACTAAAAGACAAGACGGAATTAAGTGTCTTGAGTTTAACATCTATATATATGTAGCTAAAATAAACAACGACACCGTCAAGCCTACTTGCAAGGCAAATCATTGACTTGAAATCAATAAATGTCAAAAACCTCTTTACGGTTATGTCGTACGGGGTGCAGTAGTACAAGTCAGCAAACTTGTGAAACCACCAATGCTGCAACGTTTTAAAAGTCCTAATATCCCGGCTGGCTATCTCAAAATCCGTAAACCACTATGTCTTGCCCCCACAGTAATGAATGAACGTTCGACTTCCCCGCCATAATAGCAATTTATGTTGATCTTAGTTGGACGAGCTATGATCCGGGAGAATGTTGTAAACAGTGATGGAGAAGATGAAGAAGGTTGGCTCCTCATTTTCATTCATTAAATAAACAGTGATGGAGAAGATGAAGAAGGTTGGCTCCTCATTTTCATTCATTAAAGACCATCACGAGCACCCATTGCGGATGCTATTATTAAATGAACATATATAAGAAGATAATGATTGTTATTTGTTAATAACATATCATTCGCTAACAAACATATAAAAAATAAGGTGATTTTGTATAACATCTTGTTCTCATGACATATAATTACGCTTATATTACATATTATCCATCTTCATCTTCATCATTTCAGATATCATTTATTCCTTTTCATCTTAATTTACTCTTCATTTCTGTTGAATCAACTATGTGTTTTTAATTTTCCAAATTTTTGTTTAAATGACATAGATTCTCCTCATTTTTGTTCATGGTGGTGACTGAGGTTGTAACAGCGGAAAACTCAAGCCATTTTTTTTAAAAATACGCGTTGTGGAAGCTTAATTACATCAAATAACTGTACATACAAAACAAATATTTACAAAGCACAAATATATGTTCTTAAACATCAAAACACCTGTTTGGGTGTTACTAAACAAACGGGTTCGTTTCATTTTAAACAAAATACATATCAGAGCGGGGTCAACTTCTCCTTCTACAACACCAACAAACACAAACCTGCAAAAACATCAACGGAGGGGAATTAGCACAAAGCTAAGTGAGTAAAGGCTAAACACAAACGCAAACATCATCAGTCAACATCAAAGCATGTAATCACATATCCAAGAAGACCGGCGGTTCGGCGCATAACCTACAACCAATGCCGGCCAAAGCAAAGGTTTACCGATAGCCCTCCACTGAGTTGCCACAGTGAAAATTCTCCTCTGATGCAACGCATGCACCAGTAAGACTATCACTGTACAACCAACCAGTAAACGAGCCCAACCCAATTCTACGTGTAGCTGACTTCTCAAACGCAACTCAATATCATCCAAAGAGCGCGTATCGGCCAAATAGTCATGCAACAGATATAATCAACAATCACAATCAACAATCAATCAATCATCCAATCACAATGACATGCATCACATCAATAACATTAACCATAATTTTTACCATCCGCGATTAACGTCCACTCACCTTGTTTTCAACATGAACTCAGATATCTAATATCACTTAGTCTTTGGATTGCCTGAAAATACAGTAACAACCAAATCAGTCTCGAATTCATAAACATATCTTTCCACGTATATTTATATCTCAACAATTTATAAACACAAAGCTTGATACTCAACAAATAGTATAAATAATAAAGCACATCAAATCCGATCCTAAATATCGGATTTCCAGATTGTCAGATTTGAGAATCCGCCGGATTCTAAGTCCCGGATTTATGATCATCGGATTCTGGCTTCCATCGGATTATAATGTTCCGGATTTCAAAGTGCCGGAATTCTCATTAACGATTCAGGGTTGGTCGGATTTAGGTTTCGGATTTCACTATTCTCGGATTTACAAGTATAGGATTATGGGTTTGTCGGTTTTAGCTATAGGATTCACAAAGTACCAGGATTCAACATTGGATTATCGGTTTCCTCAAGTCCAGATTCAAGAATGTCGGGATTTGAGTTTAGCAGATTCAAGTCATCGGTTTTCATTGTATCAGATTCTTGGAGAATACCGGTTTTATCACCATCGGATTTTACTATCATCTTCTCTATCCAAATTCCGCCAACTTCAACATCTCCATAACTCAAACGCAGGAGTTATAAAACTCTTCCAAATTACCAAGAACATGTTTTAAACATATAAAAACATGTATTCATGCATCATAACATCTCACAAACATGTAAATAACAAGAACAAGCAAAAATCCATTTAATCAAATCTTGAGCTTCAAGCTCCATTAATGGTGTTCTTATCATGTAATCATGAACTTCAACAGATTAACACATTTAAAACAAATTGAATCATGATATAAATACATACCAACCTTTAATTTAGATTTATGAAACACAATCTTCAAAATCCGATTTCTTCCTTTTCTTGTTCTTTTCTTTCTTCGGCACAGAGCAAACACACACACAAAACACACACACCTTTCACTTGATAAAATGAGTAGGTAATCTTTCAATTAGCCATATACATACACGTATACATACTTTTCTAGGATTTAAGCAGGAGGTGTACCCTCCATACATGCATACGTATATACGTTTATATACATACATACATACGCATACTAACATACATACATACAATTTATTTTATCAATCAATTCCTGAACTTTTATATACATATTTTAATTAATTACTCAATTTAATTAACTTCAAATAATCACAAAATCAAATAAAACAAGTAATCACATACCGCTAACCCGCTAATCTACTAGCCCAGGTTTGCAGGTGTTACAGAGGTGGTTGAGAGAGACTGGACTTTTCAAACTAAGGGTATATCCGTATATATGAACAGGGATGTAAATGATTCAAGATAAGTCTGCGCCCCATACTTATCAAGTTGGACCCGTTTATGTTTTTTTAGTTTGAGCTCCACTCGTTTAAAGCTCATCATGTTGTGATTGAGCTTGTTCGTTCAAGATATTTGAATGGGTTTAGCTCGTTTAGGCTCGAGTATTAGTCTAAAAATTTCGTTAAAATGATATATATAAATATAAAATTTTAGAATATATTGTGTTTAAAGATCGTCTAAGTTCGTGAGATTAAACATGTCCACACTATTACGCTCGAGCTCTAGCTCCTTTACTATATAAGTTTCAGTCTAGGCTCAATCTGTTTTGAATTTTTAACGATTTGGAGCTCAGGTAGCTCGTTTCGTTTACATTGCTAATTTTGAATAAAACTTAAATGAATAAACAATGTACTATTTAATTATCTTTTAGCAATATTTAAACAAATATGATTTCAAATAAAAGAATAAATTAAGAAGAAAAGGTATTTTGATTTTTTTTCAAGATATCCGGTGCATCGGAGACTATAGGTGCAACAAAACTAAAAGTAGGGTTATAGGCATAAAAAAAGATTAGGGACCCATAGTGTAATACATAATAAACCACATAGACCAAATACAGTATACTATTCTGTTTTTAGTTATATTTTACTTTTTTGTTCGAGATCTTTCTATTCTTAGGAAGAGATATGACTGTTTATATCTTATATATACGGGGTGTGATGATCCAAACCTAGTTACTTGTAACACCGTCTTTGAAATCTTAAAATCAGTGAAAATTTGAGTTTTTAAACTGCATGGGTCCGTTTGTAAATATAATGTTTACCTGTTTAATTATCTACCGGTAAATTAAAACATTGCAGCGGAAACTAGAAATGAAACAAACCCATTTAACTATTGTAGTTTTAAACACATGTTTGGCTTATATACAAATATACAATGCAAAAACTATCAAACACAAAACCCCGGTGTTACTTGTTCTAAACCGACCATCATTAACAAATACCAAAGTTAGTGTTCCTTCCAAAAAGCATGTACAACTGCTACAAGTGTCCCCAACTCACCAAGCTTGCCTAATCCTTATCTGTAAAAAGGAAATATCAACAACATTAGCTATTTAAAATAGCTAGTGAATACAGGCAAGCATGAATACAATAAAGCAAGTCATACATCAGAAATGAGCATACAAAGCTATCATATCACATAGTGGTAGTGCTGACATGTCCAGCGAGTGTTATATCTTGCCGGATAGCTAGTCCAGCTCAACAACTTCCACCGGGGGAATCAAACACTGCCAACCGTGCTGGTTTCATCACATAAGTGACTCTACTTGCTCGTTATGGAGCCATATGCTCATTAGGCTTAGCCAATTAAGGCAATCAACCCAAGAGTTTAAAGGAACGACACTCGAGTACCGTTGATCCTAAACAATTGCCCGAAGGCCCATAGGACCCAGCCGAAGCTGACCTTCAATAACACATATGTCCGGACGTTCACATAGCTCATCAATAACCCTTTGCAGGGACAATAGCATGCATGCATTCACATATACTTGTATTCATCAAAATATCACATCATATAGACATGTACTTAAATACATGTCTAGTATATCATTTATCATGTCAACATTCATTTCTGATCTTAACTGTATATACAGGTAGTTCTATTGTGCAATAAATAACATACGATAGTCATTTGGTTCAATTAACATCCAAACCTCCCTTTATTGAATTCATGTAAGTCCGTACTCACCTGAGTATCTAAATCAAACAATTATACTGTTCAAGCTCTTCCCAGTCGTTGGAATCACCTAAACAATATCCCATATTTCAATATTACACGAAACTGCAAAATCTGTGCTGAAGCAGGGCTCCTTACGGCCACAAGCAAATTGCTTGCGCCCACAAGGAGTGTACAATGCTTGCGCCCGCAAGGGAAAAACAATGCTTGCGCCCGCAAGGGAAAAACAATGCTTACGCCCACAAGGAAGTCCTTGCGCCTGTAAGCACTGATCCTTGCGCCCACAAGCAAGTCTGTACAGACCAGTGTCGATTTCCATCCCATGTTTTGGCCAATTTCAAACCCAAAACTTTACCAATCGATTCCAAACCATTTTCCAGCATTCACATAAGAAAGAAGCATTCAAACTAAGCTAGAAACAACTCTTTAAACACACTTTAACATACAATTCAAGAATTAAGATCAAAATCTTATATTTTGACCCATTTGCATGAATTTTCCAAATTCAACTAAACCTACCACTTTAATTCAATAACTTGATTGCTTATGGCTTAGAAATGAACTAGAAACAAATTGGAATCATTAACTTCATCTATTGAAGTCAATTTGGGTTTTTGACCCATTTGACCTAAAAGTCAAAACTATGAACAAGAGTGGAGAAACCTTACAACTATGAGGAAGATGATGAAGAGAACAGATTCTAAACTTGTTTTGAGCTTGATTCCAGCCTCAACCTTGATCTTGGATTGAAATTGCTTCAAGAACACAGAGAGAGAAGAGAGTGAGTATGTGTGTGTGTGCCTGTACGTGTTTGTGTGTGTGTTGGTTGAAGTGTCAACCTTAAAACCGACTTTGGTTTTTTTTTTCAATTATCCACAAGGGGTATTTTGTTTCCCTTTTCAACATACAACACAACACCCAATTAACTGTTTCAACTAACGAAGATATTTTCGAAATCCTCGTTTAAAACCATTTAATATTTTATTATTTTTATCTATTTTCTTTATTATTTTCAGAACCTCAATTACTAACCAATAGCATATTTTCTAATAATACTTATACATATACTTTCATTTAATTCTTTTAAATTAAATTTACGTATCAATAGCGCACACGAATAGGTCCGATTGAGGATGTTACATTACTATACATATTTTTAGGTCAACCTTAAAATAAGGTGTTGCTAAAGGTCCTGACTTATTTGATTACCCAATTTCTAAAAACTACAAATTTGAAAACTTCTAGTGTTAAATTTCACCCGGTGTAGGCTATATTGCTTTAAGAAGAAATTCAATAATGAAATTGAAGAATCCAATGGAAAACTATTGGAGTTCTGCTACCCAAATATCTAAAGTTGCGTTTGATTATTTTCAGATTTTTTTTGAAGAAATTTTATAGAAAAAAGTGGAGTTTTCTTTTTCAATAGAAAATTTAGAGAATTTGTTTGGTTAAAAATGACGTAGTTTTTATTTTTCATTTTGAAAATTAGGAAACATGTTTGTATGTTTATTTTCTATTAAGTTTCATTTTCCAGCTTTTGTTATTTTGAATAATACAATAATTTAACATATTTGAACATAAAATAAGAAAATAATAATATGAGATTCAACATATACGGAGAACACCTGTTTTAGGAGAATAGATCTGAACTCTTGAAAATCTTATCTAACGGTTACAGAAATTAGATGCATCTACTATATTTATCACCTGCATCCGTTTTTCCAATATAGTTTAATTTTTTTATTATTATTTAATGTTATTTTGAATTAAAACTGTGTATAATTTTGTTAAATTTCTTCATTCTTGCAAGCAATTTCCGTGTACTTTGCGAGAATGATGTTTTCCTATGAACCTTACCATATATATAAGGGACGTTTAAACGAAAATGAATATTTAGGTGAGAATGAGGGACTTAATGTTATTTTGAATTAAAACCGAGTATAATTTTGAATTAATCTCAAGCTCAAGCCATATGGTGTGTTCGACAACAGGCTTACAGGGGATTATGGGGGCTTAGGATTATAGTTTTCATAATCCTCAACACTCTAGTCACGTTCGGGTGTTAAAATATTAAGAGGATTATTAAAAACATAATCCCCATAAACCTGTTGCCAAACACACCCTTAAGCTCTCACTAGATGAATAGCAAATTGGATTATGTAAACGGAGAACGTGATAGAAGAACTTGGAGAATTTTGAAATTGGGAAATTTTAGAAAGCATGATTTATCAATTTTCCGTTTTTAATAGGATTTTGTAAAATGGGAAACTCAATTTTTCTTAGAAAACTTTTACGAGATTACATAACCAAACAAGTTTTCACGTTTTTTAGTTTTCTTATAATTTTTTTCTAGAGAAAAAGTAGGTACTTTTCTACAACCAATTAGAGCCTAATCTTCTCCAATATATTGGCATTCGTAACCTCAATCCTTATTTTTTTGGCGACATATGCACCTCATCATGTAACGCCCCAATTTATTTACTTATAAATTAAATCAGAGTATATCAAATATTTGTGACATTCTATTAATACTTTGACGAGGTGCTTTATAGGGAACTACAAGTCGTTTTACGGAGTACACACCATTGTCAAAAAATATAAAAAAGTATCGTTTCTTTCAAAACACTATACAAGATAATATTAAGAAATGGGTTTCAAGTGGAAAATGTTTAGCATGAGCTGCCTTTACTGTGTCGGAGCATTCCTGTGGTCCTTTCCTGAATAGAGAGTAAACAACAATATTAAGCATAAAACTTAACAAACACACATAACTTACACACCACACTAGGTATGTACATGTCATACACATATCATCATCAATTTCGTAACCATCATAACATACTTGTTACCGAAGTAGACAGTCATAATATACCCGCTACCCGCTACTGTAGACGGTCATTACATATCGTTACCGAAGTACATTTTCATAACAAACTTGCTACCGAAGTAGACGATCATAACATACCCTCTACCAAAGTAGACGGTCATAACATACTAACACATAATTGTCATAATCATATTAGTTACACTTCTACACATAAATAACATACTTCTAACACTAATATATTGAGCAAATTAGTCTAATTCACCTGACTACAACATAGTTAAAATCAATAACTGTTTGGTAAATATCTGCGAGATACGCGCCTATTAGCAATCACCTACGATATAGGTTTCCACATCATTATTCACTAACCAGGGTTACCCGCTCTATTCACATTTGTAACTATGGGAAACGTCCTAAAAATTCGAACACATCTCAATTTGGCGATTCCAAGTGCCTACTGGCACTTGACGCTCCAAAGTTCATCTTGAACTTGGCGATTTTCTGCCCATAATGGCATTTGGTGATTTGCAAATATTTGGCTATTCTTTCAACTTGGCTATTCATACAGTTTGGCTGTCCATGAAACTTGGCTATTCATTTAACTTGACTATTCATACAACTTGGTTATTCATGCAACTTGGGGATTCATAGCTTGGCCATTCATATAGGCTTGGCGATTCAAGCACTTGGCGATTCGTATAAACTTCGCTATTCATTAACATTTCAGTTCGACAAATGCAACATCAAATTCACTCACCACTTAACCATTTTACATAATTCTTGTTGCAATATATTCCAGACATCTAATAATCAAACCTTTGTGAATTCATTACATTTTATCGAGTTTTAATGGTCAAAACTTTAATCCTTTTTCTCGGTCTCTCGCACAGCTCAGAGAACTCATTTAATCCTTAACGAAATATTGTAAAATTTGTTTCTAAACGATTATAGAAGATAGAGAATCATATATGATGATTTTCTTCCTTCTTCACATTTCACACACAAAAACACATAATTGACTCTCAGACACAAAAAGCGGATACAGTAAGTGGGTATGAGGTCTTGTGCCCCAATTAGGTTTAAATACATTCCTACTTTATTAGTTGTCACTTATAGTCCCTTAATATCATTAATAAACAAAATCTCAAAACACCTAATAATGTCACAAAACTATTATTTTATAAACTTTTTAATAAAATGATTACAACTTGGAATCGGGTATTACACAACGTTTATCTTCATACAATCATACTACACAGTTTGAGCCCATGTTCTTTTTTTAATTTCACAACATCCTATAAATATCTATTCTCACCGTTGGTATATGTATACTTTGAGGTTTAATACGATTAACAAAAGATATCAACACTATTAGAGTTGAACTTAATGTACTACGTATTGTCCTAATGAAGTATACTCGTAGAGGTGTTTTTTGACCCATTTCCTACACATGGGTTTAAATGGATTATGTGTGATCACTAACACGTTAAGAAGGTAAAATGTACATATTGTGCTAATAATGAAACATGGTAAGAGGTAGGGTCTAGAGAGTCACCTAAAGTTTACTTTTGATGCACATAACCTCTTAAATTACTTTTTAGAAAGAAAATTTTGGCATAATATGATATTCGTATTTGGTAAGCATATTTAAGGATTTAACTGCTAATAACTTTTTTTAAGGATAACATGTGCTAATGGATCAAAACCACACACCTGGATTTTATCTATTACCCAACCAACTATTTTGAACCATCTTTCAAGAAAATACTCTATTTTATCATGTTTCGAGAGTATACTATGAAGGACAATATAGCATAAAAAATTTATATTTCATATATAACTAAAAACCAAAAAGAGATGTCATAAATCATAAAACCTAAAATTTTGACTAAAGATGCTCGAGCATTCAACTCTAATAGTGCTGATAAAACTAATTAAACAAAATTAATGAGCAAAAGAAGGATGAAATATAAAGGAAACTGACTATAAACAGTATCGAAGATTTGTTTCACCTAGAATTGAATCTACTAAGTCTTGATTTATTAAGAGACATGAATTATGAAGGTTATGATTCTAACGGGTAACCTAACTCATCACCCAAATTGACAAGTTAAATAATCAATTAAATTAACGTAGAGAAATCCATTTCTAAACCCGTCTAACTAATTATACACCATTTACAATCCAATAGCAGACTCATCTCTCAAATCGTCCTTTAACCTACTAACTCTCGTTTAATAGATTAACACTAACTTGATATTTAGGTTACCAATTAATTATTCTTAATCGTTATCTATAATGCTTACCCTTTAATTCAATAAATAAATCACCAATATAGATAGCATGCATACTTAATTCCCATTAAAAACACATTACAATCTATAGAATACTTAATTTGAAGTAAAAATATTAAACGAGTCGATATTTAACCGGATGTAACTTATAAGAATTAAACACATAATTCATGAACTAAAATAAATCAATCCATGAGTTTCATCTAATCTAGGTAAAACAAGAGCTCTAACTCATAGAATAACTAAAAAACAACAAATACAAAGAACAAACAAGTTTATAATTATTATAAACCGATGATAAAGAAACCAAGCTAATAGACTGATACCTTGATGTGCTTTAAAGCTTCATCGCTGTTGCTGCTTTCTTTTTTCAACGGCTGTTGTTTTTTCTTTTTCGTCTCCAATCTGCCGCCGTCAATTGATATATATATTTCGTCGGCCGTATATGAAGATTGAGTAAAAATATAAAATTGTGTCTCTCTCGATTAATAAAGCGGCCGCCTTTTTTTTCCTCGTGAATATCTCTTGTGTGTAACCTTTGTTGTTTTGGATCGAATGCAAGCCCATCTCATCATTCTTTTTTTCCTAACTCTAGCCCATATCCATTGACAAGCAGCCATTTTTGTTCCCTTCTTGTAATTTGTTTACCTTTATACGTTTATTCTAATACTGAGCATCTTCGATCTGAAACAGTTAAACTTTGATTAAGTAAATATTCGAACATAATTTAAACTATTATATAACTCAAAAAACATAAATATTATCATGAAATAAATATATATTATATATTAAAATACGAAAATATCACAAAACCCACCCAACATTGCCTTTTCATGTTTATAGAGAACTCCCTCTCTCATCTCATGTTGGTTGCAAAGTAGTATTTCAAGTAATCATATAAGGTGACTACAATATTCATTAATATATGGTGGTTTTTCATTTGTCAATTCATCGTCTAGTCTAGTAAAGCGCATATAGCCTAATACTCTTGAAGCGCTTAAAAAACATGACTTCTAAAAGATAAATTCACGCTTAGCTCGACCTTCTTTAGCGTACGTCAATTCTTGAACTATTTCGTGACGACACAATCAAGTCTCACACTTTAACGAAGCCATGATAAGCCTTTTAGAACCTTGTGTTGGTATCGTCCTTTTCGGGCCATCCACGAACATGCTTTTACGACCCAAAAAAATCAGGTTTTAGGATTCGAACATGAGTGCTTGAAACAACATGAAAACAAAAAACCCAAATTGGCCTACCAGATTGAGAAATCTAAACGATTTAATGGGGAGATATCACATCATAGTTTCAAGGGTCGCAACGAATTTGACAAGTGGCCAACTCTGGGTTCCACAAATCTTAATTTAGATTTTGCAAAGCCCACCACTCACCTCAAATAATAATAATAATAATAATAATTATTATTATTATTATTATTAATTATTAATATTAATATTATATTTTTAAAATTAAATAAAAACCATCCTATCAACTCAAGCCGGCTGATAAAATGAAGATGGATTTCTAAACCCAATTATCCGCAATTCAATTCTCTGATTGGCTGCCGTTATTCCCTAATATTTGGACACATTTAACAACTTCTTTTTTCTGGATAAACATAAAATAAGTCAGGTTGGATTGTGTTGATATGTACAAAACTTTATTATCGATTTTTTAAAATATTTTAATTAACAATTATTGTAATAAATCGGATTGCTAAAACTTTAAGAACCGAGAGTATCTATAATGGGCATGTCATAACCAGTTGTCATGGTAACAATTGTCCCATGACGTCCCTGATCCCACTAGTCCAGGTTCGTGTTGTTGTCCACATGACAACCACAACGCAAATATTACCTTTTTTTTTCAAGCAAACTAACACTTGCAAAATATCAAAGCATTCCAACCAACATTTACAAAACATCACCAAAAAAGAACAACAAAGCAACAAGTTTTTCTAACCAAATGTTATACTATTCCCCTGGTTCAATGAATATACAATCGAGCGACAATTCACCTTACCTACGCCAACTCTACAACCTCAAGAATTCAACCAATTCACACAGGTTCTTGTTTACCGCCAATATTGTTGAGAAAATCACCATTTACAACTAAGAATTAATCAAGTTGAAGAAAATGACAATCGACACCATACAATAACGAAAAAAAGACTCAACCGATGCTAAAGGAGTTAAAACGTTTATCAACTCCAACGAACGAGGTGTTGAAGGAAGATTGTTAGCTTATCAAAATGACGAAGCATGTGATTCAGGAAAAGATAAAAACATCACTAGATGTAGTGTTTTCTTATTTTTACTATAGTGTTCTTAACAAAAAAAGTAGTTTAATGTGTAATAAAGTATTTTTTATATTTAATCTAGTTTTTGTTTTATAAATTGTGCTTTTTATAGAAAAATAAAACCCTTAACAAAATATATCTGACATTCTATCACTAGAAACAGTCTAACATTATAGATAATTATATGACAGTTATTACTATTAACACTCCAAAATTACTGGGAAAATATGATAATAAAGTAGACAAAGAAATGATACAAAAACAAGAACCCACCACAAACCATGACTTGCAAACTAGATTCTTCAAGTGAAGGATATACTTTGTTTATGGTTTTCAAATAAGAAATTTTCACAAGGGCCCCACTAAAAGCTTAGTACAAAGAGACCATAATTCTGTCTAAACTAATAAGTGCTTCTTCATGCATCACAGCTAATGATATATGATTAATCTTAAATCAACAATGTACAACTTTCATTTCATGGAGTACAAGTTGTTTCCTCCTTATCCTTTATTAAAGTGTCAAAACTGTAGCAACAAACACTTGCATATCATATCCAACATTCAGAAGCAGCTAGTGCTACAATATCATATCACAAGTTCACAACTAATTCCTGGTCTTTGTCAAGTCAAAGTGGGGTACAACTACACTTGCACAAGGTGCAACAATTAATTAGGCAAAAGTTCAAACGAGAACTGTTTTTCGTACGAGAACCGGGAGAACCAATCTTAGCCGTCAAATTCCCCCTCCTTCAATTGGATTGCCCACCCATGATTTCCTTACATGCACCCTGCCACACTCAATCCCCTCACGCTCTTCATCCATAAACTCCATTATCCAAAATGAACGGCCAAGATTGATTCTCGCAGTTCTTATACGAAAAACAGTTCTCGTTTGAACCCTCCCCCATTTAATTAAATATCCATGACCCGACTTGACCAAAACGAGTAAAACTCTACCAAAAGCAACATATCATAAGCAATGCCGAAAAAGCATATACAAATCATCCCATCTCATTCGTGCCCTTGGCCGGTTCGATTCAGAGTACAACTATATATGCACACAATACAACAGCATTTGAAAATGAAAACTTTGTATGAACTAAGATTTTATTTGTAGCATATGTATATATCTCTCAGGATATGCAGAGAGTACACTTGTAGAAAACTTTAGCTTTCAACTCAACTGAGACTAACTCACTCACTTGCATTCTTTCTTCTTCCTAAAGCTTAAAATGATAAAAACTCACAAGCTATTTTTCCATTTAATACTCTTTATAGAAACTAAAAATGTCAACTTTAACTTGGTGAAATACCTCAAGTTGTTCTATACCTTATATTCATCGCAACGTGCTTTCTTTTCGCTCTAAAAATGCTAAAAACTGAAACTTTGTGCTATGAACTTTCTTGTCTTAGTATCTGATTGTTTGCGAATTTAACGAACTTTGATCTTCATTCATCTTCTCTAAGTCTGCTTCTGTTATTTCATAAAGTTACGTGGCTGTTGATATTCCGCTCGCTAATGGAGAGGCAAATGGACTCTCTGGAAGATTCAGTCCCTGGCTGCTGCAATTTGGAACAAATAAATAGTTTAAAAAAAAGAAAAGAAAAGGATGACCGGAATACAGAAATTTATGAACTAATCTCACTTACTTCTCCTGATCATTGCATTGAGTATTTATCTGCCTAATTCTTTCATCACTAACCGAGGAATTGTTCAAAACATCAAACAGATGACCAAATCGCTCCGCGGAAGAGAAATTCACGTCTCCTCTATGACCTAAAAACATAAAAAATCAATAAAGATATAAATATTAAATAAAGTTTGAAATTTATAGCCTCTAACCTTCTGATAGCTTCAACTCTTCAAGTGAGTACCCATGAAATGTTATTTGGTTAGTGGGTTTTGCTGCCAACTGTTCTTCGATAAGCAGCTGCTTCTTTAGTGATGCTGAACTATCATAAATTCTGGACACTGCATCTATGTTGAAAAAGTCAGATTATATTGAAATATCAGCATAATCAGGAAAAAGGTCAAAACTTTTGTATATGTCTCACTTGATTGAAGCTCAGGTTCAGCATCAAGATTGTGAGCACCATTGTACATGGTATGCCGAAACTTGTCTCCAAGTTTTCTGCAGAAAAAGGCATAAACGCTAGGATCAATGTCTAATATAAAGCCTAAGAAGTAACACAGGTAAGGTTCAATAATCATGCATACACAGTCATCAATTTAGGTGTTTGGGTATAGTGGAACTATTTCTAACTATTCGATTATTGAGGGGTTAAAAAATCAATTTTGGATATCAGTGTAGGCGTATGAGTATCTACAAGAATAGTGATTTGGATTATCTGATTATTTAGGCATCACTATACATGTAAATCCTTAAAAATTCATAATTTGCCAGACATTGAGGGGTTAAACAGCTGGTTATATACTTATAAGTTATCACAATTTCAAACAGCAAAAGTACATCCAATCGCTATCACTTGCATCACATTTTGTTACAAGTAATTATCTAATTCTAATTATTCCATTATCAGTTTATCGCATAATCATTTGAAAACCCAACGCCAAACATCCCTGAAAGAACAAATCACAAGTCGCTTTCAAGGAAAAGACTAACCATGTTCTTACCTATCATCCCTTGATTTTTCACGGTATGGTTTGACCAACACTCGTGCACCACACACAAAATGTGGGTTTCCTTTGTTCAAAATCTCCTTAACCGTCTCCCCAAATGCAAAGGTCACAAAACCAAACATTCTCTTTTGCTGACAGGGAATCCTCACATCATGAACAGGCCCAAAATTTCTTCATCAATATAAGAAAATAATATCAGTCCATGCATAATATATGTATATATTTATATAATAACTTAAAAAGAAATTATTTCTACATAAACCTCTTACTTGAAATAGTTTGAAACATCTTGCTCTGTGAAAGTACTCTCGGCCGGAAATGTTAGATATATCTGCCTAGAACCCGCCACTATACCACCTTGGTCATTTCTATCCCCATTATAATCCATATACTTAGCAATTTCATCAGCTAAAATAACTGAATGTTGCCCATGAGGCCTATTAACATGATAAACTTTACAATAAGGAATCAAGAAGGATTATGAAGAAAAGAAAGAAACGATTGAAGTATATAACATAACCTATCGATGAGAATTATTTTCTTGAGCCGTGCAAGAAGCTTAGTCAAGCTATAACCAGCTTTCCCCTGTCTCTGGCTTTCAGTGAGATACCCCTCAGCTTGAAGCGTTTTACCAAACTTCTCATAATACAACATTGGTAAAGAAGCTATAGAAACTGGGAACCCTCTTCTTGATTTCAATAGCTCAGTGAGTTCCATTTCAAGTTTCTTGAGAGACCCAGGTGAAAAGACGTAATCGTCCTCATTTGAAACAGGGGTAAACATCTCTGGGATAGAATTACCATGAGAATACCTACAGTTGTTTCCATGCCTACAACAGCCTTTCATGAAGTAATGGCAAATCTTGATAGGGAATTCAGGTAAACTAGGAGACCTTCTATTGATTCTAGGACTTGATATAGGTTCAGAATAATAATAGTTGGCAAAATTTGATCCATTTAAAGGCTCAATCTGATCGTCTAATGACAAGAAGTGAAGTTGGTTTTGAAAGTGGTAATCTTCAGGAAACGAAGCTGGATAAACGGTTAAAGATTGGCCATGAGGATCACAAGGAGAGAAAGGTGTGAACTTTATGGGCACACCTTGCACAGAATTGACCACAGGAGGCGAAATTGGAGTTGAAGCAGGTAAATTTAAGGGTAAACTGAAGTGGGCTTTGGCTTTATTGATCAAAGAGTGGATTAAATTATCAGGGCCAAAGGCTAGTCTAATCATCTCTCTTTCACCATGATCTTGCAACAGGAGGTAACCAATGATCTTGGAGACTTTTTCGGGTTCTAGTTTCTGGATCCTCTCATATACAACTTTTGTAGATTCTGAAAAGTCCATCTTTGGATTCTAACCTGCATATGAATCCAATGTTAATTGCATCTCATAGAAGGAAAGATGCAAGAAAACATGAATTACTCCAAGAGAAAAAAAGAAAAAAGCATGAACAAATATCCCAACATTAGAAGCATAGTTCACAATACCAAAATCTGAACTCTATGCTAAATATGTTCTACTTGAATTGGACTAGCCTTTTTTGCTTCTGCATAGTGAGAACTCTCAAATCCAGAAGAATATACAACTTTGAATACATGATGTACAAGTCATTTATAGCATACTTGCTCTGGATTTGAGAGTTTCACCTCTGAGAAAATGAGTTACCTGAACTGGGAACAAGAAAGAAGACATATTCCATATCCATAAATAACACTTAAATAAAAGAAGACTGAAGAAATGGAAACCGGAAAGTACTTGGAGAGTAAAAAAGGGTCTTCTTCAACATGGCTAATGTCTGCTGTTTTGCGCTTTTCAACAAACAATTGGTGTGCAAATTTATGTTCAAGCATGAAAATTGACATCTTGGGCACGAAAAATGAAGAGCACAAATTGGGCATGACTAGAAATCTCACACAAATTTCCCATTTTCTTTTCGAGAAACCACCTTAGTTCATCTATCATTGAAACTCTAAAGTTTCAGCACAATTGAAAACATGCAAACTACTAAAATTTGGTACAGCATTAGAAGAACAAGAATCGATGGAATGGTTATCTAAATTCAAAGCTCTCAGGAGTTTCAAACGAAGTTATACATCAATCTTTATGCAAATGAATAAACCCAAGTCACAATTCAAGACTTTTTCCTTTTAATAAAGAAGTTTAGAACAAGAACTGCAAAATTTCAAGAAACTTATAGTGAAAAAAAAAGTTGAAAGCAAAGATTTTAGACACCCACCAATTACTAAGCTTCTCAAGAGAGAACAAGGTCAGAAGAAACTATTCATGGCCTCAAAAACTCCTCCATGATTGATTGAATACATCATATTCTCTCTCTCTCTCTCTATATATATATATATATGCAAATATATCTATATCACTTTCTTTCTTGCTCTTGTTGTTGTTGCTAGTTTTTAATAATCAATCTATTTATAAACTATGCCCTCAATTCTCCGCACAAACGACACCATTCTTAAAAGAATACCGAAAATGACTGCAAGGGCGCCCTTTTGTTTTTAGTTCATACTTCGTTCTTATAAAATTGAGAATAATTAAAATTTATCACCAAATTTTTTTTTTTTTTTTTGGAAAAGGACAGGTAAATTGAATTGGGTTTTCCTTAAATCAAATGTGTTTTGGCCACATTGTTTACAAACAAAATTGGATTGTGAAGGTGAGAGAAGCTAGCATTTAGCAGAAAGTTACAGCTTTGAATATATACTTTTGACTATTTTTACAGGTTTAAAATTAATTTAAGACTTGTGTTGAGAACATGTATAGAGTTTTTCCTAGTTAAATTTTTATAGGGTTTAAAGATGCTTGAAATTATAACATTTTATAATATGTTAATATGGTATTTGAAATATTTTTAAACCTATATATTTATTTAACTTCTTATTATCGTGTTAATTCATTTACTTATAAATTTTATTAATTTTAAAAATTCGTGAAATGCAAACATGTTAAATCCACTTGCAATTTCAGATATTCAATGCATGTTTGAGATTATTTATGTTTGTCAAACTCAATACGACTACTTAAAATCTTTATTTGAATGATTTTTCAAGATTTTTAAGAACTCTTGTAATTTAAAAATTTCCTACATATTTATGAAAAAGGCATAATTTTATGAGATTTAAAATACAAATCATGCGATATCAAGAAACCCACATACTATAGACAACTTTATGTCTTTGTTAGTTTAAGATAAATTAGAAATTTAATCACTTTAGACAAAAAGTATATATTTTCCATCTTCAAAGTAAATGATTCATGGTTTTAATGTCACATGTCATATATGATATTAAGGTAAAAACAAATAAAAAGTTTACATTTGTAAGCCCCTAGAGTTTTCATATATACACATTAACCCGTCATTTTCTTTAATTATTACTTAAGTTAGATAATAGTAATATTATGAATCGAAAATACGGAACAATATATCATGATTGAGGGTGGTAGGAGGCGACAATAACATTGGTGAATGTGGGTGGTGATGGTGCAAGTAACAATGGTTAGTTACTGTAAGTGCTGATGATTGATTCATGTGTGGTGACATGTGAAATATTTTAGAAAACACTAGTAAATTAAATTTATAAAGAGAAAGTTTTAAAAAAAATGTTTTGATGTTTTTTAATTGATAGTTATAAAGTAGGAAATCAAGTTTTTTTTCATTTTCTATAAAAACTTATGGGGCCAAAAACTACTCTATACAAAATTTATAACATCCCAATTACTTCCGAAATATTAAAGCAAACCCACAAACAACCCGTAACTTAACACACCCTTCCGTGTACATATATCTTTAATTTTTAAAATTATATATCTATGTAACCATCTTTACTTTATTTTCTAATTTGTGTAATTTTTTTTGAGTACACAAGACAATGCATTTTGGTTCGGTATGAATGAGTGAAGTCCTCATTGATCACCACACATACTACATCGCCAAGTCAACTTTATACTACTATTAGAGTAAACGGTATGATCACACTCATTACATCGTTACGACAGTTTTTTTCTTTCACCACTTAGCCCCGTAGTGGTCACTTTCTATCACTCCCTATCACACCAAATTATATGACCCATCTAATACTCACTACCAATAAAAAATTAAGAATTAGAAAAAGAAAAAAGAAAAATTCCTTTATTTACATACCACGCTGAAATTGAATGTGGAGTAATCCATGCACAACCTTCAACCACTCAATCAAGGAGTGGAAGTTTTCTTTGACCATGGCGCTGTCAAGCCCAACACATACTAGATGTTTGTCTACTCCGATTGCTCTTACTCAGCCTATCAAAAATCTCGTAGCGAGCACTCCCTATCAGTCTATCATTCACAAATTTAGACCCACTTAATTTATTAGTTAACTAATAAATTTTTTAAAAAAGTTCAGAGAGAATGAAATTTCTGCTGGCACTTTGTGATGGTGTAGTGGTGGCACATCACCCCTATCAACTTGCCACTCCATGCACTCTAAGCGTAATATGTGGTAAATCAAAAATATATAATTTGGTTCAATAAGTGCAAATGTTACCCGTATTGTACCAAGTTACATAATTAATGTCTAAATTACAAAATAAAGCAAAAATAATTACATAATTATAAATATATATTTTTTTATTTTTTTCCGGTATCTTGAAAACACATTTTGTTTTCCTTTTTCTAATTTTCTTAAATTACTCGTTTTCTTTTTCCTTGCTTTCTAAAAAAAACTCAGTAAGGCCATCCCCGTACTATTAAGTTTTCCTTTTCTCTTGTCATTCCATTCTATAAAACAAAATAAGTCTAAAATTGCTCTTTAAATCTTTTCATTTTCTTTCGTTTTCTTCTTTAAAATGAAACTTTATGCTGTGTTCCCGAAATATAGCAAGGAAAGAAAAGAAAAGAAAAATAATGGGAGAAAATAAAGAATAATGCTTTTGATTTTTCATGTTCTCGAGTTGGAAAGAAAAGAAATGAAATTTGAAAGAAAATACATAAGTTTGTGTTTCCGAATTGAAGAAGAAGGAAAGAAAAATGGTCATATTACAGTAATACCCTTACTTTTTAAAATTTTTTATTGTAATAAGGGTAATTTAACCACTTACGAAAAATCATAAATAATTTTATTTTCTTTCATTCCAATTCTTCACTCCCTTCTTTTCTTAAAATGTCGGTGGAATGCAAAATCATTTTTATTTCCTTTCAAATCTTTTATTTTCTCTTCAAATTAAAACTCAGACATAGTGTAAGAGTACCTTCTTTAAGAATCTTTAATGTTTAACATATATTAAAAGAATATGTTTATGACATAAATCAAATAATATTTGGAGCATTTTTTACGAGTCAAAATCCTCTATTTTAAGATAGCTTTAAATTATTCTTGGAAATTTTCCCCACTAATCAACTCTATTTATTTTTTAAAATTGCTAACAACTATCAGCGAAAATATGTAAGTATGTCAATTTTCTTTTTTCATCTTCTGATTTTTATGAACATTTCTTGATTTGTTATTGATATACGAATTTATTATATATTTAACATTTAATATTTCACATAACAAATGTCTAAAATTAATATCAATAATTCTCATATTTATAGTGAGATGTTAAACTAGTTTTCTTTTTAATTATTTCGTTTCATTTCTTAAAAAAACTCAAGGGCGATAAGGTCAGTTTTGATATAATCGTTTCACTGTTTGTACCCACTAACCCGATAACGAGGACGGGTAGAGGCGTAGAGCCATAGAGATAGTGTTAACATGGTAGGGACATCCGGGTCGTGGACCTGAAAACGGGTACTAACTCCAACAACAAAACATCATAAACAATTACACATCCTGCCTCTCCCTTTTTTTACTTTTTCTATTTATTTTTCTTTTTTAATTTTAATTTTGATTTTCGCAGTAATCGATCGCAACCTATTTTTCAACTTGGAAGAATTTCATATACAAACTTTCCGATTCAAGGCTTTGTATCCAAAACAGCTTTGGTTGGGTTCATAGTAAGAGGGCGTCGTCATGGTTCCCTGATCACCAGCTATGATCTCTACACGATCATGATGCCAGACATTGGAAAAGGAGAAAACTGTTCACAAGTCAATACCAATCGCCGCTCCTTCTTCTCTCACGTACACAAAGCCTGTGCTCTATTCACTCTTGACAGACCAGCGAGTGTTGTCATCTAAATTGACCGGCGATCACCCAGTTGCTGTCGAATTAGTTGCTGAGATCGAAACCCTAACTGTGGTAATTGTTTTTGAAGCTCAGATATCCAACCGCTGTGAGGCATCCAATTGAAACCCTAATTGTGGTAATTGTTTTTCAAGCTCAGATTTGATTTAACCTGAGAAAATTTATGTATATCGCTGATCTTGTGAACTCTAATTCTATTGTATATAGCTTCAATTTTGGGCTTGTCTGCCTTTGTGGTCATGGATAAGTTGCAGATATTAAAATCCTAATTGTGGTCATTGTTTTAGATTAGATTAGGCCTATCTACTGTGTACAATTGGATGCCTCCTTCTTTTGAATGTACTAGGTTCAATTTGGTCTTTCTACTGTTCATGCTGCTGTGAGGATTCCTTTGTCGGATTAGATTTTGCAAAAGCTCACTTTTGACTCCTGTTAGGATTATATGCAACAATATTAGCATCAGTTAGCATCACTTGGAGCACAAGAAGTCTCGAATTCTCAGTGGGAGGAACAAAAACTCTCGATCACAGATAAACGTGAAGTCTTGAGAGGAGGGTATTTGTGGGATTTTGTTTATTAATTAAATTAGAGAATATGTTTTCTAAAATTTATAAATGATTTAGCTATTATTAAAAAAGTTTTTGGAGGACATATATGAGAGTTCAGAACTTTTAGAAGGATATTGATGTACTTTAAAGTTTTGCAAGGATATATATATAATTAACAAAGTTTGTAAGGATATACACGAAATTCTCCTATTCAACTATTGTATATCCATATCTATAGATTCTAGATGATGACAAATTGCCTAGAATAATCTGCACACCGATTTGATTTTCATTTGCTGAAGGAACATGTACCACTGGAGGAAATTTGAGTTTTTCGAGGAGAAATATGCCGGAAAATCTTTGGTACCGGATGAAGTTGCTGGAAAGATTGAGTGTTGCTCTAGCGGAAGGGGGAAAATTGCGTTGGGATGCCAAGATGGGAACGTCAGTTTACTGGATCGAGGTTTTAAGTTCAGCTATGGATTCCAAGCTCACACTTCCTCTGTTCTATTCCTTCAACAGCTAAAGGTTCTTTTTTCATGTTTAATTACTGATTACTGATATTGACAAAATTTTTGTTATTCTGCCAATGTTTTGTCATGTTGTACGTGAATTTAGCAATATAAAACACATATCTGTGCTGAAGAACAGTTTTAGGCTTTACTATACAGTATGACATCAAATCAGGCTTTCTTAATTTAGTTAGCCGTGTTGATGATTGCAAGTTTGTAATTAGATTGGATTCACAGCCATGTCTATACTATTCTTATATTTTGTTTGATATGTTTATCTCGCAGTTGATCATGAACTCTAAAGATGTACCTCTTGCTCGATTTATCTGTATAGTCAACTCTTCTAGAAAAGCATTATGAGTACTGTAGTTTTAGAAGATTTAAAAAGTAAAATAAGCTTGCATTTAGAGATTTATAATGGTTAGGAACTTTTTGAAGATTTCTAATTTTCTATTCTATGTAATTTATGATGTTCCTTCTTATAACGATCATGCCTAATTGTGAGTATTCTTTCTTTGTGATGCAAAATTTAATATATTTTCCCTTCCTGTTTTTAATTATCTAGCAACGAAATTTCCTACTAACTGTTGGAGAAGATGAACAAATATCTCCACAATTGTCATCTGTATGCCTCAAGGTTTTTGACCTTGATAAAACTCAAGCTGAGGGTCCAAGCACGTCAATTCCGGATTGTATCCAGATATTACGCATATTTACAAACCAGTTCCCAGAAGCAAAGGTCTGTGTTTTGTACTTTCATTTTTCTGTAAATTTTTTTAAGAAAGTGTTGTAATACTTTTTATTCTGCAGATAACATCATTTTTAGTTCTAGAGGAAGCTCCACCGATATTGCTAATAGCTATTGGACTAGACAATGGTTGCATTTATTGCATCCAAGGAGATATTGCACGCGAGCGTATTAAACGCTTCATGCTTCAAGTGGAAAACCGTCAAGATAAAAGTCAATGTTCTATAACCGGAATGGGGTTTCGTGTTGATGGGAAAACTTTTCAGTTATTTGCAGTTACTCCAACTTCTGTTAGCTTGTTTAACCTGCAGACTCAGCCTGCTAGTCGTCAAACCCTTGATCAAATAGGATCTAACACGAACAGCGTTGCAATGAATGACCGCTTGGTATCAAAGTTTTACCTAATTCTCTTTCTAATTCATTAAATTTTTTATTTATCTTTTTCTTGTGGTCTGTAATCAGGAGCTTATCATTGGTCGACCTGAGGCTGTATATTTCTATCAAGTTGATGGTAGAGGTCCTTGTTGGGCTTTTGAAGGAGAAAAGAAGTTTCTTGGGTGGTTTCGTGGATACTTGTTATGCGTTATTGCAGACCAAAGAAGTGGCAGCAACACATTTAATATCTATGACCTGAAAAATCGTTTAATTGCACACAGTATAGTGGTTAAAGAAGTTTCTCACATGCTATGTGAATGGGGAAGCATACTGCTCATAATGAATGATAAATCGGCTATATGTATTGGAGAGAAAGATATGGAAAGCAAATTGGATATGCTTTTTAAAAAGAATCTTTATACTGTAGCCATCAATCTTGTTCAAAGTCAACAAGCTGATGCAGCTGCAACTGCTGAAGTACTAAGGAAATATGGTGATCATTTATATAGCAAACAAGATTTTGATGAGGCTATGGCTCAGTACATTCATACAATTGGTCACCTTGAACCTTCATATGTGATACAGAAGTTTCTAGATGCACAGAGGATCTACAACCTTACTAATTACTTGGAGAACTTACACGAGAAAGGTCTTGGTTCAAAAGACCATACCACCCTTCTCTTAAACTGTTATACCAAACTGAAAGATGTGGACAAGTTGAATGTTTTCATTAAAAGTGAGGATGGTGTTGGGGAGCACAAATTTGATGTGGAAACTGCAATTAGGGTATGTAGAGCTGCAAATTATCATGAGCATGCAATGTATGTTGCCAAGAAGTCTGGGAGACACGAGTGGTATTTAAAGATTTTGCTTGAAGATCTTGGGAGATATGAAGAAGCTTTGCAATATATTTCAAGCCTCGATCCAAGTCAAGCTGGCGTGACAATTAAAGAGTATGGTAAAATACTCATCGAGCACAAGCCCGTAGAAACCATTGAGATTCTAATGAGGCTTTGCACTGAGGAAGGAGGTACATATGCTGCATATATGTTGCCTTCACCTGTTGATTTTCTCAATATTTTCATTCATCATCCAAGATCACTTATGAATTTTCTTGAAAAGTACATAAATAAAGTTAAAGACTCACCCGCTCAAGTGGAAATTCATAATACTCTATTGGAGTTATATTTGTCTACTGACTTGAACTTCCCTTTAATGTCACAACAAGATGCTAATATTGGTGGTGAGAATGGCAATTTCAAACCACAATCTAATGGGAAATTACCTCTGGATTTAAGCACCGAAAAGGATCATCAAGAAAGACTTGAGAAAGGGCTTGTATTACTCAAGAGTGCTTGGCCATCTGACCAAGAACAACCTCTCTATGATGTTGATCTGGCTATTATCTTATGTGAAATGAATGCTTTCAAAGAAGGCCTTTTATACCTTTATGAAAAGTTGAAACTTTATAAAGAGGTGATTGCTTGTTACATGCGTTCACATGACCACGAGGGGCTGATTGCATGCTGTAAGAGGTTGGGGGACTCAGGGAAGGGAGGTGACCCTACTCTGTGGGCTGACTTATTGAAGTATTTTGGTGAACTTGGGGAAGACTGCTCCAAAGAAGTGAGGGAAGTTTTGACTTATATCGAAAGAGATGATATTTTGCCTCCTATTATGGTTTTGCAGACTCTTTCCTCAAATCCATGTCTTAGTCTATCTGTCATTAAAGATTATATTGCTAGAAAATTGGAACATGAGTCAAAGCTCATTGAAGAGGACCGCCGGATGATTGACAAGTACCAGGTTAGCAAGTTTGCTAAAATATTTAAATGTTAGGTTTAAATTTTTTTAGTTATTAAGCCATTGAGGTGTGGCAGTTATAGGTAAAGCCCATCATAAGCAGCATAGTGTTTTGATTGACCAGCTACTCCAATATAGGATGATTTTATTGTTTTCTTATATTAATTTACGTGAAATGAGGCATCATGGAACTATTTTGATCTTCTTACTTTCGGGCTGTGAAAGTGAGTTACTTCTAGTTTAGTTTTTCTATGACACCGCAAGTGGCAAGAGGGGCTGGACAGGTGGTTTGGGTAACTGGTGAAAACAGATTTTAGTTGAAAGGTGAAATGGGTCTCTTTTCAGTGCAGGTCAAACCAACCTGATTCGGTCCAATACTTTGTCAATTTTATAGAGTTTCGTATAAATATGATTACTGCTAACGCACTATTTTCAATTATAAACTATATCTTTCAATATAAACGGTTAGGAGGTTGCATGCATTGAAGTAGACTGTGGGTGACTTTCAAGCATTTGACCCATTCTTGTTTCAGATAATTTTATTTTTCTTTATTCGACTCAAACCCAAATCAACTGATTTATAAGTAGCTGGGTTGATTTTGCTGCCTCCAGTTGCCACCATCTCTCTCCGCTAAAACCATGAAATAATAATATTTTTGGTGCAACCATGCAAGGTCATCTATTTAAAGTTTGTTTTAGTGGGTTATTTGTGGGAGTGTGGGACTCTTTACTTATAGAAGTAGGGTTGTCAGAGGTCTTATTAGTATTCTACATTCTTAGTGTTAGAATATTATGCAATTAATTAAACAAATCTCTAGCTTTTAGGGCATTTTAGTACTCTAGGAATTAGGGTATCCTACAAGGTAGAGCCTATTATTGATTATGTTGCACATCCATGCTCTAGGTTACTGACATATAATTCAGCAATTAGTGATATCAATTAGAGATGAGAAATTATGCTCCTCACTGTAGCAGGGCATCAAAATGTAATGCATAAACGAAATTTATAGAAAGCACTTGCATAGTTGCATATGTCACTTCATGATCTGAAGCTTTTCTTGACGCCTTGGTTTAAATAGAAATGATTAATCAAATATATTTTTATTAGAAATAATGTAATTACAGACAAAATCATTAACCCTAAGAAAGGTTAAGGCACGTCTAACAATAAGTGAATTATCCTTTCTTCTTATAAGGGATAAAACATGAGTTTGTATACTATAAAAATCTTCAATTAGTATATCCAATAAAATCTTTAATTATACAGGAAGACACATCGACAATGAGAAAAGAAATCCAGGACCTGAGGACTAACGCCAGAATCTTTCAGCTAAGCAAGTGTACTGCCTGCACTTTCACACTTGACCTTCCTGCTGTCCACTTTATGTGCATGCATTCATTTCATCAACGCTGCCTTGGTGACAATGAAAAAGAATGTCCCGAGTGTGCCCCTGAGTACAGATCTGTTCTAGAAATGAAAAGGAACTTGGAGCAAAATTCCAAGAACCAAGATCACTTCTTCCATCAAGTTAAGAGTTCAAAGGATGGATTTTCAGTAATTGCTGAATATTTTGGAAAAGGGATTATTAGCAAAACTAGTAAAGCACCAAACGGATCTCTAAACTCAAGCGGTACTTCCACCACTGGCTTCTGAACTTTTATCTTCCTTTGATCTCTTTTGCACTTTGTCTTAGAACCCACAAGAAGAGTGGATGAAACTGGAGTAATTCTGGGAGGTGATACAATGCTTTATTATTATTCTTATTATTAATTTTGTTTTTCACATTTGCAACTTCTGTAGAGCTGTGCTTGTGCATTTGAAAAGTTTTGGAGTTGTTTATTACATAAATTTTATGAGGCTACCTTACATGTGTTTGCGAGACATTTTGTAGGTTGCATTTGTCATTTGATTTTATAACGCTGATTCTGTACTGTACCTCCCAATATGATTGATTAGCTGCCCAGTTTGGTTCACTCAAGTGCTCCGTGTGTGCTTACAATGATGTAGACATTACGAGCTTGAATCCTACAATCGTTGTTCTCGAGTAAAATAACAGGTATGTGACAATTTGACTAATAGTTTTCACCATTTTCATATGAGATTTTTCTGTTCATAGATTCTTGGTTTGATACCGTTCTTAAACCATGCGGGTTGTGTTTCTTGTAGCCCTGTTTCTTGTCGAGAGTTAGTTGTGGACCATATATGTTGACTCTCGGCCTTCTTGTTCCTTCTTAATGGCCTGATTATGGTTTACTTGTTCCTTTAATTTGGCATGCCATACGAGTACGAAAAAACATGATTGTGGTAGAACCATTTGCTTAATGGCCTGATTAGGGTTTGCTTGTAAAACTGGATTTATTACTGCACCCTATAGATTGAACCAAACCACTAGAGCTGTTAAATAAGAGTTGCAAATAAATGAGAAGTGAAGAATAGATGACAAATTATATTTATATATATAACATTTATCAGGAAGTATGAACAGTAACTTCCTGATAAATGTTATATATAATTCCTCTCAAGATATAAACAAATGGAGAAGTTGGTGGAGTGGTAAGTTCTTTGATTTCCATCCCTTAGGTGCGGTGCTCGATTCCTGCATCATCCAATTTTTTTTTTCCTTTCAAAGTAGCGGACACATCATTGTTTCATTATATTTTATTATTATTATTATATTAAAACAATTAATTTGGCATTAATTTTGTTTTCCTTTTATAACTTTTAGCATATAAAGTATAGCACAAATATAAATTTATTATCTACACAGATATAAATTTTATTTTGATATGATGTCTATTTAAATACGTACTCTTTCGATCAATGTTACGTTATATGTAGTACAAAAAAGTTGACCTATATATTTGAATTAAAAAAAACGATATAAGCGCACTACGAACGTTATTAAAAGTACGTTATAAAATATGAAGCACGTTTACTTTATATAATAGCAGAACATATACTATGTTTCAAACCCTGCTGTAACGTGCGGGGTTCTAAATGCCTCGTTTGTACAAAATGCCAAGTAAAGAAAAAATTCATAAAATACGTCAGAATTCATCATAAAAGATTCCATTATAACTTATAAATATAAGTGTTTACTTATTTAAGAACTTACATTCTTTTATATTCCCTTAAAATTTTATAAAAGTTTGTAAACTATATATAAATTTGTTCATTTTTTATATATAATTAATGAGAAAAAAATATGTGCAGCTAGAATCACCTGCCTACAGCCCTACACTCACGAACATTTAAATGAGCAAATGATGAAGTGACTAATATACCCTTCATTTAAGGTGTTTATGAGTGTATAAACATCTAAGATAGTTGCTTAAAAACATTAATTCTAAATAAGAGGCACTAGTGATTTTCTATAGTGAAAAATTAACTATATTATCAATTTTTACATGTTCTCCTGTACTTTTTTTGTCTTATATATGAAGTATTATATTATTTGGAAAATAACTTTACTAGCTCTCAACTCTTATATATTTCCAGTAGTTTTTTACACTATGCATTAGATATCACACTCCTTGTAAACTTTAATATTTTCTCTAAACTTTTATATATTTCTAGAATAAAGAACTGGGATAATGAAAACCTTGATAAATTATTGTGTGCCCCAAATTGCCTGATATGTACTATCCAAGTATTAGTTTTTTTTTACGATTGGCAATTGTGTTGTATACGGTTCACAGATCGTGGGTCGGCGGGACATGACACGAAAACGACCCGTAGGGGTTAGGGTGTGTGGCACGAACTCGTATACGTGGAAACATGACACGACCTTCGTAACCTGTTTAAATATACGGGTTCGCGAGTCATTTGCGGGTTGACAGGTTATTCACATGACGGGTCATAAATGAGTTGCGGGTTAGTGGGTCTAGTTTTACTAAATGCGTTCCTTGTTTGTCAAAATGTACAATCTAGATGCAAAATATCAAATAAAGTTCATCTCTACCAAATAATTTAGCTATAACCGATGAAACATTAGTTATTCAATAGTGTCTATTCTTGATGGTCTCAAAACAACAAAGGAACAAAAGGGAAACAATGTATTTGTTTCTAATTAGGTTTACAAGGATTAAAAATTAAGGTTGTGTTTGGTTGGATGAAATTGAAAGACAAAAGAATGGAATGAACGAGGTAATGAAATGAGAGATGGAATGAAATGATCCATTGCATTCTTTTACCATATTTGGTTTGTACGAGGAATAAAATTTCATCACATAACATGTTTAAAAAAGTATTTTTTTATTAATATATTATAGTTTGACAGTAATTTTTTATATCAAATTTTCATTTTATATAGATACTTCTATATATATTTTTTACTTGCAATTAGTTGATATTTTAATAAAACTAAAATGATTTATTTGGCAACATAGAAAAATTAACCATAAAGAAGATTAAGAAAAATATTTTTGTAGAAATTTATGAAAAAATATGTAAATTAAGTTAGTAAAATTTTAAAAAATGATAAAATTCTAGAAGGAATGAGTTAAAAACACATCTCTAATGAAAATTGAGGGAATGACATTTCTTATGGAATAGTTCATCTCATTCTTAAGTGAGTAATAAACACGTTTTTTTCATTCAGTCAGAACGATCACTTCTATTCCGTCTTTGATTCATGCATGCCAAACATAGTCTAAGAGAAAAGAATAATAGGAAAATAGGAAAAATGTAAAATAAAAGGGGTAAATAGAAAAATAAAAAAAATAAAAAAGTATACAGGTTGGAGGGTCAACACGCTACCCAACCAGAACACGACTTGTTTATTTATCAGGTTGGTGGGTCAACACGCTACCCAACCAGAACACGTTTATTTACGTGTCGTTTTTGTGTTGATTTGATGATTGCCACCCCTAGCTTTTTTGTCACATTAACACTTCTACGTTTGGACTTTTTCACCTATGGAGTTTTTTATAGTGTTTTAAAAATCGAGTTGACCTGACCAGTTGTATCGGGGACCGGTTTGTAGTAAGGGTGGATAAAGTCTGTAGAACGTGTTTGATCCAGTTGAACCAATGAAGTAGAATCGTTACAAAACCTGATTTAATTGTTTTTTTATTCAATCAACTTAAGAAAACCCTAAATTATGGTGACACTCGTTGTTTGATATTTAAAATATTTTTTGTTTTTTATTTGTAGAAATTAGGATGATTAAACTATAAATCATTGCAATTTGGATTGCAATTCAAACACCTAATTCTCAAAATTTAAAAAAATTTAGTTCAAATATCAAATAACAACCACAATAATTTAGGCCTTTCATTTAGTTTAATTAACAAAAAATAATAAAGTCAAGTTTGATAAGGATTTCAGATCATTGAACTTTTTGATATTAAAAAAACATCCTTGTGTGAAAAAAAATTGAGACCAGAAAATGTTAAGTTAATTAAAAAATAGATACCTAAATACTATACGTCAATCAATTAGAGTCAAATAATTATTTATGAAGTTTATAGTTGTCATATTTTTTTATTTCACAAATAATATAAAAGTTTAGGAAGATATTAAAAAATTATAACAAGTATATTACCTAATAGGCAAAGGTTCAAACGAGAACTGTTTTTCGTACGAGAACTGTTTTTCGTACGAGAACCGCGAAAACCAATCTTAGCCGTCCAATTCTCCCTCATTCAATTGGATTGTCCACCCATGAATTCCTTACATGCACCCTGTCACATTTAATCCCCCCATGCTCTTCATCCATGAATTCCATTATCCAAAATGAACGGCTAAGATTAGTTTTCACAGTTCTCGTTTGAAACCCTCCCCTTACCTAATATATAAGCTAAAAAAAGTAGAATACTAAGTATAGTAAAAATATAAAAGTTGAAAATTAGCAGTTATTGTTGGGAAAAATAGACTTACAAATATATCCTCTTTTGTTGACACAAAAATATATAACTTGTTTATATAATTGTATGTATTAACATTAACATATGTGCACATATACATGTATATATTCAATCAAATATATTCTCATCTATAATCTACAAAATAAGCTTCATCAAATGGCCAAGCTCTAATCGTCAAGATCCGAGTTCAAGTAGAAGCCGTTGTCGAAGATTCCTACAAACAAACGTTTGAAGTTTATGAACTTACAAAATAAATAATCAAATGAGTTTAAGTTTTTATAAAATAATTTTTATAAAAACTTTTATAAAAATTGAGACAATTTTTTATAAAATCACAAGTTTGGTAGACAAAGCAAATGAATTCCTATTTTGGAAAATACTAAACATAATCTTCTATTGAAATAAGCCAAAATCATATTTAGCAAAAGGAATCTCTCAAAGAGGTAAACTTCCAACATGCTTTATGCATTTGGTTTTCAAACTACCATTTTCATGATTAAATTCAAACTTAAGAAGTATGGCACTAACCCAACTTTTCTAAAGCTTATTTTCAGTGCATTTTTATGGTAAAAATGGGTTGTATGTGGTTTTGGTAAAAGGTCAACGTCTATATTCACAAGGCTCAAAAAGTTCCAGCAGGTTGACGGTCGATGCCACGGTCGACCGTGGACAGTCTGGACACTTTTTGAGCTTGCGCCTTTTTCCTTATTTAAGGCAACTCAAGTCTTGTTTTTTACTAAGCTCTTGTAATCTGAAAAACACAGAACACATACAAAATCTTGTGAGCTCATATTCTTTGATAAATATTCAATCTTTCAAGATCAAGAATGAAGCAAGAGTGAAAGCCTTCAAAGTTAAAACACTACATTATCTTCTTATATATTTGTAATAGAGTGAGGATCATCTCTAGTCTTAGAATTAGAGAGAAGTGAGGATCATCTCCAGCCTATAGAATTAGAGAGAAGTGAAGATCAACTCTAGACTTTCCAATTAGAGTGAAGTGAGGATCAACTCTAGCCTTTCCAATTAGAGTGAAGTGAGGTTTATCTTAATCTTGTTTGCAAGAGTGAAGTGTAATTCTTGTAAGTTAAAGAGAGAAGTTGTAAAAGGTTTATCTCTACCTTTAAAGAGAGAAGTTAGTGAAGCAACTCTTGGTGGGTGAGGCCAAAGAGTGGATGTAGAGCAAGGTTGTTGTAACACCATATTTTAACCCAAACATTTTTAATTTCATAAACAATGCGGAATCGAATAATTAACCAAAGTGTTTACAACTGTACAAACACTACTGTTTAAATATCAGTATTACAAAACACGGCTCGCCACAAAATAAAATATCAGAGTCCTAGGTGATTACTCCCCAAGCTAACCACTCTCAGCCGAGCCGCTGACTTACCAAAACCTGTAAAAAGAGTGAGAGGTGGGGGATTAGCACAAAGCTAAGTGAATGGAGTCAAACCACAACAGATATATCAGCAAATAACCGCATCAATATCAACAACACATAACAGATAATCGTGCCCCGGGAAGACCGGCGGTTCTGCAGGAACCTTCAACCAATGCCGGCCAAAGCAAAGGTTTACCGATAGTTCATTTGCTATTCTCACACAGTATTACCTTAAGTTGCAACAAATGCATCAAAAGATCCCAATACTGATTAGCCGATAGCAAACCAACCCAGCCCATATGCCCAGCCGAAGCTGACTTCCCAATCCTCATGTATACATATCAATGACGCACAATTAATTAACAATCAACAGTTAATCAATTATCAGACAAACAGTCTATCCCTGCGTCAAACCAATAACAGTTGCAACCCAAGCCAGTTACAACTAATAACATATGTGAGTAAACGTCCACTCACCTCAAGCTTTCAGTTTCTCCACTCAGTGATTTTATATTACCGAGCCTTGCTTGTTCCTGAGAACACAACAAACTGAAATCAGTATCCAATTCATAAATATATATACCAATCATATATTTATATCCATTTAATCCAACATAACATGTATGATTCATATATGCATACACATATAACATAGCATTTAAACAATGCAAATCAACAAGTCCAAACTATCGGATTTTATGTGAAATCCGATACTACCATTGGATTTCACCAAATCCGCAACCC
Organism: Dittrichia graveolens; assembly: GCA_038502395.1. NCBI lineage: Eukaryota > Viridiplantae > Streptophyta > Magnoliopsida > Asterales > Asteraceae > Dittrichia > Dittrichia graveolens. Next base: position 17,647,872 of record JARJIL010000006.1, read on the forward strand.
TCCATCGGATTTCATAAGATCCGACACATCCTTCGGATTTGACCAAATCCGCAACCTCAATCGGATTTCCACACTTGCATTAAACTTGATACCTGTAATCAGTTTTCATAATTGGAATCCATCATCGGATTCCACACTTTCAGATTTAAACCATCGGATTTCGACATTAGGATTACCCACATGCGGATTTAGGAACAATCGGATTTTATAATAAGTCTCGGATTACATACATCCGGATTCAACACCCGGATTTCACTTAGAATCGGATTACACAAGAATCGGATTTCATCATCATCACCAAAATCCGCCTCCTTCATCATTTCAAAAATCCGATACACTCAAACCTTGCATACATCTTATATCCAGATCATAAACAAGTTCATATAAACACATATAAACATGTTTAAACACCCAAGCATGCATCAAAACATCCTTTAACACCAAGAACATCAAATCCGATTACTTCATAAAGCATGAGCATATGATGTTCATATCAAATCCATTCAAAAACCATAGCATGTTAATACTAATTGAAGTATAACAACAAGAATCAAAGAAGAATCAGCAACCTTTGAAACTTGAATCACACAATCAAGAAATCACGAATCTGATTACTTCTTGCTTTCTTTGCTCTCGGGTTTTCACACTAAAACACACACACATGCAAACTTGATAATGACAAATTCATCAGTGAAACCCACGTATAAACACATTTAACAACCTAAGCATGAGGTGTCACCCTCTAAGTCACTTGCATGCATACACACACACAAATCCGATTACATACATACATATATATATAACCGTACATATATATATTCTAAATGTATACCCTCATATAATCCTTTAATTAATAAACTAATTAAAATCATATAATTCAGTAATAACAAGTAATAATCACAAGTTAACATACCAAAGTCACCTAAACTACTAGGTCCGATCTGAGGATGTTACAGTTGTTAACCCTTGCTTGAACCACTATAAATCATTGTGTCCTAGCTACTTCATTGGTGATATCTTTCTTCCTTAAACTCTTTAATTACTTGGAAATATTGTTAAAAACTTTAAAAAAGTGAGCATATAACCTATTGACCCCCTCTAGTTTCTAACAGTTATTTTTCTTATAATATAATAAGAAAGTAGAGTATTACCTTAAAATAATTTATAAGTCAATCAACCAAGGCATGTTGTTTTTAAATTTATATATAGGTGAAATAGGTTTTATTCCTTAATAACTCAAGTACAACCACATGTGTTCAAATGCCGCAAAGTGAATCTGGTACACAAATTTAACAAACACACTAAAAGCCATACATGTGATCAAATATTCTCGATTCCATGCCAAAACTACACTCTCTTTTCTTGCCTATCACACACACACACACATCATGTCGATTGCCGGCTATTGATCACCATAAAGACACTACTTGTATTAATACTTTCTTGACTTCGGTCCGCTTCCACTTAACCACCACGACCCTCTAGACACAATGCGATTACTTTAAGATTCGAGCCATCTCAAAATTATCACTTCTTTATCTTGTTGTTCCATCCTTACTTTCACTCATTTACCATTGCTTTACCTTATCTTCATCTCATCCTTATAACCATTTGCTGACCTCTTCTTCCTTTTGTTTCCTTTGATCTTCCTTTCGTTTCTCTTTAAAAATTCCCTGAAACTGACTACACCATGTCACCGTCATTCCTGTTTCATATATAAGACTTGTTCGTCTACCAACCATGCTTCCATAAACACCGTCACCAAAAACTTTAGCATGCCAACAAAACACCAATCTTATAACATTTCATATCTAACCCAAACCAAACCTTCCTATCCCATATTATCTAACCCAAACTATACAGAATTTAAAAATTGGAAGAAACACTCCGGAGCTTTAAGATATTTATCACAAACAAAGAAAACCAGATCTCAGTTTATTCCAACCTTTTTACTCCATGGTTAATACAAATAGCATCCATCCTCAGAAAAACCCTCGCGTCACCTGCCTTTTTTATATATAGGGAATTACAAAGTGATACGTGTGTGTATAATCTTTAGTGTTCACTTATACATCTTACGATTTACCAAACAGAAACTGCAAAAGTCCGTGACTCTACGCAACCTCCCCTTATTACACCAACCCAAAACCCCTTTTATCTCAATTGTAACATAAATCCTTCATACATTATACCCTATATAAGTTTTTGAGGTTTTAATTCAAAATCAATTGACTATGAGTGAAGTAGCCCATGACTCCTATTAAGCATACTCTGCATAGATAACCAACCCATAATTCTTGCTCAGAAGAAACCCACCTAAAGACATGATCTATAAACACTCTTTTGAAGATTGAGACATAAGTGTGTGTGTGCGCGCGATAAAGAATTATCCCCTTATTTCACCTTTTAAAACGACCTTGAAGATCGTGTCACTACCCAAATCCCCCATATGTCTCCAAACCAAATCCACCCTTTAACCAATATATGATTCCATAACCAAACTTTTAGAAGTCAAGTCATGAAAACCGTAACATCCACGTTAAGAAGCACCATCCTACTTACTAATATATCATGCCTTCTCATTATTGCATATAACAAGTCTTGCATTCATTAAATTTGCCCATTTTGCCCACAAATCCACTTCCAATATGTCAAATCTTAAAATAAAAATCACTTATATTCTGTCATCTTTATCTTTATTTTTCTTGGCAAATCTTCAATTCTCCATGACCACCTCCTTTGTATCACTCATAGTAACAACTTTTCCAACCAACTTCCTTTTCTTTGATTTCAAAATTAGACATGCTTGGTAAGATTAGCTTCTGCTTCCACCGAGTTCAACGCCGAGGGACCATAAAAGATACACACTACTTCACCCTTTTTATGCTTTTACTCAATCACTAGATTACTGTTTTCAATACAAGTCACGTGTATATATCACATCAAATAAGATAAATCCAGATACCATATGAGGTCTAAATAGAGACACTCTTTTCTAAAACCCGACTTATGTTATGAAGTGGATAGGTAAGGCTTACGTCTGTTATGATTTTTTTAACAGCAGAACACATACACACACCCTCTAATCCTACTACGTACTAAATATTCAACACCTAAGTCCACTATGTGATTTGAATCCACAACCATGAAAATCACCTACCACACCTAATATATACCACTAGGCTATAAGCCTATAAGTCCATTGGTTACGTATGCTATTAATTATCCACGTCATTTAGAATCAGTCGAATTGGGCAAAGGAAAGTGGTAATAATAGGCGTAGGACCGATGGTTACCTACACTTGTACCTATTTACGACATGGTGTAGTGATTGGGCATGCTTTCATGTGACATTTGTTTTCCAGATATTTTCCCTCCTTTTGAAATCAAATGAATAATTGTGAAATTAATTTTCTCAATGATCATACTAGAAAAAAGCTTATTCATATTTATTCTCATACAAATATTATAAAATGCCTTTTAAAGATTAAAAATACTTAATTAAATTTGACTCCATAATTTAATTATACTTTCGGTCTCTCACATCACAAGCATGAAGCATGAAGCATGCATTATTCTTTTTGACAAAGTTTGGTTCTTTATAACTTATTCGCAGGTTAGTAATCATTAGAAGAACATGCTTTTCATATTTATTATCACTTTAAATAATTTGTTTAATCTTCATTATACCAAAACTATATATCTTAAACATTTTGGATATTTTTATCTACAAAATAATCAATTTTCATATCATATTTTAGTCTGTAAAATAGACAAAAATCTTGATAAAAACTCTAAACAATAAAACCCATAAAATATGGTAGAAGCCTAAACAATAAAATTGCATGAATATTATACACACATATAAACTTTTATTTGGTGTTTTATTCATGCAATTTTTAACCTTTATTGTAACCTTTATTTTAATTAATTATTTATTTAGTGTGATACTAATTTTTAGCTTTAGTAATCTTATTGAAATAAGAATACTTATACAAGAAGATGAGAGTGGAAATGAAAGAATTGGACGATAAAACGTAGTAAAGAATTATTAATCGTCAGACCATGTGGTAAACGTAAACTCATTGATCAAGAAGGTGCGGGGGTCTATATGAACCATATAAAGGTTAATTTGAAATATATATACTTAGAATATGCAATAAACATAACCTTTTAGTATTCATCTTCCTACTCGTCAAAATGATATAAAATTTTAATTGGTCGATTTGCACCATTTGGTGTTTGACCAAAAGTCAGGAATCAACATTTCAATGATTCTATCCAAAGTTTGAACAAAGATTTTGAGTTATCACAACAAAGAATGCCAAAAAGTTTACCCCAATAGATCATTAGTCGACTGTGATGCCAAAAAGTTTGCCCATAATATTATTACTTGAGACATTTTATTTTATAATTACTTTATTTTTTTGAATGATGTTTTATAAGCATTTGATTCTTTATTTTAAACTAACTCTTACATGTTATAAAACACTTCATATATGTGCGGGTGTGTAGTGTGTTTACACTACACACACCTAGAGTTTTATATATTTTTTAATTTTTATTACTTATGATAAACAATAATCTAATAAATAAGTGAATCTTAACAATAAAATCATTAAATCGATATAATATATATAAATATCCTTATTATATAAATGTACTAGACTACCAGACTCGATTATAAAAAGTAATAGTTTGAAAAACTTATAATATATACCATCCAACGTATGAAAGTATGGTAAAAAAATCCGATAAGTTGACTTTCAACTATAAATAAAATAAACTGATTAAGCAAGAAACATAATTTAATCATGTACGAAAAAAATATGACATTTTTCGTCAAACTCAAATGTTTAATAATTTTAAACTTATAGCAAGTTCATTTGTTATTGATAACCATATTCTTCTAACTTTAAATTAGTTCAAAAACGTTATATTGAATTATATCCTTGTAAAACTTCTAAATTACATATATATCCTTATAAAACTCTAAATTACATCTATATCCTTTAAAACCTTTTAAACTCTCAAATATATCCAAATAACTATTTTTACAATTAATTAAACTATTCCAATATAAAAAACTATCTCCAAATCCATATATTTATAGATTTACCATTCTATCCTTGCCTAAACATCAATATTCCTTTTTATCTCCCTGGAATACATGTATCCTTCCTACTAATTGAGTCTTCCCAAATCCTATCTATGTACAATGACGACTGATCCCTTCGATCGTGTCTTTTTTCCCATCTTCGAAGCAACTCACTGCTCCCCACCGATCGAGCTCGAGAATGGAACCCGGCCTTCGTCTCCAATTGTTAATCTCGGTTTTCCCCACCGATTAGGTCCATATCCATCGTTTATCATCTGTAGTGAAAAACAAAACCCTAACTCTTCATTTGAAGCTTTTTTCTATTGTACAGAGCCATTGATTTGTTCAATGGTAAAGAAGGTAATTTTCAAAGCAATCGATTTGTTCAATTGATTTGAAGCTTGATTTGTACAAATCCATCAACATATTTCTTGGGGCAATTTGCGTTAATTTTTTTGTTTCAATTGGTTGGGTCGGTTGTGTTTGAGGTGTACAAAGCCACCACTTGCTATAAAATCGCTTACACCAAAGTTGTTGGTGGTTGACTTTATAAACTCCTCTTCGAAGGCCATTATATGTAGATGGAGTTGTAAATACAGTTCAAATCAAATGTTAAAAAGAAACTGCAAGTGCATCACTTGAGAGATGTGAATAATGGAGAAGGTTTTTGTAACACGTGGAAAGGAGGAAAAGAATAGAGATAACAGACTTACTTCAATCAGTACACTGAAAATTTGCTAACTAATATGTTTATGTTGTAAATTATATTAGAGGTAGATTAAAAAGGATGAATCTGAAGATAAAGGGTTTTTGATGTTTAGGTAAGGGTAATATGGTAAGTGTATAGATAAATGAATATAGAGATAATGTTTTTATTATATTTATATAGTTTATTTATCCTAAAATAAGTACTTGGGTATATGTGAGAGTTTAAAACATTTAAGAGGATATAGATGTAATTTAAAGTTTTATAAGAATATATATGAAATTCTACCTATTTTATAATACAAAATAAAGTTTGTTGAATACAATAGTAATTTTAACAAATTTTATTTTTGAACTGTTTATAAATTTGACAAATACATTAGTACATATGGGTAATTGGGCAAGTTCAAATAGTTTAAGTGGTTTGGTTAGTTTAATTAATTAATTGTTAAGATAAGTTAAAATGGAGTTGATTAAATAGAACAAGATGAATCGTGCATCCATAAATCCATCCGTGTGAAAGATAATTGGATGAAGAGAGGGACAAAAATGGAAAATACTAAAAGCAAAGCAGCGAGCGAGGGAGGGAGAGGGAGGGAGGGTCCACATGTCAATGCTGACAAACAAAAGAGACTTTGCTTGCTTTGGGTCACACACACACACATACATACTACCAGCTTCGGTACAAACTACAAAGAACCATCCTTTCAACTTTCAACTTGCCCCCCTAACCTTATTTCTCTTTCTCTCTCACACACAAACACACACACTTCAAAAGCCTCGCTATCATCATCATATGGACTAACTCTGAATCAATATCCTAATCGCGATACCTTTTTCTTGGTAAATCTAGTCGATTCTTTTGTTTTTTGTTTCAAGATTCCTTCAATTCCTGTTTTTTTGTTGATTCAATTGCGGTTTTGACTTCGGAATGCTTTTGTAGGGTTTCGTTTTTTGTTTGTTTCTTTGTTTCGGGAGTGGAGATTTCGTGAGATGAGCAAAGAACGGCCACCGGAGCCGCTTGATTTCTTCATTTGGACGGTTGAGGTATGCTTGATTACTTCTAGTTTTCTATCTACAGATCTTGTGCTTCAATTGGGTCTTGAAATTCAAAACGCGGTGTGTAATTGGGCGTTCCGTTGTTATAATCGAGAAATGTGGGAGGGAAATTGAAACTGTTGAGCTTTTTGGGATCATGTCTTCGTTTCATGCTAGGGATTCTATGCGTTATAATTTTCTATACACAATCACAGCTTTATTCATAAATTCTGATTAGAGTTGTTTCACTTGTTGGGAGATTATGCTCAATTCAGGCTTCAAAAAGCATTATCTGTTTGATTTGCTGTGATTTTTGGTGGGGAGATGAGTAATTCAATAGTAGTTAGTGGTTCTATATTTGCTCTTAGTTCCTGTTTTGGTCATGATGCCATTCTTTTCTGTTCAAGTTTCTTTTCAAATGCAACAAGGGGCTTGGCATTAGAAGAGCATTTACAGTAGAGAGAAAGAATTCTAATTTTTACATCTATAGACAATGCATATTGATTTGTCCTGCCATACAAGGAAATAAGTTTCTCTGGTTGACATTTTAAAATAACAAAGCACTTGGTTTCTTTTTAATCACACAAACATTGTAACAACTGGTGGACTTTGGTACGCTTGTAACATCAATTAGCTACAATGATACCATACAATACCATGGTCATGGAACTTCCAAATGTCAGAGCGAAAAATAAAAGAGATTATGTTTTTGTGTGAATTGTCATTCTTTTTTGAATTACACTGCACTATGTTTCTTGAGGAATATTGCATGGTAATTGACACTATGTTGTCAAATACTGTCTCCCAGGATGTTGGCCTTTGGTTGGAGGAGATAAATCTGGGCGGGTATCGCCAAACTTTTAAAGAAAACGGTGTTAATGGGGAGTATCTGGAAGGTATGTCCATGTTTACAACCGAGCAAATTCTGCGGTTTATTCGACGTTGTCACATGAAATGGGGAGATTTTATAACGCTATGCAAGGAACTCAGAAGGATTAAAGGTTATATCTCTCAAATTGTGTTTTTACAATCCTGTATTAGTTAGTCTGTCTCTTACATGCTCCGCTCTTTGTGCTTATTACTTTAATAATTTGGAATTATCACTATTTACATAGAGATAAAATTGTCCGTACATAGTAGAAGTACCATATAAGAAGTATTTATGGATAATCTTTTAATGTGGATAAATTTGTGTTCCTGGCAATTAACCAAACAAGTGAGCTACTTGAGCAAGCCTAACCTTGCTGTTTTGAATAATTGTTATGAATCTACATTGGTTAGCACTCTTATATATTGGAATCGCTTGTCATACGATAAAGCATTAGGTTAATTTAATATATTAGTGTTTTTTACTATGCCATATATAAACGTGGAACTTGCTAGCTTTACGCCTGTATCATGTGTTCAAACTACTTGTCTAGTTCATCCGTTAATGGCTGCCATTTTCTTATTCCTGCCTAATAATTTTTTATTGCTTCTCAAACTGCTTTCTTTTTCTTCCTTTAACGAAGTAAGTAAAGTCCAAACACAAGTACTTCATTCCTATGCACAAGTAGTTTAGCTCCAAGAACAATTAGTTGATTTGCAGTCACCATGGAACAGTGATTGAGATGTTAACAGAATATGCCAATATGGTATGTGATGAGCCGAATAACAAGGAAATGAAGATCCAGCTAAACGTTTGTAATTTCACAAGGTCGGGTGCTATTGTTTTTGTGTTTCCTGGACACTTATTTGATTCAACAGTAGATCAGACTATCAGATTTTCATGTTACTATTGCTGTTAGAGAACATGGTGCCTGGTAGCAGAAGAGAGATTTGAATGATGTATCAACTCTCATGTTCCTTTTTGGAACTATAAAATATGAGTGTTTTCTTTTTTTAATGCAGCAGGAAACGATTGGAAAGACGAGGGCATTTATCTTATATTACTAAGAAACTACCATTATGAAATTATCTTACACACTTTTAGTCTCATGAAAAAAACAGAATTTCCCATTTTTGAAATGTTTTACTAATACAAATTTGTCCATTTTTATCACAAAAAATCCATTCTATTGATTTCGGGATGTCCCTATTTTGTAATTACTGCTGTCTTGTTGAGTATTTTGTTTGGTGAGCAATCAAGCACGTATAGATCTATGTTCTTATTTAAACGTTATAACTTTAATGGGACCCGGGTTCAATCCTCGCAGGGTGTAAACATCTTGGATGGACAGGGGGAGTATAGGAAACAACCACATAATGCCACATACATTAGAGCATAGCTCGAATTCCCCCGGGAACTTGCTAAAGCGGGTTTTAGAAAAATCTTTAATGCAACTGATTGGGCATTAATCTGAGATTAAATTGCCTTTAACATTCAATATGATAAGTAGGGGACAGTTAAGATTTAATTTTACATGAAGCTTTTAGGTTGTTAATTAGTAATTTCTAGCTTATCATTCGCTTAAAAAGTTGAGATGATCTTAAGGAATAATACTGAGTAGGGGTGTATACGTACGGCACCCGAATTCAGAGTCAACATCCATGGATTTCTGCATGAGTTAATTGAAAATCTTGACACTTGCATTTGTATTTGGCAGATACTTTTTAATCACTTGGACAAAATAAATAAATTAAGATACAATATCTGTGTAAACCATAGGTTGGGGCATAAAAATGAAACCAACTTTTGTCTGATAATTGTGTCATTATTTTAGGCTGGGAAAAAACCATTGAAGTTGTAAGTTTTTTGATTTACATAAGATGGCTGCGAATCTCCGCCACATCACTGTTTTGATAGATTACTGGGTTTGAAGCAAAGAATTAATCTTTTTTTTACACTTTGATGGCTGTCTCTGATATTTGTGACCCAAAAAAAGAATCCTGGACAAAAGTTTGTTCCCCTTTCTTACAAGTAACTCTTAGAACATGACTTAAATGCTAATTCACAGTTTTATGCCTCATCTTTTTTTGTATAGAAAGGTTTAATGAAATCTGATGATTCATTTATCTGTAGAGTAGTGTCAAATGATGGGTCTTTGTTTGTACTCTACAGTTGCTTGCTTGAAAGGGGAACAAAAAGTCCGCAGGCCATGGTGGGCTCCATCTTGCCTTTCGATAGTCTTTGTGAGGGTGGCAAAGCGTAACAGGCAATCACGGGTCGTTTCCATGAAACTAGAACCTTGAGTGAACACAGGGAAGGATGTATTATACATCTATAATCCTGATTAATCAGTATTTTGTCAGGGTACCAGATGTTTGATACATCCCATCAGTTCCACCCAACGGGATATCCACACATGTTCTTTTGTTTCATTTTCCTTTTAGAAATCAAACTAGCAAAGAGTATCTTCTCTGATGTGTCTTGAATTGGGTGTGGCGGTTCTTCATGGAGGATGCGCAAAAGCCGTGTTATACTGTATCTTATTATATGTGTCAAATTTTATTTTGTTGCTTTTGTGTAAAGTTGAAGATTTATAGCATAATACGGAGATGAAAATTGTATTGTATTTTGTGTAGATATGTTGGTTCCTCTGCTCAAAACCAAGTTTCCTGTTGATATTCTTGATTAGACGAGTTGGATGGTGGCGGTTTATGTCTTTATGATCGATGAATGATCTCTAGCACCACCCAAAGCCACTAAAAGCAACCTCTAGCGAGTAGTGACGCTACTAAGCTCCCGTTTGGTTAAGTGGGATTGGGCGTTGGAATCGTTAATCCTGGGTTACCTTAATCTTTTTAGACCATCGGTATAGGTATAGCATCGGGTTCCTCCTTTTGGTTCCATTAGGTTAGCGGAAAACATCCATACTAACCCCCCCACCCCCACCAAATATGATTGGCTCTCATCCACAAGTCCCCCAGCCCAATGCCTTCCTCACCTCACCTCACCCCACCCCCCTTTTTTCAAAATATATCCATTGAATAAGGATAAAAAATATTATTTCACATTTACAAACACTATATAAACACACTTTTTACACATTTTTTTCATACAAAACACTCTCTACTTCTTAATCGCTTTTACCATTTCAACAAATATTATCTATTTACCTCATGGATTCAAATTCCACTACACTAAAATCCGGGCGCAACCGAACGAGGTATTCGGGTTCAACCCTACAATATTCGGATAGTTTGTCCCGTGGCTAAGGCTTCCAACAATTTACGCAATCTTCAGATAACCCGTTCTGGGTAGACAAGTCCATGGGCTTCTAACAAGGTTTTATTTCACACCAATTTACATATCAAGAGTTGCTTCAACAAGGTTTTGTTCCTGCGGATTTTGCACTTCCTTCCCCGTCTTTCAATACTCAAGTAGCACTAAGCCAATTTTGAATCCTGACCGAACCATAGATGCCACAATCGCAAGAAGACAAAATTATTTTCGAAAACCAACCGGAAACACCACAATCGCAACCAATACCACAAACGGGGAAGGGAAAGAGAAAGAAGTGATATCATGGAGTACCGATGAGGAGGTGATGTTGGTATCGTCGCGGCTTGACGTTTCGGAGGACCCTGTTATTAGAAATACACAATCAAATGGTATAAAAATTTATTCTTGTATATTATTTATATAAATATTAATATGTTGTTATTATTATTATTATTATTATTATTATTATTATTATTATATACAAATGTAGGGAACTTTTGGGGTCGCATTCTTGATGTGTGTCACCGGCAAATGAATCATGGAGAGTATAGCAACATTCATCAAGTGAACTGCAAATTTAAATATTTGAACACGAAGTTATCTAAGTTTGTTGGCATCTATAACAACTTGATAAATATTAGAGGTAGTGGAACACACGAAGCATGTCTTTTACAAACAGCGCATGTCCGATACTGAATGGATAACAAGGGGTGGCATTCACCCATGAACTAGCTTGTGACTTCATTAGTAGACGGTATACTTGGTGTCATATAAATAGTGTCTCCATATTTTTAGTGAAAACACTACAGCTCCTAACTCCAAATCATGAGTAGTGTAGTTTTTCTCATGAACTTTCAATTGTCTCGAAGCGTAGGCGATAAATTTGTCTTTTTGTATTAAAACACATCCCAAACCTTGGTGTGGTGCGTCGCAATAGACCACAAAGTTTTCTGTTCCAGTTGGTAATGCCAAGATAGGTGCGTTGCATAGCTTTTGCTTCAAGGTTTGAAAGGCTTCTTCTTGCTTATCTCCCCACATGAATTTCTTATCCTTCTGAGTCAAATTCGTTAATGGTTGGGCCACGCGTGAAAAGTTTTCGATGAAACGCCTATCATATCCTGCCAAACCAAGAAATTGCCGAATCTCAGTTGGCGTCTATGGTGCTTCCCACTTATTGATTGCCTCGATCTTTGCTGGATCGACATGAATTCCATTCGAATTAACTACGAGACCAAGGAAGTGTACTTCTCGGATCCAAAATTCTCACTTAGAGAATTTGGCATACAACTTCCGGTCTTTGAGTAGTGTTAGGATTAATTTCAAATGTTGTTCATGATCTTCCTTGCTTCGCGAATAGATGAGAATGTCGTGTATGAACACTATTGCAAACTTATCTAAATATGGTATACAGACCCTATTCATTAAGTCCATAAATACTGCTGGAGCAATAGTCAACCCAAAAGGCATAACTAAAAACTCGTAATGTCCATAGCGGGTTCTAAAGGCGGTCTTAGGGACGTCTTCTTCGCGAACTCTCAATTGGTGATATCCAGAGCGAAGATCGATTTTTGAAAAATAGTTGGCGCCTTCAATTTGGTCGAACAGGTCATCGATTCGAGGGAGAGGGTATCGGTTATTGATAGTCAACTTGTTGAGTTCCCGATAGTCGATACACATTCGTAGCGACCCGTCATTCTTTTTGTCGAAAAGAACTGGGGCTCCCCGAGGGGATGAACTTGGTTGAATAAAACCTTTATCGAGTAGTTCTTGTAGTTGTGCCGACAGCTCTTGCATTTCTGATAGGGCCAATCGGTATTGTGCTTTCGCCACGGGAGCTGCTCCAGGGACTAGATCAATATGGAATTCGACTTGCCGATTCGGGGGTAATCCTGGCAAATCTTCCGGAAATACTTCAAGAAAGTCTTGTACGACGGGAATTTCTTGAATTTTTTTCTCACTGGTTTTCTTATTGATTATATGTGCTAGGAATGCCTCGTTTCCTTTTCTTAAAAACTTTCCCATCTTGATGGAGGAGATTATCTTAAAATCCTTTCCGGACTTTTCTCCATACACATTAAGTGTTTCACCATCGGACGTCAGAATTCGTACGATCTTTTTGAAGCAACAAATTTCTGCTCGATGGCTAGAAAGCCAATCCATCCCAACAACTATGTCGAAACTTCCCATTTCAAGTTGGATTAGATCTATGCTATACGTTTTATCGGCTAAGCCCAAGGTACAACCAGGGATTATGTCCTTAACAATTAAGAAAATTTGTTATATATGTCCTTAGAAACAAATTTAGTTATATATGTTATAAAATGAGATATAAATATAGGTGGAAAGATATATTTATGAGTTCGAGACTGATTTTGTTGTTACTGTGTTTTCAAGAAACACCAAGACTCCGTAAAATCAGATATCTGAGTTACGCGTTTGAAACCACGAGGTGAGTGGATGTTAACTCGTGGATGGTAAAGATTATGGTTGATGTTATTGATGTGATGCATGTGTATGTTATTGATAGACTGTTGAGTCTGATTGTTGTTTGTGATTGTTGATTGATTATATCTGTTGCATGACTATTTGACCGATACGCGGTATTTGGATGATATTGAGTTGCGTTTGAGAAGTCAGATTCACGTAGAATTAGGCTGGGCTCGTCTGCTGGTTGGTTGAACAGTTGTAGTCCTACTGATGCATGGGTTGTGTCAGAGGGGAATTTCACTATGCCAATTCAGTAGAGGGCTATCCGTAAACCTTTGCTTTGGCCGGCATTGGTTGTAGGTCTTCTTGTTTATGTGATTACATGCATTGATATTAACTGTTGATGTTTGCCTTTGGGATTTACTTTTTCTCACTTAGCTTTGTGTTAATTTCCCTTAGTTAATGCTTTTGCAGGTTTGTGAGTCGTTGGTGGTTGTAGAAAGAAAGCTCGACCCTGCTCTGATATGTTTTGAAGTTTAAAAGGAAATGAGCCATTCGTTTTTGTAACACCTAGATAGTTGTTGTTGCTGTTTGTGAGCAGACGTTTTAATTTGTATATATTCGTATTATATGTAAAGTGATTCGATTTAATTAAGCTTCCGCAACGCAGTTTAAAAAAATGGCTTCGGTTTTCCAGTGTTACATCAAGGTTGAAAGTCCTTTGTTTGTGAAGAAGATGGGTTACTAGAGAATACTTGAACAAAAGATGATGAAGTTTAGTAAGAACAAGTATGAACACTTTGCATGCAAGATGAAGTTTTATCTCTGTAATACTTTGAATGTTGATTGCTTAGAATAGAATTACAATTGGCAAAGGTTTCTTTTCAAACCTAGTTTGCAAGGCATTTATACAAAAGCCTCGTGGGCTTAAAAGCCACATGGGCCCAATAGCTAACCAACTAGACTAACTAGGAGTTACATAAAGAAAGTGGGCTAAGCCCATTACTACATCTAGTCTACTAAAGTTAGTTTAATTACAACAAAAGAAACACAAGGCAAACAAAACAAATAAATATTTAACATTTTCCCCCTTTTGTTGCCTTGTGCTTGAGCAGGTATTGATCATCTGCTTCTTTGACCAAGAAGCCTTTCTTAGCTCCTTATGGCCTTTCTTTCTTGAATCTTTTCCTCCAGCTGATCCGCAATCCTAGTCATTTTCACTAACTCTGATTGATCTGGTAAATGTCGGTTATTGAAGCAAGTTCTGCGGAATTTTGATATACATCTTTGAAGCGTTCCATGAGAATATGCACTTAGCTCAGAGAGTCTAAGAAATGATTTGCAGCCGTTAAGGTTTGTCATGATGAATCCATCGGCTCCTTCATAATCCTCATTATATTTTTCAATAATTGTGTATTTTCTATGCTTATCAAGCTTAGAATGCTGTTGGTTGGGCCTTTGAACATTTATCTTTGCGAGATCAGCCTCAGCACCTAGCTGTAAATCATGAGTTCTGCACAGAAGGATTTTCTTTCGCATGAAGTCTCTCAGAACTTTGAGAGCTCTTTGTTCTTCCTGGTTCTTCCCGGTTTTACACGCCAACTCTGTAGGAAATCCATGCACGCTAACACCCGTACGCAGCGGAAGCAACGTCATCAAAAACCGGGGTTTTCGGGTATTAAAACCGACATGCATGTATTCCCCAAGTGGGGATCATACTTGGCTCGTCACATTCAATGTGTATACTAACAAGTCGAAAACACATATTTGACCTATTAGTTACCGGATCATTTTCAACAATATCCGGTTTCCTTATATGTGACACCATGTACAAATGTGTCTATGTTAAGGAACGAATTGCGAGATAATATCATCTACTAGTTGTTTGGAACGATTTTATGAATTAAAGATACCATCTTGGAGGAATTTCTTGAATTTGACCAAATGGGTCTTTAATGGTGATATGATGATTCAAACTTGAATCATATGTTAAAAGCGAAATTAGACATATGTTATGATTCAAACAAATCATGTTCTAGAAGGAAAATAAATAAAATTTGTTTCTAAGTATATTTTTATTATAACTAACCTAAGTCCCATATTGTACATAGCTAAATTAGACATAGGTGATCAAGCTTTGTCTAATTGAGGTATAACAATGTGGTACTCAACTTAATTATATTATCAATACACTTGATTCATTTTAAACAAGATTATTTTGAAAATCATTTTCATGAACCTTTGGTTATAGATTGAGCTTTCCGTTAAGGAAAAAACCGGTATTCTTTATAACCTCCGGCTCTGATACCAAAGCTGTCACACCCCGCTAAAGCGGAAACACGAGTTGTCACAACACAAGGGATCATCGCACAAGGTAAATAGACAATAACCAATATATTAATTTAACAAAGTAAGTGGTTCGGATAAACCATAAATAGAGAGTTACACAACCAAATAATGTTTAAAGGACATTGTGTCGTACGATGCATAAATAAAATAGAAATTGTTTTTATAAAATGTGGAGATGAAGATGAAGATTCCACACATCGTGCTTCTATGCATTGTACCTAACGACGGTCACCTGAAAGCATGGGTAAACGAAAAAAAACGGTAAACTACTAGAGTTGGAAGATGCATTATATTGCCCAATACGTTGCACATGGTAGTAATATACTATGATGATTATAGCTTGATCCATTATCCAACCTAACGGACAACCAATTCCCCAAGAACAAACCTAACGCCCATATTAAATGACGTTAGTAGTGGTAAAGTACATCTATAGTTCGTCAACCATAAATGGGAGACGTCGGAATCTCCAAATAGCGCTACTTACAAATACCATCGGCTCACTAGCGGAGTTAAAGGATAATGTCCAAAAAGAGGGCCTTACAAACGATAACCCAAGAACATCAAAGAATAATACCATAGTGTACAAAATCATATTTGAAATATATAAGAAGTTATGCAATAAACTTTTCATGAAATGAATACACATGCTTTCACCCCAAAAATAATATGAAATACGGTAAAAAGGGGCTATGATATTCACTTGGTATGCAAATGTGTTAACTTGTAAGGGTTTCTTGTTTCTACCGAAGCTCCTTTCCTAATATAAGAAGTATGTAGCTCTATTAGACTTATTTTATTTATTACTTTGTATTATTACCAATTATTTTTTATTAATTTATTTATTAAATTTTCAAAGGTTTTCTCTATTTTTCCTTAAGTCATAGGTGTTCACTGGAATTTTTATTTCCTTAAGTTAAACTGTAAAAATTAAAAACTGTATTCTAAAAGTCATATTAAGGCTTAATAATATTTTAATATAACCTTAATACATGTTTGGAGAATGTCCAGCAAAAATATAGGAATTTATAATCTATATTTAATATTTTTAATAATTAAAAGTATATAAGATGTCCACTGATCTGTGTCTGGATGACATATTGTTACTAAAAAGTATGTTTAGGGCTGATACGAGTTCGTTTTTACATTATTCAAAATTGGAATTAACCACGACTCAAAGATGAAACTTTTAAAAAAAACTAGACGTATTTTGACCCAAGAATGAGTAAGTTATACGTGTTTAAAGTGTACCTTTTTAAATCTGTCAGATTTCCAGATTCAACATATGTGTCTTATTAAATATGTTTGAAGGATCAAACCTTCATGAAAATTAGTGAATCTAGGTTTAAATGAAAGGTAACAATTTAAACTAAGATTAGCAAAACGAATCAACTGATTTTGATACCTAGAACTCCATATATAACAAAAACAATGGGGGAGTTCTAGCTTAGAATCTGCTAGATTATGACTTCTCTTTGCTTTATGGGTCATAACTTTAATATAACATATTTATATTCATGATTAATCATCTTGTATGAGTATAAGCTTTGATAATCCATGTGTTCCTTTCAACAATGGTAGGATGATACACATTTTATGTGTTCCTTACAACATTTGGTAAGATGATACACATGCATGATCAAAGTCTTATTTTCTTGATTTTTAGTTGATTATGTTCCATACAACAATGGTAGGATGATGCACATTTCATGTGCTCCTTACAACATTGGTAGGATGTTAATATTTACATGATTATAGATAATTAAAAGAAATAAGATGAACATCAAAGAAAATAAATAAAAAGAAAGAAAAGAAGAAAGGTAGAAGAGTAGAGATGGATTTGTTATGATCATCTTACCAACTCTTCTTCTTTGATCTTTCTTTGATTTTCAAAAGATGAACAAAGCTTGATGATCTTGGGAGATTTTGTTGGTGAAAGAAGAAGAGGGAAAAGAGAAGAGATGAAGTGTGGTGGTAAAGGAAATGATGAAGAGTAGTAGGGGGCTTTTATAGAGCATCGGGGAGTTCAAGTGCCAAGTCTTTGGAAGAGAAGGAGCCAAGAGAAACGAGGAGGGGGGGTGGTATGGCCGGCCTAAGGGGGTGTTTCTTTTTTTTTTTGTTAAATATTATGTGTAATTAGTTTAAAATAAATTTTGTATAAATGGTGATTTTGTTTAAATCTTTAAATTAACAAAGTTTTAATTACTTTTATGAGTTTATATATATATGTTTTATATTTGAACTTATTTATATTTATTATGATGTATTTAATTATTGTTATTATTATTATTATTGTATATGATTTGTAATTCTTGACATTTAATAATTCGGTTTTTCGAGCTCGTGAAGGTTCTAACCATATAGGCGGAATTTTTATGGAATCTAATATTATTATTAATGTATTTAAATCATAACTAATATTTTTAGTCATACCAGGCTTAAAGTTAGAATTTCTAATGGCTAACCTGGGAAATTTGTTGCCGGTTGTCACAAATAACTTACTTATATATCACATTATAGAAATAGAACAAACCTTTCTCCTTCCGAATGCGGCGAAGCGAGCTTGCCTAAAGCTTGACATGATGAAGGCACTTTTAAGTCCTTCCCGAAGGAAAGAGGGAATGACCTTTCCTCTTACCTTCTGTTGAGAGTGAGATACTTGCTTGTAGAGCAGCTGCAGTCTTGGTTTTATGATACCAAGACGATTTCTTTATGCCCATCAAAGGACCTCGAGATTGTGCAGAGTTCTATTACTATTAATGGGTTGCTTCGCGATTTCTTATGGGCACACGCATCCCCGGTAATTCAGTCTTATGGTTCTTCATTATCCGCATATGGCCTTTTTTTTCTAGGTGCTCATTTTGTATGGGCTTTTAATTTAATGTTTTTATCCGGTGGATGTGGTTATTGGCAAGAACTGATTTAGTCCATCGTTTGGGCTCATAATAAATTAAAAGTTGCTCCTGCTACCCAACCACTCCCCCACCATTGCTGGTACGGGCTGCGGGTGACTGAAAGGGGTGTAATGAGGATGACTTGACGCCTCACGTTTGGGCACATGGTGTTGCCCGTCCATCGTTTGAATGATCCCGACCAATTGCATTACAGTATTGAGCCGACGTATTTCATCCTCTTGTTTCCGGATTTGTTGATCTCTTTCCCCGAGTTTCCTTTTTAGGGAGGTGATTGTCAACTCGGATTGGGTAGGGATTTGGATTTTGCATACCATCGTTTCCTAGAGAGAACAATTAACGGAGGTTAAAATTTTGAAGAATGTCGTCCGCGGTTTGTGATATCCGATTAGGCTAAAGCGTGAGAATTCGTGAAATGAAATAGTATGCACACATAGTTCCTATTATGCAATTATATGAGGTACTTAGGTTATAGTATTGGTCAAGCCACCTTATTCTCTATAACCAATGGCTTTGATACCAATCTGTCACACCCCGCCCAACGCGTCATGACGTTTCCCGACACAAGAGGGGACTTGTGCCGTGGTAAGTCACCCCACGACAATCATAGTCAAACATGAAAACAAGAAAATATAAAAGTTGTTGTTCCCACAACCCGGGACAGGTATACGGGGCTACAAGCCCAAAACGTATGTATTCGAGATTCATCATAGTATATAAATAAGAAAAGATTTCGCAGTTAAGGGCTCAATTCACGCTAAGGTCATCTAGTGTCACCTAGGTTCCTTATGCGTTGTTATTATCATTACGTGAAAATGAACACTCGAAAAATGTCAACACAAAGTTGGTGAGCTTGTAGGTTTGCAAGTAAAAGTAAGTTGTGCCATGTATAGTAAGTTCTATGACAATAAACACGTGAAGGCATGGTACACAATAGTATTATAGTGATACCCGGAACCTAAGTTCATATAAAATTTTGTTCATTAATTCATATCTTTGAATGTTTTACAATATTTTAAATTCTGATTATAGAAATTCCTTATACTTCAAATTTTGACAATTAAAAAGTTTTTACCCAATTAAAAAAGAAAATAAATCCAATAAATTCTAATATTTTCTAAAGTGATTATCAACACACTAATGTTTATCCATATTAAGTATTGGCCTCTAATTCGTAATATTGGATAAGTTACGATGTTTGAAACTGTGTTATCAAAAAACCCTAGGATTTCCAGATTCAACAACAAAAATGTTTTTAACTAATTAAAATAGAAAACCAACTTAATTCTAAAATTTTTACAGGAACTTTAAAACTCACGGAATATTTCCAAGATTTATTTCGATGAATTTTAGTGATGTTTAGAATAGTTTTTTGAAATAACAAAGTTAGTAGATTAAAACTCTCAGAAATCACAGATTTGCGCACCTAAACGATTTTGATTATTTGGCCAACCAAATCAGCCTAGTTTTGTATTAAACCAGATGGAGACTAAAGTAGACTAAGAGAAATTGATTCTAGAATCAAAAATCGTTTGGTTTTATTTTGTTTTGGCCAAGATATGAACTGTTAAAGTTCATTCATTTTTTTGTCTAGATCGCAAAATCTTTGTTCTTAATGTTTTTGATTACTTAAACCACCCTTTGGGTTTGTTACTCACCCAAACACATAAAAATCATTACTTTATGTATGATTTGGATGTGTTTGATACCTATGATGATCAATCATCAAGGGTTAACCATAAAGGGAGAAGAAGAATAAGAGATTATCAAGAATATAAGAGTGTATACCTAGGATTTGGAGATCATGTTTGGCTTGATTCTTCTTGGAACCTTGAAGAACACCAAGAATGGAGTTGAGAGAGTTTGAAAATTTGGCTCGAGAGTGTATGGAGTTGGGGCCGATTTTGGGGTGTTTGTGTTTGTATATGGTGTGTTAAGGGAAGTCTCCACTATATGGAAGAAATCCTCTATTTTTGGTTTGTTAAATCATTTGGTTTATTAGTTTTTTGGTAAGATTATTGTATCCATAAAGGGGCTGGCCGATTTTGTTCTTAAATATATGTATTTTATTTATTTTTTATTTTTTTAATAAATGTTGTTATTATGTTGTAATTTGGAGTGACACTTCTTGTAGGTGCATTATATGTTTTATGTGTTATACATGTGTTATTAAGCTTATTTACGGTATTTATTATTTAGAACATAATTATAGTACTAATAATTTTTTTACTTTATTTTTATTTCTAATATTGTTATTATTTTGTGTTTAGTATGTCCCATTTCCTGTAAGTGTATTTGGTTTCCAATATGTTGTACATTTTGCTAGGTTTCTTGGGTGCACCTTTAAAGGTTTTAATTAGTTTAGAGTTTTGGCTTTCATGATCCATAAATTTGTGTAGTTAACTTGTAACTACATTTCTTTAAAGACAATTGTTTACATAGCTTGTGGTCTAGAAATTTGTTCGACTCACTGAAGTGTAAGACTTCGATTTATTTTTATCGTTCACACTACTCAACATTTGGGTATTCAATCTTACTTGGCATCATGAATTTAGCACTCACTAGATCTTAGAAATTACACGAGCACATGAAATGGACTAAATACTAGTGGCAGGTTATAGGTCAAGTTAACCCTCCCCCCCCCCCTTTTGGTGACAGATGTCCCTGCTAAGGGGTTTAGGGTATATTTTCCTTATTGGGTTAAGGTTTCCTTAATTATCTATGCCAATACCTTCATAAAATAACCACCACCACCACAACCACCATAATAGAAGTCTCAACGAAAATAATTACAATAATCGGAAACAGGTATTATATAATTTTATCAACTATCATATATTTTAGATTTGACTTTCCTAAGCATGTTGGTATTTATAACACTACTAATCATCACTATAATAAAAGTCTATCAAGGATAATAACTACAATAATCGGAAACATTTATTACATACTTTTATCAAATGTCATATCTATTTAGATGACTTTCCTAAACATGTTGTTATCTATGCTACTACTAATCATCACTATAATAGAAGTCTATCAACAATAATAATTACAATAATCGGAAACAGGTATTACATACTTTTATCAACTGTGATATCTTTTGAGATTTAAGTTTCCTAAATATGTTGTTGTCTATCAATGATAATTATTACAATAAATTTGAAACAGGTATTACATACTTTCATCAACTATCATATTTTTTGAGATTTGACTTTCCTAAACATATTGTTGTCACCATGCTTTATTACTTGATCAGATCTTCTTTCAATGTAACTTTATCCTTTTCCACATATTAAAGTTTTATCCCTTTTCACCCACTTCGCACAGTAAAAGGAGTATCTACTTTTACAAATTTGAAGATCTAAGGCTCTAATGAACAACACATATTCAGCCTTTGACTTAAAAACTTTTATATAAGAATAGAGTAATCTGATAAACAATAACGTCAAAACCTTGACTTAGCTAATCAGTTGTACTAGGATCACAAAAATGAAATTCTCATCCTATGTCTTTGATACTCAACAGATCATAGGAGTGCTCAGCTGATAATAAATTCTCAGCTGATCAAATTATGCTCAGCCTTTAGATAAATAAGCTTATTAACCCATATGATCAGCTGACCAAATAGTCTAACTCATCATCAAGAGTGATTAGCTTATCAAATCAAACCAAAGTAGTGAAAATGTACTTAGTTGATGATTTGGGATACTCAACTAATGTAACACCCGCAAACCTGGGCTAGTCGATTAGCGGATTAGCGGTACGTGTTTAATTATATTTGATTTATTTAGGTGCTAGTTTAAGTTAATTGGTTAATTAACTTATTAAGAATATATATATATATATATATGTGTGTGTGTGTGTGTGTGTGTTTCAATATATATATATATAAGTTACTAGAAGAATAAAATGGATATGAAAATATGGATGCATGTACGTATGTGTAGTATGGATGTATGCATGTAAGTGTTTAGATAAGATGACAAAGCTTACACCTCCTGCTTTAGTTTTTGAAGAAGTTTATGTATATGTTTATTTTTGTAGATCCTCTCCTCATTATTTTCAAAAGAAGAAAAGTGTAGTGTGTGTTTAGAGAAAACCTTTGTGAAGAAACCATCAAAAGTCTTGCAACTTGAAGATTCAAAATAGAAGATTTGTGGTTTATAAATCAAAGTGAAGGTTAGTATGTGGTTGTTGTATGTATAGAATCATATTGATGTGTTTTTTAGATGAAATCCATGATTATATGTGAAACTACCATTGATGGAGCTTGAAGCTCAATGCTTGTTAAGTGGGTTTTAAATGTTTTGATGAAATTTAAGATGTTTAAAATGATTGTATACATGTTTTACGAAGTTTGTACATGTTTTAGATGTGTTTGGGTTTGCAAACAGAGGTTGATAATGGATTTTATGAGTTTTGTGTCGGCTGGATTTAGAAGAAGATGATACAGAGAAACACGCGACGCGACGCGTCATTTGGATGGATGCGACGCGTCCCCGAGAATCCGCCGGATTCTTTGAATCTGAGATGAAATCCGATAAGACCATGTCCGAAACCTAAAATATGATCTTGACAATCCGACAAATGAGAATCCGAGACCCAAAATCCGACACAAGAATCCGAAGACTTGAAATCCGGAACATTGTAATCCGATGAACATGAAATTCGACAATTGCACTCGACGCGACGCGTCGGATTCTTGGACGCGACCCGTCCCCGATTTTTCAGGATATGTTCTTGTTTGTTGATGCTTTGATGTGGTTTGATATATACGCTATCTTATGAGAATTTATATTAGTGTTTATGAGAAATTGAAATATAAATATGTGTGGGTAGATATATTTATGAGTCCAAGACTGATTTCGTTGTTATCGTGTTTTCAGGAAACACTAAGACTCAGTGATATTAGATATGTGAGTTCACATCCGAGATCACGAGGTGAGCAGATGTTAATCGCGGATAGTAAAGATTATGGTTGATGTTATTGATGTTATTGATGTGATGCATTAGGAGATTGATAGACTGTTGAGTCTGATTCTTGATTGATATTGATTATATCTATTGCATGATTATTTGGCGGATATGTGCTCGAGGGATGATATCGAGTTGCGTTTGAGAGGTCAACTATGCGCGGAATTGGGCTGGGCTCGTCTTCTGGTTGGTTGAATAGTGGTGGTCCTACTGATGCATGCGTTGTATCAGAGGGAAATTTCATTGTGCCAATTCACTAGAGGGCTATCGGTAAACCTTTGCCTTGACTAGCAATGGTTGTAGGTTCTGCGCCGAACCGCCGGTCTTCTTGATTATGTGGTTACATGCTTTGATATTGACTGTTGATGTTTGCCTTTGTGTTTAGCTTCTACTCACTTAGCTTTGTGCTAATTCCCCTCGGTTGATGTTTTTGCAGGTTTGTGAGTCGTTTGTGTTTGTAGAAGGAGAAGTTAACCCTGCTCGAATATGTTTTATATTTAAAAAAGGGAAACGAGCTAGTTTTTTTGTAACACCAAGATAGATGTTTTGCTAATTGAGAACAGATGTTGGTTGTTTGTAAATATTTGTATTGTATGTAAAGTTCGTTTGTTTAATTAAGCTTCGGCAACACGTTTTAAAAAAAATAGCTTTGGTTTTCCGGTGTTACAGTTTTGCTATCAGAGCCTTGGTTTGGCGATGTATGCGGCTAGAGTGTTGCATTCCCAAATCTTGGCTCGTGATGGGTCAAACATTCCTTTAGGGGAATTAGAGTGAGTTGGAGATGCTTGTGGTAGTTAGTATTTTGTGTACAAATGGTTTATGCTAATAAATTGTGAGATGATGTAATTGTTACAGATATGGCTGATAGAGAGATCCTCGTACTTCCTCCTGTGACCCAGCCAATGACCGAAGCACCAGTGATTGAGAACTTGGATAATACAGAGATTGCTAGAACATCTAGTCAGACTCACAAAGAGGATCATAGTGAGTACATCTTTAAGCTTGAGAATGAATTGTTGGATCTTCGAAACTTAGTTCTTAGTTTGGAGCAGCAGAGACATACTCAACATGAACCAACCCCAGTTACAACTGCGATTCCAACTTAATCCACCACTACACCGGTAATGACACCACTACCACCGGTAACACAAGTTATGCCACAACAGTTTTATTTATCGTTTGCGCCTCAGGGAGCCTTTCCTTTTGCGTTTCCCATATACAGGCAACCATGCACGTATAAACATTTCTTGGATTGTAAACCCTCGGAGCA
The DNA here is from genome assembly GCA_038502395.1 of Dittrichia graveolens. NCBI lineage: Eukaryota > Viridiplantae > Streptophyta > Magnoliopsida > Asterales > Asteraceae > Dittrichia > Dittrichia graveolens. The sequence goes on from JARJIL010000006.1 coordinate 17,672,792, forward strand.
TAGAGGGAGTTCTGACCCTAGAATTACATTGAATTGGTTGAGAGAAATGGTTAAGGCGTTAGACGCCCGTAATTGTGAAGATGAACTGAAAGTGAAGTATGCAACGAGGATGTTAAAGGGGGATGCGATGGTGTGGTGGGATTCTATTACAAGGCATTTTACTAAAGAGCAGCAGAAGTGTATCACCGAAAGCCAGTTCCACGAGAAATTATGTGAGCAGTACTGTAGTTCATTTGAGATTGCCAAAATCAAGAAAGAATTTATAGATCTGCAAATGATAGGAAATATGTCAGTGGATGATCTAATCAAGCAATTCAATGAAAGGTTGATATTTGTGAAACAATGGGTGCCAAATGAGGCATCACATATTGCGCATTTTGTAGGAGCTTTGCACCCGGATTATCGCAGTGTCACTAGGTGGGCCAACACATTATGTCAGGGTTTCACTTTGGCCAAGTCGGTTGAAGGGGATATTAATGCGAGACACAGATTGAGTCAGGATAGGATTTCTCAACAGAAATCCAGGTTGGAACATTATAATACTCAACAGAGGCAGGGAGGGCGGAGTGGTACAAGGCAGGGAGATTAGAATAGGAGGCCTGCTTCGGGTGGGTCTACTCAACAGTCACCATGGTGTGGTAGGTGTAAGTCCTACCATAATGGTTAATGTATGTCGTAGATTTTGAGATACGTGAAATGTGGCCAGTTTGGCCATCATCTTAAGAACTGCAGATTTCCGAGGAGTGTTTGCTGGAATTGTCAGAAAGAAGGGCACTGAGTTGGTGAGTGCCCAATGGGAAAGAGAACAGGGTGAGGGTCAGGAGCGGGAACGACTGGGGATCGTCTTCAGCTACTGGTGATAAAAGAAAGAACCCACCCACTGCTAAGGGTAGGGCATTTAAGATGACGGTGGATGATGCCACCACCACATATGATGTCATAACTGGTATGTTTATAATAAACTCTACTCCTGCTAGAGTGTGATTTGATTCCAGAGCTAATCGCTCATTTGTTTGTGTGGAATTTTGTGATAAACTGAATATGCCTGTTATTAAGCTTGCTAATACTTTAGAAGTAGAAGTAGCAGATGGCATGATGGTTCCGGTCATGACTGTTGTGGCTGGAGCTAAAATTGATATAGATGGTGCATGTTTTCGTGTTTATTTTCTTGTCATGCCTTTATCCGGATTTGATTTCCTTCCCATTGGCGGACGACACGCACATGATAGCAAGGGGTGAGAAGGATGGGTCTGTGATCCCAATTATTTCATGTCTGAAAGCAAAAAGGGCGTTGGATAGAGGATGTGAATCATACATGGCGTATGTTATTGACGGAAAGAAAGAAAAGCAGACGATGAATGATATTCGGGTGGTAACGAAATACCCCGATGTGTTTCTAGACTAATTTCCTGGGTTGTCTCCCATTCGTAAGGTAGAGTTCAAGATTGACTTGATCCCTGGGTCTTAACCAGTGGCGAATTCTCCATACAGATTGGCACCTTCAGAAATTCGAGAGATGATGACGCAGATCCAGGATCTGTTAGATAAATGGTTTATTCATCCGAGTTCATCTCCGTGGAGTGCACCAGTGTTATTTGTAAAGAAGGACGGTACGTTGCGTATGTGTATCTACTACCGTGAGTTGAATAAGAAGACGATAAAGAATAAGTATCCATTGCCCAGGATTGATGACTTGTTTGATCGGTTACATGATGCTTCATTCTTTTCGAAGATTGATTTAAGATCCGGTTATTATCAGGTACGTGTGTCTGATAAAGATGTGTCAAATATAGCCTTTCGTACGCGCTATGGTCACTATGAATTCTTAGTTATGCCATTCGGCTTAACTAATGCACCTGCGGTATTTGTGGATTTACTTAAAAGAGTTTGTCGACCATTCTTGGATGACTTTGTGATTGTCTTTATCTATGATATCTTAATCTATTCAAAGACTGAGATAGAACATGAACAGCACTTGAGACAGGTTTTGGAGACTTTAAAGAAAGAACATTTGTATGCGAAGTTATCAAAGTGCGAATTCTGGTTGAGAGAGGTCCGGTTCTTAGGGCATGTGATCTGCAATGAAAGAGTGAAAGTGGACCCCTCAAAAGTTGAAGCAGTGATGAATTGGAATGCTCCAAAGACACCTTCTAAAATATAGAGTTTTCTTGGATTAGCGGGATATTACCGCAGATTTATCAAAGATTTCTTCAAGATTTCCGGTCGGTTGACCAAGTTGACTCGTAAAGATGTGAAATTTGTGTGGGGTGAGGATCATGTAACATCCTCGACTTGGACCTAGTTATAAATAGTATGTGCGTGTATGTACTTAATATGATAGGAGGATATTTTGGTTATATGTAATTGGCGATTGATTATATGTAAATATATATTTGTGTGTTTGTAAATGTATATTAAGTATAATAAGTATATATTAAGAAATGAAATTAAAAGGCAAACTAAGGGTGAAGGTATCCACAGGCAGTTGCCTCTGGATAGGTATATGTATGTGTGTGTTGAGTATTCTTGACTTATAAAAGTCAAAGTTGGTAAGTTGATAAACGCCCACAAACACACACACTTTCTCTCGGTTTTTGAAGAAGGAAAAGAGGAAGCGGTTGTTGTGATCAATTTGCTGAAGGTTAGTACTCTAGATTTAAACATGTTTGAATATTAGATACATGTTTTGTTATGGCTGGAAACACAAACTCATGTAAGAACACCATTGAAGAACATTGAAGCTTACTTTGAAAGTGGGTTTTGCATGTTTGGTGTTCTTATTTGGATTTAATGTGTTTATGAGGGTTATATGGGTAGAACATGAAGCTCTAAAGTGTTTTAAATATAAAACCAACAAGTATGGAATCCTTTGAATGGTTAAGAAGGAGTCGGAATTTCAAAGTTACAAGGTGTCGGATTCCGAGACCTACGAAGGTGTCGGAATCTGCTAGTTTGTTGAAATGCACATGTGTCGGAATCTGCTGGTTAGAGAGATGATGACTCAAATTCAGGAGTTGTTTGACAAGGGTTTCATTCGTTCGAGTTCCTCGCCGTGGGGAGCTCCTGTATTGTTTGTTAAGAAGAAGGATGAAACGATGCGCATGTGTATAGATTACAGGGAGCTTAACAAGCGAACTGTAAAGAATAAGTATCCTCTTCCTCGAATCGACGATCTCTTTGATCAATTGAAGGGAGCGACGTGTTTCTCCAAAATAGATCTTCGGTCAGGGTACCATCAGATATCCCGAAGACTGCTTTTCGAACTCGTTACGGTCATTATGAATTTCTAGTTATGCTGTTCGGCTTAACCAATGCCCCTACCGTGTTCATGGATCTAATGAATCGTGTATGTCGTCCATTTCTATATAGATCCGTGATTGTATTTATTGATATTCTTGTGTACTCGAAGACGGAAGCTGATCATGAGCTCCATCTTCGTTAGGTTCTCGAAACACTCAAACGAGGACAATTGTACGCTAAATTCTCCAAATGTGAATTCTGGCTTAAGGAAGTTCATTTCCTTGGCCATGTCATATGTAAAGATGGTGTCAAAGTAGATCCAACTAAGGTTGAGGCTGTGATTAATTGGGGGGTTCCTCGAACTCCTTCTGAAATTAAAAGTTTCCTTGGCTTGCCTGGCTACTATCGGCGGTTTATCCGTGATTTTTCTAAGCTTGCGGGTCCATTAACCAAACTGACTCGTAAGGATGTAGCGTTTGTGTGGTCGGAAGCTCAGGAGGGAGCCTTTCAGACCCTGAAGCGATTGTTATGTGAAGCTCCGGTCCTTACCTTGTCTGAGGGTTCGGAAGACTTTACAGTATATTGTGATGCCTCGTACACGGGTTTGGGTTGCGTCCTGATGCAGCGTGATAGAGTGATTGCCTATGCTTCTAGGCAGTTGCAATCACATGAAAGGAGCTACCCAACCCATGATCTTGAGCTTGCTGCTGCTGTGTTTGCATTGATATTGTGGAGGCATTACCTTTATGGCACAAAGTGTGTGATATGCACTGATCATAAAAATCTATAGTATGTCTTTTCCCAGAAAGAACTTAACATGCGGCAGCGCCGTTGGTTGGAGTTAATTAAAGACTACGATTGTGGAATCCGTTACCATTCGGGTAAAGCCAATGTTGTACCGGAAGCTTTGAGCCGTAAAGGACCGACAGCAGAAGCAAAATTTATGAAGATCGTAGTAGTGCTAGATTTAATTTCTAAGTTGAAGGAAGCTCAGAAGATAGCTCTGCAAAAAGATAATCTGAAGGCAGAGACGATGAAGAAATTAAAAGATCAGCTGGGTGAAGATAATCGTGGGTTGAAGACTTTTCAATCCAGGATTTGGGTACCTCTTGTTGGAGGTAACCGGGAGCTGATTCTACAAGAAGCCCATAAGTCCAAGTTATCTGTCCATCCAGGAATTACAAAGATGTACCATGACCTGAAGATGTTATACTGGTGGCCGACTCTCAAAAAGGACATCGCTTCATTTGTTGAGAGATATCAAATATGCGCGCAAGTGAAGATGGAACACCAGAGACCTTATGGTAATCTGTAGCAACTGAATATTCCGGAGTGGAAATGGGATAATCATGATAGATTTTGTGATGAAGCTACCAAAGACGTTCAGAGTGCACGATATGATATGGGTTATTTTTGACTGGTTGACTAAAAGTACTCACTTTTTGGCCACAAACGAGACTGCTTCATAGTCTTGTTTGGCTCAACTGTATATCAATGAGATTGTGTCACATCATGGTCTTCCTTGTTCGATTGTCTCTGATCGTGACTCTCGGTTTGTCTCGAATTTCTGGCAAATTTTGCAGCGTGAACTTGGCACCCGTGTTCATTTGAGCACTGCCTATCATCCGCACACTGACGGCCAATCTGAACGAACGATCCAGACGTTGGAAGATATGCTTCGTGCGTGTGTACTCGAGTTTTGTGGATCATGGGATTCTCATCTCCCATTGATTGAATTTGCCTATAATAATTCATATCATTCTAGCATTGGAATGCCACCATACGAGATGCTTTACGAAAGACGCTATCGTACTCCAACTTGTTGGTTGGAACCTGGTGAGAAGCAGTTTGCTGGACCGGAGATTGTCCAGATAACATGTGATAAAGTGAATGTGGCTCTTGAAAAGCTGAAAGCAGCTCGTGACCGACAAAAGATGTATGCGGATCTTAAACGTCGCCCTGCTACATTTGAGGTTGGTGATCGCGTGTTCTTAAAGGTTTCTCCTTGGAAAGGCGTCATTCATTTTGGGTGCAAGGGGAAGCTAAGGTAAATGATCAGACGGTGACTCTAAGGTGAATGGCCCATTCAAAGTTGTGCATAAGGTGACTCTAAAGCTAGTATTCATGACACATTTAACGTGTGCTACTTACGCAAGTGTCACGTTTAAGAGGAACTGATTATTCTATTGCAAGAACTCAAGGTTGATTCTTTTAAACTACTCCTTGAAGAACCTGCTGAGATTCTTGACACGGAAGTCAAGAAACTACGCAAGAAGATGATCAAGCTAGTCCTTGTGAAGTGGAAGCACAACTTAGGTCCAAACCTAACTTGGGAACTTGAGGACGAGATGAACACAAGATACCCTCACCTGTTTTAACTGAGTGGATTCCGAGGACGAAGTCCTCTTAAGGGGGTAGATCTGTAACATCCTCGACTTGGACCTAGTTGTAAATAGTATGTACGTGTATGTAAATAATATGATAGGAGGATAATTTGGTTATATGTAATTAGCGATTGATTATATGTAAATATATATTTGTGTGTTTGTAAATGTATATTAAGTATAATAAGTATATATTAAGAAATGAAATTAAAAGGAAAACTAAGGGTGAAGGTATCCAGAGGTGGTTGCCTCTGGATAGGTATATTTATGTGTGTGTTGAGTATTCTTGACTTATAAAATTCAAAGTTGGTAAGTTGATAAACGCCCACAAACACACACACTTTCTCTCGGTTTTTGAAGAAGTAAAAGAAGAAGCAGTTGTTGTGATCAATTTGCAGAAGGTTAGTGTCACACCCCGCTAAAGCGGAAACACGAGGTGTCACAGCACAAGATATCATCGCACAAGGTAAATAGACAATAACCATTATATTGACTTAACAAAAATAAGTAGTTCGGGTAAAAGATAAATAAAAGTTACATAATCGAATAAAAATTAAATGACATTGTCTTGTACGATGCGAAAATAAAATAAATATTGTTTTTATAAAACGTGACGATGAAGATGAAGATGCCACACATCATGTTTGTATGCATAAGGTACCTAACGACGATCACCTGAAAGCACGGGTAAAAGAAAGAAAACGGTCAACTACTAGAGTTGGTGAGTTCATAGGTTTTTAATATATGCACAAAATATCTTTTAAATGAGAAAAGTTTAAATAATTGATGGAAGTTTTTGGAATAAAATAAAAGTATGCATGAATGATAGAAGATGTATTATATTGCCCAATACGTTGCACATGGTAGTAATAGACTATGATGATTGTTGCTTGAGCCATTATCCAACCTAGCCGACAACCAATTGCCCATGATAAACCTAACGCCTATATTAAATGACGTTAGTAGTGGTAAAGTACATCTATAGTTCGTCAACCATAAATGGGAGACGTCGGAATCTCCAAATAGAGCTACTTACAAATACCATCGGCTCACTAGCGGAGTTAAGGAATAATGTCCAACGAAAGGGCCTTACAACGATCACCCAAGCACATCAAAGAATAATACCATAAGTGCTCAAAATAATATTTGAAATAAATAAGAAGATAGGCAATAAACTTTTCATGAAACGTATACACATGCTTTCACCCCAAAATAATATGAAATACGGTAAAAAGGGGCTATGATACTCACTCGGTATGCAAAGGTGTTCACTCGTAAGGATTTCTTGTTCCTACCGAAGCTCCTTTCCTAATATAAGAGGTATGTAGCTCTATTAGACTTATTTTATTTATTATTTTGTATTATATATTTATTGTTAACTTATTTATTAAATAGTTAAAGGTTGTCTCTATTTTTCCATAAATCATAAGTGTTCACTGAAATTTTTAGTTCTTTAAATTGAACTTTAAAAATTAAAAATTGTATTTTAGGAGTCATATTAAGGTTTGATATTTTAATATAATCTTAATACATGTTTCTAGAATGTCCAGTAAAAATATAGAAATTTATAATCCATGTTTAATATTTTTAATAATTAAAAGTGTATAAGATGTCCACTGATCAGTGTCTGGATGACATGTTGTTACTAAAACGTCTGTTTAGGGCTCATACGACCTCTTTTTTACATGATTCAAACTGGGAATTAACCACGACTCAACGATTAAACTTTTAAAAAAAACTAGACATATTTTTACCCAAGAATGAGTAAGTTACACGCATTTAAAGTGTACCTTTTTAAATCTGTCAGATTTCCAGATTCAACATATGGGTGTTTTTAAATATGTTTGAAGGATCAAACGTTGATGAAAATTAGTGAATCAACTGATTTTGATACCTAGAACTCCAGATATAACAAAAACAAGTGGGAGTTCTAGCATCAGAATCTGCCAGCTTTAATATTCTTTTTGCTTATGGGTCATAACTTTAATATAACATGTTTATATTCATGATTAATCATCTTGTATGAGTATAAGATTTGATAATCCATGTGTTCTTACAACAATAGTAGGATGATACACATTTTATGTGTTCCTTACAACATTTGTTAAGATGAAACACATGTATGATCAAAGTCTTATTTTCTTGATTTTTAGTTGATTAAGTTCCATACAACAATGGTAGGATGATGCACATTTCATGTGCTCCTTACAACATTGGTAGGATGTTTATATTTACATGATTATAGATATATATATATATATATATATATATAAAGGAAATAAGATGAACAACAAAGAAAATAAATAAAAGAAAGAAGAAAGAAGAAAAGAAGAAAGGTAGAAGAGTATAGATGAGTGTTTTATGATCATCTTACCAACTCTTTTTCTTTGATTTGTCTTTGATCTTCACAAGATGAACAAGGGTTTGATGTTCTTGGGAGATTTTGTTGGTGAAAGAAGAAGAGAGAAAAGAGAAGAGATGGAGTGTAAGAAAATGAGAGAGAGAGTAAGTTGGTTGAAGGTAGTGTGAAAAATGAATAAAAAGGGTTGGTATTTATAGAAAAAAAAGAAGAAGAGAGTGAGGGGGGGGGGGTGAGGTGGTGATGATGGTTGAGTGTGTAAGTAAAATAAATGATTGTGTTGTGTTGGGTTGATTTCTATTTTCTTTTTCTTTTTCTTTTTCTTTTTGTTTATTATATACAATATATATATATATAATTATATACATGTTTTTATATATAAATGTATATAATTTTATTTATTTATTATTATTATTATTATATTTATTTATTATTTATTATTTTTTTATATAAATATAAATAAATAAATAAATATATATATATATACATTTGCTTTTGGTGACGGTTGTCACAGTTAGTAATCTAAATTTAAACATGTTTGAAGATTAGATACATGTTTTGTTATAGCTGGAAACACAAACTCATGTAAGAACACCATTGAAGAACATTGAAGCTTACTTTGAAAGTGGGTTTTGCATGTTTGGTGTTCTTATTTGGATTTGATGTGTTTATGAAGGTTGTATGGGTAGTACAGGAAGCTCTGAAGTGTTTTAAATATAAAACCACCAAGTATTTAATCCTTTGAATGGTTAAGAAGGAGTCGTAATTTCAGAGTTACAAGGTGTCGGAGTCCGAGACCTACGAAGGTGTCGGAATCCGCTGGTTTGTTGAAATCCACATGTGTCGGAATCCACTGGTATCGGATTTCGTATGCCTGTCGGTTTTCCTTGTGCCGGAATCCGCTAGAATTTCGGAATCCGTATCTGTCGGATTTCCTTCTTTGTGTCGGATTTCTCAAAATCCGCAAGAACTATCGGATTTCTCCAAATCCGCAAGTTTTGGAGGATTTAAGCTAAGTGTAGATTTAAGTTCCTATGATTGTTTAGTAGTCTTAATTTGTATGAATAGATTATTAACGTAAGTAATAATGTTCTAGGTGAACTTGTCGCGTTAGTATAGCCAAAACAGAATATCTGTGTGTCGTAAACTACTCAGGTGAGTACCTGCTTTCATAAGAGTCAATAGAGTGAGACTTGATTGCTAAATGATCATTTGATTGATTATGCATGATTGTATTGTGTATATCTGGCTTGTTTTTGCAGGTATGCTTAAGAAGGTGAGTGTAAGTTTTGAATGATGTTATGATACATCGTTATTTGTAAGATATGCATTAGGTGCATGCCAGCGGGTCCATATTGGAACCGCTTAGTTTATACATGATGATATGTATGAATGACTAATTGAATGATATTGCATGTAAGATGTGTTAGATTATGCCCAATGACACACACACGAGTTGGTATCATAGCTGATGAAGCAAGGGCCTATTGCGTCACACACCAAGTATCGATTCTGGCATCACGGATGGTCTAATGAGAGAGAAAACCAGAAACTAGTTTTGGTGGGCCAAGGCACACCCGTGCCTCTATGAGGCACGGCCATGCTCTATGGGCAGGCACGAGCCCAAGTCGGGCGTGGCCTGTGGCTTGGTACGCCCGTGCCCTGTGCCCAATGGACAGGCATGAGCCCAAGTCAGGCGTGACTTAGGCGTGGCCTTTTGGGTTGGTACGCCCGTGCCTTGTGAGGCACGGCCGTGCCCCGTGCTGTTACAGTCTCGTTAAACAGCTTTCAAGGATGTTTATGAAGGAGATTATGATATTTTAATTGGTAACGGATGGATTTTCAATGCATGCACATTTTTATTCTCTTTTGTGGATTCTATATAATGTGGTGCTTGATTCCATTGTGAGGTTACTAGCTTTTGAAAGGCATACAAACACATATTGCACACTTCTCTCTCTCAAGCACACAAATGACATCCAAGGCTTTGGTTCTTTGTGTTGATCATATTTGTGGTGTTTAGGTTGGCACACCTAACATTATAGCAAGTGGGAAACGATCAAGACTTGGTGTGGACTTCGATAGAGGTGCACACGTTAGTGCACGAGACTTCCAAACTCCAAACCCGCGCGTACAAAGAAGATAGCATCAAGGGTATATATCTATTTCTTTGTATGTTTATTTTGTTGCTTACCCATGTTTAGAGTTTTGGTCCATTTAGTGGGCGTATTCGTGGTCAACTTTTGAATCTCTTTTTCAACTCGTTTTGCTTTTGTTGCGATTTTAGACCACGAAAGCCAACAGTGGTATGAGAGCCATCTCTAACATGGCTTTGCACTTTTGGAATTAAACCGGATTTTCTGAGTTTTCTTTCGAAAATGGTTTTCCGGTGACCGGGCACGTTCGTATATCTAGGGGTACGGGCCGTGCCGGCGACCGGGGCACGGGCGTACCGGTGGGGGTACGGGCCGTGCCAGCATAATTCGTAAACTGTTTAAAATTGTTTAAACTGTACACTGACAAAAATGGCAGGGACGTCCGTACCCTCTGGGGTACGCCCGTGCCTTATGGTTTTTTCGTTAGAATTGGTTTTTGAAACAATGTGTTTAATTATATTAAAATCCGGATTTTAAACTAGTCTTGATTCTGTTGATCCCCACTATATTTTGGTTCCTAATTCTATATGTTTTGTGTGACTTTGCATGAAGTTCACAAAAACATATATTTTTAGGTGTATATATGAATATGCAATTTTAAAGGTGTATTAAAATTGTTAATGCATATGTACAAGGATTACTTGTTGTGCCTTGAGTGTTGTTTTGCATTCTTGATCAAAATATATATATTTGTTAGACATGGTTTTGTGGCACACCATTGCTTTCATTTGGTTGTGTTTGTTGTGCTTGCCCGGTAACTTGAGATGCCCATAGACTTTGTGATGTTTGTGGTTGGTTTTGGTTTTGGTTTTGGCCTGCGTGTTGTAATGTTGTAATAATTATATTTGGTGCGACTTGCATGTCGTTTATTTAAATCTTTGTACTCGTAATAGATTATTTGGATCGCGACTTGCATGTCGTTTTCTTATTATTATGTACTCGTACTTAGATTATTTCAAATATGTAAATATTGCTTCAAACCAACCGTGAGACACGGTGTTGGCGTCTTGACGAACCAAATCCGGGAGATTTGCCGGTGTGGAGATCGTGACGGAGCATTCATTGGTGTTGTCCCTAGATTGACTATGTTCTCCCCGTTTTGGCTCACGGGGAGAACACTTAGGGGGCGTTTGGTTCGCAGATTTTTTTCATGGGATTTGCATTTTGTCAAAGGATTGGGAATTTGCAGGAATTGCATTTGGCAAGATTGTGAATCCTATCATGTGTTTGGTTGACAAAATCTGTCAGGATTTGCATTTCTGAAATCCTGTTTGTTTGGTAATTCAATCAAAGGATTTGGATTGTTTCAGTGACAAATGACAGAATTACCCTTCAGTTATATTTTAAACAGTTTTTATTGTTTAATTAATTATTTAATAAATAAATAATAACTAATTAATTTACACTATTTAATAATAAAAAATGTAACTAAAATTTAAGCATAATAGTTCCAAAAAGTCTAACACATATTTGACATAATAGTTCCAAAAAGTCTAACACATAACTCAATAATAATAATAATAATAATAATAATAATAATAATAATAATAATAATAATAATAATAATAATAATAATAATAATAATAATAATAATAATAATAAGGGTGTTAGGTTAAGTGAGGGTAAAATGGTAAATGGCACATTCTCCTCTATCAAGGATTTTAAAATACCATGGGGGGTGGTGGTATTTCCTAATTCCTTCATATGAGGGAATTGGTGGGATTTCTTTAAAATCCTATCATTTGAAATCCCTAGCTTTTTTCCCAAACAAACACAGGATTTCTTGGGTTTTTAATTCCCAATCCCAGGAATTCCCAAAGAATACAGTGAACCAAACAGGGCCTTAGGATTTGGGCATGCTACTGGGTCTTTATTTATATTTATGCGTGGTTGTTTTATATTTAAATTATTTAAGATTTGCATGCTAGAGAATTTTTGAAAATATATAAAACAAAGAGATTTATAAAAGGGTTTATATTTCTACGCGCATAAGAATTGCCAACATTAATATAAAAGGTGTTTATATTAAAACGATGATTAAAAGGAGTTTTTGTCACTTAAAATTGCTAATTCGCAAAATTGTTAAAATATTATTTTTAACCGGAAAAACAAAAACCCATTTTTCGAAAAGTAAGTCACGCGCCACCCGTAAGACGACACCACCCAAATCTAACGAAACTTGGATGATTGTCGAGCATTAGCACGAGTCATGCCTTGTGGAGTTGTGTGGAAGGTGAGTGTGGCAACCCGCAATATTGGTAGTTGAGCTTAAGCACGAACCAATGATTGGGCTAGGGTACCAACGTGTGTCTTGACGGGCGACTTACAAATTCTTTTATAAAGCTTAAATGATGTCGATCTTTAGCCAAGTCATCTAAGAGATAATAAAAGGACTGGTGTATGAAGGGATCAAACATGCCTTAGACATTTGATGTCGAAAGGATCCCGCAAGGATCTAAGAGTTGCAATGGTTACAATCAGTAATTTGTCTACAGGCCTAAATAACTTATTTCGTGATCCGCGGTAAACCAGTCATGAGATAGAGTGAAATATAGTTATTGGCCTTGTTCAAATAATTAAGTTTTATAACTACTGGGTAATTATTTCTACAAGGATTTGACAACTAACATTGGTACTCTAATTTTGTACATGACATCCAACAACGCTTCTACATCTTCATCGAACTCTGTTTCCCTAAAATTGTTCCTTGAAAATGCCAAACTCGATGGTCAAAACTTCATGGATTGGTTCATGCAACTAAGGATAGCCCTTAGGTATGAACAAAAGATGTCGGCCATCGAGGAGTCTTTGCCGGAAGCACTTGCGGCTAATGCGACTAGGGCGGTCCGAGACGCGTATGATAAGCGCGTCAAGGAAACAAATGAAGTTGCTTGCATTATGTTCTCGTCAATGATTCCTGAGCTTCAAAAGCAAATGGAACATTTAGGAGCATATGACATGCATGCTTAACCAGTTGAAGGAAATGTTTCAACAGCAGGCTAAGCTAGAGCGCTTCGAGTGCCTAAAGTCCCTTTTCGATTTCCATATGCAGGAGGGCGGAAATGTGAGCGTTCATGTGCTTAAGATGAAAGCATTGGTTGCTCGCTTGGAGAGGTTGGGATTCCCGTTAGGGAGGGAATTGGCGGAGGATGTGATCCTCCGTTCTCTTCCTAGTTCCTTTTCACAATTTGTGTGGAACTATCTTGTCCATGGCATGGACAAGTCCCTAATGGAGCTTCACGGAATGTTAAAGACCGTCGAGTCCGACATGTCCAAGAAGCCCTCCTCGTCCAAACCCGTCCTAGCTATCCAGGGAGGCGGAACCAAAAGAAAAGGCACTCCCCCTCTAAGGGAAAGGGCAAGGGGAAGGTTGCAAAACCTAATCCAAGTCCGGCGCCGAAGGGCAAGGAGAAAGCCATGATGGTGTTGGGGTTTGTTCGGGTTTTCAAAATATATTTTAGCAACGGAAGCATGAACAACAATTTTAAACTTTTTAAAACTCCCCACCAATGATCCATATGCAAGCCTTAAGAAACAAAACAACCATAGGGTGTTTAGAACTACAACCTTTGTAGCGTGAGTAAACCGTTGATGAAGTGGTTGATCTATGAGAAGCCAAGAGAAGACTTCCTCCAAGGTATCCACAAATCAATGAGTCCAACACCTCCAAGATGCTAGTCTCTCCAACCCTTGAAATTCAAGCAAGCAAGCAACAACCTCTTGTTCTTCTTCTTGAACTTACTATGTATGTATATGAGTATGTATTCTAGCACCACACTTTACTCACTTGAAGAACACCAATACTACAAAGTAAGGATGTTTTCAAGTATGAAAAACACTTAGAACTTTTCTTGAAGAATAGCAAAGGTGGTAGTATCAAACTTTTTAGAATAAAGAACCATGCATGTACTAAATAAGATCAAGAAGTGAAGCAACAAGAGGGAGGCCCCCTTTGGCTCCCATTTTCGGCCGAAAATGGGTGAGGGGGGAGGGTCCCCTCTTGCCTTCCTTCCATGCTTGTACATCTAGTCCATGCCTTGGTTGATTGCTTTCAAGTATACACAACATGGCCCCCATTTGAATTAATGAGGGATTTTCTAGTTTCCTTCATAAATACATATATAAAAGATATACTAGATGTGCCATACTATGTATAAAATACATCTACATGTATTTTATATACATACTTGATTGTTACTAGTAACTCTTTACTTGTAACAAAGATATACATACATTTATATAATTGTTACTAGTAACAATTTACTTGTAACAAATATATATTTATACATACATATATATATACATATATATAAAATCATATGTTTATATTTATGTATTTCATATGCATTATCTTATATTAATATATAAGAGTGATATTATTATTTCACATAAATAATAATATGCAACAATGCATATATATACTTATATATATAATGAGTTGGAAACATATTTAAATCATATTCAAATATGTAATTGGTGTCCATTGATTGTAAATGTGTGACCATATGGGTTTATTTATTATCAGTAATATCGTATTAATTTGTGTCTTGTGCACATAGAACCAACAATCTCCCACTTGCACAAGTTACAACTTAAGCCGATATAGACAATGGTAAGAACGTCTAGCAACATCCCATTGCCCCTAATAATAAATAAAGTGTGTTGATCAACACTTTCACCAACGAAATTAACTCACTAGCTACAAATCGTTGTTATAGGTAAGTCATCAATTATCCCTTTGTTTTAACATCTCGTTGAACATGAGACATGGATCGTCATCAATTCTCATATAATGTTCAACTTGTTTTAGGGCCCAGAGATATTATACTCCCAATTAAATGAGAGAAACAAATTCCATCTTGACCACATACGTCTCTTATAAGACTCATATCATACCTAATAATGGCCTTTATAACTACCCGGTTAAAGATAGCGTTTAACCATATTAAAGCATGATACTCCTCATACTCGAGTCCCAATATGTGTCTCAGGTCTAAGGATACAAAGATACCACCTTTTTCTCAAGATTTACTTATGACACTGATCCATGAAGCGATCTTAAGAGAGGGTCATGTCCAATGTTCGTTCCCTAACAAACATTAGTGAATTTGGCTGCAAACCCTTTTGCCTACTTTCATCACGAATGAAAGTCAACCAACTTATTCACATTAGTCTTAATTCATAACTATTCCCATAGTTATAACCGACTATGGACGTTTTAGAATAAAGAATTATTCATGGATTTAAACATGCTAATAAAGAACACAATATATATTAATGAAGTGATCATATCCCATACATCATTCAGATAAAATAGATATTGTCATAATGTTCCAAAATATCAAAATACTAAATTACAATTCAAATCCAATCCCTTGCAAAGCGAAGACCTATTGCCCTAGTATGAGACTCATGCTTAGTCGAGGCAAGAGGTTTCGTAAAAGGATCTGCAAGATTCTGATCTGTATGAACTTTGCGAATACACACATCTCCTCTATCCACTATATCCCGTATATAGTGCAAACGCCTGAGGATGTGTTTGGTGCTGTGATGTGATCTAGGTTCTTTTGCCTGGGCAATAGCACCTTCATTATCACAAAATATTTCTATGTGGTCTTGAATGCTTGTTACTACCCCAAGGTCAGCAATGAACTTCTTCATCCATGCAGCTTCTTGTCCAGCCTCAGAAGCAGCAATGTATTCAGATTCTGTAGTGGATTGTGCAACTACACTTTGCTTAGAAATTTTCCAAGCAACTGCGCCTCCATTCATAACGAAGACATAGCCCGATTGTGATCGAGAATCATCTCGATCCGTTTGGAAACTAGCATCTGTGTAACACTTTACACAAAGATCTTCTTCCAAACCCCCATAGATCAAGAACATGTCTTTGGTTCTTCTCAAGTATTTTAAAATGTTCTTGACTGCCATCCAATGGCTATCTCCTGGGTTTTGCTGGTATCTGCTCGTCATGCTCAAAGCATACGAGACATCTGGCCTAGTTCATAGCATGGCATACATGATGGATCCAATTGCAGAAGCATATGGGATCTCACTCATTCTATCTAGCTCTTCTCTTGTGCTAGGGCTTTGAGCTTTACTCAAAACCGTGCCTAGTGCCATTGGCAAGAATCCTCTCTTAGAATTCTCCATCTTGAATCGTTTCAAGATTTTGTCAATATATGCACTTTGACTTAGGCCAATAAGACGCCTAGATCTATCCCTATAGATCTTTATTCCAAGAATGTAGGCGGCTTCTCCTAAGTCTTTCATTGAGAAACACTTCCCAAGCCAAGACTTGATGTCTTGCAAGGTCGGGATGTCGTTTCCAATGAGTAGTATGTCATCAACATACAAGACAAGGAATGCTACTGCGCTCCCACTAGTTTTCTTGTAAACACACGGTTCATCTTCTGATTTGATAAAACCAAACTCTTTTATTTTCTCATCAAATCGAAGATTCCAACTTCGAGATGCTTGCTTTAGTCCATAGATGGATCTTTTAAGCTTGCACACCTTATTAGGATACTTAGGATCTACAAAACCTTCAGGCTGAACCATATAGACATCTTCACTTAAGTGTCCATTTAGAAAAGCCGTTTTGACATCCATTTGCCATATCTCATAGTCATAATATGTAGCTATGGCAATAAGTATTCTAATAGATTTAATCATGGCTACCGGAGAGAAAGTTTCATCATAGTCAATACCATGAGTTTGAGTGAAACCTTTCGCCACTAGCCTTGCCTTAAATGTGTGTACATTTCCATCCATGTCTGTCTTCTTCTTGAAGACCCACTTGCTCCCTACAGTCTTACTATTGGGAGGAAGATCAACCAAGTCCCATACTTGATTTTCATACATGGATTGCATCTCAGTGTTCATGGCATCAAGCCATTTATCGGATTCCGGATCCGATATAGCATCTTGGTAGTTAGTAGGCTCAGAAGAGTCTACCAAGAAAATCTCATCATTGGACACGAGAAATCCGTATCTCTCGGGTTCTTGACGAGGTCTACCAGATCTACGAACACTTTGTGTTTCAGTAGGTTCTTGAACAACCAATTGTTTAGGTTCAACAACCGTTTGTTGAGTGCTAGTGTCAACCTGACTTGTATTTTGTGGTTCTTGAATTTCTTCAAGGTCTACATTGCTCTCACTTGCCTTTTTTGAAAGAAACTCCTTTTCTAAGAAAGTGGCATGCCTAGAAACAAACACTTTGTTCTCAGCTGGGTTGTAGAAATAATTGTTGGGGTTTGTTCGGTTTTTCAAAATATATTTTAGCAACGGAAGCATGAACAACAATTTTAAACTTTTAAAACTCCCCACCAATGATCCATATGTAAGCCTTAAGAAACAAAACAACCATAGGGTGTTTAGAACTACAACCTTTGTAGCGTGAGTAAACCGTTGAAGAAGTAGTTGATTTATGAGAAGCCAAGAGAAGACTTCCTCCAAGGTATCCACAAAATCAATGAATCTAACACCTCCAAGATGCTAGTCTCTCCAACCCTTTGGAATTCAAGCAAGCAAGCAACAACCTCTTGTTCTTCTTCTTGAACTTACTATGTATGTATATGAGTATGTATTCTAGCACCACACTTTGCTCACTTGAAGAACACCAATACTACAAAGTAAGGATGTTTTCAAGTATCAAACACTTAGAACTCTTCTAAGAACTCAAGGAAAGGTGGTAGCATGAACTTCTAAACAAAAGAGCCATGCATGAAGACTTAAAAGCACCAAGAAACAAAAGCCAAGAGGGAGGCCCCTCCCAAGGCCATTTTCGGCCGAAAATTGGTGAGGGAGGGAGGGCCCCTCTTTCCTTTGCTTCTTCACTTGGTGTACATGTCCATGCCTTGCTCCATTCCAATCAAGAAGCCATACATGGCCCCTTTGAAGGATTAATGTGTGAATTTCTAGTTTTCTTTCAATTTATATAAAAGAGTATACTAGATATGTCATACTAAGTATAAAATACATCTACATGTATTTTATATACATACTTGATTGTTACTAGTAACTCTTTACTTGTAACAAAGATATACATGCATTTATATAATTTGTTACTAGTAACAATTTACTTGTAACAAATATATATTTATACATATATATATATATATATACATATATGAAATCATATGTTTATATTTATGTATTTCATATGCATTATCTTGTATCAATATACAAGAGTGATATTATTATTTCACATAAATAACAATATGCAACAATGCATATATACTTATATATATATAACGAGTTGGAAACATATTTAAATCATATCCAAATATGTAATTGGTGTCCATTGATTGTAAATGTGTGACCCTATGGGCTTATTTATTATCAGTAATATCGTATTAATTTGTGTCTTGTGCACATAGAACCAACAATAATATCCTAATGAATCTTTAGGATATCCCACAAAATTACATTTGATAGATCTAGGATCGAGTTTGCTTAAAGCTTCTTGTCGTACATGAGCCTCACAACCCCAGACTTTCAAGTAAGATAAGTTTGGAACCTTTCCATACCACATCTCATATGGTGTCTTATCTACCTTCTTGGTTGGAACCATATTCAATATGCGCGCAGCAGTTAATAAAGCATAACTCCAAAAGGACGAGGGTAGACTACTTCGGCTCATCATAGACCGAACCATATCTAGTAGAGTTCGGTTCCTCCTTTCAGATACACCATTATGTTGTGGTGTTCTAGGAGGAGTAAGTTGTGAGATAATCCCACAATTACTAAGATGATCCATAAACTCTTGGCTTAAGTACTCACCACCTCGATCGGAACGAAGGGCCTTGATTGTTTTGTTGAGTTGATTTTGTACTTCGTTTTGAAACAGCTTGAACATCTCAAATGTTTCATGTTTATGTTTCATCAAATAAACATAACCAAATCTACTATAATCATCGGTGAATGTAACGAAGTATCTATCACCATCCCTAGACATTGATCTAAAAGGACCGCATACGTCCGTATGTATGATTCCTAATAGATCTTTGGCTCTTTCACTTGAACCGGAGAAAGGAGCCTTGGTCATCTTCCCATATAAACATGATTCGCAAACTTCAAATGAGCTAGAATCGTTTGATTTTAAAATTCCATCCTTTTGAAGTTTTGCAATGCGTTTCTTGTTTATATGACCAAGTCGACAATGCCATAGGTATGTTTGACTTAAGTCATGCTTAGGTCGTTTGGTGCTAGTGGTATATATAGAATTATCATCAAGAGATCTTTTAAGATTAACTTCATATATTCCATTAAGAGGCCGAGCCTCAAAATACAAAATATCGTTTTTGAAGGCACGAATGCCATCATCAACGAAACCAAAAGTGAATCCAGATTCTCTTAACCGAGCTACTGAAATAATATTCCTAGTTAAACTAGGTACATAACAACAATTGTTTAATATTAAGTACAGGCCATTTGGTAATAATAATTCAAAAGTTCCAAGGGCTTCAACAGCAACATTTGCTCCATTGCCCACATGGAGATCCAAATCGCCTGGCTTCAGCAGCTTACTTTTTCTCAACCCCTGCACATTGTTACAAATGTGAGTTCCACAACCGGTATCAAATACCCAGGAATTAATGGAAAAAGTATACATTTCAATCATATATATACCTGAAGTGCTAGCCTCGCCAGCCTTCTTCTTTTTCAACTCTGCAAGGTAGGTTGGACAATTGCGCCTCCAATGTCCTACCACCCCGCATTCAAAGCACGGGTCATTCTTGGGAACCTTTCCCGCCGTCTTGGGTGTAGGAGCCTTGGCAACTTGCTTGCCTTTGTCCTTTCCCTTTGCCTTTGCTTTGCCTTTCCCTTTTGAGTTGTTTTTCTTTTTTTTTCTTGATTCTCCCTTCTTGAATCATCAAGACTTGAGGTGTTTTGCTTGGAATCTTACTCTCAGCAGTTTTAAGCATCCCATGCAACTCTGAGACAGATTTCTCCCAATTGTTCATGTTATAATTCATGACAAATTGATCATAGGCTTTGGTCAACGAGTTAAGGATCATATCCTGTGCAAACTCGTTGGTTATGGGAGATCCAAGCCTAGCAAGCTGGTCAATGTATCCTTTCATCTTTAGCACATAGTCGCTAACGGATTGACCTTCCTCCATCTTGCATGCATGGAAAGCTCGAGTGACCTCAAAGCGTTCTTGCTTCGCTTGCTTTTGGAACATTTCCTTAAGCTGGCCAAGCATCTCATATGCTCCATGCTCCCCAAGGTTCTTTTGAAGATCCGGAGACATGGTAGAAAGCATGAGGCATGAAATTTCGACCGAGTCGTCGGAATGCTTCACCCAAGCATCCCTAACGGCTTTGGCCGTAGTCAATGGAGGTTCCTCAGGGACGGGATCCTCAAGTACGTACAATTTCTTTTCGTGCTTAAGAACGATTCTCAAGTTACGATACCAGTCTAAGAAATTTGTACCATTGAGTTTTTCTTTCTCTAAGATTGAACGAAGAGATAAGTTGTTAACGGGCGTAGTTGAGTTAGGGGCCATCTACAAAATTAACAAAGTTCTATTTAGTATTTTCGATATTTAATCCTTTAATAATTAATACCCTTTAGAATTATAAAATTCTTTAATTTTTAAAGGCTAGGATCCAAGTTGAACTTAACCTTGAATGTTTGGCTAATGCTCTCTCCATCAAGTTAAAACAACAAGGTAGGTAACGTTTACCAATTACATCTCGTATGTAATTCCTAGATCTTTATGGGATCCTAGACAACGATTGTCAATTTTGACATGTTTGATCCCATCTATTCCTCGGGCTTCCTTACGTTTGGCTAATGCTCTCTCCGTAATAAGATTCCGATTAAGTCGTCCTATTTCAAGACGGTGAATTTCCGGCCCAAGACGTTCATGGAATTCGCGGAAAAACACCTCGGTTGTTACAAAAACAATCCACGCGTTTGGCTAATGCTCTCTCCACGTGAGTGTCGTTGCAACAAGCGAGTGTCTTAAAATGGGATGGCATAGACTTACGTTTTGAAAAAGGGCTTTTACCGTTTTGTATATTTATTAAATAAAACAAAACGAGTCGTGTGACTAGTATTGCATGCATACAATAACAAGTCCACGTTTTGATAAAATCATATTTTATATATATATATTGGTCTTGAGTATTCTTAAAATCCATATTTTACGAACTCTCAACGCGTTCAATTTTAAACTAGTATTAATATCCTATATTAACGTGTGTAGTTTCGAGCGCACAAATACGACCAATTTTAGCTTGTAATAAAACCATTTTATTATTAAGCTTGAATGGAGTTTGGTTGAGTTTTAAAATCTCTATTTTGTAAAACTCATATATATATATATATATAAAGATATATATTTTGACATAATGAATTTTAATCTTTACAAAACTCCTTTTATATAAAATTCATTTTACATCTTATGTTATGTCAACTTAAAATACCAAACTCCCATTGTGTGATTTATATTATGTAAAAAATATTATCTAGCATGCAAAAAATCCTATTTTCAACCATGCATAATAATATAAACATAAACACACACAAATAACATGTATAAGTGCATAACCAAGCCATTTATCCTAAGTGGTATTTTTGTGAGCCATACAAAAATACCAAGTCATAACTAAGGACCAAATATTTCTCTTGTGATGAACTTGAAGCTCCCACTTGCCAAAACAACTCCTTGTAGTGCAAATGAATCCAAGCCTTCATGGTTGACTCCACCACACATGAAAACTCCAACTTGGTCATTTCTTCATCTTGTTACATTTTTATAAAAGTAAACTAGTCTAAACTATCCTACTACTTACAAAATACAACAAGATGAAACAAAACTAAAATTATTATTACATACCAAATAAAAAAATAATTTTACAACCAAATCGAATTTCCAACACATCACAAAAGGTCTATGGCTTGTTATGCACAACATACACTCAAACAAACATATATATCAACACTTGATATTTAGGCAACTTTTACAACCAAACATGCATGTGGTTTGGTTGTTTCCCAAAATAAATATATAAACATATATAAGTTGCCAACAAGAAAATCCATAACTTTTCTAACAAAAGAAAAGTTGTCCATTTTCTTAAACAATACATACTCAAAAAGTTTCTTAAAACTATACATAAGTGGCTCTGATACCACTGTTGGGGTTTGTTCGGGTTTTCAAAATATATTTTAGCAACGGAAGCATGAACAACAATTTTAAACTTTTTAAAACTCCCCACCAATGATCCATATGCAAGCCTTAAGAAACAAAACAACCATAGGGTGTTTAGAACTACAACCTTTGTAGCGTGAGTAAACCGTTGATGAAGTGGTTGATCTATGAGAAGCCAAGAGAAGACTTCCTCCAAGGTATCCACAAATCAATGAGTCCAACACCTCCAAGATGCTAGTCTCTCCAACCCTTGAAATTCAAGCAAGCAAGCAACAACCTCTTGTTCTTCTTCTTGAACTTACTATGTATGTATATGAGTATGTATTCTAGCACCACACTTTACTCACTTGAAGAACACCAATACTACAAAGTAAGGATGTTTTCAAGTATGAAAAACACTTAGAACTTTTCTTGAAGAATAGCAAAGGTGGTAGTATCAAACTTTTTAGAACAAAGAACCATGCATGTACTAAATAAGATCAAGAAGTGAAGCAACAAGAGGGAGGCCCCCTTTGGCTCCCATTTTCGGCCGAAAATGGGTGAGGGGGGAGGGTCCCCTCTTGCCTTCCTTCCATGCTTGTACATCTAGTCCATGCCTTGGTTGATTGCTTTCAAGTATACACAACATGGCCCCCATTTGAATTAATGAGGGATTTTCTAGTTTCCTTCATAAATACATATATAAAAGATATACTAGATGTGCCATACTATGTATAAAATACATCTACATGTATTTTATATACATACTTGATTGTTACTAGTAACTCTTTACTTGTAACAAAGATATACATACATTTATATAATTGTTACTAGTAACAATTTACTTGTAACAAATATATATTTATACATACATATATATATATATACATATATATAAAATCATATGTTTATATTTATGTATTTCATATGCATTATCTTATATTAATATATAAGAGTGATATTATTATTTCACATAAATAATAATATGCAACAATGCATATATATACTTATATATATAATGAGTTGGAAACATATTTAAATCATATTCAAATATGTAATTGGTGTCCATTGATTGTAAATGTGTGACCCTATGGGTTTATTTATTATCAGTAATATCGTATTAATTTGTGTCTTGTGCACATAGAACCAACAGATGGTTCCACCAGCCGAGGACCCTGCGGAAGCCGAGTGGTAACACTATAAGGAAAAGGGGCATTGGCGGCCTTCTTGCCCAAGGTACCTTGAGGAGCTCAAGCGGGTAAAACCAAAGGGAGCGGGTATCTCAGGTACGTTTATGATTGAACTTCACAATACCGCTACTTCTAACAGCTGGGTACTTGATACCGGTTGTGGCACTCATATTTGTAATAATGTGCAGGTGCTAAAAAGAAGTAGGGCGCTGGGTGCTGGAGAGCTTGACCTGATCATGGGAAACAAGGATGTGGTTCTTGTGGAGCGGATAGGGAGTGTTGATCTCGTCTTTTCTTCAGGACTTGGTATTACCTTATTAAATGTTTGTTTTTCGCGCTGCGTGGCACGAAACATTATTTTCTTTCACGCTTTGTTTTACGATGGTTATGAGTTTAATTTTAATAATAGAATTATTTCTTGTTTGAGAAATGATGTTCATTACTTTAAAGCTTATCCATGTCGTGGGATTTATGAAACAAGTGTGTGTTTGGATGGTAATAAATCAGTCATGAACATTGATTCTAAGTCCAAAGGTGTATTGGACAAGTTGTCTTTGTGGCATAGTCATCTTGGCCATATAAGCAAGAAACGTATTGCCAAAACTCCAAGTGGATGGGATTTTGGAATCGTTTGACCACGGGTCAAGTGAAGTATGCGATTTTTGTTTATTAGGCAAAATGACTAAAGTGCCCTTCACCGGCGCTAGTGAAAGGGGCAAAGACTTGTTGGACATTGTTCACACGGATGTGTGTGGTCCGTTTAGGTCTGCTACAAGAAACAACTGTAGGTACTTCGTTACTTTTACTGATGATTTCAGTAGGTATGGTTATGTTTATTTGATTAAGCATAAGTCTGAAACCTTTGAGGTGTTTAAGACATACCAAAACGAAGTACATAATCAATTGGGCAAGCGGATTAAGATTCTCAGATCCGATAGGGGTGGTGAGTATCTTAGTACTGAGTTTCTTGATCATCTTAGGGGTTGTGGAATTATTTCACAACTTACTCCACCCAGGACACCACAATTAAATGGGGTCGCTAAGAGGAGGAACCGAACTCTATTGGATATGGTTCGGCCCATGATGAGTCGTACAAAGCTACCCACAAGTTTTTGGGGTTATGCTTTAGAAACTGCTGCTAGGACCTTAAACCTTATACCAACAAAGAAGGTTGTGAGTACACCATTCAAGATGTGGCATGGAAGGGTTCCTTCGCTAGCCTATCTCAAGGTCTGGGGTTGTGAGGCTTACGTGAGACGTGAAGCTCAAGACAAACTTGAACCCAGAGCCGAGAAGTGTATTTTCATTGCCTACCCAGCTGGTTCTATGGGATATTTGTTTTACAAACCTTCAGAGAACAAGGTGTTTGTTGCTCGAAGGGCGGTCTTCCTTGAAAGGGAGCTCATATCTATAGAAGCCAGTGGGAGGCAAGTCGATCTAAAAGAAATTCTAGATGACACCAATGATCAACCTGATGTTGGCACTAGTACCGCTTCTGAGGTCGACGCACCAGAAGAAGTGGAACCTCAACCAACGATGGATGAGGTGCCTGATACACAACCATTAGAGCTCCGTAGATCTGGTAGAGTTCGTAATGAGCCGGAAAGATATGGGTTCCTCATATCCGAGGGCGATGAACTATTGGTGGATCATAGTGAACCGACCAACTACCGGGAATCCGTAGTGGGCCCTGAGTCTGCTAGGTGGAAGGAGGCAATGGACAGTGAGATGCAATCCATGGCGGATAATCAAGTCTGGGACTTGGTTGATCTGGTACCCGGCCACAAGCCTGTAGGGTGCAAATGGGTCTTTAGGAAGAAGACGAACATGGATGGAAAAGTAGACCCCTTCAAAGCCCGACTGGTAGCAAAGGGTTTCACTCAAACTCATGGTGTAGACTATGATGAAACCTTTTCTCCTGTGGCTATGTTGAAATCTATTAGGATATTAATGGCCATCTGCATATTACGATTATGAAATATGGAAGATGGATGTCAAGACTGCCTTTCTTAACGGGAAGTTGGCCGAGGAGGTTTACATGGCACAACCCGATGGTTACGTAAACTCCAAATATCTTAATAAAGTCTGCAAGCTTAAGAGGTCCATTTATGGACATAAGCAAGCATCTCGGAGTTGGAACATTTGCTTTGATGAAAAGGTCAAAGAGTTTGGCTTTTCTAAAAGCAAGGATGAACCTTGTGTATATGTCAGGGCTAGTGGCAGTGCTGTAGTTTTTCTAGTCTTGTATGTAGATGACATACTACTCATAGGAAGTGACGTGACTACCTTGCAGGAAGTGAAAACCTGGCTTGGGAGTTGCTTCTCTATGAAAGACATGGGAGAAGCAGCATATATTTTGGGGATAAAGATCTATAGAGATAGATCTAAAAGACTCATTGGTTTGAGCCAGAGTACGTACATAGATAAAGTCTTGAAGAGGTTCAAGATGCAAGATTCCAAGAAAGGGAATTTGCCTATGTTGCATGGTATGGCATTGAGCAAGTCTCAATGTCCTAGTTCTCAAAAGGAACTATAGGAAATGAGTTGAGTCTCGTATGCTTCGGCAGTGGGATCGATCATGTATGCTATGCTATGTACTCGGCCTGATGTGTCGTATGCCTTGAGCATGAAGAGCCGATATCAGGCTAACCCTGGTCAAAGTCATTGGGTTGCGGTTAAAAACATCCTTAAATATCTTCGGAGAACTAAGGAAATGTTTTTAGTGTTCGGTGGATCGGAGGAGCTCAGAGTTACTGGATATTCTGATGCTAGCTTCCAAACGGACAAGGATGATTACCGGTCTCAATCGGGATTTGTATTCTTGTTAAATGGTGGAGCAATAAGTTGGAGAAGTTCCAAGAAAGATACCGTGGCCGATTCAACCACGGAGTCAGAGTATATTGCTGCAAGCGAGGTTGCTAAGGAAGCCGTCTGGATGAAGAAATTCATTCAAGACCTTGGAGTTGTTCCTAGCATCGCTAACCCTAATGAGATCTCCTGTGACAATGAGGGTGCAGTAGCTCTAGCTAAGGAACCAAGAGCGCATCGACCTACGAGACACATTGCTCGGAAATATCATTTTATTTGTGATATTATCGAGAATGGTGACATTGTGGTTAGTAGAGTACCGACTAAGGGGAACTTGGCAGATCCACTCACCAACCTTTGTCACAAGTTAAGCATGATTCTCATGCTAAGTCTATTGGTATTAGATTTGCTAGTGACTTGGTTTATTTGTTATTAAGAACATTAAAGCAATAATGTATTTCTTATTGTAATGACTATTAAATGGGGATTTAATATACGCATGGTGCGATTACTTTATGAAACATTATTGTGTTCTATCTTTGCATGTTTAATACTTCCATGAATAAACTTGTTTATTCTAAATACTCCACAATTGGTCGTTCTTCATTGCAAGGAAGAAGTGAATTAAGATCGAGGCGAGTGGTTGGTAAAGTTTTCATCTTGGATTGAATACTTGTTTACGTAACACTAGCCTATACTTAATGGTGATTAAGTAATTGGAGGACCCGTACCTGAGTTTACTTCATGGATATATCACGAGTAAATCATGATGATAATATTATTTATCCTTTTACTGGAGATGCACGTGTTGCTTGATTATTAGCATGGACTTGTTTAGATTACTTTCAAATGCAGTTCATAACTGGCTGTTATAAGGGAAGTTTTAGGCAAGAACTTGTTATTATGATAGGAGAGTGTAGTCAAAAGTATTTGTTCCTCTTTTGAGAGATATCCTTGGGCCCCTCGTTGACTAAGCTGATGACAAATCAAAATGCATGGCCGTGCTCAAGTTTAATTGATGGTGGATCAATTGTGAAACTTGTTTTGTTGCTCATAGTTAGTCTATATCGAGAAACATAATCGTGAATGATTTGGGGTTGATCATGTTCCATGACCTACATTCACAACGGATATCGTGAGCGAAGGGGTATATAATCACTTATCTACAGGACCTTTCCTTTTGGTTAGGTATTTGTTTTGGGAAGACAAACCCTGTGCTGACTTGGGGGCATAGATGCCTTGCTAGAGGCCGCTCTATGTCGGTGACGCCTTTCGTGAGTTTGTCATGTGCAAGTGGGAGTCTCTTGGATTATGCCCACTGACACACACACGAGTTGGTATCATGGCTGATGAAGCAAGGGCCTATTGGGTCATACGCCAAGTATCGATTCCGGCATCACGGATGGTCTAATGAGAGAGAAAACCAGAAACTGGTTCTGGTGGGCCAAGGCACGCCCGTGCCTCTATGAGGTACGGCCGTGCCCTATGGGCGCAGGCACGAGCCCAAGTCGGGCGTGACTTGGGCGTGGCCTGTGGCTAGGTACGCCCGTGCCCTGTGCCCAATGGACAGGCACGAGCCCAAGTCAGGCATGACTTAGGTGTGGCCTTTTGGGCTGGTACGCCCATGCCTTGTGAGGCACGGCCGTGCCCCTTGCAGTTACAGTCTCCTTAAACAGCTTTCAAGGCTGTTTATGAAGGAGATTATGCTATTTTAATTGGTAACTGATGGATCATCAATGCATGCACGTTTTTATTCTCTTTTATGGAGTCTATATAATGTGGTGCTTGATTCCATTGTGGGGTTACTAGCTTTTGAAAGGCATACAAACACATATTGCACACTTCTCTCTCTCAAGCACACAAAAGACATCCAAGGCTTTGGTTCTTTGTGTTGTTCATATTTGTGGTGTTTATGTTGGCACACCTAACATTCTAGCAAGTGGGAAACGATCAAGACTTGGTGTGGACTTCGATAGAGGTGCACACGTTAGTGCACGAGACCTCCAAACTCCAAACCCACGCGTACAAATAAGATAGCATCAAGGGTGTATCTCTATTTCTTTGTATGTTTATTTTGTTGCTTACCCATGTTTAGAGTTTTGGTCCATTTGGTGGGCGTATTCGTGGTCAACTTTTGAATCCCTTTTTCTACTCGTTTTGCTTCCGTTGCGATTTTAGACCATGAAAACCCAACAAGACGATGGATCCCTATGGGATCATATGTATGTATGTATGTATGTGCACGGTCTTCAGACTATCTGAAGCATGGTTAAGGTCAGTCGGTTGTAACTGGATCCCATGAGTACTTCAGGATTTCATGGTGATTCGGGAGGCATTCCGGATCGTAGGTTCTGCAGAACCGCCGTGCCTTAACATGAGTGGTAATCAGCTGGATGACCACTGGATTACTTGAGGAGCCTTTGGCTCTGTGAACGATGTTTGGTGGACTTCTTTATGCTCCCCCACCAGCACGGTTGGTTGTGTCTAAACCCAAGTCGGAGTTGTTGAGCGGGATTGATTACCCTGCAAGATATGACTCTTACTGATCTTGTCAGCACACCGCAATGTGATAAGTTAGAAATGATTGATTGTCTATATGTTGCATGACTTGCTTTATTGATGCTTATGTTAATTATGTACTCACTAGCTATGTTGTTTAGCTAATGGTGTTATGTTGCCCCTTTTCAGGTAAGGACTAGAGGGCCTGGTGAGGCGGGTTGCTTTTGTAGTATATAAACCCTTGTGGGTTGGGACACTATTTTATTATACGATGTAATGTGATCCTAATGGTCGGTTCATGTGTTAGGTAACACCAACGTTGATTTTGAGATGATAATGATGTAAATATTTGATGATTCCTTTTAAAAAAGAAAATCCCACTGTGAAATCTGATATCATGAGTTGGTTGAATAGATCTACTCATAATTAAAATTTGAACTATCACTTAATTCGCTGTTCTTAGAAGCGGTGTTACAAATCAAGATAAAGCTTTTCAAACATTAAAGTAGTTGTTATGCCAGGCTCCCGTCCTTGCTTTGCCAAGTGGATCAGACGATTTTATTGTATATTGTGATGCATCGTTCGCTGGATTGGGATGTGTGTTAATGCAGAGAGATCAAGTGATTGCGTATGCTTCAAGACAATTGAAACCTCATGAAAAGAATTACCCAACTCACGACTTGGAGTTAGCAGCTGTTGTGTTTGCGCTTAAACTGTGGAGGCATTACTTGTATGGAACTAAATGTGTAGTTTGTATTAATCACAAGAGCTTACAGTATGTGTTTTCTCAGAAAGAATTGAACATGAGACAGAGGAGATGGGTGGAGCTGATTAAGGATTATGATTGCGAGATGAGATACCATCCTGGAAAGGCAAACGTGGTGGCAGATGCCTTAAGTCGCAAGGGAGCTGGAAGTCCTATCATATTCATGCGTATGGAGACAGTATCAGATTTAGTGGATAGACTAAATCTGCACAGTTAGAAGCTTTGAAAGAAGAAAATCTAAAGGCTGAATTAATGAAGAAACGAAAAGAAGAACTTATTGATGACTCTCGTGGATTGAAAGTATACAAGACTCGTGTTTGAGTGCCTATGCTTGGAGAATTCAGAAAGTTGATTTTAACATAAGCACACAAGTCGAGACTGTCAGTACACCTAGGAGGCACCAAAATGTATAATGATTTGAATGGTGGCCAACAATGAAGACGGATATAGCACACTTTGTGGAATTATGTCATATATGTGCACAAGTAAAAGCAGAACATCAGAAGCCATACGGATCCTTGAAGTGTTAGAGATCCCCGAGTGGAAGTGGGAACACATAACGATGGATTTTGTAACAAAACTTCCGCATACACAGAAGAATCATGATATGATATGTGTGATAGTGGATCGATTAACGAAAAGTGCTCATTTCTTGGCTACTTGTGAGACAGCTTCATTGAGTAAGTTGGCACAGTTGAACATTGACAAGATTGTTACAAGGCATGGTATACCATTATCAATTGTATATGACCGGGACTCCAGGTTTGTTTCTAACTTCTGGAGGAGTTTCAGAGAGAGTTGGGGACGAGGATTAACTTGAGTATTGGTTATCATCCCCAAACTGATGGTCAGACTGAACGAACCATACCTACACTCGAAGATATGTTACATGCCTATGTAATTGAGTATGGTGGATCTTGGGATTTGCATCCACCATTGATAGAGTTTGCGTATAATAATTCTTACCACTCCAGTATTGGAATGCCTCCGTATGAAATGTTGTACGGTGGTCACTGTCGTACTCCGACTTGTTGGTTAGAGGCGAGTGAGAAACAGTTTGCAGGCCAGAGATTGTTCAGTTAACTGATGATAAGGTTGCTATCACAAGATAAAAGTTGAAAGCTGCCAGGGATAGGCAGAAGCTATATGGAGATCCGCGATGTCGTCTGGTATCATTTGATGTAGGTGAGTTGGTGTATCTGAAAGTCTCTCCGTGGAAAGGTGTGATTCGTATTGGCAAACGAGGGAAGTTAGCTCCCCGTTTTATTGGTCATTTCCGCATTCGACAGATAGTGAATGATCAAACGATTACGTTGGATCTTCCAGCAGAGCTTGCAGGTATACATGATAAGTTTAACGTTTGTTATCTCCGGAAATGTAAAGTTCAAGATGAGAGATAGATTCTTCCGGTGCATGATTTGAAAGTGGATTATAAGAGGAGATTAGTAGAGGAACCTATTGAACTGTTGGATTGTAAGGTGACCAAGCTCCACAAGAAACAGATTCGAATGGTGTTTGTCAAGTGGAAGCACAGTTTAGGTTATGATTCGACTTGGGAGACTAAAACTGACATGAGAGATCGTTACCCACAGTTGTTTAAAAGAGAAGGGATTCCGAGGATTGGAATCCTCTTAAGGAGGGGAGATTTGTAACACCCGTAAACCTGGGCAAGTCGATTAGCGGGTAAGCGTTACGTGTTTAATTATGTTTGATTTATTTATGTGCTAGTTAAAGTTAATTGGTTAATTAACTAATTAAGAATATATATATATAAATATAATTTACTCGAAGAATAAAATGGATATGAAAATATGGATGTATGTACGTATGTGTAGTATGGATGTATGTATGTAAGTGTTTAGATAAGATGACAAAGCTTCCACCTCCTGCTTTGGTTTTAAAGAAGTTTATGTATACGTGTATTTTTGTAAATCCTTTGCTCATTATTTTCAAAAGAAGAAAAGTATAGAGTGTGTTTAGAGAAACCCTTTGCGAAGAAACCTTCAAAAGTCTTGCAACTTGAAGATTCAAAATAGAAGATTTGTGGTTAATAAATCAAAGTGAATGTTAGTATGTGGTTGTTGTATGTATAGAATCATATTGATGTGTTTTTCAGTTGAAATCCATGATTATATGAGAAACTACCATTGATGGAGCTTGAAGCTCAAAGCTTGTTAAGTGGGTTTTATATGTTTTGATGCTTTGATGAAATTTAAGATGTTCAAAATGTTTGTATACATGTTTTATGAAGTTTGTATATGTTTTAGAAGTGTTTGGGTTTGAAAACAGAGGTTGATAATGGATTTTATGAGTTTTGCGTATGTTGGATTTTGGAGAAGATGATACAGAGAAACACGCGAAGAGACGCCTCCCCGAGAATCCGCTGGATTGTTTGAATCCGAGATGAAATCCGACAAGACCAAGTCTGAAACCCAAAATCCGATCTTGACAATCCGACAAATCAGAATCCGAGACCCAAAATCTGACACAAGAATCCGAAGACTTGAAATCCAGAACTTTGTAATCCGATGAACATGAAATCCAACAATTGCACTCGACGCGACGCGTCGGATTTTTGGACGCGTCGTTTTTGAGTATATGTTCTTGTTTGTTGATGCTTTGATGTTGTTTGATATATATGCTATCTTATGAGAATTTATATTACTGTTTATGAGAAATTAAGATTCAAATATGTGTGGGTAGATATATTTATGAGTCAGAGACTAATTTCGTTGTTATTGTGTTTTGAGGAAACACTAAGACTCAGTGATATTAGATATCTGAGATCACCAGGTGAGTGAATGTTAATCGCGGATAGTAAAGATTATGGTTGATGTTATTTTGATGCATGCGAATATGATTAACTAGAAATCTGGTTTTGTTAACATCAAATCCTTTTTACTTTAATAGACATGCCTGATTATTGGGTTAAAATGGTTATCTTCCCAACACGTAATAATGAACAACATATTAAATAACTAAGTCACAACACTTGTAAACAAACTATTAACTCCCTAATTGTGGAAAAAGCCCAGTGTAATGAACAATAACACATAATTTTATTTAGGCTATTTAATCTAAAACTTGATATGCATTATAAAAACGCATATATTATAATGCATTATACATACTGAATACGTCTTACAAATGGACATGTTAACGAGTAAAAATTATTCGTTACCGCCGCATTACGCGAGTATCGTACTAGTTATATTCTATATGTATAGAGTAAGGTTTTAGGGAGAATAGATCACTTACGGAGTGTATAGAGAACGAGAAAGCTAAAAGATTAAAAATGACAAAATTACCTTTAATTTTAATTTACAGTAAAATAAAATGATAAAATCTTTAATTATTTAACAAATACAAAAACTAGATAAATACACCAGAGAAGAGTGCATAATTATAACATATTCACAGTTTTGTGAGATTCTTTAAAAATATCCACTACATACCACTATTACATAATTTTAGAAACATGTCTAAAACGTGCTTCAAATTCCTACTATTTATATCACCGCTTCATTCTTTTGTTCTTACATAAGAATAGAGTAATCTAATCAACAATAAAGTCAAATCCTCGACTTAGCTAATCAGCTACACTAGGATCACAAAAATGAAATTCTCATCCTATGTCTTTGATTCTCAGTTGATCAAATTATGCTCAGCCTTTACATAAATAAGCTTATCAACCCCTATCATCAACAGACCAAATACAATTCAAAATCTTATTAACACATGTTAAGATGAAGTTCTAGTTTAACAACACATGTACTTAGCTTATGATTTGGGTCACTCAATTGATGTTTTAATTCCTCGGCTTATAGTTTTGATAGGACAAAACAACATTTGCTGATGGTCTTTACTTAGATTCTTGATCAGCTAATCTCTCAAGAAGGCTTTAGCTTATCCTTCCGGTACTTAACTTATCTCGGTTGTTACTTTCATATATATCAAATTACAAGTCAAAATCTTAATGACACATGTTAAGATGAAATTATAGTTTACTTCAATAGACATGCTTGATTATTGGGTTAAAATAGTTATTTTTCCAACACGTAATAATAAAAACATATTAGAAAACTAATTCACAACACTCGTACACAAACTATTAACTCCCTAATTGTCGAACAAGCCCATATTAAGGAACAATAACACAAATAATTTTATTTAGGCATTTCATCAAACACTTGATATGCATTATAAAAACACATATTATAATTTAATCAATAATCATATATTGATAGATGAAGGTAGAAATAAAACTGAAAACCACAAACTTACGTGCACAATTTTCATCAATAAATCTCTTATGTGAATTAATTCGTCTTCACGTTCAAATTGAGATGTTCTTCTCAAAAACTAAAAAATCGTATAGACTTATCATAAACACATCTCGAACCATGTGCTTTCATCTCATAGAAAAAAATTGTAATCTTTAAATAAAACTTTAGAATCAGGTTAAAGAAATTAGGAAGAAATTGTTTAAAGGTTTTTTTCTCTCACTGTGTTAGATGAAAATATGGGAATGTAGTGGCATCCAAAAAACCAAACCCGAATAAACAGAATCGAAAAATTAAATTCGGGTTATTTGGTTATCGGGTTTCTTCTTCAACTAATTTGGATAACCCAAACGTAATTTGTTTTGGGTAGCGGGTATAAAATTCGGAGTTTGGTTATATCTGAATAACCTAAATGAGATTTTAACTTTTTGAAATATTTTATTTTGAACACTATCTCTTGAAATTATTATAAGAAAATAAATTAGTCATTATGTATCCTATTAATCATAAATATTAATTAATTAAACATTTAAGTATTCATTTTTAACCTTCGTTTGATCCCGTAATGGTGTTTGAAATTAGAGTATGCTAAGTATTCACTTTTAACCCCCGTTTGATCCCGTAATGGTGTTTGAAATCAGGGTATGCTAAGTTAAAGCTTCACTATTTTTGATATGCTTTGGAATTAGAATCTATTAGTTTAAGTTTTTGTGAGCATCATATTTGGTTTTTTGTAATCACCATATTTAGTTCCACATCATATTTGGTTTTTTGTTCCACGTCATAGACTAGAAAGTTGACATGTGTAGTACAAATACCCACTTAATAAAATATTTACATTGGCCAAGTAACTTCATTGATTTGATTTAATCAAATAGCAAATTAATTATTTTTATTAAAAAGTTATATGGAGACTCATGATCAAGTTATATACATAATTATATTTATTAACTACTTGTATTAAAATATATGAGAATACAAATATGAAATATCTTGAGAGTTTGCAACCACATCGATAACTATTGTATTTCTCCACTACATACCAATATTGACATAATTGTAGACACATGTCTAAAACGTTCTTCAAATACCTACTATTTATATCACCACTTCATTCTTTTGTTCATACATCTTTTGCAATGACTTCAATTTTCAGTTCAAGTGTGAGTGTTGGTTTTTCAAGCTTTTCTCATTGCAGGAGGAGAAATATTATTGTTGGATCTAAAAATCAATCATCACTTACACCACCCACAGTTAGAAGATCTGGAAATTTTCAACCCTCAAAATGGTCTCACAATTTTATCAACTCACTGAATGGAAAATACGAGGTATATTATTCTAAGTTATACTAAATGTAAGATTATTATTTCTTTTTTTCGTTAAGTATAGTCTATGGGTATCTTTGGTGTGAAATGTTTTGAAGCTTGTTAGACCTAGTAGCATTTTGTTTTGATAGAAAAAGTTACAAATTATGTTCGTATAAAAAAACTGAAAGCTTATTTGTAAACAAAAGTGCTCTAGCTTTTAAAACTAGCTGAAATCTTTTTTTATAACAAATTACCTAAATACCATTTTTAATTGTTTTATAATTCTTTCTAATTTTCTAATTTGTTCTTTTTTTTTATCTTTTTACACTAAGGCAAACTGCGTCAAAATGCAAGAAATTTTGACTAAGCTACCATTGTATACAACGAACTTAAAATTTAAAAAAAATAATACAACCAATCTACTTTTTTTTCCCATTGTATGCAAATGGTAACCTAAAGTAAAGGTAAATTGTAATTTTTATTTTTTTATATTTTTTAATTTTAAATTCAAATGTTCTTCAAGATATTATTTGTGTTCTTTAATCTCCATGTGTAAACCAAGAAAAAACCCATGAATTTACCAAATTTGTTCAAATCACCCTAATCATAGATCTAAAATCAAAGAACCCATGAAAAAGTAACCCTAATCATCAATTGCAAATCTAAACAAGGGAACACAAAAGATATGAAAATATAAATATGAAATCAAGCATGAATTTTATTCCGGATCTTAACAAAGCATCAGAAGATGAAGATGAACCCATCTTAAGTAGAAATCACACACTTCAAATCGTATAGATGAAATATTAATCAAAGAATATATACATCTCAACCATCAAGATTCTGAAATCAAACTACCCCAATAATAAAAACCCTAAACGTAAAAACCAAATCGCAAGCACTTACACATTTACACCAAGACAAAATCTGGAAGCGAAGCATTTGAATCAGCGGCGCTAACGGTATCTAGAGGCAACGGTGGTAGGCAACGCAAGGAACCCAAAACTTTTCAGATATAATATCGACCACAATGGTAGGCGCCGCAAGAAACCCTAATCTCAAGAAACCCTTTTGAATCGGCGGCGTTTGTGGTGGCTTTGAGACGACGACGGTGGTGGATTTTGAAGGTGACGACTATGGTGGTTATTTGAAGGCAACGACTGTGGTGGTGGTTCGAAGGCGAAGACTGTGGTGGTGGTTGGAAGGCAATGGTTATGGTGGTGGTTTTGAATGCAAAGGCAGCGACGGTGGTGGTTTGAAGAGGAGAAAACACAGGTTGTGGTTTAAAGGCAACGGAGGTGGTGGTGGTTCGAAGGAGACGCATGTAGTGGTTGTTTGAAGGCAATAGATCTTGAGAGGGCGGTGGTGGATTTTGAGAGGGCGGTGGTTCTTGAGAAGATTTGATTGAGAAGGTTTGTTTGAAGGAGTTTTGTACAATGTTCAATCATTTGAATAAAAAAATCCAAAAATAAAAAGAAAAAAAATAACTGGTTGTTTAGTGGTTTTCTTATGTAACTTGCATACAATGGGAGTTATAAGAGAGTTGGTTATATTTTTTTAAAAATTTTAAAGTTTGTTGTATACAATGGCATCTTAGCTAAAATTTGTTATATTTTGATGCAGATTGCCCTAACAATATTATGGTTGTTTTGTTATTTAGTGATTAAGTTATATGTGAGAGTAAAATCACCTAGGTTAGGTAAGATTAGTTTCGTGTATTATTTCCTCATTTTTATAAACAATAATTTTGTAGATTATTTATAATAACTCAATACTTCTTCTTAAATTTCACGCTAAACTAATATTTATTGATCAATCAATATTAGTTTTATATCATTTATATTTTTTTCTCATATACTTGTTCATAAATTATGCAAATCTTCTAAAACAATAAAAGATTAATTTGGATCAAATTTATTTTACGATTTTAGCTCTTGATTTAACAAATCAATTTTAATTGTATAATCTTGACCATTATATTTGATAAAAAAATTAAATCTAATTTTGACTTCTTTTGGTTAGTTAATTTTGATAAAAAATATAAAGAGAATTTCATATATTTTCTTCTTAAACTTAAAATATCATAATTGTCCACCCAAATTTATAAATATCATATTTTCCATTTATAACATTTTAAAATATATTATTTAATCAAATTTTTAGTTTTATTGATTTAAAATATTCTCTAAACATTTTAATTTCTTTCATATTATAACCAATGAAGATTTGACCTTATTGCCCCTAATTGTAACAATAATCATCGATAACGTGTACAAGTAATACAATGGTGTCTCTTCCTATCTAATACCTCGCTTGTGTTGTCACGTATGTCCTCCGTCTTCATTTTATGATTAATATTTATCATTTTAAAACCAATCCGTGTATCACACAGACACTTAATCTAGTCAAAGAATATATAAACAATCAATTTATTTTTCATTTAATACTATAAAATTTTCAAATTTTTAATTTTTTGTATGTTCTTAATATACAAATTTTATATATACAAACAGTGTGTTAATAAATCAAATAATCTACAAGGTTTAACAAACGAAAATCAATGAAATGAATCAAACATGAACTCAAAAATAACGTTATCTAAATTACATAAAAATGATTTCATATCATAAATAAAAGAAAGTTATCTATAATAGCGAAGGGTGTACCTTTTGGCATGCGAGGTGGAGGTGGAGGTGGAGGTGAAGCACCACTTGAAACACCAACCTTGAAGTATTGGTACCGAAATAAATTAAAAGAATCGCTATTTGGTTGCTGAAGAGAGAGGATATAGAAAGATGATACAGTGAGGAAAGAGAAAGAGAGAAAAGAAGAGAGAGGAGAGAGGAAAGAGGGTATTTTTTAAATAATTTTTTTGAAGCATATGAAGCGCAGGTAGTGTGGAGGTTTTTGCATGCTTGAAGTATAAAGTGGTTATGCTGATTTAGCATTGAAGTATGGGATGCTTGAAACATGTACACTCCATTCTTTAATAAATAAATTACGTAAGGAAAAAACAAACATTACAAGTCCTCTCACGAAATACGATTCACAACCCATGTTTTACTTACAATTACAAGAAATTTAGGTTTGTAAGTGTTGGAAACAAAAAAAGTAAAGTTACATAAGAATAAATTAAACCCGGGTACATGCCCTTTCGCCATTGGTACGAGATTTAAACCTTCAAGCAGTCTATGATATTGTTCGGTTGGGAGTTCTAATATAGGTTACTAAAACTTATAAATTTAGATAAATTCAAATTATGTATATTTTTTATTCAGTTTACCCTAATCATTTTCTATTCCTTACTACATAACTCTTTAGATGATTTAATGTGAATTTACTTGCAATTTTCTATGTTCCTATAGGGTGAAAAATACAAGACAATAGCACAAAATTTGAAAGAAAGAGTGAGGATGATGATTTTTAAAGACACTTTAATAGAGAATCCTTTGAGTGCACTCGAATTTGTTGATGATTTTCAAAGGCTTGGAGTATCCTATCATTTCAAAGATGAAATTAGCAATTTGCTAAAGATGGTATACAGTTGTCACTATGAAGCTCCTAAGAATTGGAATGAAATGGATCTTAATCTTAAAGCCCTTGGCTTTAGACTCTTAAGACAACATGGATACCATATCCCACAAGGTAATTTTGTTATTGCATCCTCTCTCTCTCTCTCTCCGTTGATGAACAATAAATGAAGAACACATTTGACTATAGAAATACATTCTAATAAATGACTTTTTATAAAGAAATTTTTGAGGACATCAAGGATGAGACAGGAAAGATCAAGACCAAAACACAAGAGGATGTTGCAGGGATGCTTAACTTGTTCGAGGCTTCATTTTTCTCTATTAAGGATGAAAATATCATGGATGAAGCTAGGGAATTCACGAGAAAATGTCTCAAAGAGAAGTTAGAAAATAACGATACTGTCAATGAAACTATGATGACATTAATAAGTCATTCCTTAGAGAATCCATTACATTGGAGGGTCCCAGGGTTTGAGTCAAAATGGTTTATAGAAGTGTACAAGAGGAGGAGCAACATGATACCATTATTGTACGAGTTCGCCGTATTGGATTACAATATCGTGCAAGAAATTCACCAAGAAGATCTAAAACACATATCAAAGTATAGTTTTCATATATATATATATAATTTGATAATATACTATAACTCTTACATTATATCTTAACCATATAGTTATCATAAATACTAATTGATCTATTGCAAATCGTGTTGGAAGTTAATTTTAACTTCCTAACAAATTACCAGAATTGTCACAACATACGTTTTCTATATTTTTACATAATTATCGTAAATAAATGTTCTTAATGTAGGTGGTGGGTTGATCTACAATGGAACAATAATCTTGAATTTGCTCGGGACACAATGTTGGAGTGTTTTACATGGTCCGTCGGAGCATATCACGAACCCCCATTCAGTGTTCTAAGGAGACACACGGCAAAGTGTCTTAACTTTGCAAGTGTGCTAGATGATGTTTATGATGTGTATGGTACTCTGGATGAACTAGAACAATTCACGGAAGTAGTGAGGAGGTTTGTGTTAGTTTTGGTCCAAGTTGGCATGTGTGTGTATAGACATGAGTTTAATAAGTATAGTATTTTATTTTTCAAATATTTCTAATATATATAGTTATTGCATTAGATGGGACATCAATGCAGCTGAAGGACTTCCTCATTACATGAGGTTATGTTTTTTTGGATTCTACAACACTATCAATGACATGGCATACAACACCTTAATAAACCATAAATCCTTTGTTGTACCTTATTTGAAAAAAGCGGTGATATATTTTCTTCAGATTTTCCTCTTTGAAATCATGATTAATATTTTCTTTCATCTAAGAATACAATTGAAATTTCTATTGCAGTGGATAGAAGTTTGTGAGGCGATTCTCTTGGAGGCACGATGGTTTCATAATGGATATATCCCTACATTTGAGGAATACTTGGAGAATGCAACTATTAGCGCAGCACTTCCAGTCACTATCTTGTCTGCTTATTTCTTAGATTCAAATGATATTGTTGGAGAGGCATTTCACAATGTAATTCACTGTTCATCTATAATTTTACGCCTTACTAATGACCTGGCAACATCAGAGGTAAGTATAGTTTATCTTATTGAGTTACTAACTTGTTAATAGATTGGTTAAGTATCAAGCAAATAAAACATAATATTTTTATACCTGCTATAATTAGGCTGAACTTGCAAGAGGTGATGTTACAAAATCAGTTGAATGCTACATGCATGAAACGGGTGCTTCCAGAGATGAAGCTGTAGCACATATGAACAGATTAATCATAGATGCACATAAGAAGATAAACAAAGAAAGAATGACGTGTAAATCTCCCACTTTGCTGAAGTTTATGGAAAGTGCAACAAACCTTGGTCGGATTGGACACATTACTTATAATCGTGGGGATATGTTTGGTGACCCGGATGATATCCATAAATCTCATCATAACTCATTATTGTTTGAGCCTAAATCCTAGAGAGTCATTAGTTATCCTTTGGTTTCTATCAAGTGATATGTTTCCTAATGTAATAAACAATAAACAACTACAACTTAGTCTTTGCCTTTAGAAAGTGATTGGTGAAACTACACATGGAGAATTGGCTACTATATATATACATATATATATATATATGTAATGCCCATTTTTCGAAATCTTGTATTATTGGAATGTAAATTCGCAATAAATAATATTATCGACAATTATATAGCACGAGTTGATGAATTATTTTATTGTTTCACTCTTCAGAGTCTAGAGGTGTAATATATATATATATATATATATATATGGGTAGACACATTTGTTGGGCTTAGTAGACCAGCCCCATTTATTTGATGAACTAAGATTGACCCAAGAAGGTTTAAGAAGCGGGCTTGGCCCAAGTTAGAGCATGTATATATATATATATATATATATATATAATTAGGGCACAATCTCCAAAAGTATGTTATTGTTCCATTCATCTTCTTCATTAAAACCATGAGAGAGAGAGAG
The DNA here is from genome assembly GCA_038502395.1 of Dittrichia graveolens. NCBI lineage: Eukaryota > Viridiplantae > Streptophyta > Magnoliopsida > Asterales > Asteraceae > Dittrichia > Dittrichia graveolens. The sequence goes on from JARJIL010000006.1 coordinate 17,713,965, forward strand.
TACGTGTGCTGGCCAAGTAGCATTTTGTTTTGATAGAAAAAGTTACAAATTATGTTCGTATAAAAAAACTGAAAGCTTATTTTTAAACAAAAATGCTCTAGCTTTAAAAACTAGCTGGAATATTTTTATATAACAAATTACTTAAATACCCTCTTTAATTGTTTTATAATTCTTTCTGTTTTTATAATTTGTTCTTTTTACACTAAGGCAAACTACGACAAAATGCAAGAAATTTTGACTAAGCTACCATTGTATACAACGAACTTTAAATTAAAAAAAAAATACAACCAACCTACTTTTTTTCTCCCATTGTAAGCAAATGGTAACCTTAGGTAAAGGTAAATTGTAATTTTTATTTTATTTTATATTTTTTAATTTTAAATTCAAATGTTCTTCAAGATATTATTTGTGTTCTTTAATCTCCCTATGTAAACCAAGAAAAAATCCATGAATTTACCAAATTTGTTCAAATCACCCTAATCATAGATCTAAAATCAAAGAACCCATGAAAAATTAACCCTAATCATCAATTACAAATCTAAACAAGGGAACACAAAAGAGATGAAAATATAAATATGAAATCAAGCATGAATTTTATTCACGATCTTAACAAAGCATAAGAAGATGAAGATGAACCCATCTTAAGCAGAAATCACACACTTCAAATCGTATAGATGAATAATCAAAGAATATATACATCTGAACCATCAAGATTCTGAAATCAATGAACCCCAATAATAAAAACCCTAAATGTAAAAACCAAATCGCAAGCACTTACACATTTACACCAAGACAAAATCTGGAAGCGAAGCATTTGAATCAGCGGCGCTAACGGTATCTAGAGGCAACGGTGGTAGGCAACGCAAGGAACCCAAAACGTTTCAGATTGTCACACGTCATGGTTTACCTTGTTCTATTGTTTCTGACTGTGACTCTCATTTTGTGTCTAACTTCTGGCAAAGCTTGCAACATGAGCTTGGCACACGGGTTCATTTGAGTACTGCTTATCATCCACAAACGGATGGTCAGTCTGAAAGAACAATTCAGACTCTTGAAGACATGCTGAGGGCATGTGTACTTGAATATGGTGGTTCTTGGGATTCTCATCTCCCGTTGATAGAATTTGCTTATAATAACTCTTATCATTCTAGTATCGGGATGCCACCATATGAAATGTTATACGGGAGGCGTTGTCGCACTCCCACTTGTTGGCTTGAACCGGGTGAGAAGCAGTATGCCGGACCCGAAATTGTGCAAATTACATCTGATAAGGTTAAAATAGCTCTGGAGAAATTAAAAGCAGCTCGTGATCGTCAAAAGATTTATGCAGACCCAAAGCGCCGACCCGTTGAATTCTGTGAAGGAGATAGGGTATTCTTGAAGGTATCTCCTTGGAAGGGTGTAATTCGGTTTGGACGTAAGGGCAAGCTGAGTCCACGTTATATTAGTCCATTCAGGATTATCCGAAAGGTCAACGAGCAGACTGTATCTCTTGAATTACCTTCTGAGCTATCTGGTATTCATAACACTTTCAATGTATGCTATTTGAGAAAGTGTAAAGTTGATGAAGATCAAGTTCTACCTTTACAAGAGCCGAAGGTTGATTCAGCTAAACGCCTTGTAGAGGAGCCAGTTGAAATTCTTAACGCAAAGACAAAGAAGCTACGTAAGAAGCTGATCATACTGGTTCTTGTTAAGTGGAAGCACAGCCTAAGTCCCAACATGACATGGGAAACTGAGGATGACATGAAGGCACGCTACCCTCATTTATTTCCAGTTGAGCAGATTCCGAGGATGGAATCTTCTTAAGGGGGGTAGAGTTGTAATATCCTCAAATCGGGCCTATTCGTGCGCTCCATTTGGTACGTGAATTTAATTTAAAGAATTAAATGCATATATCTGTTAAGTATAAATAGAAAATATGTAATTGGCTAGTTAAATGTGAATTTTAAAATAGTAATAAAAATAGATAATAATGATAAAATATTAACTGGTTTCAAAAGAGGTTTCCAAAAATATCCTCGTTAGTTAAAACGGTTATTTGGGTGTGGTGTTGTATGTTGAAAAGGGGAACAAAAATACCCCTTGTGGATAATTGAAACCCACAAGGTCGGTTCTCTCTTATTTGACTCGGACAACTTCACACACACACACGTTTACAATCACACACACCTCATTTCATCTTTCTCTATTGTTCTTGAAGAAGAAATCCAATCCAAGAGCAACCAAGGCTCCATCAAGCTTGAATCAAGCCTCTAATCTGTTCTTGATCTTCTATTCATCATCTTCTTCTTCATAGTAAGTTTATCTTCTTCTTGTTCTCCATTTCTTCTTCTAGGTTAAAAAGGGGTAAAACGAGACCGATGAACACTACTACTTCCCTGCCTACAAAATATAGCAAGACGTCGGATCACAAAATTAAATGACTGTCTTCCGATGCACGTTGTAATTTGACCTAAATGATGCCGATGCCTATTGACGATGGCGAGGAAAATGATGTTGAGGTTGAGATAGAGGAGAGCCTCGACGATCCGTCGGGAGGAAAAGGGAAGGCCATTAACGAGTTCTACGATGTCTGGGTCGTGTAATGAAGAAAACGACAATCATTTGTTGAATCAAATAAACGTGTTCAACTCCAGGGTATTGACATGCTCTCCTTTTGTAGAGAAAAAACATGGACTCTAAGAGAAAATGAAGTGAGGGTAAAAAGAAAATGAAGTGAAACTACAAACAAGAGTCCCGTTTCGAAAAGGACTTTAAGTTTTATATTACCCCGTATAATAATCTTACAAAACATGTTTGAAATGAGACTTTGGTGAGGACATAGAGAATTAGAAAATTGTATGTGTTCGATAAATGAAACTAATTTTTTTATTATTCTCCCTTTTAATGTAACCGAAATATTGTTATTTGTTTTAACGAATGAAAATTTTATTTTTTTAAACAATTTATATATTCTTTTACTTCGGTAAATTGTTAGACACATCATAAAAATAAAAAATAAGTGGAGAAAGATTGGTGAATGAAGTGTTAGACTATACTAGTTTTTGAATTAGGAAAGAGAAGATAAGATGAATGTGATATGTCACTAATGTGACAAGAGAGAAAGGAAAACCCAAAGGAAAGCCATATGAATGACCTTATGTAAATTCCATAAATTTGATCCTTCTGGGGCAAGAATAGTATAGAGAAGAAATTCGTACGAATTGAAGGTAATGATCGACTTTTACCAATTTTTGTGTGCTAGTAAATGGGTTATGTTTAACAACATTAGTTGATAGATGAATCTGTAAATTAAAACTTGTGGTTGGAAATTGAAGCATTTCTTTATTATATCTGATTATAAAACGGTTGATAGTTGAGTTGAAAAGTGTAAAATTGTAAAAATGACATATGAGTACATGATATAGCCAAGAACTTTGTAACACCCCAAAAACCTATCAATAGAATAAATAATTATAACTTTATTATTAATTTATAAAATAAAGAGTATAAGAGTTTAGGGATTGAAATTGTCAATTATCCAATACTATTATATAATTAAAGAAAATAAATAGTGGCTAAAGTCAAATAAAATAAAGTTGAGGGTATTTCCTGCCAAAATCCAAACTTTGATATACAAAAGAATGAGAAGTAACATTATATTTCTGTTGGTAACATTATCTCCCAAATGAATCTTAATTAATATATTTTCCCACCAAAGCATAAATAAGACCACCTTTAGTTTAAATTCATTTTTATAAAAAAGTAAATTTATATTTAAGTAATGTACTCTCTCAAAACAAAAGTCATCTGAATTGACAAACATTTAAACAATATTTGAGTTATGTTTCTCATTTGTTTGACATCTAACTTAACCATCTTGCTACACTGCTGCTAGGTATACATGCCTCTAGTGAGAGTGTCATTGGTGAAGTCAGATTATCAATATAAAAAAACGATGTAGTTTTGAATTCTAATACAAAACTCTTTACACTAGCTTCACACGCTCGCATCATAGTTCGTTTCTTAAGAATCATCTCATGTATGTTGAGATTTTAATTGAACAATTGACGAATCACATTGCAAAATTGCACAAAACAACAAATAAGTACCTCAATAGACTGAGCTATACCATAAGGTCTTGAACTTATTAACAAGCTCAGGGATGTTATAGCTTCAAGGAAGATTATAGACATACAATTCATATGGTTTCCTAACTTGATTCAACAAAAAATCAATCATTGTGTGTTTTGTGGAAGTTCATGAACATGAAAAAAAGCCTTGTAAAACTTTACACAAAGTGGGCACCGATTTAACCAATATCTAAGAACAATCTCGGATAAATAGTTTTTTACTTACACTTATACAAAATTTCCAAAGGACAATTAGATTTTTAACATTACATGTTGTAACTTGTAATCATCACTCAATTTCATGTACAAAGTGGTTGTAACTATAGTCATCCTCTTGATCTCCTTCAATTATCATCAATTTATTGTCATGTAGATTTGGTTACGAAGTGCCAACGTCCGAAGGCTCAAAACAACTATATTATTCTAAATTAAGAAGCGTAGTAGGCTAGTACATGGACCATATACAAATGAGCCCTATAAGAGGCCGGGCCATGGGCAAGTGAATGAGTATGTGTGTCATGTGTATGTATATACAAAATACAAAAGGTAAAAGTGAGTGAAATGATCAAGTGAAAGTGATATGACATTGATATAATAGAAATTAAGGATTGATGAAAACTAGAAATTAAGAAAAGAATGAAATGAATGTTTGCTTATAGCCTAAGGAACATATATATGTTTTAACTATAAGGTGTGTAATATTTAGCTCTAGATTATATGAAAACTACTTAACCTTTAAAGTTTGCATATAAATGAAACTAAAAGATATATGATCAATGAACACCGACTTGACGTAAGCAATAATCTATCTATTTAATTTACGGGTTCTATTTTCAGACCGAGTGACGGGGTAGATTAGGGTTACGATAGTAGTGGATGGTAGTTACATCAAGATCATTCAATTATGAACATTAAAGTACCGATGTAAATGCTATTTTCAACTATTATTTCTTATATAAAACATTTCATGTATCTTAAAGTTTTTATTAATATATAACCTAATATGTGTCTTATTGTAAAACTATTTTAAAACAACTAGACTATTAAGAGTCTCTCCTCTATGTATTCAAAATGAATTTGAGACTGAATTCTTTATATTACTATTGTATTTTTTTAACATATATAATGACATATTATTAAACCTCTAATTATTTTGCCTCATTTCAATATTAACTAACTAAAAAATAAATATTACTAATAATTCTTTAAGTTTGTGAAATAAATTTTCATATACTATATTTATCGAATGATAATCATTTATCATAATTATTGTTATAATACTTAGAAATATATTGGAATTTATTAGTGTTTTTTTTAAGAATCGATGTATGAAATGAAATATATCAATTCGCAACAACTTTTAAATTTATATTTCAATAAATAACGTCATTATTTTTTCAAAATTGTAATCAATTCCAGTTTTTATATAACATGTTAACGCGACATATACATTAGAATCATTTAAAATATATGTTACTCAATAATTTTAATCTTATAATGAATAGTTTGGGAATATTGAACCTTGATATTACATATAATAATAAATAAAATACAACTTTTTTAAAACAAATAATTATCTATTTCACAATATAAATTGAGTATACATCATTTCTATTTAAGAAAATAATTTGAATAAACATCATTTATATACTACATTACAAAATTTTTAATATTTATCCAGACACCAATAAGAATTTCTATAATTTATATTATAATCTTATTATTCTATTTTTTAAATTAATTTTTTACTAAAACTAACATAAGAAATAAGAGTTAATTACTGATTTGGTCCATGTGGTTTACACTTTTCTACTGATTCAGTCTTTTATATTACAAAAGTACTTGGTTGGTCCTTACTATAACAAAGAAGTTTTATCTCTAGTAAAAAATGACCCTGGTATAACTTTTTCTACATTGAAACAACTTTGCTACATTAAGAACCAACCAAATACTTTTATAATATAAAGAACTGAATCAGTAAAAAAAGTATAAATCATATAGGCCAAATCAATAATTAACTCAAGAAATAATTCCTAGAAGTGAACGGATAGTATTTGGAACCATTTAATAGACGAATGATTTTTTTAAATTTAATGACCCCAAAAAGATCATTAAAAATCAACTCTTGTTTAGTTTATACTTTTTAAATTATATCATCCTTTATTTATTTGTAAAATATAAAATAAAATGATATATATGTAAGGGTCCACGCTTTCCGTGTTAAACAAGTAATGGCTGAGTTGTTGTGGCAAAATTTTTGTTCGTTGTTACCATTTTTTAAGACTAAATTATATATCGAAATCCCAAATAATATTCAGATAAAACTATGTTACAGCTAATACGAATCCCTCAATAATAATAATAATAATAATAATAATAATAATATAATAATAATAATAATAATAATAATAATCCAATTATTTTATGGAAAGTCAATCCCCTTAAAGATATTAAATCATATTTAATGGATTTTCTCAAGTACGGATTCATTTTCACGCTATTATTTATTTATTATAAAAACTCCCACATCTCCTCGCACATACGCCTCTCGAATTCGTTCACAAGTAGCACAGCCGGGAATCGGAGACGTTCGTGTGAAGAAATCTCGTCAGTATAGTAATCTCTAAGGTTAAACTGGCGGTAAATTTGTTATAATGTAATTTATCTGTTTCGAATGTGATCTTTGTTCCGTTCTTAGTCGATTAGTGTAGCTCTACGTTTGATTTGATGTTGCTATTGCATTTTCGTAACCCTAATTTGAAATTGCGCTAGTGTTCTTCCTGTTCGTATGGAGTTTTTATTTCTGTGTGTGTTTGAGTTCTGATTTCCCATGCTTAATGGCGTAATAGGTCGAATCCCTGTCAATGCTGAGCTTTCAACGTAAGAATACGATGATTTCTATATGATTTGTTGGATATTTGTAACTGGAGATATATTAGCTTAGACGTTAAAGCTAGGTTACCAGCATTCAGATTCTAGGTATTCGTTGTGCATAAATAGGATTTGTTTCTTTCTGATTACACACACACACACAGACACGCACTATAAATAGTTCGTAATTCTTAGTCTTATTGTGTACTTATAACTTTAACCATCACCTTTTAGTTTATTCACTTTATTGCATCAAACAAATTGTTAACCACGGACTTGCTTTACCAGCATTAAACATCATAAATGTTGAGCGATCTGTAGCTACATTAGTTTGTTTCTTACTGGATAGCTTGTCTTATCTGCTTACTTGTTGTCTATGGTCATTTTATAGTGGGTGGAATAATGTAATCTTGTGTGATACTTATAGCTAATGTATCATGTATGGTTCTTTCAGTGCTTAACTACATCTGTTGGATAATCTCAGATTTACAGAAGATCTATAAGATGCCGTTGAGAAACCCTGATCCATCTGACCAAGACAGAGAACCATTTGTTGAGGTCGATCCGTCAGGAAGATTTGGTCGGTACAGCAATCTGCTGGGCTCTGGTGCTGTCAAGAAGGTCTATAGGGGATTTGATCAAACAGAAGGTAGAGACGTGGCTTGGAACCAAGTCAAACTAAGGAAATTCAGTGGAGACCCATCTGTCTTGAAGAGGTTATTCTCAGAAATAAAACTGCTAAAGACCTTGAAGAACGAAAACCTCATAGTTCTTTATGGTTTCTGGAGGGATGTTGAGAACAACACCTTGAACTTTATAACAGAGGCGTGTGCATCAGGAAATTTGAGGGATTATAGGAAGAAACATAAGCGTGTCTCAATCAAAGCTTTAAAGAAGTGGTCAAAACAGATTCTGAAAGGCTTAGAGTATCTACACACCCATGAGCCATGTGTCATTCATAGAGATCTCAACTGTAGCAACATCTTTATCAATGGGAATATTGGAAAGGTAAAACTTCTGTCATTCATTAAACTTATCATACAGTTCCTTTTTCAATTTGATATCCAACAGACTCATACTAAGTTGCTATTGAACATAAACAGGTTAAGATTGGTGACTTGGGTTTAGCAGCAGTTGTTGGGAAGAGCCATGTGGCTCATTCGTTGATAGGGACCCCAGAATACATGGCACCAGAGCTATACGAGGAGGATTACAACGAGCTGGTGGACATATACTCGTTTGGAATGTGCTTGCTAGAAATGGCTACAATGGAGATACCATACACGGAATGTGATTGTGTTGCTCAAATATACAAGAAAGTTACAACCGGCGTGATGCCTCAAGCCCTTAACAAAGTAAACGAGCCTGAACTAAAAGCTTTTATCGAAAGGTGTATCGGCCAAAAACGAGCAAGGCCTTCTGCCTCTGATCTTCTCAAGGACCCGTTTCTTTTGGAGATTAACGATGAAGAGACTGAATAGTAGTAGTAGCTAGCTAGCAGATGAAGAGGTCCCATATTTTTACAGCTTTAATTGTTTTTATTATAACATGTTCTTTATACTTTGTGTACATAAACTTGTTTTTTGTTGGTTAGTAAGGGTAGATCAAACGTATTGGTTTTGTAGCGATTTCTTGAATGAAGAAGGTTCGGTTGGTTATCAATTTTTCATAGGATTTTATAATAATTTTATTATTATTTTTTTTTTCGGATAACTTTGGTTAAAAAAATAAAAATTTACGAATGCTTTGTATTAACTTTTTATTCTACATGTTAACTTTTCACAAACTTACCCTCGACCAATCGATTATTTTATATAGATATAGATATAATATCCCTATAAAAAATGTCAAATAATAAAATAATACCAATGAAAACAAAAGAAGAAGAAAATCATCGAAGCATATATATATATATATATATATATATATATATATATATATATATATATATATATATAGTGCCAAATACATAGATGGCTATTAGAAAATCGTAGAAGGTGATGTGCACTAAAAACATATAAACAAGTTAAAGAATCCACAAAGCCATGGTTTCTTGAGCCCCTCGCAAGACTAGTATCAACTTGTTTTCATTCAAATATCTATTCTAATTAAACAACTTTAACAAAGGAACTCTAGTAAACAATTATATATATGTTTTGACCAATTTGTGAAAAATATATAAATATAATATAAAATAAATTAGAAAATGTTATAAGTGACAAGTTTAAGGTTGTTGATCGATCTACGAGTATCAAAATTTTGACAGCGAAACATAAATTTGAAAATGGTTTTCTTTTCCAAACTTTGTTAAGGAGAAAAAGAACTTAATTATCAATACTTTGTTATTTTTTTCCAGAAACGTTGATTCATTCTATAAACGTTGATTTATTTTTTTGTAAGCCTATAATTATTAAGAGATGTATTTTATAGAAATATTAGTTGGGCTCTATAATCTTATTGAAAAATGATATATCCTTCTACTTTATCCTCATATTTATCACAAGATGACATGTAGAGTCCACTAATTCTCTTTCCTCACCTCATCTATTGATTTTGACACTTATGTTGACTTTGTAAGTAAAAAAATGAGTACAAGGATAAAATATAAGGATATGTCATCTCTCAATGTTATTTTAAGCATATGATTGGATTTAGTTTGTTAGTCTCGCTAAGTTTTGCATGATTTATATTTATATGTTGATTCTTGTTGACTCGATCAATAAGAATCAACAATATATGTATTCGTTGCCTATTGGTACTCACTTTCTCTCTTCTGTAATTTATTTAAAATTAGTTATTTTACAAACCGTTAATCGTTAGACGAAACGAATTATAATGTTGCGATTCTCATGTTCCCCTCTTTTATTAGAGAGGTCACTTGATATACTTTCGACAATTTTTTTTCATTTTGTTAGGTTGGACTTAAATTTTATTAATGTATAATCATATGTGATTCATAATAATATTATATGTGTTGTTTTATTAAATTTTTTTTCTTCTTAAATTGTATATGATTTAACGTTTATTAATTTTGAATGTTTGCTTAAAAAAATCAAGGTTTGTTTAAAACCGTTTATACATGTATGTACATATTCAATTTCACCCAATTTAATTGCATTATCTACCCACGAATGCATATATTGTGTACTAGCAACACCCTATCCCCTCTATCAAAGGTCCAGATGTGTACTCATTCGAATTCGATGTCGTTTATATTGGTTTTTGTAATAAGAACGGTTTTCATTTGAACCATCCCCTATGCAATCACATATGATTGAATACCAAATCTCATGTATTTTGGTACAATATCACATGTGAATTTGTACAAACTCTCGTGTGAATCTGTACAAAATCACATGTGATTAAATATGCAATAATATGTGATTGAATATTAAATCTTATGTTTTTGGTATTCAATCATATGTGATTTTGTACAAATTCTTATGTGATTATATACAAAATCATATGTGATTGAATATGCAATCACATGTGATTGATTCTGTTAGATCCATGACATAAAAATGCTACATTTAATCAAATCACAAGTAATTATATGCATACATAAGAGATAGATAATCACAAGTGTTATAAAACAACTAATAACTTAGAATATGTGATCAATCTTGACCATTCATTTGTATTGATCAAATGGCTTAGATTTATCCTTTGAAACTATAATTTTTATAAAGATCATATTGAACACGTCTTTATGAATTACATGCGAATACATTAATAAAATTGAAGTCCAACATAACAAAATAATTTTTTTATCGAAAGTATATCAAGCGACCTCTCTAATAAAAGAGGGGAACACGAGGATCGCAACGATATAATTCATTTAGTCTAACAATTAGCGGTTTATGAGATAATTAATTTTAAATAAATTAGAGAAAAGAAAAAGTGGGACCGATAAGGCAAAAAGTCAGAAAGACCCTCCCTCATACCCTTACGTACAAATATATCAAATTTGATTATTATATAAGATTGAATTTTAAAAATCTAATAACTATAAATTGTTTATTAATACTATAATTTAAATTAGGACTATATTAAATCAAGATTGTAACTTGAGTTAGTAAATTACAAAACTATAAATATTAACTTTATTAAAATAAAAATGGTGGCCTAAGTGACATAATAACAAACTCTTTCACCACTTTCGAATCAAAATTTTTAATAACCTAATTTAGATATCAAAATTCTATAAAATATATTCTGTTATCATGAAAATATTAGCTTAAAATTGTTATAAACGCAATAATAATCTCATCCATCCCCATGTTACAAACATAATAATAATAATAATCTCAAATTGAGCTCAAGTTTGATGATGCCTTTGCATAAAAAGCCAATGCATCGAATGTTGAAGGACATAATAAATCCCATGGAGTAGTGATCTGAACCGTTGATTTTTCAATTTGCAGCTGCATTTTCGCAAACATCCTTACATGACCATACGCTATGCATGTACATACATAGGACTGATACATGGTACTACCATAGATTTTCCCAATAAGTATATAAGGATCGAATTGTAGGACAAACATTGCTTCCATTTATCAGATCAAACACCCAAAATTATCTCTTTTTTTCTTTCTTTCTCTCTCTCCCTCTCCCCTCTCTCTCTCTCTCTCACACACACACACTACCGCATATATTCATCATTCCAATCGATTATAAAATTTTCATCTTTTTCGACACCCCCCATTTTATTTTTATACATACAATACAACAACAGAAGCTCACATCAAGATTTCTGTATCTATCTGAGTTCTGAAATTGTAATTGAAATCTGAACAGCCTATAGAAACCACAGGGGGGCAGTATCGAGGAGGATGAACGTGCCCTCAGTTCTAATTGCTCCTCCTCTCAGATCTTAACTGTTTCTTTCAAGATTTATCATCTGGGTATTCATTAATCGGATTTATTTTTATTTACTTTTTTATGATTGGGTATTGGGTATTTTTCTTTTTGTGTGAATTTAGCAAAAGTTTGTTTCTTGATTGATTGGTTTTCTTAATTTTTTGTAACCCCTTTGCAGGAGGACCTCAATTGTCGTTAGATTGGTCGTCATCGAGAGATCCGATGTTTACTTGATTGAATCCGATAGTACTCGTTTTATATCAGGCGTATAAATCTCCGTGTAACATAAAACTAAGGTATATTGCTTTTAATCTATGCTAGCTTGATCTGCATTTTTCATTTTATGAACTTGGATGATTGTGATGAGCTTTCTTGATCATCCTGCAACTAATTTTCCTCAATTTGGTACCAATTGCTATGTATTGTTGAAACCCTTGTTTGATTGAAACCTTTGATTTCCAAACTGTTAATCTTTTGAAATTTAGACTATTGATGATCAATTTTTCATGTATAGAATGCAATCGGATCTTGGCAAGTTATTCATCGGTGGGATATCATGGGACACAAATGAAGAACGCCTACAAGAGTATTTTAGCAGTTATGGTGAGGTTTTGGAAGCTGTAATTATGAAAGATCACACCACAGGGCGTGCCCGCGGTTTCGGCTTTGTTGTCTTCTCCGATCCTGCTGTTGCTGAGAGGGTCATCAAGGAGAAACACAATATCGATGGCAGAATGGTAATTACTGGTTTCTTTATGATTATCAAACTAAATCTTGATAACAATAATAATATGGTGGATTTAAACATAGTGTAATGTTATTAAAGATTAAAGTTATGTCATAGGTTGAGGCAAAGAAGGCTGTTCCTAGGGATGACCAGAGCACTATTAGTAGAAACAGCAGTAGCATTCAAAGTTCTCCCGGCCCGAATCGGACAAGAAAGATATTTGTAGGAGGTTTAGCATCAACAGTCACTGAAAGTGATTTCAAAAGGTACTTTGAACAATTCGGTACGATTACCGATGTTGTGGTTATGTATGATCATAATACACATAGGCCAAGAGGATTTGGATTCATAACTTATGATTCAGAGGATGCAGTAGATAAAGCACTTTCAAAAACTTTTCATGAGCTAAACGGTAAAATGGTTGAAGTGAAACGAGCTGTCCCAAAAGAGCTTTCACCAAGTCCTAGTCGAACCATGCTTGGTGCTTATCCTAGCTATGGTTTGGGTCGAACCAGTAGCTTTCTTAATGGCTACACTCAAGGACCCTACTCTCCTGGTGCAGTTGGTGGTTATGGTGTTAGGATGGCTGGTAGAAGTGGGTTCAGTCCATTTGGTTCTGGGTATGGAATGGGATTAAACTTTGAACCGGGTATGACCAGCCCAAACTATAATAGGACTGTAAACTATGCACAAGGAATGACTCCTTATTTTGTCGGGAATTCAAATCGGTTCGCAGGTCCTATTGGTTTTGATGGTGGGAATGGTGGGAATGGAGGGAATGCTTCTTTTTTCAGTTCTACTCCTCGGAATTTGTGGGGTAATGGCGGGTTTAACTATGGTTCAAATTCAACAGGGTCGAATGCTATTAGTGGGGGGATATTTGGGAATACGGGTCTTAATTGGGGTTCTTCTCCGGGGAACTCTTCTACTCAGAGTGGGAATCTTGGCTATGGAGGTGGTGATAACAGTTATGGTTTAGGAGGTGGTGGGTTTGGTAGAAACGTTTCTACTAGTGTGATCCCAACAGCATCGTATGCTGCTGCTGCTAATGGTGGCTATGAAGGGCCTTTTTCAGACTTTTATGGCGGCAGTGGTGGCGGTAGCAGTGGAGGTGGTGGTGGTGGTGGTGGATATGGTGGAGATCAAACTTGGAGGTCAGGAAATAGCGAGCAAGAGGGGTCTGGCTCTTTTGGTGGATATGGGATTGGTGGTGATGGTTCTGATGTTCAGAATAAAAATTCTCCTGGTTATGTTGGTGGTTACAGCGTTGCTCAACGACACACAAACAGAGGTATAATTATCTTTAAATGTGTTGGAATACATCAACAAATAAGCTACCCAATTATTCTGTGATGAATTACTAATTTGTAAATTGTAACATGCTTGAATTCCATGAATACTGAAGCAGAACATAGAAGACTTCAAAGTTCAAAAACAACTAGAAGAATCTAACTTTTACATCTAACATCACCTATCAACCTCAAATGTTTATGGCTATAGTGAACATTTTCTCTAATTCTTGGCCCTATTTTCAAATTTGATCTGTCAAATTTTCTGTTCTGTATATGTATTCATGTTTAATTAGCCCAACATTCACATCTGTCTTCTTAGATGTTTGAGCTGATGCTGTTGAACTTGCAAGTTGAATAGTAACATATTTCTTGTCAGATATCCATCCATCAAGCTAAGCACTTTATGATCTTTTTCAAACTTTAAGGGTTACTAATTAGCCCATTTTGCTTGTTACAGGAATTACTGGATGATTTGGAGTTCAAAATCATATAATAGATGAAGTTTGGTCATGTATCAGGTGAAAAAAACTTTGAAACTACATGTCTGTAAGTTGAAAGAACTTCAAAAACAGGTTCGAGCTAAGTAGAGTGCCTCCCTAGAGATATAAGGCTTATAAGTGAGTTTTTTTTCTATTTGTGTTTTTTTATGGATTGATAATTTGATTTTGAGTTACATTTTTGGTCTTTTCGAGTGAGATGTAAAATCAGTTTGCGGCTTATAGTCAAAATATGTATCATCCTGCATCTCTGGTGAGACGGGCGATGCATAAAAAAGGATAGACGATGATTCTCGTTGTAGGGTTTAGGTTTTCTTGATTTGCTTCCTTTTAGACGAAGAAAAACTGCAAAAACTTGTAGCTATCGTCTCCTGGTCTTCATGTTTAGATCTTGTTTTTGTATTTTGTTGAGCATTTGCTGTTTCTGCTTACAATTGCATCAAGATTCTTGTTGGTTCTAGTAGTGTAAAACATTTGAAGGATACAATCTAGGGTTCCTATTAATAAGTTGCCTGAACTATCTTGTTTTTTTAGGGTGTTATAACCTTAACGCTTGGTTATTGACTGAAATTATGTCATGTTTGGATGAAATACATTTGTGTGAGTTAACGGTTCACCGTTTGGCTACCTCTATGGAGTCATGGAGATGTGAACGATTGCGTTGACTTTATTTGAGTAAACGATTGGCATATTATGATAGTCAAAAAATTGTTTAATCCTTAAAGTTTTACTTTTATCTCTGAAAAAGGTTTTTTAATAATTTAACCATAAAGTTTCATTTATTTTCAATGTTAGCCCATTCTAGTCTACATACTAAGTTTGTATTTGTATCGAGACACACTCTAAACCTCTCCTAAACACACCAAACCCCCTTTATCCCCACCAAATCGGCCAAACACTCCCTAAAACCCTTGCATCCCCTTTATCCCCCCACCCAATCGGCCAAACACTCCCTAATTTGCTTTTAGATTTGTTCAAATGAAAATTTTGTGTTGTATCGATCTTAAAATGGTTCTCTTTTTTCTCTCTCCACTCGATGAAGATGAAGATTACAACGATGGTGATGGATTTCCCGATCCAGGCGTGTGGTGTTGAATTAGGTTTTTGTTCTTGCTCCCATTGACTACATTCGATATGAAGAAGAAAAAACGATTTTCCATTTTAATGTTGTTCGTAAATAATATGTTCATCGATGTTGTTAATAAATGTTGATCTTCAATCGATTTCTGTTTTGTTCTTAAATGAATGTTGGATCTGAATCTATTTCAATTGATGGTGTGAATTTGTTCATTCATGAATTAATCTATTTGATTTTGAATATGTTTGAATGTCTTTGAAGGTTTCAAGAATCATGATTTGACTTGTTAATGTTTTTCTTTCCTTTTTTTGTGAATAAACACTATCTTCATTTTTTCAACAAAAAATTTCTAAAAAGAAAAAAATATATATAGTTAAACCTGACTCGGTTGCAAGTAATAAAATAGATGAAACATTAACAAACAAAACTTAAATGATTAAATATTTTTTAAACAAAACTTTAGAAATTAAATGGAAATCGAATTAAAACTTATTTCTAAACTGAAATTAAATTAAAACTTATTTCTAAACTAAATTTGAATTAAAACTTAAAAGATTAAACCATTTTAAACCTATAACTCTAAAATTCTTCCTAAAAAACTCACATTAATTATGCATATCAGTAAAAAAAAATACATGCATTTACATTATCAAGTGTTCATTACTTAATAAACAAAATAATGATAGCGACAGTGATAATAAATTATTTAATTTCATATTTAAATATTGGGTTGTAAACAAATCGAACGTTCGATGAAAAGTTTGTCTATTTAATAAACAAACGAACACGAACAAAAACTTTTATTCGTTTAGTTAAATGAACGAAACGAACAAAGATATTGTTCGTTCATTTATGTTCATGAACGTTCGTTTATCCGTTTGTTTATATTCATTTACATGTATATGTATATGTGTGTGTGTCTGTATACATAGATACATACACACACACTCTCTCTCTCTCTCTCACACACACACATGCGCGTTCGCACACACATATATATATTTACGTAGTTAGTGTTTGTTTATATCTAATAATGTTGAGTTGTATAACATTTGTATATGTGTTTGTTCTTTGTGTTCGTTTATGTTCGGCTAAAGTTAAACGAACGAACATGAACACAAAAATTTGTTCATTTATCCATTCGTGTTCGTTATTTGTTCGGCTAAGTTAAACGAACGAGCACAAACAAACCCCTAACTTTGTGTTCGTTCGGTTCGTATACAACCCTATTTTTACAAACATTTGTAATGCTCGTCGATTAAGGTCTCTCTTAATCAAGAGAAATTGCATTGCAAAGTTTCGTTGAAGAGAAAGAGTAACTAATTTGTTATTCTTTTTTTATAACAAACAAACATAAGACTATACAGTATATTCATGCTAGCTTAGCCGATACCCTTCCTGACACACCGCGCCGTTGGCAAAACCGTCCCTCCCTTTTCGGCCTCACTAAAAGGCATGCCTACGAGTCTATCAGCAACAGACTTTTCTAAAGCTCCATTGCCCATCCACACATAAGTTTAAGTTCAACACATTGACAAGATCAAACAAAAACGTGATTTGATCATGAAATTAGACCCATCTTTTAAACTAAATATAAAACAAGACAAAGCGTTATAGTTCTTTTCACCACTTTTACTTGAAAACTTCAATGTTAATAGTTTAAAAGATCCAAAAGCATACTTTCCCAACACCCGTAGGTCGGACCTTTTTGCACCTATAATTATTACTTTAAGGGAACACCCAGCATTACAAAATTCACACAAGGAGTAAAAAGTGAAAACCATTATCCATAAAAGCATTCATATCTTACTATTTAGATTATATGATTTAGTTTTTAGATACCTAAAAGAGGGACCAAATTTCCTGACATACTCATACTGCCTTCAAGCTTTTTCAATACTCTCAAATGGATCAGCTGTTGAACATAAAAAGAAGACCAAAATACGCATAACTCTCATCATCACTTTGCCAAATGTTGTTCAATAGCTGCTCTCTTAAACTCATCAATCTTGACAGGATGTAAAGGTTTTAAAGATTTTGCTTTATATGATAAAAAAGATGGTGAACACGAGAGGAAATAACAGACAAGAAATCGCTCGAAAGGGGATTTGTATCTTTGACATGATGACAACCCATCAAAGGGTGCTCTTGAATCTTGATTTCAACTTCAAGCTCATGTTCATGGATCCTTTTGGAAACAGAGAAACATCCCATCATTTAGACTGTTTTGGAGGTGAATAATGAGTTTTGATCATTTCTGTCTCATGGTAATGCAATATTCTAAAGCAATCTTGTGCTCTTTATCCTACTTAATCCTATCTAAAACCTTGTTAACATTCATCATAGAACCCGATACAAGTTCTAATTAAACAGAGAATGGAATGCCAATGAAGAAGAATACTCCATATCGTATGGGGTCTAGTAGTTAGTCTCTCAGCTTGGAATCCTGCTTGCTGTTGGTGCATTAACAGAAGTGACCACATACATGATCACTGGACACGACTGCTAAGTCATCAGGTAAAGAAAATGTATTTACTTTGTAATAAAAATAACCTTTATTTTGTCAGTAACTCCTTAAGTAAAAGCATATAATATTGGATATTGTTGAAAGGAAAATAACTTCCTTATTATAAATATAGTTGCATACATAGGATGGAAGTCTGGAACAACAAAAGAGGAAACAAGCAAGGAGTACATAAAAGCTAGCAAAACTACACGAACGATGTTATATCTCATCTACATTATACACACCCAAGATCATAATGCACCAGAAAACTTATAATTACCTCAGTCTTCTGCTGAACCGATCAAATAACACAGTTCAGAAGAATGCTCTGCTCCCATAGAACACTTTTGGGCTTGGACCCTTTGACCCTTTTCTGTCTGACTCTCTACTATCTTTAGCCCCTGAATCAATTGATTCATTTCCTTTATCAATTGGAAGCTTCATCTTTGCCAGAGCCTCCGTGAATTGCTTCATGCTTTTCAAGTACATGTCTACAATCTCTTGCTGCGCCACTTTTTGCTCCACTTCAGTTTTACTAGAGTCAACACAACTTTGACTTTTCTCTTCTTTCTTCTCCCATGATTTTGTATTGTTGCTTGGAGAGGTTTCGACATTGGCAGAAGAAGTAATTTCAAGATTTTCTTTTGGAAATCTCGAAATGAAATGATAGTTTATATCCGAATCAAGAGAATCATCGTTTTCAGTTGTCTGACTGTTGATCAAACTCTGCGACTCTATTTCACCACACTTGGAGTAATATTCTGAAACCATGATTTCATTTTCTTTCATGAGTATTGGATCAGGAAACTCAATCTTTTCAAGCTCACAAGAAACTTGATTATATTCATCTGAATCTTGATTACATAAACAACAAGGAGGTGTCGAAATCTCCAATACATCAGGGGGTGATCCTGTGTAGCTGATTCTTAATTTAACAAAGCCAGAAGGCGAATGTAAGAGTTCACTTGCTGAAAGTTCAAATTCCTTTTCCAATTTCCCATTTTCAACAAGGATTTCACGCAGTGGTATTAATGTGAACCCCAAAAGCTGATCTTCAAGATAATTCTTAACCCTACTAAGCATCCAAATTTCACATCTTAATGAACAATCACTGGTTCGAACATTGATCCTAATATTTTCATTGAAAACAGGATTCTGTCCACCCCCGTTAACTGTCTGAGTTGACACGGTTGCTTCTGGGTCACTAGTCAAGAAAAACTTAGCATAAACATCTTGCTTATGGTAAATACATATATTATGTAAATCCCTGGCTTGGTGTATGAAAACCTCAAGTACACCAGTAAACCCCTCATTTTTCTCCATTTCATCATCCTTTTGTAATTGTTGGCCATTATTTGGAACCAGTGAATTAAAATCTTGCAGACCAACAACTGAGAGGTTTGACTTTGACAAGATGGCATTTTGATGAGTTCCCATGATGACTCACTGATTTTAATATTCGCCAAATTTGAAAACAATAATATGGGTTTTAACGATAAAAGAGAAATAAACAAAAACCCTCAAGAAATTAATACTAGATTACAACAAATTAGCATATTCAGATTTCTTATTCAAGCAAAATCAAAACGTAAACCCTAAACTAGAACTTATCAGTGTTAGAGTGGTAGACTAAAGATCTTTTCATTCAAGAAATCTTGGAAAAAAAACCTTAATGATGAAAAACAATAACGACGAATGAAACAAACCCAGTTGCAGTTGAGTAAACGCTCAAGACTTGGAATCTTTCTCTGCAAGAAATTACGGAAAACCACTTTGATATCCAAGCTCCAGTTGCCGCTAAAAGATGAACCCTAAAGAAAATAAACCAAATGACAAATTCAATGAAGGGTTAAGATAAAGACGCCCTAAACGTGAATACTTGGAGCATGAATATAGAAGTTTCAGGAGGATTTTAGGGGAATGAATGGGACAAAGAACGATCAAGGAAAGTCATACACGAGGGGAGGTTCCATAAAGCAACAAACTTTTTGGGTCGGACACTTGTCCAAAAAGACAGACAGGAAGATTATTAAAATGAAAATCTTGAATTTAAAATTTTAGATCTTAGAAATACCTTAAATACTACATACCATCGACTCAAATGCCTTTTGATATGAGCGTATGTATCTTTGTACTCCTACTTTTGTTCCTACACAAGGTCTATTGGAGCTTCTGTAAGGTCTTTTGTTCAAGCCTCTACTTTTGATATGACGCTACAGATAGGCGTTGACGTCGGATTTTCGCGGTTCCTATGCTTATCGGCATGGATAATCTATTATTTAGTATCAAACTGTAGTAATCAATCTCTCATTTCCTCTAGTGTTTATTGTCAACCCCTCCACTTTAATTGATCTCAATCGTTGACCCCTCCAATAAAATCGACCTCTCCACCGTTACGAGCATTTACGCCAATGTAATCAAACTTATCGCTGCTGCCGACCTTCTCCGGTGTGCCTCTCTCCACTTCAACCTTATCGCCGACTCTCCCTTTGATTCTGTCCATTGATTGGCGATCTGTTGAAACGATTTGCGGGTCCTGTTTTCCATTTGCGATTCCATCTACTGATTTGTGATATGTTTTCGTTAATATATTTAATATTAATTATAGAATATAACTTGGTAATTTTTTGTGTATTGAAAAAAGTAAAGATAAAAGTAGAAAGTGATTCGGGGTCATTAACATATTAGGCTATACGATATAGTTGAAGCAAGCATGTGACAAGCTAGGGTGGAGCTTACGGTGTCTTAAGTGAAACTATCCATCGATCTTAGTATCACACCGCAAGGAGGTCATCACGGTATCTCCGGATCTCCCCCACTTGATATACCACAAAATTTTCCAATTTTCCACGGGTTGGAGTCGTTAAGTCTATGAGTATAGCATTTTCCAACCCAATTTAACCCAAATGCTACATCAGCTGTCATGTTACTATCAGCTGTCACGTTACTTTTTCTTACTTGAAACCCAAATAGCACCTAACCCAAACAACCCAAATATTGTCCCTCTCCTTATTCTCTCTACAAAACAAAAAGAAAAAAAGAAAGCTTTGGGTGAGGTCGGGTGTAGAAAACCGAAAAGGGAAGGAGGAAGGAAACCCGAAAGAGTAGTAGTGGTCTACCCGAGACACATGCATGAACCCGAGAGGTGCTCGGGCTTACTGCTACGGGTGGCCTAACAACGACTATTATTCTTTTCTTAATCCCTATAAGTACCTTTTGAATACTTGTATTTAAATCACACAAATTCTATATATTTTCTCTTTTTATATTAACCTACTCTCTCAATATTTAATTTTCACAATACATAAGAAAATTCTTTGTCGTCATCGTCTTCCTTGGTTTCTTTGGGCCGAAGAATTCATTTTTCAGGCATATGCACGAGTAGCGTTCATCCTAATTAAAATTTTAAAACATATCGATAAAGCCGAAAGTTAATGTCGTTAAAATGAATAAAATATAGTTTATGAATAAAAATCATGAAGCTACACAACACATCACCATTTTTTAATAAAAAATGGGGTAGCAAGAGAATTAGTCTATTGTAAAAGTGCATTCGGCTTTACACCAATTAGCATATGGAACCGCACCCGACATATTTGAAGAGTATTTGCACATGAACTTTGCGTGAATAGTAGGAAATATTATCTTAGTCATTGGGCGTGGAGAAATTTCCTTGTTGCATAATATACGAGCTTGATAACGAATACGCAGTGCTTGAATACTCGAGTACAATCTTATAAGAGACAATTAACGACGGATACATTAGTTGTAATTTTATTTATATTAGATTAGGTATTTTCAAATGTAACGCTTAACGATATGTTTTTATTTTATAGTGTACGTAGTGTTTAATTAAATTATTAATTAATAGTTTTAATAAACTAGTTGTTGTTTTTATTTTATAGTGTAGTGCATTGCTGAGGTGTCATGGTGGGAAGCATGAATGATATACTAATCTATTTCTTTGCCTCAAGAGTCGACATTTAATTGATTGGCTTTCTTGTTCACTTTTGACAACTTGAAATTTCGGATTCATGCATATGTTTTTTAAGGATCAACTCTACTTAGGCATATGCTTATTCATTTTTTTAAGGATGAGAGCTTACGGCGTGTTTGGTTGGAAGGAACTAAAGATAATTTGGAATAATTGGAATCTCGGTTTTCTTAAGGTTTATTTGGTTGAAAGAATTGATGGGGAGGAATTCATGAATCCTTAGAACAAAGACTTCATCATTGATACGATTATACAGTTATCGTCTTCAACTCTACATATTCACTCAATTGATGTGATTATGGTTTCAGCAAGGGTTTAGTGTAACTAGGGTTGCTATTGGTGTTCGTGTTTGAACAACCACTAATTAAGGTTTGATTTCGGTTTCCACATTTGTTTCTTGTTCGCTTTTATGATTATCCTCGATCTCTTATTTGTTTGCTTTTGCTTATCCTCATTCAGTTTCTGCTTCTATATGTATAAATGGATGTTAACTAAACAAGAATTTTTTTTTGGTATATTTGTAATTAAAATGGTATTCTAATTTGGTGTTCAATCATTTGATTTATTTATTAGTTTGATAATTGGTGTTTGATCGTGTGAATTGTTTCAAGTTGGTTCATTTGATATGTTGTTTGATCATCTGATTTGCTTCAAGTTTGTTCATTTGATATGGTTTTTGATCATAAAATTTGTTATTTGTTTGTTCATGTGATTCGGTAAAATGATTTGCTTCAAGTTTGTTCATTTGATATTTTTTTTTATAAATTTCATTTCATCAAATTTCAATTATTTTCTATACATTAATGTGTATCCATCACTCCACAGCAAAATTTGTGCAAGTATAATGGGATTGTTTTTTATGCCACATGAAGATATTGTATAGAGTTAATTTTACATGGCCATTTAACTATTTATGAATTACAGAGTTTTTATTTTTTAAAAGTTACAAACTTTACCCCTTAACTTTTGTTTTATTGCATGAATAATCATTTGTAACGGTTTTCGTTTATCTCTATTGTTAAGTTCAGTAAACATGAGAATATTCAGGTCTTTTTACCCTTTTTTTAATTTTTATTGATTTTAAATGTTAGATTATATCTATTCTTTTTAAGGAATTGAAAAACCGAAATTAATTTTATATATATATATACACTTAAAATGAGTTAACCCAAAAATTTATATTTATAGCCACTAAGCACATCACCACCGGACACTACTCACAGCCGTATATCACCACCTGAAACCACCAACCACCACCCTATACCACCAACACTGTCTACCACCTTCCACTACTACTAGAAGTAAAAAACAACAAGCAGATTAAAGAACCGTTATCCACCCCCATACATAACCACCAAAAACCACAAATCACCACCGCCACCCGAACCGTTATCCACCACCATACATAACCACCAAAAACCACAAATCACCACCGCCACCCGAAACCATCAGTCACCTACAACCACCATAAAGTCAAAAACCACCAAGAACAATCGACACCCAGACACCAAATCAAAACCCACCACATGAAACACCTAAATGTCGCCGTCTGAAATCACATGAAACAACTAATCGATACCTACCAACACTAGAAAATCTAAACCTACCACCAAAAATCAATCCCCACAACTAGGGGTGAGCAATCGGTCAAGACCGGACCAAACCCGGTTTGGAACCGGAATCGATTTAGGCAAACATTTAGAACCGAAAACTGGACCAGTTAAACTACACCAGTGCCAATACCGGTTCCAGTCTTGATTCCGGTTTTTCGGTTAAATATCCGGTTGCAACTGGTATATGTTCTTATGTAGTTGGTACAACTAGTTAATGCATAGAGAAATGAATTTAAACAAAATATTTCTCGTAGTACTTCTCTGAATATTATAAAGTAAGGTTAAAGTAAAAAGTTACATGATGACATCATACGTACATGAAACTTGAATAAAAATATCTTAAGCAACAATAGAAGCATCTTGCAATAACTAAGACACACACACATATATATTATATAAGAGTTTTATTTATATATCAAAGATACTATAAGACATTACTTAATTACTTATCTTTTTCTCACACTCGATGCCAACTTAGAACAATAAAAACGACCACTTAATAAAAACAACTGAAAAGTACAAATTTTGATACATGAAATACAAGTTGTATAGCAACAGTTAAGGGCTATTTGTTTGCTGCTTAATGGAATCATTCAACGCTGAATGCTAAATCGTTCAACATTTAACGTGTTTGATTACCACCTCTGAAGAAGATTGTGTTGAATGAAACAGAAGAACACTATTGAATCATTCTATAGTAAAGTACACTTTGAATTATTAAGCATAAAGTATTTTACCCTAATACTCTTTCTTTCACATGTTGCCTTATTAAACAATCATATCTTATAATATAATATATCATTGTTGAGGTCAAAATGGTAATTTGCATCATTTAGATTGTTCATTCAGAGCCTTTATCAAACAACATGTTACATTTAGAGGTATTTTCATACTGAGCATTTGAATTATTCAGACCACATAATCATTCTGTGTTTAATCATTCTGTTTTAACAAACAGCCTCTTAGTCTTCTACAACCTAACATAATACACTTAGTCCTAATGAAAACAATTGTTCAATCTATATAATTAAATAAAATTAATAATAACACATAATTCACAGTAAAACATGTGCTATTAGATTATGAAATTTTTTTGCCTTCTCAAAAATTTTTTGGCTCGGTTCCAGTTCTTTACCCGGAACCGATGGCGCCGAATTTGGCCATTTTTAAGAACCTATAACTAGTCCGCTTGATGTTAATCGGTCCGGATACGACACTAGTTTCGGTTCTGTTCGGTCCAACCGGGCCAAATGCTCACTCATACCCATAACCCAAATTGAAAACACACCATCCAAATTGAAACCCAAAATTGTTAAAGCACACCCATAAATCAAAATTCGTAAACCCAAAATCAACCTTAGATCTACACAAACAGACACCTAAAGTGGGATATGTGTGTTATCTAGTGATGGTGGTACACGATGGTGGCTTTGTCGTCATCATGGAAATGACGATAGCGACAGTGTGATGAGAATCACTGAACAAATTTTAGATCCACACCAATGATGGTGACAATGGTGTAAGGATAATGACGGCTGAGATAGGAAGGTGTCAGTCGCAGGTGGTGGCTCTGTTACTAGCATATATATGTGTGTGGAAGTGGAAGTGATATTAAGGTTACTAGCATGTGTTTGTTAGTGATATTAGGGTTACTAGCATGTGTGTGATTAGTGATATTAGGGTTATAAATAAGATTATTTTCAAGGTTTTAAAATATTTTAATATGATAAGAGTGTTTTAGTATTTTTAGCTGTATAGGTTTAGTATATTCAATATGAAGTTTAAAATTTTCTATTTATGTATCACACATTAATTAATTTCTCACTATTGTGTTTATTAAACTTCATATTGTATTTACTAAACTTATACATTTTTTTCTTTTTTATTTAATCAAAGTACATGCAGTAACAACAAATTAAAAGTTTGATACACACAATAAATACTTTTAAAAGTTAATACACATAATAACAAAACATGTAAACTTAAATAAATTTTAAAGAAGATTGCCCTATAATATCAGTGAAATTTTGGATTTCAAAATACAAAAGTGTGTGTCCGACATCATTTTCTTTCCAAGTCAAAGTTATAATACAGCAATTCTTTATATTTTTATTGAAAAAGAGTAAATTTTGCTTCACATATATATATTTGAAAACATAAATACAAAAACAGACACTAAATAAAAAGCAAAATAAAAATAAAAATAGAACAAAAAAACTACCAAGTGATATCAAAATGATTTGATGATTAAGTTTAATAACTATACGGGCCATAGGGCCTCAATCTTGGCCGAGAGAATCAATCTTGGTCATACTACCAAGTGAAAAAGAACTGTTTTTCGTACGAGAATCAATCTTGGCCGTTCATTTTGGATAATGGAGTTCATGGATGAAGAGCGTGGGGATTGAATGTGGCATGGTGCATGTAATTTGTAACACCGTGATTTTGAGAACCAAATTTTTCTTTTTAAAATACAATTTAAGATTTCAAACTGCGTGGGTTTGACTGTAAATAGAACAATCAAACCTGTCTTATAATTTAAAAATGCAGCGGAAGTAAAAACACGTGGCAAACTATATAAACATTCAAAATGATGCCACAAACAACAGTTAGTGTTACGGAATACATAACCGGCTGACCATTATCTTAAACAGACATAAACATAGTTCAACAGAGTTTAAACATAAAAGCAGTGTTCCTCCCAAAGCAATTAACTACCCGCAGGCTCCCGAGCTTACTGAGGATTACCTGCACATGTGGAGTGTAGCATCTGTTAGCTATAATAGCTAGTGAGTACCAAATAGCATGCAATCAATATAAGTACATCACATATCATCAATCATGCTTAGATAGTTCTATCCTAGCATCTCGCGATGAGCTGGCGTAGTCAGGAGGTAGCATATCTTGCAGGGGAGCTAACCCGGCTCAATGCACCAAACTGGGATACCAGACACATCAACCGCACCGGTGGGGGAGCTGTTAAGCTTCCACCGTTACGTTTTGGAATCAACAGATTCCTCTATTGTACATCCGCAGCTATACCCGAAGAGGACAAACCTTGTCCGGGGCAAACCTTGCCCAATAAGTAGGACAACTTGGTCCGGGGCAAACCTTGCCCAATTGATTCGTACCGATCACAAACAGATAGTATGATTCAACCGAATCATTAATCAATCAATCATCAATGCGCGCATATATTCATTTATCATCATAGCATATACCTAAACAAGTGCATACTACATTGTGTCAACATGGTAAGTTCTAGCATTATCATGCAATCCTACACTTAAACAAGTGCATGTACAAATCATGGTATACAATTCTGTGATCATTGTTAATATATGTTATAGGTATATTAATTGTTATGTCATTCATCACTCACCTGATAGGCTAGAATAAGCAAAGACCTTGCTTTGGCACACACGGATTGTCAATTCAACCTATAATACCAAGACTTACGCATCAATCATTTGAACACGCGAGGAACATCTAGGATACTTGAAACAATACCCTAATGGTGTTTTTAAACCATTTATTAACTAACTATAGCAGTCCAAGCAACAACACGCGAACACGTAGCACAAAACAGCAAAGAAAGCTGTGTGCAGGGGTGTCGCGCTGCGACACGGCCTTGTCGCGCCGCGACCAGTGTGCAGCAGCTGCAGCTGGTGTTGTTTTGTGCACAGCAGGCTCATTTTTGCTCATTTCAATTCCAAATCAATTTTGGTAAAATTCTAGTGTTTCATAGGACCATTTGACACTTGTGGAAGCTTTCTAACATCAAAAACTCCTATCCAATTAATTCATACGAAAATCACAATTAAATGGACAAAGACGTGCGCATAATGGCCAAAACTTGGTGTAGACCAATTCCAACACTTGAAATACACCATATACACTTAATATGATGTATTGAAGGTGTTGCAACTGACCAAAATCTTTAAACTCTTTGTTTGCTATCATTTTCCAATTTCTTGCCTATTTATGGCCTATTTTTCACTATTTTAGCCAATTCAAGCAAAACAACCATTCCAATTTAAAACCAATGTTCTAATCAATTCATACAAGTCATATGAACCTATTAGAACCTTGAAAATCAGTTCTTGATGTGTAAAAACAGATTTAGGCCATTTTGACCCATTTAGGCTAAATATTGGATTTGTGCATAAACACCACTTCTAATGCACCAATTGAGTTCTAATCAATCCTAACAAGTTATAAGATCAATTAGAACACTAAATTTTAGTTCTTGAAGGTCAAAATCAGTTTGACCCGTATTTGACCAATTTTGACCCATTTGAGCCAAAATTCAAAACTCATCAAGAACACTACTTTAATTCATGGAATTGGTTCCTATACACTTATAAATGATATTAGAACTTATTTCAATCATAAATTTCAGTTCTTGATTGCTAAATCAAAGAACCCACTTGTAACCCTAGAATTTCAAGTCTTGAAAGGCATAATCAAGAACAAGGATTAATTGGCACTTACAATGATCAAAGGATGTTTAGGAACTGATCTTGGAGTGATTCTAAGCCTTAATTCACTGCTGGAACAAAGTTTAGTAAGTTTTCTTTCAAAACCCAAAAATCAAGAATATGGTGTTTTCATGGAAGGAAACTTACAATGAAGGTTGAAGATGATGAAGATGAAGTGTTACAGCAGATTACAACTCGAATTTGCAGCAAAGATGTAAGCTTGAGTGATCTTCTTGGTGAATTCTCCTTCAAAGCCAAAGTAGGAACAAGAGATAAGCATAAGGAAAATGTCTGTGTTTGTGAAGGGGTGCTCACGTGAGTATACAGATGATGCCTACTTGTGGGTTGATAATATCCACAAGTGGGTATCTTGTTCCCCTTTCCAACTTACAACTCATCTCTCGTTTAACCGTTTCAACTAACGAGGATATTTTTGGAATCCTCGTTTGAAACTATTCGATATTTTATATTCTTTATCTATATTTATTAATATTTTTAATAACCCTTTTATTTATTATTTTCCATATTCTATATCATTTTCTAGAATATATATTTATATTATTTAATTAAATTAAATAATTGACGTACCATAATCAGACACGTCTAGGCCCGTTTTGAGGATGTTACAAATCTACCCCCCTTAAGAAGATTCCGTTCTCGGAATCTGCTTTTCAGAAAATAAGTGGGGATAGCGTGCCTTCATATCCTCCTCGGTCTCCCACGTAAGATTCGATCCGAGATTATGCTTCCATTTGACCAATACTAGCTGAATTGTCTTCTTCCTCAGCCGCTTGGTCTTTGTGTTCAAAATCTCGACGGGTTCTTCCACGAGCCGTGTAGAAGAATCAACTTTCAGATCTTGCAAAAGTAGAATCTGATCTTCATCCACCTTGCACTTACGAAGATAGCAGACATTGAAGGTATTATGAATACCTGATAGCTCTGGAGGTAACTCCAAAGATACTGTCTGCTCATTGACTTTCTGAATGATTCTGAAAGGACCAATGTTTCGTGGGCTCAACTTGCCCTTCTTACCGAACATGATAACACCTTTCCATGGAAAAACCTTCAAGAATACCCGATCACCTATTTCAAAGGTAACCGGCCTGCGTTTCGGATCTGCATACATCTTTTGCCTGTCTCTGGCTGCTTTAAGCTTCTCCCGTGCAAACTTGACTTTATTAGCAGTAATCTGGACCAGATCAAGTCCAGCATACTGTTTCTCCCCTGGTTCAAGCCAACAGGTAGGTGTGCGACAACGCCTACCATAAAGCATCTCATACGGTGGCATACCAATACTAGAATGATATGAGTTGTTATAAGCAAACTCAATCAAAGGTAAATGAGAATCCCACGAGCCACCGTATTCAAGTACACATGCGCGTAACATGTCTTCAAGAGTTTGGATAGTCCTTTCAGACTGTCCATCTGTCTGTGGATGATATGCGGTACTCAAATGAACACGAGTACCGAGCTCCCTTTGAAGACTGCTCCAAAAGTGTGAAACAAACCGTGTATCCCTATCAGAGACAATAGATAGAGGAACACCGTGTCGAGCGACAATTTCATTGATATACAACTGAGTAAGACGAGGCATAGAAGAAGATTCATTAACTGCTAGGAAGTGTGCACTCTTGGTGAGTCTATCAACAATCACCCAGATCATGTCATGCCCTTTTGAAGTCCTGGGAAATTTAGTAACAAAATCCATGGTAATGTTGTCCCATTTCCATTCTGGAATTGGTAATTGTTGCAAATTACCATAGGGTCTTTGGTGCTCGGTCTTCACCTGTGCACAGATCTGACATTTCTCCACATAGGAGGCAATGTCACGTTTCAGTGTAGGCCACCAGTAAAGTGCCTTTAGATCATGGTACATTTTAGTGCACCCAGGATGAACAGATAAACGAGAACTGTGCGCCTCCTTCAAGATTAGATCCCGGTTCCCTCCGATGCTAGGTACCCAGATTCGGGACCTGTATGTCTTCAATCCCCTGCTGTCATCTTGTAGTTGCTCCTTCAATTTAGCCATAACTTCTGCCTTTAGATTAGCTTCTAATAAGGCTTCTTGCTGAGCCTCCTTCAGTCGAGTGATAAGATCAGAAACAATAGTAATTTTCATGAATTTAACGGTTTCTGTGGAGCCCTTTCGGCTTAATGCATCAGCCACCACATTAGCCTTGCCCGGGTGGTATTTGATTTCACAATCATAGTCCTTAATCAATTCCATCCACCTGCGTTACCTCATATTGAGCTCCTTCTGTGTAGAAACATACTGGAGGCTCTTATGATCAGTGAATACCACACATTTGGTGCCATACAAGTAGTGGCGCCATAGTTTTAGAGCAAAGACAACAGCTGCCAACTCCAGATCATGAGTCGGATAGCTTTTCTCATGTGGCTTCAGTTGCCGGGAAGCATAAGATATAACCTTGTCCTTCTGCATAAGGACACTTCCCAAACCTGCGTAAGAAGCATCACAGTAAACAATAAAATCTTCTGACCCATCTAGTAGAGTCAGAATTGGAGCTTGACATAAGAGTTGTTTCAATGTTTGGAATGCTTTATCTTGTTCATCAGACCACGAATAGGAAACATCCTTTCGTGTAAGCTTCATCAAAGGACCTGCAATCTTAGAGAAATTCTTGATGAACCGCCGATACTACCCGGCAAGTCCTAAGAAACTACGAATCTCAGATGGGGTTTTGGGAATTCCCCAATTCATCACCGCCTCAACTTTGGCTCGATCAACCATTACACCATCCTTGCTTATCACATGCCCAAGGAAGTGTATCTTTTCGAGCCAGAACTCGCATTTAGAGAATTTAGCATATAATTGTTCTCGCATCAGAGTGTCAAGAACTATGCGAAGATGTGTTTCGTGTTCTGCTTCAGATCTGGAATAAATAAGAATGTCATTGATGAATACAATGACAAATTTGTCAAGAAAGGCACGACAGACACGGTTCATAAGATCCATAAATATTGCTGGAGCATTCGTCAATCCGAAAGGCATCACAAGAAACTCATAATGCCCATATCTCGTTCTGAAAGCCGTCTTTGGAATATCTTCATCGCGTACACGGACTTGATGATAACCAGAACGAAAATCTATCTTTGAAAAGCAAGTAGCACCCTGAAGTTGATCAAACAGATCATCAATACGAGGAAGAGGGTACTTGTTCTTTACAGTTCGCTTATTCAGCTCCCTGTAGTCAATGCACATCCGCACCGTCCCGTCTTTCTTTTTAACAAACAAGACCGGAGCTCCCCAAGGCGAAGAGCTGGGACGAATGAAACCTCTATCAAGAAGTTCCTGTATCTGAGTCATCATCTCGCGGACCTCAGATGGTGCAAGACGATAAGGAGATCTTGCTACAGGCGTAGCACCTGGTACAAGATCTATCTGATATTCTACATCTCTTACCGGTGGCAAACCCGGTAATTCATCAGGGAAAACACCCGGTATTCTACATCTCTTACTGGTACAAGATCTATCTGATAGTTTAAGGTAACACATATAAAATGAACAAATTTGGATACAATTTAACATTACAAGCAAAATGATGAGAGAATAGAGATTGCATGTGCTACAACAACCACATACTAGGTAGTACAATGATAAATCATAAAGAGAGGTTTTATACCCTCATATAAAATTCTTCTATGATCAAGTCATGTGTCAAAATTAAAAGAGAAGATTATTAAAAAAAACTAGTTGATCACACATGTCACAATACAACAAATATGAGGATGAAGGAGCATGATTTAGTAGGAATGAATAAAATTTTCCAATCATAAAATATAAAATATGTATGGTAGTATAAGTAATATAGCATGCTTTACAATAACTTCCAGCAACAATCTTAACACTTTTAAAATAGTACAACTCAAATAGTATTATTTACAATATGTTACAACAATGATCTTAAACACTTTAAAGCTGTTAAAAAATGTAATTACATAAAATTGTCAAAATTTAACTACATAATTAATAGTTTACAATAACTTTCAGCATTTAAGACAATTTAAATACATAATTAATACTTTTGCTTAAACTCTTAAATTTAGGCCTTTTGCTTAAACTCTTAAGTTTTAAGTGTTTTGAAATTACTAAATTACTCCTCATATAAGCTAAATAGAGTAACTATTAGATATAGTAATTAAAATTCTTATATTCCATTTAATAGTTAAACTTTACATATTTAAGAAAAATTAAGTCAATACAATTTTTTTGAAAGTTAAAGCCAATACAGTTTAACTTAATTATTAAAAAAATATTCCCATAACCTTTTTTTCAATTACGGAGAACAAAAAAGTAAAGGAAATGAAAAAAAGATAAAGAAAATAGACATGTCACCAAACGAAAATTATTCGCTGTCACCTTATTACATGAATATCATTCTCCCTACGTCTTGAAACGGACATGTTAACGAGTAGAAATTATTCGTTGCCGCCGCATTACGCGGGTATCATGCTAGTGTGTGTGTATATAGGCAAAGGTTCAAACGAGAACTGTTTTTCGTACGAGAACCGCGAGAACCAATCTTAGCCGTCCAATTCCACCTCCTTCAATTGGATTGCCACCCATGAATTCCTTACACACACCTTGCCACACTCAATCCCCCCACGCTCTTCATCCATTAATTCCATTATCCAAAATGAACGGCCAAAAATAAATTGGTTCTCGCAGTTCTCGTACGAAAAACAATTCTCGTTTGAACCCTCCGGTATCTATACTACTATATAAAGCATTTAACTCTCTCTCTCTCTCCTCCTTAATTTTAAGACTTCTTAAAATTCAATCAAAACAACATCTTGGCCTTTCATTCTATTTAAATTAATCACATTCACTCAATCTTTAACCATTTCAATCTCTCTCCTAATTTACTTTAACTTTTTAATCAATTAAAATATACTCTCACACAAACATAAATATACACCAATAACAACACAATTTCTAATATCTTATTAACTTCTCTATCCTTATTTTACAGATATGATTTTTTCTTTATTTTAATGTCTTTTAGATTTTATTTTTAAAATTAATAAAATAGTTTATGCAAATAAAAGAAAATTTGATAAATATGGGACATGTTGCTAAAGAAATTTTTTTGTGACATTGAATTTTGCGAATAACAGATCATTACATTTTTTAAAGCGACATATTACAAAACAAAAATTATTCAGCTCCGCAGCATTACGCGGGTATGATGCTAGTATGTATATATATATATATATATATATAATGAAAAGTTCATTTGAGAACCGTTTTTATTGTGAGAACCAATCTTAGCTGTCCAATTTCTCATCCTTCAATTGGATTGCCCACCCATGAATTCCTTACATGCACCTTGCCACACTCAATCCCCCACGCTCTTCATCCATGAATTCCATTATCCAAAATGAACGGCTAAGATTGGTTATTGCGGTTCTCACACTAATATTGGTTCTCAACGGAACATTCCCCTATAATATATATATATATATACACACACATAATAAATGATATAATTAGATTTTTACATTTCAATTTGCATTTTAATTAACCTAGCTAGTGATAGGCTGTCTTAAAAGTCTTAAAAAGACCCAATTAATCAAGTTCAATCCTCCGTAGATAAATTATCTTGGATTGAAAGGAAGAGTATATAATTAAGATGGCCACAGAAACTTACGGTTAGTGTAAGTTTGTGGGGTTCCAACCTAAAACCAATTGGTTATAAGTGGAGTAGCCCATGCCCTTATTAAGCACATTGTAAGATCAATCTTCGTCTGATGTGAGACTTAACAGTTCGATCATGCAAGTCCTTTGAGAAACCTGCTAAGGAGAGAAATCCAGCCCTTTTTGAAAGAAATTAAAGAATTCATTTTAGTTTCATTCTACTCAAATCTTAATGAATTACGTTTTTTGTAATAGAAAAACAAGAATAGATGGAATTACCTGATGACGTACGTACGTAGGATGTTGGATAGGTCAAATGCTAGCAGTTCCAATTTGTTTGAAACTTGGTTGGTAAAAAACTGAAGAAGCTAGCTAGCTTCTGTTATATATATATATGAAGCTATACATACAGGACCAACCTGGAACTGATGATCGGTTGGGAATATATTTGATGATGGGAGGTACGTACGTAGATCGATCGAAGACAATACAAATTGCAGAGGCTCGCTCGCTGTGTTTTCTTAATATATATATATCTCATTAATTAACAATGGGAAGGAAATTAATGATTAATGTTAAATAAGTAACAATATTAATTCAAGCAGGCAGGCCAACTTCTTAATTAGCTAGCTAGCTACGACCCCTTCAACTAGTCAAAAGGAACTACTTCATTAATTAATTATGACCATTAATATGAACGTACACTATTATTAAATTAAAATTAAAATTAAAATATATAATATTATGAGACGACCATATATGCATTTTTAACTTCTAGAACATATATAATAATCTGGAACAAATTAAAGGCCGACTGTGTCAATGCGCTCTTTTTCATTCATTCAATTCAACATGTGACTATTCAAACCGTACAAAATCTACTCTTTCTTAGTTTAAACCTTAAAATAATATATATATATATATATATATATATATATATATATAGGGTAGAGATCAAGTAAAAAGAAAATTAAAGTAAAAAGGGTAAAAAGAATGATTATTTGATCATTTTTCGGTATATATATCAACTGATAATCGTTAGTTCATCATCTTTATTGATTAAAACTAGTTGTTCATCAATTTCTTTTTGATGAATCCAACATATTCATCACTTTTTAGATGAAAGCATTTTGTTCATCAATAAATTATTTTAAAATTTTGTTTTCAAAATCTGTATTTGAAATAAAAAAGAAATTGATGATCCCTTTTACACTTATTACTTTAATTTTCTTTTTATTTGATCTCATCCCTATATATATATATAATGATAATCTATAGATTATCAAGTACACATATATATGTTTTTATTTTGGGTGTCAATGAATTTTCATTTATAAAGAAAAGAAGAAATTAGGGTTATAATTAATCTTAACTTTTGGGTTTGACTCAACTTTAACCACAACAAAGACATATATCAAGATAATGTCAATTCCTTCACTGGATATCCATAATATTGTCAAATTTTCACTAGGGGAACTATAGCTAGTATCATCAACATATAAACTGATAGTACACACACACACATATATATATATATATATATATATATATATATTGTTAATAAATTCTAAATTTTTCGTAAAACTTACTCAAAAAAACGACTATTGGATATTAGAGTTAGTATTTCCATATAGTTATGGTTTTAATTAGACGATTCATAATGGTTGACACGGTGGCCTCCACCCCATCATGACGACACCACGCTCATGGTAGATACTTTGAGTGGTAGTGATCATGAGTTCATGACTGAGGTAGGCGCTATGTGTATTTTTTTTTCTTAAAACTAAAATCTATAAACGTGAATTTGTTGTGATATAGTGATGATTAAGTGGGTTAAGTAGTATATACTATATAGAGTGGTGAGGATGTAATACTAACATAATAATACGATGACGAGTTGTAAAATGATAACATATACAGTTAATGACAATGTCATATATAAAGACAATTCATGATACCAATAATAAGAATTTAACATTTTATAGGTTTAGAACAGGAAATCGTACGTAATGGGCGAGCGTTCTAGACTCTTAAGTATGCTAATTCGTGTACGGAGTATTATTATTATTATTATTATTATTATTATTATTATTATTGTTAAATTTATTTTTAATTTGGCCTTAAATTTCCAGTAATTCTAAAAACTTTTAATTTTATTTTTCTTAAACTTATGGTTGGTGAAAGTAGATAATTTATTTACTACATAAACGACCCTTTTAGATAATATATAGTTGTTTAACTGATTTACCTAACAAATTTAATCACTGAATTTCAAATTTCATTTTGACCAAAAGAAAAAACATAGAAATATATATCATGTGGAGTCAAAATAAAACAAATATGACGTGGCTTTATGCAAACATACATGGCTTCCAAAAAACCTGCTATTTGTGTGTGCCACAAGTATATTAATTATTATTTAATTTATTTATTTATTTTGAAAACAACTCCTTCCATTTTTTAAGGAAAAAAAAAGCATTCAAGCCATTTCTAGTCAAAAGCATGCATTTTTATTATTAAATTAAATTAAATTATTATTATTAAATAATACGAATATATTATTGTTCTGGAATTAATGGAATATATCGTTTTAACTTTAGTTTGCTAAAAAATTACTCTTGACACGTTTTAGGCGTAGTGAATATTATACGTCAAAAGCACGAAAAAACCGTATTACGTGTCGTTTTGATTTAATAATACGCAGGTCTCGTAATAAAACTAAACAATGGGGCAGGTGCCTGCCTGCGTTTAATGGAGTAGTTGGGTTATTGACTAACAAAATTATGGGAATGGAAACACTTGTACTTTGTCAATCATCCACACATTATTTAATTAAAATATTTTATTATCACAAATTATGTGTATATTATTTAATTTATCATGGCCATAGAAATACTCTATTATATAACAATTTAGTTAAAATTTTGATTTTGATTCGGATAGTTTATTTAATATATAAACTAAAAATATTCTACACAGATATCGTTTATAAGATATAAATTTAATTCTGAAGTTTATTGACAAGTTTTTTTATAGGTTTTTAGATATGTCACCCATGCATGACATGTAATGAATCAGCTTGTGGAAAAAGAGATTGAACATCTCATGAAGCAGTCAATGTATAAGAAACATTCTCAATTAGGGTTTGTAACATTAAGCGAAATGGATATACATATGGAGAAAAAAAATTATAACTAACTTGTAGTATTTACATCATATGATAACTGGTTGCTAGGTAATCAATTTGATTTGAGTGAAGATTCGTGCGTAATAAAAGTTATTTATATATAACTTTATGTTTTATCAAATTGTATTATGTATTGTTTACTGTTTATTAATATTATCATGTTGTATATAAACAAAATTTATTGGGTATAAATTATCTTCTGTAGATTTACAAACAATTATTAACTAGTTACTAAAACTGATATTAAAAAAAAGAAGAAGAGCGCTATAAATAAAATGGGTGATGATGTATTCACAACAACTTTTTGTCATACACATTAAAAAGTTGTTTGTACGATTAGGTAAAAATTCAACCGAGAATTGTTTTTCGTACGAGAAGCGCAAGAACCAATCTTAGCCTTTCAATTCTCCCTCCTTCAATAGGATTGTCCACCCATGAATTCCTTACATGCACACTGCCACACTCAATCCCCCCACGCTATTTATCCATGAATTCCATTATCCAAAATGAACGGTCAAGATTGGTTCTCACAGTTCTCGTACGAAAAATAGTTCTCATTTGAACCTTCCCCTGTACGATTATACCTATGAATTGTGGATGAGTTTAATAGTTAATGGATTGATATGAACAAAACATCCTAATTATTTATATGTGACAAAAATATTATGTACGAATAATCACCCAAATAAAACGAGTTTTTTTTAACGACTCCTAATTTATCCTAAATTTATTTAGGACAAGACTCATAATCTTAACCTAAGTAACATCAAACTCTAGACTATTCCGATACCCCAATAAAATTAAGGATTGTAGTTGACCTAAAATTGATCATTTTTGTAAAATAATCATGACACACGATGATGTCCACGTGACGTGATATCATTACTTAAACCATAATTTTTTCCACCATATAGTATAGAATATAAATATCTTAGTATATACGCTTAACTCCATACGACACGTGTCTTCAAAACATATTGTATTAAAAAATGTATATTAGGGTTAGTACGGAATGAACAAACTCTATTGTATAGATATAAAATGACCTATTACAGTTTTTTTTATATACTTTATAATACAAAATATCTGAGGAGTTTTTATTATTATACAAAATAAAATGTTTATATTATCAAACGAAGTAATTTATGTACGAGCTAAACTACTCAAAATATAAGAAAAGGATAGCATATTGATGATTAGGAATTTCTTTTAGTTTAGCGGTAAACACATTAATCCTAATAATTAGTATTAGAGCGAAGTCATTGACTCGAATCCCACATTTGTCAAAAAATGTTGGGTGGGTGGATGGATGAGTCATTTGCCGACATCTTCCTAAATCCGCTACTAGATTGTGACGAGTTGAAATCTCACGAATCTTAGACTTTTGCGGTAGATGCTAGGTGGGGAAGAATGTTTGTATAAGACAATATCTCCAATATAATTCGATTAATAGACGAGCTAGTCTACTCAATATATAAGAAAGGGTAACGCCTTCGCTACCGAAAGTTTCTTTTTCCTATTAAGCACAGATCCTAACAATTATTATTAGTACATGTTGAAAGTATGATTTTAAGATACGTTAACAACAAGACAAAAGTTTTACGCGTATCAAGATGTTTTCCAGAGTTTAATTAAATATTAAAATAGAAAATAAATATTTGTATAGCATTCATACCAAGTATTTGATCATATATGATATGCATATATATAATATAAAAAGTGTTAAGAAGCCAAGTAGCACCCCAAATCGTCAACAACCCACCCTTCCTTCCTGCCTGCCTGCCTTCTTCCTACTCCGAATTAAGAATCAGTCAACTCCATTTTTGCTTTATATAAAGCTTTCTTCTTTTATTGTTTCTCCAAATTACTCCATTTTCATCAATCTCATCTTCTAATCTTCAAATTATCAAAAAAATCTTTCAAATGGGGAAACTTCTAAACCTTCTTTTTTGTATCTTGTTATCGAGTTTGATCTTATCTTCTGCTCAAGATTGCAGTACTTACAGCTTCTCAAATAACGCAATTTACGCCACATGTGTTAGTTTACCTGCTCAAAATTCCCATCTTCACTGGAACTACCACGCCGGCAACGGCACCGTCGATGTCGCTTACCGGCACCCCGGAGTTTCCACATCCCAGTGGGTCGCTTGGGCTCTGAACGTTGACGGGTCGGGCATGCTTGGGGCTCAAGCGCTAGTTGCTTTAGCCAACTCAAACGGGTCGGTTCAAGCTTATACTTCATCGGTTACCGGCTACGCTACGTCGCTGCAACAGAGTTCGTTGAGCTTCGAGGTTCCCGTGATCAGGGCGGAGATAGTTAGCGGCGATGCGCTGATTTATGCAACGTTGGCGTTACCAAGTGGGAGGACTAGTTTTAATCAGGTCTGGCAGACGGGTCCTATTACAGACGGAACTCCGTCTGCTCATGCTTTGGGTTCCGACAATAGAAACTCCGTCGGAACGGTAGATTTTGTCACGGGTCAGGCCGGTGCTGGCGGCGGTGTTGGTGGGAATATACTTCACCGGAGAAACGTAAGCCTTTATTTATTTATATTTACTTGAGAGATCATATATATTCATCCTTCCGTTTGATGGAGGATAGGACACTTTTGAATCAAAAAACCATAACTCAACAACTTTCCAATTTGATCAACCCATGAAATCAATTTCATCTTATAAATCAAAACGCTTTTCGTTTTTGTTTTCTTGGACAAGGGTTCTGATCTTGATTACAATTAACCAATGTTTCGTTAATTTGACAGACTCATGGAGTGTTAAACGCGGTGAGTTGGGGTGTATTGATGCCGATGGGAGCCATGATTGCAAGATACGTGAAGGTATTCAAAGTTGCTCATCCTGCTTGGTTTTACCTCCATGTTGCCTGCCAAGCAACCGCCTATGGTGTCGGAGTTGCTGGATGGGGCACCGGACTCAAGCTTGGAAGCGACTCCGAGGGCATCAAATACACTACTCACCGGAACATCGGAATTACCCTTTTCGCTCTCGGAACCCTACAGGTATAACAAACCATATATTACCATACTTAGATTAGATGGAGCGTTTGAGATAAAAGCACAACTCAAACCGGCCTGAATATGGTCAAAATTGTCACCTCTTTGTAAAGTCGTCTAACTTTGATTGTGACTGTGATATAGGTATTTGCGTTGCTTTTGAGGCCGAAGCCCGATCACAAATACAGGATATACTGGAACGTCTACCACGCAAGCGTAGGGTACGCTGTGATCGCTCTTGGCATCACTAACGTTTTCAAAGGGCTCGATATCTTGGACCCCGAGAAGAAATGGAAGCATGCATATATTGGTATACTTATATCATTAGCGGCCATTGCAGCCATCTTGGAAGCTTTTACATGGTTCATTGTTTTGAATAGAAAGAAGGAAGAGAAGCAACGGGGACCGGTAGGGAACGGTAACGGTTACGGACACAACCAGGGGGCATAGAGGTGGAGCTACATGGATTGACAGTTTTGAGGTTTTATGATGTAATATTGGGGTTGGGGTAGCTCATGTTTATAAATTCTGTATCTTTTCTTTTTCTTTTTCTTTGAGGTTGATTATTATCAGGAGTTATATTCTTTGTTATCATTTATATTTGGACATGGGTTGTAATTTTTATTTGTTATTATTTTTGGTTACATATATAGATATTATACATGTTTGAATTTACCATCCTAAAAGTTAAAAACAGAATCTTGATCCAAAAAAAAAAAAAAAACCCTGATTCAATTGCAAAATTGAATATGAACATTACATCCAAGTTGTTCATGGAACCAAAAAAGAAAAAAGAAAGAAAAAGAAGGATAAGTAGATACATTTTTTCTACCTTTTTCATGAAACGAAACAGCTGATGATTAACAAAAAAGCGCCAGTTAGTGTGGTCGACGACTAGGGAGGGCTATGTCTTTGCTGTTCGTAATCATTAGCAGTTAATTCCATCACATTGCTTGAAGCTTGAGCATGTCTCACATTTGGGCACAAGAGTGGCGATTTCCTTCATGACTTGAGCTTTATCTGCTTCAAATTGCTCATCAGC
Organism: Dittrichia graveolens; assembly: GCA_038502395.1. Classification (NCBI taxonomy): domain Eukaryota; kingdom Viridiplantae; phylum Streptophyta; class Magnoliopsida; order Asterales; family Asteraceae; genus Dittrichia; species Dittrichia graveolens. The sequence goes on from JARJIL010000006.1 coordinate 17,754,904, forward strand.
TGCACCAGATTATGACTTTAGGAATCCAAATATGGTGATATAGAAGCAGATACAGAGTACTTTACTACAACCAAAAAAATTGCATCTTTTGTGTAGTAAAGTACTCTCATACTAAATAAGAGTAATCAGGTAATTAAATTTTACCATAATCGATTAATAACAATCACCAAATCACTTTCAAAACACACATCCAAACACCTTCGTAAACATTAAAGAAAAAGGGAACAATATGTATGTGTTTTTGTACCTTTCTCAAAAGTGAAGTCACTAAAGAACCGAAGGAGTTTGCTTCTATTTGCAACTAGCACATTCACTATATCCTGGGGCTTGTTTTGATTTGCAGGGAAAAGCTGTTCACAAAGGTTAGGGGAAAGCCAATTAGAAAGTAGTGTCTAAATAGAAAAACGACACTAGAAGTGGTATTATATCCATTAATTACCTTGAAGACATGGAAAGCTTGCAACTGTATGGTCTTGTTTGAATCACGTAGAAGATTCATAAGAATCCTCATGTTTTCCAGTGAGCTCACATACCGCACCATGACTGCAGTATTTGATCGATCCAGTAACATTGCTCCCAACAGCTAAAAGATACACAAAGTCAAAGCAAAGAGCTTTACACCAACTTAATCATGAGAAACTGAAATTTTGTAGAAATGGAGAGCATGAATAAAGGTGAAAAAGTGAAAGATAGTAGACCTTGATAGCATTCCGTCTGGTGATGTAGTTAGAAGATTCCAACAATGCATTATACTCCATGAAAAACTGCAACCAAAGACTTGTAGTTAAGAGCAGTCGAACTACAGACGCTATATATATCATAACACTTACCCAATCATAATTCATGTTAAGATATTCAGCAACAGTTGATTTGTGCCTTGTTAATAGCTCCTGGAATACAAATGAAACAAAAATCAGCAATTCATCAAATGGTATTAGGAACATAAAATGTACACATGATAATTATTATCTAACCTTAAATGTTGCTGCTGCATCTGATGCTATGTCGAAGTTTGGATCATGTTGATAGCTGAAGAACGTTTTCATGTGATCAGACTCCAAGATATATTTTGCAACTACCTGATGCCTAATGCAGTCTCTCAAAATTGCACCAAATGATATAGCAGTTTCTGGGTCATCATAACTGAAATTCAACTTGCAGATTAGAATTAGAATCTTTTGAAAAGCAAAATGTTTAGAAAGAGAGTGCCAACATGGGCTGGTCGAGCTTGATTGGGTACTATGCAGGGCCGGCCCTGGGCCTGGGCCACAAGGGCAGCCGCCCAGGGCCCAAAACTTTGGAGGGCCCATTAGTAATTATAAGTCTTTATATATGTACATATGTATTAAGCCCATTATTTTAAAGAGGAAGCCCAGAACCTGTAAAGGATGGCCCAACTATTAGCAAATCGGCAACACGCGTTTCTCCTTTTTAGCGTGAAATCGAAAAGGGAATGGAAAAGGAAACGACGAATCGGCCTTCAATTATACGACATTGGGAAAAGGAAACGACGACAAGCACGATTCATCCTCCTCGCAACTCGCAAAAACGTTCAAGCAAATAGCCATTCACGATTCATCCTCTCACTCGATCAAAATTTCTGAAACATATTTTACAGTTCATCCCAAAAATTATGTTGTTCACAAGCTGTAAGTTTTTGTTCTTCTCCTTTGGTATTGGCATATCAAAAATTTGAGTCGGAATCTGATTACGCTCAGCCTATAATCATTAGTTATTGTTTATATTTTTTAGGGTTTCTGCTTCTCTGAATTAAAATATGAGAATCAGAAGAACAAGAAAACTTATTGTTGCTTACTTGCTTTGTTTTTTTAAGAGGAGACTTTTATATAAATTTAGAAACCAGAGTACAAAAGATCACTAACAAGATATAAAACTGATCAAAAAATTATTTTTGAAAAGTCTATATGCAAGAAACATCAAAAAAAGATATAAAACTGATATTGGGCTGTTGGTTGTATATTTTGGATATCTTTTTGTCGTTTTTGACAATGAATTATTATATTTCAAAAAAAAAAATACAAAACTCATACAATGATTTTCTGCAACGTGCAGAAATAAACAAAGACAAAAACCAGAATTGCAAATTGGCTAAAATGAAAAGAAGCAAACTCAAGACTCTAGATGGGGAATTAAACTTTGCCAAGCTGTTCCAACCAACAATCTTTCAGAAAATCAAATGACAATTGCAAAGAATCCAGGGCTAAACTCATCTACCAAAGTAAAATCTTTTCGTGCTTAGTTGCTTACTTGTTTTTCTTCACTTCTTCCTAAACGGCTAAAGTGCTAAGCTCTTAAATGTATTACTTCCTTTATTCCTTTATCTTTAAGTTTATTTGTCTAATTGCATATTTGCTCTGTTGACTAGCTAAACTGTTATTAGATAATGATGATAGAATAATATGTGAATTTGACTAATGTCTATAATACTATGATGAATCTGTCATTTGATTTACTACTAAAGTGTTGAATTACTAATTAGTTTATTGCTTGTGAGTTGTAAGTTTGTGACTGAAATTTTGAAATTGTTTATTTGTTTGATTGTTTGTCTTAGCCTACATAATGTTCTATGTAGATTTTACTTATTTTGTTAATGTTCTTTTTTACTTTAGGGCCCTTTTTAAAGTTTCTGTCCGAGGCCCGGAAAATGATTGGACCGGCCCTGGTACTATGTTAAAACGAGTACTTTTGTTGACATGTCGAGTTGACTAGAAACATTTTTTTGTGGTTGTTTCTTTCTCTTGTTTGAGACAAGTGGTGAATATAGAAGTATTTTTTTACAGTGAAAGAAGTTTGGAAGAAGTTGGTCCAAAATCTTATTAATTTCTTGACAAATAACTTGTGCGTCAAATACAATTGAAAAAACTATCATTTCAATATCTTTGAATAAAATGATATAGGACTCTGGAGATTTTGTATATTAAAAATATACTTCTGGGTGACTTCAAACCATTTTTAGTCCTTTGATACGTTAAAAATAAAACTGAACCCGTTTCCTTTCTAAGTTATATATGCTTGTCACCTCAATATAAGAGGCTTACCCAGGTATCAACATATCAAGAAGATCTGTATTTTGTTCCAAATATTCAGCAGCAACGTATCGTCCATGAACTCGTTGCCTTTGAAGATTTGCAACCACATGAGTGATATCTTGACGGGACTGCAGGGTACCAAAACATACTGTCATTCACACAATGAAAACGATTAATCATAACACGAGTGGCTAAATGTTTCGTACCCCAGGGTCCAAATTAGGAAGGTAGACAATCAGAAGGCGTAATATATCTTCCTTGAAGAATTCCTGGGTTAACTTGGCACTAGCTTCTACATGCGGTTCTGACATATCGTCGCCATAAAGTACTATCTTCATTTCATGAATGAGTCTTGTTAATTCACGAACCTGAGCCAAATTTCGGCCAAAGGATCATGATTTGGTATATTCGCAAAAAATGGCACAATGAGTCAATGCTTGATGCTAGGTAATTGAGTGTGTCTCAGAAACAGAAAACGAATCAAACAGATAGCTAAATAATATCCATCCGTACTAAAATCTCATAGTTCAGAATGAAACCCTAATTGAAATGCTAAAATTATGCAAAGACATACCTTGTCTTGTCGCTTGGCTTCACGAACATCGGGATTAGGGCAGGTGTAAGTTAGAAGCTGACGGATATGATGTATAAGCTCAACAGGTGTGAGAGGCTTCGATTTGAAGAGTCCCTTCATTTTGATGGTTAAACACAGCACAATTGCGATCCCCTGTTAGGGTTCCCCTTCGTGTAAGAGTAAAGTAATCGGTTAAATGATCGGAAAACAGAGAATTCCTCCGGCAACGGAACAATCGTATACAATTTCAGCGAAAATAGGGGGATCTTGCTGGGGAAACGATGGATGATGGAGGAGGAACTGCCAGCAATTTCCGAATTCTAGCGGGATGATAAATCTATCTACGGCACTGCCTGCAGTCCCCCCTGCGTATGATTGAAAGTGCAATGATTCACAACACAAACGCACAAAAGGGCAAATACCACAGTTTACGTTACAGATGGAACGATTTATATGGCGGGAAAGAATTCAGTTGTTTATAGAACAGAATCCGCCATTGCAGGTGTTGTAATTTTTTTTGGTCCATGAGTAATTTTCTGGACGGTGGGCTTCCTTTCTTTTTCTTGAGGGGAGGATGTGGTTTAAATGCATGCAACCGTTAACAAATAATTAAGAAATTCGATACAAGCAATCATATGTATCTATATGTATAGAAAAATTATATATCATTCTATAAAACTAGATTTAGGAACCCGATTACATGTATTATAAAATTAAATTTTAAGCAATAGTTTTATAAACAAAGAATAATCAAATACTTATTAAATGTCTCAAGTGTGACACATAAAGTTAAAATTATTAGTTTTATACAATAAAGAAAATACCACACATATACAAATTTTTTAAAAAAAAAACAAATAAGAAAAAGTTACATCAAATTTGTTGAAGAACTTCTTTATATATGGTTGTTTTGTCGGTCGAATTGTCATTGTCATCACTAATAATAAGTTTTAATCCACTTCTACTTTTAACACGTGAAAGTGCGACGTATAATTGTCTATGTGTAAAAACAGGTTGTCTGATAAATAATCCGATAGTATACAAAGACTAGCCCTGACTCTTGTTACTAGTCATTGCAAAACAAACTATGATGAAAAATTGTCTTCTTTAAAATTTAACTGAAATTTTATAATCTAATAGAATCATCATCATTTTAGTAATATATTATGTGACACCAACATTCTCCTCTAAAGTTATTTTGATTTCAGTAGCACGTGAACCAAGTTGAATAACATTAGAGACAACACCTCATTTAAATTATACTTTTTTACAAACCATACAAGTATGTGCTATCAAAAAAATGAGTTTAGTATTATTATTTTGACAGTAATTAAGTTAAAGGTTTCAATATAAAAATATAAATATATTTGAAAAGTTATGAATACCAAGACATTGTGGGCAAGGACATCGTTCATCTTTTTCCTACAAAACTAAGCATGATGAACTGTTGGAAGAACTCAATGACGGGTTGAAGAACCAATATTAGAATCTACAAAATATGAAATTGTAAACATTTTAATAAATACCAACAATAGATTTACTTAATGTATTGTTAATGTACAAAGATGATAGAACTGCTGATGTGATAGGGAACTAATATGGCATGAAACTACAATTTAGACAATATGATTTGTCATATAAATTAAATAACTAATAAGATAACTGTCAAATTGTAATATTCAACTAAAAGATAGATAAAGATACTTACCAATGTTCTTGTTGAACTTTACATCATCATGTGAAAGGAATACTCCAGTATCAATCGATACTCAAAACCATTCAAATTAAACATTTTCATTTTAAACTTAAAAACTCAACTATGGTTTTCAAGCACAACAAAAGAACCCTTTTTAACACCAAAATTTTTAAACAATTCCACAAGACTTTTACTAATAATCCCACATGGTAACTCATCATGCACTAACAACCTAGCATCAAACTTTTGGTTATTTGCCCATATCACAACATCAATATGCAAAATACGATAGAATTGATAGAACCAATCCGTCTAAATGAACTGATAAATATAAAAATATTAATGAAAATTAAAATTTAAAATCAAATAATATAAAATATATTATTAAATAATCAAACAATGTGAGATGTAAAAATTCTATATATATATATATATATATAATTCACAACAAAATCAAATGTAGGATCTTGAACAATGGTTCCATATCTTATACGATCACCTCGCCGGATTTTTGTGTCAAGATTGTCAAGCAAGTACTAGATTTTTCATAGAAATACAAAAAGATAAGACCATTTGGTATTATCAAGAAGGTACCTTTCATTATCCACAATACCGGTTGGAACATTTGGTTTAAAATAATGTGTCACAAAGGATGGTAACTCTTGAATTAGTTAAAAAAACATAGTAATTAGTAAACATAACTATCATTATTATTAGTAGAAAAGAAGGAAATCCAAATGTAATTCAAACTATTATATAAATATAAATTGAAATGATGTTACCAGAAACGAAGTTGGTATTTTCTAGATTTTGATGACAAACTCATCTAACTGCAAAAAAGGAAACCCAATGTAATTCAAACTATTTTATTATGGTGTTTATAGGAGAATGAATTTATGTTAATAATTAATACATAATGATAACCACATTAAAATAGATAATAAAACAAAAATCAGATTCATATGGGTATCATGTTAATACTTGAGAAAGTATCATAAAAAGTAACATTTTTATACAATTTAAGGAATGATGTCTCCAAAACCCGTATAAGTGTATATATATATACACACGCGCGCACAAAATGGATAATAAAACTTACAATCGAATTGTGAACATTGACCTGTTTGAAGATTTCTTTTTTCATAGTATAATAATGCAACAAAATAAGTGATATAACATGTATTGGGAATGAGGTTAACAACTATAAATTATGATAGAAATATAAAATGCAAATAAAGAAATCTTTGAGACATAGCTAAATTATTATACTATAAAGAAATCGACTCAAATAAAATATAACAAACCTATTTCATATTAGTGTAATTGGAACTACTTGTTTTAAATTTTGAATGAGTTTTGTAAAGATCAATCTTAGGCAAAGCTAAAATAGCCTTTCACTTAACATCGTTAAATCATATAAGTATAATGTTAATAATTAAGAAAGTATCATAGAAAGTAACTATGAGTGGAAAACAAATCGAAGCTTAAGAACACTCATAGAACTTCTGCAAACAATACAACAAACGTATGTGCTGTCAATGGATAAACTAAAGTATGTCTCTGTTTCACATAAAGTCAATATTACATGAATCAATATCCATATTATAAACATAAGATGAACAACAAAATTACAAAATGCAAGATAAAAAACTAATAGCAGTTAAAAACATGGTCAATATTCATAAATTCAAATAATCTCCCTTGCATATCCAATAGTGAAAAGTCTCAAAAACGTATTTTATGACCAAAATTTAACTTTAGGTAATAACAACTGATAACTAATTTTAAACAACCGAAAACTTAATATTGATGACCTAAAATATCACTACTTAATTCACATGTTCACGGGAGAAGATGGAATAATATTACCACTGGAAATCGGTGAAAGAAACTTATCTAAACATAAAAGAGTATTAGGAACAGATTCAACAAACAAATAATGTAATCTACTAAAAAAGATTAAATAAAGTTACCCTAAATCGAATTCAGACGATGTATTAGCCTTTTGAAAGAGATCTGAACTTTAGGGTTTTATGAGTGTACCTATATAAGAAAATCAGATTAAAATAACCAAATCAAGAAGAAGAATACAAAACCAAAGAAATATGATTCAAGAAAATTACCTACACAAAGCTGTAACTTTGCAACTATCGACAGCACTGTAAAAATGAAAGGAATCCAAACTAAATCAAGAATATAATAACAGAATGAAGAAGAAGAGGAGGATGAATGACAATGAATTAAGAATCTTACCTATCGAAATTAAATACTTGAGAAAAGACTGACGGCCTTGAAATCGCTGACACGAATTTTAGGGTTTCTTTACTGAAGCTTGTTGATGAAGAGAATGTAAAACTGAATGTCGATAAACCGGACATGTATGAAGGTGGGTTCTCTATACCTGCGTGTAATTAAAAAATGGGTCAAAATACCCAATTATAATACATAGGTGGGTATTACTAATAATTGAGAATTTATTTAAGGAAGTTTTCTCATATTTGATTTTCTTTATAGATATATAATACGTGAAATCTGATAAAAATTGTCTTTTCTAAATTTTTTTTATTGATTTTAACACTTTTATTGATAATACGAATAGGAAAATAAATATCAGAAAAATAGTAAAAGAATATATCACCTCTTATCTGTACGTATATTAAAGAAAACACATGATCCTCACAATGGTCTTTTTCATCACAAATGGTTCTCTCCCCCAACCCTCCCTTTTCTCACTTGATCTCTCTCATTAACTAATATCATATCTCTTATCCTCTCTCAAGAACCATTGTCACCAAACACCACTGTTGCACGTCGTCACCACCGAAAAAAACTACCGGCTCTCTTTATCTCACACACACACGCGCACAACTCCGTCTCTCTCAATTTCAGCTTGGGTTATTCTTTTTACATCACTTTGGGGGTGTTGATGCGTATATATTCATCCAAGTGTTGGTATATGTTTATTCTCATATTTGGGTTTGATTACGGGTCCGATGTGTGTTTATATGTACCAATTTCGGGTATTTGGGTGTGTGATTGTGTGTGTTATTATCGTAGAATAGGTGATGATTTTAATTACGTATAGAGGTGTATGCGCGTGTGTGTTTAAATGAAGATAAATATGAAGGTTTGAACATATATGGTGTTAATAGCAGTGTTGGTGGAGGTTGTTGGCTGGAGGAGGAGCATTATGGTGTTGGTCTAATGCGACTCTGACAACCACCTCAACCTTCTTCATCGAGAGACAGAGAGAGACGTGTTGATTGAGAGATAGAGAGAGGAAGAGAGAAATGCGAGGAAGAGAGGAGAGAGATGAATCGGTTTAATGTTTTATTTAGGGATAATTTCATATATATCCTTCTAAACTTTTGGTTATTACATATATATCCTTCTAAAGTTTAATATTACGTATATATCCTCTTAAAACCTCGTAAATATCATATATATCTAAATGCCTATTTTATTATTATTTAATCTTTTTTAAAATCAATAATATTTATCATCTAATACATTTATTTAATCATTTACTATATTGCCCTTAGGGGTAATCACTTTTCTTTTTACCCTAATCCATCGTTTACCCCAAACTATTTTTACCCTAAGGGCAATATAGTAAATGATTAAATAAATGTATTAGATGATAAGGATTATTGATTTTTAAAAAGATTAAATAATAATAAAATAGGTATTTGGATATATATGAGATTTAACAGGTTTTAAGAGGATATATACGTAATATTAAACTTTAGAAGGATATACGTAATAACGAAAGTTTAGAAGGATATATGAAATTATGCCTTTTATATATTTATTATAAATCAATTAATTAAAACTCAGGGGGATAAAATGATAATTTAAAAACAAATAGAGTGTTAAGTTTTAATGGTTAAATTTAACGGATGGACAGATAACATTGAATCAAGATTGAAACAAAATCTATATCATAAGGATTTCCACTATAGTTTTTAAATTAATCATGAGAATGAAAACTGTAATTTTGAGAAAACCACTGGAAAAGAGACATAATTAACTTTTTTTTTTATAGTTTGGGTTTATTTGAACCAGTAACAAAATACTTATATTATCTCTTATTTAATAATATATAAATTAGCAAAACTAATGTACTTAAGAACATATATTATTATCTCTTCAAAACATTAAAGTAATTTTATTTAAAAATAAATTAAATGTATAAAAATATATTAAACTTTGTCAAAATTACTATTATTTGTTTCATTATATACGTTTTGATATTTGAAAAGCACGTGTGGTAGGACACCATCTTCTTGTGCTCATAGAATGTTCATATATTCTTCGATGTTATTAAGCAAGGTAACAACAGTTCTGAATTATTGATAAAAAAATCATGGTTCAAAACAGTAGTACAAAATGTTCTTGAGCTCATCAATGATTAGGCCAAAAATAGAAACCCTCATCGATTGCTTGAAGGAAGAAAAAAAAAGAGTACTAGCTTATGATGATCTTATGGCTTTATTGGGAAAAAAACCTTGAAAAGTTATGAAATTTCCATCGATCATTAGCATTGAAATATATATATGTAGGTCATATATAGGTGATAGGACGAGTACGTAAATTAATTCTTAACACAAGGCACATATATATATATAAGTGAGGGTTCAAACGAGAACTGTTTTTCGTACGAGAACTGCGAGAACCAATCTTGGCCGTTTATTTTGGATAATGTAATTCATGGATGAAGAGCGTGGGGGAATTGAGTGTAGCAGGGTGCATGTAAGGAATTCATGGGTGGGCAATCCAATTGAAGGAGAGGAAATTGGACGGCTAAGATTGGTTCTCGCGGTTCTCGTATGAAAAACAGTTTTCGTTTAAACTTTTGCTTATATATATAAATGCACCTTAATTAATTTTGATCATAGGAGACGTCTAACATCAAGAAATAAGTTATTGATTAATTAATACATATTAATTTACAACTGAAAAAATAATCTTGAAAATGAAGAATAATCACGACGTAGCCCATGATTCAAACAAGAATCAAGATTAAACGTACGTACATGTGAGTCCTAAAACTTAAAAAGACAAAACAAGGAATTCAAGTAAACTAATTGATCGAATCAAGCCGCTGCTGCACAGCCTGGAGGTACCATTTTGCCGGCGTAAACTGGTTTCACGTTATGGCATTCTTGAATTGCAGGCCCAGAAGGACCATCGTATGTCAAATTTATGTCAGAAAGGTGCACATTCTCACATCCATTATTAGCCTTGCTGCATCTAAGCTTCACTACTTCTGGTGTATTTGAAGTTCCCTTCACGTTCTTGATAAATACATTGTGAACCCTAACTTTCGATGGATTCTGTAACAATATAATATTCCCAAAATTAGAATATAAACCAAATTAAATATTTGTACGTTACAAAACGGATTATAATGTAATTGAAGCTTTATCCGGTGTATTAGATGTGCTATATATAATGTTTTCGGCTCGATCAAGACTCATATTTGGCAAAAGATGTAGATTTAAATTAATGATTGATCGATTAGGGTGTATGTGTGTTTATGACACATATTCAAATAAAAAGATGTTTGTTAATTTCAATGTACGATATGAATTAGAATTAGAAAGTTTTAAAATGCATGCATGCAAAACGTACTTCTTTTTTGCATTCGATATGCGGGCAATAATCTTGTTCGATGATAATTGGGTTGTTAACTTTATCCATGCAAAGATCTTCAAAATGCATTTCAGAAACCTCTCCTGGCTGGGAATCAGGCCATGTTTTGATCCGAACGCCGTTTTCTGTGTTTGAAAACGTGCAGTTCTTCACGAAAACTCCTATTACCGGTTTCTCACCCGTGTTTCTACCCAAGCTTCCGACACTAATACCATGGCCAGGACCACATGTCACTCCCTCGATGTGCAAATTTTCACATCCATCGCCGATTGACACACAATCGTCACCTGTTTCGAGTTTAGAATTCTTGATGGTTATGTTTTTCGACCACCCAATGTGGATTCCATCTGTGTTCGGGCTCTCTGAAGGTGCAATGGCGTGGAATTTATCGAACGTTACATTCGTACATGACATCAAGTTGACGTGGAAATTCTTGCTGTCTTTTGAAGTTATTCCCGTAATCAAAGAATTCTTGATGAAGTTAAAACTAAGATTCTGTGCATATAAACATATATATAATCATCATAAGTTCACGAATTCAATTACATAAACAAAATTTTAATTCGCATATATATATATATATAATGTATACATACATATTGAAGGGGTGACCCTTTTTTAACAGTTGTTGCGGGATCGTTATATGCCCATGCCATGGCTGCTCCAACCCCATCTAATACGCCAGAACCTGGAAAAAAAATATTATGATCATGATAATGTTAATTAAGCCCATTAATGACATAAATATGTAATTATGATAACATCTTTTGTAATGGCTCCAGGTTTAATGGTGGAGGCAATTCGCAGTACGTGTTGATCAATAGAAAGTCTGGTATTGGATCATCGGGTCAACCCGGGCCTCTAGTGACTTAATTACCGCTAAACGAGTTTGATTTACATCCCACGTACGTACGTGTTGCGCCTGAGGCGGTACGTGCGGAGTGGGCAAGTTACGTTGGAAGAAATAACATCTCTTGAACGTGATGATATATATATGTTATATGCATGTTACCTGATACAGTCAAGCTAGTAACATAACTAAATGTTATCCATTGGACTCCTTTTGGAATAACCACCGGATCTTCAGGACCTATCAACGTTCCATCGATCTTAACTTCGATTGGAGCTTTACACGGTCCCTTGAACTCGACCACGTTCAAGCAGAATCGGCCTTTTGGAACGAGCAGTTGGCTCGGCTTTGGTGCGGCGCATGCAGCAACCCATGCATCACACAACGCCTAGAAACAATCTCGATTATATATATATATATATATATATATTTAAGAAACTAATACATAATAAAATTACGTATATATAATGTAGCCTAGCTATATTGTTACATTGTTTACCTTACTAATCTCTGCATCAGGCTTGGCACCAAACTTTTTGATGTCAAAAACCTCATGAGCCTGAGCAACATTGGCGCCTATGAAGATAAAAATGGCGAAAAGTAGACATGATTTTGATCTCATTGTGGCTAAATTTGTGGGTGTGGATTATTATAAGATCTGCAGAGAGAGAGAAAGAGAGAGAGATGTTGTGATGGTATTTATGATGTTTTGGAGAGGCTAAAATTAGAACCAAATTTGTATGAAACACCCTTTTTCTTGGTGTCTGTTGGTGTGAATTCGGATAAATTAATGTAGTACGTAGCTAATTGGTGCGTGTTGTTGTTATATATAACAAGTGAAATAGAAAGGGATTCTTTTTATACGGTGCGTAAGAAACAGGCCACGACCACATATTTCGCAGTTGAATTAGAAATGATCTTAATTCTGTCAGATTATTAATCGCATAAATTATTAAAAAGTTAATATGAAGAAAATATAGAAAATTGAAATTCATGTTTATAACATACATATATAATTTGTTATATGCTTACTGATTAATATAAATTTATATTATTTAACATAAAGTACATCGTGAGTTCATGAAAAAGCTAGTTTGGTTAAAAGTTTAATTAGTAGATCAGCATGTGGTAATAATATTAATTAATGATAATTATTGTAGAAATAAAATAAAAATGAATATTCATTTATTTACATGCATATTTTACTTACTATTTATGGTAAGGGTATAAATTTAATTTAATAAAAATAAAAATGTAGTGGTTGGGATCCTTTTCTCAATCACAATACAAAAACAACGCCAATAATTTAGGGAAATTACAGTTTGAAGTCATCCATGAAATCCGGTCTAATGCAATCTTTTTTGGATCGATCTCGCGATTATAGAAATAAATTAGAGATATATTAATTGTGGACTAAGAATTACAGAAATCGACAAGCATTAGCTAGCTAGCTAGATACTTGTATATACTTTTAGAAATATCAACTATATTTTCGAAGTGGTTAAGTTGATCTTTCCTTTCAAAAACAATAAAATAATACGTAAATATAAGGCCTTCTATTTTGCATAATGTAAAAAAATTATTATTATTAATAATAATAATAATAATAATAATAATAATAATAATAATAATAATAATAATAATATATTTGTATGTTTCATGAATCCAACTTGAGATCTCTCTTTAGCTTAGATATATGCAATGTTAGGTGGGGGTAGATGATCGGTTAGTAGACTGCAGAAGAGAGGCTGCAGCTTAAATGCTAGCTAATTAAGTTGCTTTTTTTGTTTAGAATTGAGATATTAATTATGAGGTTAGGTAAATCATATATCGATGATGTTTCCTCATAAATACAAAAGCCATGCAGCTAGACTATTGTTTTAAATCAAATTTGAGTTTGTTTGTAAAGCTCATTTTTATATGTTTATAAAAGAATTTGACAGATCATATCTATGTTAATTTAAAAATATCGAGATACTTGTTTGTAAAATAAATTTCGACATTTGATATCTTCATTAATATCCTTTTGTGAGATATTACAATTTTATATGCACTATCAAAAAACTTATATATTTACACATTTTATTAATGCATATATATGCTTATATATTATATTTATACACAGATCAGACCCGCTGGTTATACAAATTCCGGACCGTCTCATATCATACGACTAGCTTCAAGACTCGCACGATGCACGTTAACTTGAATGCATTGCTATATGGTTTTACAGTTTTACCATGTATGACGTTATGAATAATTTTAATTTTTGGTTTTCATTTAGCTGGCATTTGCACTTATTTGTTGTCATTGTAAAACACAAACTTATAGGGAATTGCCTTCTATTGAAATTAAACGAAAAAAATGCTTATCTAAGTTAATTAGGACTTAGTCGGATCCTAGGAATAAATGTTTGTACATGTTCTAGTATTCATTACAGAGTTAACTTCAATTCATATAACATGACTCCATCCTCCGGGTGTACAATTGGAGACCCTAAAAGTAGCCAGTATACAACTGGATAATGTGTTTTTGTGTGAGGTAATTTAGTGTCATGGATAATTAAGTAAGAAACAAAATGTTGATCTTTCTCAAGTGCCGAATCCGAATACAGAGACCACGTGTGAATCGGTGTGATTGCTTAATCTTTTAGGTGGGATTAGGTTCACTCAATATAAATCAATGAGCTTGTGATGTGACTATAAAGTGGCCATTCATATTGCAAACAACGATGTCTTCCAAGAAGAACTAAACACATTGAAGTCGACTGCCATTTTACTCGAGAAAAGCTAGAAGATGGAACTACCACTACTCCCTATCTAGTTAGAACAGGAAGTCAACTAGCAAATGTTTTTACCAAGGCTTTACCTGGGAGTTGAATCTTCAATATTTGTAATTAGTAGATTTAGGATTGACTTGTCACATGGTACATGTAGTAGTTTTCTCTTTCTTGTAAACTGATGCAATTTGATAATAGAAAGGTAAATTTCTTCTCTTTTGCTTCCTCTAATAACATTACATGTTCAAATTTTCTATTAAAAGGCAATTCCAACCTACTAGAATTGAAATCACTACCCGATCAGTTAGTGTCACTCAATGACCAACAAATTTTGGCCAAACCTCTCAACATCCTCTCTGACTTTGTAAGTGTGTTGTCAGATTTTTGCTTTCTCACTTTTCACGCGTCCTCGTCTAATTGGCAGATATCAAATCTTCACTACTATGGATATTTTCAGCTACTAAGAGTACTTACGGTCACAAATCCCAATATGCATCACTAATTGTCATGTTAGCATCATTAACTTATCATTAACTACCTACAGTCATAACATGCATAACTGCTATCACTAACCATCATTTCTTTTTTTGTTACCATTAAAATGGTTAAAAAGAAAAAAAAAATGCATCAGGTGGGGAGTAACCAGTTATACTCCCTTTGAGAGGGAGCATGATCCAGCTCGAGTTTGATGTCAGCCGGTTTCGTGAAGGGAACGACGACGCCGAGTGTCACGATCCAAAAACAAGCAACATGCAATGGTGATCATTAGCTCGAGTGCCCATGATGGGAAGATTTGAGCCGATAAGAAGGCTCCTTATGCATCCATTATGGATTTTCTAAAAGTTGTTTATTGTGACTCATGTCTGTCAAATATTGGGTAGGGATAAAAAATGTATAGTGTAGTTCGGCTGAAAATTGGTAGCTTATATGTGCTCAAATTGACAATAAGACTGATACTCTGCTCATGCTTTCATAACCTTGGCAAATTGCTTAAATAGGCAATTTGCTTTAAATTTAAACCCAAAAGAAAATTAATCTATCCATCTCAAACATCAACATGATCATACCAATTTCCATATTATCAGACCAAATCCACTTTCCAAACAAAGAGAAAAATGATGAGCAAAAGCAAAAGAGTTAAAATTGGAGATAGTTTGTAACACAAAGGAAATATCATTCTCCACTTACATTTTCACCAAAACAAACAACAAATGAACTTTAAGAATTTTATATACTATTTGATCTGAATTCAACAAGAATTTAGAAAGTTATAGCAAAAAACACAAGAAAGTGTGAAAAGGCTCATTCTAAGTATAGAATTATCTCCTTAAATACCAGTACAACAACATACTCCATGATCTACGATACATGCACATTTCACAACTAATTAAGAAAATGATGTTGAAAATAAAGAATCATTTTTGCTTTGATTCAAACCACAATCAAGAACAATCTCAACATATGATTCTAATTAAGGGCTCTACAATTACGAAATTGGAGAGCATGCATTGTGAGTTATTAATTTACAGCGCCTACGTATGTACGTCTAGCTGAATCAAACTGGTTTGCAAGCCGGAGGCACAATTTTTCCGGCGTAAACTGGCCTCACGTTGCAGCATTCTTGATGTGCAAGCCCGTGGGGACCTTTATATGTCAAATGAATGTCGGAAATCCTGACATTCTCGCAACCATTATTCGCTTTGCTACATCTTAGCTTTACTACTGCTGGCGTTGTCGAAGTTCCCTTGATATTCTTGATGAAAACTTTGTGTACCTTAACCAATGATGGTTTCTGTACCAATATTCCCAAAAGAAAATAACCAATTTTATTTTTAATTAGTAAAAGATTTTCAAGTTATAGTTTATACTGAAAAATGATAATGGAAAAATATATTGTTTAATTCATTACAATAAATATATCATTTATTCACTTTTTATAAAAAATGTATAAGAATTTTAGAACTTGTCATACTTATAATTGTAAAAATAATTTAAATATGGCTAGAGATTCTTAGAAAAAGAAAAAAAAACTATACAGTAGATTTAATTTTAAAAGTTTAATTTATTAAACATGTGAATTTAGTGACAATTAGAGAATTAGAAAAAGTTCACACTTAAAAATATGTATTTTCATAACTTTAGAATTACTTTTAAATTTTCTACGCTTAGAAGTGTGAAAGTTTTGATAATAGTCCAAAATTGTGATTCTTTACTACAATTATCACACTTTCGCACTTAGAAATTTGTCACGCCTAATTTTTTCATATTTGATTGTAACTTTCTATAGTTTTAAGTGTATTAATATTCGTAAAAATTTGATAATCAAAGTCTTTTTTGTAATGATTATATTTATAGTATCAACTAGATGCATGTAAAAGAATACATTTGGAAGCTTTTAAGAGTATATTACGTACACTTTTGCTGCATGCGCCATGCGGGCAATAATCTTGCTCGATAATAATCGGGTTTTCAACTTTATCCATCCGAAGATCTTCAAAATGCATATCCGCAACCTCCCCTGGACGTGAATCCGGCCACGTTTTTATCCGAACACCATTTTGTGTGCACGAGAACACGCAGTTCTTCACAAAAACACCCCTCACCGGTTTCTCTCCAGGGTTTCGACCCAAACTTCCAACACTTATACCATGGCCCGGACCGCATTTCACTCCCTCAATGTGCAAGTTTTCACATCCGTCACCAATCGAGATACAATCATCACCGGTTTTGATCACGGAGTTCTTGATAGTGATGTGTTTCGACCACCCAAGGTGGATTCCGTCCGTGTTCGGGCTCTCAGCGGGAGCAAGAATATGGAAGTTGTCAAATGTCACGTTCGTGCACGACATCACGTTTGCGTGGAAATTCTTGCTGTCTTTTGAAGTTATTCCCGTGATCAAAGAGTTCTGGATGAAGTTAAAGCTAAGATTCTGTGCCATTAGAACATGTAATACTCAATTCATAAATTCAAATAAAATCAAGTTAATGAAATTGCTTCTATGTATATGCATATAGAGACAGGACCACGAAAGAACCTCGTATTAATATGTCAAGAATGTGAGAAAGCCGAGTGTGATTACAATGTTAATTTACCAAAATACCACCACTGCATGTTTATATATATAATGGAAAATGATATATTTCTATGATTAATTTGTGCTTTTCATCCTCTTTCTTTATTGATTCTAGGTCTCACCATGCATTCTTTAGGTGTTTACGTGATCCTATCTCTATGTACGTCTATATATACACATACATACTGAAGGCCACACGATTTTTTGCTGTGAATGTTTTTCTTTGGATTATTCGATGGCCATGCCATGGCTCCTCCAACACCGTCTAACGTACCACAACCTAAAAACACCATAAATCACGTACGATCATAATATGTATTGGG
This sequence comes from Dittrichia graveolens, assembly GCA_038502395.1. Classification (NCBI taxonomy): domain Eukaryota; kingdom Viridiplantae; phylum Streptophyta; class Magnoliopsida; order Asterales; family Asteraceae; genus Dittrichia; species Dittrichia graveolens. The sequence continues at coordinate 17,772,905 of JARJIL010000006.1, forward strand.
ATTGATTGCTGAAATTATATCCACAAATTAATAAGAAATCATTGATTTTATACCTGATAATGTCATGCCATTCACGTAACTGAATGTAATCCATTGTTTTCCTTTTGGGATGACCGCTGGATCCTTGGGACCTATCAATGTCGCGTCGATTTTAACCTCGATCGGAGCTTTGCAAGGTCCCTTAAACTCGATTACATTCAAGCAAAATTGGCCTTTTGGAATGATCAGTTTGCTATGTGTCGGTGCACCACATGCGGCGATCCATGCATCACACAAAGCCTAGAAATCGATAAAATTAATGAATCCATAAATCCAGAACTAATAATAAAAAAAATTCGCATGAATTCAATCATATATTGTGTTCTTAGCTAGGTTTTTGTACCTTACTAATCTCGGAGCCAGGCTTGGCGCCGAATCTTGTGATGTCGAAAACATGAGCCTGGGAGATCGTCATGAACATGAAAATAGCATGAATTATCGATGATTTGGAGCCGATCATGACTAAATTTGGGTATGGATTGAATGATTAGATTTATAAAACATGTTTTAATGATATTTATGATATCTGTAGTTGTGAAATTTTTCCAAATATTCAATCCTTCCTCAAATTCAATGGTAGGCATGGGTTGAAGTTTTTTGACCAGAAAGAAGACTAATATATATTACTACATTTTCTTATTTTAGAAATTACTCTTTCAAACTATATGCAATATACCTTTTTGAAGTCAGTGTGTGTCTTCTTTAAAGAAAAACAAAATACTTTCTATTTTAGGTAATTAATTTGGAGCCAAAAATTGTAAAATAACATAAAAGAATATAAATATAAAAAGTTAAATTATAAAAACAATTCATTAATATTTGTTATGCAATAAAATAAATCTTTAAGATTATCTATGTCATTTTACATACTAAAACTTGCTTCAAATGATTTTTTGTTTCCGAGCTTTTTCTTTGAAAATAAAAGTTCTCAGCTCTATGTCCGAGAACAAAGCTGAAAGCTTTTATTTTCGAAACAAAAAGCATGTAGTCACTAAGGTAGCTTTTTTCTTTCAAAACAAAAAGGCTACCAGCTTCAAAAAGCATCAAATAATTGCGTACAGAACACACGTAATGTGAATGATTGTTTTGTACGTGTAGCAGTGGAAATGACTTTTATAAGCATCGATCTGCCATTCATTGATTAGTTGCAACATACATATATAGTCTCGAATGCGACCGATTCCAGTTGTAGAAGTCCCTTTGTGTAGTACTGAAACGACTTTAAAGAATCGTAGCAGGTTAACATTTTATGTGATTCTTGATCAGGTACTTTGCAATTTGCAAATTGAGACTTCAGTAAAAAGATTTAATCAAAGGGCAAATCATTTTATAGACAAGAATCCTCTCATGTTTATTCGAATTTGGTGGTTATTGCAACAACAAAAAAAGCAATAATTCAAGAAAAAAAGAAAGAGATTTTCGACGATTTTTAATTTTAGTATGATCAACTATATTTTAAATAATTATGGTTTACGGAAAATATAAAGGTTTTCCAAGATAAGATAATACGACCTTATTGTATATTTAATAGGCTTGATTGTATCCGATGACACGACTATAGATTTTTCCCAAAAAATAGCACATCTCTTGATATTTAGCCGAGACTAACTAACTTTCGGTTGCTTTTTGTTCTATATAAAGAACACACATATCACCGATAGTGTTTCGGAGGATCTCTAATCTACCGCAAATTTCGAGTTTAATCTTTGGATTATCACAAAGTACGTTCGTGATACCCAAAGAATAAGAGTACGAATTTACTTTTGATAAGTGTTATTACATGATCCAAAAGATGTATCCAGACCATTTTCTCTATTTATTTTCGCAAACATTTCAACAGCGTAAATAAGCTCAAACCATACTTAAAAAACGTCAATCGAACCGTTCTTCGCTTTATTTTTATTCATTAATAGAGTAAATACTAAATAATCAGATATGTCATTTATTTTGGAGACGTGGGAATGTTACTCATGATTCATGAAATGCTTACCTTTAATGCAAACAAGAATCGCACAAGGTGGGGCAGTTCCTGGGATACTGATCTGATCTTATATCGCATAGGTATTTATTCTTCCTATCAAAATATTTATCCACCTCTATGTTTCACACACACACACACACCGACTCACACTCGCAAAACCACCTAAATAAAGGGTATTTAAGTTATTTAGCAGTGTAATGATATAAGTGATTTGTGAATATAGCATCACTTAGATTAGTTGCTACTGGTAGCACAAGATTCCATCTCTCTCCAAGAATCATGTAGAAATACAATTATTCCAACCAATAGTCTGCAGAACAATGGGATTTTTTTAGTGCAAGTATGTCCAAGTTCCCTTATAAATAACCAACAAAAATATATCGAATTTTAGTGCCCCATAAAAGCATTTTGTGACAAGCACCAGCACCCACCATACCATCATTATCATATTCATATCAAGGCCAAATAGAAAGGAGTCCTCACTTCCTACCTTTTATAGCTTCTAACAGCCATCTCTTTTTTTTCACTCTCATAAACTCAAAACCACTAAGAAGAGTACTCAGGTGGCAGGGATGAGGCGGCTACTGGCTGTGATGAGGCGGAACATGCGAAATATGAAGAGAAGTACTAAAGTAACCGATGAAAACATGTTTAGAGAAGGAAATGGAGTTGAGTTTCCGGTCATAGCTCCCCATACAAGACAAGCGTATAACCGTCATTCTCTTATTTGCAGCATCCTAAGAGTGCCACTCTCACTTTTGTCGTGCCTATCGCATCACCCACATGGTTCAGCTGACCAGATTTGGGTTTCTGGTGAATTCACAAGGACATCAGAGATGAATCATCTTATGGTCAGTGACAGCCTGCGCTATGCAATTTTGATGTGATAAGTTTTCTCATCCTGGTGTACCTTAAGTTTTAAAATCTATCTATGAAATCATGTAGTAGATTAGATAAAAATGAGTAGATGAGAATACCATTTTCCTATTTCTAATTTTCTATCCATATATTTGTTACTAAAGAATGTAATAAAGTATGTGACTTTGAAATACAGCGTCTGTCTTGTTCATTCTAATGGTAGTAAATGTACACTGGACAAATTTCAGCATACTGGCTCTCTTAGATTCCAGCCTAGCTCAAGACTGTGGAAGTTGCAATCAGGCATATAATAAGAAAAAAATATATTCAAGTGGCAATCATTCAGCAAAAAGAGGAAAAAGAACAAATCCAAATGGTTGGTGAAAGTGAAAGAAAGTTTACTTCCTTGGCTATAGATGAAGGAACAGAGTGAGTGTGACTGAAGTACATTTTTAGCATCTGGTGAGTGGGTTCGTACACGTAACAAGTGGTTCATCAAAACACAAGGAACCCGTGCTCGAATCTTGTTTCTGTTCCGTTTGATTGAAATCTTCCGTCACTGCACCAAAAATCGAACTTGTGCTGCATTGATGTTTGTTATTCTTTTGCTATAAACATATACTATGTTAGGTAGATTTTTTTTTTCCAATTTTGGTGATTTGACTGCAACATAGGACCTAAGTGGGGATGTGGGGTAGACTGCACAGGAACTAACCTTGGAACTTCCGAATAGACTTTGGTTTTATTTAAAAGGCCAGATTCTCAATGTGGATATTGGGGGTGTTCATCGTTGCCTTGTGATTTAGATTATCAAATATAAAATAATAAGAATTATAATTAGCTATAGCAAAACATGCTGCAGGAGATATTTTCTGTAATAAAGATAATTAGATAACCAATTGCTGAGTATTTGACAAATTCCAAGGAGAATTAAACAACTTACATGTAAAATGACTTCACACAATTAGTAATAATCCTAAACTGATTATTTGATCTCTAAGTAACCAAATTGCCAAAACAAGATTTGCAATACACAAACCCTGAAACTGATTATTTGTCACTTGAAGATGCAATGCCAAAGACTCCTATTCTAAATCCCCAATCCAAAGTAACCTAGAACCTGAGGACTATAAGATGTTCAAACTTCAAATTCTTCATGGATTTTTATAGAATATTGTTATCTTTTGAAGTTTTGATAATATCATATGTGAAGGAAGAAGCGTCATATTTCCGTACTCAATCTCTAAGCGTAAGCTCCATGGTCCAATCGGTTATCAGGGGACTATGACATCAAAATAATAAATAAATAAATAAAAGCAGAACTAACAGCAATCATAAGGTGTGCTTGATTTTATTTTTATTTCTTTTTCCTCTTTTTGTATTGGCTTTTTAATAAAAAGGGTAAAAAGAAGGAACCACACTAATTAACAATAAAGGAAAAGAAGAAATAACATAAAGTACCTTTAAAGTCCCATCATTATCGCAACACCATTAGAAATTTATATGATAAAATTTATCAAGATCCGATACTGAAACATATAAAAAAAGATTATTCAATTACTGCAGCATGACCGACATGGTATATATAATATATATATCAACCAGATGCAATATGGTTTTGATATTGCAGCACTTTAACTTTCGAATTATTATGCCTAACTATGTTCAGTGGAAGACCAAAAAGGTTTAAGTGGAGCATTGTTTGTCTGTATTCAGATAAACAAAGTCTTTCCAAGATCATTTACCTTAAAGAATATGTGCTTTTAATCCCATTGATTTCATGCCATTGATAGTAGAAACACTCATTCATACCAAGGGGAATGTACCTAGCAAAACAACAAATTTAACCAAATATATATGTGTCAGCTGAGCTAAAGCAAAATATTGTGAAGGACTTCCACTTCTGATCTGCTCTAGAAGTCCAGATACAAACGAAAGTTCTATATAGGACAATAACTTCTTTAACTTTACTAAACAATTATAGCCGTTAAGCAAAGTACATAAAATGCTAGAAGGCGTTGAGAATTAGATCTTTCTTCTTTGATTGTATTTCTCTTGTTGATAATCAAATAAAGGCAAATCAAGTAAGTACAAAATTTTACAGCATAGAAGTTTACAACTTTCTAACTGAATATCATATTTAGAAATATTTTTTTTACTGCAGCTTGAGCAATTCTCTATTGACTTCTTCTCAGTCGATCCAGCACATACTTCTCACCTGTGAGGCATTCCACCAACCCTTCCAAATGACGGCAAGTTATGTTAGAGAAGTCAAGAAACAAACAAGTACGTTTCCTTTGTCCTATGAAAACTACAAACTTTAAACGCGCACATGAAGATGGATTTATAGAAGTGCTTGAAGATTTGTGAAATGTGTTTACTGTCCTCAAAGGACAGACCAAGTAAATGAAAAATCACAAGACTAAGAGGATGTTTGGCATTGCGTTTTAAAAGTGATTATCAGATTATGTGATATGAAATAAAGGGAATTAGATATTAAGGGTTGCAAGAGATAGTGTTTGGATGTCCATCTGTTGTTTGGGTGTTCAGAATATTTGAGGATTTACGTGTAAAATGACCCTAAAATCAGATCAGCAAAATCAGTTTCCGATACTTAATGATGTACCATCTACCTTCACGCCCTGTTCTAGGGAGTGGGATTGACACAGGCTATATCTGCCTTCACATGCCAAAACTTAATAACAACGTAACTGTCTATATCAAATACTGAAACTGATTATCATCTACCTAAAACCACAATCGTCTGATTCAAAACACAATGCCAAACATCAGCTAAAATTTTTAATTATAACAACAGGTGACAAAACGGGGACGGTTGCAATATTTATGGATTGCAGTTATCAAGGGATTAAGAAAGTATTAATGACAAAAGAAATAATGAAGGACCATGATTCTTAGTGTCTAACGTAGACCTCAAAGATTATTTATCAATGTGTCTGAAATCTTAATACCATTTGTGTAATGTCGACAATCATGCTGACCAACTATCAGATCAGTGTCCCAATTGCTGTTGAAGTTGTGTATTGCATCTTCAATATCCACATTGCAAGAACCTACCATCCAGCATTTCGTTTTTGGCAACTTTTTCATAGTCCTCGTTTGCAATATTCCTGAATAAAAAACGGAAAGCAGCACAGTTGAACTCGTTTACCAATTTTTCATCAAACACCATGAAGTCAGCAATGTAAAAGCTGTTAGTGATTTTAGTGTCATCAAGCCTTTTAGTTTAATCAGGATTAATATGAGACTAGCCGATTCTAGACTTAGTTACAATTCGGGTTTGGAGGTGCAGAGTGCACACTCGGATAAGCTAAGTTAGTATCGACAATACAGGGTCCGGAGGCGTCGCCCCTGGCGGGGTCCAAGGGGCAGCGCCTCCAACCACCATTTTTATATATCATTTCCCGCCAATAACCGCCGCCACCAAAACGGTTTCCGGCCAACCGCCACCAACAGCCATTTTTATCGCTTATAAATAGGTGTTTTCTGTTTATGCAAAATATAGAAAAGATAAGGAAGAAAAACGATTTCACTAATCGATATTCTGCTGAAATAGTCTCTGAAGAATGAAAATCAAAGCAGAGGTATTTTTTGTGTAGATTTGAATTAAGCCTGTGATTCAAATCGGGTTTCTTGGATTATCTTTTATCTGAATTCGTGATACCCCAGGCATATGATCGAATTACAGATTCGGAAAATGTATTAAACACGATCCACGAAATTATCCAAGTATTTATTGTTATTCTAATCCTTGTTTCAACATTTTTCTAACAAAAGCAGTGAAATTCGGTGTATGAAGGCATACAATATTACAATAGTTAAATCATACCAGGTATTTTCCTGCCAGATAGAGCTGATACTACTGCGTATATACTTTCAGGATCTTGAGGTTGAAAATCAAAAACCAATACCTATCAAACAAAAGCAAATTAAACGAAAGCAAATAAATTGATCATAAAACAAAATCCAGCGATCAAGTTACTAGGATACAGAATTTAATTTGGCACTACAATCAATAGAGAGCAGCAAACTCCTTAAACACTGTTAATTCATTGCGTACATATACCATTCACAATTTACTTGCACTGTTCCACAATTAGGGTATTGAGGTAAAGCAACACAGCATTTTAGAATCTTAGATTATGAACGTAAAACTCACCGATCGCAATGAATCACATGTACGATCATTAATGAATTCCGGAAACTAAAATTTTGATGATAAATTTAACAAAATTTAGCGTAATATATCCTACTTGGTGAAAATGAAAACCTGAGAAGGAAGAGCAGGGGAGGTGGAGAGGACCATGAAGTGCTGTAAATCCCAAGAAAGGCTGAGAGAGTAGGCGGTGGACATAGCCAATTGTGGTGGCCCCTTACCACCTCTTAACGCCACTGCCGCCACGAACACATCGCTACCTCTCGCCCGTGCCTGTGCCCGTGCCGGAGGGTTTACGAACGAAATAGCAACCGTCAATCCCATATCACCGGTTTTCAGTATTTCTTTTTCTTTTTTATTTTATATATTTTTTAATCAAAGATAACCAACGGCGGCTCTCTATCTTTAAATTCAGTTTACTTGAGTTTTTTGAAAATAATAATTAAGTTTTAAAAGTACTATAATTTTGTAAAACATATCCTTTTTTGTAGGTATATTTATTTGGATTCAGTTGTTTTTCAGTTTTCAGATTCTTTTTTCTTTTTTCTTTCGGATTTTCTAAGATAAAAATAATAATATGTATAGTCAAATATAGAACTAGAAGGAAAAAGGAAAGAAAACGGAGATTAAAAATGTAATTAGTGAAGGTGAATTAACGAATTCAAGATATACAAGTTTTTTTAATCATTATTTAATGGTAGTTTAACCATCGTTTAGAGTATACGAAGTATACAGATGAAAGTTTGGTATGAATGAGTTGGACATTGGTACTGACACCAAACAGCACCTCCACACTCATGGTACCGAGGCCAAGCATGATTGCTCCGTATTCAAATGCGGAAAGAGAGAGAGACAAAAGAGAAGAGGAGAGAGTATTTCTTAAAACAAAACCTTTAAAAAATGGATAGTATGTGAAACGTGAGTATTTTCTGAATTTAATCATGCTTTAAGCATAAAGTAAGTGTTCCTGGTATGGTTTTAAGCATTTAATGCTTAAACATTGATACTCTCCATGCTCTCAAAACATGAGGAGTACCCTCGACATGCAGAGGTAGCCATTTGATACCGAAGAGAACACCACCTCCCACCTTAAGCATGCCAAGGCAAAGCATACTTCTTGGCACTTGAATGCCGAATGAGAGAGAGGGGAGTGATATAAGAGAGAAAAGAGGAGACAAATTAATTTTAAAAAAGAACTTTAAAGCACATGAAGCATAAATATTTTCTATGTGTAAGCATTGAAAACTATGAAGAGGCAATTGATGATGTGACGCTGATTTAATAGGTATATCGTGAACATAGATTTGAAGTAGTTTCATGCTTTTAGGAGTTACAAATTCTTTTTTACCCTTACATATAATTGAGACGTGGTAGCACCAGACTACCTTTAGATTTACCTATGATGATGTTTGACGCTCACATAAAACATAGAGAAGATAGTTTTCAATTTATTATGTAAAGGTAGTAGGCATTCCTGACCAATGAACTAAAATTTTACTTTCTTTTGAAAATGTAAACTTAACTTATTATGTAAAGGTTGACCCAATGATTAAATATAAGGGTAACTCTATTTTAACCTTTTTTATATTTAAATTGATCCTTTATGATGTGAATAATGTAATATATTTGTATATAACATGTATTGAAAATTATAATTGCTTGATGTGATGTCAAGTATGTGAAAACATAATAGTAACACCCTAATCATAATTTACATAATTTTGGGTTGTTATTATGTTCAAATAGTAATACCCTAATCATAATTTACATAATTTTGGGTTATTATGGCTGATAATCGTACCGAAGCTCTTATATAGTTACCCTTTTCTTGTTGTTCAAAAAAAACATAATAACAATATACTTTTGCTGGATAATTTTCAATTTATTATGTAATTGTTGGCCCAATGATTAAACATTTCCCATCGTTTTTGAAGAGTTTCCTAGCCTAATTTACATAGGACCCCCATACTCCCATAGGCCCACTAACATGCCCACTAATTTTAAAGAAAGCCCAAGTTCCAACTTAACTCTTCTTCAATCTTATATGGTGGGAAAATTAAGAGTTCGTTTAATTGGAAATTCAACTCACCGAACTGCCTATCAAAATTGATTTTCCCACTTCTGATACGGGAAATTCATTAGTTTTTTTTTCATTCTCTCTTTAATTAATTTGGACGTTTATCTTGATCTTATGAGTAAGAAAATAAGTAGGAATACTTTGTAAAAGGATATAAAACCTCTGTAATTTTAAATATTGTAAACTAAATTTATTTTGGTTTTATCATTATTGTTTTAATTAATCAACTGAATCTTTAATGAAAACATAATTTAATTTGATTATACAATCATTTTATGTATTTTTATTAACAAAGATAATTAAAATATAAACAATTACATAATTAGATCCAAAACAACCATTTTATGTCTTATCATTTTTGTTGTATTTATTGTGGTATTTGAAATTCATACAATATTAGTTAGTTATTTATAGAATGATAAGACATAAAATAATAAGTGATCAAAAGTAGAATGTTGAAGTTATAACTCCTTAGGTTTGTGAAATTTAATGAAGTGTGGATGTTAAAAGATTAAATTAAATAGAAAATAAAATCAAGATGCAACAATAAATTGAATCTTAAAAAATTGAAGGTATTTAAGAAACCCTTAATACATTGTGTTAGTGGTCATTGCCACTCACAATTTAATTTGGTTTGTTTGGAAGGAGGTTCTCGGTGCTTTAGGTGGTGGATGAAGTCCAGGTAACATTATATACTAGAGTAAAATATAAGGTTAAATGTAAAAATTTAGTATAGTCTATGTGATACTGTAACCTTTTATTTCTCTTTTAAATGTTGCAAACTCTTATTTCTAGCATTTTGCTAGAGAATTTTTAATATACTTGGTTTGTTAGAAGTAGGCGATAGTCATGTCAAAACTCTCTCTCTACTAGGTCTTTTTGTCGTTCAAAAAATCTATCATAGTGACAAGTTCAACAAATCTTTGTTAAAAAACTAAATTAAATGCTTGTGTGATATAAGGGTTGATTTAAAAAATAATAAATATTAAACATTAATAAAAACTAAGAAATAACTATAAAACACAAAATAAATGAGAGTTTAAAAAAAGGTGACAGACGGCGTTAATACCCAGATCAGCAGTGGAAACGTAAACATGATCAGGGGGAGAGCAGACGTGATTGCAAAAACATATTATGATACGAAGAGAATTAGATGTATTTCTTGTATAAAATATCAATCACTATTATTACAATTAATAGAAATAAAATCAAATATCTATTGGTTACATCTAAGAGAATTTAAATTGACTTTAAAATATTTTTTTTAAAATGATAAGTATAAGAATTTGGTTAAATGTTATGTTTTGAAATGTTACAAAGAGTAAATATGATATTTATAAATTAAGATAGACAAATGCAATATTTTAAGGTTTAAGAAAGAGATATATGAAATTATCTCTAATAATTGTGATCCAAATTAAAGAACTTTGACTCTTTAAACTCAAAATCAAATTAAAATTTCAATTTAAATAAACGGTTAGGATTTGATTTTACTAACATGAACATATATGATTGTTTAATAAAGATAACCAAATTAGTCTTTTATTTCAGCAAAAGGTTGTTTATGCCAGACCAACCATGCGCCTAGGATCCTTGGATCGTTCAGAACCAAAAATTCTCCAAGGACTGACCCACAGGCAATGATCATTTGTCTTGGCTGCCGATGTAAAAAGTCGGAATTAAACCCAAGCCCATTTCAGCAAAGTCTCTCCTTACTGGACCCATCAAAAATTTGCAGTGAAAGAATATACCACTCCCAAGTGTTTACCTATATTTATATTTAGAGATATATAGTTATTACTCACAAGATGCTATTAGGTGAGAAGACATGAAATCACACTTACTTGAAAATTATAGTGTGTAATTTGAATGGGTTGAAATTGTTCATCATAGCAGCTTGTGAGTTTGTGATTTGTAATTGTCAAATTAATTGAATAGGTTAATCTTTTCAAGATGACATATTAGATGATTTAATTAGGTAATTAAGTGAGTGAGGAGCTATGAAGAAGTTAACCATTATCATATATTTTGAGTATTTAATATTTAAGTGTTGTTGATGATGTTCAGTTATTCCTAACTGCTCTAGTTGTCAGTTTCTTTGGGTTGTTTGATTAATGTTTCTTATAAGCCTTTTTAAAATTATTGAATGTGTTAGCTTCATATAAAAGTTGTTTTGTTATTTTTTTATGTAAATTCGTTGCATATTTAAGTCGTTTTAAGATGTTTTATTTTATATATTGTACTTTAAGACGTATTTTCGTATAACAAACTTTTAAAGACACATTTGTATGTAGATACTTTTTTCTTTAAATTTTTATATACCGAATTTCTATTATTTCTCCCATTGGATGTAGTAAAAAAAAGGGGTGGGGGGATTTTCTTATATTTAGAAGTTAGTTTAAGAGTATGATGCATATAAATTAGATACATTATGTTTTACTTTACCCTTTCTTTTTAAGTGATCATTAAGGTTTTAATTAGGATCTCACAACATAGCTTTTTGGATCCCTCACTTATTACCAACACATGTCCACTTTAGCCATGCACAACCATTTTTTAATTGGGTGCTACTATAGTCCCCTCCCCTCTCCTTACAAACCCACCTGTCAAATCAAGAATATTATATTTTTAATGTTACTTTTTCATTCACATATGTCAAATCAATAGGACTATATAGACAATAAAGGGAGGATATAAAGAATTACCCTTTTTAATTTGCATTCTAGAATATTTAAGTTATATCGTCTATATTTATACTATATAATAAATCATTTGGTTTAATATTTTACTTTTAAAAAATTTAAATGTTACTATTTTACCTTCATTTAAAAAGAAAGGACTCGTTGACAAAACTAAATGAAGTCATTAAATGTACCTAATAATTAAATCTTTCATAATAGGAAAAATCTCTAAGAAATCAAACAAAGCAAATTAAAGTACAACCTATAAAAAATTAAATAAAAGTTAGAAAAACAAATCAAAATAGTTTCTAATGAAAACATGTATAACTAGAACATATGTACCCAAAGAATCTATACCTCAATTTCATACATGAAGAACACGTACATCACTCATATTCTAAATATACATTGGGTAAGTGCTTAATTACCTTGTGCTTTTTTTATCGTTTATAGAAGAGGATGTTGTCTCCTTCATGTTATATATTTATTCGGAGATAATTATATATCTTGAATTCCAATCAGCAGAGATGATTATCATCATCTTAATTTGTTACATCCAATTCTTGTGCTCGACTCTGATCTAGCCTCCTTTTTTTTCTCTTTTTTTAATCATCTTATTTGACCTCATCTATGCTAGCTAGCACTTACCCATCAACTCGATCATGACGTACTCCTTAATTTTGTGACAAAGAAAAAGATGATTTTGATTTGTAATTAGTTGCAACTAATCACTAATTTTGGGCCATAATACCAATGCCACGTATCGTCTTGTTTGTATAATATATATGCAGTCTCACGTCTAATGTTTATGTACATAAACTAATCTAATATAACCTATATATATACATCTGATAACATTCCCGTCATCAACCTCTTTCCTATCTACTATACAAATCCTACTATTCGCCAAATATATCCGTCGTGAATTGAAGTACGGATATCCAACACTCATTTATATATAAACATTTGCGAACTTTTAAAATGAATCATATAATAAAAATAAAATAGAATAGTTGTAGGCTAGCTTTAGGTGGATATTTTCTATTTGTATAATTGTATAGTAGAAACGACAAAATGAATTTATAATTTCTATTTTTGGTTTTATGTTTCTAAATATCAATCACAGTTCCTCGCCTAGCTTAGCTTAGCTTAGCTAGCTAGAGGGGAATTGATTAGACCAAAAGCCATCGATCACGAGGTACGTACATATTCGTTGAACCATCGAACTAACAAACATGTTTGAGCTAGTTTTCTCAAATTAATTCATATTTAGAAACGAAAGCTCATACCAAAACCTAACAATTAAGATATTGACAATATTCCATGGTTTTTTTTCCATGAAATTGAACCTTGAGGGTAAGTTTTCAGTAAAAGCTCTTATTAAATGACCGAAAGTTAATTTATGGGCAAAAGTTTGTAGGGTTGTTCAACTAAAAATAGAAAAGTTAGTTATAAATTTCGTTGGTTTTAATTGATTAATGTTATTTAAATTTTCTATAGCTTTAATTTCTATATATCGGAAAGAAGTGATAATTGTCGATCTAATCTTCTACCAATCAAATCGATCTCATATTTAGAACGGCACGGACAAGTGGGTATGGTGTTCTGCCGAAGACGGTGTGTTTTCGGTCAAAGAATTGGTGAGTATTTCAGACAAATTAAACTTTGATAAACGTACAACACTTATATTGGAATGACATTGTGGTATGTGAGATTCCTCCTAGCTTGGAATCTTTTAGGTGTATTTGGTTTTTTGGTCTTAACAAATTTTTATATTTTCAAAAAAATCTAATGAAATTCAAAAAAAAAAAAGAATTGGATAAAAGGGATATGTCTTAGTAGTAAAATTCATCTTCCGGGCATTCAAGAAACTTTTGTTTTTGAGCCGGATGTCAAACTTGTAAAGCTCTCTGGGGAAATAGAAATTTCGATTTTGATTTTGTTGAAGTAAGAGGAAGGTCAAGTGGACTTATTTCTATATGGGACCCTCATTGTTTCTCCAAAACAAAAGCAATACATGGTGATGGTTTTTTAGCTATTTGGGGTCAATGGACTGGTAATCAAAATAAGTGTGGATTTCTAAATCTATGCTTCTCAAGGGATTAACAGCAAGAAAAGATTGTATTATGCTATAATTAACTTCATGAACTTGAATTGGGATGTAAAATGGGTTGTGTTTGGCGACTTTAACGAAGTTAGAGTACAAGAAGAAAAGAAGGGTACAGGATTTTCATCATCACGGGGCTAGAATTTTTAATGAATTTATACATGATGCAGGTTTGGTGAGGTGAAAAGTGGGGGAAGAAAATTCACTAGGATGAGTTCGGATGGCTCGAAATTGAATTTTTAATGAATTTATACATGATGCAAATTTGGTGGAGGTGAAAAGTGGGGGATGAAAATTCACTAGGATGAGTTCGGATGGCTCGAAATTGAGTAAATTAGACAGATTTTTTGTCTCATCTAATTTTCTATCACTTTGGCCTAATCCTAGTGTTGTTATTTTTCCTAAACTTTACTCGGATCACATTCCATTGTTATTCAATGCTCTAGCTAGTTTTTGAACTCATGGTTGTTGGATGACAAACTTATAGAGGTGGTGAAATCAGCATGGTTGGATCCTTCCATCATATACAATGCTTCTCCGATTCTCACTTTCATGGCCAAGCTTCGTGCTATGAAAAAGAAGTTGAAAAAATGGAGAGAGTTTACTAAAAATCAGAAAAATGAGCAACTGCTTTGTTTAAAAAAAAGATTGAGGATCTTGAAGTCAAAGCTGAAATTTTCTTTTTATCTTCACCGGAGGGCTAGACAGGAATATATTATTAAAACTAAAGATATGAAGAGGGCTAACAATCTCGATTTGAAACAAAATAAAGATTGAAATGGGCGATTGATGACGACGAAAACTCTTGTTTTTTTCTTGGTATTATTAACCAAAATAGAAGGTCTAATTTTATTCATGGTCTTTCGTTAAAGGGTTCATGGTCACTAATCCATATGAATTAAAACTGGCTGCTCATAGTTTTTATCTAATAAATTCCAAAACGGTGGCAGTTCAAGACCTTCTTTCTTTTGCAAGCATTTCAAGAAGTTATCGATGGGTGAAGTCTCATTCTTGGAGTTGCCTTTTTCCAAAGAAGAGATTATAAGAGCCGTGTGGGAATGTGGATCAGAATGGCTTTACTTTCACTTTTTTGAAGAAATATTGGAGTTTGATACAAAAAAAACACCCGTTCTTGGCAGCTAAACATTTCGAGGGTTCAGCTTCTTTTGATAAAGGTTGTAATTCCTCTTTTTTACCTCTCATTCCCAAGTGTGAATCACCGCTCACATT
Source organism: Dittrichia graveolens (assembly GCA_038502395.1). Lineage (NCBI taxonomy): Eukaryota > Viridiplantae > Streptophyta > Magnoliopsida > Asterales > Asteraceae > Dittrichia > Dittrichia graveolens. Next base: position 17,788,055 of record JARJIL010000006.1, read on the forward strand.
AAATGAGTATCACCCGATCAGCTTATTGAACTGTTTTTACAAAATCATCGCAAAAATGCTTGCAAATAGGCTAAAAACGGTTGTTGTCTTGGTAATTTCTCATGAACAAACAGCCTTCATTGAAAACAGAAACATATTGGATGGCCCCTTATAATTAGTGAGATAATTTCGTGGGTGAAAAGAATAAAAGGAAAGCGCTTTTATTTAAAATAGATTTTGAAAAATCATTTGATTCGATAAATTGAGCTTTTTCTGATGAGGTGCTCTATCAAATGAATTTTGGTGATAAATGGAGAAGATGGATACATGATTGTCTTGCATCTCCTTCTATCTCTGAACTTATAAATGGCTCCCCAACAAAGGAGTTCTCGATGGGAAGAGGGGTTTGGCAAGGGGATTCACTTGCCCCTTTTCTTTTCATTATAGCAGTCAAAGATCTTAATGTATTGATCAAGGAGGCTTGCAGTAAAGGGATTTTTTTAGGGTTGCAGTTACCAAATGAAGGGCCTTTGGTTTCGCACATGCAATATGCAGACGACGTAATTTTTGGGGTGAATGGTCCGGTCAAAATGTAGCTAAGCTGATCAGATTGATGCGTTGCTTTTTTTGTCGTTGGGTCTCAAAATAAATATGAATAAAAGTAGCATACTAGGTGTAGGAGTCAACCAACTGGAACTGGAGTCACTGGCATCTAAACATCATTGTAAATTAGTTACTTTCCGTATAAAATATCTTGGTCTTCGTGTTGGTGTTTCCATGAATAGATGTCAATCATGGGAGCCTATCCTTAATAAATTTCCAGCCAAATTATCTAAATGGAAGTCGAATGCTTTATCATTTGGCAGTTGTTTGGTCATGATTAAATCAATCTTGGGGAGTTTGGGCTGGTTTTTTTTCACTATTTAAAGCACCTGAAAAAATTCTTAAGACACTTAAAAGTCTACGTGCAAGTTTCTTTTGGGGTTCCAAGGAGGGGTGAATATCTTGGATTTCGTGGAGTTTGGTGCTTAATGACCTGAAAGGATGAAACATGACAGTCTTGGCGTGGGAAGTCTTAAGTCACTGAAATTCGCATTACTTACTAAATGGTGTTGGAGATTTAAAATCGAAACCGATACACTTTGGAAGAGGGTGATACAATCAATACATGGAGTCAGCGGGGATGGACAATATAAACTTGACTGGGAAAGTCTCTGGTGTGTGGAGAAACATACTTAAAGTATTCAAGGAGTATGATAAGGTAAATATCCCACTTGATAGCTAGTTCGAATTGCACAACAATGACAACCAAGATCTCCAAACAATTCAAGTTGAACGGGCTTTGGAACACAATGGGTTGTTTTCTGTTTCATCAATTAGGAAAGCTTATGATCTGTTTCAGCTGAAGAGAGGTGATTGTGGTCCTTTCATTTGGAATAAACATGTCCCTTCAAAGGTGAATATTTTATCTTAGAGAATTTTACATCGACATGTGGCTACTAAGTTAAATTTATTAAAAAGAGGAATAATTTTGTTTTCTCATTCATGCCCTCTTTGTGATGAGTTTGATGAAGATGAAGATCACTTGTTTGTTCAATGTAAGGTGGCTCAACTAGCATTACAAGGGGTTGCTTCATGGTGGGGTGTGAACCCATTCTAGTATTCATAGTTTATCTATTTTGTTTGAGTTAGGGGGGGGATATTCAACTTAAATGCAATCAACTCAAAGGATTTATGGGGATAATTTATGTGTTTCTATACTTCATGTGGAAACTTAGAAATAGGAAGGTGTTCTCACAAGGAGTAGGGATGGCAATGGGCCGGTTTCGGGCCGGGGATTGGTCCCCCTGTCCCCGTCCCCGTCCCCGTTTAAAAAAACTGTCCCCGTCCCCGCTTAAAAACCGCAGGGTTTAAACGGGGATCCCCGTCGGGTAACCGGGGAAAACCGTGGGGAAACGGGTATCCCCGTTTAAGTGAACGGGTAATTTTCATCGCGGGGATACCCGTATGACGTTAAACGGTGATTTTTCACCGCGGGGATTCTTGTCACTATTAAGATTAAGTTACGAGTTTTAAAAAACAATTATACTAAAATTATACAACATTAATACATTCTCCACAAATACATACAAAACGATCCAATATAATGATTAAGTGTTCAAATGTATCCTAACAAATGGTTTTAAGACATTAAGTGTTCAAGGACGACTTAAATTATAAATTATATCAATCTTTCAACTTCATATGAATATATAATATATACTTAAAAATAGAATATAAAATATAAAAATAGAATGAAAAATATAAAAATAGAATAAAAATATATAAAATATAAAAATATAATATAATCGGGTAATCGGGCCGGTTATCGGGGCGGTTAATCGGGTAATCAGGGCGGGTATCACCATCCCCGTCCCCGCTTAATTTATTCGGTTTTTCCCCGTCCCCGTTTAGCATCCCCGAACCGCCCCGTTTAGCTCGATTTTCGGTTTTTCCCGTCGGGTTCGATTTTTTTTTGCCATCCCTAACAAGGAGTTAGCAACAAAGGAGTCATAGTGAGTTGTCATTCTCAGGTCTACTTATTTTAATGGTTTAAAGCTAGATATGTCTCTTGTAACTTTAAGAACCCATGGATTGATTGGTGTAATTCCCCTGTTTCTTGTTTTTAATCTCTCTTTTGTTTGTTTTTTTTCTTAACATCTTGCTAGTATTAATGAAATTTCTTTGTCATTCAAAAAAATAACTAAAAGTTAAACCTTTTTACATATTGTAATGGTAGCTACTATTTAGGTGATGATTTGCGCACAATTTTTTTTTCATACACAACGTACAAAATATGGTTATCTTGACTATTATACCCTTGAATTTGTGGATAAGAATAATAGATTGTAAGTTTGTTGGGGCAAAAAGAGTCATAATTGTTATATTTGATAAAAAGGTGTGCACAAAGCATCATCCTTACTATTTAGATATCATTTCACTTGTATACCAGACATGTTACATCAATGAATTAAAAATTTTAAAACAAATAATAAATTCACATTCATCACATCACAAAATTAAATTAGAGTATCAAAATAGTCTAAATAGTCTCACCCAATTGTAATTGTAATTGTAAATCTTTAATAAAGAGTTGATAGACACTTGTAGAGACGAAGCATTAATATATTATTACACAAAGATGCACACTTTATTATTCCATAATAATAAAACTAACCCCACCTGGAACCAAATCTTTTATTACCAGCTAGCCCTTAGCCTCCTTCATGCATGCATGTTCCTTAATTTCTTCATTAATTCCTAGATTCTACCCAACCCATGCTTGCCACGTGGCCAAGACTGCCTTAATGTGATTACCTTTTGGTCCCACGTGGAATTTCACAAACTTATAATTCAAACTACAAACAGCAAGTAACAACCATAAAACAAGAAGCACTTCAACTCGATCTACTACTACTCCTGATCATCAGCTGCACCACCTTCCTCTTTCTCCAGAACCTTCACATCTTCTGGCTCAGCTGCGGGTTCGGCTTTCGTCACCTCAGCTGGCTCGGTTTGGGCTTCTGGTTCACCTTCTGGTTCTTTGGCCTCTTTAACCGCCTCTTCCTCCACACACGGCTCGGGTGCCACCTTTGCAGGCTGGTCCACAGGGCTAATTACCTTTTCTTCCTGATCTTCTTCTTCTGCTTCTTCTTTCAGAACCACTTTGGTTTCAACCTCTGCCCCAAGGGCTTCAGGTTCGGCTTTCGGTTCTGTTTCTGGTTCTGGTTTTGGTTCTGTTTCTGGTTCAGGTGCAGCAGTGGTGTCAGCGGGTTCCTTAGGAGGGTGCTCCTCTGATGGTGGTGGTGCAGTTACTGTTGTTTCTTGATCATCAGTGTTCTTTATCTCATCTTGGGGTTTCTCCACAGTTTGCTCCTCTATTTTCTCATCATGTAATGCTGTTGTTGCTGAAACAACCTGCATCACAAATCAGATCACTAAAAATTGAAGTATATAGATATTACATATATACATGTTAAAAACATAATTGAGGAGTATTTATAATTAAATAAGTAATTAATAGTATTTTGAACAAATATATATATATATATATATATGTAATGTTAATAATATATATAACATTGTATGCTTTTACTTTATAATAATGACCAAGCCCCTATGTATAGTAGCAAACCAGTTGCACCTGCAACATATGTACTTTTTAAATATGACAGAAAGAAATGTTCAACCATGAAAATTTTAATAGATATAAAAACTTTTTCAATGGAAGTACATGCATGATAACTTTATTTTCAAGTTTTCTTTTTAAAAATCACAGGCCCTAGCTAATCAAGTACATGCCAATAATGGATCATGTATGTTTCTGGGTAAAAGAAATACAATAGACTAAGCCAAAGTAGCACCCTTCCTCTTTTTAAATTAACTTAAACGTCATATCATTGTTACATTAGCTTTTTTTACTTTTTTCTTTCTAACCCAAACTAACCCAAAACCTAAGTAGCATCTTTTCAAAATCAACTCAAACATTTTTTCTCTCTTACTCTCTCTACAAAACAAAAAAAGAATAAAAAAAAGATGAAGAAAACGATTGATGCTCGGGTTGGTGTAACCAAAACCCAAAAACGAGACGGAATCCGAAGGGGGGCGTAGCGGTGCTCCCGAAGGCACCCGCCCAACCCAAGCTTACCCGAAACCATGCGGGGTGACCGCTACGCATGGACTAATAAAGATTGATTAATTTCCTGGGGTATGATGTACCATTAATTTGTTTTAATTTGATCTTACACCTTAATGATAGTCATGTATACAATTTTATTTTATTTTTGAAAGACAAATAATATATTTTATTTATTTAAGATAAAGTTCTACAGCTAGCTTTTACAATTTTATTTATTTAATTTGATCGATCTTAATTACCCCTTATAATGTACAGATCACGTACTTTAGGTATGAAAAGTTGATTATAATCAGAACGTGTTATTAATTTGTTAAAGATCATTCAATACAGTTCTTGCAAAAGTCGACTTTTCACGTATCCACGAATAATAATAATAATAATAATAATAATAATAACAATAATAATAATAATAAAAGTAATAAATTAATGAATTAATTAAATTAATGAATTACCTGAGCAGTGGCCATTGTATTGTAAATAAATAGGAACACAGGAACTTAAGAAGATGAAAGAGGCGGCCGGTGGAATGGCGAGTGAGTATAGTAGTGATGGGGTTTGGAGGGTGAAGAGAAATGACAGGAAAAAGAGGTTTATATAGAGGTGTGGCTGATGAGAGAGAATTCAAGGCACAGGGTGTAAACTGTAATTAACACAAACTTTGATTTTTTGGAATACACAATTTTTAATTAATACTTGTTTTTAATCACTTACGAGGTTAATTTTACATTTACGGGAAAATAATATACAACGTTACTCGTAAGCGCCCAACAGTAAATAATTTACCAAAATATCTAGTATATTATGAATCTTATAAAATTATGAGTTTAAATTTTATAATAAACTAAAAAAATGAATATTTATGATTTAGTTTAGGGATTCTGGTCTGCCATTCAAGAAAAACACTGTTCTTTATTGTTGACATGTTTTAAAAAAAAGTTTAGATATTAAAATGTTTAGAATAGTTTTATTCATATATAGATTTATGAATAGAATAAAACTTATGATTAAGTTAATAATAATAACTATATTAAATGTCTGTGTAATATACGAGTTGATTTAAAAATTAATAAATACTAAATATTAATAAAAAGATATTAAACAGTTATAAAACACGAAAAAAATGAAAAATTACGACAGACGAGGTCAACACCCTAAGCAGTGGTGAAAGCATCAATGCGCGTGGAGGGCAGACGTAACTGAAGAAACATAATATCATAATACAAAGACACGTGATTGTATTTTTTGTAAAAGTCATTGATCGTTATTTTTACAATAAAGGACAATAAAGTTGAGTATTTATTGGTTATATATAATTAAAAAGAATTTAAATGATAATAAAATATTTTAAAATGATAAAACTAATAATTTGGTCAAATATGATTTTTAAAATGTTATAAAAAGTAAAAACGATATTTATAAATCAGAGTGAAGAGAAAAATATTTAAGGTTTAATAAAGTTACATGTGATATATTGTCTAATAATTTTGATTCAAATTAAAGTTAAAATTGAATCCACTTTTTACCAAAAAAAGTTTAGATTTAATTGATATCTAAATTAATGGTTAAAATTGACTCGTAGATTTTATTAAAGTTAGGCTTTTATTTCTATTAGATTATTATTATATTAGATAGAAAATAATAATACTTATGATTGATAATATTTAAAAAGATTATCTAAATAAACACCTCTAATTTTTATTAATTGTAAACAAGAGCTGCAATGTGTTCTTTTGGGATAGAATTGAACAGAAGATAAGAGTATATAGAACACTCAAGAGCACACTATGAATTCCGGTTTATAATTTCTCACACATAAGTTATCTCATGATAAAGGATGAAACTTGCTCATATAATTGATGTTGTGTTTGGTATGCAATAGTTTTGATTAAAAGCCTTCACGGGCTTGGTTTAAAAAGATGGAAATATGAAATACGATAATATGCAGGGGCAGTGTATCTATCTATCTATATATATAATATAGTTTATATAACCAAGTATCAAACTTACGGAACAAATGCTCCTAATATTAAATCATTACTATTATCTAGTCAGCAACAAGGCATGAAAGAATTCTAAACAATAGAATCACAACTAAAGAACAGAAATAAAAAGTAACGAAAAAGTTACAGACAAATGTAATAGGAAGAGATTCAAAGCAAGAAGATACCCGTACAGGAACGAATGCTCAAAGCACATGTAGCACATATATGTTATTATGACATGATTAAATTGGCTTATAGTGCACAAATAACAACCCTTTGAAAAACCTTCTATTATGTACCTCTAGCTAAAATTCTTGAATTTGTATGTGACCTCAGGCAACGTTGTTAGTTGATAAACTCAAAAGTTATAAGAAACACACACTCTAATCTTACTTTTAAATTTATGTATATATGTTCATTACGAGAGTAAAACCTATACTAATGAGAAACACATTTTCAATACATCTCCTAGGATATGACATGAGTTAAACAAGATTATTAGTATATAACTTTTTATTTACTATATTATATATTTTTAAAAAATTGGAATTCCCAAATCCGTGATGGAACTTTTTGGTGGGTTCAAAAAAATCAAAAGGCCCCCATCATGTGTTCTGTGCAGTCGGGAATGAAGGTGACTAGATCCATGAATTTTAGTGCACACAATCATACCATTTCGACTACGCTAAAACACCGTTTTGTACTTTTTTTAATTAAAACTAGGTACTAAATTTTAGTATTTTATTTTTTTAAGTTTGAATCTTTAATAATAATTGAGGTGTTTAGGTTTTTTTTATTCCAAAAGCCAAAATTTTATTTGGTATCGGTTGTACTATTTATGGCTACAATTAGACATATTTAATATCTTAAATTTCAATTTCGTTCATTCTTTTATTTATCCACTTGAGTCACTTCAATATAAATTATAAATAATAATTAATTCTTTTTGTTAATTCTAATGAAATTTCCTATATGATAAGATATGACAATAAAATATATGTATATGATCCATAACTCTTTTTTTATTAACATGTATGATGATGATTGAAAAGGGGCCGGGTAAATTACCCTAAAATACAAAAAACTTTGTTTTAAAGTGTGATTATGCGTAATCAATTTAATTTTTCTCAGATAATATAATTATTCAAACATTACATTGTATGTGATGTCACCTTATACAACAGGTCAACAGGTCATTGGCGGAGTTTGATTTGCAGGACGTCGATGTTAGATTTGAAGGTCCATGGGCGGGTCATAGGCAAAAGATGAGTTTGTTCGGGGTTGTGGGTGGGAGAGATAATTGGTGGTTGGGGTTTGTGAAGGTTGGAGGAGTTTCTTGTGTTCGCTAGAGTTTTGCGTGGTCATCGTACTTTGATTAAAGGTCACCGGAGTTGAGTTTAATGATTCGAAGGTAGACGTGTAGTCGAAGATAGGTGTTTCTTTGTTACCAGAGTTACGTTCAATGATTGTTGAAGTTTGAAGCTCGTCGGAAACTAACAATGTCGGCGTAGATGGACACATACAACAATTAAATCACCGGTTGGAAGGTGGTTGTAGGTCATGTTGGTGGATATCTCACTAGGGAGAAGACCCAAAAAAGAGGAAATTACACCAATATGTTAACTTAAAAAAAAACATTTAACCCAAGAAAAAAAAATACTAACACCCAAGCCTACCATTTAAACCCAACATTCACATTTTCTACGACACCAACAACAATGTTAATTATTGAGGTTTAATTAATGTCCAATATTCTTGCCAATTCAAACTCAATTTCCTAAAATTGTTTTCCGACTATATCTAGAAGTATATTGTTGTTTAAAGGGTGGTAAATAATGGCTTAATAATTTCTACTACTTGTTACTTCAATGCAAGTAATCTCTTTTCTTAAATCAAGTTCGCCCTCACCAACAAAAGTTGCGTGCTTTGGGTTATACCGGTGAATTGCCTCCCAAGATACAATGAAACAACGTATGTAGAATCCTTTTCAACACTACACGAAGTGGTGAAAGAACCGGATGAACTATTGAGTTTTCAAGTGTTTCAAAGCATTAGAAAATTGTGTTTCTATAGCAACACAATTATTCTAGTATACGGTGCGAAGAGAGAAGGATATAGGGTAAGAAAAGTAAGTTTTGTGTGTCAAAAAATGCAGAAATGTCGCTATATTTACAGGTAAATCGGAGTCTGCAGTTACATAAGTGTCAGTCTGTCACCCTTTAGTGACCGTACAGTCGTCGCTAATGAACCATTGTGACTAAAGTATGTAACTGTCACCCTTTAGTGACTGCTGGGCTGTCGTTAATAAGCCTTTTTGACTGCAGTTTTCTAACTGCAACCTTTAGCGACTAAAACTCAACCTTATATCCTTTCTTTTATTTCCTAAAGACTCAACCCTAAAAATGACACTTTATTTTGAAAATTTCCAACATATATTATTGAATGAAAGTAATAAATCATTTGTCGCCAATGGAGCATGTAAATTTTTTTTCCTTAAAGACCATGTAGACGATAAAGATACACAAGTGATGGCCTAAAACAATTTATCTTTTACCAACGTTTTACACTTTTTTGGCAAAAGTTATCATATTCGTGTATGTCAAATATTTATTGTTTTACATCTCAAAATTTGTTTGTGGCTATGTGTTATTCCTTATTACTTATAAATCTTGTCAATTTAATAATGAGTTTAGTATAAATCTTGTAAATTCCAATCAGGTTGAGTTGGAATTTAAGAAAACGTCATTTGATTCACATGGTTGGCTATATGCAAAGGTGAAAATCTTCTTGTTTTTGCTTGATAAATGATGGGGTAGGTTGTGGGTCTTTGGGTTGGCATTACAAGGGCGTGTAGGGCAGCACAATTGGTTGACACTAATCTCTTTATTTAGCTGTTATAAAGTGGGCATTGGCAATAGCACACACGGGCACTTTGCTTTCCCTGTAAATGTCAACTACATGATTAGGTTCGGGGTTTTTTTTTTTTTTTTTGTTAATGTGCGGAGTTGCATGGTTGTTTGCCAAGGGTCGAAATAAGGTGATTCCACTTGGTCTGTTTTTTATTGACCTCTTAACAGATCAGTTGTTTGAGCTCCAAATTAAAATAAATAAATAATAATAATAATAATAATAATAGGTTGGGTGGGGTTTAAGGGGTTATATTTTTCTGACATAGTTGAGTTTATGTATTATTACCGCATTTTGGGCTATTCACTGATTTGTTGGAAGGGAATGGGTTTTTTTTATGTAGATTGCATCAATGGTATTGCAAATGTAAATGCTTCCACGAATATTCAAATGAAGTTGTTCCAATCTTGATGAATGATGGGTCAACAATATAAAGATGGTCTTTGGATTCCTCCGGAAGGGTATTCATCCGGTTGCTATAGGGTTGGTGCTGAAATAGAATGGAAATTCATAATTTTGTTCGTGTCGGATTGCTACTAAATTTTTTTGGAAATACAAAGACGGTGGATTGTTAATCGCTTGCCGGGTGTTTTGGAGCTTCTGTAATGTTAAGACGTTTTATTGAGCTGCTGTATTGGATCATTTTTGCAAGGTTCATTGGCTTACATTCTGTTGGATAAGCTAAGGAATGCTCAACATGGAAATTAATATTATGGTTTCTATTGTGTTATATTCCATAAGTGGAAGTGTAATTACATGTTTTTCATTTCTTATTTTGTCAACTTTTTGTATTGGCGTTTAGTTCCTTGCTAAGGGTTTTTTTATTTTTATAAAACTTCATTGCCATTCAAAAAAAAAGTTTAGTTCATCAAAATCTATCTAAGTTATCACGTTTTGCTATTGTATGTATTGGACTTCAAAATTTTCTATTGTGTGTATCGGACTTTATTATGTGTATTAAACTTTATATTTTATGTACTAAACTTGTACTTTTTTCCCTATTTTATGTAACCAAAATATACAATAACAACAAACTAAAAGTTTGATACACATAGAGGCGAACCCAAGCACATTTCAATGGGGTGTGTGGACACCATTATAAAATAATTTTTTATAAATATATATAAATATAAATTTCTTGGACCACCCTAAAATTATAAAAAGGACCCCACTAAAAGAACGTTTGAAACATTGTAGAGGGTCAGCTGTGTTCTCGAGTTGATTTTTGAAAGGAAAGGGAGGGGAAGGGAAGGAAACCATCAAGGTTGTGTGTTTTCAAGTTGTTTAAGAAGGGAAAAGGAGAGAAAGCAAGGGGGAAGGAGGGCTATTTGGTTAAAACCTTATCCTCCCAAATGTGGGATGATTTGGAAGGTTAGGGTTCCTCCTCTATTTCCTTTCTTTACCTTCCGACTCAAAAACACAACTTGATCCTTTCTTTCCCTTCCCTTTCATTCCCTTCACTTTCATTCCCTTCCCTTCCCTTTCCTTTCCTTTCCTTTCCTTCCTTACAAAAGGGTCCAAATAAAACCACCCTTTAGAATTCTATCTCTTTGAGTTTTGTGTTGGACACTTTGAACTGTTTCTACATTTAATTATGAGTCAGCTTTAGTCTAAGTTGAATTAATTTTGTTTAATTTTATATTAATCATGTTAAATGTTTTATGTTTATATTAAATTAGATTACAATGTTCAGGTTCTTCAAAAAAAATTTAATAAATCTAGTTCAAGTGATATCCCCAAGATAACAAATGTTGAAGAAACAATTATTAAAGACAATGTGTTAGAAACTCCTTCAAAGTATATTAAAATTGATTTAGGTTTATCTCCTATTGATTCGGGACAATTACCAAGTATGAAAGTTTATCATGTAAGAAATATATGTTATTTGTTTTGAATACATGTTTAATGTTTCATCGGTATTAATAACATTCTTGATTTGTATCATATTACCGACCCGTAAAAATAGCTATTTCGACCCATTATCTAATTTTCGACCAACTCGTCTTGTTGCATATTGGACCCCGGTACGTTTGAATCCTAGATTCGCCATTGGATACACACAATAAATACTTTTAAAGTTCGATACACAAAATAGCAAAACGTGACAACTTGAATACATTTTAGTGAACTAAACCCTTTAATAATTAATAACAAAAGTATAGTCAGTAAATTAACCCGAAACCGTCGATCTACATCAAGTCGATCGGTTTTTCGAATGATTTTTTTCCCCAAAGAGCCTAAACACGGCTATATACATGAACTTCAAATTAATACCAACAATATCAACATTTAAGATTAATATCAACAATATTAATTAAACCAGCTCGTCTTGTGGTCAATAATGCATGATCATGACCAAAATAAAAAAACATAGGGCATTAAAATGGAAATGAGCCTAAAAAATTAATAACAATTAATCAATAAATAACTTGGTATACATGGTTTAACATTTTCCAAAACCAACATATCCTTGTAATTAATCCAAAGAAAAAACGAACATGTTACACATAAATAAATAAATAATATTTATCTTGGTGTTAAAAAAATTATTTTATTTTTTTATTTCGGAAAAACCAAGATATCCACCAACATGACCTACAACCACCGTCCAACCGGTGATTTAATTGTTGTATGTGTCCATCTACGCCGACATTGTTAGTTTCCGACGAGCTTCAAACTCCAACAATCATTGAACGTAACTCTGGTAACCTTTGTAAGCTACAAAGAAACATCTATCTTCGACCACACATCTACCTTCGAATCATTAAACTCAACTCCCGTGATCTTTAATCAAAGTACGATGACCACGCAAAACTCTAGCGAACACAAGAAACTCCTCCAACCTTCACAAACCCCAACCACCAATTATCTCTCCCACCCACAACCCCGAACAAACTCATCTTCTGCCTATGAACCGCCCATGGACCTTCAAATCTAACATCGACGTCCTGCAAATCAAACTCTGCCAATGACCTGCTATATAAGGTGACATTACATACAATGCAATGTTTGAATAAGTTAACCATATTATATAAACACCTCTAATGAGATATCCTTCTTTGTCTTTCAAAAATAAGATAAAGACAGAAAGGTTTAACTACGAGTATTGTTTATGTATATTATATAAAAAGAAATAAAGAATGAATGATATAACGTTAATATAAAATAAATAATGAAAGAAGAAAGGGTAGAGTATTAACAATGCTATTATACTTATTTACCATCCGAGGGTTAAAAAAAACCTAATTATGTAGTTTGTGAGATATATATTTTAAGAATATACTTCTTTTGCGTGAACTAAATAAATATTTGAAAATTACTTTAAATATATGATATAATAACAATTATAATCGACGGATTACATAATTTAAAGACTTTATAAATCCAAAACTATTAAAGTTAATTGAAGTATTATTTAAAACTAACTTAATATCCCGTATATAATTAAATACAGGGGATCTTTTTTTTTCATATTATTTTTTTGAACAGCGAATTTAGTGGGCTGGGTCCGCAGTGACATCCATATAGGGTAGTACGTGAGCCCCAAGTCACGTACCAAAACCTGAGTTATGAGGTAAAACCCCTATATCACTAGGCTACGCCACAGTAGCCAAATATTATTGATATCACTTTTAAAACCTCACTTACAGAAAAGTTTAAGAGGTAGATAAATGGATATACAAAACACAGGGGATTGCTAATGTAAATTTTAAATATTTTTGTAAAACTTGAAACATATAATAGATCTATATATCGATGATAATAAATCAAAAAACATTTATAAAAATCAGAAGATGTAGAAAAAAAATTGATTATAGACATTTTTGCGCCGATAACTTTTAGTGAAATTAGGAATTAAATGGGATATGATAATTGTTTGTAAAAATTGACTAACAAATTTACGATTTAAAAGAGAGATAATCCGTTTCTACTGAATATCTGCTTCCAACTCAAAACTCACGTTTTGAAACTTTTAACATAAGAACACGTTATTCGTTAGCTATAAGTAAATACGAATGATTAGTAAAAAAAATTACGAAAGTGAATTAACGATGTCATAATTCTTTTTCTTTTAATATTATAGAAAATTAATTAATAATAATATGTAACAAAATAAGTAAAAGGATACGACATTAATTGGAAGAGTTGTAAAACTTGCATTTGATGGAAGACACGACTCGGAGAAGCTTGGACGGCGAAAAGTGTTGGGTCCCTTCTCTGTACATATTAAACCAAACAAAAAATAATGACGTGGCACATTCATTCTGATAGACATGTGCGCTCAACTCAAGTATCAAAACAACACCACCTGGGACCCACCTCCACGTCGGATCATAGTCATGTCTTAGGCATCCTATTTCTTTCATAATTGAAGTGGTATTAATCATCTTATACTTTTATTAAATTTTAGGAATAGGAATAGGAATAGGAATGCTCTATATTATCCTTCTACCAAGTGAGTTTTTAAAAATGTTTTAGGCCTCTTTGATACAAAAAACTCAAGGTAGATAAAGAAAAATAAAAAGAATTCTCTTATTTGTTTATAAATCATAAAATAAGAAAAAAAAAACTATTTCTCTACTTTTAATTCTCCATTATATAAAGAGAAAACTAAATAAATGCATTTTTACAAACCCACCTCTTCTCCCATCCACCACCACCACAACCATTGCTACCACAACAATTTGTCGCCACTCCACCACCAGCCACCACAACCACTTTCACCGCCCATTGTCACCCACCACAACCACTTTCACCGCCCATTGTCATCCACCACAACCACCACCCCCGTATTAAAAAATTACACATGAGTTACCATCATTTACGGCCATGTTGACTATATAAATCAAATAATCGTCTAAAGCTTAGCATACTAATTGTGTTCTTAATTATTCATGCATCTATACTTCGGTAGAATAGTTAATTTAGAATATTGAAACAAGATTCTTAATTATATTGTCTTAAAAATAGAGATAAATACATGCTATATAAAGATATTGGCGATGTGGCAGTAGGATAAGTGGGGTAAGTTTGGTTGAGGGTGAAAGATGATGCGGATGATGATAAGTTGGGTAAGTTGGGTTGGATGCTGGTGGTCTCATAAATTTTTATAATCGATTTATCAGAAATTATTGAGAAAATTTTGTTTCTTTTAAAGGAAACAAAATATAAGATAATAATTTATAATTAATTTGCTTTACAAAAAAATAAAACTATAATAAATACAAAACATGTAGTTGTTTAATTATTAGCTGGTTCTGATATTATTAACTAAGATAAGATGAAAAATTAAATAACCAGTGTTATAAATTTACTAGATAAAAATTGTAAGTCTGAGATCAGATAGGAAGTGAAAATGTATGGTGGAGTGAAAGTGAAACAGCAGATCCGGCAGGCACGGTGGTGCGGCCAAATTCCGAGAAGATAAAGGGGTGCGAGCCAAGCCAACGTGCCGTCGCGGTTAAATTCAAAAGTAGTCATCATTTGGGTCGCTATCTGGAGTTCCATTTTCACGATTTAAGATCTAGACTCGCTGTTTAAAAGCCAGAAAATAAAGTCCGAGATGAGTAAGGGCGGTGGATACCTGGCCCCCACGTTTAATACTAGTAGTAGTCCCCTCTGGCCCCTACTTTTAAGATGTAAGAATAATGGGGATCACTGCAACTAAACACTATATATATACTATACTATACTATTTAAGATGAAAAAACTAATTCATCCTCCTTGTATTTTTATATTTATAATCTATAATTACAATTTTTATATACACATGGAAGTGATATCTGTGGAGAAGTTATATTTGAATTATGGCTGTAAACGAGTTGAGTCGATTATATTAGGTTCTGCTCGAGCTTGTTATCTTGACGAGCTTTCAAGATACATGCTAAGACTTGATTTGTGGAAGATTTAAAATCGACTCGAACTCTATTCGAAAATCTAAAATATTAATTTAAAGATATTTTCTCATTGCCAAACTTATTTTAGATATATCTAGAGAGTAAATAATAACAAAGCTAATTTTAAATGTGTATAGAATAATAACTTGAACATAAGCGAAAAGCAACTTTACGCAAGTCTAACACTAATAAATTTCATTGATTATGATATTTGCCAATTCAAAACTATACATAGTTTTACAATTCACACACACACACACATATATATATATATATATATACTAGCATGTTACCCGCGCAATACGGCGACGATAACTAATTCATTCTCGATAACATGTCCGTTTTTAGTAACGTAGGTATGGTATACACACACTATGATGACGTCGAATAATTTTCATTTGCAGTATGTCCATTTTGTTTCTTCTTTTCCATTTTACTTATTTCTTTATTATCTATCAACTCTTTCGTTAATTTCTAAAATAACCTTTGAAAAACAATAAAATAAGAAAAAACAATCTTTACTTATAAAATAAGATGATAAAAACATATCAATGACTTGGTGAATTGTGTTGATTTAATGAGCAATTGTGTAGGTATGAGATAATATATTAGTGGTTGGGTTGGTGTATTTTAAAAAATATAAATATATTTAAGATTATATTGGTAACTTTCTATTACTTAAAATTTAAGAGTTCAAGTAAAATAATATTAAATATATTATAAATTAATCTTTTTATTTTACTTATATGAATGTTTATAAATTCGGTTACATGTTATCAAGTTTATGAGTTTTAGTTATACGAATGTTCTAATACTTCAATTAAATTATTTGGTATATGATATAATATTTCTATGGAGGTTTTTTTATTCAATTTTTAATTTGTGTAAAATCTTATAGGGTGAAATTTAATTTGTATTGAGTTGACATTTTTAAACATTATTTTTATAGAAAGTTTAGTTATTAAAATGATATTCAATGGTTTCCTTTTAAGATTTAAATAAGAGGTAAGTTAGTAATATCAAATGACTTAAAATTTAAGAGATTAAGACATTTAGGAGAGAGAGTGTTAAATGTTTTATATATTAGTATAGATATATAGCTAGATAGGACCGAGCTCGAGTCGAGTCCTTTTAAACTCGAGCTTGAATCATTATATATTTCGAGATCGTCTTTATAGCAAACTCAATAGAAGCATGATTTAAATATTTCCAAGCTCAAGTTGAGCTCGAGATAAAAGCTCGACTTATTTGCAACCATAATTAAAAAAAGTGCATGATCGATATTTTCTACCAGATTCTCATCACCGTATAGACCACCTGTAGTGGCGCTCGTCATCCCCTCATGACGAGCTCATGTCCCTTTCCGTCGTCAACCACTACACATTTGTCGTCGATTGCTTGTCATCCACAAGCTCGTCACTCAAATGATGAGGTTAGTCATGAAATCATAACTATGTATGAAGGTTAGTCATTATTAGAGCTATTTAGTCATGTGATAGTTATAGACCGAAAAAGCTAACGTGTCAGTCATAACTATGTGTTATCTTATAAAGAAGAGGGGATATCCAGATTCTTATGTTAATGTAGAAAATTTTCACCGACTTTTCTAGTTTTCTTACCATATATGAATATAACTATTAGAAATTACTACCATGGTACCCGTGCAATGCAGCGACTATGAATATTTTATACTCAATAACGTAGGGGTATGGTATTCATGCACTATGATGATATCAAATAATTTACATTCATAACATATGCATTTTCTTTATTTCTCTTTTATCCATCAACTCTTTTATTAATTTTTAAAATAACTTTTGAAAAACAATAAAATAAGAAAAAATCTCTATTTATAAAATAAAATGATGAAAACATATCAGGACTTTACGAAATGTGTTAGTGTAGATGGGGAATTGTGTTGGTATGAGAGAGTGTATTGTTAGGTTTGTGTGTATTATAAAAAATGTAAGGATATTTAAAAATATATAACTTTGTACCTGTGCAATACGTTAACGATGAAAACTCAATAGTTTGTGCTTGTTAACATGCTCGGTATAAAAAATAAAGGTATGGTATGTATGAAATACGATATCATAATATAATTTGTTTGACAACATATCTATTTTCTTTTTTTGTTTTCTTTATTTGTTTTTTCAATTAACATTTTATTAGTTATTGAAATAGAATTTGTAAAACAATAAAATAATAAAATAAAAATGATAACCACATTGATAAACTTGTTGGTACTTCTATATATTAAGGTGTAAAAATAGATAAATCTTTGCAAGGTATTCAATACAAGCTTGTTGGTTTTTCAGATAACAAGTACCCGCCTATTTTTAAATTAAGGTGTAATAGAGGCGACTCGATTTAAAAGATGATATAGTTTAATTTAATCTTGAAAACACAAAAAAAATTAAGATAATCCAATCCAATAATTTAGTGACGCTAAAGTTATCGATCATAATAGTTATAATTGAACATCTTAACATAACAATTTAACTAAATTTCAAGCAAGAACCGGCGTTTATTTTATTTATTTATTTTTCAAGCAAGAACCGGCGTTTATCCATTCAAACATTACAATCTTGTGAATGCAACCACCAATTCACCATCTTATGAAATATTGTAGTCCTGTTGTCTTTTTATTTTATTTTATATAACCGTCAATTCACTATCAATTGGTACCTTAGATAAAAGAATTCGATCTTGTGAATGCAATTATTACAACTTATAGTAGTTTATTTGATAAAAATACCCATACAAGCATTTCAAAAACGTAATTAGAAGGAGTACTCATGCAAAAACTGAAATCAATAATTAAATTCAAAAAGTCAAAAAATTATTTAGTTTATAAGTATCTCGAAAAATCTGACCCTATTAACCTAAAACATGATTGATCTGAACCCAACTAACCTAAAGCTTAATAAGGCCGAGTTTTGTGTGATTTTTTTAAACCGACCTAACTAATTGAAAACCCAATTAACATCCATACTCATATCCAACTCTGCACGAGTAGCTTCTAATTTTACAAATATCAATAATAAGGTTATAGGGTATAAAATAATGATAATAATAATAATAATAATAATAGTATTAATAACAACAATAATAATTCAAAAATAAAACTATCAAGAATACATTTAAAAATAAAAATAAAACTTCAAAAACTTTAAATATTTAATATAAACTTGGATAAAAATAAAAAAATATAATTTATCATTTTATTGTTTTATTTATATAATAATACTAATAAGACTTTAAAATATTAAAACTTAACTTAATTAATAAAGTAATAAAAACTAAAAAATTCTTATTCTAAACCATAATAAACCCGACGCTAATAGGCGTACGCATCTTCTAATTCAACTAATTTCAATAAAATGTTTATAGGATATTAAATGATAATAATATTAATAACAACAATAATAATTAAAAAATCAAACTATCAAAAATACTTTTAAAATAAAAATAAAAATAAAAATTTGAGAAATTTAAATCATTAATATAAATTTGAATAAAAACAAAACATAAATATATTTTATCAATTTACTAGTTTATTTTATATAATAAGACTTAAAAAATATTAAAACTAAACTTAAATAATTAAAAGTAATAAAAACTAAAAAATATTATCTAAAAGACCATTAATGCAACAAACTTCAAACATAAAGACTGAAATTGATATGTAAGAAAAAGGTAAAATAGTCTTAACCAAAAATCTAACATTTTTTCTATTAACTTTAACGGACAAAGGACCAATTTGTTACAAAACATAAACCACAATGACTGTTAGTGTAATTTTCAATACTAAATTACGAAATCTGAAATTTTATGCAAACCACAGGGACGAAATTTGTAATTTACTCTTACTTTTTTTAAGTTTTTGAAATAATTATTCATGTACTACATTTAGAGGTTGATCGATACTATTTTTTTAAATTCACATTTTATAACCTAAGCCATATCATGACCCAATTTCAATAGCGAAACAAGCCCCCTTGTGGCGGCTGTTGCAGTTTTAATGAAAAATGATGTAACTCCCCAAGGTTTGAAATACCGATCTTAACTAAATTTCATGTATGTGAAAGTATGAAAATGAATAAATAAATATCATTAATATGAGTTATGAAGTATAGGGACCGAAACTACCAAAATAAAACTTATAAGCACAGGGACTGAAGTTGCATTATGGCTATAGTTGTGTGTGTCAAGGACGGAACCAAAATTTTTGTTGACTGACGTTGGTTTGCGCTATCATTTGGTACCCCTTTTCTTA
This sequence comes from Dittrichia graveolens, assembly GCA_038502395.1. Taxonomy (NCBI): domain Eukaryota; kingdom Viridiplantae; phylum Streptophyta; class Magnoliopsida; order Asterales; family Asteraceae; genus Dittrichia; species Dittrichia graveolens. The sequence goes on from JARJIL010000006.1 coordinate 17,807,777, forward strand.
AAACTTGTCATAAAGTTTTTCTTTTTTTATATGCGTTTATTTTATTTTAATTAAATTGCTTTATAAAAATATGTGATAAAAAAATTTATCCGTTTTTTATGCGATTTTTTTAACTTTCTTTTTCTTTACTTTCTTCTTTATTTATTAATCATAATCATTTATATTGTTGTTGAAATTTTTTAAGTTATATATTAAGTACTTATACGAATCCTTTTTGTTAGAATTTTTTAAGTTGGCAATGAATTTGACTAAACCAACTTTGAGTTACACGTGCACTAGAGTTGTAAATGAACCGAACGGACATGAACATGGGCTTGTTCGTGTTCGTTCGTTTAACTTTAGCCGAGCAAAAAAGGAACATAAATGGATAAACGAACGAATCTTTGTGTTCATGTTCCTTCATTTAACTTTAGCCAAACACAAACGAACGAACGCATACACAAATATAATACAAACCTAATACTATTAAGTATAAGCGGACACTAACTACGTGCATATATATATATATATATATATATATATATGTGTGTGTGAGAGAGAGAGAGAGTGTGTGTGTATATACACACACACACATATATATACATACATATAAACAAACATAAACAAACAGATAAATGGACGTTCACGAACATAAATAAACGAACGGGGGTCTTTGTTCGTGTAAGTTCGTTTAACTAAACAAACAAATATTTTTACGAACATAAACGAACTTCCCGCCATTCACGAACGGTTTACCGGATGTTCGGTTCGTTTACAACCCTAACATGTACACATGCATCTAGGTGTACATGTGCATATATGTACGAGATGAACACATGCACAATGTATATATGCACTCAGACACATTTATGCTAAAACAAAACCTGGTAGTATGAACAAGTTGTGCACATATGCGCCGTGCATATATGACTTTATTGTATTTGGTGGGAAAAAATGCATTCTAACACCCTCTATAGGCTCTTCGGTTGTCACGCCCCGCCTTGGCAGAAACACGAGGTGCGACGGAGAGTATCGTCATAACACATTGATATATGAATAGAAGATTTTACTACATGAGTTCACACCAATGTGTCACGACGTTCCCCGGCACAAGAGGAGACTTGTGCCATGGCAAGTCGCTTCACGACAACCATAGTCAACAATTTAAAACAAGAACATACGAAATAGTTATTCCCACAACCCGGGACAAGTATACGGGGCTACAAGCCCTAGATTTATAATAAAATCCAAGTTCATAATAGCATAGTTAAATGAAAGACTCCTTAGTCAACTGCCCATGTCATGCTAAGGCTATCTAGGGTCACCTAAGCTCCTTAGGCATGGTTATTAACATTACCTGAAAATGAACACTCGAAAATGTCAACATAAAGTTGGTGAGCTCTCAGGTTTAAAGTAAAAGCATAGTTGCCGTGTAAATTGTTTAAGTAGGACAAATGTGCACGTATAGCATGTTAAGCGTATAGATGTTGTACCAACATCCGAACCACCAGGTTCAATAGGAATCAATAGGAATCAAATCATTGTCTTCCAAGCAGTTATTATAGCATACCCAGCTGGAGCATAAACCGTTGGCTCATAGGAATATAGGAATCAATAGTCATCAACCAACAACAAGTAGTCTTTACATATACGTCACATAAGTTGTCCAAAATAAATAAGAAATAGTCATCACGGCATAAAAAGTTTAAAAGAGAGTTTGAGTGTCATTCTCCCCCGAGAAATATAGTAAAAAGGGGCCACGAGTACTCACCTTAGTAAGTAGGTTAATCAATCGAGTCTTAGCACGCTCGCAAATCTACAAACAATTAGTTCATATAGATTATATTAGATTCATGAGCAATAGTCTTTTTATGAGTTATCCTTGAGCTATTAAATTTTATTTAGGATTCGCGATTAACTTTTACGCTAGGTTGCATAAGTGCATTCATTTCTTGGGTCTAACCCCAATATGTATATCTTAGTTTTGAAATTTTGTTTATTTTCCTTTTAAATTATGTAGATTAAATACTGAAATTTTGGGCACTCTTCGTATATTTTTAAATTAATCCGAATGTCCTAATTATTTTTCTAAATTTTTATGGTAGAGACCTTAATGTCTCTATTATTTTATATAAATTTTCTAGAATTTAATAACATGTTTATTATTTTATAAAAAATACTTTAATTGGTGTGGGTCAGAAAATGCCTCTAGTTTGCGCGTCATAAAGTTTTTATTTATTTAAAATAATAACAAACTTTATTAAACTCTAAAAATTTTACAGTAACTTAAAGACATATAAAAATTCATTCACACAATTGTTTGTTAATTAATTCGAATGTTTGGATATTTTACAATATTTTAAAACTCTGAATATGGAAATTTCAAAAATTCCAGATTTGACAATTAAAAAGTTTTCACTCAATTAAAATAGAAAAAAAAACTAATAAATCCTAATATTTTTCACCGTGATTAAAAACAATCCCAAGTTTATTCATATTAATATTTGGCCTCTAATTCGAGATCTAGAATTAATTATGATAATTCAAAGTCTGTTAAAGGAAACCCTAGGTTTTCCAGATTCAATCACAAAAATGTTTTTAATTAATTAAAATAATAAAACAACTTAATAAACTCTAAAATTTTTACAGGACTCTTAAAACTCATGAAATATTCCCCACATTAATTTTGAAGAATTTTCGTGATGTTTAGAATAGGTTTTAGGAATTTCAAAGTTGGTAGATTAAACTGCCAGAAAACACAGATTTGCGCACCTAAACGATTTTAATTCTTTGGGCAACCAAATGAACTTAGTTTTGTATGAAACAAGTTGGGGATGAAAGGAGACTCAAAGAAATTATTTTTAGTGTCAAGAATCGATTTGTTTCATTCTGTTTTGGCTGAGATATGACCTATTAAAGTTAGTACATATTCTGCCCAGATTATAGGTTGTTGTTCTTTAAGTTTTAAATCAAATAGACCAATCCTTTGGGTTTGATATTCAACCAAACACATCAAAATCATAACTTTATGTGTGATTAAGATGTGTTTAATCCATCAACCATGTTTTACATGCAAAGAAACAAGAAGAAGAAATTAAAGATTATAGAGGAACATGTACATACCTAAACTTTTCAAATGGAGATCAAAGCAACTAGCCTTCTTGAGGATTTGAAGAACAACAATTATGAAGAAGTGGGAAGGCTTGAAATCTGTCGAGAGAGGGAGAAAGAGGCTGGTCAAATCAATGGAGAGAGGTTTAGGGCTTTTAGGAGGTTAGTTTGGAAGATTATATAAAATTTAGGTGTTTAAGTTTGAGTTTAAGTTTAAAATCTTGAGTTTATCCCCACCTTGGCCGATTTTCATTGCTGAAACATATATTACTTATTAGATCTAAATTAGTTTAGGATTAGTGATCTTATTTTTTAGTTTGAATTTATGATTGGTTTTATTTCCCCCTTTTCTTTTAAGCCTTAGCCGTATATATATATATATAATTGTATTATTTTCATTAATATTATTATTATTATTATTATTATTGTTATTATTATTATTAATTTCTTGCAAACTTTATTAGTATTTTACTTATTAAGGTATTGGTGTAATTGTAACAACTTTTAAGCTTTTGTGTGTTTTAGCATTTCCATTTAGTTACTAATAGTAATTATTACCATTGTGTATTTTTTTTACCTGTTTCATTTCTTTGTGGATTTAATTTATCCATACTTTGCATCGAGTCACTCGTTCGATAAAATTGTGTACTAGGAATGAGTTATATGTCCTACCGTCGTAAAGACTTAGATTTCTCTCATTTTCTAGCACTACTACATTATTTGAGGATTTTAGACATATATAACTCCTAATTCTAGCATCTACTAGACCTTAGGTATCACACAAGCACATAGATTTAGGTCGTATAACAAGTTAAACTCAACTAACTTGTTTTTTGTGACGGATGTGACATCGGTATTCCTTCGTGACTGAGGCGGCAAGTCAAAAATATACTGAAATATGCACATGTGCATTATACGCACAATTGTTGGAAAAAAAGAATGGGTGCACATATATGATGTTGTGTTGGAAAAAAAATAACAAAAACGAATTTTTTCTTTGAAAAAAAGCAAGTGGTACGTCTACATGTGCATATGAATATCTGCACGAGATGCACAATAATCAAAATATTGTTGAAATTAATTACTAGAAAGAAATACATTCTTACCAAATTAATCATTGAAATTAATTACTAGAAAGAAATACATTCTTACCAAATTAATCGTTGATACTAAACATGTAAAATACAAAACAATGGCATAAACATTAAAATGGAAATCAAAACCCTTGAAAAACAAACCCTAATGTTCAAAGGCGGCGCCTACATATGACGGCGGAAATGGTCGCCGAGGCGTGCAATTCTACGAGCGTCAGGGTGGTGATCGAGAGTAAGGGAGATAAGCCAACGATCAATGATGAGCAAGGTGGGGATGGTGGTGGAGAAGGTGGTGAAAATATCGCTGGAGAAAGCTGTCATGTCATTCAACTAAGAAAGAGAAAGAGGGTGGGAAGGATGAACTAAGGTTTTTATAAAATGGGGACACATGCTATCGATTTAAGGGGGAGGGTATTTAAATTATGGCTAGTTTCATTTTGGGTGTTAAAAGTCCATTTTACCCCCTTGTATTATTTTATTCTCCATAAAAGTCAATTTAATTACACAAATGCCATGATGTATCTTGGCCACTGATATATTGATCTAATGGATAAAAAGGCTTCTTGCACTTCTCGTAAAAACTAAGTTTCTCGCATGAATCACTCTATCTCTCTCTCTCTCTCTATATATATATATTAGTTAAACACCCACGAATGGTACCATTAATACCCAATTTAGAAGGTTGGAACATTTGATGAATTTGGGAACATACTAATAGCTGCAAATTCTAAATTATAGAGTAACCGAATCAAGTTTAACAAGGTATGTGAATAATTAACTCTTTTACTTGGTAAACGTTAGAATTGAGAGTGTGATTATAGTTTTATGATGAATTAGTGTATTTGATGTCATTTTGATGTGTATAAACAATCAAATAGGTTGCTTGGGTGCAAGGAACACTCAATTGAGTCAAAAATTGATCTATGGAGATCAAATGAGTCAAAACATTTTTATTGATTATAAGTAAAAAGAATTTAAAATGATTATAAAATATTTTAAAAGGATAAAAAATAAGAATTTGGTTAAATATGGTATTTTAAAATTATTATAAGGGTAAATATAATATTTGTAAAATATGGTAAACAAATGTGAATTTTTACGTTTAAGAACATATATGAAATTCTTTTTAGTAATTCTCATTAAGATTAAAGTCAAATCTGAATTTAAATTTGACAACAAAAAAAGTCAAAATTAGATTTTAGTTTTTATCAAAATATATTGCTCAGATTTGATAATTATTATTATTTAAATTAATGGATAAGATATTTTATTTATTTTATTCTTTTATTAACATTAAAAGGTATAAGATCTCAAAATCATATCAAAGCTTACGGTCAAAGGTCATATGACATATTAATATGTTATCATCATGTCAAAAGAGTATAAGAATAATTAAGTATTGAATAATTTAATTACTGAATAATTTAGAAGTTATATATGAAACTGTCTCTGAAAGTGAAATGTTGTTTGACAAGGGTTTTGAAAGATGCAGATTACCATTTTAACTTTTATATTGATTTTTTTAAAATATAATTATTTAACAAGGTAACATGTGAAAAAATGAGTATTAAAATAAAATACCGAGTGATTAATGATTTATAATGTACATTAAAATAGAATGATTTGTAAAATTTCCCTTTTGTTTCATTTAACACAATCTTTATTTATAGATGATAAACAAACACGTAAAATGGTAAATGAATTAGTATTTAAAGCTAAAATTTATGTGTAACATGTTAGAATAAACTCGATATACACTTAAATATTTTACGAATTTTGTTGATCTTTATGGTACTTCATCATTTTAACATGTAATCTTATACATCATCATTTTAGCATGTTATCACACTATTAACAATAGTTTTTTAAATCCTTCAATATTTATACCATAAAGCATACATGTATCACCTTAGACTAAAGGGTATACAAGTTTCACACCGTTTAATACTTTTTGTCACATTAAATATACTTTATTTTCTTTTCTTCTTTAATCCAGAAAATCTCAAACTTTTGGAGCTTTAAACAACTTTTTAAATTTAAATTAAAAATATATATTTTTCTTCCTCCGCTCTCCATAGTTCCTTCTTCCTCGATCTTCCATTACCTTCATACTTCAATAGTTGAATTGACTTGATTTCTGCATACTACAAAAGTACAAAGGTAGGGATGAATGGGTGATGATTGTTTGACGAACCGCAGTACCCAGCTCCTAACCTACCCTACCCATACCCCAAGGACACAAAATTTATGTTTATGGCACTTCGGTTCGACATGAGTTGAAAGAGTGTACGGCGTACCCAAGAATTCGCCAATGTTACGTACTCTTGAGCCCGTCCTTAAGCCTTGGCCATGGGGTCGGTGGGTCTCCGTGACCTTCTCTCTCTTCTAATAATACACACAATTCGGATCACCACAAACCCTCTTGATCCCTTTTGGTCTCCCCGATTACACCCCTCTTTTCTCTCCTCCATTAGAAACCTCTAAAATTTCAACAACAAGACTTCAATTTGGAGCCCCAAATTCAAATAAAACATCTTTCCTGTTCTTTTCCTCACATTTCATATATCTCTTGGCATTTTCCTCAAGTCCCAAACAAACCCCACCTTTTGAGGTAGATACCCCAAAACAAAACACCCCTTTTGCTTTTTCTACATTTCCCCACTGTTCTTGGCCTAAATCTTGCAAATTACGAGGTGGGTGTTGTTAAAGATTTGGCCTTTTGTGAAAAAATTCAAATCTTTGATGTGGGTAAGAGTTGCTTAGTTTGTTTCATGTTGGAGCTGATTGTGGTTCCACAAATATGGGGTTTGAAGAAAAGAAGGAAGGAGAGAAGAGTGGGTATGAAGAGAGCGGTGATGAGAAAGAAAACCATGGTAACATGAAGAGGGTTGAGAGTGAGTCTTCTTTGTATGAAACAGAGGATGAAGGTGAAGATGCAGAAGGCAATAAAATTCAATTGGGTCCTCAATGTACTCTCAAGGAACAATTTGAGAAAGATAAGGTACAAAGTCTTTTTTTAATTATTTTACACTCAAATTTTCATAATATATTTTACATATTTTTTTGATTGTTTGAGATTTTTAGGATGATGAGAGCTTGAGAAAGTGGAAGGAACAGCTTCTTGGAAATGTTGATATTAATAATGTCGGAGGTATTGTTTATTGTTCAGAATCCAAAATAACTGTTTGTATATGTCATAGTCTTAAGAGAAAACTTTAATTGCTAGGAACACCTAAGTTATGATGTTATACTAGTAAACAAAGGGTATTTTTAGTATATATTTCAGGTACCAAAATGTGCCCAAAATAAATGCATCTATGGGCATGTAGCTTAATGTAAGTGATCTATGAAAGATGCTCAAAATTATGTTATGACATAGGGGCAAAATGTTTTTTTCATGGTAACCATTTGATATAGGAATCTTGTGTCTTTTCGGACATCAATAAATGCCATCAGAATCAATGTTATCAGTTACGTAGGGGCACGATGCTGATTTTTTATTCCGACTTTCTAAATACAGCAATGCGGTTCTTTTTAGATATATTAGAAAAGAAATTTGTTACATTCATTTTTGGGACGGATGTAGTATCTAATGTGTATAGTCACGTCGTTTGTGACTTGAAAACTATATCATATATACCAATGTAAAGCTGAATAGGAAAATCATTGAAATCGTGTTGCACTGGCGCACTGCTGCTTAGCAGCTTAGTCATTAGATTGCTTGATTGTGATAATTGATATTGGTTATTTGATTCGTTGGTTTACTATCTATTTATATAGGGTGCAAAATGGGTGGGTCATGTGGGTTGAGAAGTGGGTCAAAGTAGGTAAATTGTAAGACGGGTCAAAATGGATTGGGTGATGTTCGGTTGACCTGTCAACGCTTTTTTTCTTTTTACTTCTTTTAATTTCCTAAATTAATAGCATCTGAAATTGATTACGAAAACTATAATTAAATTAACGAGATAAACCATCACCTTGGTGGTCCACTGGATTGTCCACTTGCCAATGAGGTCAAGGGATCGTATCTTGGGGCTTCAATCAAGGGTTGGCCTCGGGGTTGTTTCCCAATATGGCCACTGGTAACACCGGTTAGGTCGTGTACATCAGAGCCAAAGGCTCGCACCCCAGGGGAACCTGACCAGGTAAATAAAATAAATTAATGATCTAGGGTTTTTTAAATAAAACTATTTAGGACGTTGTGAATACTTCGCAAATACTATAGACAACATTGAAATCACTCAGCATGTTTAACACTTTTCCTTTTTAGCTAACTTTTACAAAGGCTACACGCCAGTTTTTTTAGCACATTTGCCATCAATCACACACGCTATGATTTAAACCATGGTTTTATTTTGTTATCAGAATCATTGGAACCAGATGTGAAGATCCTTAGCCTTTCAATCGTGTCTCCAGGGAGATCTGACATTGTTCTTCCCATACCCGAAAATGGCAAACCCGAAGGCCGTTGGTTTACTTTAAAAGAAGGCTGTCGTTACAGCCTCAGATTCTCGTTTCAAGTCAGCCATAACATCGTTGCAGGCCTCAAGTACACCAACAACGTCTGGAAAACTGGTGTAAAAGGTAAGCTACTGTTGTGATTGAGGTGGAAAAATGAACCGATTGGGGTAATGGGACAATGGGTCTGGGTAAAAACTGACAATAATGTTTATTGCGGAGTCTGCCCCAAAACTTTGTTGTCCTAAAATTTTGTTATGACCATGTATTAGTGTCGTAGTATGATTATGAATGTTTTATTATTTTAATATAAATTTGGTATTTTTAAACATATGATATTTAAAAAATACATTTTGATCGACTTTTAACCCGTTCTGATATGTTTTCTTAATGGTAACCTTATTATTTTATCCGCGTGACTCATTAGAGATAAAACATAACCCAATCTACTCATTCATAAGCAAATAGGTGTAAGTTGCTACCTCTAGCCTCTAGGTTCCAGTTGATGCCAACTGCCAAGGATCTGAATTTTTGAACTTTATGTTTGCAGTTGATAGCACAAAAGAGATGCTTGGAACCTTTAGTCCACAGGCCGAACCATACACATATGAGATGCCCGAGGAGACTACCCCGTCTGGCTATTTTGCAAGAGGCTCTTACTCTGCTAAAACCAAGGTAAATTGAAATTTTAACTCTAATAATTGCTCAAACTGCTTGTATGCATTTTCACTTTTGAAGTCAAACCCTTGTTTGGATCATATTACTTGCTCATCTTTTTACCTACACCATTTGAGTTGATCTACATTTATCCATTTCCGAATACCATTAGAAAATAGTTTGCTATTTATTAGACCATGTTTTGAAAAAGTATCATCAAAATTGTGACATCTCATCATATATTAGTTCGGTGACGGGACTTGGAAATCATTGTTAGGAAGGCCAAAATGTAATGATTCTTTTTCAGAGAGGCCAAATTCTTAAAATTATTTGAAGATCTATATATTTATATAAATTATAGTAAATTATTAATTTAGCTAAAAAAAATTTGGGGGTCACAACCCTCCCCTGCCTCTATGTAGTCCCTCCCTTGTATTAGTTGTGACTTGTGAGTTGCTTATAACTGCTTACCATTGTTAAAGATTGATTTGAAGGTTATGGATCAACTACTACATTGAACCTGAGATGTCATTTAATTCCAAAAAAAAATGCCCAACTAAAAATGAAGCATGATTTTGTTCATACATACACGCATACAGGATACATCCATTGATGCGGTTTTAGCAATTTCAGTTTTCAAAATCTTCACTTTATCATATGCAGCATTTAACTTTTGGATTATGTGTGCTGTTTATACGAATTGAATATGTTGTTTTTGCAGTTTGTGGATGATGACAACAAGTGCTACTTGGAGATCAGCTATTCCTTTGACATCAGAAAGGATTGGGCGAACGTTGAATAGACAAAAGAAGAGTCTTTTCATTGTACGAGATTTGAAAATCTCGAAAAACATATATTAAAGGTTTCGGTTTCTTAGTGTGATGTATAGACAATTCAATTGTAGTGTTGATGCCATAAGCTGTTGAGCAAGAAACTTATTTTTTCGTGTTCGTGCGCTTGGGTTAACCCTCAATAAAGAGGGAAATTAAGGTTAGTTGTTCCCGATTTTCCCTCTCTTTCAAGATTATTTGAAATTTCATTGTTCTTTTGTATTTATGGTGTGCAAAATCTGTTATGTTGATTGTTAATATGATATGTTCATGGTTTTCAACTTGTTTTAATGTTCACCGTTGTACTAGGATTTTGTTGTCCGCACGTTACATGATTTAGTTATGAATGACAATGGAGTGGGTTCTAAGTGGATTTTGGTAATGCCGTCCCGGATGCCCTTTTCCCGGTCAAGTCTTTTTGTTAACCCGTTCCCGGACCCGATATTGCTAAAAACTACACATGGCCTACAGTCCTTTATTCCCTTACAAGTTACAAACTCTGGTTATATATAGCATGTTAAAATTTTTGCAGCCCAATTTCATGGCCCAATCCAAAATCTTTCATGTCTCTTTTAGCTGGGCAGAAAAAAGAAATCACATCAAAGCATGTTATCAACATAGTAATGTTCTTATAAACATTTCTTAACTTTTCCTCTTGGACTACAATATGCATTGTTCTCTTCCGAACAAATTTCTATATATAAAACAACACAAGTTATACACTCATACACAATTATTATGATCACAAACATATATAATATGGTGTTACCTCGAATCGTATTCAACAACCAACTTTAAGCACACATTAAAGCATCTAATGTGTTCGCGTGAAGTTGACTAATCTGGTGAGGACTTATTAATCTATAACCATTAGAAGACTTTCAAGATTGATTTTAACAAGCTCATATGCTAGTTTATTCTTACGTTTCTTCTTTTATAAAAGACTTTCAATTAATGTTTATTTATCTTGAAAATAAAATCCTTTTTTATATCACATGAACAACCTATTTTGTGGTTATTATTTATCTAGCTTGAAATCATGGCTCCGATGCCCTGTGGTAGAAGGTCGTGGTGGTTGGTTGGGGTAGCGCTCGGTAACGGAGGTGGTGGTGATGGTGGGGCAGAGGCCAGCGGGAGCGGTGGTGTTGGGTGGAAACAAACATATTCGGCAATCAGGGTTCATAGATTAGTCTATAATAAGAAGTTCAATTCGGTGGTATATTTGGTAGTGTCCTAATTATATATGCATGGTTTATTTGGCTGATAAAAATTAAAAGATTGTATTTTTATATTTGGTGATTTAAAAGACAAAATATATAAAGTTTTGTCTTATCTAAAATATATTTAGTACAGTATCTTACAGAGCAACAAGTGAAGTAGTTGAAACTGCACCTTTCTTTCTGATCTGCATGTTCTATTGTTCTAACAGAAACTTTAACTAATTAAATCTTAAGATTCATTTATTATTATTTTTTATTAATCTCCAAACTTCAATGCATTCGCACGTGTCTGCTCTTATTTTATTTATTAAATACTAAGTCTCTAGTGTGATAATTATATTAATTTATCGCCTTCCCGATTATTTTAATGCTGGAAAATATGTATATGTTTATAAATTAAAAAACGGGGAAAATCAAGTATAAACATAGATAAAATGACTAATTAAATGAAATTATTCTGTGTTCTTATTCATGGAGTTTACTTGTTAATATATTATGGGGTAAATTGCATAAAAATACAATGAACTTTGTCTTAATTATCATTGTATACAACCAACTTTATTTTTTTTAAAACAATACAATCAACTTTTATAATCTTCCCATTGTATGCAAGTTGTTGTATACAATGAAAATTATGAAAAAGTTTATTGTATACAATGGTAGCTAAAGACTAGACACAGAAAAAAGTTGTTTGCATACAATGAAATTTTTTTGAAAGTTAGTTGTATTATTTTTAAGAATTTAAAGTTAGTTGTATACAATGACAATTAAGACAAAGTTAATTTTATTTTCATGCATTTTGCCCTATATTATGAGATAAATTATATGAAAATACAATTAACTTCATTGTATATAATCAACTTTATTTTTTTTAAATAATACAATCAACTTTTTTTAGGACAGATTCCCTCAAAAATCCATTGGAAAAAGCCATTTTCTGATGATTTTTAGAGGAAAATAGGCCCCAGTAAAAACCATCCTCGGAAAACGGTTACGAGGAATTATTGAGGGAACTTTCCGAGGACATACATTTCAGAGAGAATTCTAAGAACAAACTTTCCAGGAGATTTCCGAGAACAAATTTTCAAGGATAAAATTACCATACATCCTTTTCATACCAAAATCATCAAACCCTAACCCTAAAATCCCATAGTGATAGGTTTCAAACATAGTTACAATCCCATTTCGATTATAAGAACAGTTACATTATATTACAATCTCTCGTAAGAACAAGAAAAGTCAACATTTCAATATCAATTTCAAGATCAAAAAGATCAGAATAAGAACAGTAACCTAATCAATGGCTAGAAGATATAACAAAAAAAATAATCTCAAACAAGAATCCTAACCTTATTGTCATTCACCTCTAAACAAAGAACCCATATTCGTCATCGTTCACCTCTAAAGGTAAGATAGATAATTGCAAACGAAAACCCAACCTCAGAACAAGGACAATAATTGTGAAGCTATAGTAGAAGAACCCTAACCCGTATGTACGAACAAAAACCCTGACGACCCTAACTTCGTCATACTTCTTCACCTCTGAAGAAAGAATGATGATGCCGGGATCTAAGCATTCTGAATTGTGTCGATCAACGAGGAAGAATGATCGGTAAGGGTCTTATGGAACCCTAACTTCGACCCTGGTGGTGCTAGAACACGTCGATCAGCATGGTGAGGTGAAGAAATGGTCAAGGTGATGGTGAATAAGACAAAAGTCAAGAAACAAAGTTGTATTTAGAGAAAACAAACACCCCCTAAAATATCATATATTCAGACGATTGAATGATTATATGAATGACTAGCCACGTAGTAAAAATTGAACTTTTACACGTTAAATACATAAATTCATTCAAGTTACTTCCATCTTTGCTTTTAGTCTGAAATATAAATATATTATTCAATTATTCAATATGTTTGCAACAAAATCTTTAATAAACAAAGAATTTCTTTCTGATCCATCAATATTTTTTCACCAAATGGAGCTTACAAACAAAAAACTTTTGATCTGTTAGAAAACCTGCAGCAGGCACCACTCTACCCTCACCCCACCTGCCACTCTCACTAATAAAATCATCATTATATACACTCCAAAACTCAAATATCTGTCTGCAGTATCATTTCACTTCACTGTTTTCTCTCTTTGAATTACTCCAGCTAAAGGTCAGTTTTCACATTTCAATCATCTCACATGCTCTGTTTTATCACATTTTGATCATCAAATTTCAATTAATGCTCTTTTCACATAATTATGGTCGGTTTATATCCTAAATGTTTTCTTGCTTGGTTTAGTTGATCTACTTATTTAGTATTTACCATGGATTTATGTACTACATTGGCCCTCTTGTATTCCAAAATGGGTGTCAGATCAATATACATTTGAATGCTGTGTCTTGCTATTAAAATCGAAGCTTTGATCTTGAAATTTGAAAACTATTCATGTTCAAATTTGGGTCATCTTCAAAATCATTCTGTACCCATGATGGGATCTTTGATCTTTGAATTTGGTAGCAGTGTTCTGTTTTTTAGCTGATAGCTCCCACAACTTAATTTACAATTCTCAAGTGTTTGTTAGATTCATAGACTTTCAATTGGACCAATTCACTGGTCAATTTAACAAACTCTTAGCACTGATGTACTATATAGATTAATAGATCTGTCATCTTTGTTTGCATTTTGAAAAGAAAAAAGAATTCAGCTTTTTAACTTACTAATTAATAAACTGATTTGGGGTAATGAGTCATTCCTTCACAAGTAGAAACAGTAGGTTATCTCTTAATATCTTGGCCAAAACTGTTATTAGTTATTTAGATTCAAGGATAATATCATATGCAAAAATCATATATGTTTATGTAATACTTATAATGGTCCACTTATATGAGAATCTTGAGATCTAATAAAAAGTCAAATCTCATGCACAAGATTCCTTCTGTTGTGATCAGCTTGAGAGGATCCGATCTAGTGAAAAGGGTGGTGATTTTTTACTTTATATATTGCAGGAATTTAGAATTCATACAATGAAGATGAAAACCGCCAAGATTTTCATAAAAGCTTGTACATTCTTGCTCTTATGTTGCACATTAGCAAATGCTCAAGCAGGATATGGTTCATCAACAGCTGATTCAGGTTATGGTTCGTCACTACTAGCTCTTTCATCTGCAACCACCCTACCCCTAACCCCAACCCCAACCCCAGCACCTGCACCCGAACCCATGCCCGAATACGTGAACCTAACCGATCTCCTAAGTGTCGCGGGTCCATACTCGATATTCTTGAAGTACCTAGAGTCCACTAAACTCATCGAAACGCTTCAAACCCAAGCCAACGACACCGAGGAAGGAATCACCCTTTTTGTACCCAAAGATAAAGCCTTTACAAACCTTAAAAAACCGATATCACTTTCAAACCTTACATCGGATCAATTAAAACAATTGTGTCTTTTTCATGTTTTGCCACATTATTATTCGTTATCGGATTTCAAGAACCTTAGTGGTTCGGGCCCAGTTAACACATTGGCGGGTGGATCATACACGTTAAATTTTACGGATGATTCGGGTACGATTCGGATCGGGTCAGGGTGGACTAATACAGTAGTCAGTAGTAGTGTCCATGCTAAGGACCCTGTGGCAATTTATCAGGTGAACAAAGTGTTACTTCCGGAAGCAATTTTTGGGAGTGATATCCCTCCGCCGGCACCGGCTCCAGCGCCTGTGCCGGTGCCAGATATTGCCCCAGTAGCTGATGGTCCAGAGGCTGATGGCGGTAAAGGTAAAAGTTTAGGTTCGGGTACAGCTGCAAGACCGTCGACACTGTCGTCTTCTCACAGTAATATCAGGCGGAAAGGTTGGAGGTGGGTGGTGATGGTGGCGGTTTTTGGTGGATTGGTGGTTGTTGTGTAAGATGAAGACAAGATGAAGATATAGAGCCAGAAGGTGTTACTTCCAGAGTGTTGAAATTTGAAATCTTTTTTGTTAGTTTATGATTTTTTTTAATTATTAATTATGAGAGTGGTTTTTAATCTTAAACTTTAAAACTAGTACTAGTTTGTGATGGGATTTCATGTTTCATTGGCACCAAAAATCTGTAGAAACATAAACACTATATCAATTTCCATCTAATAATACTATTGTTTAAGTTAATTAGATTATAGACTTAATGATGATCCATTTAGTTGGATCCTTAATGGATATGATGGCAATCTGATCCATAATCACAACCCAATATCAAGATTTCATTCAATTTTGAAAAAGTTGCATGATATCAGATGTGATTATTATGAATAATGCTATATAAGCCTAATAAATTGAGATATGTTAATTCATTCAATGAATTACATTTAACATGTGTCTTACGTATTTTCTCCTTTACGAATCATTTTCCAATTATCATATTGGAGGCAACCATCAGGAGTCGTGGAGGAGACATATTCGCGATCACAGGTCCGGTCGTGTCATTTCCAGCTACTTCCTTATAATACACATGATGTGGCTTAGAGAGTTAGAGTAGAGAATCACTAATGCCAATAAGGTTTCGATGTATTGGTAAGGGGGACTGGGGGAGGCCCTAACTAGCCAGAATATATGAGAAAATAATTTACTAGTTTATTTTAGCCCAATAACCATGTCATTAGCTTAATTTCATCCGACACCCAACAAAAAGAGGAAAAATAACATGAAATATCGATATTATTTTGATAAATTCACCTCACGGGTCAACACCCTCCATCAATGAGAACAAAAAAAGTTTACATCGTCCCGGGCTCCTCGTCTCGACAGCCCCACCACTTCACGCTGAGTTCAACTACGCGGCGAGTACTCCACTTCTCTTCTCTAACGTATTGAGTTTGTGACATACTTGATTTTGGTAAGTTATTAAACCTAACTTTGCTAAACCTTAAAAAGTGAACTAAATTATTAAAATCTTGTAGTTAATGGTTGTTGCTTCTATTAGGGCATAATGATATGAGGTTTTTTAGGTAATCCATCTTAGGCCAGCCTTGGTTAACATGTGGTTTTGATAATTTTCTCTTTATTTTTTTCAATTTAGAATGTGCAATTTTGCTATTTTGAATGAGAGTTGGTGGATGGTACCTACCTACTTTTGATTTTATGATATAGTTGTAAAATTGTTGCCGAATATGCTCATTACTAATTTTGAAGTTTTTATTCTGAATTTGTTTTGTGTTAAAAGTTTAAAAGTTGAACCATCATTTTGGTGTGTAACTATAATTACATTATTCTAATTATTAAACCTCCTTATAATCACTTTAAATTGGACATCAACACATCCTATAAGGCATAAGTTGTTTAGAGGATTTCAACTAACAATTCTAACCAAAGAATTTATAACTCAACAATATCTGGTCTTTTTAGTATCCCACAAAATTATGTGTTCAAGTCTCGTAATAAACAAAATGATGTATAACTAGATTTAGATTTAAAAGTGTCTCTTTAGCGGTTAAAAAAACTAACAATTCTATGCCAGCCTTGACACTTCGCCTCCACCTAACTAAACAAAATAAGTACCGGTTATAACTTTGATCTAGCATTTTATCTATAATCTATAATATATTATAAAGCAGTTAAGTCTTTTGCTTAAACTATTAAATTTTAAGTATTTTAAAATTACTAAATTACCCCTTATATAAACTAAATTGAATAATTATTAGATATAGTTAATAAAATCTTATATTCCATTTTAATAACTAAAGTTTACATACTTAAGAAAATCAAATTTAATACAATTTTTTTAAGTCAAAGCAATATAAATTAACTTAATTATTAAAAGATAAAGAAAATAGATATGTCACTAAATGAAAATTATTCGCTATCACCGTATTACATGAACATCATACTCCATACGTTTTGAAAACGGACATGTTAAAAAGTAGAAATTATTCGTTACCCCCTCAATACCTGATGTATTAGGAGTTTCATAAGGTTATGGGTTTAAACCTAACGATATACAAAATATGTAGATTTAAAAATGTATTTATAAAGTGTATGTTCTGCCCGTAAAAAAAACAAATATAACGGGTTGTGTGTCCGATATTGCCAATTAATACCGCCTTTTTTACTTATATATCGAATCCAAAAAGAGCATCGGGCTGTGCAAATACAAAATGATAGACCTACAGAAATCATCCTTGGCGTCCACCGGCTATTCTCTCCACTTCCATATCCCCAAACAAGAACAAAACATCTGTCCTATTTTATTCGGATTTTTATAACAAATCATGGGTCGATAATGGTTTAAATCTTGAAGTTTTATTAAAAAAACTGATTAATCATTTAAGTTTTGTATGGTTTTGATTTTACCTTCTCTACTTGACTATGAATTTTAGTTTTATAAAAACATAACAAAACTTTAGGGTTAAACCATTTTTAATAAAAATTTAAGGGTTAAATTGTTTGAAAAAAAACTATGAGGTTTAAACCAAAAGGAGATGTAACATTGAGCATTAAATCATAACAAATTCAAACTTAACTTTATGATAAAACCGTTTGAAAAAAAGTTTGATGAATAAACCGAAACTAAACTAGAACTTTGATGGTTAAACCATTATTGATCCATAAATCATTAATCATGAGTTAACGATCATGGTTTTGCGTTTTATTTTTTTTAAGTTTTAGATGTGACATTGGCAAAAATATATGTTAGTATTGAAGTTAATTCGTTGTTTATCCTTGAATATATGTTTGTAAATGTTAAGCCTGTGATTTATTTGGGGCAAGAGCTCGCAAGCAAAAAAAAAGTAGATGAGTATTGGAAATTACTCAAATTAGGAACTCTGTGGTCCCTTGAGTAACGAGTATATGCATGTAAATGGTGTGTCAAAGTACTACCTCCTTTTCCTTGCTAGTAACCACAAAAAGGAACATATCTTCCAACATCTTTAATACGTGGGAGTTGAATTCTAACAATTTCTACCCCTTAAGTTATCTTCAGCATGTTATTTTATATATCTTAATATACTAACATCTTATTATAAATCATCTAATTGGATTTAGTCAATATATAAAAAATAGAAAAAGTCAGAGTTATCATCCGATAATAACTTATACATGCGTAGATTATAGTGTATGAATCAAGAACTACCCTAACTAAAACACTAATAAAAACATACAAGTTTTCCTAGGACGCAGGAGTTCTGATCTAGTGTAAGTTGATTTCTTTAAACAACTCTATAATGTTAACGCTCGATATTTACACGAAAAGTTTGTGAAGAATAATAAAGTCAAATAAATGTATTTTGTACTTCAACTTTTATCATATTCAAATTAAAAGTAAATTGGTAATTTACTTCTATGTCAAATTGTTGGTTTATTTTTTTAACTAGATTAAATGCCTGTGTGATACACGGATTGGTTTAAACGATAATAAATATTAAATATTATGAAAACGTATTAAATAATAATAAAATGCGAATTAAATGAGAATTTAAAAAATAGCGACGTATGGCATCAACACTCTAACCATCGGTGGAAATATCGACGCGAGTGGGAGTGCAGACTTGACGGCAGAAATGTGGTATCATGATATGAAGATATGTGATTGTATTTCTTATATAAGTCATTAATCATTATTGTTACAATTATGGGTAATAAAGTTAAATGTTACTGGTTATAATTAAAAAGGAATTTAAAATGATTATAAAATATTTTAGAATGATAAAACTAAAAATTTGGTTAATTATGATATTTTGAAACATTATAAAGGATAAGTATGATATTTGTAAATTAAGATAGACAAATACGATTTTATATGATTTAATAAGGGCATATATAAAATTACCTCTAATAATTTTGAATCTAAAAAGTCAAAATTGAATTTTTGATTTTAAGTGAATTAACAGTCAAAGTTAAATATTTTTTTAAATGAATGATTTTACATCGTGTAATAAATTTTACCTAATTAGTCTTTTATATATATTAGAAGATTTTAAAAAATTATGGTTTAAGAATTTGCGACACTCACTATATTTATTTAGTGAATCGTTAGTTTTGGGAGGATAAAAGTTTGAGGGTTAACTTGTCTCGCACACCCCTTCTTTTCAAATATTAAATCTTTTTAAACTTTAATAAAATGTCATAAATGTGAAAACTACCTAACGGTTAACAAAGTTTAACGTGGTTATATAGAGTTATGTTTAATAAAGTTTATATAAAAAATATAATCCTGAAATTTTAATATTCAATCACAGGTGATTCGGTATTTAATTATATGTGATTTGTAAAAACATCACATATGAGTTACGAAAATGCCACTTCGGTCAAAATTTTAAAATACAATCTGGACCATTGATCCAAAAGCTAAAATTAGTTTCTTAAGATTATGAATTAAGCATGAACTATATAAATTAACTTAGAAGATTAAATTAACTTAGTACTGTAGCGTAGTTAGGGCAAATACATGTCATTACTTTACTTTTCGTTTCAGTTTGAATTATAGGTTTTGAGAAAATAGACTAGTTACTTTGCTTATTAGTTTGAATTCTTCAATAGGACAGATTGGTTTCAATGTTAAGTGGGTATCATTTCAATGATTCAAGTATCCGGTGAAAAACGTGTGCTTGGTTGGGGGTATTAAGGGGTAGGGAATGGAAATAGGAATGATTAAGATTGGTTGGTTAGATGGAATATAATCAATCATTACTCATTACTGGGTAATGAACCATTCCCTAGTAAATTGGGGGTAATGGATTCAGGGTAATTGATTCAGATATGTGTTTATCACCACCGGCATCACCAACCACCACCAATATTGCTACCACCATGCTCCAGCACCACCATCGACTGCCGCGGCGGCCACCGTTAGAAGCCACCACACCTCGTAACTTGTTGCACAATCACCACCTCTGTCGCCACTTTCATCCCTATCCCCACCACCACCACCACCACCACCACCACCTATCCTTCCACCACCACCCATCACAATGGTTGTCACATCAACCATCACCTCGCATCATCAATCATCGCTTGCCACCATCAATTGCCATTGATCGTCGTCTTCACCACCACTGCCACCGTCTTCACCACCACCACCGCCACCACCATCATTCTTAACCACCACCATCACCATCACCATCAATTCAAGTGTGTATTGGTCCACCGCCACCGCCATTATACACTATCACCATCAATTCAAGTGTGTATTGGTCCACCGCCACTACACACTACCACCATCATAGACACCCACCTCCACCACCACCACCCTCCATATTGCCCGTCATCGCCACTACCACCGCTTCCACTTTTTGTCACAACCTCTACTAACTACCATAACCACCACTCGCAGCCGGTAATTGCCATTAATTGTCTCCTCAACCAACAGAGCTGTAACCGCCAGAAATAATCACATCTAACGGTTGCTACCACCATCATCAAACACCATCACAACTTACTATTGCCACCAACTAACATCAACATCACTACCACCATTGACCACCACCATAATCAGTGCCGACTACTACCATCACCATCGACCTATTATATATACGTGTGTGTAATCATTACATATATTAACCAAGCAACATCAATGGCAATGATAATAACAAGGAATGCTCATTGCATTCCTTTGTATTCTTTTACCATTTGCCATTCTCATTTCCCTTTATTTAACCAAGCGCCTTAATTTATTAACTTAGCGTAATAGTATTTTAATTTTTTATATACTACCATTTTATTTTTATTTTTATCTTTATATTTTATAAAACAAAACAATTTTCTACGATGGAACATAAAAATAAAAGTTTTGTCGTTTTAAATATAGAGTTAATCATATGAACTATCTCTGTAATTGTCATGAAATATATCTTTTAATCATTTATTTTTAAAAATTATGTAAATAGTGCTTGTAGTTATTACTTTATTTCATTTTTAGTTATTTATACTAACTTTAGTTAAGTTTGACCGTTAGTTATATAGTATTTTAATCAATTTACTATTTATTCTTATTATGAAACACACTCTCCATCTTCAAATATATCACTCAAACAAACACCTTAATTTTCAATATTAATTCTCTTTCTCTTATATACGCCACCAACAACCCCTTCTCTCTTCAAGACCGCCAACCATCACCCCTTATTTCTTCAAGACCTCCTTCTCCCTCTACACGAGTTGGACCACCATCACAGGACTACCACTTCTACCACTATCGAATGACCACCACCGTCATAGATTAGCGTTTCTCTTTCATCTTTTTTGAATTGATTCGTGGTTTGTTTTAGAGTTTGTTTACAAATCTAACTTTCATGTTCTTGTTTTTCAATTTTTGCATACATGCGTACTTGTTTTTAGGTTTGTTTGAGGGTTTCTCTTGTTTATTTGAAATTTGTTCATGTTTTGTTTTAATATTCTTGTTATTCAAAGTTTAAATCCTCCATGTATGTGTATGTTTTTTATTTATGTTCTTGTTATTCGATTTCTATGTAACTATGTCGGACGATGGTAGCATGGTAGTTGTTGTATGATGGGCCAACGGTGGTAGTGGTTGAGATGGGGATTGAAGGGCTAAGAGGGTTGGGTACTATTTTTTTTTCTTTTTATATAATGTTTAGTTAATGAATACAATTTAAAAGAAAAGAATAAACCAACATTGATAACAAGGTTAAAGTACGAAAGACTAAAGACCTTTTTATAAATAAACAAAAAAATTATAAATGCATTAAATAAAAAATTACATTAAAATATATACACCCTTTAAAAAGACAGATGTTTCTACGTTTTTTTTTTCTATGCTTTCGTCAACATTTTTAAAATTTGGAAACGCCAAGCGTAAGAAATTAGAGGTTATTATATTCTTTTTACTTGCTATTTTCTAGTTATCCGTAGATGATTCTCTTTTTTTGTTGTTTGAACGGATATAGTTTTATTAACATCTAATTTAATCTTCTAATCTAACTTAATTTAATTTATTAATAACCTTATTAAAAGAAAATGATGTATGACATCAATATCCTTTTTTCATACATCATTTTTTACCAATTACAGTCTTCTATTTCGTAAATTTTCTTGTAACCCCCTTGATAATTACCAATCACAATCTCCTATTTTTAATACATCTCTTTTCTTATATCAACGATGTTTATTCAAAATTCAAACTAAATTTAAATATTAAAGTTTTTTAAATTTTCAAACTTTTCATATTTCTATCTGATTAGTTTTGGTAAACAATATATATGTAAATAGTGACATTAAGTTTAGAAACTTTCTAATGTCATTATCTATTAGTTAAAAACATGTTTAGTTTAAAAATAATTAAAAATGTTTATAACCACCACCGCATGAATTGAATACTAGCCACCTATTATTTTATTTTTAAATTACTTTTCAAATATGATGTTTATTAATTGGAGGATCGTAACTATTGTAGACATTTTTATCTTAATTCTATAAACATTGTTGCACTTCGACATCACACATATTGCTCTGATTCTTCTTCATTTTGATAGAATTAACAACCCTTTTCATCATCTTAAAAACGACCTTTATTAGGACAATCTTCAACTCTTACAAAGAAATCGCGGTTAAAAAATTCTACAAAAGACAATTATGTTCAGATGACGTTTTATATTACTATGTATATTTTACAATTATATTTTCTACACATATTAGTACTTTTAAAAATCTAAAACATTTAAAATTAAGTTTAATCATCCTTTATAAACGAGATATTAAGCTATTTGTGTAAAAATTCACTTACTACAAGTCATAGACATTCTCAGAAACATGTTTTATAGGTAGAAAGGTGTTCAAATAACTTTTTTTTGCCACAGCCGAAGAGTCAAAATTCTGAGAGCATGAAAAAGAAGGTGCAAAATATCCGCGGGCCACTTACCACGTTCCACGTAACACGTTATAGGCTCATAGCTGTGTAGCAGAGCAAATACTATTTCCCACCACCTCAACTTCTATACCAAAAATTTAAAACTCAGTTTCTTCCATTTCTAGGGTTTTAAGATTTTACATGGCATCCTCTGATGAAGAAGGCGAAATCGTTCCTGACTGTGTAACAAACTACCACTTCCTCAACTCTCAAAATGCACCCATTCCATTTTCAGTTTTACCACTTCATTGGAGTGATCACGACAACGTGATCCAGAACGGAGATTCGACTGTTGCCTTTTTGCTCGGAACTACGGATGGAGGTCTTCAAAAAGTCTTTAAGGAAGTCATCGGTTGGAAGTTGGAACTATCATATGCCGTGCCTGAAGTTTACTCGCTTTCCAAGGGGAAAACATGGATTAAGCTCCAGAAGCCAAGGAAAAGCTACGAAAATATCATTAAGACTGTTCTGATCGTTGTTAGTTGTCTTCATTTTGCGAAGAGGAATATCGCGGCAACTAGAAACGAAATTTTGAGTGATTTGATGAAAACTCTCAGGTCTGTGTTTTTGTCAAGTTGCATTAATAGGATCTGATTTATTTATTCTTTTAATGATTGTTGACTTGTTGTTTGGACCTGAATACGAGTTAACTTTGTTTGATTGCACAGTTCGTATGATGTAGTTGAATCTCTGGAGAAGTGTCTCTCTGCTCACTTGCCGTTAATTCAAAGTGCCGTGGCTAAAGACAACGATTTGGCGAAATCTAAGGTCTTATCTTTGCTGTGCAATCTTGATCACCTATATGCTGATTATTTTGTCTCATAATTAGGTTTCTGTTTCTGAAATTCACAAAGTTTATGTCATGTTATACTAAACAAAAAAGTCAATCCTTGAACGGAAGGAGGATGTTTTCTGATATACAATGCTAGGGTTATGCTTTACTGGATCTAGAGGCATTGTATTTATTTCTAAGTTTTAGTGTTTGATAGTGTATTACAAGTTCAGTTACTTGCATTCACGGATCTATATGGAAGAGTATGATAAAAACTCAAACATGTATTGACATCTGATTTATTTGCAGTATCTTGAAACGTTTCTTACGGAGATTGAGAATCCTGGGAGAAGAGAAATTCTTCACGCGGTTAGTGGCAATGTTTCTGGATATTTTTCTCATGTTATTATACCTAGTCAATTCTTGTGCTTTAGAATACCCATATTGAAGGAAGTTTACGTTTTCTTTTTCGTTTGCATTGAAGGAGAATCAAACAACATACAAGTCCAAGTTCATTGTTCATGATGACGATGTCGAAAACGATGATGATGAACCTGAAGGCCTATTTGATTCTGTTTGCGCCTTCTGTGACAACGGAGGCGATGTTCTACCGTAGGTATCTAATTCTTTTGTATAGTGACTTAGATGAGACGTGATATAGAACACGGATATCCATAGTGTAAGGTTTGTTAGGGTTAACAAATTCAGAATGATGTCCATGAAGCAGTAACAGGAGAGATGGATTTCTTCACCTGCATGAATTTCCATGTGTTATTATTTGCAAAGTGCCTTTTGTTGACTAGGCAATAGGCATTAACATTTGAAATGATGCCTGATATGTGCATCAATTTTGCTACACATTTTTATATATATTTAAAACATTACACCACTACTTCTTTTATGGCAGTTGTGAAGGACAATGTATACGATCTTTCCATCCAACGGTAGATGTGGGTGTTGACACTAGTTGCGAGTCCCTTGGCTTTGAAAATGCAGCTCAATATGAGGTATGGACCTATCTGTTAGATATTTAATATTTATCACTTCACTCGTATAATGTTCACTTGGCTTGAGCATAATCATCTTTGAATTCTGTATGCAGGCAATTGCGACTTTTCTTTGCGATAATTGTAAATACCAGAAACATCAGTGCTTTGTTTGTGGAATGCTGGGATCCTCTGACAAATCTTCTGCTGCTGAGGTTTGCCTACTACATTTTAAGATGTTTCCACTCTATATATAATATTTGTAACTCGTATATGGGCGAGATTATTATTCTTTTATTTGTAATGAAAGTGACACTTGAATAATTGAATGTCGATACAATTTCAACAATGTTAAAGGTGCGTAGCGCATGGTTTCATTTAAAACCGACATCACTTTTCTTGAGACCACTCCTGCGAGACCTCAAGATTCTATTCCATATTATGAATTATATGGTTACTAAAGTTGATGTACAACTTTACAAGGAATCTTTATAACTTAGAGAATATATTCTTGCTTTTGAAAACTTCCATATAGAAATACTCTCCAGAGAAAGTTGTAGCTTGACGATGAACTACCTTGGCTCTATAAAAGATTTATCTGAGATACATTAGCCCATAAGTTCAACATTAACTCTTTTTGACACAAGCTACGTTATCTACCTCGTCAGCAGCTTTGTTGGCTTATGAAGCCAGACATGCAGCCTTGCCCTTTATAAATACATTCCTCTTGGATCTGTCATCCACTCTTTTGATTTTGTTTTTACTTTCTATTTTGCTGAATAACGTTCATATATGTTATAGAGTTTGGATCCATAGTTTATGGGTATGTTGATTATAGTTGAAATACATTGAAATAATGTCCACTAAATTCTCATTCTAGGTTTTCCCTTGTGTTTCTGCAACATGCGGGCATTTTTATCATCCCAAATGTGTTGCAAGACTGCTCTACCCATATGATGAAACTCTTGCTAAGCAACTTATAAGTCACATAGCTGCAGGAGAATCATTCACCTGTCCAATTCATAAATGCCGTCGTTGTCAACAAGGAGAAAATAAAGACGTCCATGAATTGCAATTTGCTGTCTGTAGGCGCTGCCCAAAGGCGTATCATCGGAAATGCTTACCTACGTAAGCATGTTTGCTCATGAGTTTTGCATCTCCAAGACTCCAACAGAGAACCTGATATTAACTGGACATCCCTGTTCTTGGGTTTAACAATGTTTTACAGGAAAATTGCTTTTGAGGGTAGTGCTGATGGAACTATCGAGCAAAGAGCATGGGACAATCTCTTGCCAAAGCGTATCTTGATATATTGCATGTAAGCGTTCATACTTCTTACTACATGATTGATAAGCGCATATGATATGACTTCTTGATTAATACATTGCCAGGAAGCATGAGATCATTCCAAGTATCGCGACACCAACAAGAGACCATCTTATATTTCCTTCTATTTTAAGAAAAAGGAATCATGAAGGAACTAGAACAAATTTGATGTCAGAAAGGAGTAGAGCTTTCGGAAATCTTAATGAAATTGACACCGGAAAGATGCCAAAGGTTACTTGCGGTAGTACAGCAATGGAGAAAGGCAAGTTTTCCACCATGTACAGAAAGAGATCTTCCTTTGAGGACAACATATCCATTTCTAGAAATTCAGAGCAGCCTTCTAACATGGTCAGAAGCAAGTCACCTTACAAGGATGTACAGAGAGAATGTCTTACTTCTAAGCCTGTGAAGATCACAGCAGTGAGTACACCTCCTAGAGTAGATGCCGAAACGAAAAGAAGGTATTCATGTCTTATTTCTTATCTTGTAATGTTTTCTAAGCTTGTCACCATTCAAGTTCATCATGAGTCTAGACAACAGTGGATCTTCACCCCATACACTTCATAAGATCATAATATTATGGTGTATAGGATTTTGAAGTTGAAAGATTCCACATCTTCATTTGATTTAGAAGAATTCATGAAGGAGAAGAAAAGTAGATGTAATCGTCAAATATATACGCCACAGAATGGATTGGATAAGACCATTACCATGGGAAAGGTGGAGGCTTCTGTAAAGGTGGTAAACCAATCAATTTACATTAGAAATCTATAAGATGACTAAAGTTAAATAAGTTTAAACTCACAAGATGGCATTTTGTGTATATTTTTACCTTTACAGGCAGTAAAAGCAGCCTTAAAGAAACTGGATGATGGGTGTAGTCTTGAGGATGCAAAAGCGGTTTGTGAACCAGACGTTCTCCACCAGCTCATCAGATGGAAGGTATTGTGATAGATGATCTTTGTGTTAATTTCTACATTGCCTTATATACGCTTCATGTACTTATGTGTATTTTTTATATAGTAGTATTTGCTTTATTCACAATGAAGCTACTCACATGATCTTATACTATTGGTGAGCGATGTTCAACTACTAAATGTAGGAAATCCTCCAACGGCTTTAAGTTTTGTCTATGTTGTTCTTTTCACCCTATACGTTTCTCTTCTTGCTTAGACTTTTTGAGTGCATCCTTCATTTGACCCATTAATGTTTAGCAAATATGGATATGCTTGTATTTGAAATCAGTGCCTAATTAAGTATCCATCTGTTCTTATCATGAAAGGAGCTTCCTTGTGATTTGGTAAAATCTATATTGGATAAACTTTGCAATCTCTTTTTCAACTTTACCACGGAAATATGTGTTTTCTAAAATGTATGTTAATTTATATACTAAGTGATAATTCACAAAGAAATAATTAGTTTATAGGCAGCAGTAAATGATATTTTTTACTCCCTCTGACCTCCGTTCCAATATGAAGGGGACATTAGGTTATACAAATAGGTATTAATCTGGACATCAGAAGGTGAATTTCTTTACGTTTGTTTTGAGATGGATGGAGTTTTAATAGCCTATAACTTGATCTACCAGCAAAAAAATTTCAGTTTACACGTATTCTAGGATCCTTATTCTTTGCAAGTTGCAACACTTTAACTAGATTTTCTTTTTTCAGGTAAACACTATAGATATGTAGTAGCTGGGCTATGAAATTGTTTAAATAAAGACCCACTTGTATTTATCACTGCACTTGACATCCTTGTTGGAAAGGACCATCTCTTATCCACACAATAGTTCACGGTTTATGTTTCACGTACCCTGCCAATCATAATGTTCTAATGATTTAGAAAGAAGGATTTCTCGTGACCTATTTTCTGTTAACGTGCAGAAAAAGCTAAACATCTTTCTGGCCCCTTTTCTCCATGGAGCACGTTATACTTCCTTTGGACGCCATTTTACAAAGGTAGATAAGCTTAAAGAGGTACGATCTATATGTTTTTTTTATCTTTCTATTGATGGTTAGTTGACACATTTGGGAACACATAACGTTTATTAATTACATATTTCTACTTGGTCTGAAATTAATATTGATGATAGCTGGATCACATTAGGAAGGATAATGAAATGATCATGGTCCCTTGATCAGAGGTACCGAGGGTATATATGTTGTTTGTATAACAAAAGTGGATCCATCAATCCTTGACGTAGTATACGGTCCTTAGAAGGCACAAAGATCTATTTTGGCAGTTATACCAAACAAGTTTTATCGTATAGACTTTGATAGGGTAAACATCTCTAGGCCCCACTTGCTCTTTCTTTGAAATGACAATTATCTATGTTCTATGGAGATATATTTGATTTCATTTGTATTACCAAAACGTTCATTTGTATATTACATATTGAAAGTATGTCTGACAATGGATTTCTAAGTAGCCCATCTTAGCATGAAGGTTATGGTATTGCTTTTAATATGCAGATAGTTGATAGGCTCCATTGTTACGTGGAAGATGGTGATATGGTAAGAAACTTCTATTGTTCTTTTGTAAGAGGTTTTTCTCGCAAGTCATTTTATGCTAGATTTATGTTTAGTGAATCTCTGATGTTAATTGTACTATATTTTATAATGTATAAATTTATAGTGAAATGATATAAATGTTTAGCCTTTACCTATGAAACCGGTATACACACATGATAAGCCTCTGCCCGATGCATGATTACAACTATGATTACTTTAATAAAAATAAACAATGATAGTTTTCCATGAATTAAAGCTGATACACAGGACATTAGATCAGGAAATAGTCTCTCTACCCCAAATAGAGGTATGACTATCTATATCCTACCTCCTCCATACCCTTCTATGCGGGATTGGGTGGTTGTTGTTAGATGACATAGGAGTTTAGAATATGATACATGTTTTATTAATGTAATATTTTAGGATATAACTGGCACAACAGAGGCTACCAGTCCTACATCTTGTCTTAGGCGGGAGTTGCAAAATGGTGAGGGCCTAAGTGAAGTAAGCTGCCGAAAGTTTCCGGGTTGTGTGACACAATTTGACATAGAATTATGGATGACAATTCCAACCCAAACGATTAGGCTTGGGTCATATTGTTTGTTTTTTTTAGTTTGTGTCAAATTGGGTATCCTTTTCCCAAAGACACAAAGTGGGTGTTTTTAGTTTGTGTCAAGTTTTTTTTGTCATCGCTATGGTACAACCGAGCAAGCCATAAAAACCATTGTGTCGACAGAAACACCCAAAGACTTCTAAAATTGCGCACCATCGCTGTGATGCGACTGATGCGTGATGCGTCCGACGCGTTTTTTGTTTTTGTTTTTTGGGCTTTACTTGCTGGAATGGACTTAAAAAACCTGTGATGAGTTTTTCTTGATGATGATCTTACATGGAATGCGGTGGGTAGAGCTTCCGGGGTTAATGAGCCAAATTATTTC
Organism: Dittrichia graveolens; assembly: GCA_038502395.1. Classification (NCBI taxonomy): domain Eukaryota; kingdom Viridiplantae; phylum Streptophyta; class Magnoliopsida; order Asterales; family Asteraceae; genus Dittrichia; species Dittrichia graveolens. The sequence continues at coordinate 17,837,487 of JARJIL010000006.1, forward strand.
ACTAGAGGATCAAGATAAGGAGGTGATGATGCGGTCGGCCCATCAAAAAATGATAAAGGAAAAAGACCTGCTCTTGTTGATGAAGATGATGAGGTGGAGGAAAACATTGGAGTGACTAATGATGACGAGGAAGATGGGACATTTAGTTTGTGACTAGAGAAAGTTTCGAGAACTTAATGGGGGGAAAGGGAAGTAAGGGCTATTGATGAATTGTCTTTTGGTTGTTTTGATTTTCCTAAGCTACTTGTCTATTATGTTTTTCAACATTATGAACTACTATTAAACTACTTTTGGTATTAATTGAAGAATGTTAGATATATAAGTATTTACAAGGTATAAAATTAGTTTAAAAGTATTTTTTGTGAAAATTGGGCGCATCGGGTTCATGATGTGAGCGCATCACGCATCGGCTCCCAAGACTCTAAACGCATTAGAGCGCATCCCGCTTTTTAAGGCCAAGACTCTAAGTAGGAAAATAGTTCATATTGATAAATTACAAAGAAAAAGAAACTAGAAAGTCTGAAACTCTGTTTCTTATTCCCTTTGCTGCAAACCTTTTATAAAGAGGACGAGGCCTTAAAAAGTTTGTTTCTTTTCTCTTCTTGTTCCATTTTTTCTTTTATAAAAGTCTACTCACTTTGTAACAATTCTTCTTGTTGGATGTTACTGTTTGCTACATACTTACGATCTTCAAATAATCTGTCATTAGATAGTGGACTTTTGCTGTGGTTCAAATGATTTTAGTTGCTTAATGAAAGAAAAGCTTGACAGCACGGGAAAGAGGTGCTCATTCAAGAACTACGATCTGATCACCCCAAAGGTACTGTAACTTTCATTAGTTTTAAACTTTTAACTGTTAAAGTACAATCAAATATGGTAACTACCTAAGAAAGTTAACTTGGTTGTATAGTAAGCACTCCTATTTGATTACAGTGTAGCTGTTGCTTTCCTCTTGTTTACCTTTCGTGTTGTCTTCCAAAAGACCTTAGTTTCTTCTACCTACTATATGCTTACTTGATATCTCAAATACATGTGCCTTTCTGCTCAGGATGCATTCAGCTTTGAAAAGAGAGATTGGTTTAGCGTTCCTCTACATGAACTACCAGATGGTTCTCGTCTGGTATGATGCTTAATACTTTGGCTAATATGCTTTTACATTTTCCTTTGAAGGTTGGAGCAAAAGTTGGCAAAATGGGTGGGTTGGGTAACGGTTAAACAAATAACTCGGGTCGTGTCATGTTGTCGCCAAACAGTTATTGTCCAAAACAATATAATAATTTAACTAATAATTAGCGTGTCAGATATCATTAGAAAATTATATTATTTCAAGATCTAATTATTCGAGTAAAGTTAATCAGAAGCTTTTATTATACATTAAAAATACACTTTGGATTACGTTCGTTCCTTTTGGCCATTGTCCTTTTATCTATGTTTTTATTTACCCATGACAGATTAAAGCATAATCCGAGTTCTCTCATTTATAAGTAAATGGGTCAATAGTACAACCTCTAGGCTCTAAGCCTCTAACTAGAGCACAAGCTTTTTCTAATAATTGCTTCCTCAAAAGGTAATGGGACTAAATCCTCCGTTTGGAGTCCAAGCATCTCTAGCAAACAAATTTATTGATTATGCTCTCAAATTCAGACCAAAGCTCCTTATCCTTATCGTTCCAGAGGAAACTAGAAGGTAGTGACAAATTGTTTGCTCGCTTGTATTTCTGTTGTATAATTTCCATTTGATTTTATATCGACTCTTGTTTGTGTATAACAGGCTTGACCACAAAAGCACTCCATATGATTTAATCTGGATGGAACAGGACATGCTCTCTGGCAAGGTCTTATTACTACTCTAGTTATGATTAATGTCTAAGAACTAGAGGTAGCAAAACTTGTGGTCAGTGTTCGGGTAACAAGGCAGCATGACTGATATTTGGTAGCGGTCGAAATGGGCGGGTTGTTAGTTATTTGATAAAACTATTTATATAACATTTTATACACTTATTTGTCCAACTTTTCAAAATAACTTGTAAACAAATAACTAGTTAGTTAATTATTAGTAGAAAGACTATATTTTTGTAATAATAATGAAACTTTTAATAAAACAATTCACTAATTCAGGACTCAGTATGCATTTAAATCCCACTTTTGACAACTTTTGGCATGTTTAACGCATTAAAGGTAGAGTCATAACCCAAAGCAACCAGTAATTAGTAACTACCGATTGTTCATTTATTTGTTCTTGCTCCTTCCAGTGTTTTTACCTACCTGGATCAGTGGACAGCCGAGATCAGCCATTAGATGATTGGAATATCAACCCACCACCACTCTCACTCTGGAGTCGGCCTGATTGGACTGCTAAGCACATAGCAGTAGCTGAAAAACATGGCCACGTAGAGCAAAAGCAAAAGGAACCACACGAAGGAGCTGAAAGAGTAGTCTCAAATTATCTAATGGAAGAAAACCATGACTGTTTTGATGATTTCTCCAATATTATGACCAACTATCAAGATATCTCGGCCATCTTGGATGATGTCCCAGAGGAACCCAACTGTTCTGGTACTCAACATTATGAAAATACAAATATGACGTCAAATACTCTTGATGACGTGGTTGACATGGATATCTCTAGTCCAGTAATTTCCTCAAGCAACTCCAGATACGAACCAACAACACTCAACCCTCCGTGCACTGAGTTGAGCCATTCTGGACACCATCCAGGTTTCAGTCAACCACAACCACATTATGCAAATACAAATGCTTCATTTGGTCCATATGCAGCAGGTGGCCTTGTGCATAATCAATGGAGTCATAACACATTTCCAAGTCACCCTGGAGGTACTAGCTGCTATGGTCAAGGTGATTTTGCAACGACTTCTGTGCATCCTCCTTATGCTAATTACAGTCACCCTTATTATGGTTACCCTACATATCCACCCAACAGTTCAATTAACCCACATGGTCCTACTTTCTACGGTCAACCAGATTTTACAAGTGAGGCTAACATTTGGCCACCAGGTACCACGACACCTGATTTTAGGTACAGTTAGAGTAATTTTATCATTAATAGATACTTGAAACCGCCCCCGTCTATTGTTGTTACCTTGCTGTAAACAGGTTAAAAATCTATTTTGTAGGAAGGATATATAACTGGTGCAGGGAACTGAATATATTTTAATAGTGAATTTTGAAGTTTAAAATTTTAAATTTAGTTGCATTTGGCACCTGCAACCTCTGGAACAACATTTTTTTTTACATTGCAGCACCCAATTCTCTCCCAGGAACACAGAAAAACGACTCACGGGGCCCTTGCTAGCCCTCAGCAAAGCGTAAGACAACATTTTTCACATATACTACAGTTTTTAACTTTCATCACATACATCAACTAGTGACGCTTAATTTGCTTGTGTTTAGTCGTCTTAATCTTTGATCAAGTTCCGCCATTACTGCCGTTTCTTGCTTTTTCCTTTGCTTCGATAAATTGGTTGTCATAAAGCTAATTTTATCAAAGGCAACCTGCAGCCATAAATGAAGGTTAACATGTTGAACGAACATGTATATAAACTATATATAGCGTGGAGACTTACTGTTAACAAATCATCGGGATCAAATAGATGGTGGGTGGTATTTTGTATTATCTTAATTGCATCTCCGACATAATGTGTCATCAACAATTCTTCTTCCTTCATCTGTAACATCATTATAACCACCTGTTACATCTTCCACAACACAAAAATCACTTCAAATGTACCAAAAACAAGCAAATAATCATCTTACCTTGAAAATAGCCAAAGCTACATTAAACAAGACTTTGGCCCCTTCATAAAAGAGAACATCCCACACTCTCATAGTTGTCTACATGAGTATTAAACAACCAAACTAATTAAAGAAAAGACCAATCAGGTATAGTTTAGCTCTTATATCAAATGTTAACCTCTGAAGGCAAGCTCTTAGAAAACAAGCAAAGAAACCACTCGGTGGTGACAAGGGACACATCGAAACCCAAAGCTTCTAAATGAGCAGATAACCTGCAGTTTTCAGAACCATTAACTTCAAAAAACATGGAAGAATCCACAATATGATATCGACTACACTAAAGAACAGAGACTACCTCGGACATTGTTTGGTTAGCAGATCTTTAAATACCCTTTGTTCGACATGACAGCCTGATAAATTATCTGTGTAACAATCTCTGACCAATACGTTTTCCAGGAGAACTGCTAACATCCAGAAAGCTTCTTCTTCGGTTTTCATCACTAGTAATAACAATGCTGCCACATAATTTAAACCCTGAATCAAGAACATAGCTGTTAGCACAATTACAAGTCTATAGTATCTTTTTGTGTTTTGATTTCCATTGCTAGTGTAAAAAGAAACCAACCTGACAATAACCAACATCAGAATCACGGAAAGAGTACCCCACTAGTACACGTCTCACCGCAGCATGGCCCTCCTCGGTGTCCAACCATGGATGACCTGGGAACGTTCGTGGCAGGTCCTGCACATTCAATATATATAAACTGACACACCGAGATTAAGTTCTAAGCATACCAAATTGTAATCTGAGTAATCTCCATCAAGCATCACATTGTAAAACTTGATTATTATACAATTTGAATATATATATTTCACATTTCAGTCTAAGAAGTATACAATAACAAGATGGGACGACAACTTACATGGTCAATTTGCTTTGTGGCAGGTGTGATCTTATCTTGAACAGCTGTTGTTAGATCATTATAATAACTATCAGGGACTGTGGATTTCTTTTTAGCAGCCCCAGACAAAGAAAACCATACTTTAGGCCTTAAAGCTAGGGGGATACCCTTTCTAATTAGCTTCTTGAGGGCCATAGCATTCACTAAAACAGAAAACCTAAGAGATGATTTAAGGGCAGCAGAAGATTCATAAGTCTGTAAATACCAATTTGCCCCTTTGTTAGCTTCCATTGCCCACCAAACCTTACCCTGTTCCCTCATCTTTTCCCTCACCTCATTCAATATATTGACATCATCAAC